>CM076999.1:35745745-37199127 GCA_039090855.1 Macrothele yani | reverse complement strand
GTTAACTCGTTTTCTTTGTCTGTCCCTCAAGTGCCCTTGGAGTCTGAATACGTTCTGAAATATGTGTCCGAAAAGTGGATTGAGCGAGCTGAGACGGTCTGTAGAAGATTTCCCAACATCCACGAGAGCGAGTTCTTACTTTAGTTCCTTTTCCTCTCCGTGGTAACCTAAGACACGGCCCAAGTCAGTTGTTAATTGATGAATGGTGTTTAACCAAATAAAAAAAAAAATTCTGTGACCCTAGGAGTGCGAGCAAAGGCTCCCCGATTACTCCTTATCCCCTATAGCGGGCTCTCAGAGGGAAACATCTTCAGTACTATGTAAAATGGGAGAAGTAGAAGATTGCGTTGCACGGGAATTTTTTCATTTCTTGTCAGGTTTTTACTATACGTTTGTTAACGTATGTGAACATGACAAATATTTACCTTATAACTAATAGCATACCAGAGAGACAAAGAGGACTAGATAGTAAAATACTTTAAATGATAATCTACTAAACTAACGCTCTAGTATTTAAAATGTATCGGAAACTTCATTATTAAAACTCTCTGTAACCACTATTGATTGCACTCTCCATATACAGACCTATTTTGGATAACAACGTGTACGGCTATATAAAAAAACTCTTTTTAATTTCTGCACTTAAAAATTTTCCACTGTCTTTAAAGTAAACTTGTTGCAATGTATGAAAGAATGCTGACGGAAAAATGCCCACTTCTCGAAAATATGTCAACTGTCGATTATCTCTTACGTCTGTTAAAATCACGGCCTTTTTATTATTAAATAATTAAGAGAAAGGCTTTAATTTCAACTAGCTGGTCAAGTTCGGACTTCGGAAACCTGGCCACAAAAGATTTAGTAGCCAAATATGAAACTTGCAGTTTCTTGACCCTATAATGAAAATTGAATTGGGAACCGAGGAACGTTACCAAAGCGGGGGTGGTAGGACATGTGAATCAAATTTTACGGTTGATAAATTAGTACGAGTATCAGTGACGTGGAAGAACTTGAGAAAACGTTTTACTGTGAGAAATCGCAATGCTACTTGGTACGCGCTTATTATGTTTAGTAAAACACATTCATTATAAAATTTAATAGAAAACGATTTGAAATCAGATAATAATTTTTTGTTCACTGTAAACCGTCACACAAGAAAACTGATACACACTGGAAAATTGGCCGCACAGGAAAACTGCCACATAATTTCATTAAGGGGCCGGGCACAAATTGCTGTTTTCCGAGGAACACTTTGAATGTGTGGCAGTTTTCCAAGTTTAAGAATTATGTGTGGCAGTTCACCAACAAGGTGTCCCGCAACGGGAAGGAGCTCTCGGTGCCTCACAACATTTTCAGCCGGTTCATACTTAGGGCAACTGGCCACAAAAGTTCAACGGGGGGGGTCGCACCAAGATTGCCGTTTCTCGGCCTATGTTTTAGAATTCAATTTCGAACCTCCAAACAAATTTTCGAGAAAATGACTTATGTAAGCCAAGCGGGAATTACAGGTCATGCCTCATGCAGTGTTCAGAAAAAGACGATAAAGGTGTGATTAATGGACTTTCTTACATAAACTTCATAAATATGAGGTCGGTGGAATAAAGACCACTTGGGGTACCAGAACGTTGAAGGGGCAGAAATTAAATTGTAATCTATAGGGGGCGACCTCACTTGTGGCTGCTTCGGTATCTCTTTGTATTAACCTTAATTCTGGGTTGAACGGGGCGCCATTGTGAGGTGCTGTAATGTTGCGTGCGTAGAGACGCACAGATAACAACAGACTGTTAATTTCACTAGTGGAGTCAGTTATTTATGTTAACGCAAAATTGCCGTTTGCTCAGTGTTCAACACTGAATCTGCTATAAACCATGTTATAAAGCAGCCAATCAGAGAAAACATTTTTCTCTTTGGCAGGGAGATGGCCTAGAAATTTTCTGCAGGTTTACTTTCATTGAACCTTGCTGGCGCTGCTATTATTTACCATAGATAAGTTGGTGTTATCCATGACTTTGCACCAACCGCTCTTTTAGTTGTGCCTGTTCAGTACATAGAAGAAATCACAGAAGACAAAAACGGCCTCAAAAATATTAAGGGAATTAAATAAATCAGGTCCAAACAATTTATAAAATTCTAGTCCCAATTATTATTTTTTCTACGTGTGCAGCTGTGGATTGGGTTCTTTTCATGAATTTTATTTATTATTGCTTCCGGCTTTATATATTTATCCATTTCACAAGTAGTATAATTAATTGCTTCCCGGACGAGAGAGGTTAGGATGATCCTTAGCTTTTTCATAATATCTATATGTTAGATAATGTATAATATAATAGATAAAATTAATTTACAGGTTTTAGTGAATTCTATATATACACTATCTACCAGCCAGTATCTGGACACCTGTGATAGCAAAGGAAAACGAAGTTTATTCACCTTCAATAGTTGGTGGAGCCTCTACGAGCGCCGATTACAGCAGCGACCCTCCGGGGCATATTCTCAACCAGGCGTTGTACGACGGCTAGCGGTATTTTCTTTCACTCGGCTTGGAGAAGGCAGGTCAGTTCCTTCAAAGATTTTGGACGGTGGGGCAACCCTTAATTCAACACTCAAACTCGTCCCAGAGGTACTCGATAGGGTTATGGTCCGGGCTCTGTGCAGGCCAGTCCATTCGATTAACCTGATTGTCACCATACCAAGCCATGGTGGGCATCGCAACATGACAGGTGGCATTGTCATCCTGAAAGTAACATGGGCCCACCCCGTAAAACCGCCACAACGTAGGAAGCGCATGGTCATGTAAAATGGTGCAGTAGGTCTCGGCGTTGAGTCTACCAGGATGTGCGACCAAGGGTCCCGTTCCATACCAGGAGAAACGCCCCCATAACATAATTCCACCGCCCCCGAACTTCACAGTTGGCAGAATACATTTCGGCAGGAGGCGTTCTTCAGGCCGACGCCAAACCCAGACCCTGCTATCCGAACGGTAGAGGATTAACCTTGATTCGTCGCTCCAGAGAACCTGTTTCCGCTGTTCAACGGTCCACTGTCGACGTTCTTTGCACCACGTTAGCCGAGCAGCGCTATTGGACTTGGTGATCAAAGTCTTGTGAGCGGCAGCACGTCCATGACAACCGAGCAGATGGGCTTCCTTACGGATGATATTCATCGAAAGAAAACTCCCGGATGCCAGTTGAAACTCCTCGCGGATGTGGCCCATCGATTTGGTGCGGTTCTTCCAAATTTCTCTGGCCAGTAGCCATCGGTCTCTAACTCCCAGTTTTGTGGTTCTGCCAGGTCGGGGCACATTCCGACAGTCACCTGTCATCTTCCATTTGCCAATCACTTCGGCCACTGTTGATTTTGGGTACTTCAACTTGCTGGATATGTCACGTATGGATCGGCCATTTCTGTGATACCCGACGATTACGCCTTTCTCGAAATCAGATAGCTCCGAACTGCGTGGCAACTCGCATGCGACTGGTCGCGTTGTTGATCCCCACGCGATATTTAACGGCGGTGGCCGTGATATGTATTAAGACCGCAAGTATCGTCGATTACAGGGGTGTCCAATTAATTGTTGGTAGATAGCGTATAACATTTGTTTTTATAATAAAATGTCATCTGTTATCTTAAAGCCTGTGTCTAATGACCAGCATTTATTATGTAAGATTTCTTACGTGATTTGACACATCCGCATACATTTAAAATTCAGAGTGATGTCGAGCAGTTCTGTTATACATATTGTGTGGATATTCAACTTTTATAGTGTAGTGAGCTTCCTAAAATCAATTAAAAGTTCGCATTTTCCGTAGATATTTATGTTCAGAAATACCCCATACTGCGGATCGTGGAGCAAGTGCTTTATTCAAGCGAAAGTTTACCTACTTCTAAAATATATAATGCGAAAGGTGTTAAACACGGACTGCATACTCCTTAAAATAGTCTTTGGTGTAAAATGTTTAAAGACCTTCATTTTCATAGGATTGTTGTAAAACAGACTAAACTATACTTTTGTTTCTCCATATTTTCTTATTCCAAAAATAGAAGGCATAAAGCAGGTCAGAATATTTTTTCTTTCATTTGGGAAAATTACTCAAAACTAAAGCAATTTTGTTAAGTTTGGTGTAATCTAAGAGATTATTTCGGTGAGGCTTCAGCCTCTGTCGAGAAGCATAAGAATTGGGATCTGGAGGGGTAGGCTGTTTTTTAATTTTAAATATATTTGTTTTAAAAAATAATAAACTGCGAAGTGGTCCAATAAAGCCTGGGTCTAATGACTAGTATTTGTTCTGTCATTTATTTTACCGAAGCCCTTAAATTCCACATTATTGTTGTAAATCAGACAAGACTACTAAATAGTAACACTGTACTAGTGATCCGATTTATTGGCGTAGGTAATAAACACATAAGCGTTTCCAAGTTTTCGCACATCAACCAGATGGCTTTTTCAAGGAGGTTAGACAGAAACTGCAAACTGAAAAATAGAGCGCTTAACAATTTGAACGCGGGAACTTGACAATAAATAGATGCGACGTTATATTCATTTAAAGATACGAAGCATCACGTTCATTGCACGCGGGATCCTGGTAGAGAAAAGGTGTTACTTGGTTGCTCCATCTTAGTGATCAAACATACGGCGTGTTTTAGGACTGTACTGGGTGCTAAACCTGGATTCCAAAAATTGAGCAAATGTGCATCAAACATCAGTAGGTATACTTTCTAATTATGAGAATGAGTTATTAAATAAAAAAATATATTTTCAAACATTGAACAATCATATGGGTAGAAGACATAATCTTAATCATGCATTTACCATAGTTTCCAACCAGTGAATCATTATATATTTCAGATTTACTGAATGGAAATAGTTCGGTACGTACAATTTCGCTAAGTACATGATTCGTAAGGACAAGCTGTTGGAGTTCATTTAATCGTTTAAGCGCTTGATGTACCTGAACCAAATGGTGCCCAAAACTTCTGCGTTTCCCAAACTTAAATGTTCACATAGCTTCCGGGTTTTCGGAAAACTACTCGTTTCTCGTCTCTCATTATATCATCATTGACACCAGGTGCAATGGGAATTGACTAGTTTCCCTGACACGCATGTCAGGCCACTGCGAAGTAACAAGTTACTTAACCATGTTCTCTCACTCCTTTCTCAGGTTGGACGACACCATTATAGTGATTTTACAATCATTACCGTAAATGACAGCTTTGAAGAACAAAGTTAGGGTAAATCGAAGCGTTTGATGATTAGGTCCACTCGTTTCACTTGCGTTCGGCCTGAATCTCAGACATTCATTCCACCTTATTTTGCGCAATCTACTAACCCCGATAAATTAAAGGGATGAAAAGGGAAATAACATTTGGCACTGGTAAAAAAATTAGCACCAGTGATGAGGCTTGATCAGATTTACAATGTTAAGCGTTTTGCTGTTTGCTTTAAACGAAAATTTTCACTTCTTCATTCGGAAAAATATATGCACTTACAATGCGCAATAGCTTAAGCATACCTCAAATTTCTGTGGAAGTACAGGTTTCGTAAAACCCGAATGCGCAGATACATGCTAAAAATGACCTGCATTGTGTTTTGCAGCAATATGTCTTTGACACATACGTGATATATCTGTCTCTTTCCTAAGTAATTCTTACATCAAACGCAAACGTATATTCAAAACTGCTAAAACCTGAGTTTATTTTAGATGGCGCTTAAATGAATCCAATTTATTTCAGGTAATTATCGAGTGTGTTTAGGTTAATTTTTGTTTATCTTCAATAGTATTAAAATGTATTTAGGTAAAAAGTTAAGGAGTAATAATGTTTCACTATCCGTACTTATGGTGCATATGATTAGTTAATTGTCGAGTGTGTTTAGGTTAAAGTTTTTTTTGTTCAATAGTATTTATTAAAATGCATTAAGGTATAAAATAGTTAGTTAAAGAGTAAAAAAGTTTCAATATCCGTAGTTCAAAAAGTAATGAATTGCATATGATTTTTGTCTGCTCATGGGATTTTCAGAACGGTTTCTTTAACTTTTTATATCCTCAAAATGGGAAAAAACGCAAGCCAATTAGGGAAGCTAATACTTGTGATCATTAATATTGTAAGTTTCAAAATCGCGCCTGTGGACGAACGATTACGAAGGAGACATTCGTTTTGCGGAGACTGTCCTACACGAATGTTCCATAAATTCTGTTTTATTATATTAGATAATAATAAATGCCAATTAGGAAAACATCTAAGATTTTTGGCACTTCTTCTGAGAGCAAATTCATCACAGCAAAGCTGGAAGTCCTGCACAATCATTCAATCTCAGGAATTACTGGACAATCATACCTGTAATGAATTATATAAGGGATTGTTTGGGATCACTGGTTGTCCATGTTACAACTCTTCAGAAAATTTGAATATTGCATCGACCGTGGAGCGAAAATCGCATCTGCATAACCCGATTTCTAATTGTGTATATTAACCGTTACACCACCCAGGACAGTGAAATGCCAAGCAACTAAGGCCCAGCAATTATAGCTTATTGTCCTGACTGTGTAACTGATAGTATACTCGAACGGGAATCAGGATATCCGGGTTCGATTACAGCTACAGTGCGATGTAGTTTTCAAATTTTCTGAGTTGTCACATGACGACCAGTGAACCCCACGCTATTCAATACATAATTCTGATTGCTTTGAATATTCTAATGTAGGTGCGTTCAGTCACAAAAACTGTTGGCAAAACTCAAAACCGGTTTAACTGAAACTCCTTCTGAAACGATCATACCCAAAACATGTTTCACAAATTGTTAAAAAGCTTTGTATTCTGCTATTTGTATCATTATATTTTTATAACATCTTTTGAAAAGTCGCCTGTCGAAATCAAATTGGGGGTACTTTCACAACACAAAAATAACTTTTTTATTCAAATTTTAATGACCACTGTGAGATACTCGATGAGCTATAAATTTAACGACCATCGTGAGCTACTCGATGGGCTGTAAGCATTCTCCCACCTCTAATTTAGGGCCACTACTCCAGGTATGGAGGAGAACCAATTACATAAGGCAAACACAACATTCTGGTATTCGAACCCGGAAAATCACAGACTTATATTGATGAACCGATACCTGGATTTGAAACCGGAACCATCTCAGACCAATGGTCATAAAGGTAGCAGGGCCATGAAAATCCATCTGTTCTCCACTCGTTCAGATTCTGAGTTTAAGCCTTTTCCTCATGTTAGGTGCCAATGAGGAAGCTGGACAGGATTGCTTTGGAAGAGGTGTGTACAAGGCAAGAATATTTGTTTGAGAGAAGTTCACTGAGCCAATACGGGGGACGAAATATTTTATGCCTGGGAAAACGGCCTGAAAGTAACTGTTTTTTTTTAATATGGTTCAGCGGAAATAAGACCTTCTCCCCGACTTAACACCCTTCTTTCAAACCAATAGTCTCGTCTTGTACACACCTCTTCCAAAGCAATCCGGTCCAGCCACCTGATTGGTACCTAACAAGAGGAAAAGGCTTAAACTCAGAGTTTGGACGAGTAGAGAACAGATGGATTTTTATGGCCCTGCTACCTTCTTTCTACGGAAAAGTAAACGACGCGCTTTCTAGGAAAAAACGTGTGCGGCTACACGATAAAAAGCATGAGAATCATGACTAAAAACACGAGACTCTTTATTATTTATAAAAATATAGATTATCCAGCCTAAGAGTGGGAAACCTGCTTCCTCCTAGGACATTACGTGCGGCCTTTTGAGGGAATAAAACTTTTTGCAGAACAAATTATTTTATTTTCATTAATATGTTTTATTCGCCTTTTTATTATTTTTTTTTAATTTAAAAATCACCGTATTTAAAATACCAACGAGTAAAAGAATTCAAAGAAATAATGCTCACCGACTGACGGCCACAATTAAAGTATTAGCAAGTCATAAGGGCTATTTTGACACCTGCTAAGCTCATGCTTCGTTTTGCGGTTCCTAAAGAACTACAGATGGAATGATTGAGCTCTCAGAAGTTGACATTTTAAAATCCTTATTATAAGTCCAGTTAAAAAATGGAAAAAGTGCGATTGAATATCCACGTCTTCGGCAACATTCATCAGAAGAAACGCTTTTTTGGTTTTCAGCCAATTATTGCTGCTGATCTACATTCTCCTACCTAACACATACGTATCAGTCATTTTTGACCGTAGGACGACCGCAAGGTCACACATTACTGATACCCATATGGAGGATCAGCTAAAAGTGCGGGCCTCCATGTCGCAAACAAATAAACAAATGCTTTCCAAGAACAAGGTCGTCACATCAAAGTAATTAAAAGGTCAGTTAACTTTGGAATTACTTTTTCTTTTCATTTTTTGAAGTTAGTTAGCACATAGTCAGCTTTGTACAGAATAATGTACATTTCGAAGTATATCTAATTCAAATTTCTTGAGTGCAGCCTTGTTAGATTAGAGCTAATTTAATGCTGCCTTCAAACATAATAATGTTCACCACCTTTGATCTAGCCTATCTTTGCATCCTCTTCACGACATACCTAGTCCCCATCCGAAATACGATTTTCTAAAATTAACTGTAGATAACCTTCGTAAACGAATGAGTTTTGAAGAAAATCCCTTCAGTGTTCTCGATTCTCTATAATAGACTTATACTAAATCTTCGAATGAATTTCGAAGAAACATTTCACACAATGCTCTAAACAAAAAATGTGCATTCATTACAGTAAGTCAAAATCTGTGTTACCGTTATACTGATTTTGACTCCTGAATACTGATAAATTTTCGTAATATACTGATTTTTTTTTACTTTAACACCACCGACACACTCGGAGACATGCTGTCTAAGAATGTCTGCATTCTTTCATTACTAAACATCTACTGATCCAATGGACAAGACTCACCACATATTTGTTGTAAAAAAAGAAGCTGACCAAGCTAAAATTATTCAACAACTGCTAACTCTCCTTTTTAAAATGTTTAAATTCATACCGGTTGTTATGAAATATTTTTCTATTATAGATAATAATTTGTTCGACTGTTATACACACATGTTTCCTAGTTTTGTGGAAACGCAGGATATCAACAGATGTCTATTTTACGAAATCGTATTAATGATACTTATTTGAGTATAGAACGTTTTACACGTAATTTATGAACATCTGGGTAACGGCGAGTGAGAAGTGTAAATACATAACTTTGTTTTTAGAAAGATAAGTGTGACAGATCCAATTGTGTCTACATTAAAAGGCGAATGCTTTGATTATTGACAGCTGCAGTAGTTTTAATGATGATCATTATTTTATAAGGCTGATCATCAGTTATATCTCATAAAAAAGCGAATCAGCATTATATTGGTTTAAATTTTCATTCCACTGTTTAATAGTAGTTTGTGGAGTAATATTTGACATACCAGTAGATTGAAATATTCTTTCACATTGAAATTGCATCCAATAATATAGTATGCATTTGTGAGGTGGCGCACATTTTAAGTAAAAACAATCTGGTTTACAGATTTGAAGTAAAAGTCTGGCAACACTGGTCAGAACATATGAAGGGAAATAACATTTTTCTAAAACCTCTGTTTATGTCAAGGCCGGTGCTGCACCGCGATCGACATGTATTCGAGAGCAACGAGCCAATTGGTGAGAATCTCTAGCTCCACCTCTATTTCAGACGCCGACACCAATCGTTGGGATCCCAAACCTGCAACCAGATGTTGCAGCGTCTGGCGGCAGTGTGATGGCAACCCTCTTACTGTCGACAGACTTGAGTCTAACAGCTGGAACATGTTTATTTACATAACAGACACCTCACGACGGTTGAAGCGCATTAGACTGTTCAATCAAATTATTTACGAGTTCCTGGACTTTATTCCATCACGCCACTCATTTAAAGCATCAGTAGTGAACGCGATATTTTGGCTTAAAATGTTAGGCAAATAATACTAAGCATCTAAACAAATATTATATAATTATAATTTTTGAGCCTAAACAGCGGTAACCTATTTAGTTCTCCTGTACATTGTGACAGTTTGTTTCCGTAACCTCAATTAAGACATAAACATAAAGCAGAGATCTGGAAAAAAAGGATTGTGCACGATTTTTTGGTCGAAATTCCAAATCCACTTTCGAAAACTAACACCTTACACACTTTTTCATAAGTTTTTTGTACAAACGACGTCGTACTTGTTCTTTCGACTGGGATAGATATTGAAAAGGGTATATGTTGACGACATGAAGCTGGATTTCTTGGGTGATCATGCTCCAAATTGCAGCCCTCTGTCCAGGATTTGCATATCATGTCGTTTGCATTTGGGATGCAATCTGCCATTAATCAGTCAGTTGGAAAGACAGTTCGCGTGAGTTGTGTATTAATCCCATCACATGATTATTTTTGGGTGGCCCTTAAAAAAAATTATGAATGCTAATTGTGTCCCATCTCCAAAACACTTATTATGACGGAAAAATTTCGTTTTTTCGGAAACGGAAATGTGTGTATATGGCAGAATAAATTAAATGATTGCGTGAATCGGTTGCATGCTAGGGAAGAATAACTGATTACATGACAGGGAAGAACTGTCTGTTGATGACGTGAATCAACACCTGAAACTAGTGTCCCGAGGAAAGACCAAAATTCTGTTCAAATAAATTTTCCAGAATATGGTCTGTCAAATAATTTTTTCCGTCCATTAGTTTGCGTTTTAAGGGACTAGAATTACTTTTCTGTAATACTGATACTAACGCTAACTGTTTCAGTAGAAGTGGTAACTTTACCCTATAACGGTTCTTCTGTTGTCTCATCGTAGAATAATATTTTTTTGCGAAGGAATCAGTAGAATCATCACGATATCAAGAAGAATATGAGCATCATGGTACCACTTTCAAAATATACCGGAACACAGCTCATTCTTCTCTGAAACGTGATTCTTCCGACACCTGAACTGCCCCAAACGATAAGACATCCGCTCCCATGGTCACTGGATAGACCTCTGAACATCATGATATTGGAATAAATCCTTAGCTTTTGCACAACCAAATAAACGTCGTCTCATCCCTGCCAATTTCATCGAAAAATTCCTTTCAATTTTACATCTTAAAGCACAGCAAAGAGACGCCGTTAACAAAAAGAACTTACAGGACCCAGCTACGAAACACATCTTCAAGAAGCAGAACCTTGGTGCTAACACCCGTGCCAACATTCTTAGCACAAGCCAACGTATGTTCTAACACGCTGCTATCTATCGAGAAAATGTAATCACAATAAATTACAATACGTCATGGTGAGTGGGCCGCAGTTGGAAGTATAGCCTATTGGGTTTATTGGCGTCTGGAAACAGAGACAGAAGCAACTCAGGAACACCCACTTTACTATTTCATTACCCAGGAACCAAAACGGAATCCACCGTAACGAATTAGTTATTTGGATTTCCCGTTTCCATAACATTTCAAACAATGTAAAAAATAACATTAGCTATCATAAATCGCATACGAATTCCTTTTTCAAAGCGTCATCCATACAAAACTGAAAAAAAGGCTTTCAATGTATTTCAATAACGGTTACTGCTAAATTGTAATAGTGTTAATTTCAATAAAAGGATATTTATATGAATATGAGGCGTGACCGAAGAGTATTCAGAATGGTCATCAGTTCAGAATCGCGCACCACAGCAACAAACGTTTATTACCTTGGAAACTACTACGCATGTGAGGTGAATGACATCACCCTGCCCGTCCGGAGTTTTTACATCAGTACTTTGTTCTGTCGTGTGGGAAATTTTCTTCGCATTTGTAATGTCGGAAAAAAATTGATCAACGTATATACATCAGATTTTGTCAAAACCTGGGCGAAACTTGCAGACACAAACTGAAATGTACAGAAAGCCTACGGTGATGATTGTGTGAGTCGTGCACAAATTTATGAGTGCTGTAAACGTTCTCAAGGTTGTTGTGACAATGTTGAGGGTAATGTATTCTTTCAGAGAACAGCAACCAGCAGAAGTTAAAACGATGTCGAACTTGTGCGCCGAGTTTTGCAGGGAATTCGCCGAATCACTATTCGTGAGTGGTAGGACGACTTAAACATTTGTTTAGATTCAGTTCAGTCGATTCTTATGGCTAGTTGAGTATAAGACGCAAGTCAGCCCAATTTGTGCCAAAATTGTTATCTTCTGAGAAAACGGGGCCGTGATTCAAATGCTGGTGTCTGGCTGGAGTGGCTCAAAAACGACGAAAATTAAAAAAAACATTATCAGAAGTGATGATGAATCGTGAGCTCGTTGGTTTGACCAGAAACTAAGGCTCAATCTTGTCAGTGGTAGTCCTCTAACTCCCTCAGACTTAAGGAAGCACGACAGAGCCGCAGCGATGGCAAGTCGACGCTGACTGTTTTTTTCAGTTATGAGGGATTTCTGCATCATGAATAAGCTTCATCAGACCAGGCAACCAACAAGAAATGTTACTGTCAACGTTTGATGCATCTGAGGGATGGATGTCGTCGAAAAAGTCCGGAATTTCATGAGAGTAGTGAATGCCAACTGCACCATGACATCGTTCTTGCCCATGAATCGCTACTTGTGCAGCCGTTCCTTTCTAAGCACCGCAATGCACATATCTTCAACCGCTCTATTAGCTAGAATTCACATTTTTCGAATTTTTCCTTTTCCCCCAAATCGAATACAACTTGAAAGGAAAAAAAGTGGTTCAAGATATTGAGGCAATACATCAGAATGCGACGAAGCAGCAGTTGTCTATTTCAGATGAAATCAAACAATACTTCTGTCAGTGGAAACAGCACTGTACTAAATATGCGACTTCGAAACGGGAGTTCTTCAGTGGCGATTAGGTTTGAAATCTGTAAGTCTCGTATTTTTTTAATAAATCAGTCGCAATACTTTTTCATCACAACTTGTACACTAAATGTGCAAAATGTGCATTTGACAAGCACCAGGTTTGAGAGGAGTAGCGAGCCCAATGTGTTTTAATGGAATTTAAAACGTTGAGCATTTGTGTCTTTCAAACAATTCTTGAAATAGTGCAAATAAGATTCATAAAAGCAAAACAGCATAATTTCCTACCAGAAAAAAATTCTTAACAAAACACAATGATTCCTAGATGGTGCTGTTCGTAAATTAAGTTATTGGAATAGGCCACAAGTGCAGGGATTTTTGTAGAAGTAGAAATGAAATGCTACTCATTTAGAAAATTCTATGACGCAACTTTTGGTCGAATTTACACTTTGTTAGAGAAAAAAAGAATTCAGATGTAATAAACCCCACAAATGATTTAAAAATTTTGTAATAAATATATTTATACGAAAGGCTAAATCAATTTTTTGTACGTATATTTGAAATATATAAAAATACCTTTTCATTTCAGTTAAAGCTGAAGGAAAATTCTACTTTCTTTGAGAAAAATCTATTTGCAGTTTTTTACTCTGAAAAATGTATTAATTACTAGCATTAAGATTGAAACTTCCGTAAGTGATTCCATTGAACGCATATATTGTTAGGAAAAGCTTTAAACAGCTTGCTTCTTTGGAGTTCATTCAACATTCACGCTAAAGAGTGGTTCTTTGTATGTTAATTCAAATTTCGCCATTCACGGTTGTCTTCCTACCTCAAAGAATAAATTATTTGTTGCAGAGATTCCGTCTTAGACTTTTTGATGATGCGATTCGCTGTGGGTGTGGGGCTTTTGTGGCTTGCCTTAGCATTTTTCAAACAATATTTCCATATGCGGCCGACATATGTTTCCCCATGGTGCGTTATCGCCGCCATTTGATGCAGTGACCAACCGCCCGTTCGTTGACCTACGACGAAACTTTGGGTAAATAAAAGACTGCCTGTGATAGTCATCATCATCATCATTGTCAACCATTATCAATCCACTGCTGGACGAAGGCCTCCCCAAGTTTCCTCCACAACGGTCTGTCTTGTGCCAGTCTCCTCCATGTCACCCCTGCATACTTTCGAATTTCATCCACCCATCTCCCATGTGGTCTTCTTCTGGGTCTTTTCCTGTCCCTTGGAATCCAATCTAAAATTTCGGCTGTCCATCGATGATCTGTCCTTCTGGCAGTATGTCCAGCCCATTGCCATTTCAGGGATTTAACTCTGATCATGATGTCTTCCACTCTTGTCATTTTTCGGATCCACGAGTTCCTCTTCTTATCTCTCCTGGTTACACCAAGTATGCACCTCTCCATGCTGCTTTGAGTTGTCTGCAGCCTTTGTATGTCTCTTTTAGTTAAGGTCCACGTCTCTGCACCATACGTAAGCACTGAAAGGATGCATTGATCAAACACTTTTCTTTTAAGACATAATGGCATATTGCTCTTGAAAATTATGCTGTTTCTTCCAAAAGCTCTCCAGGAAAGTTTTGTACGCCGATTAATTTCTTCATCAATGTGACCCTCACTTGATATCTGCTGTCCAAGATAAACGTACGTGTCTGTTATCTCCAGCTTTTCTCCATCAATCGATAAATCTTCATTTCTTGTAAAAGCATTGAACATCACTTTTGTCTTCTGAAAGTTCATTTTTAATCCCACTTCTTTACTCTTGTCAGCAAGTTCCTGGATCATACTCTGCAGCTCTGATGGGGTAGTTGCAAAAATGACTACGTCATCAGCAAAACGAAGGTGGGTTAGATAATCTCCATTAATCTTTATCCCCTTGTTTTCCCAGCTCAGCGACTGGAAAACACCCTCCAATGTGGCATTAAAGAGCTTCGGAGATATGGTGTCACCTTGTACTCCTGATTAAATGGCATAGGTATTCTTCATCTTTGTGCGTACGTTCTGCATAGATCACTCCATTGAAGTGACGTGCGTGTCCATATGCCAACGACCATATTTAGCTACTATGACATTTTTTTTTTAATTTTATCCGCCTGCTATATCACGTGGTTGGGCAGCGACTGCAATGATTTACGTAAACCAACTGACGTCAAACCACCAATTTGCTTGGAGTTCCGACAGACGCTCTCCCTGTGGCATTTTGTATGCTGAGCAATATACATGCAGACCCTTTTACAAATCACAAGTTCCAGATATACACTGACGGAAAAAAATCCCAACACCAAGAAGGGGTTGTGTTACATAAACGACAGTTGGTAGGCGGTGAGAGTACATCTGTAAGATGACGTCTACTCAAATTTCGCGCTCAGCGCATACGTGTGGCGAACATGCAAAGCGGGTTTGCTGTAAATACGCGCTGTAACGTTCGTGAGCGTTAGTTATCGTTGAGATTCAACGTAGGGTGTTGATGTTAGTCAAGAATGCCTTTAAGAAGACGAAAAAGCCATTATCAACAGCTCAAGGAGTTTGAACCAGGTCGTGTATTAGGGCTACGAGAAGGTGGATTTCCTTTCCTCAATATTGCAGAAAAGACTTGGCAGGAATGTAGCCACTGTGCATGATTGTTGGCAGCGGTGATTAAGGGAAGGTACTGCCTCAAGACGACCGGGTTCCGGGCGGCCACGTGGCACTACTGAGAGGGAAGACCGCCGTGTACGGCATATATCCGTACCGCATCGTACCGCGTCTGCAGCAATTCGAGCTGCAAATGCCACCACAGTGACACAACGAACTGTTACAAATTGGTTACTTGAAGGACAGCTCCGAGCCAGACGCCCAGTAGCGTGCATTCCAATTACTCCAAACCACTACCGTTCGCGACGTCAGTGGTGTCAAGCTAGAGCTCATTGGAGGACGAAATGGAGATCTGTTGTGTTTTTTGCTGAAAGCCAGTTCTGCCTGGGAGCCAGTGATGGCCGTGTGTTGGTTAGAAGGCGGCCAGGTGAGCGCCTGCAACCAACATGTCTGCGTCAGAGACACACTGGACCTACACCCGGAGTTATGGTGTGGGGAGCAATTTCCTATGACAGCAGGAGCACTCTCGTGGTTATAACACGCACCCTGACGGCACAGTTGTATGTCTATCTGGTGATTCAACCTGTTGTGCTGTCATTCATGAACAGCATTCCATTGGGTGTTTTCCAACAGGATAATGCTCGCCCGCATACCGTTGTTGTAACCCAACATGCTCTATAGAGTGTCGACATGTTGCCGTGGCCTGCTAAATCACCAGATCTTTCATCAATCGAGCACGTATGGGACATCATTGGACGACAACTCCAGCGTCACCCCCAACCAGAATTAACCGTCCCTGTATTGACCGACCAAGTGCAACACGCATGGAACTCCATTAAACAAACTGACATCCAGCACCTGTGCGACATAATGCATGAACGTTTGAGTGTTTGCATTTAACATTCTGGCGGTTACACCAGTTATTAATGTACCAGCATTTTACATTTAAAATGGCTCTTCTCGAGCTTACAATAAGTTGTGGTCTTGAAACCTTATGCGATTAAATATGTTACTTATACAAATTTATTGCCGCCATTTCATTCCACTACAACTATTTTTTCGTGGTGTTGGGTTTTTTTTTTCCGTCAGTGTATCTTGCTGAAAATTTACTACTTTGCCTTCCGCATTTCCCGTTGTTTAGCATGACAGCCCAGCGGTGTTGAAACCAGAAAGGCGATATGCTATTTGAGGGTAAAAGTACAGATTTTTTCGTTCCTTAAAAGTGTGACGATAAAAAAAACGTGCAATTCTGCGGTCTCATGTCAAGAGGCAAAACATCAGTTGCATCTGAAAATGAAACTAAAATATGAACCGGATTGAGCGAAGTTCAAGTTCAATCAGACATCTTAAGTGCACCTTTATTTATAAATATGTTTTCAGATAACGCTCTCTTAGCTGATGTAAAAATTCGTTGCCTACCAAGAAATACCAAAAATGAATGCCCTGTTCTTAACTGCTTTTGCTGCTCCTAAGTAGGACCTGTGTTAACGGATGATCCGGATGTCACTCGGAACTGTAACAGTTTGAGTGACATCTGTTTCGTTTAAGACAATATCAATATTTTCTAACAGTTTGAGTGAGCACTGTTTCGTTTAAGACAATATCAATATTTTCTGGATTCACTAAAGTGTTTGGGAGTGAGAAAGAAATTTTCTAATAAATAAAAACAGGAATGAACAAATAGCCTTTTTTTTTCTTTTTTTCATTAAACAAACTGCTACAAAGATGGGCGTGGAATCATCGAATAAGAAGTCACCTTGGTCTAACCTACTGATCAGTTAAATAAACCATCGTCAAAACAAAAATAAATATACATTTCTGTGAATGATGTTAAAACTTTGAGAGTATAAAACAGGCGGTTTTCAAACCATTGGGATTGTTTTAAATACGGAAAATCAGGAACATCTTTTTCACACAAAGAAAACTTTATGTGTGTTTCATGCGTCAATCCGGGAATAAACTAAATTGACACGTGACAAAAACTATGTGCTTGCTTGTTCAAATCATCTCTACATTAGCAGTAAACTAATAAACAACAGAGCGACTGATTCGTTCCCAGAAACAGAAATATTGATTTCGTTTCAGAGTAAGCAAATTGAAGATAAGGAATCATTGAAAAATGTGGATATATTACTTTTACATCGCATAGGAAACCATAAAATCAGAAATCAAATTTAACGTATTCGAAAAGACTGTTGCAAGCAAACCATACACAAATTAGTTAAAATTGGATCTTTTTGCTACAAATTGCAATGACAGGACGAGAAGATTCTGCCTCTCCTTTCCATAACTAATTTATTTCTGATGAAGCATATAAGCTATGATGCCTTCTCCCATATGACCGAAAATACAAAAGAAAACAGTACAACAGAAAAATAACTCGCTAAATGTTTTTTCCTATTAACAAGTTCCTGAAAGTTGAGAGAGCACTTCATCCAAATTATATTGTAATCCGTCATTTCCCGCAATTTCGGTTTTTACAAAACTGTGATAACGACATGACAGCGGCTGGACAGCAATTGTACACCTTACTAAAGCAACCCGGTAAATTTGTTTAAACTTGGAGGATGATTCATCTGTCAAGATATATCCTATCCTCCGCTTCGGGATGCACATTTCTTTAGATGGCAAATTAATGACATTACATTCCTTTGAAATCCCATTTGGATCCATATGCTTTTTCATTGTACATCCTGAATTATACGGTTGACCTCCAATTTTTTAGACCAATTTGTAATAAACAAGAGATGCTGCTTAATACTGAGATCACGTTTTTGGTCTACATATCACATAACTTATATCTCCTCTAGGGGTGGTAACACTGAGCTCACAGTACCAACATACTAGCACTTCTAACAATTTCATTTGTACCACATCGCTATAAGCATCTGTTTTCTTGTGAAGCATCCAATACGCGCATTTATTATGCACATTTCATATGGTTGTAGGAATGAATTTCCGGTGCTATGTTTTCAAGAACATTTTTCATCACAACTGGACGCGAAGAATTCACGAATTTTTGTCCAAGCATAATAGAAGCATATTATATTTCGATATTGTATGATACTGAATGATTGTGCTTCGGGATTTTAATCACCAAGGACGTTACGATTTCATACGAGGGTAATTGGGAAAGTTTTGCACACTGTGGGTTATCTCTTAAAAAACGAATTTATTTCAAAACGTACCTTTACAAGCCTTCGAACTTATCGCCATATTTCTTCATGGGAGAGTTCCAACTTTTGGGCAATCCTTGGATTCCAGTCAGGACACGTCCATTGTTGAGGCGTCAAAGTACTCGGGTCACCTCATTGGAAACATCCTGAATCGTTTCCAGTGCAGTGGCTTTTTCTCTTTTGGAGAAGAAGTCATAGTCTGTTGAGCTCATGTTAGGACTGTATGGAGCGCGGGGAAGCAATTTTCATCCATATTTTTCCAGAATGTCTCGTACTGTACTGGCAAAATGTGGCCTCGCTGTTTTGTGCAAAATGGCGAAACTTCGAGCATATCGAGCCTTTTTTAACGAATCTTTAGGAGCAAAACATTTTGCAGAAACCTGTAATATTCTGTTATTACAGTGGTTCCCTCGGGCATTCTGTCCGACGCGATGACTCCAATATTTTAATAGGCCATAATCGTCTTCAACTTCACATTCGATATTAGGGGGCGGAATATTTTTCTGTCGAGGTGATTGTGGATGTTTCTGCTGAGCCGACTGGGATTTCAGTTCTGTTTCAAAATCTTTAATCCAGGTTTCGACTGTCCAAAAGAACCTCGTCTTCTGTCTCGTACCACTGAAGCAGTTCTTCTGCGAACCCTTTGCTAACGGCTTACTATTCTTCACTCAGATTATGCGGAAACCATTTGGCATACCCTTCCGTTCTGTAATTGTTCAGTTAGGGTTCTGAAAACCAGAGCGGTAGACATGTTTGCTTCATATGCAATTTCTTTACATGTTTTCTGTCGATCTTCTTTCAAAATGCTGTTGAAGATAACCACAGAAGTGTTGTCCGTTGCATCTAATGGTCGGCCGCTTCTTGGGTCGTCTTCGATGCTTTCCGGACCTTGGCGAAGACGAGAAACCCACCATGACACTGTGTTACAATCCACTACACTAACCGCACTAACTTCACACAAAGCTTTATGAATTTATGTAAGGTATTTCCTTCGGAAAGTTTCAATTTTTAAGTAGTATATCTGGTAGCTGAGCGAGATCAGGCCTGATTCACTTTCTTCCTGAGTTTATGGTCAAAATTTTGTAGAGCAGGAACAAATTAGCCGTCAAGGGTAGACCCAACTTTGCATACTGAAGTCTGACTCACAACTGATACAACGATTGGGGCAACACTTGCGCATTGTGCAAAACTTTTGAAATGCGTACGTGGAAAATGATAGTTCACGTAGTAAATGATTTAAGGTTGGATTTTTTCATTACTTTGACTACAGATTTAAACGATGAATATTGTATACCGAAACCGAAAAATTGTCTTTCAGTATTTAATTATAAAATTCGTTTATATGTTTGTTAACTCAACAAGTTCATTTTCCGTAGTTTTCTACAAGCAAACATATTGTAAAGGTAGGTCTCCCTGCCACTAAATTTCAAGACAAACATCTGCTGATTGGTTTGTATTTCCATGGGACAAAGGGATTGTCCTATTGTTTCCAATTAGAAGCTGTATAATATTAGAGAACGTTTCCCTTGCTACAAAAAATCAACGAAAAGAACTTCGCTTCAAAAGGTTCTGTAATATTTCCATTCTGCCAGCGGGTTTATTGCTGTTTTAGAAAGTATATTTTTGTGTATCTGCGTATCTAAATTTTCGCTTCTAGTTCTAACATCTACAAATTGAAAAATACGGGAGAACGGCAGATTGCAGAATGTTACACAGGAAACAAAATTCTACTTGCATAATTATACACCGAAGATGAAAAACGTTATGACAACTTGCGTAATATGATGATCTTCATTCACGTGTTACCGAAGAAGTTTTTACATGTAAATGAAGTTAGCAATGCGGTGTTTCTTCTTACGGGGAATTTTTCTGCAATCTGCGTAGTTAGAAGTAAGCGATATATCTGAGCACCGCGATGGTAATGCTGTGGACTCCGGAGAAAAAACGCCTCTGATCAGAGCATCGGCTGATGGGGGAGGAGCTTCTGATAAAACGTCACTTGCGAGAAGCTATTGCGGCAGTAATGGCTGCTCTAAAGTAATGTTATCAATAATGGCTGCCCACAGCGTAGAAAACATCCCTCATTTCATCATTCAATAAAGTTCTGCGGATTGAGAGAGGAGCCTGTGATATTACGTCTCCTTCGTACATCCCTTCGCCTTCGTCGTTAGTTCGTATGGTCATCTTGAACGATTGCTGATGTGTCAAAATAAGTTGCATTATGTGTCATAAAACAATTCAAGCGAACAGTGCATATTGTTAAGTGGGCCTTTTATTTTGGAGCCCCTATGATACGAATCCCTTTTAAGAAAAGCCAAGAACTGGTTGGAGGGATAGCTCCGAGCCTTGGATCCCTGAGAGAGATCAAGGGACTAGCACTGACAAGCTTAAGACTTAGGACAACACAGGCACATTTAATTATTTACAACTGTTTTCAAATATCTACACATTATTTACACCGCTCATTTAGTTCTGGGAGCGAAGAGGGCGTGAACGCTCCCCGATAAACGCAATTGCAGTTCACAAGTTCAGATCTGCGCTCCTTAAATGGCAGTCGGCTCTTCTTAGGTACATCTCTGCATAGGCACAGCTCTGCTAGATGCATGCGAAAGTAATAACATGTACAGTACTTATAGGTAGGTATCCATAATGGGTTATTGGTAATCCACATGTTTAATAACTGACTAGCAGTGGCCAGCCTTGAGATGGTGCACGCGCGCGCACACACACACACACTGTTGCTGTACAAAAACGCATGTGTATTTACCCTGACGCCGAACTTTTGATATAAAGAAATGTACGTCAACTGATACTTGTATATGATGGCGAGGTCTTATCTGCTCTGAGATCGCCAATTTGCATTGTTCGGAAGAATAAAATTAAAGCGCGTTTCTGACATTTATTTTTTTAAAGTTTACTGTATTTTCCTTTGAGATTCTTCTGTCATTTTTTCTTTTTCTGAAGGCATTTCTCCAGACATACTTTCCTGTGTTACCCAAGATACGTTATGAAACGTATTGAATACAATATGATAATTATTTACATTTTTTAAATTTCAGCAGATTGTTAATTTCTTTGAAGTCGCTAATTTGTATCACAGCATAAATGTAGTTTATATAAGTGACAGTGTTTTAATTTGAAAGAAAATTATATAAATTACCTAATTTTAACAAATTATTCATCTGTGATCAATTCGTTTGATTCCAAAGCCTTTCATTAGGCTCAAATGTTATCGAACTGTAGCACGTTCTTTTTTGGGTGGCTTTACATTCCGAGACGTACCGATATGCAGTTACCAATAGACGAAGAGTAAGTTATCCTGTCGCAGATTGTGTTTCGTAACTCGAGAAAATCGTAAAAAAAGGTACATATAACTTTCCACATTGGTATTATTTGAAGAATATAGAGGTTGGAAAGGATTTGTGCATGAAAGTGATATGTCACAGCTCAATAGATTCGTTTTCATATGATATCAAATCAAGCCAAAGAACCCTGACAAGGTATATTTCGCATGTAATTCTGACGAGCTGTACCTATTGTGAAGCGTAAAATAGAAAGGAAAAACATATCACCCTGATAAAGAAAATAAAAAGAAAAGCACGGAAAATGTATGTAAGCAAACTGAAAATGATAAATTGGTTCATCATAACGTTGTAAATCGAAAAAAAAATATTTTGCCACTTGTAGGGAAAAAATTGCTAACACTTTGATGCAAAATGCTTTCTCTTCATTTGTGCACATATTTTATCCTAAACATTTATTTTATCTCATATTTTACAAAACCAATATAGAAATGTTTCGTAGCTCAGCATGCAGTTCTGTACAGTTATTTCACAGAAAGCTAATTTAAGTTGTAGAATAAGGCTGTTCAGATTTTCCGATAAAGATAAAAGGAAAACTATAAAAAAATTGCTAACGCTCTCATCGGAACCTATAGATACGGCTGACACTTGCACCACGACGTCGAATTATTGTAACGTGATCTTTTTTTTTACATCTGTAGTCAGAAAACATATTTACCTTAGCATATTCTGGAATCCTTGGAGTAAGCCAATTTCAATTAAAAACAGTATCTTTGCAGTTGTGAACATGGTCTTGTACCGGACGTGGAAACATGTTCCCATCAGCAATTTTTCTCGGCAACTGTTCTTAAGAACCAAAGTGTTATTCGGTAAACCAAAGAATTTACAGTAGTGCATGCAATGTTGTAGTAGTAGGACTTTCGCCATTAATTTAGGTATAATGTTCATTTGATCTCGTTAAAAATTGTCTTCATTTTTGTAAAACAATCATCTCGAATTTACTGCAAATCAACCATTTAATACAGGTGGATGTAAGTCAAAAGTACGCGGAAGAGACATGGAAAAAGAGCAAAAGCTAGTTAGCAGCTGATGAAAATTATATCCTGTACCAAAAGGTATCTATGAAAATAAACAACAGGAAAGATGACACCGAATTTTCGGGTGTAATAAGCAGGTCTTTTGAATCCGTTCTGACGCAAATTAAATTTATCAAAGCTATTCAAAGGCAATGGAACCGGTATGGAAAACAATAGTATCTGACGGAAGAAAGACGTTTTTCCATCGGGTCTTTAATCCCTCAGATATTGGTGTAAACGGAATCTTGAGCTTACGAACTTTTAGAAACAGAGTTATCGACAAAAACAAGATGTGACTTTACGGCCTCTGGTGGGAAAACCATGCATTATTTTAGGAAGAAAGTATTTTCAAAAGGTTTATCCATATTAGCGGTATCGGTCCAAGAAAAAAAAATTAGTCGAGTTTTCAAGAACTCAGATTTTGCTACAAATACATCAGAAGCAGAAATTAACACTTATGACCCCCTGGTGGCCAAACCATTCTTTACAAAACATTAGAAAATATGTGAAAAATATTTTCCATCAGGTCTTTTATGCGATACAGGAAGAATTTTTCAAATCGGAGGTTTAAGAGCAGAAAACGCAATTTACCTTTACGCCCTTTAGCGGAAAGCCTATGAATTACTTGATAATTTCGAATTTTTAGGAAAAACATGTCACACTAGAAACACTATCCAACAAAGAAGGATATTTTTAAATCGGACTCCTAGAAGTGGAGATATTGACAAAAATAAGATATACGTCTACGCCCCCTGGCGCAAAAACCATGCACTATTTTGAGAAGAAAATGTTTCTAAAAGGTTTGTCGACACGAGTAATTCGGTCTACAAACGACGTTTTTTTTAATCAAGAGTTTAGAAGCTTATATTTTGCTGCAAATACATCAGAAGCGGAAATTAAGATTTACGTCCCAGGGTTGCCAAATGATTTTTTTTACAAAAATTAGAAATTATGTGCAAACGATTTCCCATCTGCAGCTGTATCCGGTACAGAAAGAATTTTTCAAATCGGAGATTTAGAAGCAGAGATATAGGTCTAAACGCAATTTACCATTACGCCCCCTAGCGGAAAGTCTATGATTTACTTGAAAATTTTGAAATTATATGAAAGACATGTCACACGGAAAACGCTATCTAACAAAGAAGGAATTTTTTAAATCGGACTCCTAGAAGTAGAGACATTGACAAAAATAAGACATACATCTTCGCCCTCTGGCGGAGAAACTGCGGGATACTTTAGGAAGAAAGTATTCCGAAAAGGTTTATCGATGTGAGTGCATCAGTCCACGAAATAAGTTTTTCAATCGATATTTTAGGAGCTCCGATTTTAAGGCAAATATTTCAGAAGCAAAAATTAACGTTTACGCCCCCTGGTGGCCAAAGTATTATTTACCGAAAATTCGTAATTATATGCAAAATATTTTCCACTAGGACATGTATCCGCTGAAAAAAAGATTTTTCAAATCGGAGTTTTAGGAGAAGAGTTATCGAAAAAAATGTAATTTACTTTTACGCCCCCTAGTGGGAAATCTATGCGTAATGTGAAAATGAAACTATATCTAAAACACTCTTCGACATAAATGGAATCAAAAGATGTGCATCTTTAAAAAAACGAAATGAAGGATCATCATTTGCATATTTCAAGCTTCCGAATGCAAAAAGAATTTTTCAAATCGGACTTATAGTTGCAGAGATTCCATGGGTACAGACGGACGGACAAACCGATAACAGAAGCACTATCTTTTTTAACAAAAGACGTGCTAAAGAAAGCTTCAATAAACGAACATGTTTGAGAAGATATTACTATAACTATTTTTATTAATAATTACTGCCCACTATGTAAAATGAAACATTTGATATAAATATAAATTTGATTTATCCTATATCGCATATAATTTTATTCAGAAACAATCACATTTATCAGCAAGTGATAACACAAAACTCTTCTGTTAGTAATATTGTTATATTTTATTGTCGTTGAGTTTATACTTTTGGTAGGTAATTTAATTATTCCATTTTGATGTTGATATTATCCTATGTAGAATTCCTTAACGAACTCATATTCTGCAAATGGACGATGTCATCGCTCTTTCCACGTTATTTTTTAAACAACGCATAGCGACTGAAAAATTGCATTTCGGCACTGCTGGGATCGAACCCCAGAACTCTCGATAACTAGTCGAGTGCGTTCGAATTTACGCTACAGCGCCAACAATTCTCAGCGCAATGCGTGGTTTATCAGTCAGCATCTGACTACACGAATGCGTATTGATGGTCTCAGCAACTGAGATGTCGTCATCTGGTGGCATTTAACGCAACAGCTATTTTAATTGTAGCTGATAAATTCAAAGGGCGATAGAAATGGTTAATATATATCAAATACGTGAAGATAATGTAAATGGACGATGTCATCGCTCTTTCCACGTTATTTTTAAACAACGCATAGCGACTGAAAAATTGTATTTCGGCACTGCTGGGATCGAATCCCAGAACTCTCGATAACTAGTCGAGTGCGTTCGAATTTACGCTACAGCGCCAACAATTCTCAGCGCAATGCGTGGTTTATCAGTCAGCATCTGACTACACGAATGCGTATTGATGGTCTCAGCAACTGAGATGTCGTCATCTGGTGGCATTTAACGCAACAGCTATTTTAATTGTAGCTGATAAATTCAAAGGGCGATAGAAATGGTTAATATATATCAAATACGTGGAGATAATGTAAATGGACGATGTCATCGCTCTTTCCACGTTATTTTTAAACAACGCATAGCGACTGAAAAATTGTATTTCGGCACTGCTGGGGATCGAACCCCAGAACTCTCGATAACTAGTCGAGTGCGTTCGAATTTACGCTACAGCGCCAACAATTCTCAGCGCAATGCGCGGTTTATCAGTCAGCATCTGACTACACGAATGCGTATTGATGGTCTCAGCAACTGAGATGTCGTCATCTGGTGGCATTTAACGCAACAGCTATTTTAATTGTAGCTGATAAATTCAAAGGGCGATAGAAATGGTTAATATATATCAAATACGTGGAGATAATGTAAATGGACGATGTCATCTCTCTTTCCACGTTATTTTTCAGTCGCTATGCGTTGTTTAAAAAATAACGTGGAAAGAGCGATGACATCGTCCATTTACATTATCTCCACGTATTTTATATATATTAACCATTTCTATCGCCCTTTGAATTTATCAGCTACAATTAAAATAGCTGTTGCGTTAAATGCCACCAGATGACGACATCTCAGTTGCTGAGACCATCAATACGCATTCGTGTAGTCAGATGCTGACTGATAAACCACGCATTGCGCTGAGAATTGTTGGCGCTGTAGCGTAAATTCGAACGCACTCGACTAGTTATCGAGAGTTCTGGGGTTCAATCCCAGCAGTGCCGAAATACAAATTTTCAGTCGCTATGCGTTGTTTAAAAAATAACGTGGAAAGAGCGATGACATCGTCCATTTACATTATCTCCACGTATTTGATATATATTAACCATTTCTATCGCCCTTTGAATTTATCAGCTACAATTAAAATAGCTGTTGCGTTAAATGCCACCAGATGACGACATCTCAGTTGCTGAGACCATCAATACGCATTCGTGTAGTCAGATGCTGACTGATAAACCACGCATTGCGCTGAGAATTGTTGGCGCTGTAGCGTAAATTCGAACGCACTCGACTAGTTATCGAGAGTTCTGGGGTTCGATCCCAGCAGTGCCGAAATACAATTTTTCAGTCGCTATGCGTTGTTTAAAAAATAACGTGGAAAGAGCGATGACATCGTCCATTTACATTATCTCCACGTATTTGATATATATTAACCATTTCTATACATTTAAATTTATCAGCTACAATTAAAATAGCTGTTGCGTTAAATGCCACCAGATGACGACATCTCAGTTGCTGAGACCATCAATACGCATTCGTGTAGTCAGATGCTGACTGATAAACCACGCATTGCGCTGAGAATTGTTGGCGCTGTAGCGTAAATTCGAACGCACTCGACTAGTTATCGAGAGTTCTGGGGTTCGATCCCAGCAGTGCCGAAATACAATTTTTCAGTCGCTATGCGTTGTTTAAAAAATAACGTGGAAAGAGCGATGACATCGTCCATTTACATTATCTCCACGTATTTGATATATATTAACCATTTCTATCGCCCTTTGAATTTATCAGCTACAATTAAAATAGCTGTTGCGTTAAATGCCACCAGATGACGACATCTCAGTTGCTGAGACCATCAATACGCATTCGTGTAGTCAGATGCTGACTGATAAACCACGCATTGCGCTGAGAATTGTTGGCGCTGTAGCGTAAATTCGAACGCACTCGACTAGTTATCGAGAGTTCTGGGGTTCGATCCCAGCAGTGCCGAAATACAATTTTTCAGTCGCTATGCGTTGTTTAAAAAATAACGTGGAAAGAGCGATGACATCGTCCATTTACATTATCTCCACGTATTTGATATATATTAACCATTTCTATCGCCCTTTGAATTTATCAGCTACAATTAAAATAGCTGTTGCGTTAAATGCCACCAGATGACGACATCTCAGTTGCTGAGACCATCAATACGCATTCGTGTAGTCAGATGCTGACTGATAAACCACGCATTGCGCTGAGAATTGTTGGCGCTGTAGCGTAAATTCGAACGCACTCGACTAGTTATCGAGAGTTCTGGGGTTCGATCCCAGCAGTGCCGAAATACAATTTTTCAGTTGCTATGCGTTGTTTAAAAAATAACGTGGAAAGAGCGATGACATCGTCCATTTACATTATCTCCACGTATTTGATATATATTAATCATATTCTGCAATTGGATCAGTCAATGATTTACTTCTTCAGACGGAACTGTTTATTTCTTCTTCTTCTTGTTGTCATGATAGCTTAAAGAATTTCTTTTGTGAAATATGTACATTATAAATTGTATAACTTGCACCATTGAAAACACATCACGCCAATTGTCGAATTCACGCTGGGAAAATGTTTATATTTGGACGACGATTCAACTGACAGAGAACGTGTCTCCCCCTCTGAAAAAAAATGTGAGACAGCTCTTTAAAATAGCGTTTATCCATGCCAAGTATTCCAGGTACTGATTTCATTTCTTTCTATTTTTTATGCGCTTGAGGTTATGAAGGAAATGACATCTAGGATTCGACGTTAAGATTTTCTTTCTTTGATGTGTATCTCCTATTTGAAGCCCTTTATTCACTACATTCAAGGACGCTATAATTCTATAATTCTAATTTATTCATCTCAAAAAATAAACATATTAGAACTATAGGAAAATAGATAAAACAACACAAACTGAAGAAAAAAAAGTTGTAAGCCATGGATTATCAATGCTTTATTAAAAAGAATAAAAAAAAATGATCTCTTTTCGAAATTCATGAAAAGGACTTCCAAAACTTACCTCAGGACTTCCAAAACTTAAAGGCTTTTCGAATTAAACTTAACAGTGATATTCGGTGCACTAAGTGTAACTCCCATCTCAGCATATTTTCCATGGATGTAGAAATAAGGGGAGATGCACTCTCCGTTGGCTGAATGCAATCCAATTGAAGCCAGCTAAACGTCACCCCTGTGACGTCACGGCAGCCATCTTAAGCCTCATATGAGCAGACTATGCAATGGCTGTTAGTGCTGTGAGAGGCAGAAGGTGGCAATTTGCTTTTAATATTGATAAATTGGCCCTTCTTTATTACATTAATCGCTGATATACAAGGATATTATTAGTTGATTTATCAATGTTTACGGCGTTACGGCTCTGCCAGGTATTTAAAATTTAGGAAACATTTCGGCTGGCTTCTGGAGAATGAGCGTAAGTACAAGTGTTTTCTCCTTCTGTAGGTAAAACCTCCGTGCAATTTCATAGTTTTTAAATTTGTGTGTATGATAATCTTAGTTTAGTGACGGATTTTAACGTAATTTTAGTGGCGTTTTACAGAGATCTGCTCTGTTTAAATGAAGAGAATATGATAGTGTACGCAAATTAATGTTAAGCAGTAATACTCCAATATAACTTTATCATAGATATATTATGATTTTGCCTTTTCACCTGTGAACACAAACATGCCTTGAAAAATTACTTTTCGTAGGAAATTGCTTGGAACATACAGCACACTGGTAAGGCTTCTCATCTGAATGAAGAAACATATGCCTCAAAAGATGACTTATCTGAGCAAATCGCTTGGGGCACAGATCACATTGATGAGGCTTTTCACCTGTGTGAAAGAGGATGAGTTGTGTATTGTTTGGAGCAAACATCACATTGGTAAGAGTTTTCCTTCGTGTGAATGAGTAAATACTTCGTGCACCTACTGTGGTTCAGAGGAAACTCTAGAACATTTATTCCTAGATTGTAACTTTTCAAAACATATCTGGAACTGGTTACATCAGTATTTAAATTTTAAAGATACATTTTCGACTCACCAAATCTCATATCATCTTCCTCTTTCCTGTTCTGAATCCAAAAAATTAATAATACATCACGTAATTGCAATTGCAAAATATAACATTTGGGAAACAGAAACGGTGCTCAAAACACCTTTAATAAAAGGAAGCCTGCGGCTCTAGTTATTTATAAGAAAAGAATCGAAAGTTCTTAATAAAATTATAGTTACTTATTTTAATTTTAAATATTTGTAGCTAAGATGTTAAACGATATAAAAGTTAAAGATATGCCATTTTCTTAAAAACTTATTATTTCAGCTCTTGATGTAGCGTTTCCACTTTTCTCCAAACAATTGAAAACAAATTAATTTAATCTTAACTATATTGCAACCTTTCAAAAATTTACTGACGAATAGTAAAATATACATAATAATTAATTCCACATTCGAAAATATTATAGATAAAGAATAAAAATAACTGTCACTAATAAGAGTAATGTAAAGGACCTATTGATGTTTTTTTAGTCTTATCTTTCACATTTCCTGTGCTACTGTTTTACATAACTTTCCTGTCCTTTCTTGTTTTAAACAATTATTTTGCTTATTCTACTTTTTCTCAGTTTTTTCCCTGAAATGCCTTTGACAGGAACCTCATACGTTTTGTAGAGTCTTCTTCAAGGGGATTCCTAGATAAAATTTAAACTTCCTGTTGCAAGCGGTCACAAAATTTTATTCTTTACTAAAAGTATGCATGAATGTGCGAATAAATGGTAAAATAAGGTAAACGATTAATACAGTGGATCCCGCTTAAGAAGTTCACGTTGGGACGAATCGATGAAAACTTCTTAAGCGGAAAAACTTCTTAAACGGGAAGTTTCTGATTGTGTTTTGTGAGACTTTAGCAATTAAAAATTATGCACAGATTAAATCAAGAAATTACATTTTAGGTAATTTTAAAGTAACAAAAAAATTCACAACTTACCCATTTAAATTGAATATGAGGATTGAAAGCGACATTTATTATGCTACAGGATTACAAAAGTACTGACCTAAAAGCGCTTGTGTCTTCCTTTTTTCCGCTAAATTCACAAAGTACGTGTCCATTTCCCTCAAAGTTCTCATTATGTCCACTGGAACACATTCCTGGCTTTGTATAAAGTGGCGAAAAGTTTCTAACGCTTTATTAGCCTAAGCTGAAGTTGGAATTGGCCTACACTCATCTTTTTGCGTTTCTGTTTCATTGTCCTCTTGCGTTTCTGTTTCATTGTCCTCTTGCGTTTCTGTTTCATTGTCCTCTTGCGTTTCGATGTCGCAAATATCGTCGATATTTTGCATTTCAAAAGTGGGAACATCTTTGTCAACGTTAACAAGCTCTTCAAAGGCAGATTTGAAGTTTAGTTGTTTTTTTTTGCAAACTTTCCCAAGCTTCATTGTTGTCACGACTGTTTTCTTCATCAGAAAAACTAAGTTCATTAGCGTTAAAACCAGCATTCCTGAAGCACATTGTGATCGCTGAAGGTGATACCTTTTCCCACGAAGAAACAATAAAATGCATAGCATCTAATAAATTCAATTTCGCCGCCCCGGTGGCGCAGTGGTCTAAGGCGTTGGCCTCTGATCATTCGTCCGAAGGGGTCCGGGTTCGAATCCCGGTGAGGCATGGATGTTGTGTTTGTCTTGCGGCACTGGCTCTCTCCCTTCCCTGGAACCAGTGACCCTAAATTAGGGACGGGCGACTGCTTATAGCCCATTGAGTTGCTCACGGTGGTCGTTAAACCTCCAATCAAAAAAAAAAAAAAAATTCAATTTCAGTGTACATCTGGTGCAACTTGAGTCTGACTCAAGCTTATGCAATAGCCATAAAACTAAACGTTTCCTTTAGAATTGTTTAATGGTTTTAATTATTCCATGGTCTATTGGTTGTAACATGGAAGTCGAGTTAGGTGGCAGGAAAACTACTTTTACAGTTTCCAGATGATCCATGTTCTTTGAATGGGCTGTGCAATTATTCAAAAATAACAAAACTTTTCTATTTTCTTTGGTCATTTTCTTCTGAAACTCCATGAAAAAAGTCTTCAAAAGTCTGAACTGCCATCCATGCGTTTTTTTATTTCTGTAATTACATGGAAAAGTTTTCACATTTTTGAAGCACCTCGGATTCTTCGATTTTCTCATGACCAATAAAGATACTTTTCTGTCACATCCATATTAGCTTCTACCAGAACTGTCAGTCTTTATTTATTTACTTTGACTCCGTGGCTGCTAACTCCTGTGAAAGAGTAGGTCTTGTCAGGAATAAGGTTGTAAAACAATGCACACTCATCAGCGTTGAAAATATATTTTGCATCGTATGCTGATAACTGCTTTGGGAAAACATTAGATTCCAATCATCCACTTCTTCGACGATTAAAATTTTGGATTCTTCACAAACAGTTTTATAAGTCAGTCCTGCTGTTTTCCTAAAACGGTCGATCCGTCCATTGGAAGGATTACATTCAACTTTTAACTTCTTGAAAATATATTCTGCTTTCTCACGAAGTATTGTCACGTTGATCGGAATGTTAGCGTTTCTTGCATGTTTAAACCACATAAGAATTTTTTTCTTCTGTATCCCCGTATTTACCCTTCCTAATCTTTTTGATTTTCAATGAATCGGAAGTATTTGCAAGCACAGTGTCCCGTTTTGCCACTATACCGTTGAGGGTTGTACCAGGTAAGTTTAGTTCTTTTGCTATCTGCACCCTAGTTAAATGTGGTTTTCATCAACTTTTGTAATAACGTTTCGTTTTTCAACCACAGATACATCTTTTCTTTTGATGCCTTTAGACGCCATATTTCTAGCTACGCATTTCAACAATAAAACTAAACGTTTAACTCCACGTACGTGAGGTGCAACATCTGAGCCTAACTCTGACAGAATGGCTAACTTTCAGCAGGTGTTGCCTTTCCCAGCCTTTACCCAGCCCTAAAGATAAGGCGATTGTTATACACAAAGAGCAGACGCAGAAGAAGTGTGGGGAGTAAACGTGACCCTCTGCATTGACTGTGGGAAGCCGGCAGGGGCTTCGCTTGCTATATGTACGGGAACAACAAAGAAACGTTTCCTCCCAACTTCTTTGATATGTACTTATTTGCTGGACGAGTTCCAAAATTGTATGCTTTTACTTAGAAACTTGTATTACTTACAACTTCTTAAGCGGGAAAACTTGAAACATCGTTAATTCTTTACTGAGAAAAATTAACATTTGCACTATGGAAAAAAATCGGGACCCAAAAAATAAAACTTCTTAAACAGGAACATTTCTTAAGTGGGATCCACTGCAATTTCCTAAAAGTTCTTTAACAGTCTCTCATGCGCCAGACTTTTGTAGGTTTGTGACATGAGGTATAAATTAAAGAAGCATAATACTATTTCGAGCAAATTGCTTCGAGCATGTATTACATGTGGGAGGCTTTCCCGTGTGAATGAGAAAATACTTCGGAAAAACACTTTTTCGAACAAATCATTTGGAGCATGCATAATATTTGTGAGATTCCCCCGACTGAATGAGTAAATGCTTTTAAAGATCACTTTTTCGGGCAAATTATTATTTTTTTTGACTCAAGGTTTAACGATCCCCGTGAGCAACTCAGTGGGCTATTAGCAGTCGCCCGTCCCTAATTTATTGTCACTGGTTCCAGGGAAGGGACAGAGCCAGTGTCGCTAGACAAACATAACAACCATGCCTCACCGGGATTCGAACCCAAACCCCTCTCGGACGAATGACCAGAGGCCATAGCTTAGACCACTACGCCAACAGGGCGGCGCAAATTATTTGCAGCACACATCATATTGGGGAGGTTTTTTCTCCGGTGTGAATGAGCAAATGCTTGGAATGTTCACTTTGTCGAATAAATCGTTTAGAGCATATATCGCATTGGTAAAGCTTTTCACCAGTCTAAATGAGTTAATGCTTCAAAAGATCACTCTTTCAAGCAAATCGTTTTGAGTATAAATCATATTGGTAAGCTTTTTTCCTCGTGTGAAGGAGTAAATGCTCTGAAAGATCACTTTCTTGAGTAAATTGCTTGGAAAATACATCACGTTGGTTAGGCTTTTTACCTGTGTGCATAAGCATATGCTCCGAAAGCTGTTTTTTCCGAGTTTCTATTAGAACCTTTTTCGTCTGTTAGAACCAGAAAATGGCATACTGTTCAGTGCCATTCTGTCAATCGACATGGAAAATTAAGTTGGTCATTTCTAAATTGATTTCATATACGCGCTTTACTAATAAACGCTCTTCGGAAATTAAAAGATTTCATATTAAATGTTTCTCCTTTGCTTACCCGTGAAACGTAATTGCAGGAAGTTGACCTCCGGAATTGTTGTGACATCCATAAGCGCAACAGCACACTATTTCTAAAAAAGATAACTTCAAATTTCGAAAATCAAAATTCTCGCGTACGTAACCCAATGGCTCCAAACCACCATCAAAGATTAAGATGGCCGCCCCACAGTCACCGTCATCTGCTAAGAAAGCTTCACGTTTGTGACGTCATAATTTCTCCGCTTATTCCTACCTCCATGATATTTTCACATAACTCCCCAAAACTAACGTGGAAACATTTAAACCTGGTAATGGGCAAAATTACAGTAACAATTCAGTTCAAATAGTTCGTCAGTACTTAATAGATTCTAATAACGTTCAGCTACCAGACAAACAAGAAATTACAAATGCATTAATTGAGCATTTCACCTTATTTCCACAAACACTAAAACGTAATTTATTTACCCCAAAAATGCCTTTCACTACTTACCAAGGGAGCACACACAGATCTAGCAATCTTCATCTTGCTGAAATTACTGAAACGGAACTATTAGAAGAACTTAAACACATAAATTCTAGCTCTGGCCCTGGATATGATGATCTTCAATCACGTCATATAAAAATGTCGCTACTCTTATTCATAATCCTCTATTATTATACGTATTGAATGATATATTCCAAACTGGTGGATTTCCGGATCTATATAAAATAACAAAAATAATCCCAAAATAGAAATCTGGATCAATAAACGATGCAAACAATTACCGACCTGTAGCCAATTTATCAATTTTTGCTAAAAATGTGGAGTGATTGATTTATAATAATAGATTAATTTTGTTTATTCATAATCTAAATAGTATCCGTAGGAATCAACATGGTTTTCAATCTAGTAAGGCAAATAAATCATCCTCATTATATCTACAACAAACACTCGAACATAATTTTGATCTTAACATGTTTACTATCGCTTTACTTTTGGACCTGTTAAGCTTTTGATACCGTAAATCATAATATCTTAAACACAAATAACACACTATTGGAATAATGAACAATGAATATTTTCTTCTTAAATGTTATTTATCAGGTAGGCAACAATATACTCACATTAACTGGCATCAATCCTCTCTTAAATTCATAACAACTGGTGTTCCACAGGGCTCAATTTTGGACCACTGCTATTCGGCATATACACTGACGATATCTTTACTTCCATAAATGGTATTGAACTTCTTCTTCATGCTGACGACATAACCATTCTCACATCATTTAATTTAACGACTAACATATTTTCATATACTAAAACTCAATTTAATAACATCTCAGATTGGCTAAATTCCAACGAACTAATAATATACACTACAAAAACAAACCTTTAATCCTTTCGAAACAAAATACTTCAGAACCACATTCTATCACATTATCTATCAATGGTACGAATATAGAAAAGAGGTTCATGTGTTACTTTATTCGGGATTACTTTAAGTAGAGACCTTAGGTGGAACCAACATGTGGACACTCTTCTTCTCAACTCTCTGAAAGCATTGGCTTTATCAGTGCGGTTTTCAAAAACCTTACCTTGAAAACAATAATTCAATTATATTACTAAATTATTAAGACTAATATTAATTATGCTATCTTATTGTAGGGACAGACGATTAAATAAAATTAAAAAAAAACTTCAAATTCTGCAAAAAAAAAAAAAAAATTAAGATTGATTGACCTAAACTTTGATTGAAATACACCACTATCACTATATAATAACACAAGAGTTTTCCTAAATAAATACAACATCATTACGATTAACCAACTATATAACTTTAATATTAGGAAAATTATGTTTAAGCGAATTAAGAATAATTTACACGCTAAAATCATACAAATTGTACCACAGATACACGCACATGACACACGTACTAAATTACATATTCGGCCCATTGATCCAAAGAGGGAGAGAATGAAGTAGAATATAAATTACATTGGCCCACACTACTGGAACGCGTTACCGACGGATCTGACTTCTTTAAATAACTGTAACCTTTAAAAAAAAATTAAAAAAGCTACATAATGAATTGCGACTCCTCAAATTGAGGCCTGCAGTGGAGGGGGAATGTGATTATTACTATGACTTGTATGTTTCAATGTAAATTTATTTTCAATGGTGTCACCTGTAATGTGTATCATCTTTTTACATATAATTATTTTTTTATTTCCTTTCTTTTTCTTGTGCATGTCCTTTATTTTTTTTTTTTTTTTTTTGAAAAACTGATTTGTTTGTAACTTGACTTAAGTGTCAAATTTGTGTTGGGAGCATGGGGACCCTGTCAGGCCGTGCTGGTCTTTTCCTCCTGCTTCCTTGCTGTGCTTTTTTCATTTGATATTTTTGAAACACAGGTTTTCCGCTGAGCAAATTAAATGAATTGAATTGAATTAAATTGAGTTTCAAGAAGGACATTTATCTAAATCATTCCGCTTGCAAGACAGATATATTCCAAGTGATAGCAAAGATTCAACAGCTAAGGCTGACAAACACACGCACACACTCAACCACCGAACTAGGTAGAAGATCTACTTTGAGTAAGGTGACCAGATATTGAAACACTGAAATAAGGACAAAATGGCGTGGTATCCCCAAAGACATTCAATGTATTTGCAGTAAACTAAATTCAAGGACTGTTCTTAAGAATTCGAGCCATGCGTCTAGTTAATTTAAATTTGAGTAAGGATGTGTGACAAACGGCGGTTAGTCAGAAGTTCAGAACAAACAGAAACCATGCCCGCCCAGCGTTAGTCAGAGTTGAGGTTGTTGTTTTGTTAGTATTTCGAGCGTCGGTTTGAGCTGCGAGAAAGAACTATCGTATTACTTTCGTTGTATTGTTATTTACATCATAATTATGCAGTATTTAAGAGGTCATATATAATGGATGAGAATTCAAATGACAGGAGAATAATTTTTCTTAATACGAGAGAATTCTATCAAGTTTTAATTTCTTCTATAAAGATACAGTAAAACTTCCGAATAGGGAAAATCGAAGGGGAAATAAAAACTGTCCGTTATATAGAAGTGTCCACTATTCGGAAAATGGTGCTTTATGACAGTATACGTGCACTATGTTTATAAAGTAAAAGCAGTTTAAAAGAGAAGTAAATATAAATACGTAAATGCAATAAATAAGGCAACCTTGTGCTAACTGTTAGAAAAAAATATCAGTCAAAACCTAAAAAGTAAACTAATCAAGTATTGTTTGTCTATTACATTATTGTGGAATTTTGTCTTCTAAATAAATTTGTAGCCAGCCAAATGAATTTTCTTTGGTCCTTTTGTTGTTTCTCGGAAAACAAGACCAATCGCTAATGGCAAATTCTAGTTTTAATGAGAATACTATACAATTTATGCAGAGCGCCGTTCCAAATCATCCACAACCTTTTAATTATTTAATTTGAAAAAAGAAAAATATATCTGATTTTATCTTGTTCAGTAGCAATCCATTATCTTAAAGGACAAGACAGTACATGAAGCGCAATGATTCACATTGCACATTTAATGTCATTTTTTTTCCAGGTTCCCAGCCCACAGATTGAAATTATTTTTCATTTCACAAAACAAATGCTGGGAAGCAATTTTAAGGGTCTTTTCAGGAAAGAAACGTTTTGAAAAAAAAAAAAGAAGACGAATTACATTTCTGCCATGTCGTTCGGAGAGTGTACTAAAAATCACGAAATTGACAGACATGTAGTCTCCTGAATTGTTACAATAGATATAAAGAACAAATATGACGATTCAATTAAATGATCAAGTCTGAGTTCATCAACTTTGTTTATAATCGCTCATGAATCCTAAATATGTTTAAACAATACGCAGTAGGTATTATTTATTCATTTATACATTGATTAGAATTCTGCAAGCAGCTGTTCTACTACGACGTTTGCTTTGATTATGATCAAAATGTTAACGTCCTATTACTGTATATCAGAATTTACTTCATAACCGCTACGAAATTCTACATAATTGGATGGTAAAAGTAATAAGCTAATATTTCTTAAAAATTACTATGACATTATTTTAAAATAACAGATGACTTTAAATGACCATCTCCCTCGAAATCTCCACGCAGATTGTCAACTGATTCGATAAAACAAAGTCCCTAGCACATAAAACGATAGACGCTTGAAAAAACTTCCTCAGCTGTCATAAGTATGTCGTGTTGTTGAGAACGGTTTTTTATGATAAATATATGGTATTACAGTCTCAAGCTGCTCTATATTACTTTAACTATCACTCGTCTTGATTGCCTGCATATTCCGAGAATCATTATTCGTATTAATTTCACAGCTTATATTGATAAAACCTAGAAATACCCTATATTGACAAAAGTCACCGGACACCCAATCAAAAGCAAATAAAAGGACCTGTTGCGTTGTTAAGATGCGCGGTTCAACTACAAACGGTATGAAAACTACCCTGCATCTGATATCTCACCGTGAGGTTGAGTCAAAATGTTACAGCTGGTGAAAACTGACTTTGATAAAGGAAAGATTGTTGGATGATATACATTATTAGTGGGTTGTCCATAAGAGAAGCCGGGAAGCGTTTAAACCTACCCACGTCAACTCTTTTGGATGTACTAAATAAGTGGAAGACACATGACGTTCCTGAAGTAGAAAAACTAACCGGCAGACCAAATAAAATCAGTGATAGAGGACGCCGAAGCTTCAGGAAAGTTGTTACAGCTTATCGACGGAGTACTGCACAAGACCTCAATGTAAAGATGAGTAAAAATGCTGGAACCTCGGTACGTACATCTACCATTCGCAGAGAACGTCATATCATGGGTATTGTTTCCTTTTAGTATTGTTTTTTTATAGTATCGTTTCTTTTCAGAGTTTTGATTGCTCGTTCGAAATTTGGGAATTTTTCTGATACTTGGCAGTAGACTATTAAAAAAATTGCACTAAATTAATATTCAAAAATTTGACTTTGTTTTGAAGAATGGAGCTTGTTTTTTTGTCAAACGCTTGTTTAAGCGGTTGTTACTACGTTTATTATTAGTAGTATTGTGCTGAACATTCCCCTGCATTTTAAAATTTTTAAAGCGGTTATGTACCTAGACATTTTTATTATGTCCCCTGCCTCGAAATGGAAGATAGCAGTGCGGTGGTCAACTCTCCTCCAAGGCAGATATCAATGGATAGGGAAGATAGATATTACGTTGTTTTAAGCGAGAGAGTGTACCACGGGTCCACAGGAGCAGCATATCACCCAGGCACGCGGGTATAATTACATGTTTCAGACCGGTATGTCTACGACCGAATCCTCTATCATTAGAACGGCAGCTGGCTGCCCAAATTTAATTTTTGGTACTATAAGCTTTCAAACTCCTTTCATAATGATATTAGTTCTGGATTTCAAAATGTGTTTTAAACACAGTTCCTAGTTTTAGGAGTAATTTCTTTATCATTCATAAAGGAATAGTAGCCAACAACACCAAATCCAAAAGTCAAAAGTGTTGCGTCGAGTGTTAAATCGACAGGTGAATATCTATGTCAAAGTGTTATTTCTCACAATGCATGAAACAAACAATTTACAATAAACGGAATGCATGATTGATTAGAGCACGCACAACGAACGTACAACTATATATAACTGATAACACAAGAGTTTTCCCAAAGAAATACAACATCATTACGATTAACCAACTATATAACTTTAATATTAGGAAAATTATGTTCGAACGAATTAAGAATAATTTACACGCTAACATCTTACAAATTGTACCACAAATACACTCACATGACACACGTACTAAATTACATATTCGGCCCATTGATCCGAAGAGGGAGAGAATGAAGTAGAATATAAATTACATTGGCCCACACTACTGGAACGCGTTACCGACGGATCTGACTTCTTTAAATAACTGTAACCTTTTAAAAAAAATTAAAAAAGCTACATAATGAATTGCGACTCCTCAAATTGAGGCCTGCAGTGGAGGGGGACTGTGATTATTACTATGACTTGTATGTTTCAATGTAAATTTATTTTCAATGGTGTCACCTGTAATGTGTATCATCTTTTTACATATAATTATTTTTTTATTTCCTTTCTTTTTCTTGTGCATGTGCTTTTTTTTTTTTTTTTGAAAAACTGATTTGTTTGTAACTTGACTTAAGTGTCAAATTTGTGTTGGGAGCATGGGGACCCTGTCAGGCCGTGCTGGTCTTTTCCTCCTGCTTCCTTGCTGTGCTTTTTTCATTTCATATTTTTGAAACACAGGTTTTCCGCTGAGCAAATTAAATGAATTGAATTGAATTAAATTGAGTTTCAAGAAGGACATTTATCTAAATCATTCCGCTTGCAAGACAGATATATTCCAAGTGATAGCAAAGATTCAACAGCTAAGGCTGACAAACACACGCACACACTCAACCACCGAACTAGGTAGAAGATCTACTTTGAGTAAGGTGACCAGATATTGGAACACTGAAATAAGGACAAAATGGCGTGGTATCCCCAAAGACATTCAATGTATTTGCAGTAAACTAAATTCAAGGACTGTTCTTAAGAATTCGAGCCATGCTTCTAGTTAGTTTAAATTTGAGTAAGGATGTGTGACAAACCGCGGTTAGTCAGAAGTTCAGAACAAACAGAAACCATGCCCGCCCAGCGTTAGTCAGAGTTGAGGTTGTTGTTTTGTTAGTATTTCGAGCGTCGGTTTGAGCTGCGAGAAAGAACTATCGTATTACTTTCGTTGTATTGTTATTTACATCATAATTATGCAGTATTTAAGAGGTCATATATAATGGATGAGAATTCAAATGACAGGAGAATAATTTTTCTTAATACGAGAGAATTCTATCAAGTTTTAATTTCTTCTATAAAGATACAGTAAAACTTCCGAATAGGGAAAATCGAAGGGGAAATAAAAACTGTCCGTTATATAGAAGTGTCCACTATTCGGAAAATGGTGCTTTATGACAGTATACGTGCACTATGTTTATAAAGTAAAAGCAGTTTAAAAGAGAAGTAAATATAAATACGTAAATGCAATAAATAAGGCAACCTTGTGCTAACTGTTAGAAAAAAATATCAGTCAAAACCTAAAAAGTAAACTAATCAAGTATTGTTTGTCTATTACATTATTGTGGAATTTTGTCTTCTAAATAAATTTGTAGCCAGCCAAATGAATTTTCTTTGGTCCTTTTGTTGTTTCTCGGAAAACAAGACCAATCGCTAATGACAAATTCTAGTTTTAATGAGAATACTATACAATTTATGCAGAGCGCCGTTCCAAATCATCCACAACCTTTTAATTATTTAATTTGAAAAAAGAAAAATATATCTGATTTTATCTTGTTCAGTAGCAATCCATTATCTTAAAGGACAAGATAGTACATGAAGCGCAATGATTCACATTGCACATTTAATGTCATTTTTTTTCCAGGTTCCCAGCCCACAGATTGAAATTATTTTTCATTTCACAAAACAAATGCTGGGAAGCAATTTTAAGGGTCTTTTCAGGAAAGAAACGTTTTGAAAAAAAAAAAAGAAGACGAATTACATTTCTGCCATGTCGTTCGGAGAGTGTACTAAAAATCACGAAATTGACAGACATGTAGTCTCCTGAATTGTTACAATAGATATAAAGAACAAATATGACGATTCAATTAAATGATCAAGTCTGAGTTCATCAACTTTGTTTATAATCGCTCATGAATCCTAAATATGTTTAAACAATACGCAGTAGGTATTATTTATTCATTTATACATTGATTAGAATTCTGCAAGCAGCTGTTCTACTACGACGTTTGCTTTGATTATGATCAAAATGTTAACGTCCTATTACTGTATATCAGAATTTACTTCATAACCGCTACGAAATTCTACATAATTGGATGGTAAAAGTAATAAGCTAATATTTCTTAAAAATTACTATGACATTATTTTAAAATAACAGATGACTTTAAATGACCATCTCCCTCGAAATCTCCACGCAGATTGTCAACTGATTCGATAAAACAAAGTCCCTAGCACATAAAACGATAGACGCTTGAAAAAACTTCCTCAGCTGTCATAAGTATGTCGTGTTGTTGAGAACGGTTTTTTATGATAAATATATGGTATTACAGTCTCAAGCTGCTCTATATTACTTTAACTATCACTCGTCTTGATTGCCTGCATATTCCGAGAATCATTATTCGTATTAATTTCACAGCTTATATTGATAAAACCTAGAAATACCCTATATTGACAAAAGTCACCGGACACCCAATCAAAAGCAAATAAAAGGACCTGTTGCGTTGTTAAGATGCGCGGTTCAACTACAAACGGTATGAAAACTACCCTGCATCTGATATCTCACCGTGAGGTTGAGTCAAAATGTTACAGCTGGTGAAAACTGACTTTGATAAAGGAAAGATTGTTGGATGATATACATTATTAGTGGGTTGTCCATAAGAGAAGCCGGGAAGCGTTTAAACCTACCCACGTCAACTCTTTTGGATGTACTAAATAAGTGGAAGACACATGACGTTCCTGAAGTAGAAAAACTAACCGGCAGACCAAATAAAATCAGTGATAGAGGACGCCGAAGCTTCAGGAAAGTTGTTACAGCTTATCGACGGAGTACTGCACAAGACCTCAATGTAAAGATGAGTAAAAATGCTGGAACCTCGGTACGTACATCTACCATTCGCAGAGAACGTCATATCATGGGTATTGTTTCCTTTTAGTATTGTTTTTTTATAGTATCGTTTCTTTTCAGAGTTTTGATTGCTCGTTCGAAATTTGGGAATTTTTCTGATACTTGGCAGTAGACTATTAAAAAAATTGCACTAAATTAATATTCAAAAATTTGACTTTGTTTTGAAGAATGGAGCTTGTTTTTTTGTCAAACGCTTGTTTAAGCGGTTGTTACTACGTTTATTATTAGTAGTATTGTGCTGAACATTCCCCTGCATTTTAAAATTTTTAAAGCGGTTATGTACCTAGACATTTTTATTATGTCCCCTGCCTCGAAATGGAAGATAGCAGTGCGGTGGTCAACTCTCCTCCAAGGCAGATATCAATGGATAGGGAAGATAGATATTACGTTGTTTTAAGCGAGAGAGTGTACCACGGGTCCACAGGAGCAGCATATCACCCAGGCACGCGGGTATAATTACATGTTTCAGACCGGTATGTCTACGACCGAATCCTCTATCATTAGAACGGCAGCTGGCTGCCCAAATTTAATTTTTGGTACTATAAGCTTTCAAACTCCTTTCATAATGATATTAGTTCTGGATTTCAAAATGTGTTTTAAACACAGTTCCTAGTTTTAGGAGTAATTTCTTTATCATTCATAAAGGAATAGTAGCCAACAACACCAAATCCAAAAGTCAAAAGTGTTGCGTCGAGTGTTAAATCGACAGGTGAATATCTATGTTAAAGTGTTATTTCTCACAATGCATGAAACAAACAATTTACAATAAACGGAATGCATGATTGATTAGAGCACGCACAACGAACGTACAACTATATAGAACTGATAACACAAGAGTTTTCCCAAAGAAATACAACATCATTACGATTAACCAACTATATAACTTTAATATTAGGAAAATTATGTTCGAACGAATTAAGAATAATTTACACGCTAGCATCTTACAAATTGTACCACAAATACACTCACATGACACACGTACTAAATTACATATTCGGCCCATTGATCCGAAGAGGGAGAGAATGAAGTAGAATATAAATTACATTGGCCCACACTACTGGAACGCGTTACCGACGGATCTGACTTCTTTAAATAACTGTAACCTTTTAAAAAAAAATTAAAAAAGCTACATAATGAATTGCGACTCCTCAAATTGAGGCCTGCAGTGGAGGGGGACTGTGATTATTACTATGACTTGTATGTTTCAATGTAAATTTATTTTCAATGGTGTCACCTGTAATGTGTATCATCTTTTTACATATAATTATTTTTTTATTTCCTTTCTTTTTCTTGTGCATGTGCTTTTTTTTTTTTTTTGAAAAACTGATTTGTTTGTAACTTGACTTAAGTGTCAAATTTGTGTTGGGAGCATGGGGACCCTGTCAGGCCGTGCTGGTCTTTTCCTCCTGCTTCCTTGCTGTGCTTTTTTCATTTCATATTTTTGAAACACAGGTTTTCCGCTGAGCAAATTAAATGAATTGAATTGAATTAAATTGAGTTTCAAGCAGGACATTTATCTAAATCATTCCGCTTGCAAGACAGATATATTCCAAGTGATAGCAAAGATTCAACAGCTAAGGCTGACAAACACACGCACACACTCAACCACCGAACTAGGTAGAAGATCTACTTTGAGTAAGGTGACCAGATATTGGAACACTGAAATAAGGACAAAATGGCGTGGTATCCCCAAAGACATTCAATGTATTTGCAGTAAACTAAATTCAAGGACTGTTCTTAAGAATTCGAGCCATGCTTCTAGTTAGTTTAAATTTGAGTAAGGATGTGTGACAAACCGCGGTTAGTCAGAAGTTCAGAACAAACAGAAACCATGCCCGCCCAGCGTTAGTCAGAGTTGAGGTTGTTGTTTTGTTAGTATTTCGAGCGTCGGTTTGAGCTGCGAGAAAGAACTATCGTATTACTTTCGTTGTATTGTTATTTACATCATAATTATGCAGTATTTAAGAGGTCATATATAATGGATGAGAATTCAAATGACAGGAGAATAATTTTTCTTAATACGAGAGAATTCTATCAAGTTTTAATTTCTTCTATAAAGATACAGTAAAACTTCCGAATAGGGTAAATCGAAGGGGAAATAAAAACTGTCCGTTATATAGAAGTGTCCACTATTCGGAAAATGGTGCTTTATGACAGTATACGTGCACTATGTTTATAAAGTAAAAGCAGTTTAAAAGAGAAGTAAATATAAATACGTAAATGCAATAAATAAGGCAACCTTGTGCTAACTGTTAGAAAAAATATCAGTCAAAACCTAAAAAGTAAACTAATCAAGTATTGTTTGTCTATTACATTATTGTGGAATTTTGTCTTCTAAATAAATTTGTAGCCAGCCAAATGAATTTTCTTTGGTCCTTTTGTTGTTTCTCGGAAAACAAGACCAATCGCTAATGACAAATTCTAGTTTTAATGAGAATACTATACAATTTATGCAGAGCGCCGTTCCAAATCATCCACAACCTTTTAATTATTTAATTTGAAAAAAGAAAAATATATCTGATTTTATCTTGTTCAGTAGCAATCCATTATCTTAAAGGACAAGACAGTACATGAAGCGCAATGATTCACATTGCACATTTAATGTCATTTTTTTTCCAGGTTCCCAGCCCACAGATTGAAATTATTTTTCATTTCACAAAACAAATGCTGGGAAGCAATTTTAAGGGTCTTTTCAGGAAAGAAACGTTTTGAAAAAAAAAAAGAAGACGAATTACATTTCTGCCATGTCGTTCGGAGAGTGTACTAAAAATCACGAAATTGACAGACATGTAGTCTCCTGAATTGTTACAATAGATATAAAGAACAAATATGACGATTCAATTAAATGATCAAGTCTGAGTTCATCAACTTTGTTTATAATCGCTCATGAATCCTAAATATGTTTAAACAATACGCAGTAGGTATTATTTATTCATTTATACATTGATTAGAATTCTGCAAGCAGCTGTTCTACTACGACGTTTGCTTTGATTATGATCAAAATGTTAACGTCCTATTACTGTATATCAGAATTTACTTCATAACCGCTACGAAATTCTACATAATTGGATGGTAAAAGTAATAAGCTAATATTTCTTAAAAATTACTATGACATTATTTTAAAATAACAGATGACTTTAAATGACCATCTCCCTCGAAATCTCCACGCAGATTGTCAACTGATTCGATAAAACAAAGTCCCTAGCACATAAAACGATAGACGCTTGAAAAAACTTCCTCAGCTGTCATAAGTATGTCGTGTTGTTGAGAACGGTTTTTTATGATAAATATATGGTATTACAGTCTCAAGCTGCTCTATATTACTTTAACTATCACTCGTCTTGATTGCCTGCATATTCCGAGAATCATTATTCGTATTAATTTCACAGCTTATATTGATAAAACCTAGAAATACCCTATATTGACAAAAGTCACCGGACACCCAATCAAAAGCAAATAAAAGGACCTGTTGCGTTGTTAAGATGCGCGGTTCAACTACAAACGGTATGAAAACTACCCTGCATCTGATATCTCACCGTGAGGTTGAGTCAAAATGTTACAGCTGGTGAAAACTGACTTTGATAAAGGAAAGATTGTTGGATGATATACATTATTAGTGGGTTGTCCATAAGAGAAGCCGGGAAGCGTTTAAACCTACCCACGTCAACTCTTTTGGATGTACTAAATAAGTGGAAGACACATGACGTTCCTGAAGTAGAAAAACTAACCGGCAGACCAAATAAAATCAGTGATAGAGGACGCCGAAGCTTCAGGAAAGTTGTTACAGCATATCGACGGAGTACTGCACAAGACCTCAATGTAAAGATGAGTAAAAATGCTGGAACCTCGGTACGTACATCTACCATTCGCAGAGAACGTCATATCATGGGTATTGTTTCCTTTTAGTATTGTTTTTTTATAGTATCGTTTCTTTTCAGAGTTTTGATTGCTCGTTCGAAATTTGGGAATTTTTCTGATACTTGGCAGTAGACTATTAAAAAAATTGCACTAAATTAATATTCAAAAATTTGACTTTGTTTTGAAGAATGGAGCTTGTTTTTTTGTCAAACGCTTGTTTAAGCGGTTGTTACTACGTTTATTATTAGTAGTATTGTGCTGAACATTCCCCTGCATTTTAAAATTTTTAAAGCGGTTATGTACCTAGACATTTTTATTATGTCCCCTGCCTCGAAATGGAAGATAGCAGTGCGGTGGTCAACTCTCCTCCAAGGCAGATATCAATGGATAGGGAAGATAGATATTACGTTGTTTTAAGCGAGAGAGTGTACCACGGGTCCACAGGAGCAGCATATCACCCAGGCACGCGGGTATAATTACATGTTTCAGACCGGTATGTCTACGACCGAATCCTCTATCATTAGAACGGCAGCTGGCTGCCCAAATTTAATTTTTGGTACTATAAGCTTTCAAACTCCTTTCATAATGATATTAGTTCTGGATTTCAAAATGTGTTTTAAACACAGTTCCTAGTTTTAGGAGTAATTTCTTTATCATTCATAAAGGAATAGTAGCCAACAACACCAAATCCAAAAGTCAAAAGTGTTGCGTCGAGTGTTAAATCGACAGGTGAATATCTATGTCAAAGTGTTATTTCTCACAATGCATGAAACAAACAATTTACAATAAACGGAATGCATGATTGATTAGAGCACGCACAACGAACGTACAACTATATATAACTGATAACACAAGAGTTTTCCCAAAGAAATACAACATCATTACGATTAACCAACTATATAACTTTAATATTAGGAAAATTATGTTCGAACGAATTAAGAATAATTTACACGCTAACATCTTACAAATTGTACCACAAATACACTCACATGACACACGTACTAAATTACATATTCGGCCCATTGATCCGAAGAGGGAGAGAATGAAGTAGAATATAAATTACATTGGCCCACACTACTGGAACGCGTTACCGACGGATCTGACTTCTTTAAATAACTGTAACCTTTTAAAAAAAATTAAAAAAGCTACATAATGAATTGCGACTCCTCAAATTGAGGCCTGCAGTGGAGGGGGACTGTGATTATTACTATGACTTGTATGTTTCAATGTAAATTTATTTTCAATGGTGTCACCTGTAATGTGTATCATCTTTTTACATATAATTATTTTTTTATTTCCTTTCTTTTTCTTGTGCATGTGCTTTTTTTTTTTTTTTGAAAAACTGATTTGTTTGTAACTTGACTTAAGTGTCAAATTTGTGTTGGGAGCATGGGGACCCTGTCAGGCCGTGCTGGTCTTTTCCTCCTGCTTCCTTGCTGTGCTTTTTTCATTTCATATTTTTGAAACACAGGTTTTCCGCTGAGCAAATTAAATGAATTGAATTGAATTAAATTGAGTTTCAAGAAGGACATTTATCTAAATCATTCCGCTTGCAAGACAGATATATTCCAAGTGATAGCAAAGATTCAACAGCTAAGGCTGACAAACACACGCACACACTCAACCACCGAACTAGGTAGAAGATCTACTTTGAGTAAGGTGACCAGATATTGGAACACTGAAATAAGGACAAAATGGCGTGGTATCCCCAAAGACATTCAATGTATTTGCAGTAAACTAAATTCAAGGACTGTTCTTAAGAATTCGAGCCATGCTTCTAGTTAGTTTAAATTTGAGTAAGGATGTGTGACAAACCGCGGTTAGTCAGAAGTTCAGAACAAACAGAAACCATGCCCGCCCAGCGTTAGTCAGAGTTGAGGTTGTTGTTTTGTTAGTATTTCGAGCGTCGGTTTGAGCTGCGAGAAAGAACTATCGTATTACTTTCGTTGTATTGTTATTTACATCATAATTATGCAGTATTTAAGAGGTCATATATAATGGATGAGAATTCAAATGACAGGAGAATAATTTTTCTTAATACGAGAGAATTCTATCAAGTTTTAATTTCTTCTATAAAGATACAGTAAAACTTCCGAATAGGGAAAATCGAAGGGGAAATAAAAACTGTCCGTTATATAGAAGTGTCCACTATTCGGAAAATGGTGCTTTATGACAGTATACGTGCACTATGTTTATAAAGTAAAAGCAGTTTAAAAGAGAAGTAAATATAAATACGTAAATGCAATAAATAAGGCAACCTTGTGCTAACTGTTAGAAAAAAATATCAGTCAAAACCTAAAAAGTAAACTAATCAAGTATTGTTTGTCTATTACATTATTGTGGAATTTTGTCTTCTAAATAAATTTGTAGCCAGCCAAATGAATTTTCTTTGGTCCTTTTGTTGTTTCTCGGAAAACAAGACCAATCGCTAATGACAAATTCTAGTTTTAATGAGAATACTATACAATTTATGCAGAGCGCCGTTCCAAATCATCCACAACCTTTTAATTATTTAATTTGAAAAAAGAAAAATATATCTGATTTTATCTTGTTCAGTAGCAATCCATTATCTTAAAGGACAAGATAGTACATGAAGCGCAATGATTCACATTGCACATTTAATGTCATTTTTTTTCCAGGTTCCCAGCCCACAGATTGAAATTATTTTTCATTTCACAAAACAAATGCTGGGAAGCAATTTTAAGGGTCTTTTCAGGAAAGAAACGTTTTGAAAAAAAAAAAAGAAGACGAATTACATTTCTGCCATGTCGTTCGGAGAGTGTACTAAAAATCACGAAATTGACAGACATGTAGTCTCCTGAATTGTTACAATAGATATAAAGAACAAATATGACGATTCAATTAAATGATCAAGTCTGAGTTCATCAACTTTGTTTATAATCGCTCATGAATCCTAAATATGTTTAAACAATACGCAGTAGGTATTATTTATTCATTTATACATTGATTAGAATTCTGCAAGCAGCTGTTCTACTACGACGTTTGCTTTGATTATGATCAAAATGTTAACGTCCTATTACTGTATATCAGAATTTACTTCATAACCGCTACGAAATTCTACATAATTGGATGGTAAAAGTAATAAGCTAATATTTCTTAAAAATTACTATGACATTATTTTAAAATAACAGATGACTTTAAATGACCATCTCCCTCGAAATCTCCACGCAGATTGTCAACTGATTCGATAAAACAAAGTCCCTAGCACATAAAACGATAGACGCTTGAAAAAACTTCCTCAGCTGTCATAAGTATGTCGTGTTGTTGAGAACGGTTTTTTATGATAAATATATGGTATTACAGTCTCAAGCTGCTCTATATTACTTTAACTATCACTCGTCTTGATTGCCTGCATATTCCGAGAATCATTATTCGTATTAATTTCACAGCTTATATTGATAAAACCTAGAAATACCCTATATTGACAAAAGTCACCGGACACCCAATCAAAAGCAAATAAAAGGACCTGTTGCGTTGTTAAGATGCGCGGTTCAACTACAAACGGTATGAAAACTACCCTGCATCTGATATCTCACCGTGAGGTTGAGTCAAAATGTTACAGCTGGTGAAAACTGACTTTGATAAAGGAAAGATTGTTGGATGATATACATTATTAGTGGGTTGTCCATAAGAGAAGCCGGGAAGCGTTTAAACCTACCCACGTCAACTCTTTTGGATGTACTAAATAAGTGGAAGACACATGACGTTCCTGAAGTAGAAAAACTAACCGGCAGACCAAATAAAATCAGTGATAGAGGACGCCGAAGCTTCAGGAAAGTTGTTACAGCTTATCGACGGAGTACTGCACAAGACCTCAATGTAAAGATGAGTAAAAATGCTGGAACCTCGGTACGTACATCTACCATTCGCAGAGAACGTCATATCATGGGTATTGTTTCCTTTTAGTATTGTTTTTTTATAGTATCGTTTCTTTTCAGAGTTTTGATTGCTCGTTCGAAATTTGGGAATTTTTCTGATACTTGGCAGTAGACTATTAAAAAAATTGCACTAAATTAATATTCAAAAATTTGACTTTGTTTTGAAGAATGGAGCTTGTTTTTTTGTCAAACGCTTGTTTAAGCGGTTGTTACTACGTTTATTATTAGTAGTATTGTGCTGAACATTCCCCTGCATTTTAAAATTTTTAAAGCGGTTATGTACCTAGACATTTTTATTATGTCCCCTGCCTCGAAATGGAAGATAGCAGTGCGGTGGTCAACTCTCCTCCAAGGCAGATATCAATGGATAGGGAAGATAGATATTACGTTGTTTTAAGCGAGAGAGTGTACCACGGGTCCACAGGAGCAGCATATCACCCAGGCACGCGGGTATAATTACATGTTTCAGACCGGTATGTCTACGACCGAATCCTCTATCATTAGAACGGCAGCTGGCTGCCCAAATTTAATTTTTGGTACTATAAGCTTTCAAACTCCTTTCATAATGATATTAGTTCTGGATTTCAAAATGTGTTTTAAACACAGTTCCTAGTTTTAGGAGTAATTTCTTTATCATTCATAAAGGAATAGTAGCCAACAACACCAAATCCAAAAGTCAAAAGTGTTGCGTCGAGTGTTAAATCGACAGGTGAATATCTATGTTAAAGTGTTATTTCTCACAATGCATGAAACAAACAATTTACAATAAACGGAATGCATGATTGATTAGAGCACGCACAACGAACGTACAACTATATAGAACTGATAACACAAGAGTTTTCCCAAAGAAATACAACATCATTACGATTAACCAACTATATAACTTTAATATTAGGAAAATTATGTTCGAACGAATTAAGAATAATTTACACGCTAACATCTTACAAATTGTACCACAAATACACTCACATGACACACGTACTAAATTACATATTCGGCCCATTGATCCGAAGAGGGAGAGAATGAAGTAGAATATAAATTACATTGGCCCACACTACTGGAACGCGTTACCGACGGATCTGACTTCTTTAAATAACTGTAACCTTTTAAAAAAATTAAAAAAGCTACATAATGAATTGCGACTCCTCAAATTGAGGCCTGCAGTGGAGGGGGACTGTGATTATTACTATGACTTGTATGTTTCAATGTAAATTTATTTTCAATGGTGTCACCTGTAATGTGTATCATCTTTTTACATATAATTATTTTTTTATTTCCTTTCTTTTTCTTGTGCATGTGCTTTTTTTTTTTTTTTGAAAAACTGATTTGTTTGTAACTTGACTTAAGTGTCAAATTTGTGTTGGGAGCATGGGGACCCTGTCAGGCCGTGCTGGTCTTTTCCTCCTGCTTCCTTGCTGTGCTTTTTTCATTTCATATTTTTGAAACACAGGTTTTCCGCTGAGCAAATTAAATGAATTGAATTGAATTAAATTGAGTTTCAAGCAGGACATTTATCTAAATCATTCCGCTTGCAAGACAGATATATTCCAAGTGATAGCAAAGATTCAACAGCTAAGGCTGACAAACACACGCACACACTCAACCACCGAACTAGGTAGAAGATCTACTTTGAGTAAGGTGACCAGATATTGGAACACTGAAATAAGGACAAAATGGCGTGGTATCCCCAAAGACATTCAATGTATTTGCAGTAAACTAAATTCAAGGACTGTTCTTAAGAATTCGAGCCATGCTTCTAGTTAGTTTAAATTTGAGTAAGGATGTGTGACAAACCGCGGTTAGTCAGAAGTTCAGAACAAACAGAAACCATGCCCGCCCAGCGTTAGTCAGAGTTGAGGTTGTTGTTTTGTTAGTATTTCGAGCGTCGGTTTGAGCTGCGAGAAAGAACTATCGTATTACTTTCGTTGTATTGTTATTTACATCATAATTATGCAGTATTTAAGAGGTCATATATAATGGATGAGAATTCAAATGACAGGAGAATAATTTTTCTTAATACGAGAGAATTCTATCAAGTTTTAATTTCTTCTATAAAGATACAGTAAAACTTCCGAATAGGGAAAATCGAAGGGGAAATAAAAACTGTCCGTTATATAGAAGTGTCCACTATTCGGAAAATGGTGCTTTATGACAGTATACGTGCACTATGTTTATAAAGTAAAAGCAGTTTAAAAGAGAAGTAAATATAAATACGTAAATGCAATAAATAAGGCAACCTTGTGCTAACTGTTAGAAAAAATATCAGTCAAAACCTAAAAAGTAAACTAATCAAGTATTGTTTGTCTATTACATTATTGTGGAATTTTGTCTTCTAAATAAATTTGTAGCCAGCCAAATGAATTTTCTTTGGTCCTTTTGTTGTTTCTCGGAAAACAAGACCAATCGCTAATGACAAATTCTAGTTTTAATGAGAATACTATACAATTTATGCAGAGCGCCGTTCCAAATCATCCACAACCTTTTAATTATTTAATTTGAAAAAGAAAAATATATCTGATTTTATCTTGTTCAGTAGCAATCCATTATCTTAAAGGACAAGATAGTACATGAAGCGCAATGATTCACATTGCACATTTAATGTCATTTTTTTTCCAGGTTCCCAGCCCACAGATTGAAATTATTTTTCATTTCACAAAACAAATGCTGGGAAGCAATTTTAAGGGTCTTTTCAGGAAAGAAACGTTTTGAAAAAAAAAAAAGAAGACGAATTACATTTCTGCCATGTCGTTCGGAGAGTGTACTAAAAATCACGAAATTGACAGACATGTAGTCTCCTGAATTGTTACAATAGATATAAAGAACAAATATGACGATTCAATTAAATGATCAAGTCTGAGTTCATTAACTTTGTTTATAATCGCTCATGAATCCTAAATATTTTTAAACAATACGCAGTAGGTATTATTTATTCATTTATACATTGATTAGAATTCTGCAAGCAGCTGTTCTACTACGACGTTTGCTTTGATTATGATCAAAATGTTAACGTCCTATTACTGTATATCAGAATTTACTTCATAACCGCTACGAAATTCTACATAATTGGATGGTAAAAGTAATAAGCTAATATTTCTTAAAAATTACTATGACATTATTTTAAAATAACAGATGACTTTAAATGACCATCTCCCTCGAAATCTCCACGCAGATTGTCAACTGATTCGATAAAACAAAGTCCCTAGCACATAAAACGATAGACGCTTGAAAAAACTTCCTCAGCTGTCACAAGTATGTCGTGTTGTTGAGAACGGTTTTTTATGATAAATATATGGTATTACAGTCTCAAGCTGCTCTATATTACTTTAACTATCACTCGTCTTGATTGCCTGCATATTCCGAGAATCATTATTCGTATTAATTTCACAGCTTATATTGATAAAACCTAGAAATACACTATATTGACAAAAGTCACCGGACACCCAATCAAAAGCAAATAAAAGGACCTGTTGCGTTGTTAAGATGCACGGTTCAACTACAAACGGTATGAAAACATCCCTGCATCTGATATCTCACCGTGAGGTTGAGTCAAAATGTTACAGCTGGTGAAAACTGACTTTGATAAAGGAAAGATTGTTGGATGATATACATTATTAGTGGGTTGTCCATAAGAGAAGCCGGGAAGCGTTTAAACCTACCCACGTCAACTCTTTTGGATGTACTAAATAAGTGGAAGACACATGACGTTCCTGAAGTAGAAAAACTAACCGGCAGACCAAATAAAATCAGTGATAGAGGACGCCGAAGCTTCAGGAAAGTTGTTACAGCTTATCGACGGAGTACTGCACAAGACCTCAATGTAAAGATGAGTAAAAATGCTGGAACCTCGGTACGTACATCTACCATTCGCAGAGAACGTCATATCATGGGTATTGTTTCCTTTTAGTATTGTTTTTTTATAGTATCGTTTCTTTTCAGAGTTTTGATTGCTCGTTCGAAATTTGGGAATTTTTCTGATACTTGGCAGTAGACTATTAAAAAAATTGCACTAAATTAATATTCAAAAATTTGACTTTGTTTTGAAGAATGGAGCTTGTTTTTTTGTCAAACGCTTGTTTAAGCGGTTGTTACTACGTTTATTATTAGTAGTATTGTGCTGAACATTCCCCTGCATTTTAAAATTTTTAAAGCGGTTATGTACCTAGACATTTTTATTATGTCCCCTGCCTCGAAATGGAAGATAGCAGTGCGGTGGTCAACTCTCCTCCAAGGCAGATATCAATGGATAGGGAAGATAGATATTACGTTGTTTTAAGCGAGAGAGTGTACCACGGGTCCACAGGAGCAGCATATCACCCAGGCACGCGGGTATAATTACATGTTTCAGACCGGTATGTCTACGACCGAATCCTCTATCATTAGAACGGCAGCTGGCTGCCCAAATTTAATTTTTGGTACTATAAGCTTTCAAACTCCTTTCATAATGATATTAGTTCTGGATTTCAAAATGTGTTTTAAACACAGTTCCTAGTTTTAGGAGTAATTTCTTTATCATTCATAAAGGAATAGTAGCCAACAACACCAAATCCAAAAGTCAAAAGTGTTGCGTCGAGTGTTAAATCGACAGGTGAATATCTATGTCAAAGTGTTATTTCTCACAATGCATGAAACAAACAATTTACAATAAACGGAATGCATGATTGATTAGAGCACGCACAACGAACGTACAACTATATATAACTGATAACACAAGAGTTTTCCCAAAGAAATACAACATCATTACGATTAACCAACTATATAACTTTAATATTAGGAAAATTATGTTCGAACGAATTAAGAATAATTTACACGCTAACATCTTACAAATTGTACCACAAATACACTCACATGACACACGTACTAAATTACATATTCGGCCCATTGATCCGAAGAGGGAGAGAATGAAGTAGAATATAAATTACATTGGCCCACACTACTGGAACGCGTTACCGACGGATCTGACTTCTTTAAATAACTGTAACCTTTTAAAAAAAATTAAAAAAGCTACATAATGAATTGCGACTCCTCAAATTGAGGCCTGCAGTGGAGGGGGACTGTGATTATTACTATGACTTGTATGTTTCAATGTAAATTTATTTTCAATGGTGTCACCTGTAATGTGTATCATCTTTTTACATATAATTATTTTTTTATTTCCTTTCTTTTTCTTGTGCATGTGCTTTTTTTTTTTTTTTGAAAAACTGATTTGTTTGTAACTTGACTTAAGTGTCAAATTTGTGTTGGGAGCATGGGGACCCTGTCAGGCCGTGCTGGTCTTTTCCTCCTGCTTCCTTGCTGTGCTTTTTTCATTTCATATTTTTGAAACACAGGTTTTCCGCTGAGCAAATTAAATGAATTGAATTGAATTAAATTGAGTTTCAAGAAGGACATTTATCTAAATCATTCCGCTTGCAAGACAGATATATTCCAAGTGATAGCAAAGATTCAACAGCTAAGGCTGACAAACACACGCACACACTCAACCACCGAACTAGGTAGAAGATCTACTTTGAGTAAGGTGACCAGATATTGGAACACTGAAATAAGGACAAAATGGCGTGGTATCCCCAAAGACATTCAATGTATTTGCAGTAAACTAAATTCAAGGACTGTTCTTAAGAATTCGAGCCATGCTTCTAGTTAGTTTAAATTTGAGTAAGGATGTGTGACAAACCGCGGTTAGTCAGAAGTTCAGAACAAACAGAAACCATGCCCGCCCAGCGTTAGTCAGAGTTGAGGTTGTTGTTTTGTTAGTATTTCGAGCGTCGGTTTGAGCTGCGAGAAAGAACTATCGTATTACTTTCGTTGTATTGTTATTTACATCATAATTATGCAGTATTTAAGAGGTCATATATAATGGATGAGAATTCAAATGACAGGAGAATAATTTTTCTTAATACGAGAGAATTCTATCAAGTTTTAATTTCTTCTATAAAGATACAGTAAAACTTCCGAATAGGGAAAATCGAAGGGGAAATAAAAACTGTCCGTTATATAGAAGTGTCCACTATTCGGAAAATGGTGCTTTATGACAGTATACGTGCACTATGTTTATAAAGTAAAAGCAGTTTAAAAGAGAAGTAAATATAAATACGTAAATGCAATAAATAAGGCAACCTTGTGCTAACTGTTAGAAAAAAATATCAGTCAAAACCTAAAAAGTAAACTAATCAAGTATTGTTTGTCTATTACATTATTGTGGAATTTTGTCTTCTAAATAAATTTGTAGCCAGCCAAATGAATTTTCTTTGGTCCTTTTGTTGTTTCTCGGAAAACAAGACCAATCGCTAATGACAAATTCTAGTTTTAATGAGAATACTATACAATTTATGCAGAGCGCCGTTCCAAATCATCCACAACCTTTTAATTATTTAATTTGAAAAAAGAAAAATATATCTGATTTTATCTTGTTCAGTAGCAATCCATTATCTTAAAGGACAAGATAGTACATGAAGCGCAATGATTCACATTGCACATTTAATGTCATTTTTTTTCCAGGTTCCCAGCCCACAGATTGAAATTATTTTTCATTTCACAAAACAAATGCTGGGAAGCAATTTTAAGGGTCTTTTCAGGAAAGAAACGTTTTGAAAAAAAAAAAGAAGACGAATTACATTTCTGCCATGTCGTTCGGAGAGTGTACTAAAAATCACGAAATTGACAGACATGTAGTCTCCTGAATTGTTACAATAGATATAAAGAACAAATATGACGATTCAATTAAATGATCAAGTCTGAGTTCATCAACTTTGTTTATAATCGCTCATGAATCCTAAATATGTTTAAACAATACGCAGTAGGTATTATTTATTCATTTATACATTGATTAGAATTCTGCAAGCAGCTGTTCTACTACGACGTTTGCTTTGATTATGATCAAAATGTTAACGTCCTATTACTGTATATCAGAATTTACTTCATAACCGCTACGAAATTCTACATAATTGGATGGTAAAAGTAATAAGCTAATATTTCTTAAAAATTACTATGACATTATTTTAAAATAACAGATGACTTTAAATGACCATCTCCCTCGAAATCTCCACGCAGATTGTCAACTGATTCGATAAAACAAAGTCCCTAGCACATAAAACGATAGACGCTTGAAAAAACTTCCTCAGCTGTCATAAGTATGTCGTGTTGTTGAGAACGGTTTTTTATGATAAATATATGGTATTACAGTCTCAAGCTGCTCTATATTACTTTAACTATCACTCGTCTTGATTGCCTGCATATTCCGAGAATCATTATTCGTATTAATTTCACAGCTTATATTGATAAAACCTAGAAATACCCTATATTGACAAAAGTCACCGGACACCCAATCAAAAGCAAATAAAAGGACCTGTTGCGTTGTTAAGATGCGCGGTTCAACTACAAACGGTATGAAAACTACCCTGCATCTGATATCTCACCGTGAGGTTGAGTCAAAATGTTACAGCTGGTGAAAACTGACTTTGATAAAGGAAAGATTGTTGGATGATATACATTATTAGTGGGTTGTCCATAAGAGAAGCCGGGAAGCGTTTAAACCTACCCACGTCAACTCTTTTGGATGTACTAAATAAGTGGAAGACACATGACGTTCCTGAAGTAGAAAAACTAACCGGCAGACCAAATAAAATCAGTGATAGAGGACGCCGAAGCTTCAGGAAAGTTGTTACAGCTTATCGACGGAGTACTGCACAAGACCTCAATGTAAAGATGAGTAAAAATGCTGGAACCTCGGTACGTACATCTACCATTCGCAGAGAACGTCATATCATGGGTATTGTTTCCTTTTAGTATTGTTTTTTTATAGTATCGTTTCTTTTCAGAGTTTTGATTGCTCGTTCGAAATTTGGGAATTTTTCTGATACTTGGCAGTAGACTATTAAAAAAATTGCACTAAATTAATATTCAAAAATTTGACTTTGTTTTGAAGAATGGAGCTTGTTTTTTTGTCAAACGCTTGTTTAAGCGGTTGTTACTACGTTTATTATTAGTAGTATTGTGCTGAACATTCCCCTGCATTTTAAAATTTTTAAAGCGGTTATGTACCTAGACATTTTTATTATGTCCCCTGCCTCGAAATGGAAGATAGCAGTGCGGTGGTCAACTCTCCTCCAAGGCAGATATCAATGGATAGGGAAGATAGATATTACGTTGTTTTAAGCGAGAGAGTGTACCACGGGTCCACAGGAGCAGCATATCACCCAGGCACGCGGGTATAATTACATGTTTCAGACCGGTATGTCTACGACCGAATCCTCTATCATTAGAACGGCAGCTGGCTGCCCAAATTTAATTTTTGGTACTATAAGCTTTCAAACTCCTTTCATAATGATATTAGTTCTGGATTTCAAAATGTGTTTTAAACACAGTTCCTAGTTTTAGGAGTAATTTCTTTATCATTCATAAAGGAATAGTAGCCAACAACACCAAATCCAAAAGTCAAAAGTGTTGCGTCGAGTGTTAAATCGACAGGTGAATATCTATGTTAAAGTGTTATTTCTCACAATGCATGAAACAAACAATTTACAATAAACGGAATGCATGATTGATTAGAGCACGCACAACGAACGTACAACTATATAGAACTGATAACACAAGAGTTTTCCCAAAGAAATACAACATCATTACGATTAACCAACTATATAACTTTAATATTAGGAAAATTATGTTCGAACGAATTAAGAATAATTTACACGCTAGCATCTTACAAATTGTACCACAAATACACTCACATGACACACGTACTAAATTACATATTCGGCCCATTGATCCGAAGAGGGAGAGAATGAAGTAGAATATAAATTACATTGGCCCACACTACTGGAACGCGTTACCGACGGATCTGACTTCTTTAAATAACTGTAACCTTTTAAAAAAAATTAAAAAAGCTACATAATGAATTGCGACTCCTCAAATTGAGGCCTGCAGTGGAGGGGGACTGTGATTATTACTATGACTTGTATGTTTCAATGTAAATTTATTTTCAATGGTGTCACCTGTAATGTGTATCATCTTTTTACATATAATTATTTTTTTATTTCCTTTCTTTTTCTTGTGCATGTGCTTTTTTTTTTTTTTTTTGAAAAACTGATTTGTTTGTAACTTGACTTAAGTGTCAAATTTGTGTTGGGAGCATGGGGACCCTGTCAGGCCGTGCTGGTCTTTTCCTCCTGCTTCCTTGCTGTGCTTTTTTCATTTCATATTTTTGAAACACAGGTTTTCCGCTGAGCAAATTAAATGAATTGAATTGAATTAAATTGAGTTTCAAGCAGGACATTTATCTAAATCATTCCGCTTGCAAGACAGATATATTCCAAGTGATAGCAAAGATTCAACAGCTAAGGCTGACAAACACACGCACACACTCAACCACCGAACTAGGTAGAAGATCTACTTTGAGTAAGGTGACCAGATATTGGAACACTGAAATAAGGACAAAATGGCGTGGTATCCCCAAAGACATTCAATGTATTTGCAGTAAACTAAATTCAAGGACTGTTCTTAAGAATTCGAGCCATGCTTCTAGTTAGTTTAAATTTGAGTAAGGATGTGTGACAAACCGCGGTTAGTCAGAAGTTCAGAACAAACAGAAACCATGCCCGCCCAGCGTTAGTCAGAGTTGAGGTTGTTGTTTTGTTAGTATTTCGAGCGTCGGTTTGAGCTGCGAGAAAGAACTATCGTATTACTTTCGTTGTATTGTTATTTACATCATAATTATGCAGTATTTAAGAGGTCATATATAATGGATGAGAATTCAAATGACAGGAGAATAATTTTTCTTAATACGAGAGAATTCTATCAAGTTTTAATTTCTTCTATAAAGATACAGTAAAACTTCCGAATAGGGTAAATCGAAGGGGAAATAAAAACTGTCCGTTATATAGAAGTGTCCACTATTCGGAAAATGGTGCTTTATGACAGTATACGTGCACTATGTTTATAAAGTAAAAGCAGTTTAAAAGAGAAGTAAATATAAATACGTAAATGCAATAAATAAGGCAACCTTGTGCTAACTGTTAGAAAAAAATATCAGTCAAAACCTAAAAAGTAAACTAATCAAGTATTGTTTGTCTATTACATTATTGTGGAATTTTGTCTTCTAAATAAATTTGTAGCCAGCCAAATGAATTTTCTTTGGTCCTTTTGTTGTTTCTCGGAAAACAAGACCAATCGCTAATGACAAATTCTAGTTTTAATGAGAATACTATACAATTTATGCAGAGCGCCGTTCCAAATCATCCACAACCTTTTAATTATTTAATTTGAAAAAGAAAAATATATCTGATTTTATCTTGTTCAGTAGCAATCCATTATCTTAAAGGACAAGATAGTACATGAAGCGCAATGATTCACATTGCACATTTAATGTCATTTTTTTTCCAGGTTCCCAGCCCACAGATTGAAATTATTTTTCATTTCACAAAACAAATGCTGGAAAGCAATGTTAAGGGTCTTTTCAGGAAAGAAACGTTTTGAAAAAAAAAAAAAGAAGACGAATTACATTTCTGCCATGTCGTTCGGAGAGTGTACTAAAAATCACGAAATTGACAGACATGTAGTCTCCTGAATTGTTACAATAGATATAAAGAACAAATATGACGATTCAATTAAATGATCAAGTCTGAGTTCATCAACTTTGTTTATAATCGCTCATGAATCCTAAATATGTTTAAACAATACGCAGTAGGTATTATTTATTCATTTATACATTGATTAGAATTCTGCAAGCAGCTGTTCTACTACGACGTTTGCTTTGATTATGATCAAAATGTTAACGTCCTATTACTGTATATCAGAATTTACTTCATAACCGCTACGAAATTCTACATAATTGGATGGTAAAAGTAATAAGCTAATATTTCTCAAAAATTACTATGACATTATTTTAAAATAACAGATGACTTTAAATGACCATCTCCCTCGAAATCTCCACGCAGATTGTCAACTGATTCGATAAAACAAAGTCCCTAGCACATAAAACGATAGACGCTTGAAAAAACTTCCTCAGCTGTCATAAGTATGTCGTGTTGTTGAGAACGGTTTTTTATGATAAATATATGGTATTACAGTCTCAAGCTGCTCTATATTACTTTAACTATCACTCGTCTTGATTGCCTGCATATTCCGAGAATCATTATTCGTATTAATTTCACAGCTTATATTGATAAAACCTAGAAATACCCTATATTGACAAAAGTCACCGGACACCCAATCAAAAGCAAATAAAAGGACCTGTTGCGTTGTTAAGATGCGCGGTTCAACTACAAACGGTATGAAAACTACCCTGCATCTGATATCTCACCGTGAGGTTGAGTCAAAATGTTACAGCTGGTGAAAACTGACTTTGATAAAGGAAAGATTGTTGGATGATATACATTATTAGTGGGTTGTCCATAAGAGAAGCCGGGAAGCGTTTAAACCTACCCACGTCAACTCTTTTGGATGTACTAAATAAGTGGAAGACACATGACGTTCCTGAAGTAGAAAAACTAACCGGCAGACCAAATAAAATCAGTGATAGAGGACGCCGAAGCTTCAGGAAAGTTGTTACAGCTTATCGACGGAGTACTGCACAAGACCTCAATGTAAAGATGAGTAAAAATGCTGGAACCTCGGTACGTACATCTACCATTCGCAGAGAACGTCATATCATGGGTATTGTTTCCTTTTAGTATTGTTTTTTATAGTATCGTTTCTTTTCAGAGTTTTGATTGCTCGTTCGAAATTTGGGAATTTTTCTGATACTTGGCAGTAGACTATTAAAAAAATTGCACTAAATTAATATTCAAAAATTTGACTTTGTTTTGAAGAATGGAGCTTGTTTTTTTGTCAAACGCTTGTTTAAGCGGTTGTTACTACGTTTATTATTAGTAGTATTGTGCTGAACATTCCCCTGCATTTTAAAATTTTTAAAGCGGTTATGTACCTAGACATTTTTATTATGTCCCCTGCCTCGAAATGGAAGATAGCAGTGCGGTGGTCAACTCTCCTCCAAGGCAGATATCAATGGATAGGGAAGATAGATATTACGTTGTTTTAAGCGAGAGAGTGTACCACGGGTCCACAGGAGCAGCATATCACCCAGGCACGCGGGTATAATTACATGTTTCAGACCGGTATGTCTACGACCGAATCCTCTATCATTAGAACGGCAGCTGGCTGCCCAAATTTAATTTTTGGTACTATAAGCTTTCAAACTCCTTTCATAATGATATTAGTTCTGGATTTCAAAATGTGTTTTAAACACAGTTCCTAGTTTTAGGAGTAATTTCTTTATCATTCATAAAGGAATAGTAGCCAACAACACCAAATCCAAAAGTCAAAAGTGTTGCGTCGAGTGTTAAATCGACAGGTGAATATCTATGTTAAAGTGTTATTTCTCACAATGCATGAAACAAACAATTTACAATAAACGGAATGCATGATTGATTAGAGCACGCACAACGAACGTACAACTATATAGAACTGATAACACAAGAGTTTTCCCAAAGAAATACAACATCATTACGATTAACCAACTATATAACTTTAATATTAGGAAAATTATGTTCGAACGAATTAAGAATAATTTACACGCTAGCATCTTACAAATTGTACCACAAATACACTCACATGACACACGTACTAAATTACATATTCGGCCCATTGATCCGAAGAGGGAGAGAATGAAGTAGAATATAAATTACATTGGCCCACACTACTGGAACGCGTTACCGACGGATCTGACTTCTTTAAATAACTGTAACCTTTTAAAAAAAATTAAAAAAGCTACATAATGAATTGCGACTCCTCAAATTGAGGCCTGCAGTGGAGGGGGACTGTGATTATTACTATGACTTGTATGTTTCAATGTAAATTTATTTTCAATGGTGTCACCTGTAATGTGTATCATCTTTTTACATATAATTATTTTTTTATTTCCTTTCTTTTTCTTGTGCATGTGCTTTTTTTTTTTTTTTTTTGAAAAACTGATTTGTTTGTAACTTGACTTAAGTGTCAAATTTGTGTTGGGAGCATGGGGACCCTGTCAGGCCGTGCTGGTCTTTTCCTCCTGCTTCCTTGCTGTGCTTTTTTCATTTCATATTTTTGAAACACAGGTTTTCCGCTGAGCAAATTAAATGAATTGAATTGAATTAAATTGAGTTTCAAGCAGGACATTTATCTAAATCATTCCGCTTGCAAGACAGATATATTCCAAGTGATAGCAAAGATTCAACAGCTAAGGCTGACAAACACACGCACACACTCAACCACCGAACTAGGTAGAAGATCTACTTTGAGTAAGGTGACCAGATATTGGAACACTGAAATAAGGACAAAATGGCGTGGTATCCCCAAAGACATTCAATGTATTTGCAGTAAACTAAATTCAAGGACTGTTCTTAAGAATTCGAGCCATGCTTCTAGTTAGTTTAAATTTGAGTAAGGATGTGTGACAAACCGCGGTTAGTCAGAAGTTCAGAACAAACAGAAACCATGCCCGCCCAGCGTTAGTCAGAGTTGAGGTTGTTGTTTTGTTAGTATTTCGAGCGTCGGTTTGAGCTGCGAGAAAGAACTATCGTATTACTTTCGTTGTATTGTTATTTACATCATAATTATGCAGTATTTAAGAGGTCATATATAATGGATGAGAATTCAAATGACAGGAGAATAATTTTTCTTAATACGAGAGAATTCTATCAAGTTTTAATTTCTTCTATAAAGATACAGTAAAACTTCCGAATAGGGAAAATCGAAGGGGAAATAAAAACTGTCCGTTATATAGAAGTGTCCACTATTCGGAAAATGGTGCTTTATGACAGTATACGTGCACTATGTTTATAAAGTAAAAGCAGTTTAAAAGAGAAGTAAATATAAATACGTAAATGCAATAAATAAGGCAACCTTGTGCTAACTGTTAGAAAAAATATCAGTCAAAACCTAAAAAGTAAACTAATCAAGTATTGTTTGTCTATTACATTATTGTGGAATTTTGTCTTCTAAATAAATTTGTAGCCAGCCAAATGAATTTTCTTTGGTCCTTTTGTTGTTTCTCGGAAAACAAGACCAATCGCTAATGACAAATTCTAGTTTTAATGAGAATACTATACAATTTATGCAGAGCGCCGTTCCAAATCATCCACAACCTTTTAATTATTTAATTTGAAAAAAGAAAAATATATCTGATTTTATCTTGTTCAGTAGCAATCCATTATCTTAAAGGACAAGATAGTACATGAAGCGCAATGATTCACATTGCACATTTAATGTCATTTTTTTTCCAGGTTCCCAGCCCACAGATTGAAATTATTTTTCATTTCACAAAACAAATGCTGGAAAGCAATGTTAAGGGTCTTTTCAGGAAAGAAACGTTTTGAAAAAAAAAAAAGAAGACGAATTACATTTCTGCCATGTCGTTCGGAGAGTGTACTAAAAATCACGAAATTGACAGACATGTAGTCTCCTGAATTGTTACAATAGATATAAAGAACAAATATGACGATTCAATTAAATGATCAAGTCTGAGTTCATCAACTTTGTTTATAATCGCTCATGAATCCTAAATATGTTTAAACAATACGCAGTAGGTATTATTTATTCATTTATACATTGATTAGAATTCTGCAAGCAGCTGTTCTACTACGACGTTTGCTTTGATTATGATCAAAATGTTAACGTCCTATTACTGTATATCAGAATTTACTTCATAACCGCTACGAAATTCTACATAATTGGATGGTAAAAGTAATAAGCTAATATTTCTTAAAAATTACTATGACATTATTTTAAAATAACAGATGACTTTAAATGACCATCTCCCTCGAAATCTCCACGCAGATTGTCAACTGATTCGATAAAACAAAGTCCCTAGCACATAAAACGATAGACGCTTGAAAAAACTTCCTCAGCTGTCATAAGTATGTCGTGTTGTTGAGAACGGTTTTTTATGATAAATATATGGTATTACAGTCTCAAGCTGCTCTATATTACTTTAACTATCACTCGTCTTGATTGCCTGCATATTCCGAGAATCATTATTCGTATTAATTTCACAGCTTATATTGATAAAACCTAGAAATACCCTATATTGACAAAAGTCACCGGACACCCAATCAAAAGCAAATAAAAGGACCTGTTGCGTTGTTAAGATGCGCGGTTCAACTACAAACGGTATGAAAACTACCCTGCATCTGATATCTCACCGTGAGGTTGAGTCAAAATGTTACAGCTGGTGAAAACTGACTTTGATAAAGGAAAGATTGTTGGATGATATACATTATTAGTGGGTTGTCCATAAGAGAAGCCGGGAAGCGTTTAAACCTACCCACGTCAACTCTTTTGGATGTACTAAATAAGTGGAAGACACATGACGTTCCTGAAGTAGAAAAACTAACCGGCAGACCAAATAAAATCAGTGATAGAGGACGCCGAAGCTTCAGGAAAGTTGTTACAGCTTATCGACGGAGTACTGCACAAGACCTCAATGTAAAGATGAGTAAAAATGCTGGAACCTCGGTACGTACATCTACCATTCGCAGAGAACGTCATATCATGGGTATTGTTTCCTTTTAGTATTGTTTTTTTATAGTATCGTTTCTTTTCAGAGTTTTGATTGCTCGTTCGAAATTTGGGAATTTTTCTGATACTTGGCAGTAGACTATTAAAAAAATTGCACTAAATTAATATTCAAAAATTTGACTTTGTTTTGAAGAATGGAGCTTGTTTTTTTGTCAAACGCTTGTTTAAGCGGTTGTTACTACGTTTATTATTAGTAGTATTGTGCTGAACATTCCCCTGCATTTTAAAATTTTTAAAGCGGTTATGTACCTAGACATTTTTATTATGTCCCCTGCCTCGAAATGGAAGATAGCAGTGCGGTGGTCAACTCTCCTCCAAGGCAGATATCAATGCATAGGGAAGATAGATATTACGTTGTTTTAAGCGAGAGAGTGTACCACGGGTCCACAGGAGCAGCATATCACCCAGGCACGCGGGTATAATTACATGTTTCAGACCGGTATGTCTACGACCGAATCCTCTATCATTAGAACGGCAGCTGGCTGCCCAAATTTAATTTTTGGTACTATAAGCTTTCAAAATCCTTTCATAATGATATTAGTTCTGGATTTCAAAATGTGTTTTAAACACAGTTCCTAGTTTTAGGAGTAATTTCTTTATCATTCATAAAGGAATAGTAGCCAACAACACCAAATCCAAAAGTCAAAAGTGTTGCGTCGAGTGTTAAATCGACAGGTGAATATCTATGTCAAAGTGTTATTTCTCACAATGCATGAAACAAACAATTTACAATAAACGGAATGCATGATTGATTAGAGCACGCACAACGAACGTACAACTATATATAACTGATAACACAAGAGTTTTCCCAAAGAAATACAACATCATTACGATTAACCAACTATATAACTTTAATATTAGGAAAATTATGTTCGAACGAATTAAGAATAATTTACACGCTAACATCTTACAAATTGTACCACAAATACACTCACATGACACACGTACTAAATTACATATTCGGCCCATTGATCCGAAGAGGGAGAGAATGAAGTAGAATATAAATTACATTGGCCCACACTACTGGAACGCGTTACCGACGGATCTGACTTCTTTAAATAACTGTAACCTTTTAAAAAAATTAAAAAAGCTACATAATGAATTGCGACTCCTCAAATTGAGGCCTGCAGTGGAGGGGGACTGTGATTATTACTATGACTTGTATGTTTCAATGTAAATTTATTTTCAATGGTGTCACCTGTAATGTGTATCATCTTTTTACATATAATTATTTTTTTATTTCCTTTCTTTTTCTTGTGCATGTGCTTTTTTTTTTTTTTTTTTTTTGAAAAACTGATTTGTTTGTAACTTGACTTAAGTGTCAAATTTGTGTTGGGAGCATGGGGACCCTGTCAGGCCGTGCTGGTCTTTTCCTCCTGCTTCCTTGCTGTGCTTTTTTCATTTCATATTTTTGAAACACAGGTTTTCCGCTGAGCAAATTAAATGAATTGAATTGAATTAAATTGAGTTTCAAGAAGGACATTTATCTAAATCATTCCGCTTGCAAGACAGATATATTCCAAGTGATAGCAAAGATTCAACAGCTAAGGCTGACAAACACACGCACACACTCAACCACCGAACTAGGTAGAAGATCTACTTTGAGTAAGGTGACCAGATATTGGAACACTGAAATAAGGACAAAATGGCGTGGTATCCCCAAAGACATTCAATGTATTTGCAGTAAACTAAATTCAAGGACTGTTCTTAAGAATTCGAGCCATGCTTCTAGTTAGTTTAAATTTGAGTAAGGATGTGTGACAAACCGCGGTTAGTCAGAAGTTCAGAACAAACAGAAACCATGCCCGCCCAGCGTTAGTCAGAGTTGAGGTTGTTGTTTTGTTAGTATTTCGAGCGTCGGTTTGAGCTGCGAGAAAGAACTATCGTATTACTTTCGTTGTATTGTTATTTACATCATAATTATGCAGTATTTAAGAGGTCATATATAATGGATGAGAATTCAAATGACAGGAGAATAATTTTTCTTAATACGAGAGAATTCTATCAAGTTTTAATTTCTTCTATAAAGATACAGTAAAACTTCCGAATAGGGAAAATCGAAGGGGAAATAAAAACTGTCCGTTATATAGAAGTGTCCACTATTCGGAAAATGGTGCTTTATGACAGTATACGTGCACTATGTTTATAAAGTAAAAGCAGTTTAAAAGAGAAGTAAATATAAATACGTAAATGCAATAAATAAGGCAACCTTGTGCTAACTGTTAGAAAAAATATCAGTCAAAACCTAAAAAGTAAACTAATCAAGTATTGTTTGTCTATTACATTATTGTGGAATTTTGTCTTCTAAATAAATTTGTAGCCAGCCAAATGAATTTTCTTTGGTCCTTTTGTTGTTTCTCGGAAAACAAGACCAATCGCTAATGACAAATTCTAGTTTTAATGAGAATACTATACAATTTATGCAGAGCGCCGTTCCAAATCATCCACAACCTTTTAATTATTTAATTTGAAAAAAGAAAAATATATCTGATTTTATCTTGTTCCGTAGCAATCCATTATCTTAAAGGACAAGATAGTACATGAAGCGCAATGATTCACATTGCACATTTAATGTCATTTTTTTTCCAGGTTCCCAGCCCACAGATTGAAATTATTTTTCATTTCACAAAACAAATGCTGGGAAGCAATTTTAAGGGTCTTTTCAGGAAAGAAACGTTTTGAAAAAAAAAAAAAGAAGACGAATTACATTTCTGCCATGTCGTTCGGAGAGTGTACTAAAAATCACGAAATTGACAGACATGTAGTCTCCTGAATTGTTACAATAGATATAAAGAACAAATATGACGATTCAATTAAATGATCAAGTCTGAGTTCATTAACTTTGTTTATAATCGCTCATGAATCCTAAATATTTTTAAACAATACGCAGTAGGTATTATTTATTCATTTATACATTGATTAGAATTCTGCAAGCAGCTGTTCTACTACGACGTTTGCTTTGATTATGATCAAAATGTTAACGTCCTATTACTGTATATCAGAATTTACTTCATAACCGCTACGAAATTCTACATAATTGGATGGTAAAAGTAATAAGCTAATATTTCTTAAAAATTACTATGACATTATTTTAAAATAACAGATGACTTTAAATGACCATCTCCCTCGAAAGCTCCACGCAGATTGTCAACTGATTCGAAAAAACAAAGTCCCTAGCACATAAAACGATAGACGCTTGAAAAAACTTCCTCAGCTGTCACAAGTATGTCGTGTTGTTGAGAACGGTTTTTTATGATAAATATATGGTATTACAGTCTCAAGCTGCTCTATATTACTTTAACTATCACTCGTCTTGATTGCCTGCATATTCCGAGAATCATTATTCGTATTAATTTCACAGCTTATATTGATAAAACCTAGAAATACACTATATTGACAAAAGTCACCGGACACCCAATCAAAAGCAAATAAAAGGACCTGTTGCGTTGTTAAGATGCACGGTACAGCTGCAAACGGTATGAAAACATCCCTGCATCTGATATCGCCCCGTGAGGTTGAGTCAAAATGTTACAGCTGGTGAAAACTGACTTTGATAAAGGAAAGATTGTTGGATGATATACATTATTAGTGGGTTGTCCATAAGAGAAGCCGGGAAGCGTTTAAACCTACCCACGTCAACTCTTTTGGATGTACTAAATAAGTGGAAGACACATGACGTTCCTGAAATAGAAAAACTAACCGGCAGACCAAATAAAATCAGTGATAGAGGACGCCGAAGCTTCAGGAAAGTTGTTACAGCTTATCGACGGAGTACTGCACAAGACCTCAATGTAAAGATGAGTAAAAATGCTGGAACCTCGGTACGTACATCTACCATTCGCAGAGAACGTCATATCATGGGTATTGTTTCCTTTTAGTATTGTTTTTTTTATAGTATCGTTTCTTTTCAGAGTTTTGATTGCTCGTTCGAAATTTGGGAATTTTTCTGATACTTGGCAGTAGACTATTAAAAAAATTGCACTAAATTAATATTCAAAAATTTGACTTTGTTTTGAAGAATGGAGCTTGTTTTTTTGTCAAACGCTTGTTTAAGCGGTTGTTACTACGTTTATTATTAGTAGTATTGTGCTGAACATTCCCCTGCATTTTAAAGCTGTTAAAGCGGTTATGTACCTAGACATTTTTATTATGTCCCCTGCCTCGAAATGGAAGATAGCAGTGCGGTGGTCAACTCTCCTCCAAGGCAGATATCAATGGATAGGGAAGATAGATATTACGTTGTTTTAAGCGAGAGAGTGTACCACGGGTCCACAGGAGCAGCATATCACCCAGGCACGCGGGTATAATTACATGTTTCAGACCGGTATGTCTACGACCGAATCCTCTATCATTAGAACGGCAGCTGGCTGCCCAAATTTAATTTTTGGTACTATAAGCTTTCAAACTCCTTTCATAATGATATTAGTTCTGGATTTCAAAATGTGTTTTAAACACAGTTCCTAGTTTTAGGAGTAATTTCTTTATCATTCATAAAGGAATAGTAGCCAACAACACCAAATCCAAAAGTCAAAAGTGTTGCGTCGAGTGTTAAATCGACAGGTGAATATCTATGTCAAAGTGTTATTTCTCACAATGCATGAAACAAACAATTTACAATAAACGGAATGCATGATTGATTAGAGCACGCACAACGAACGTACAACTATATATAACTGATAACACAAGAGTTTTCCCAAAGAAATACAACATCATTACGATTAACCAACTATATAACTTTAATATTAGGAAAATTATGTTCGAACGAATTAAGAATAATTTACACGCTAACATCTTACAAATTGTACCACAAATACACTCACATGACACACGTACTAAATTACATATTCGGCCCATTGATCCGAAGAGGGAGAGAATGAAGTAGAATATAAATTACATTGGCCCACACTACTGGAACGCGTTACCGACGGATCTGACTTCTTTAAATAACTGTAACCTTTTAAAAAAAATTAAAAAAGCTACATAATGAATTGCGACTCCTCAAATTGAGGCCTGCAGTGGAGGGGGACTGTGATTATTACTATGACTTGTATGTTTCAATGTAAATTTATTTTCAATGGTGTCACCTGTAATGTGTATCATCTTTTTACATATAATTATTTTTTTATTTCCTTTCTTTTTCTTGTGCATGTGCTTTTTTTTTTTTTTTTTTTTTGAAAAACTGATTTGTTTGTAACTTGACTTAAGTGTCAAATTTGTGTTGGGAGCATGGGGACCCTGTCAGGCCGTGCTGGTCTTTTCCTCCTGCTTCCTTGCTGTGCTTTTTTCATTTCATATTTTTGAAACACAGGTTTTCCGCTGAGCAAATTAAATGAATTGAATTGAATTAAATTGAGTTTCAAGAAGGACATTTATCTAAATCATTCAGCTTGCAAGACAGATATATTCCAAGTGATAGCAAAGATTCAACAGCTAAGGCTGACAAACACACGCACACACTCAACCACCGAACTAGGTAGAAGATCTACTTTGAGTAAGGTGACCAGATATTGGAACACTGAAATAAGGACAAAATGGCGTGGTATCCCCAAAGACATTCAATGTATTTGCAGTAAACTAAATTCAAGGACTGTTCTTAAGAATTCGAGCCATGCTTCTAGTTAGTTTAAATTTGAGTAAGGATGTGTGACAAACCGCGGTTAGTCAGAAGTTCAGAACAAACAGAAACCATGCCCGCCCAGCGTTAGTCAGAGTTGAGGTTGTTGTTTTGTTAGTATTTCGAGCGTCGGTTTGAGCTGCGAGAAAGAACTATCGTATTACTTTCGTTGTATTGTTATTTACATCATAATTATGCAGTATTTAAGAGGTCATATATAATGGATGAGAATTCAAATGACAGGAGAATAATTTTTCTTAATACGAGAGAATTCTATCAAGTTTTAATTTCTTCTATAAAGATACAGTAAAACTTCCGAATAGGGAAAATCGAAGGGGAAATAAAAACTGTCCGTTATATAGAAGTGTCCACTATTCGGAAAATGGTGCTTTATGACAGTATACGTGCACTATGTTTATAAAGTAAAAGCAGTTTAAAAGAGAAGTAAATATAAATACGTAAATGCAATAAATAAGGCAACCTTGTGCTAACTGTTAGAAAAAAATATCAGTCAAAACCTAAAAAGTAAACTAATCAAGTATTGTTTGTCTATTACATTATTGTGGAATTTTGTCTTCTAAATAAATTTGTAGCCAGCCAAATGAATTTTCTTTGGTCCTTTTGTTGTTTCTCGGAAAACAAGACCAATCGCTAATGACAAATTCTAGTTTTAATGAGAATACTATACAATTTATGCAGAGCGCCGTTCCAAATCATCCACAACATTTTAATTATTTAATTTGAAAAAAGAAAAATATATCTGATTTTATCTTGTTCCGTAGCAATCCATTATCTTAAAGGACAAGATAGTACATGAAGCGCAATGATTCACATTGCACATTTAATGTCATTTTTTTTCCAGGTTCCCAGCCCACAGATTGAAATTATTTTTCATTTCACAAAACAAATGCTGGGAAGCAATTTTAAGGGTCTTTTCAGGAAAGAAACGTTTTGAAAAAAAAAAAAAGAAGACGAATTACATTTCTGCCATGTCGTTCGGAGAGTGTACTAAAAATCACGAAATTGACAGACATGTAGTCTCCTGAATTGTTACAATAGATATAAAGAACAAATATGACGATTCAATTAAATGATCAAGTCTGAGTTCATTAACTTTGTTTATAATCGCTCATGAATCCTAAATATTTTTAAACACTACGCAGTAGGTATTATTTATTCATTTATACATTGATTAGAATTCTGCAAGCAGCTGTTCTACTACGACGTTTGCTTTGATTATGATCAAAATGTTAACGTCCTATTACTGTATATCAGAATTTACTTCATAACCGCTACGAAATTCTACATAATTGGATGGTAAAAGTAATAAGCTAATATTTCTTAAAAATTACTATGACATTATTTTAAAATAACAGATGACTTTAAATGACCATCTCCCTCGAAAGCTCCACGCAGATTGTCAACTGATTCGAAAAAACAAAGTCCCTAGCACATAAAACGATAGACGCTTGAAAAAACTTCCTCAGCTGTCACAAGTATGTCGTGTTGTTGAGAACGGTTTTTTATGATAAATATATGGTATTACAGTCTCAAGCTGCTCTATATTACTTTAACTATCACTCGTCTTGATTGCCTGCATATTCCGAGAATCATTATTCGTATTAATTTCACAGCTTATATTGATAAAACCTAGAAATACACTATATTGACAAAAGTCACCGGACACCCAATCAAAAGCAAATAAAAGGACCTGTTGCGTTGTTAAGATGCACGGTACAGCTGCAAACGGTATGAAAACATCCCTGCATCTGATATCGCCCCGTGAGGTTGAGTCAAAATGTTACAGCTGGTGAAAACTGACTTTGATAAAGGAAAGATTGTTGGATGATATACATTATTAGTGGGTTGTCCATAAGAGAAGCCGGGAAGCGTTTAAACCTACCCACGTCAACTCTTTTGGATGTACTAAATAAGTGGAAGACACATGACGTTCCTGAAATAGAAAAACTAACCGGCAGACCAAATAAAATCAGTGATAGAGGACGCCGAAGCTTCAGGAAAGTTGTTACAGCTTATCGACGGAGTACTGCACAAGACCTCAATGTAAAGATGAGTAAAAATGCTGGAACCTCGGTACGTACATCTACCATTCGCAGAGAACGTCATATCATGGGTATTGTTTCCTTTTAGTATTGTTTTTTTTATAGTATCGTTTCTTTTCAGAGTTTTGATTGCTCGTTCGAAATTTGGGAATTTTTCTGATACTTGGCAGTAGACTATTAAAAAAATTGCACTAAATTAATATTCAAAAATTTGACTTTGTTTTGAAGAATGGAGCTTGTTTTTTTGTCAAACGCTTGTTTAAGCGGTTGTTACTACGTTTATTATTAGTAGTATTGTGCTGAACATTCCCCTGCATTTTAAAGCTGTTAAAGCGGTTATGTACCTAGACATTTTTATTATGTCCCCTGCCTCGAAATGGAAGATAGCAGTGCGGTGGTCAACTCTCCTCCAAGGCAGATATCAATGGATAGGGAAGATAGATATTACGTTGTTTTAAGCGAGAGAGTGTACCACGGGTCCACAGGAGCAGCATATCACCCAGGCACGCGGGTATAATTACATGTTTCAGACCGGTATGTCTACGACCGAATCCTCTATCATTAGAACGGCAGCTGGCTGCCCAAATTTAATTTTTGGTACTATAAGCTTTCAAACTCCTTTCATAATGATATTAGTTCTGGATTTCAAAATGTGTTTTAAACACAGTTCCTAGTTTTAGGAGTAATTTCTTTATCATTCATAAAGGAATAGTAGCCAACAACACCAAATCCAAAAGTCAAAAGTGTTGCGTCGAGTGTTAAATCGACAGGTGAATATCTATGTCAAAGTGTTATTTCTCACAATGCATGAAACAAACAATTTACAATAAACGGAATGCATGATTGATTAGAGCACGCACAACGAACGTACAACTATATATAACTGATAACACAAGAGTTTTCCCAAAGAAATACAACATCATTACGATTAACCAACTATATAACTTTAATATTAGGAAAATTATGTTCGAACGAATTAAGAATAATTTACACGCTAACATCTTACAAATTGTACCACAAATACACTCACATGACACACGTACTAAATTACATATTCGGCCCATTGATCCGAAGAGGGAGAGAATGAAGTAGAATATAAATTACATTGGCCCACACTACTGGAACGCGTTACCGACGGATCTGACTTCTTTAAATAACTGTAACCTTTTAAAAAAATTAAAAAAGCTACATAATGAATTGCGACTCCTCAAATTGAGGCCTGCAGTGGAGGGGGACTGTGATTATTACTATGACTTGTATGTTTCAATGTAAATTTATTTTCAATGGTGTCACCTGTAATGTGTATCATCTTTTTACATATAATTATTTTTTTATTTCCTTTCTTTTTCTTGTGCATGTGCTTTTTTTTTTTTTTGAAAAACTGATTTGTTTGTAACTTGACTTAAGTGTCAAATTTGTGTTGGGAGCATGGGGACCCTGTCAGGCCGTGCTGGTCTTTTCCTCCTGCTTCCTTGCTGTGCTTTTTTCATTTCATATTTTTGAAACACAGGTTTTCCGCTGAGCAAATTAAATGAATTGAATTGAATTAAATTGAGTTTCAAGAAGGACATTTATCTAAATCATTCCGCTTGCAAGACAGATATATTCCAAGTGATAGCAAAGATTCAACAGCTAAGGCTGACAAACACACACACACACTCAACCACCGAACTAGGTAGAAGATCTACTTTGAGTAAGGTGACCAGATATTGGAACACTGAAATAAGGACAAAATGGCGTGGTATCCCCAAAGACATTCAATGTATTTGCAGTAAACTAAATTCAAGGACTGTTCTTAAGAATTCGAGCCATGCTTCTAGTTAGTTTAAATTTGAGTAAGGATGTGTGACAAACCGCGGTTAGTCAGAAGTTCAGAACAAACAGAAACCATGCCCGCCCAGCGTTAGTCAGAGTTGAGGTTGTTGTTTTGTTAGTATTTCGAGCGTCGGTTTGAGCTGCGAGAAAGAACTATCGTATTACTTTCGTTGTATTGTTATTTACATCATAATTATGCAGTATTTAAGAGGTCATATATAATGGATGAGAATTCAAATGACAGGAGAATAATTTTTCTTAATACGAGAGAATTCTATCAAGTTTTAATTTCTTCTATAAAGATACAGTAAAACTTCCGAATAGGGAAAATCGAAGGGGAAATAAAAACTGTCCGTTATATAGAAGTGTCCACTATTCGGAAAATGGTGCTTTATGACAGTATACGTGCACTATGTCTATAAAGTAAAAGCAGTTTAAAAGAGAAGTAAATATAAATACGTAAATGCAATAAATAAGGCAACCTTGTGCTAACTGTTAGAAAAAAATATCAGTCAAAACCTAAAAAGTAAACTAATCAAGTATTGTTTGTCTATTACATTATTGTGGAATTTTGTCTTCTAAATAAATTTGTAGCCAGCCAAATGAATTTTCTTTGGTCCTTTTGTTGTTTCTCGGAAAACAAGACCAATCGCTAATGACAAATTCTAGTTTTAATGAGAATACTATACAATTTATGCAGAGCGCCGTTCCAAATCATCCACAACCTTTTAATTATTTAATTTGAAAAAAGAAAAATATATCTGATTTTATCTTGTTCCGTAGCAATCCATTATCTTAAAGGACAAGATAGTACATGAAGCGCAATGATTCACATTGCACATTTAATGTCATTTTTTTTCCAGGTTCCCAGCCCACAGATTGAAATTATTTTTCATTTCACAAAACAAATGCTGGGAAGCAATTTTAAGGGTCTTTTCAGGAAAGAAACGTTTTGAAAAAAAAAGAAGACGAATTACATTTCTGCCATGTCGTTCGGAGAGTGTACTAAAAATCACGAAATTGACAGACATGTAGTCTCCTGAATTGTTACAATAGATATAAAGAACAAATATGACGATTCAATTAAATGATCAAGTCTGAGTTCATTAACTTTGTTTATAATCGCTCATGAATCCTAAATATTTTTAAACAATACGCAGTAGGTATTATTTATTCATTTATACATTGATTAGAATTCTGCAAGCAGCTGTTCTACTACGACGTTTGCTTTGATTATGATCAAAATGTTAACGTCCTATTACTGTATATCAGAATTTACTTCATAACCGCTACGAAATTCTACATAATTGGATGGTAAAAGTAATAAGCTAATATTTCTTAAAAATTACTATGACATTATTTTAAAATAACAGATGACTTTAAATGACCATCTCCCTCGAAAGCTCCACGCAGATTGTCAACTGATTCGAAAAAACAAAGTCCCTAGCACATAAAACGATAGACGCTTGAAAAAACTTCCTCAGCTGTCACAAGTATGTCGTGTTGTTGAGAACGGTTTTTTATGATAAATATATGGTATTACAGTCTCAAGCTGCTCTATATTACTTTAACTATCACTCGTCTTGATTGCCTGCATATTCCGAGAATCATTATTCGTATTAATTTCACAGCTTATATTGATAAAACCTAGAAATACACTATATTGACAAAAGTCACCGGACACCAAATCAAAAGCAAATAAAAGGACCTGTTGCGTTGTTAAGATGCACGGTACAGCTGCAAACGGTATGAAAACATCCCTGCATCTGATATCGCCCCGTGAGGTTGAGTCAAAATGTTACAGCTGGTGAAAACTGACTTTGATAAAGGAAAGATTGTTGGATGATATACATTATTAGTGGGTTGTCCATAAGAGAAGCCGGGAAGCGTTTAAACCTACCCACGTCAACTCTTTTGGATGTACTAAATAAGTGGAAGACACATGACGTTCCTGAAATAGAAAAACTAACCGGCAGACCAAATAAAATCAGTGATAGAGGACGCCGAAGCTTCAGGAAAGTTGTTACAGCTTATCGACGGAGTACTGCACAAGACCTCAATGTAAAGATGAGTAAAAATGCTGGAACCTCGGTACGTACATCTACCATTCGCAGAGAACGTCATATCATGGGTATTGTTTCCTTTTAGTATTGTTTTTTTTATAGTATCGTTTCTTTTCAGAGTTTTGATTGCTCGTTCGAAATTTGGGAATTTTTCTGATACTTGGCAGTAGACTATTAAAAAAATTGCACTAAATTAATATTCAAAAATTTGACTTTGTTTTGAAGAATGGAGCTTGTTTTTTTGTCAAACGCTTGTTTAAGCGGTTGTTACTACGTTTATTATTAGTAGTATTGTGCTGAACATTCCCCTGCATTTTAAAGCTGTTAAAGCGGTTATGTACCTAGACATTTTTATTATGTCCCCTGCCTCGAAATGGAAGATAGCAGTGCGGTGGTCAACTCTCCTCCAAGGCAGATATCAATGGATAGGGAAGATAGATATTACGTTGTTTTAAGCGAGAGAGTGTACCACGGGTCCACAGGAGCAGCATATCACCCAGGCACGCGGGTATAATTACATGTTTCAGACCGGTATGTCTACGACCGAATCCTCTATCATTAGAACGGCAGCTGGCTGCCCAAATTTAATTTTTGGTACTATAAGCTTTCAAACTCCTTTCATAATGATATTAGTTCTGGATTTCAAAATGTGTTTTAAACACAGTTCCTAGTTTTAGGAGTAATTTCTTTATCATTCATAAAGGAATAGTAGCCAACAACACCAAATCCAAAAGTCAAAAGTGTTGCGTCGAGTGTTAAATCGACAGGTGAATATCTATGTCAAAGTGTTATTTCTCACAATGCATGAAACAAACAATTTACAATAAACGGAATGCATGATTGATTAGAGCACGCACAACGAACGTACAACTATATATAACTGATAACACAAGAGTTTTCCCAAAGAAATACAACATCATTACGATTAACCAACTATATAACTTTAATATTAGGAAAATTATGTTCGAACGAATTAAGAATAATTTACACGCTAACATCTTACAAATTGTACCACAAATACACTCACATGACACACGTACTAAATTACATATTCGGCCCATTGATCCGAAGAGGGAGAGAATGAAGTAGAATATAAATTACATTGGCCCACACTACTGGAACGCGTTACCGACGGATCTGACTTCTTTAAATAACTGTAACCTTTTAAAAAAAATTAAAAAAGCTACATAATGAATTGCGACTCCTCAAATTGAGGCCTGCAGTGGAGGGGGACTGTGATTATTACTATGACTTGTATGTTTCAATGTAAATTTATTTTCAATGGTGTCACCTGTAATGTGTATCATCTTTTTACATATAATTATTTTTTTATTTCCTTTCTTTTTCTTGTGCATGTGCTTTTTTTTTTTTTTTTTTTTTTGAAAAACTGATTTGTTTGTAACTTGACTTAAGTGTCAAATTTGTGTTGGGAGCATGGGGACCCTGTCAGGCCGTGCTGGTCTTTTCCTCCTGCTTCCTTGCTGTGCTTTTTTCATTTCATATTTTTGAAACACAGGTTTTCCGCTGAGCAAATTAAATGAATTGAATTGAATTAAATTGAGTTTCAAGAAGGACATTTATCTAAATCATTCCGCTTGCAAGACAGATATATTCCAAGTGATAGCAAAGATTCAACAGCTAAGGCTGACAAACACACACACACACTCAACCACCGAACTAGGTAGAAGATCTACTTTGAGTAAGGTGACCAGATATTGGAACACTGAAATAAGGACAAAATGGCGTGGTATCCCCAAAGACCTTCAATGTATTTGCAGTAAACTAAATTCAAGGACTGTTCTCAAGAATTCGAGCCATGCGTCTAGTTAGTTTAAATTTGAGTAAGGATGTGTGACAAACCGCGGTTAGTCAGAAGTTCAGAACAAACAGAAACCATGCCCGCCCAGCGTTAGTCAAAGTTGAGGCTGTTGTTTTGTTAGTATTTCGAGCGGTGGTTTGAGCTGCGAGAAAGAACTATCGTATTACTTTCGTTGTATTGTTATTTACATCATAATTATGCAGTATTTAAGAGGTCATATATAATGGATGAGAATTCAAATGACAGGAGAATAATTTTTCTTAATACGAGAGAATTGTATCAAGTTTTAATTTCTTCTATAAAGATACAGTAAAACTTCCGAATAGGGAAAATCGAAGGGGAAATAAAAACTGTCCGTTATATAGAAGTGTCCACTATTCGGAAAATGGTGCTTTATGACAGTATACGTGCACTATGTTTATAAAGTAAAAGCAGTTTAAAAGAGAAGTAAATATAAATACGTAAATGCAATAAATAAGGCAACCTTGTGCTAAATGTTAGAAAAAATATCAGTCAAAACCTAAAAAGTAAACTAATCAAGTATTGTTTGTCTATTACATTATTGTGGAATTTTGTCTTCTAAATAAATTTGTAGCCAGCCAAATGAATTTTCTTTGGTCCTTTTGTTGTTTCTCGGAAAACAAAACCAATCGCTAATGACAAATTCTAGTTTTAATGAGAATACTATACAATTTATGCAGAGCGCCGTTGCAAATCATCCACAACCTTTTAATTACTTAATTTGGAAAAAGAAAAATATATCTGATTTTATCTTTTTCCGCACCAATGCATGATCTTGGAGGACAAGATAGTACATGAAGCGCAATGATTCACATTGCACATTTAATGTCATTTTATTTCCTGGTTCCCAGCCCACAGATTGAAATTTTTTTCATTTCACAAAACAAATGCTGGGAAGCAATGTTAAGGGTCTTTCCAGGAAAGAAACGTTTTGAAAAAAAAAAAAAAAAGTCGAATTATATTCCTGCCATGTCGTTCGGAGAGTGTACTAAAAATCACGAAATTGACAGACATGTAGTTTCCTGAAGTGTTACAATAGATATAAAGAACAAATATGACGACACAATTAAATGATCAAATCTGAGTTCATTAACATTGTTTATATTCGCTCATAAATCCTAAATATGTTTAAACAATACGCAGTAGGTATTATTTATTCATTTATACATTGATTAGAATTCTGCAAGCAGCTGTTCTATTACGACGTTGGCTTTGATTACGATCAAAATGTAAACGTCATATTACTGTTTATCAGAATTTACTTCATAACCGCTACGAAATTCTATATAACTGGATGGTAATAGTAATAAACTAATATTTCTTAAAAATTACTATGACATTATTTTAAAATAACAGATGACTTTAAATGACCATCTCCCTCGAAAACTTCACGAAGATTGTCAACTGATTCGAAAAAACAAAGTTCCTAGCACATAAAACGATAGACGCTTGAAAAAACTTCCTCAGCTGTCACAAGTATGTTGTGTTGTTGAGAACGGTTTTTTATGATACATATATGGTATTACAGTCTCAAGCTCCTCTATATTACTTTAACTATCATTCGTCTTGATTGCCTGCATATTCTCAGAATCATTATTCGTATTAATTTCACAGCTTATATTGATAAAACCTAGAAATACCCTATATTGACAAAAGTCACCGGACACCCAATCAAAAGCAAATAAAAGGACCTGTTGCGTTGTTAAGATGCGCGGTTCAACTACAAACGGTATGAAAACTACCCTGCATCTGATATCTCACCGTGAGGTTGAGTCAAAATGTTACAGCTGGTGAAAACTGACTTTGATAAAGGAAAGATTGTTGGATGATATACATTATTAGTGGGTTGTCCATAAGAAAAGCCGGGAAGCGATTAAACCTACCCACGTCAACTCGTTTGGATGTACTGAATAAGTGGAAGACACATGACGTTCCTGAAGTAGAAATACTAACCGGCAGACCAAATAAAATCAGTGATAGAGGACACCGAAGCTTCAGGAAAGTAATTACAGCTTATCGACGAAGTACTGCACAAGACCTCAATGTACAGGTGAGTAAAAATGCTGGAACCTCGGTACGTACATCTACAATTCGCAGAGAACGTCATATCATGGGTATTGTTTCCTTTTATTATTATTTTTTTTATAGTATCGTTTCTTTTCAGTTTTGATTGCTCGTTCGAAATTTAGGAATTTTTCTGCTACTTGGCAGTAGACTATTTTAAAAATTGCTCTAATTTATTATACAAAAATTTTAGTTTGTTTTGAAGAGGAGAGCTTGTTTTTTTGTCAAACGCTTGTTTAAGCGGTTGTTACTACGTTTATTATTAGTAGTAATGTGCTGAACAATTTCCTGCATTTTAAAGCTGTTAAAGCGGTTATGTACCTAGATATTTTTATTATGTCCCCTGCCTCGAAATGGAAGATAGCAGTGCGGAGGTAAACTCTCCTCCAAGGCAGATCCCAATGCATATGGAAGATAGATATTACCTTGTTTTAAGCGAGAGGGTGTACCACGGGTCCACAGGAGCAGCATATCACCCAGGCACGCGAGAAATATTCCATGTTTCTGACCGGTATGTCTACGATCGAATCCTCCATCATTAGAACGGCAGCTGGCTGCCCAAATTTAATTTTTGGTACTATAACCTTTTAAACTCCTTTCATAATGATATTAGTTCTGGATTTCAAAATGTGTTTTAAACACAGTTCCTAGTTTTAGGCGTAATTTCTTTATCCTTCATAAAGGAAAATCAGCCAACAACACCAAATCCAAAGGTCAAAAGTGTTGCGTCGAGTGTTAAATCGACAGCTGAATATCTATGTCAAATTGTTATTTTTCACAATGCATGAAACAAACAATTTACAATAAACGGAATGCATGATTGATTAGAGCACGCACAATGAACGTTCAACTCCTCAACTGAATCGAAAGTGAAATTGAAAGTCAAACCGAAAGTAATGGAGGTGCTGACTATGGGTATTTTGGTCGATTGTGAAGGATGTTGAATCCACTGCGGTTACAATCCTAATTCATCGAGAACGCTTGAACGCTCACGGTGGTTACGACATCCGTAAATGTAAATGATCGAGCTAAAACTTACAGCATTTTAACTCATCAGTACACCATCTTTGTACATATAGGTATTTTGAATTGAGTACAAGACTTTGTTCGCTCTATAGTGTTGTACATCGTATTCAATTTTTTTCAGAAATGAAAGGGCTTCTTTTACGATGACTTGTTTACATACGTCGTAAAATTACCTTAATTAATGTATTGCACCTGGTGCATGATATTCCATGCTGAGCAGTGTAGAATTGTAGTTCAGCTCATATTGTAAAATATATTTAACTTTTTCCGTATTACAATGAAAATAAAGTACTATGAGAATAAAGCTTTAGTATCATTCATAAATAACGAAAATTCCAAATCGGAATTGGTAAATTGGGCGCAACACAATGTCAATGACAGTTACATTTCATCAAGTTATGACAGAATTAGCTTCTGCTACAGCTGTACATGTTGTTTGTCGAAGTAATTCGTTACACTCTAAACAATAGTGTTGGATCTTGTACTGTATTTTAACTGTATCTATAACATATAGGTTAAGCCAAACACAAGAGTTTAACTCTTGTCCGGTAAGCGGTAACCCGTCTAAAAACCGTTCTGCGATCACATGGTCGTAAAGACATTTGGATACAGGATGCTCTTTTTTTAACTGATTGGAGCTGCTGCATACTTCATCTGCCGAAATAAAGATACGGATGTACCCCAAGGCGATAAATCAAATTATTTTGATTCGCGGTAAGTCATTTTTTGCGCTGATTTCACGCCGATTTTTTCTTTGGTCCGTTCGTTGTCGAAACACATTGCAGAACGGAACATGCGTGTACATATGTTACTGCCAGCACGTATCGATATTTGCTGCACAATTTTCTTTCAATGCAACTGTAGCAGCGTAAGTAATTTGATTCCGTTATACATGTCTACACAATCCATAAAGCAGCTGCGGCAGAAACATTTTACTGAGAACAGAATGATTATTCCCTCTTTTCGAACATCATGGACACCTCCATTTCCAAACCAGAACCAACCGGACATCTTCTCTCATGGATCGTTTTGTATTCACATTATCGAAGGCTACTTAGGAACACCGTATGCGCTATTAGGAATATCGTATACGCTGTTAGGAATATCGTATGCACTGTTAGGAATATCCTACGCGCTGTATGCCACGGTTCCACAGGAACCAACACTCGAAACCTAGAAACATGCTGGTCAGGCAGAGGAACTCTAATGGACCCCTCTCGAAACAACGAACCATTCACGTTGGACGACGAGAATGTCAGGCTGAAGTTAATTGTACGTAAAGGAGAGATGACAACACCCTTCAGAGAACTGAACCCATTAACTAAGGCGTCAACTCTTTTCAAGTTAGAATAAACGCACTTTTCAAGCGCTTTTTCACAGCATAATAATGAAACCGTTAATCAAGAACAGCTGCTGTTTTTATGAAATTATTTTATATGTTTTACAATATACTTCATAAAAATTTAGAAACAGAGATTTTCCTTTCCAATTAAAAGAGACGTGACTTGCAATTAAAGCCATTTTTGTAAATTTACAAAGCAACTGATCAAAATTCTTATATTGTTAGCTTTAATCTCATATTAGGATACGATCAATGCCGTTTTAGAAAGGTGCGCCTTAGATATCCTTCAGGACTGATTGGAGAATCTGTCGGCAGCAGTTAAAGGATTACGACACTGCTCGGACGTAATATTTATGCTAATCCTTCGGACCCTCTTCTGTGACAATCAAAAATTACCTTTGTTAATAGATAGGTGTACATAAACTTAGCTTTTGCTCTTTAAAAAAAAGAGAGTCCCCCAGCTCCCACAGGCACACAAAAATTCACTGCTTTTATTTCATGTTCGGACCCTGTTTGTTTGCTTTTGTATTCTGCGTTTTGTACTGGGAATGAGATTGCGAAAAGCCCGTAAGCTTATATTTACTAAGTAACTTTCTCCAGCTTTAATGAAACATATAGCACTACTGCTTCATTAATCTACATTTGCTTTACAATTGAGAATTTAAATTTTTCAACCTCCCGAACTCTGCTCCTACGCATTTGTTGAACGTTTATCTTTTCGTTTGTTGAACGTGTCTCCTGATGCTGTATAGTCAAGAGAGAGGAATCACGTTCTGAATTAATTAAGTGATGGGAATCTTCTTCCCTTAAGGTGGACGTCAAATAGTTTTGCTTTCTATACTTTCAGTGGAAAAACTTCTGTGCACATTTTCTTTACAATTAATACGTTTTCAAAGATGAAAATTTGAACATCAATTAAAATAGCTTCATTTTATAACATGAAATACTTAATATTTTCTGAAACATAACCATAACTATGGAATCCAACATTTGTTTGTCTACTGACGTCATTAAAGTACAGGTCGCGCAATCTTTTCCCAGTTTTCAACACCACCAAAGGAAAAGTTGTTGATTTTTAATATAATTATGGTTATGTTTTAAAACATATTAAGTATTCCAAGTTATAATATGAAGTTATTTTAATCGATGTTCAGATTTTCATCCTTGGGAACACACTAATTTGAAGAAAATGTGTACAAAAGTTTTTTCATTGGAAGTATACGAAGCAAAATTACTTGACGTACACCTTAAAAGAAATGATCACTGGAACACTTTGAAAGATCAAAATATTAAAAATATATTTATTTTCCTGGATCTCATGCTGCCAAATTTGTATAAGTAACCTGGTCCAGCTCATAAGATGTAATTTCATTTGTAAAAAAAACAAGTATATCTATTTCATCGTGCAAAACTTAAGTTAAAAGTTCAATGTTTGCGAAAAATGAGGCAGAAGTATTCAAAAGTGAAACATTCCTATATCTTAATATAACAATATAAAAAAATATATATAGGAATGAAATATATAATGAATGAAACATATAATATATATATATTTCTTTCTCATTCCAACGAGAAAAGAAAAGTCAGGAGTTTGCATTTTAGGTCCGTATTCCTGGTATTGCAACGAATGGCGCACGCCATAATGTACCCTCATAATGCTTAAAATACTGGCAAATTCTTATGAACGACAGTGATGATGGTGGTAAATTACGAGAGCTTCATACTCACCCCTGTACTTAGAACATCATAGGAGAGCTTTTCTACATGCACGCAATTAAAACTTCAGGATAGGATAAAACATCGAATTTTAGTTTTCGCGTTTTGGCTTCAGTGATCTTTATGGCTACTGCTAACACGCTATCCTTTGCTTCTTAGTCATAGGAAAACGCCATAAAGGACCTTTATAAGCAGTTTTCGAAACACTAGCAGGAAACGTGAAGCTGCTGTTGTCAGAAATACGTCGTATGGTGTGTTTGATAATGGTGTCATGAGCGAATCAGACCTCCTGTCACCAGTCGATCGGCAGAGGTACTGGCATACCGAAACGATGTCCAAGTACTGCAATGGGACGTTCTATAACCCCTCAAACATCAAAATAGCGTTATGAACCGAACAACCGGTAAAATCTGGAATAAAATGTAGAAGTTCATTTTGCAAAACAACATTCTATTGAGCTCTGACATATGCGAAATAAAATATCGTTTTATGTCAGACGAAAGCTCCATGATCCGGAAAATGTTGTTCTTGATATTTTACCTAGGCGTCATAATAAAGAATTTCTAAGACGGTAATTTTATTCTGTTGACAAGATTCCTTGTGCTGGTACACAGTTTATTATGAGTTTTGCAATATTTCTTTCCCTTGCACCACATTTTTTCCTTCTTCCATTTCATTTTGTCGGATTGCTTCCGTATACAATACAGAATTTTTTACATTTCCGTGTAATATTATTTTATTATACCACAGAATTCCTCAAAAAAATGTGGCATCACATTTCAAATATTTAAAAAAAAATGTTATATTCAAATGCAGAGATACTTATGTTTCAATATAAATTTCTGCGTTCTTTACAAATTATGAAACACAATTAATTCGAGCGTTTACGCTCCTGGAGAAGAAATCACGGTATTAAATTTTTATCAGAATTTTCGCTAAATCTGAATTAGTTTAAAACCAGTCAGTTTGAAAGAATTCAAGGACTATGCTCTTTGTTAAATCTGATTTTCCAGGATTTTGTGGAAAAAAATTTGCTTGGTATATTCTGAGTTACAGAAGGTATTGTTCGCTGGAATAAAAGGCTTAGGTATATGTAGTGTAGTTAAGCTATTTTTAGGTGTATGTCATTGTAATCGCATATAAGCGATGCATTGGTGCTATTTAACGCACTTGCGAACTTCAAATTTCTTAAAAATGAATATCGCAAAACGGACATCGTCTGCATTAAGATTCATCTATCCTATTTTATATTTTACGAAAATAGTTTTTTGAAATGCATTTCAGAGTTCATTAAATCACATATAAACTATTTTATTGTAAATGAAGTATGTTAGGAACTAATTTGTTCAAAACTTCTGAAAATGAATAAAATTAGTGATGTTTTGCTTTCAGAATCAAATGAATTATTGATGTTAATAGAATTCTTTGGTTTTCGAAATTACAAAAGTTTATGTATAATACATGACCGCAACCACTAAAGTTAGTTTTGAGATAAGAAAGTCGCATCAGTAGCGCAGTGGTCTTAATGCTTGTATTTGACTATTCGACTGAGACTGTTCACTCCTGGAATTCCAGAGAAGCATAGGTGTTTTTGTTTGGCTTATGGCATTGACGTTCTCTTTTCCCTGGAATAAGTAGCACTAAATAGCTCCTCTTCCCTGGAATCAATAGCATTAAATAGCTCCTCTTCCCCGGAATCAGTAGCACTAAATAGATCCCCTTCACTGGCATCAGTAGCACTAAATAGCTCCTCTTCCCTGGCATCAGTAGTATTAAATAGCTCCTCTTCCCTGGAATCAGTAGCACTAAATATCTTTTCTTCCCTGGAATCAGTAGCACTACATTAGGTAAGGAAGAATGCTTACAGCCGATATAGTACTTCAAGGTGGTGCCTAAACAATTTTTTCAATGGCATTAATGACTTCCAGCAAGAAATGCTCCAAGGTTCACAGCAATGGTTTTTGCACTCGCAATTTCTGAACAATTTTAGGGGTACATCTGCAACAGGAATGGAATTTTTCATTTAAGTTAGAGATCCTTATTTTACTATTTATTCTTTTTTTCAACAAAAATAAAAAGTAAAAAAAAAATTTTTTGGAAACCCGCATGGTTACAATTCGTTGATGTAGCCGACTATATTCTTCAAAAGTCAAACTTTTCTGTTAAGTTCGATGAACTGGTTGCACATGTATATCTTGGAGCCTGCTGCACCACTCTTACAGGCAGATTTCTCCGGTGTTATACGAGACATCCTATTCATTAGTACAGTAGGTTTTGCACTTTGGATTTAGTAATCTGCAGTTCCCAGAATAAAGTCTGTCACGGAAGACACAATTGCTTTCCCCTAAAACGTATCATTTTTCGGACTGCACAGAAAATTAATTCATTTCATTCAGAAAACAATATTTAGAAGTGGAACTTCGATTTATATAGACTGGTGGCGTGAGATATTTTTTACCTACTGCAGGTAAGTAATAGGTAACATATACCGCTGATGGCTTCAGTATACCAAATGTCTGAAAAAAACTGCTTAATATTGGAATTTCCCACTTAAAATAGTCGGCGTACTGATATGCAAATTGGTATGTGTGTTAATATGAATACCACTTGCCGTTTTTGGGCTATGCAATTCATTCCAGTATGAAAATAACCATATTAAGTATGTGAGATATAAAAGGATAAAAATTGGCCTTTAAGGCCATAAAATATGTTGATCTGGTAATTAAACCTGTTAACAGATGGACGTATTTTGGAGATGACAGCGCGTAGTTCTCCGTGAAGCTGATTGCTAGATTAGCCGAATCACGGCCTATTTTCATCAGTATTCCAACAAACTCAAATTTTGTTTCCGGTTGAAGGATTAATGAACATTTTGAACAACTCAATGGACTAAAAGCAGTATCCCGTCCCTAATTTATGGCCATTAGTTCCAGGAAACGGAGAGAGTCACAGCCGTAAGACAGACACAACATCCATGCCTCACTGGGATCCGAACTCAGAAGCTTTCTGGAAGAAAGGTAAGAAGCCATCGCTTAGACCACTGCAATACAGGGGCGGCACTTAGAAGCAGATAGCAAAAGTTGTTTCAAGAAGACACCCCTAGTTGGCACATTGAGACTTGCGTCATCAGTCGGACGTCTTCAGGCATCAATCGAAGTATTCGTCGTTAGGTATTTGCAGGACTAAACGAAAAATTTAGAAAGCATACTATGGGCTGTAGTGGATAACATGGAACGGTCCATGATTTCCATGGTGAATAGCTGATTGACGGAGGCAGGTATGCGTTACCGGCAGTCACGACGTCAACTGCCATAGATTATAAGACGTCTCCAAGCTCTACCAGAGTGGAGTCACAGAATTCCTGCGTGGAGAAGGAAGTACTGTTTTCAGGGATGAATTCGAGTTTTTCGTCTGTTCGGTGTCTGAAAACAACGTGAGTCACCATCATCGAAATGCTTACACGCCGAGCATCTTACTATGAGTTGCCATTAGTTACAAACGCCCTATTACTTCTGATACGCATAAAGGGTACGGGGACAGCTGGCCAATATCTAAACAATGTTAAGCAGCCTATTTTTTTTTATTCGTGAGCTGCATTCCACAGAAAGTTTCACAGTAAGTTAAGACTCGGCTATACAACCCACACACATCTCGCGAATGCATCTACACGGGTCCATATCCTACCAGGTAAAAGAGATCGTTGGACATATCAACCATAATGCATGTATATTATGAAATTGGATACGCCTAATAAACCCTCCTTGAACATCCCTTTACAAGGAATGCTTAGGAAGTATTGTTATAGATAAATTGTAACGTATACTCTAGATTCAGTTTCTTTTTGATTTTACTATCTCTTGTTATTTTATTTTCCTATGCAAATTATCTTCTCACTTAACGAGATGTTGTTTCTCCCGCTGAATTATATGTGGCAACGAGTGTAAGTCATGACGTGGTGGTATGCAGTATATATAGGCGCGCTCAAGTATACCAGCGAGCTTCGTTTATATGTGATAGGTTCTTCCTGATTATTGATATACGATTTTCCTACTTTTCTACGATATTACGATAGTACGAAAGTTCGGGCTATCAGTAGTTGTGTAATTTTGGAGTGTGTATTTGAGTAATACCAGGAGCTCCCCAATAAAAGGTTAAAAGTGAGTACGTTTTCTTAGTTCATTTTATTGTCAGACCTCTGTCTGGCCGTTAAGTCTACTTCATTGAGTGTTTACGTTAAGTTCAGGGTATATTGTGTTTACCGCTCTAATAAGGAGCCTTCAAGGTACTAATATACTAAAACCGAAGTTATATTACTGATATTCAAGATAATGAGGAACGCTGAGTAAAAATAAATTCCATGTTCTTGGAATTTATTGCACGTGCGTGTCTTACCTAAAAAAAACTCTAGCACTTTGAAGATTAAGCACACTTTAGCTACGTCAAGTAACCTGTAAATAACCCTAACGTGACTTAAGGTAAGCTTTCCTGCACTACACGTCCAGCCGGAGAATTTTATTCATTATAAAATAAACGTTGTGTGGTCCTAAATTCTTTCGGATGCCATAACAGGGCTGTCAATCATCTCTGTGGCTAATTTCTTTACTTAACATCAAGTTCACACAATATATTGATCGCTGTTACGCTCAACGTCTGCGCAAACGGGAAATGTATATAATGTATTATCCTCTACGTCTCCACATATTGGAAATTAATTTGGCTCCCTCTGTGTGGGGAAATTTCAATAGGCAATAGTGATAAGATGAGTTGATTTTGTGCGAGTAGAAGCATTCAGTAATGAAAGTTTAAAAACATTATTAAGTTAAAAAAGTTAAAAAAACCCACATTAGATTTGTCGATTCCACTTTGGGATCATCATCAGATGTTAAAACATCTGATCATGATCCCACTGTTTAATCGTCATCAGATGTTTTGCCACTAGTTACAAATGCTTGGGATCATCATCAGATGTTGAAACACCTAATAATGGTGATCCCACTGTCGGATCCAAAGTTCTAATGTGTGTTTTTTAAGTTTTTTAACTTAATAAAGTTTTTAAACTTCACGATCGTGTATCTGATGGCGCTTTCTATTACTGAATGGTGGAATAGTGATATTTCTGGCAAATTACTTTTCCGTCAGAGGTGTTTTTTATTTGGCAATTAGCTATACATACAAGTGTTATATAGAAAACAAATTGCAACAGAATGGGATGGTTTACGGAAGGATGTTTTCTGAGAATTAAGGGTGGTATTTCTGTTAAACGAACCTTCGATCGCGATGCAGTATGTCTTGGTTGTATCTCAATGGAAAGACCAAATTAATTAATCAGTTGATTTTTATACATATATACGCATACATGAATGTGTGCTTTCTTAAGAACGTTTATTTACAGAGTTAAAATATTAATTTAAAGACATTTTATCACGAGGTTTGAATGCAAGCAGACAAAGTAGCAGTAAAATGAATTTTGCAACGACCACAATTTTTTCAACTTCAAAAAATGCAATCTATTAGGACCTGAGAAAAGTTACAGAAATAATCTCTATGAGAGACTTAAAAGATTTCATGTGATTTATGTCTACCAAGGTATGAAACCTTCAAGTTTCTCTACAGTTCCCATGTGTTTTAAGTTTTTTTTATTAGTGGATTTAACTATGAGTCATTAGACAGCCTACCATGAAAATGAAGAGATGGTGATAAATATACCGTCTAAATTCTTTTACTCCATAGTTATTAAACAAATATTTACTCAGGCGCTCTAGTATGGATTCGTCAAGATTTTTAATGTCTAAGATCCGTGAAAAACATATTACCTTCATAAAGACAGAAAACGCACTATTTTCAAGGTATTTGTATTATTATATTATGGAATCGATTGTGCAGTCTGGGATTATGAATATCTTTAAGATTCGTGCAAAACTTAAAAAATAACAAAACAGAAAATTTCTTGAAACGGCAATTCCATTTATGAATAGCAAAGCAATTTGACAGTTTCGTGCAGAGATGTCTGTTTGTTCGTAGATATTCTGCGATAAAATAAAGTGCTGGAAACGTGAAATTACTTTCGAACGCAGGTATTTTATTGCTAAAATAACTAATACGAAGACATGCTTCACAAAAATTACTGCAGAAAAATGTATAACATTTCCACTCGTACAGTGCACTTTTTGCAATGAAAATTCTTGTTAAGAAACAATATAATTTCTTCATTAATATCTGCAAGGTGTGAGAAGATTTTATAACTTTATTTGATATATGGACAAACTTTGGTGTCATTCGTCCGAGATGGGTCCTGGTTCGAATCACGGTGAGGCATGTTTATAATGTTTGCCTTATGGAACTGGCTGTCTTTCTTTCCTGTAACCAGTGGCCCTAAATTAGGGACGGGCGACTGCTTATAGCCCATTGAGTTGCTCACGGTGTTCGTTAAACCTCCAATAGCCGCCCCGGTGGCGCAGTGGTCTAAGGCGCTGGCCTCTGATCGTTCGTCCGTAAGGGGTCCGGGTTCGAATCCCGGCCAGGCGTGGATGTTGTGTTTGTCTTACGGCACTGGTTCTCTCCCTTCCCTGGAACCAGTGACCCTAAATTAGGGACGGGCGACTGCTTATAGCCCATTGAGTTGCTCACGGTGGTCGTTAAACCTCCAATCAAAAAAAAAAAAAAAAACCTCCAATAAAAACGTTCTTGAGTTATGCTATCCAAAAACATAATGTAAGAGCAACTCGTGTCACAACGTTGATTTGCGTTGCTCCATGGGATTGCAAGCGGTGCTCTATTTGACTAGCACACACTGAAAGATCAGCTGTAATGTTTGAAACCGCAGTGAAATAAACGTGGCTTGCAGCGCTAGGTATAGAACTCTTGTTTGAACATCCTCAGATGTGTTGTGGCGAAACCACACACCGGAAGATCTTAGCACAAATCTGAGATTATTATTACTGAACGAACTTTCACCTCTTCATTCCCGCTTTCCTCAATAAAATTTATTATATTCAAGCAGGGATCAATTTCACTACAGACTTGGAACACAATAATTCTTTGCCTGACCTTTATATTTTACTGAACAAATTGCCTGAAAATCGCTTTGTACAAAATTATATTATAAACCCACACCCGTCGCGAACCTGATACTCGGCAACTCATTCTGCCCCGCTGACTACAAGACAAGTTTCCTCCGTTTTTGAACTAGAAGAGTTTATGCCATTTCTTCTGATTTTCCACCTAGACATTGGGAATTAAAAATAATGTCGAATTGGCCTCCAAGGCAGGAAACACCCCGAATGTGGTACACAACTCTATGGATAGAACCATACGCACTCTTGTTATCTCTCTATGACAGAGGTTTGCTATCTGGGCTCAATTCCTTACATACCAAATATTTCCTATCAAAACCAGAACGTACTCAAGAAGATGAACCTCGGGTTCGGCATACATTTTCTGACATCTTTATCAGCTATGCTTAAGGGAAATACTGACAAGCTCCATCTTTCCAGCGAAGCAGGTGATTATGTCATCTAGCTACAATATCAGCAAAGCTCCAAGCGATTCTACATTGGAATGACCAAGTATTAATTTAGAATTTGAGCCAAGACAACAAGTGGGACACAAAGAACGGTAAAGTAACCACGGCCCTATCCAGAGAAGTCAAGTTCATGTCCGCTGCCTCTATATGGGATAACAGAAAGAAGTTACCTTATGACTCCATACCTAAATCTACTGCCATTTGAGAAACACTGAAGATCATTATCAACAGTGAGTCCTGAAATGATAGCATCTCTCTGGATTTGCCACAAACTGAACAATTTACAAGGAAATTATTTTTTGGTGGCTAAAATTAATTCCTTTGTTCAATGTTTTAGAAAAGTGCAGAAGGTTATTTGCTTCGTTGAGTAAACAAAACATAGTAGGCAATATTCGCACCCATAGGGGTGCTGCTTGGCCAGCGGACACCCGAGGCGTGTAAAGCAACTCTGATACATAACTCTCGATATGGCATTGCAGGTCATATTTTTATTTCCTTGTGGTTTCAACGCAGAGACTAAAACCTTCCCAGGGTGTGTGCGCCTAAAAAAGCACTAGTGGCATTACGTTTGCCTTTGGCATTACTTAGAGTCATAAACACAATTCAACGTTCTGCCACGAATTGCAGTGGGTTTGTCTTTTCGTCGCAGTGCGAATCGATGTGTTTATGAGCAGAAATTTAAAAATAATTTGAATGTTTTTATCGATACAGGATGCGTTAAAAAAATGTATTCCCCTTTTTTTATACACAACTCCTAAATAAAAAAGATACTTTTGTATGTCCAAAATCAATGCGTGAATTTTACCCCTCGGGTTACATAATACATTTTGGCGAGTTTCTTTTCCAGAAACAACGCACACGCAACCTAAACGGGCACCCGACACCACTGATATTTATATATTAATTTCTTTCAGACAAATAATAATCAAGGAGCCAATGGCGGCTCATGCCGATGAAAATGTGCGTAATACGACACATCCCCTTTACATCGAATAACTTGGAATTCGGATTCAGTAGGCTTAGGCCCACCAACTGCCATAAAATAAAAATATTAACAACGAAAAATTAAAAGTAACCCCAGGTGTTTTCCGTAATTATTTACAAATTTATATAAATTGTTAATAATTTTCTTCCTTTTAGCGTCACTAATTACATTAATCGCCGCGTTTTAGTGTTAGTCCTTAAATTCATAACTATACATTAGATAAAATATTAAGCACAATATTTTACCGAATATACATATTTCTTAATCTGCCACGACCTCAGTTGCCGAAAACACATATTCAGCTGTGAAAAACCTAAACAAGTACATTGACAAACAGTGAATTTTGCTCCGATACATAGCAAATATTACGTTTTAGGAGTAGCTAAATCCGAAAATGATTGCAGTTTTTTTGTATCACCTAACGCTTTTGTGATAGGCTGTGTGTCGTCGTTTACAAAACAGGAACATCATGGGAGCGCTTGTTGTTGAAACCACGGGTATTTAGGTCAAGTCCGAATGCACTTCTCCCATTCTATTACTGAAAAACTGGTCAGATCTCTCACTTGTTTTGTTTGTGAGCATTGGAAGCAGTTATTTCCATTTTGTGCAGCTGTTTGCATTACTTGCGTACTACAAGTACTACGTAGTTAGAATGTCGCGGCAGCGGCAATGTGTAAACGCTACGAATCTGTTTCGTTACGTGTGTGGTGAATTTACACCGAAAGCCCATAGAAAAGCAATTACTCCGTTGATGAAGAAGGCACGTGAGTGTATTTTTCTTGTCCACTTGGTGATTTAGATAAAATATGTGCGACTCATGTATGTTGCAGCAAATGTTCGCGATATTTAGGAGGTTGGTTAAACGGCACGCCCCTTCAATGTCATTTGCTATCCCAATGATTTCGAGAGAACCAAAGGACCTTGTTTCTGAATGCTACTTCTGTTTAACAAACGAATCTGGCTTTTCTTCGAAAAATGAACATACCATCGTTTACCCGAATTTGTCTTTATCCATGAGACCCGTTAAGTACGACGATTTCCTGCCAATTCCCATACCCCCGGGAAAATGGACCCCAGATGACGAAACATCAAACTCCTTCTCTGAAGCTGAACCATGCTGTTCTACTGATCACGAATGCCAGCCTGAATCAGAAGAACCTCATTTTATTTCACAGTACGATCCGAACGCCCTCGTAAGAGACCTGAACCGTACGTAAAACCAAGCTAAACTGGTAGGTTCTCGGCTACAAGGGTGGCATTTTCCTCAGCCTGGTACTAAAGTCACAACCTATAAAAAACATCATGAGTGTCTGTCGCCCCTTTTCTCCAAAAGTGGTGATCTTGCTTATTGCAGTGATGTTAATGGAATGTTTGCCGAGTTTGGGAGTGACCACAGTCCTGAAGAATGGCGTCTCTTCATTGAAACTTCCAAAATAAGTTTAAAGGTGGTGTTATTACATAATAGAAACATTTATCCGTCGGTACTACTGGCCTATGCTGTGCACATGAAAGAAACTCCCCAGAATATGGATCATCTCCTTAAATCTATCAATTACGCCGAACATATGTGGCAAATATGTGGGGACCTGGAAGTTGTTGGACTACTAACAGGAATGAACAAGCGTATATCAAATTTCGTTGTTTTTTGTGTGAGTGGGACAGTCGGGTTAGAAAACAGCATTATGGGGTCAGAGAGTGACGTTTGAGAGAACGTTTAGTGCCTGGGGAAAAGAATTGTAAAGTACCAATCGCTGTTGCCCCCGACGTTTTATTTTCCCCACTCCGCATCAAGTTAGGCTTGTTGAAACATTTTGTCAAAGCTGTGGATAAAGTAGGTAGTGGATTTCAGTATTTGAAGGAAAAGTGTGCTAGAATGAGCGACGCAAAGCTAAAAGAAGGCATTTTAAGTGGACCATAAATCAGGATAGCAATGTGTCGACTGACAAACTCACTGTAACCGCAGAAGCAGCGTGGTCAGCATTCAAAACTTTTGGCGCGAACTTTCTAGAAAATGTTAGGCCGGAAAATTATTGTGAACTAGTGGAAGCTATGCTAAAGGCATACAAGGATATGATGGGGAGGGGGGGGCAATATTTCCCTGAAAATTCGCTTTCTCCACTAGCACCTGGCCTTTTTTTCGCCTATCCTTGGTGCTGTGAACGACGAGCATGGTGAAAGATTCCACCATGACTTATCTAAAATGGAAAAGCGATATACGGGGAGGTGGTCACTAAACATGATTGCGGACTATTGCTAGTTTCTAATTACGGATGCTTCGGAGTCCAGTTAATAAACGCGTGAGTCTCCTAGGAAACGTTTTAAAAATGTGAGTAAAGCACTTTATTTGTTTATATTTTTGGCATGTTTCTTGCAATCTCTTGTATTTATAAAACTTTTCTGACCCCATTTTTGGATCAGTGTGTCTTTCTTAGATGGAATACGTAATTTTCAACCCTTAATATGGTGACATTTTGTGGAAACAAAGGCGAGACAATTGTAATTTTATATAATTTTTAAATACTTCCTCAAAATGTTAACTTGAATTCCCAAAACATTGGTAGGTGATACGGAATTTTGGATTACAGATTCGAAATCACGGCCTGCTAATTAGTCAAAATCACCCACTTCTGTTTAGGGGAAAGGAAAAAAAAGTTCAGATTTGTTGTTCAGTGTTATTTAATCACTCCAGGTTTTTGAAAAATATGTTTTATTTCCTTACTTTTATTATGAAATATTTTTGCGGTGTCTTTGTTCAATGTACAATCGACCATGTAATAAAACTATTTGTTATTTTGAATGAACTTCTGAAGAGCTTAAATATGAATTAATTATATATGATTTAACTAATTACTCTACGTATTGTTCTATAAAGAGTTTATGACATGCAAATAAATTATAAATAATTGCATATAGATCAAGCTTCTTTTTTAGGCCCACCTCAAGATTCATGTATCATCAAGGATTTATGTTTTACTTCTGCTTGGGATCCTCAGCATTTTACCTCAATTTTCCCATCTAAAGTTCTTAAAGTAAATGATCCTTTCATGAAAGAAATGAAAGAATCTGTTGAATTAATTGCAGTCTCCTTTCAAGAAATTAAAAGATTTCGACAGTTTCATTAGAAAGAACAAAAAATTGAAATGCCCAAAAACATTTTAACTGATCGATCGTGAAAATTTCTTTAGAGCACCGTACAAATCAGATAAGCTTTCCTTCTATTTTGGTCGACTACTATATCCTTTCCCTGTCCCAGGTTCCAATAGGAGAAAGACATTGAAGCGTTCTCAGAGAAGTTCAGCACGTTGCAAGCTTTTGTGGATTGTTGAGATCACCCGAGCGGGATTGTGAAGTAAGCTGCAGGTGCAGCCACACTGTACAGCCGTGTTAACTGACAAGTAGCACGGAAGACCGTGTGACTTCCTGGTGTCATGGCCTGGAGTCGTTGGGATAGAAATTACGTCATTAGAAAATTTGTAGTTGCTTACGTCATTATAAAATTGTAGTCGCTCACGTACTGAAGTTAGAAATCATGATTGTATAAATTGTTTATATTGTAAAGGAAATTGTTGTGTATTTTATTTGTATAAATTAGAATTTATTAAGTGAGTTATGATTGAGGATCTGAGAGTGGAAGATTCTTATATGCGAAAATGTACCGGAGCTGACTCCCGCTCGTAGTAGAGTGGCCTGATTGGAACTCAGGATCTCTTGGCACTATATATTGGTGATTTTCTGTTTCTCGTGGCTGCTGCTGCTGGATGTTCCTTTTTTTATATGATCGTTGCACATTTGCTCTGTGTGTAACCTGCAGGGGCAGAAGTTGTTTTCCGTTCAGCTATTCTCCCAGGATTCGGAAACTGATTGTTCTTGAGTATCAGAAGCCGTGAAATTGTTTCCATTCTGCCATGCTGCTGGGATTCTGAACCTTTACCTGATTGGTCCTGAGTATCAGAAGTAACGAAGTTGCAGTGCGTTCTGCTAGTGAAGTTGCTTTCCGGTCTGCCATGCTGCAAAGACTAGAACCCTTAGTTACCTGCTGCTGAGTGTTGTCACTTGAAAAACGATACAGATCCCAATCCTGTACGCATTTTCCACGGTAAGAATGAACGGTTTCTACACATCCCCCAAGCTTTATGGAAAGCAGTGACAGTCTTTCGTGGTACCTTGCTCAGTGGAAGTGCGCCCTGGCTAACATCAGAGGCTTGAGGTCGTCTACTGCTTGAGACATTATCCTTCGTTTCGCAGCCACAGCGAAATTTCTGGAAATATTTTATTGTAGTTGTGTCACTTATCACGCCAGGCAAAAGGTTGTGAGGTTCCGTTTCGTTTGGCATTCATGTTTAGTAAATCTGGAAGTTAAGAATCCTATCCCGTATTGCCCGGAGGAGCAGATAAATTATGAAAGGAATACGGTAATGCACCATGTAATACAAAGTTTGAAGATGACAGTCCGTATTTTGGTGTAAATCTGACAAGGATTATAAGTCAGATAATATCCGAAAACTTGAAAATTACAGCGTCCTGGGCCGGAACCCGAACTCGCGTCTCCCGGGTGCGCCCAAGTTTGCTAACCACTACACCAACTAGAACGACCAAGTCTCAAGTTTCAGATTAATTTGAATATAACCATGACAGGATTCGCTAGTCGAAGCAACCGTCATTCATGTTTAGCGAATCTAGAAGTTAAGATTCCTGTTTCGTGATTGCCCTGAGGAGCAGATAAATCATGAGAGAAATAAGGGATTACACCATATAATAAATATTTTGAAGATGACAATCCGATTGTTGGTGTAAATGTGACATGGATGGTAAGTCAGATAATATTCGAAAGCTGGAAAATTTCAACGTCGTGGAACGGGACACTTCAAATTGTCTTCTTCAAAATTGGTATTATATGGTGTAATATCGTATTTCTTTCATAACTTAAATTATTTTTGTTTCATTACATGGAGTAGTTGTACCGAACATATGTATTTTTCATTGGAGAAGAAATTACACTTACAGAAAATGTCACAAAACTCGTTACTATGAGCACCCAGTTTAGTTTTCGAAAAATCATAAACATATTGAATACAGTATAACATTGTTTGCAACTGTAACAACTACCAACTTAAAATGCAAAACGCTTGAAAAAGCGTTCAATATGTCACCAAACTGTCTGTTTCTTGTACTTTCTCCACAATTGTGTGACATTTCTTCTGTTTTTTGCTACTAAGTACACCGAGTTCGCTTTGCATGAGGAAGTGCCCCATTCTACTATGCGGAGTGATAACGAAATACCATAAGATATTAATGCAACTATAAATTGTGCATGCCTATTCTCTGTGCGTATTCAATAAAGGTTTGCCAGTAATGGCGAAACGTGCAGACGAAAATATTAAGAGACTCATCCTGAAACATAGTTTTAAGTTAAATCATTTTCGGTCTTTTTTCGCTAAAGAGAGATTTTTTTTTTATTGGAAAAGAAATTCCCCTTACAATAAATGCTACTGTAACTTCTTACCAGTTGCAATGCGATTGGTATTTGAAAAATCTGAAATATTTAGAACATAGTATGAAAGAAATTTTTGATGTAAAAATTACAGTGACTTCGCAAAACGCTTGAAAAAGAGTAAAATGGGGCAGTAAATTGTTCGGTCGATGTCCGTATGCCCCAGGTATATATCATATCTTGAGCTTTGCACTAAGAAAAGCCTCAATTCACTATTGGTAGCGATAGCTAAATACCAAGTAATATTGGCATCATGCTATACGTTACTAAATTGTGAAAATGTATAATATTTATTTAATAAATAAATTTTTGCAAGAAATCGGAAAGTTTGTGACCTAAGTCAATTTGATCGCGGCCAGATGTTTCGCGCTAGGAGTGGAGGTGCCAGTACAGTAAACCTCGCTAATTCGGGCTAATTGGAGGGGTGGGACACTTGTCCAGAATAATGTTAATCCTGATTAACTGAAATATACTAAATAATGGCAGTAGGTACATGAAACACCAGTTCATTGAAAAAAGGAATACATGGTTATTTTGCTTTTAAAGCATAGATACACAACATAACGTGTAAATTAAAGCACTGTACATGTATACATACAGCACCGTTGCAATGTTGAGTATTTGCTTGACGGACGTAGTTTAGCGACTATCTGGCATAAAAGACGTGTTTATCTTCGGTTGTGATACTTTGGAGTTCATTGTCTGCGCTAATATTTCGTTTAGGTGTCGTAAGAGTTGCAGCACGCAGATATTTCCATATTTTCGCTTTAATAAACAAACTTGATTACACAATTCAAGTGCTTTTTTAGGCCACGGAGCTTCATTTTAGCAAACTGCTGTATTGTTCTTTTTTTACTTGATCCTCAGGATTTGCTGTTGCCGTCACACTGTCCATAATTTCTTGTGCCAAACTTTTATGACCTGGATCATCATCTGAATTCCCATGGATTGCTTCATTATCGAATAAACATCAAATATAATCTATGAGTATGGGTGTATGGTAAGAAGCATTTACTCTACGAATCATTTTCTTATAGTCTACATTTCTGAACGCGGCGCTAAAATTTTACTTTTATCACAGGGAAGTTAGACATATGTAGTATTTTTGCGCTTTATTATTTTTCTTAATTCAGTGTTAAACCCGCAGTTCATATATCTCCTATGACGTTCAACTCCATTATTGTTTTCAAAAGTCTGAATGTCCAATACTAGAAGTGAAATTGTCGAGTTCGTGAAATTCTTTGAAAAAATACAATTAATTTTTCTGCACCGTCGAACTGAGTACTAAGAGTTACTGTAAAAAGCTTAGAACATTTTTTTTTAAATGACTCTTTACTAAATTTTACCCCAATATGCTATCCACTGCAAATTGTCCGTTGTTCCGTTTTTCAAATTTCATTATTTGTTTTTTAATCACATCTAATTCCGACAACACGTAATTCCGAATTCCGCCATATCATTTCCAGTACTTTCGATAGAATACATTTCCTTTAAATTCGTGATTTTATTATTCAAAGAAACGGAAGTCTGTTTTCATTCATCAGTAATTTCAACTTACGTAGTGTAGCTGTTTATGACAATTTCGTTCAACTGAATTTGAAAGTTCGTACATAAACAACCACATGTCGATCGATCAACTTCGTTCTCATGCTGAAGAATATAGAGAATGTCGAGAATTTTCTCTAAATACTAACATGCACTATAGATACGAATTTAGATTACATTTCTGTCCTCATTCTTCACGTACACAGTCGAAGAATCAGGACTGAAGACAAAACAAAGTTGAATTATATAAGCACGCAGTTTGGATGATAAAAGTGTATTAAATATAAATGTCGGTCATCATTTACTGGACACCAGATTTTGAATCATCACTGGGCACCCCGGAAGAAAGCAATCGTACAGGATATTGCTGAAAAGGAGACACAATTGTTAAACGTTTGGAAGAATAAATTCAAAATTAAATTTGAAGCAAAACATATCAGACACCGCTATACTTTCCACGGAAACTGTTATATTTGAAAAACGCCGGAAAAGGGAAGCTCCTCGTAATCGTTTCCAATTCCTTTGTGCGGCATAAAACTTTTCTTGTTTATTTTGTTCGTATTTCCACTTCAAAGAAGTATTGATGAGTCTGCCTCCTCCATTTTACTTCGACATGCTTTCGAATTATTATTTATGTAAGCATGGTGCATTAAGCTGCATTAAGCTTTCCCATTGGCTTCAGATTATTTTATGAAGCTTTTGAACGTTCCACACAACCTTCAATTTTTTAATTGCCAGAAATTCTATTCTAGGTGATGAAAAATACTTTTTCTAATAGAAATGTAAAGGAATTTCTTTTTTTCGATGTTTAACGTTACCAAAAGTTGGGTAATGCTACTGGAAAAATTCGATTGCTCGTATATGGAAGATTTGGCATCATTACTTGCATTATTCCCGGAACCAATGTCACTTAAGCATAGAGTAATTACAAGCTACAGAAATGACATTAATTTTTCTTGAACGTAACATCTCGTAGAAAGTAATTAATTGTTGGTCAGTTCTAGACATGTAAAGTGCAAAAGCCTTTTAATGAATCATCATCAGAAAATTTCTTGTACTTTATTCGTATAAGAAGAGTTTTTATACAGTCATTCGTATCAGAAGAGTCATTTTATTCAGTCATTCGTATTAGAAGAGTCTTTTTATTCGATACCTTTGTCAAATAATTTCGGAAATCTAAAGGTTTTTGCAAACTTTTGTTTACCTAGACGAATCCATCTTAAAATTAAGCTTTTTATTTTTCGTTCCGGATATTGAACAATTTGGATCGGTTGAATTTATTAAATTTATCTTTTCAGAATCGTCTACGTTTTCTCTCTCGTTTGTCTAACTATAGTTCATCGTTTTTGTGGGAAAAAATCCCCTCCTTATTTAATAAATTGGAGTTTAAAATGGATAATTTACATAAAAAGTTGTCATTACGAACTAAAACACCGATTGTTAAAATTGATCATGTCTGAGGCTTTTCAAAACTGAAACATTACACTTTGTGAGTTGAATCAGCCTGTTCAATTACGCCGTCTGCACTTCAGAGTATTAATATGCCACAAAAAAACGGAGACCTGACCAGAGGAAAGCGTATTCGCACATTTTTTCAAGATATTTAAAAGACCTCTGCAGAAAGACCGGAACGAAAATATTTAAAATTGTTGTTTCATACTCTAAGACGGTTTGTGTTTGTTTCTATACAAAACAGCAAGAAGACGAAATTGCGACATGAAAACAGTAAATATGTTTTCGAAATGTACTATATGTTGAAAATTCAAAAACTTTGTACTTAAAAATCGAATTATTATATCAATTTTTTTCATTCAAACTCGTATTGTAAAATACATCTTTCACCTTGTGGATTCCACACTGAATGTTATTTTTTTTATTATTTCCTATTAAACGTTGCGTAAAACGTCTTTTCATCTATAATAAACGACAGGATATGTTTTTTCTTATAGTTGTATTTTTGGGTGCGGCTAAGTTCTTATATATGTTTCCCTACAAAACTTTCAGAAACAAACGTCTTATTCTTAAACTACTTTTCTCGTAATTGAAATATCACGATTATCAACTGTACAGGATTTTAATATGGACTCTTTTGATAATACAGTCTGTTAGTTTCATTTTCACACTTCTGTTCTTTATCTGAGGCGGAAGTATTTAGAAGTTTTTCTTCAGAGTTTGCATCCCTATGGTTCTCAGAGAAAAATGAAGTAAGATCTCAAGAGAAATCATTCCGATCATTCCGTAATACTAATTTTGCGTGTTTCCTCATGCTGCCTAATGCAAGAGATCACCCGCGATGATATCATTTGTTTGATTTGTGTAGATAATTAAGCGGAGAAAAACCTACGTTAGAGATCAAAATGCACTCACTTGGACAACAATAATATTGGTCGGTTCTCTTCCTTTAGTCCTATAATTTTTTTTGATCTTTCAGAAATTATGTTTCGGGGGGAATATATGTGTTTCCACACCATTTAAACTTCCTTCACTCTTTCATCGAGGATATCATATTTTCCACAGTCGAACTACATTTCGTTGATAAGCAATTAACACACAATGGACATTTGCGTAGTTCAAACACAACTCCAAGCAAAAGGGATTTTTGAGATAAAGTTATTTTCAAATTCACGTCAGTATGGTCTTTATTACGTGTTACTAACAATACATATTATACACATAAGTTAATTTACTTCTTTTCTGTAAGATTTTTCACTGCATAGATATTGCAGGCAGTACTCAACAATTTATGTGCTCTAAGATTTCTGTGCTCTTCTAAATGCGGTGTCCGAGCTGTAGGAGAATTAAAGGTTCTCTCTGGTTCATATCTTTTTTTCGAGTACAAAACATTCGCATTTTTAACAAGGAAAGTGGGCTTTCCTTGGTAAATATGTATAGATTTGGCATAGTTTCATGTGTCACTAGAATGGTAAGGTAAGAAATGTACAAAACATCTTAACACGTGATTAATTTGGTGAAACGATTTTTCATCTGTTTCGAGAATGTAGCGAAGTTATTTGTAAATTCGGTCTTTTTTCGCGAAACTGTTTCTTTAGTTTTACTCTTGCGTGTATGAGAAAGCTGTTCTACCTAAGGAATTGAACCTCGTTGTTTGTTTCATAGTCTATATACAGTATGTTTTATTTCGGGCTATTAAGAAGCAGGTTATGTCACAATTGAAAATACGAAACTATTATTTAATTTGCTCTAATGAATATGGGATTGTTTCTTTCTAATAGCACAATAGGAGCATTTATTTGATAGATCAGCCAGTCAGCTTGTGACTGTCTTATAATTAAGTCGAACAGTTAGCAATTTGTGTAAATATAATAGGGTCGCGTTAATGGACGCTGCATTTTTGATAGGATTATAATTGCTTTTAAAATAGTTATAAATCTTATAATTTTTAGGCACATTTTTTAAGAAACATCACCTTGTGTTGCAATTGTGATAACACATTCGCCATGTATCCCAAGCTTTCAACTTGATAACTGCCATCAACACAATTTACTTGAAAAATAATTGATATAAAGCGTACTTAAGCTACTTAGTCAAAAATAATCGGTAACTTTCTTTCCTTTCTGCATTTTGTAAGCAATTTTAGCGAATTAAACACATGATAAGGTTGGTCAATCCGTTTTGTTGTTATCCTGTAGAGCAGGGGTGGCCAAACCATGGGGCATTGGATGATTATAAGTGGTGCATTGCATCCTTGCGCCTACTTTTTCTTTTGAAGTAGGCGCCATAACTGAATTTATCCATCTTCATATTTTCAGCACCTGAGTGCTCTCAGTTCAATTCATACAGCCTTCTTACTCATCAGTTCAACCGATTTTTTTTCACAGTTTACAATTGAAGGATGTAAACAGTGTGTGTGTGTGTATAAGAGAGAGAGAAACTGCGTGAGTGAGATGTAGAACGATTGAAAACGCTATCACAAAAACTCTGCTTCAAACTCCACGCCGTGCCGTGGGTGGCTGACCTTGGCAGGTCGCCAGTAAACATCGCTAAGAAACATTACTTCAGAGCGTTTTTTCCCACGAGTGCTGCGCCCTCTGGCAGAAGAAAGTGAGTGAGCCATCGTGGCGTGGAATTTGAAGCAGGGGTTTTGCGGGAGCGTTTTATTGAGTGTGCTAGCGTGGTTTTTGTATTAAGAGTGATTGAAAGACAGATTCAAGAATAAATATATATGACGTTTGTCGAAGAAGAGCGCCACTACTGTTTCTTAACGCGAACATAGAATGATACGACGTACGTTCTTGTGATCTATTTGTTGTTTTTTTCAACATTTAGATTTTTAAAGTTTTGTACTTTTCTATTTTTTTAAATTCCTTTTATCCATCACAGATCAAAAGAAAATGATCAAAAGAAGCGCAGAAAGTGATAGTAAGCGTGAATTTAACGAACAGTGCAAAAATGAGTTGTTATTTATAGCAAGTCCATCAGGAAAACCGTTTTGCATTGTTTGTAAAAGTACTCTTTCACATAATAGAAGACATGATCTTAATAGACACTATAAAACACAGCATCAGACTAACATAGAAGAAAAAAATGAAGCTTGTTTATGGGTCTGAGTTACGAAAAGAATATGTGACTACGAAAAAGGAAGAAATCCGAAGAAGACAAAATATATTTGATAAAGTAAGTTGTGAAGACTTGGCAATGACAGAAGCGTCATATGAAATTGCTTTAGCATCGGCAAAAAAAAAAGAAACTTTTTCTGACGGGGAAGAAATTGTAAAGCCCTGTCTCCAAATAATTGCACGGTATCTTGGTAATAAAGGTATTGAAAGGAAAGCAGACGAAATTGCTATATCAAGGCAGACAGTTACGAGACGTATCGAGGAACTCTCAGGATGTATCTCAGCAACTGGAAGACCTTGTCCATTCTTGTACTTTCTGTTCTCTAGCTTTGGATGAATCAACGGACACATGTGATGTTTCCCAGTTAACCATTTTTTTAAGAGGAATTGATGATAATTTTCATGTCTTTGAAGAACTTGCCAGTCTGGAGTCATTGCATGGTAAAACGAGAGGATCAGACATATTTGAAAAAGTTAAATCATGCCTAGAAAATATAAAATGAGATTATAGAAAACTCATCAGTGTATGTACGTGCGGAGCGCCGTCAATGATAGGTAAAGTCAGTGGCACTACAACTTTGCTTGAAAATTTTTAGACCGCGCTGTATTTAAATATCACTGCATTATAAATCAAGAGCAACTGTGTGGGAAAACTTAAAATATGTAGCATGTTATGCTACCGGTTGTGAAATGTGTGAATAAAATTAGTGCAAGAGCATTACACAGACGAGAATTCAGAGCATACTCTCAATTGTTAGATTTGGAATATGATGAACTTGCCCTTCGTTGTGAGGTACGTTGGCTTTCTAAAGGACAGGTTCTGAGTAGATTTTGGAAATTCAAAAATGCTGTTTCTAATTTTTTAGAACAGGAAAATTAACTATCTGATGAAAGGACCCTATTATTGGACAACAACTGGCTATTTGATTTGGCATTTTTAGTTGACGTTACTAGCCATCTCAATGATCTAAATTTAAAACTATAAGGCAAGAATAAATTATTTCATAGCTTAGTAAACAGCATCAGTTCATTTAGAAAAAATTAAAACTGTTCATCTCTCAGTTAGAAAATGAGGATTTGACTCAATTTCCACACTTGAAAGAGCAGAGTGAATGTGCTGTGGATAATAGCAATTTGACCAAATATATTGAAAAAATCAAGGTATTGCAAGGGTCATTTGAAAGTCGTTTTCACGATTTTGCTAAAGAAGAAAACTGCATGCTCGCGTTTATAAACCCATTTTCACTTAGTGAAAAAAACGTAATGCAGATGCCTTGTAACATACAAATGGAAGTGATTGATTTAAAAACAAATTCATTATTGAAAATGAATATTGATTAGCTTTTTCCAGATCAAAATTATTCTGACATAATTAATTTCTGGCGTTCATTACCCTGTGAACATTTCCCAGAGCTAAGAAATTTTGCAAAATGTTATATATGTCACTTTAGAACGACATAAAGATGTGAAAAAGCATTTTCGTCCATGAAGTTGAATAAAAGCAAAGCAAGGTCGCGAATAACTGATTAAAATTTGAAGAATTCTCTGCTGCTCTCAGTAACACATTTAACACCAAACATTGAAAGATTAGCGAAATCCAAACACGCTCAAAAGTTTCATTAATGGTAAGTAATGACAGCTGTAATAGATATTGTTTTACACACAATATTTAAGTGATTTAAAAATGTCGATTATGTCTGTAAACAAAAAAGATCATTTCTGACTATTGTAGATTGGTGCTCCCATAAACGTGTCTTTTGAACTGGTTTAAATAAATTAAATAATTTAAGTGCGTGATTGAGTGATTCCTTTTCCTCCCTTAAGCGAAGAATGTCCTAACCCTAGTTTTCAACCCCAAACTTGAGTTGTATGGCGCATCTGAACTCATACGTGAAAAAATTGGCGCATGGTATGTAAAATGTTGGCCACCACTGCTGAAGAGTTACAAAACGCGAGACAGGAACATTTGTTGAAATGGCCCATTATGTACAGTTAAAAAAACTAGAAAAGGTATATATAGCACATGAAGAAGGAGTTTGTCCTGTAGAAACGTTAATCAAATTTAACCTATTTGATTAACTTTTCAAATAACTTATTTCATTTCATTAAGTTCAAAATGTTCTAAGAAATAATATTGGTATGGCGCTAGCCTCTGGTGAGTAGAAATACTTCCTTGATAATATTTATTATGATAATTTGAACATTGATGGTTTCTACATGTAATTACTTTTAAGAATAATAAACCGTTAGCTGGTGAAATAAATCTTGTGTCTGCCCACATGGTTTCATTTTACAATATTTCTTATGTCTTTTGACACATAACATATCCTTTATATATGAACTAATGACTAGAGCTTCTGCTGTTCATATTATTTAAATATTGAGCTTTCATGCTTTAGTGATCTTCCGAATCACTAATAAAAGTGTCCGATTTTTCGTCGGATATGTTCTATTTACAAAATCGTTTCTGAAGATCACGTCATTTGCAATGCATCCCTTTGGATCCGAGACGCAGGAGGAGAATTCAATTAATATTTATAACAGCATACTTAAAATCCTGATGGATTATTTTCTCAACAAATATGTTCCGTTATGGCAAATATGTTGCGCAGACATTTTTCTTCAACACATGGACAAATTACTTTGGGTCGTGGAGCAAGTCCATTTTTCGAAAACTCCCAGACGACAGATTGCGAAATGTGTTGTAAAACGCTGACTGCACACATCATTAAAAATATGGTTAACTATTTTTAGAGAAGTACCCAAGTTTCGCCGGAATGTTGTAAATCTGATAAAACTACTGTTTGGTTTCTGCATATTTTATACATCAAAATTTCCTAGTAGTCGAACATTCGGTCAGTTTTGCGACCGTCCTGGTTGTTAAACTTGAAATCAAAATTCAACAAATACACATCAACAGAAAAACACTCACTTCTTAATTATAAAGGGTTGAGTCGTTAAAAATATATATTTTTTAATGTTAAACAATTATAGGGGTAAACGAGATAGTTTTATTGACTCTATTGATCTTAACCATGTGCTTAGCCGAGTTTCTAAGCAATGAACCACAATTTATTTGCAATTTACTGGGTGGAAATAGCTCGAAAGAAACCATTTAAGAGGTAGTTGTCACAGGAAATGGGTTTCCAGACAATTACTCCTGGTGTGCGAATCATGTGCCATCCTACAGTAAAGGCAGTATTTCTGCTCTGCACGGCTCATTTCCAGACACGTAGCGCTGGTCATCGGCACCAAGTGCAGACCGTGACTCTTCGCTGAAGTCAACACAAAGTCACTGGACACTATTCCACTTTAATTGGAGCACACAGCAGTGCAGCCAGTGCCAGAGATGCCACCTGGGTACTGGAAGGCGGCGTAGTGGCCTCGTCGTATGTAGTCCTCATGCAAAAGTCGTCTGTCAGTAGTCTGGAATGTCACTTCAGGACCTGTATATGACACAACATTGACACGGATGGGGCACAGCAAATAATTCAGTTCTGTTCATACAGCTCACACAATAGCTAGATCCTCGCGTTCTGTCGTTCGCCTCGGCAACCCACTGTCCTCTTGCATCGGGTTGTTTCCTCCTAGGCATATTCGTGTCAACAACGCCCGATTACAGCGTCGCTCTGGCACAAAGGCCTGGCGATAATGCGGCTTTTCCAGCCGTCCTTTTGCAGCCCAATAAAACGTCCTTTCTCTCACGCGGTCAACTTTTCGTAGTCTGCACGAATTCGACGTCGAGTCATCCCCACAGTCCACGGAAGATAGTGAAAACGCAATCGGTTTTCCCAATTGCCCCTGAGTGCGAGCTATGCTTTTGATATACCCTCCTAGAAGCGCTGTTCCCATTCTCTGTTGCTGGCCACTATTCAGTCATTGTTTATTTTTTAGTCATTTGCGTATTATGCCGAGTGGTTGTTCTGTTCACATTACGGTGCGCGAATTTCGACGAATATATATGCGATGAAAGTTGCAAACATTCTAAGCGCATTCTCTGGTGAAAGCCCTTATTAACACCAACTGATTATTATCAAACTACTGCGACAGATCCATATGTACTCTTTGATAATTCAAACCACTTCATTTAAACCTACGAACTGATTGATATCATTACCTCACCAATATCCCCATGAATTCAATGACAAACAAATAGCTTCCTGAGATTCCAAGAACTACACATCGACGATACATCTCCATGAACCAAATGACATTTAAAATAATTCGAAGGATTCACCTAGACTGTTTCTGTGAACATTTTTATAGAAAAAAGCATTAGCATCCGTTGATATGCCACCTAACTGTTTAACGATTATTTCTATTATTTTAGGATTTGACAGACTAAAACTATACAGATGAATTTTCAAGAGAAAAAATTGATTATTAATTTAAACGTTTATAGCGTTCAAAGCTAGGGTATTTAGTAAAACCATTGAATTGAGGAAACAAACTATTGGGGTGCGAAAACTCCCTGATTTCTGATTTAAATGAAGACCTCTTTCTTAGATTGAGGATGCGATTCAATCGTTCACATCCTGCCCTCTTAGTGTGAAGTTACCAGAAGCGGAAACAATTCTTGCCATACGTGCTGTCCGAATGTACAAAAAAATTAATTACATTTAGAATATTCACCATTCTGAAGACATGGTGCATCACCTTGGAACTTCCGGTCCTGCCAAAGGTAGCTTTCCTTCGGTTTTGGGCATTTCTTAAAATTTTAATGATACAAAAGTTCACCTAAGTAGTTTCCTAATAGAAATGAAAGTGTTCGTTATATTTCCGGAAAAAAATTATATTATATTGTTAAATCTCATCCGGGTGAAAGAGAAACTATAGAATTTTGTTTCTGCCGCTCAGTGGATACGATACACTGCCGGAATGTGACAGAAGAACATCAAAAAGGAGACGTCTGATACCAACGAAATTTATACAGCATAATAAGGTAATACTGAGGATAACGTGATCAAAACATTATGGCAAAATACAGCTGTATTTGCTGGTAAACTCAAAAATAACATTTCTATGTGACATGGTTAGTACGAGGTTGAACCGCCATGAACTGCGTCACACTGTGCAATTCTGGCAAGGAGTCTGTCGTACAGCTGTTGGATGTAAGTTTGTGGTATTGAGTTCCAAGTATCCTCAACCTGGACGCGTGAATCGGGGCTGGTCGTGGCTGGCCGTGGAGACCGGATATGTCGTTGTCCCATAAAATCCCACACGTGCTCAATGGGGGAAAAATCCGGTGAACGTGCAGGCCATGGAAGTTGCATCACACCTTTAAGTGCATGTTGCGTTGCACGTGCCGTGTGTGAGCGTACGTTATCTTGCTGGAAAACACCACTATGGTCCGACTTTACAAATGGCACAACAACGGGCTGAATGATGTTTTTGATGTAGTAGCTGCTGTTTAACGTACCCGGTACAAACACTAGTTGTGTACGAGAGAGATAACTGATCGCTCCCCACATCAGGAGCCCAGGAGTAGGCCCTGTGTGTCGCTGTGGGATGCAAGAAGGGTGGAGATGCTCTCCTGTTCGTCTGCGAAAACGCATACGGCCATTGGAGGCTCCCAAGCAGAATCTGCTTTCATCCCTGAACAAGACAGATCGCCATTGCGTTCTCCAGTGCAGACGTTGGCGACACCACTGCAGCCGTTCCTGACGGTGGGCTGGAGTCAGAGGTACACATGCCAGAAGCACACGGGCACATAGTCCTGCATCCAGAAGACGGTTGCGGATTGTTCGCACAATCACCTCAGGTGCAACGGATGCTCGGATTTGCGTCGCAGTGGATGTTCTGCTTGACAACGCCGCTCTCCTTATGTGTCGATCCGTCCGCTCATATAGTCCGTCTGTGACTCCCGGTTCCACGTCTTCTCGTGTGGGAATGTTCCTCGGATCATCTACGCCACCATCGTACCACCACCAATACTTCCCGTCCAATTCGCTCCGCAATACGACGATACGACCACCCGGCCTCGTGGAGTCCGACTAGACAACCTCGCTCAAAGTTTGTTAACTGCTGAAATCTTACACGTTTTCCATGTCCAGGCATTGCAGGTTCTTCAGGGTCTTCGCACGTGTCCGTACGCCAACGACTGATTGCATTTCCTTCGCCGTACTCCTTAAATACCACCGACGATAATTTGCATATTATGCCGTGCTGCAGCGTAAGCGCTCACCGGTTGGTCCCGAAATAAACATCTCACCTACGTAACCTCGACCTATTAACATATGTAAATTTCATGATCGTCCGCCAATTCCTTCTTGGTGTTTTTTTTTTCACTTTCCGCCAGTGTATGCTTAACTATAAGCACTCGTATATAATTCTACTACGTTGGTTAAATACAAAATAAAAAAATTTAAATCATGAAAAAATGGTAGAAGAAAATATCATAAAAAGTAATACTTGCTCCGTTTCCGTGATTATTTGCTTGGATACAACATACAATTCCAGCAAAGACAAATTATATATATGTAGAATAAAACCTTAGAAAATAATAAAAGGTTTATAATTTGATACTTTTGGATATATTTGGTGTTGTGAAAAATGCAGGCGGAGATATACACAGTGTTATAATAAGGCTACCGAGAAGATAAAGAAGATCAGTCAAATAAAATGCGATGTAAGCTTACGATGGGTCAGTTTTCAATTGTTGGAATTCTAATCAAGTCGCGGCAAAATTGAAAAAAAAAGAACCAACAGCTCAACACTGCCGGTGATTTTCCCCTGAGATCAGTAGATCACATATAACCAGTCAGTATAAACCATTAGATAACGTTTAATTGTAGGACAAATACACTACCTGACAAATTTAATGCTGCATTGGATATACATTCCATGCTAAGGAACACTAAAAACTACTGTTATTTTATATAATACTATTACTGCACATATTACTATTTAATAAAATAGGTAAAAGGTTTACATATTAATTGAAACATTACGTATTACAAAATTACTGCTGAACAATAAATTGGACTGCTGTGTGATATATAAAAATTTCAGTTCCAATTTTTCAGTACACTTTCCAAGCTCCTACAAAAGGTGAACAAGTCATTTCAATCGGCTTAAAATATAGTTTAACAGCATGTAAGTAGCAAAGAAGCAAAAACACATGCATTCAAGTTTGCTGAAGAGCAGTTTTCGGAAACATTCGGCAATTCAATTTAAACCTTATATTCTGATGATGTAGATGAAATACATTTAATGAAAATACGTCCCGACACTTGTGTGGAGCTGCATTGTCCTGTTGGAACAGGCCCAACCTATAAGCATGAATGCAGTACATGAAAGAGTGTTTCTCGTCAGAAACGATGCTCACATAGCGTTGGCCGGTCACAGACGTTTGTAGAAGTAACAGGGTTCCCAGTGAAGTTCGGATAAACACACCCCATACCAGTACAAACCCCCCACCAGCTGGTACAGTTACCTGTCGACAGGCAGGATAGATGGCTTCATGGTGTTTGCACCCCACATGAATCCTTCCATCTTCCTGATACATTTCGAGACACAATTCGTCACACCACCCTACTTGTTTCCAGACGTTGAGTGTCCAGTGGCGGTGTTCACGTGCCCAAAAGAGGCGCACAGCTCTGTGTCGTACACCCATTAAGGGGACTCGAGTTGGGTTTCGGCTCTCGAATCCCATATCGTTCAGGGTACGTTGCACAGTTCGGACGCAGATGCTTGTTGAGGCTCCAGCATTGAATTGTGATGATACCTGCGAGAGTGTTGCACGCCTATCTTGACAGCCGACGATGGTCACGTTCACCCAATATCTTTTTACGGCAGCACTGGTGTCGTAGGTTCGAGGTTTTTTCGGAATTCTTGTAGTCACGGTAAGCCCTTGCAATGGTCATTCGTGAAAATCCAAACTTCTTTTCTACCTCCGAAATATTATGGCCTTTCTCACGAGCGTCAACCATGACACCGCTTTGAAAATCGCTTAAATCGTTATTACTTGTCATTCTCAGGCCGAAAACAGCTATGGCAGCTGGCAAGGATGTATATCTCTTAATATACGCACTAGCTGGCGCAACCGAGTACGCACATAGGTCACGTGGCCATGTAATTCGAAGAAGCTCGTCTATACCAGTTTTTCTGTTACTTCAGTGTGTATATATATATATACGGGATGTAAGTTCAGGTGATGCGTAACATCACAGCCTCTCCTTGACAAATGTCAACCCCGCCTTCTCGTGGTGCATCCTGTTCCCACTAAAGGGGTTCTGACGACCGCCCATAGCGGTATAACTATACCATCGGGATTAGAGGAAATTCTATCCCACACTCACCAACCCGCTTGGCCAGCGTGGTGAGTTATGGCCAAACCCCTCCAAAATGACTCCACAACTTAAATCTTGGCCCTCAGTCTCCGGCAGCTGGAATGTACCTGGCCAAGGCAGCGGCCAGGGCGACATGAAGGCAGAGGGTGCTAAGAATCCCCGGAGGACCGTATAACGAAGTGAATTTCTCCGTCATTTTTATCCGCGCTAGGATTCGAACCCGGGTCCACTCATTCCGGAATAAGTTGCTCTACCAATTAAGCTACGCGGACATTTTATTCTGATTAATATCTGCCTTTATGTCGTGTGCGTCCTTCTGGCAGGTACGTCACATCTCCTGGTACGTTACAACCGGACTAGGCTGCCATCTGATGCTGACCTTGGCAACGTACAATGGCCGCTCCCTATCTTCTGATTCAAGGCTTCTTGAATTAGAAGAGGGACTACAAAGGATCAAGTGGGACATCTCGGGGCTAAGTGATGTAAGGAGAAAAGGAGAAGATCTCATCGAACTGAAAAGTGGACATCTCTTCTACTATCGTGGGACAGATACTGGCAGAACTAGTGGTGTTGGATTTATAATAAACAAGAAACTGAAGGATAAATTGGTAGAAGTTGAAAGTTCCTCTGACAGAGCTGCACGACTCGTTATCCAACTATCGAGAAGATACCAGGCTCAGATTATTCAAACTTATGCACCCACCACAAGTCATCATGAAGAAGAAATTGAAGAATTTTATGAGGAAATTTGTCATCTAAATAATAAAGGTAAGCAGCACTTGAAAATAATTATGGGAGATTTCAATGCAAAAATAGGGCAACGGCAACAGAATGAAACTTCAGTAGGTAAATTCGGTCACGACAACAGAAACCAGCGTGGAAATATTCTCGTTGAGTTTGCAGAGGCAGAAGGGTTTTTCATCTTGAACTCCTTCTTCAAGAAAAAGCCACACAGGAAATGGACGTGGAGACATCCAAATGGGACGACAAGTGAAATTGATTTTATTATGTGTAACAAAAAATTCGTCATAGAAGACTGCAGTGTGCTAAACAAGTTCAACACAGGTAGTGACCATAGATTGGTCAGATGTAAGATGCACCTCAACACTAAACTTGAACGTGGCAAGCTCATAACACAAACAAAATCTATTGACATAACCAACCTTAAAAAACACCATAATACCTTCAAGTTGGAACTGAAGAACAGGTTCTCTGCTTTAGAAGGCCTAACATCAGAAGAAGTGGACATCTCTGAAGTTAACAGAAAAGTAACCAAAGCTCTTATGGAAACAGCAACAAAATTAGCTGGGTCTAAGAACAAGTTGCATGTAAATAAGTTATCAGGAAAAACGAAAATGTTGATGCCAAAAAGAAGAGAGATGAGGACAACTAAAGAAGATGTGACTTCCAAAGTGGAATATATAGAGCTATGCAAGACAGTACGAAAAAGTATCACTGAAGACGTAAGAAAATTCAACTGTGAACTAGTGAGGAAAGCAATTGAAAACAACCAAAGCCTAAAGATAGCAAAGGGACATCTCAGTAAGGGAAGAAAACAGATTATGGCACTGAGAAAAGAAGATGGTTCTGTAACAAGAAATAGAGGCGAAATTTTGACAAGAGTGAAAGATTTCTACTCCACATTATATGAAAGCGATGATACATGTACTCCAGACATCATGAAAGATACCAGTAATAGAGTTCCTCCTGTCCTTCCAGCAGAAGTTGCACATGCAATCAAGAACATGAAGCGGGGAAAAGCTCCAGGAGAAGATGGAATTACTGTAGACATCATACAAGAAGCAAGTGGAGAAATCGAAACAGTACTCGCCCAAATTTTCACTCTATGCCTTAATGAAGGAAAGATTCCTGAGGATTGGAACACCGCTACAATGATCCTGCTACATAAGAAAGGTGACATTGAGGTTCTCGGAAACTACAGACCTATCAGTCTCCTATCAGTAGTTTATAAAATCTTCACTAAAGTTCTTTCACACCGCTTGAAGGTAACACTGGACATGGCTCAACCGAGAGAACAAGCTGGATTTAGGAGTGGCTACAGCACAATAGATCATATCCATGTGCTGAGAGAACTAATTGAAAGAGCGAGGGAGTATGAACTTCCATTGTGCATGGCTTTTATCGATTATGAAAAAGCCTTTGATTCGGTGAAACCATCAGCAGTTACAATGGCTTTGAAAACCTGCGGTATTGAAGATGCATACATTAATATTATTAATAACAGCTATGAAAATGCAAATGCAAATGCAAAGATTAGGCTGTTTGAAAATACAACACACGTAAAAATTGGAAAGGGAGTGAGACAAGATGACACCATATCTCCGAAGCTCTTTAATGCCACATTGGATGGTGTTTTTCAGTCACTGAGCTGGGAAAACAAGGGGATAAAGATTAATGGAGATTATCTAACCCACCTTCGTTTTGCTGAAAACGTAGTCATTTTTGCAACTAGCCCATCAGAGCTGCAGAGTATGATCCAGGAACTTGCTGACAAGAGTAAAGAAGTGGGATTAAAAATGAACTTTCAGAAGACAAAAGTGATGTTCAATGCTTTTACAAGAAATGAAGATTTATCGATTGATGGAGAAAAGCTGGAGATAACAGACACGTACGTTTATCTTGGACAGCAGATATCAAGTGAGGGTCACATTGATGAAGAAATTAATCGGCGTACAAAACTTGCCTGGAGAGCTTTTGAAGAAACAGCATAATTTTCAAGAGCAATATGCCATTATGTCTTAAAAGAAAAGTGTTTGATCAATGCATCCTTCCAGTGCTTACGTATGGTGCAGAGACGTGGACCTTAACTAAAAGAGACATACAAAGGCTGCAGACAACTCAAAGCCGCATGGAGAGGTGCATACTTGGTGTAACCAGGAGAGATAAGAAGAGGAACTCGTGGATCCGAAAAATGACAAGAGTGGAACACATCATGATCAGAGTTAAATCCCTGAAATGGCAATGGGCTGGACATACTGCCAGAAGGACAGATCATCGATGGACAGCCGAAATTTTAGATTGGATTCCAAGGGACAGGAAAAGACCCAGAAGAACACCACATGGGAGATGGGTGGATGAAATTCGAAAGTATGCAGGGGTGACATGGAGGAGACTGGCACAAGACAGACCGTTGTGGAGGAAACTTGGGGAGACCTTCGTCCAGCAGTGGATTATAATGGTTGACAATGATGATGATGATGATGATGATGATATATATACACTGACGGAAAAAAATCCCAACACCACGAAAAAATACTTGTAGAGGAATGAAATGGCGGCAATACATTTGTATAGGTAACATATTTAATCGATTGAGGTTTCAAGATCACAGCTTATTCTAAGCGCAAGAAGAGCCATTTTAAATGTGAAATGCTGGTACATTAATAACTGGTGTAACCGCTAGAATGTTGAATGCAAGCACGCAAACGTTCATGCATTGTGTCGTACAGGTGCTGTATGTCAGTTTGTGGGATAGAGTTCCATGCCTGTTGCATTTGGTCGGTCAATACAGGGACGGTTAATGCTGGTTGTGGGTGACGCTGGAGTAATCGTCCAAGGATGTCCCATAAGTGTTCGATTGGTGAAAATTCTGGGGATCTAGCATGCCACGACGACATGTCGACACTCTGTAGAGCATGTTGGATTACAACAGCGGTATGCGAGCGAGCGTTATCCTGTTGGAAAACACCCCCAGAAATGCTGTCCATGAATGGCAGCACAACAGGTTGAATCACCAGACCGACGTACAACTGTGCCGTCAGGGTGCGTGGGATAACCACGAGAGTGCTCCTGAGGTCATAGTAAATTGCTCCCCAAACCATAACTCCTGGCGTATGTCCAGTGGGTCTCGTCCGCGGACAGGTTGGTTTGCAGGCGCTTACCTGGCCTCCATCTAACCAACACACGGCCATCACTGGCACCCAGGCAGAACCGGCTTTCATCAGAAAACACTACAGATCTCCACTCCGTCCTCCATTGAGCTCTAGCTTGACACCACTGACGTCGCAAACGGCAGTGGTTTGGAAGTAAGTGGAAGGCACGCTACAGGGTTTCTGGCTCGGAGTTGTCCTTCAAATAACCGATTTGTAACAGTTCGTTGTGTCACTGCGGTGGCAACTGCAGCTCGAATTGCTGCCGCAGACGCGGTACGATGCGACACGGCAGTACGCCGTACACGGCGGCCTTCCCTCTCAGTAGGGCCACGTGCCCGGCCGGAACCCAGTCTTCTTGAGGCAGTACATTCCTTTGATCACCGCGGCCAACAATCATGCACAGAGGCTACATTCCTGCCAAGTCGTTCTGCAATATTGCGGAAAGAAAATCCACCTTCTCGTAGCCCTATTACACGACCTCGTTCAAACTCCGTGAGCTGTTGATTATAACTTCTTCGTCTTCTTAAAGGCAATCTTGTCTAACATCAACACCTTATGCCGAATCTCAACGATAATTAACGCTCACGAACGTTAGAGCGCGTATTTACAGAAAGCCTGCTTTGCATGTTCCGAGAGGCGCTACTAGCGCCACACGTATGCGCCGAGCGCGAAATTTGCATAGACGTCAACTTACAGATGTGCTCTCACCGCCTACCAACTGTCGTTTATCTAACACAACACCTTCTTGGTGCTGGGATATTTTTTCCGTCAGTGTATATATATATATATATATATATATATATATATATATATATATACACTGGGATGTAAGGTCAGGTGATGCGTAACATCACAGCCTCTCCTTGACAAATGTCAACCCCGCCTTCTCGTGGTGCATCCTGTTCCCACTAAAGGGGCTCTGACGACCGCCAATAGCGGTATAACTATACCATCGGGATCAGAGGAAATTCTATCCCACACTCACCAACCCGCTTGGCCAGCGTGGTGAGTTATGGCCAAACCCCTCCAAAAATGATTCCACAACTTAAATCTTGGCCCTCAGTCTCCGGCAGCTGGAATGTACCTGGCCAAGGCAGCGGCCAGTGCGACATGAAGGCAGAGGGTGCTAAGAATCCCCGGAGGACCGGACTAGGCTGCCATCTGATGCTGACCTTGGCTACTTACAATGGACGCTCCCTATCTTCTGATTCAAGGCTTCTTGAATTGGAAGAGGAACTACAAAGGATCAAGTGGGACATCGTGGGGCTAAGTGAGGTAAGGAGAAAAGGAGAAGATCTCATCGAACTGAAAAGTGGACATCTCTTCTACTATCGTGGGACAGATACTGGCAGAACTAGTGGTGTTGGATTTATAATAAACAAGAAACTGAAGGATAAAGTTGTAGAAGTTGAAAGTTCCTCTGACAGAGCTGCACGACTTGTTATCCAACTCTCGAAAAGATACCAGGCTCAGATTATTCAAACTTATGCACCCACCACAAGTCATCCTGAAGAAGAAATTGAAGAATTTTATGAGGAAATTTGTCATCTAAATAATAAAGGTAAGCAGCACTTGAAAATAATTATGGGAGATTTCAATGCAAAAATAGGGCAACGGCAACAGAATGAAACTTCAGTAGGTAAATTCGGTCATGGCAACAGAAACCAGCGTGGAAATACTCTCGTTGAGTTTGCAGAGGCAGAAGGGTTTTTCATCTTGAACTCCTTCTTCAAGAAAAAGCCACACAGGAAATGGACATGGAGACATCCAAATGGGACGACAAGTGAAATTGATTTTATTATGTGTAACAAAAAATTCGTCATAGAAGACTGCAGTGTGCTAAACAAGTTCAACACAGGTAGTGACCATAGATTGGTGAGATGTAAGATGCACTTCAACACTAAACTTGAACGTGGCAAGCTCATAAGACAAACTAAATCTATTGACATAACCAACCTTAAAAAACACCATAATACCTTCAAGTTAGAACTGAAGAACAGGTTCTCTGCTTTAGAAGGCCTAACATCGGAAGAAGTGGACATCTCTGAAGTTAACAGAAAAGTAACCAAAGCTCTTATGGAAACAGCAACAAAATTAGCTGGGTCTAAGAACAAGTTGCATGTGAACAAATTATCAGGAAAAACCAAAATGTTGATGCAAAAAAGAAGAGAGATGAGGACAACTAAAGAAGATGTGACTTCCAAAGTGGAATATATAGAGCTATGCAAGACAGTAAGAAAAAGTATCACTGAAGACGTAAGGAAATTCAACTGTGAACTAGTGAGGAAAGCAATTGAAAACAACCAAAGCCTAAAGATAGCAAAGGGACATCTCAGTAAGGGAAGAAAACAGATTATGGCACTGAGAAAAGAAGATGGTTCTGTAACAAGAAATAGAGGCGAAATTTTGACAAGAGTGAAAGATTTCTACTCCAAATTATATGAAAGGGATGATATATTCACTCCAGACATCATGGAAGATACCAGTACCAGAGTTCCTCCAGTCCTTCCAGCAGAAGTTGCACATGCAATCAAGAACATGAAGCGGGGAAAAGCTCCAGGAGAAGATGGAATTACTGTAGACATCATACAAGAAGCAAGTGGAGAAATCGAAACAGTACTCGCCCAAATTTTCACTCGATGCCTTAATGAAGGAAAGATTCCTGAGGATTGGAACACCGCTACAATGATCCTGCTACATAAGAAAGGTGACATTGAGGATCTAGGAAACTACAGACCTATCAGCCTCCTATCAGTAGTTTATAAAATCTTCACTAAAGTTCTTTCACACCGCTTGAAGGTAACACTGGACATGGCTCAACCGAGAGAACAAGCTGGATTCAGGAGTGGCTACAGCACAATAGATCATATCCACGTGCTGAGAGAACTAATTGAAAGAGCGAGGGAATATGAACTTCCATTGTGCATGGCTTTTATCGATTATGAAAAAGCCTTTGATTCGGTGAAACCATCAGCAGTTACAATGGCTCTGAAAACCTGCGGTATTGAAGATGCATACATTAATATTATTAATAACATCTATGAAAATGCAAGTGCAAAGATTAGGCTGTTTGAAAATACAACACACGTAAAAATTGGAAAGGGAGTGAGACAAGGTGACACCATATCTCCGAAGCTCTTCAATGCCACATTGGAGGGTGTTTTTCAGTCGCTGAGCTGGGAAAACAAGGGGATAAAGATTAATGGAGATTATCTAACCCACCTTCGTTTTGCTGATGACGTAGTCATTTTTGCAACTACCCCATCAGAGCTGCAGAGTATGATCCAGGAACTTGCTGACAAGAGTAAAGAAGTGGGATTAAAAATGAACTTTCAGAAGACAAAAGTGATGTTCAATGCTTTTACTAGAAATGAAGATTTATCGATTGATGGAGAAAAGCTGGAGATAACAGACACGTACGTTTATCTTGGACAGCAGATATCAAGTGAGGGTCACATTGATGAAGAAATTAATCGGCGTACAAAACTTGCCTGGAGAGCTTTTGGAAGAAACAGCATAATTTTCAAAAGCAATATGCCATTATGTCTTAAAAGAAAAGTGTTTGATCAATGCATCCTTCCAGTGCTTACGTATGGTGCAGAGACGTGGACCTTAACTAAAAGAGACATACAAAGGCTGCAGACAACTCAAAGAAGCATGGAGAGGTGCATGCTTGGTGTAACCAGGAGAGATAAGAAGAGGAACACGTGGATCCGAAAAATGACAAGAGTGGAAGACATCATGATCAGAGTTAAATCCCTGAAATGGCAATGGGCTGGACATACTGCCAGAAGGACAGATCATCGATGGACAGCCGAAATTTTAGATTGGATTCCAAGGGACAGGAAAAGACCCAGAAGAAGACCACATGGGAGATGGGTGGATGAAATTCGAAAGTATGCAGGGGTGACATGGAGGAGACTGGCACAAGACAGACCGTTGTGGAGGAAACTTGGGGAGACCTTCGTCCAGCAGTGGATTGATAATGGTTGACAATGATGATGATGATGATGATATATATATACCAGGATGTAAGGTCAGGTGATGCGTAACATCACAGCCTCTCCTTGACAAATATCAACCCCGCCTTCTCGTGGTGCATCCTGTTCCCACTAAAGGGGCTCTGACGACCGCCCATAGCGGTATAACTATACCATCGGTATCAGAGGAAATGCTATCCCACACTCACCAACCCGCTTGGCCAGCGTGGTGAGTTATGGCCAAACCCCTCCAAAATGATTCCACAACTTAAATCTTGGCCCTCAGTCTCCGGCAGCTGGAATGTACCTGGCCAAGGCAGCGGCCAGTGCGACATGAAGGCAGAGGGTGCTAAGAATCCCCGGAGGACCGGACTAGGCTGCCATCTGATGCTGACCTTGGCTACTTACAATGGACGCTCCCTATCTTCTGATTCAAGGCTTCTTGAATTGGAAGAGGAACTACAAAGGATCAAGTGGGACATCGTAGGGCTAAGTGAGGTAAGGAGAAAAGGAGAAGATCTCATCGAACTGAAAAGTGGACATCTCTTCTACTATCGTGGGACAGATACTGGCAGAACTAGTGGTGTTGGATTTATAATAAACAAGAAACTGAAGGATAAAGTTGTAGAAGTTGAAAGTTCCTCTGACAGAGCTGCACGACTTGTTATCCAACTCTCGAAAAGATACCAGGCTCAGATTATTCAAACTTATGCACCCACCACAAGTCATCCTGAAGAAGAAATTGAAGAATTTTATGAGGAAATTTGTCATCTAAATAATAAAGGTAAGCAGCACTTGAAAATAATTATGGGAGATTTCAATGCAAAAATAGGGCAACGGCAACAGAATGAAACTTTGGTAGGTAAATTCGGTCATGGCAACAGAAACCAGCGTGGAAATACTCTCGTTGAGTTTGCAGAGGCAGAAGGGTTTTTCATCTTGAACTCCTTCTTCAAGAAAAAGCCACACAGGAAATGGACATGGAGACATCCAAATGGGACGACAAGTGAAATTGATTTTATTATGTGTAACAAAAAATTCGTCATAGAAGACTGCAGTGTGCTGAACAAGTTCAACACAGGTAGTGACCATAGATTGGTGAGATGTAAGATGCACCTGAACACTAAACTTGAACGTGGCAAGCTCATAGGACAAACAAAATCTATTGACATAACCAACCTTAAAAAACACCATAATACCTTCAAGTTAGAACTGAAGAACAGGTTCTCTGCTTTAGAAGGCCTAACATCGGAAGAAGTGGACATCTCTGAAGTTAACAGAAAAGTAACCAAAGCTCTTATGGAAACAGCAACAAAATTAGCTGGGTCTAAGAACAAGTTGCATGTGAACAAATTATCAGGAAAAACCAAAATGTTGATGCAAAAAAAGAAGAGAGATGAAGACAACTAAAGAAGATGTGACTTCCAAAGTGGAATATATAGAGCTATGCAAGACAGTAAGAAAAAGTATCACTGAAGACGTAAGGAAATTCAACTGTGAACTAGTGAGGAAAGCAATTGAAAACAACCAAAGCCTAAAGATAGCAAAGGGACATCTCAGTAAGGGAAGAAAACAGATTATGGCACTGAGAAAAGAAGATGGTTCTGTAACAAGAAATAGAGGCGAAATTTTGACAAGAGTGAAAGATTTCTACTCCAAATTATATGAAAGGAATGATATATGCACTCCAGACATCATGAAAGATACCAGTACCAGAGTTCCTCCAGTCCTTCCAGCAGAAGTTGCACATGCAATCAAGAACATGAAGCGAGGAAAAGCTCCAGGAGAAGATGGAATTACTGTAGACATCATACAAGAAGCAAGTGGAGAAATCGAAACAGTACTCGCCCAAATTTTCACTCGATGCCTTAATGAAGGAAAGATTCCTGAGGATTGGAACACCGCTACAATGATCCTGCTACATAAGAAAGGTGACATTGAGGATCTCGGAAACTACAGACCTATCAGCCTCCTATCAGTAGTTTATAAAATCTTCACTAAAGTTCTTTCACACCGCTTGAAGGTAACACTGGACATGGCTCAACCGAGAGAACAAGCTGGATTCAGGAGTGGCTACAGCACAATAGATCATATCCACGTGCTGAGAGAACTAATTGAAAGAGCGAGGGAATATGAACTTCCATTGTGCATGGCTTTTATCGATTATGAAAAAGCCTTTGATTCGGTGAAACCATCAGCAGTTACAATGGCTCTGAAAACCTGCGGTATTGAAGATGCATACATTAATATTATTAATAACATCTATGAAAATGCAAGTGCAAAGATTAGGCTGTTTGAAAATACAACACACGTAAAAATTGGAAAGGGAGTGAGACAAGGTGACACCATATCTCCGAAGCTCTTTAATGCCACATTGGAGGGTGTTTTTCAGTCACTGAGCTGGGAAAACAAGGGGATAAAGATTAATGGAGATTATCTAACCCACCTTCGTTTTGCTGATGACGTAGTCATTTTTGCAACTACCCCATCAGAGCTGCAGAGTATGATCCAGGAACTTGCTGACAAGAGTAAAGAAGTGGGATTAAAAATGAACTTTCAGAAGACAAAAGTGATGTTCAATGCTTTTACAAGAAATGAAGATTTATCGATTGATGGAGAAAAGCTGGAGATAACAGACACGTACGTTTATCTTGGACAGCAGATATCAAGTGAGGGTCACATTGATGAAGAAATTAATCGGCGTACAAAACTTGCCTGGAGAGCTTTTGGAAGAAACAGCATAATTTTCAAGAGCAATATGCCATTATGTCTTAAAAGAAAAGTGTTTGATCAATGCATCCTTCCAGTGCTTACGTATGGTGCAGAGACGTGGACCTTAACTAAAAGAGACATACAAAGGCTACAGACAACTCAAAGAAGCATGGAGAGGTGCATGCTTGGTGTAACCAGGAGAGATAAGAAGAGGAACTCGTGGATCCGAAAAATGACAAGAGTGGAAGACATCATGATCAGAGTTAAATCCCTGAAATGGCAATGGGCTGGACATACTGCCAGAAGGACAGATCATCGATGGACAGCTGAAATTTTAGATTGGATTCCAAGGGACAGGAAAAGACCCAGAAGAAGACCACATGGGAGATGGGTGGATGAAATTCGAAAGTATGCAGGGGTGACATGGAGGAGACTGGCACAAGACAGACCGTTGTGGAGGAAACTTGGGGAGACCTTCGTCCAGCAGTGGATTGATAATTGTTGACAATGATGATGATGATGATATATACCAGTACCAGAGTTCCTCCAGTCCTTCCAGCAGAAGTTGCACATGCAATCAAGAACATGAAGCGGGGAAAAGCTCCAGGAGAAGATGGAATTACTGTAGACATCATACAAAAAGCAAGTGGAGAAATCGAAACAGTACTCGCCGAAATTTTCACTCGATGCCTTAATGAAGGAAAGATTCCTGAGGATTGGAACACCGCTACAATGATCCTGCTACATAAGAAAGGTGACATTGAAGATCTCGGAAACTACAGAATTATCAGCCTCCTATCAGTAGTTTATAAAATCTTCACTAAAGTTCTTTCACACCGCTTGAAGGTAACACTGGACATGGCTCAACCGAGAGAACAAGCTGGATTCAGGAGTGGCTACAGCACAATAGATCATATCCACGTGCTGAGAGAACTAATTGAAAGAGCGAGGGAATATGAACTTCTATTGTGCATGGCTTTTATCGATTATGAAAAAGCCTTTGATTCGGTGAAACCATCGGCAGTTACAATGGCTGTGAAAACCTGCGGTATTGAAGATGCATACATTAATATTATTAATAACATCTATGAAAATGCAAGTGCAAAGATTAGGCTGTTTGAAAATACAACACACGTAAAAATTGGAAAGGGAGTGAGACAAGGTGACATAATATCTCCGAAGCTCCTTAATGTCACATTGGAGGGTTTTTTTCAGTCGCTGAGCTGGGAAAACAAGGGGATAATGATTATTGGAGATTATCTAACCCACCTTCGTTTTGCTGATGACGTAGTCATTTTTGCAACTACCCCATCAGAGCTGCAGAGTATGATCCAGGAACTTGCTGACAAGAGTAAAGAAGTGGGATTAAAAATGCACTTTCAGAAGACAAAAGTGATGTTCAATGCTTTTACAAGAAATGAAGATTTATCGATTGATGGAGAAAAGCTGGAGATAACCGACACGTACGTTTATCTTGGACAGCAGATATCAAGTGAGGGTCACATTGATGAAGAAATTAATCGGCGTACAAAACTTGCCTGGAGAGCTTTTGGAAGAAACAGCATAATTTTCAAGAGCAATATGCCATTATGTCCTAAAAGAAAAGTGTTTGATTAATGCATCCTTCCAGTGCTTACGTATGGTGCAGAGACGTGGACCTTAACTAAAAGGGACATACAAAGGCTGCAGACAACTCAAAGAAGCATGGAAAGGTGCATGCTTGGTGTAACCAAGAGAGATAAGAAGAGGAACTCGTGGATCCGAAAAATGACAAGAGTGGAAGACATTATGATCAGAGTTAAATCCCTGAAATGGCAATGGTATTGGTATTGGTAACTGTGGGCACCATAGTGGTACCTAGTTTATTGCTATAACGAAATACAGACATAGGAGATTCATTAAAAGCTGCAGTACAGAAAACAACAGTGCGGAAAGTAAGTATATCCACGATGCAGCACAACGGTACACAGAAAGGAAATGAATATGCACACGAACAATGAAAGACCGAACGGCATGTCAAACACTATAACACATGTGCACAAATGCATGAAATGTACTATGCTATCATAAATCAACCGAACGGAACTGAATTGTGGTTAGTGAGCAAAACAAAATGGAGTACCTCAGCAACTATATAAAAATAACAAAGGTAACAAACGTACCACTATAATAATCCGCGAAACACAGCAAACACTCACAATTATAGGTAATTTAAAAACAGGCACAAATTCAGGAAACAACAGATAAGATAATGATGAGATAATGAGGAGATCACACAAGTAACGAGACCGATTAGTTGTGAAAACACAGCAAAAACACGCAATTATCGCAAATTGAAAATACATTACTTGTGAAACACAGCCAAACACACAAATAAAGCAAATTTACAATACATGACTTGTGAATCACAGTAAAAACACACATGGAAAACACCAGAATCAACATGCATTAAGTCCGCAAAACCAGAGAATCTGCAAACGGGTTCGCAAATCTTCTAGCATTGAGAGAACAAAAAGTAATCGGTGTGAGGAAGAGAGCTAAAGGTCATCCGTAAAAGGATAGAAGGTATCACATATATGCTTCTAAACGAGCTCCTTCAAGGAGGCGAGACGGCGCGTGTAACGTCTCAAAAAAGGCTGATACCGAGGATCGGTGGCACACAGAGATTTAAAAAGTGACACATAAGCTTCGAATTGCGTTACCGCTGCATAAAGGTCCAGATCAGGTGAGTGAAGGAATTCTTCAGAACCAACAATCGTACGTGCAGGTTGAAAAAGACGTAAAAGTTGCTGTCTGGACAGTGGGCCAGGAACTGGAGGAAACGTATCAACTGCCTGTAGAACCTCAGCATCAGAGAGAGGATTGACAGGACCTGAGCGGAGAAGCATACTGTTTGAAGAAACATCATTTGGAGAAACACCGGAACCGGAAACCTCGGGAATACTAGATGAATCCTCAGAATGTGGCACAGAAAGTTGTTTTAACTTTTTCTGTTTTACAGCGCCTGTGGAAGTTCCAATCCGCTTCGAAGAAGTAGCTGAGGCGGATGTATCCATTAGTGGATCAGGCTCACCTCCCAAGTCAGGAGACGAGGAAACGAACGTCGGCGAAGAAGCAGTACGTAGCTGAGCTGCCTTAGTGGAGACTGATACAACAGCCGAGGCTTCAGGAAGATGTTGCAACAAGGGTATGATAGACAAGGTTGTAAATGGAGAGCCGATATCCAAGAGGCTAGGAGAAGAGCCAGACGGCCGATCCGCCAAACCACCATTCAACACACCCGGATCGGAACACACCGCTGTAGACACATCTGTAGTCGAAGACAACTCTGTCAATCTTGAAGGTGGATGCACAATCGTACGGGTCGGGAGAGGAGGAAAGGCAGCATTGTCCGTGACGGAAATGTTCGTCTGACGGAGAAACGAAGAATTCGCGTCAAGCAAACTACCGGTAGTGGGGATAGTAGAAAGACCAATGTGGTCAGCAGTGGAATGCGGACTTGATGAACGTTCACGTCGAACGCGGTCACATGAGGCAGTGGTGTGATTTTGTGTTAAACAGTGTGTACAATAGTGAGCAGTGAAAATCTTGAAACTGTACGTTCGTGCGCCAATTTCAACAGTAGCTTCTGTAGGGCAATCCGCCAAGGCTTTCTCGGTGGGAAAGACGACCAATAACTGACGGCGAGGTCCTGTAGCATGTGCAAATCGAGTTCCGCGGGGAGCGTCAGAAAGGCGACGGACCTTGCCAACAATTTTACAAACATGACTGACAAGGAGAGGAAGTGCAGTATCCGGCACTTCCTGTGGAACAGGATAGAACGTGATGTTCACCGGTCTCTTGGAAATAGGTGACGGGATGAGATGGTTTGTCCCAATCGAAAGTCCGTTAGCTAGAAAAAAGTCAGCATCCTCCTTGTGATTGAACTGTACCGAAATACCCCGAGGAATGCGGGAAATTCCTGCAATGGACGCAGACGACACATGTACAGAGAGCGCTTCCATGTAGCGTGGTAATGGAGTATTTGGTAAAGCATGAAAGAGCACACCTCTATCCAGGAGGTTATGGAACTCACGGCCAATCTGCGAATTGTCATCAATCGTTACCTTCACCTTGTGGTTGGATACCTGAATAATAGGAGTTGCTTGCAAAAGACCATCTGGTTGAGAGGAATCGGACGTAGAAGTAGCGCCTCGTTGCACTTTAGAGGCAAATGACATCCTCGGAAGAGAAGTCTGTTCGGATCCGGCAGGCACAGAAGGCTGTGAGGGAAGAGAATCACAGTCCGAAGGCAAGGCAGTAGAATCAGTAGTCCCCAGGGAGGGCACCGAGACAGATGCAGGAGCTGAAGAAGAAAGCGCAGCCAAGTCCAGTGAAGGCACCGGTGCAGGAGTACTAGAAAGCTGGGAAGGCAACTGAGCAGACACATCTGAGGACGAGAGTATGTTAACTTCCATGGACGAGGGAAGTGTGACGTGACGTGCATCCGCCACACCCATAGATGATAACGAAATACCGGAAGCCGCCATGTTGGCAGCTTCCAAACGTAAACAAACGAGCAAACGATAAGAAAACGGACGAATATGAACTAATATGAGGGTGAGAACGCTAGAAAGGTAGCTCAAAACGTACACAGTACCTTTAGACAGCCGGGCCACGCAACAGGTGAGTGAGGGACAAGGTATTCCACACTAAAACGCATAAAATATTGGAGCCACCAACACTACGTCTATCACGAACGAGCAATGGGCTGGACATACTGCCAGAAGGACAGATCATCGATGGACAGCCGAAATTTTAGATTGGATTCCGAGGGACAGGAAAAGACCCAGAAGAAGACCACATGGGAGATGGGTGGATGAAATTCGAAAGCATGCAGGGGTCACATGGAGGAGACTGGCACAAGACAGACCGTTGTGGAGGAAACTTGGGGAGACCTTCGTCCAGCAGTGGATTGATAATGGTTGACAATGATGATGATGATGATATATATATATATATATATATATATATATATGTGTGTGTGTGTGTGTGATGTAAGGTCAAGTGATGCGTAACATTACAGCCTTTACTTGACAAATGTCAACCCCGCCTTCTCGTGGTGCATCCTGTTCCCACTAAAGGGTCTATGACAACAGCCAATAGCGGTATAACTATACCATCGGGATTAGATGAAATGCTATCCCACACTCACCAACCCGCGTGGTGAGTTATCAACAAACGTCTCCAAAATGACTCCACAACTTAAATCTTGGCCCTCAATCTCCGGCAGCTGGAAAGTACCTGGCCAAGGCAGCGGCCAGTGCGACATGAAGGCAGAGGGTGCTAATAATCCCCGGAGGACCGGATTAGGCTGCCATCTGATGATGACCTTGGCTACGTATAATGAACGCTCCCTATCTTCTGATTCAAGATTTCTTGAATTGGAAGAGGAACTACAAAGGATCAAAGGGGACATCGTCGGGCTAAGTGGGGTAAGGAGAAATGGAGAAGACTTATCTCATTGAACTGAAAAGTGGACATCTCTTCCACTGTTGCGGGACAGATACTGGCAGAACTAGTGGTGTTGTATTTATAATAAACAAGAACCTGAAGAATCATGTTGTAAAAGTTGAAAATTACTCTGACAGAGCTCTCGAGAAGATACCAGGATCAGATTATTTAAACTTATGCACAAACCACAAGTCATATCGAAGAAGAAATTGAAGAATTTTATGAGGAAATTCGTCATCTAAATAATAAAGGTAAGCAACACTTGAAGATAATTATAGGAGATTTCAATGCAAAAATAGGGCAACGGCAACAGAATGAAACTTCAGCAGGTAAATTCGGTCACGGCTTCAGAAACCAGCGTGGAAATACTCTCATTGAGTTTGCAGAGGCAAAAGGGTTTTTCATCTTGAACTCCTTTTTCAAGAAAAAGCCACACAGGAAATGGACATGGATATCTCCAAATGGGAAGACAAGTGAAATTGATATTATTATGTGTAACAAAAAATTCATCATAGAAGACTGCAGTGTGCTAAACAAGTTCAACACAGGTAGTGACCATAGATTGGTGAGATGTAAGATGCACCTCAACACTAAACTCGAAACTGGCAAGCTCATAAGGCAAACAAAATGTATTGACATAACCAACCTTAAAAGACACCATAATACCTTCACGTTGGAACTGAAGAACAGATTCTCTGCTTTAGAAGGCCTAACATCGGAAGAAGTGGATATTTCTGAAGTTAACAGACAAGTAACCAAAGCTCTTACGGAAACAGCAAACAAATCATGTGGCTCTAAGAACAAGTAGCATGTGAACAAATTATCAGGAAAAACCAAAATGTTGATGCAAAAAAGAAGTGAGATGAGGGCAACTAAAGAAGACGTGACTTCCAAAGTGGAATATATATAACTATGCAAGACAGTACGAAAAGGTATCACTGAAGACGTAAGTAAATTCAACTGTGAACTAGTAAGGAAAGCAACCAAAGCCTAAAGATAGCAAAGGGACATCTCAGTAAGGGAAGAAAACAGATTATGGCACTAAGAAAATAAGATGGTTCTGCAGCACGAAATAGAGGCGAAATTTTGAAAAGAGTGAAAGCTTTCTACTCCAAATTATATGAAAGGGATGATACATGTACTCCAGATATCATGAAAGGTACCAGTACCAGAGTTCTTCCAGTCCTCCCAGCAGAATTTGCTCATGCAATCAAGAACATAGAGGGGAAAAGCTCCAGGAAAAGATGTAATTACTGTAGACATCATGCAAGAAGCAAGAGGAGAAATCGAAACAGTACTCGCCCAAATTTTCACTCGATGCCTTAATGAACGGAAGATGCCTGAGGATTGAAACAACGCTACAATGATCCTGCTACATAAAAAAGGTGACGTTGAGGATCTCAGGAACTACAGACCTATCAGCCTCCTATCAGTAGTTTATAAAATCTTCACTAAAGTTCTTTCACACCGCTTGAAGGTAACACTGGACATGGCTCAACCAAGAGAACAAGCTGGATTCAGGAATAGCTACAGCACAATAGATCACATCCGCGTACTGAGAGAACTAATTGAAAGAGCGAGGGAATATGACCTTCCATTGTGCGTGGCTTTTATCGATAATGAAAAAGCTTTTGATTCGGTGAAACCATCAGCAGTTACATTGGCTCTGAAATCCTGCTTTATTGAAGATGCATACATTAATATTAATAATAACATCTACGAAAATGCAAGTGCAACGATTCGGCTGTTTGAAAATACAACACACATAAAAATTGGAAAGGGAGTGAGACAACGTGACACCATATCTCCGAAGCTCTTTAATTCCACATTGGAAAATGTCTTTCAATTACTGAACTGGGAAAACAAAAGGATAAATATTAGTGGAGATTATCTAACTTACCTTCGTTTTGCTGATGACGTAGTCATTTTTGCAACTACCCCATCAGAGCTGCAGAGTATGATATAGGAACTTGCTGACAAATCTAAAGATGTAGGATTAAAGATAAACTTTCAGAAGACAAAAGTGATGTTCAATGCTTTTACACGAAATGAAGATTTATCGATTGATGGGGAAAAGCTGGAGACAACAGACACGTACCTTTATCTTGGACAGCAGATATCAAGTGAGGGTCACATTCATGAAGAAATTAATCGGTGTACAAAACTTGCCTGGAGATCTTTTGGAAGAAACAGCATAATTTTAAAAAGAAATATGTCATTATGTCTTAAAAGGAAAGTTTTTGATCAATGCATCCTTCCAGTGCTTACGAATGGTGCAGAAACGTGGATCTTAACTAAAAGAGACATACAAAGGCTGCAAACAACTCAAAGTGGCAAGGCGAGGTGCATGGTTGGTGTAACCATGAGAGATAAGAAGAGGAACTCGTGAATGCGAAAAATGACAAAAGTGGAAGACATCATGATCAGATTTAAATCCCTGAAATGGCAATGGGCTGGACATACTGCCAGAAGGACAGGCCATCGATTGACAGCCGAAATTATAGATTGGATTCCAAGGGACAGCAAAAGGGGCAGAAGAAGGTCACATGGAAGATGGGTGTATGAAATTCGAAAGAATGCGAGAGTGACATGGAGGAGACTCGCACAAAACAGACCGTTGTGGAGGAAACTTGGGGAAACCTTCGTCCAGCAGTTTATAAATAATTGTTGACAATGATGATGATGATGAGGAGGATATATATATATATATATATATATATATATATACATTATCATCATCATCATCATTGTCAACCATTATCAATCCACTGCTGGACGAAGGTATCCCCAAGTTTACTCCACAACGGTCTGTCTTGTGCCAGTCTCCTCCATGTGACCCCTGCATACTTTCAAATTTCATCCACCCATCTCCCAAGTGGTCTTCTTCTGGGTCTTTTATTGTCCCTTGGAATCCAATCTAAAATTTCGGCTGTCCATCGATGATCTGTCCTTCTGGCAGTATGTCCAGCCCATTGCCATTTCAGGGATTTAACTCTGATCATGATGTCTTCCACTCTTGTCATTTTTTGGATCCACGAGTTCCTCTTCTTATCTCTCCTGGTTACACCAAGCATGCACCTTTCCATGCTTCTTTGAGTTGTCTGCAGCCTTTGTATGTCTCTTTTAGTTAAGGTCCACGTCTCTGCACCATACGTAAGCACTGGAAGGATGCATTGATCAAACACTTTTCTTTTAAGACATAATGGCATATTGCTCTTGAAAATTATGCTGTTTCTTCCAAAAGCTCTCCAGGCAAGTTTTGTACGCCGATTAATTTCTTCATCAATGTGACCCTCACTTGATATCTGCTGTCCAAGATAAACGTACGTGTCTGTTATCTCCAGCTTTTCTCCATCAATCGATAAATCTTCATTTCTTGTAAAAGCATTGAACATCACTTTTGTCTTCTGAAAGTTCATTTTTAATCCCACTTCTTTACTCTTGTCAGCAAGTTCCTGGATCATACTCTGCAGCTCTAATGGGGTAGTTGCAAAAATGACTACGTCATCAGCAAAACGAAAGTGGGTTAGATAATCTCCAATAATCATTATCCCCTTGTTTTCCCAGCTCAGCGACTGAAAAACACCCTCCAATGTGGCATTAAAGAGCTTCGGAGATATGGTGTCACCTTGTCTCACTCCTTTCCAATTTTTACGTGTGTTGTATTTTCAAACAGCCTAATATTTGCACTTGCATTTTCATAGATGTTATTAATAATATTAATGTATGCATCTTCAATACCGCAGGTTTTCAGAGCCATTGAAACTGCTGATCGTTTCACCGAATCAAAGGCTTTTCATAATCGATAAAAGCCATGCACAATGGAAGTTCATATTCCCTCGCTCTTTCAATTAGTTCTCTCAGCACGTGGATATGATCTATTGTGCTGTAGCCACTCCTGAATCCAGCTTGTTCTCTCGGTTGAGCCATGTCCAGTGTTACCTTCAAGCGGTGTGAAAGAACTTTAGTGAAGATTTTATAAACTACTGATAGGAGGCTGATAGGTCTAGTTTCCGAGATCCTCAATGTCACCTTTCTTATGTAGCAGGATCATTGTAGCGGTGTTCCAATCCTCAGAAATCTTTCCTTCATTAAGGCATCGAGTGAAAGTTTGGGCGAGTACTGTTTCGATTTCTCCACTTGCTTCTTGTATGATGTCTACAGTAATTCCATCTTCTCCTGGAGCTTTTCCTCGCTTCATGTTCTTGATTGCATGTGCAACTTCTGCTGGAAGGACTTGAGGAACTCTGGTACTGGTATCTTTCATGATGTCTGGAGTGCATATATCATCCCTTTCATATAATTTGGAGTTGAAATATTTCACTCTTGTCAAAATTTCGCCTCTATTTCTTGTTACAGAACCATCTTCTTTCTCAGTGCCATAATCTGTTTTCTTCCCTTACTGAGATGTCCCTTTGCTATCTTTAGGCTTTGGTTGTTTTCAATTGCTTTCCTCACTAGTTCACAGTTGAATTTCCTTACGTCTTCAATGATACTTTTTCTTACTGTCTTGCATAGCTCTATATATTCCACTTTGGAAGTCACATCTTCTTTAGTTGTCCTCATCTCTCTTCTTTTTTGCATCAACATTTTGGTTTTTCCTGATAATTTGTTCAAATGCAACTTGTTCTTAGACCCAGCTAATTTTGTTGCTGTTTCCATAAGAGCTTTGGTTACTTTTCTGTTAACTTCAGAGATGTCCACTTCTTCCGATGTTAGGCCTTCTAAAGCAGAGAACCTGTTCTTCAGTTCTAACTTGAACGTATTATGGTGTTTTTTAAGGTTGGTTATGTCAATAGATTTTGTTTGTCTTATGAGCTTGCCACGTTCAAGTTTAGTGTTGAGGTGCATCTTACATCTCACCAATCTATGGACACTACCTGTGTTGAACTTGTTTAGCACACTGCAGTCTTCTATGACGATTTTTTTGTTACACATAATAAAATCAATTTAACTTGTCGTCCTATTTGGATGTCTCCATGTCCATTTCCTGTGTGGCTTTTCTTGAAGAAGGAGTTCAAGTTGAAAAACCTTTCTGCCTCTGCAAACTCAACGAGAGTATTTCCACGCTGGTTTCTGTTGCCGTTACCGAATATACCTACTGAAGTTTCATTCTGTTGCCGTTGCCCTATTTTTGCATTGAAATCTCCCATAATTATTTTCAAGTGCTGCTTACCTTTATTATTTAGATGACAAATTTCCTCATAAAATTCTTCAATTTCTTCTTCAGGATGACTTGTGGTGGGTGCATAAGTTTGAATAATCTGAGCCTGGTATCTTCTCGATAGTTGGATAACGAGTCGTGCAGCTCTGTCAGAGGAACTTTAACTTCTACCACTTTATCCTTCAGTTTCTTGTTTATTATAAATCCAACACCACTAGTTCTGCCAGTATCTGTTCCACGATAGTAGAAGAGATGTCCACTTTTCAGTTCGATGATATCTTCTCCTTTTCTCCTTACCTCACTTAGCCCCACGATGTCCCACTTGATCCTTTGTAGTTCCTCTTCCAATTCAAGAAGCCTTGAATCAGAAGATAAGGAGCGTCCATTGTACGTTGCCAAGGTCAGCATCAGATGGCAGCCTAGTCCGGTCCTCCGGGGCTTCTTAGCACCCTCTGCCTTCATGTCGCATTGGCCGCTGCCTTGGCCAGGTACATTAAAGCTGCCGGAGACTGAGGGCCAAGATTTAAGTTGTGGAGTCATTTTGGAGGGGTTTGGCCATAACTCACCACGCTGGCCAAGCGGGTTGGTGAGTGTGGGATAGAATTTCCTCTGATCCCGATGGTATAGTTATACCGCTATTGGCGGTCGTCAGAGCCCCTTTAGTGGGATCAGGATGCACCACGAGAAGGCGGGGTTGACATTTGTCAAGGAGAGGCTGTGATGGTACGCATCACCTGACCTTACATCCCATAGTATATATATATATATATATATATATATATATTCTTGATTGCAAGAGCAACTTCTGCTGGGAGGACTGGAAGAACTCTGGTACTGGTACCTTTCATGATGTCTGGAGTACATGTATCATCCCTTTCATATAATTTGGAGTAGAAATCTTTCACTCTTTTCAAAATTTCGCCTCTATTTCGGGGATGTAAGGTCAGGTGATGCGTAACATCACAGCCTCTCCTTGACAAATGTCAACCCCGACTTCTCGTGGTGCATCCTGTTCCCACTAAAGGGGTTCTGACGACCGCCCATAGCGGTATAACTATACCATCGGGATTAGAGGAAATTCTATCCCACACTCACCAACCCGCTTGGCCAGAGTGGTGAGTTATGGCCAAACCGCTCCAAAATGATTCCACAACTTAAATCTTGGCCCTCAGTCTCCGGCAGCTGGAATGTACCTGGCCAAGGCAGCGGCCAGTGCGACATAAAGGCAGAGGGTGCTAAGAAGCCCCGGAGGACCGGACTAGGCTGCCATCTGATGCTGACCTTGGCTACGTACAATGGACGCTCCCTATCTTCTGATTTAAGGCTTCTTGAATTGGAAGAGGAACTACAAAGGATCAAGTGGGACATCGTGGGGCTAAGTGAGGTAAGGAGAAAAGGAGAAGATGTCATCGAACTGAAAAGTGGACATCTCTTCTACTATCGTGGGACAGATACTGGCAGAACTAATGGTGTTGGACTTATAATAAACAAGAAACTGAAGGATAAAGTTGTAGAAGTTGAAAGTTCCTCTGACAGAGCTGCACGACTCGTTATCCAACTATCGAGAAGATACCAGGCTCAGATTATTCAAACATATGCACCCAGCATCAAGGCATCCTGAAGAAGAAATTGAAGAATTTTATGAGGAAATTTGTCATCTAAATAATAAAGGTAAGCAGCACTTGAAAATAATTATGGGAGATTTCAATGCAAAAATAGGACAACGGCAACAGAATGAAACTTCAGTAGGTAAATTCGGTCACGACAACAGAAACCAGCGTGGAAATACTCTCGTTGAGTTTGCAGAGGCAGAATGGTTTTTCATCTTGAACTCCTTCTTCAAGAAAAAGCCCCGCAGGTAATGCACGTGGAGACTTCCATGTGGGACGACAAGTGAAATTGATTTTATTATGTGTAACAAAAAATTCGTCATAGAAGACTGCAGTGTGCTAAACAAGTTCAACACAGGTAGTTACCATAGATTGGTGAGATGTAAGATGCACCTCAACACTAAACTTGAACGTGGCAAGCTCATAACACAAACAAAATCTATTGACATAACCAACCTTAAAAAACACCATAATACCTTCAAGTTGGAACTTAAGAACAGGTTCTCTGCTTTAGAAGGCCTAACATCAGAAGAAGTGGACATCTCTGAAGTTAACAGAAAAGTAACCAAAGCTCTTATAGAAACAGCAACAAAATTAGCTGGGTCTAAGAACAAGTTGCATGTAAATAAGTTATCAGGAAAAACGAAAATGTTGATGCCAAAAAGAAGAGAGATGAGGACAACTAAAGAAGATGTGACTTCCAAAGTGGAATATATAGAGCTGTGCAAGACAGTACGAAAAAGTATCACTGAAGACGTAAGAAAATTCAACTGTGAACTAGTGAGGAAAGCAATTGAAAACAACCAAAGCCTAAAGATAGCAAAGGGACATTTCAGTAAGGGAAGAAAACAGATTATGGCACTGAGAAAAGAAGATGGTTCTGTAACAAGAAATAGAGGCGAAATTTTGACAAGAGTGAAAGATTTCTACTCCACATTATATTAATGCGATGATACATGTACTCCAGACATCATGAAAGATACCAGTACCAGAGTTCCTCCAGTCCTTCCAGCAGAAGTTGCACATGCAATCAAGACCATGAAGCGGGGAAAAGCTCCAGGAGAAGATGGAATTACTGTAGACATCATACAAGAAGCAAGTGGAGAAATCGAAACAGTACTCGCCCAAATTTTCACTCGATGCCTTAATGAAGGAAAGATTCCTGAGGATTGGAACACTGCTACATAAGAAAGGTGACATTGAGGATCTCGGAAACTACAGACCTATCAGCCTCCTATCAGTAGTTTATAAAATCTTCACTAAAGTTCTTTCACACCGCTTGAAGGCAACACTGGACATGGCTCAACCCAGAGAACAAGCTGGATTCAGGAGTGGCTACAGCACAATAGATCATATCCACGTGCTGAGAGAACTAATTGAAAGAGCGAGGGAATATGAACTTCCATTGTGCATGGCTTTTATGGATTATGAAAAAGCCTTTGATTCGGTGAAACCATCAGGAGTTACAATGACTCTGAAAACCTGCGGTATTGAAGATGCATACATTAATATTATTAATAACATCTATGAAAATGCAAGTGCAAAGATTCGGCTGCTTGAAAATACAACACACACAAAAATTGGAAAGGGAGTGAGACAAGGTGACACCATATCTCCGAAGCTCTTTAATGCCACATTGGAGGGTATTTTTCAGTCGCTGAGCTGGGAAAACAAGGGGATAAAGATTAATGGAGATTATCTAACCCACCTTCGTTTTGCTGATGACGTAGTCATTTTTGCAACTACCCCATCAGAGCTGCAGAGTATGATCCAGGAACTTGCTGACAAGAGTAAAGAAGTGGGATTAAAAATGCACTTTCAGAAGACAAAAGTGATGTTCAATGCTTTTACAAGAAATGAAGATTTATCGATTGATGGAGAAAAGCTGGAGATAACCGACACGTACGTTTATCTTGGACAGCAGATATCAAGTGAGGGTCACATTGATGAAGAAATTAATCGGCGTACAAAACTTGCCTGGAGAGCTTTTGGAAGAAACAGCATAATTTTCAAGAGCAATATGACATTATGTCTTAAAAGAAAAGTGTTTGATCAATGCATCCTTCCAGTGCGTACGTAAGGTGCAGAGACGTGGACCTTAACTAAAAGAGACATACAAAGGCTGCAGACAACCCAAAGAAGCATGGAGAGGTGCATACTTGGTGTAACCAGGAGAGATAAGAAGAGGAACTCGTGGATCCGAAAAATGACAAGAGTGGAAGACGTCATGATCAGAGTTAAATCCCTGAAATGGCAAAGGGCTGGACATACTGCCAGAAGAACAGATCACCGATGGACAGCCGAAATTTTTGATTGAATTCCAAGGGACAGGAAAAGACCCAGAAGAAGACCACATATGAGATTTGTGGATGAAATTCGAAAGTATGCAGGGGTGACATGGAGGAGACTGGCACAAGACAGACCGTTGTGGAGAAAACTTGGGGAGACCTTCGTTCAGCAGTGGATTGATATTGGTTGACAATGATGATGATGATGATATATATATATATATATATGATACACACACGGATATACATATATGGTAAACCGATTTTGTGTGCACATCTGAAATTGTATTAGTCTCAGACTTTGCAAAAAGTAGGCAGTAACTAATTTAAAAAAATATAAAAATATTTAACAGAAGTTATAGTTTTTCCTGTGTTTCAAACATTCAAACTTGAAAGAAGGTCATTTTCATGCCAGCAGGAGTTCAACTAAAGTAAAGCTGGAATTTCGATGCGCTTCGGCGTACAGCCCAAAAATTGTGTATACTTGTAGTTGAGCTAAGGCAGGAAGACAAATTGAATGTTCGCCACTGTCTGTTGGTAACGTTTGATTCAGGGAATACCTCTCCGGAGAGTGGATATGGGATTTTTTTATATACAAGCAGAAAGCTGTATGTATACAAACGTGTAGTGAACGGGTAAGTGAAGTTCACAAATATAGATTTTTAGCATGAAGGACAAATAGTGTAGCTTAGAGCCAAAGGAAATGCTGAGGCAGATACCTTCTAACTGGCAAAGTCTTCCGAAGGAAGGTTTTTCCCAATCAATTGCACAACTTCAATATATTAAGCGAATCTGTCGTCTGTTACTGGGAAAGTGGGTCCCATACACGAATAAATCCTGGAAACTGATCCGTAGACTTAATACATAAATGGTGTGGGCCTTCTTGCTTAAAGACTTCAAAGCATCCGCGAGTTGTTGCCTCCACTAAGGGGATTACCAAATTTCCTCTTAAAATAATGGAGATTGAAAAGCTAAGTGTTCAAACAAACACTTCTTTGCGTGCGATTTCTGTTGTTTAGTAGCAGGAACAAGAAGTTTGCATGGCCAAATTAGCTGCCTCTAGCCAATAAATGGAACCATACTTTTTTGAAATATATGTCATTACATTTTTATTTATTTGGTTATAAGTACTTAAAAAATAGAAGCCAGCAGACGTGAGGTCATCTTCGGCAAAATAGTACGTCTTACTTTGTAAGATAAAAAAAAACTGATTGTAAAACGATTTGCATCCGATCAATTTTAAAATTCCCCATTGTAAAAACCCCCTACTGCAACAATTCATTCAATATTTAAATATTTAGCTTTAAAATAATGGATTAACCATTAGAAAAATCATCTACTCTACGCTGCTGTAAATAGTGTGGCAAATATATTAAATCGCAACGTGTACAAGTTTCATTGATTTAAAATGTCTCCTAGAGAAAACTTTAGTTTCACTTATAATACACTGCTGGACAATTGCTAAGGACGGATCATAAACGGCTATATAGCGCATAAAAAAGTAAGTGTGGTTGGATGCCAAGTGAAATAAAATAGTGTCAGAATGCCTGGACATTACAAGAAAGACAATTTATTGTGCTCTGAAATCCAGAAGGCTTTTGAACGTGTTCAAGGGACAAACAGGCCATTTTGTGCAGAACACGTAAACGTGAAAAAAATGCAATTACCGTCCGCAGGCGTTCTGGCGTAAGATGTCAATACGGGATATGGCCACCATGGAGGGCGATGCAAGATTCCACACGTCGTGTCATGCTTTGCACAACATTATCAAGCAGCTGTTGGGGTAATTTATCCCATTCCTCAGTCAGTGCACGGATGATGGTGTCTTTGTCTATTGGAGGGCATTGGCGACCAGCAAGACTCCCCCAAAGCATCCCACACATTTTCAATGGGATTCAGATCTGTAGATCGTGCTGGCTATACGAGGCGTTGAATATCCTTGCTCTCAAGAAGATCCTGGACAGCGACTGTTCGATGACATGTTGCGTTGTCGTCCATCAAAAAGGAATCTATTACCGACAGCACCACGAAACATGCGAACATGAGGTAGCAGAACATCATTAATGTATCGTTGGCCAGTCATAGTCCCTGTTGGAACCACATAGAGGGACGTACGACCATTGATCATGATGCCAGCCCCTACCATGACACTACATGTCGGATATCGGTCCCTTTCCTGTATGTTTGCTGGACAATATGCAGTACCACTATTACACCAGATCAGTTGTCGTCGACAATCAGACGATAGACTGTATCTACTCTCATCTGAGAAGAGGACAGCAGACCAGTCGTTATCAGTCCAATTGCGATGTTGATGGCACCATTGCAAACGTGCGGTACGGTGACTTCTGGACAATGGGATGCACACAACAGGACGGCGGGCGTTTAGTCCTCCTTCATGCAAACGTCTGGCGACAGTTTTTCTGGAGATCGGCTTGCCAGTAGCAGCCATAAACTGATTTGCTAACTCACTAGCTGTGCTGCGCCAGTGTCTTTTTGTTGATAGCACTATGTACAGATCTTCTGCAGGTGTCCTACTGCGAACACGACCTCCCTCGTGACGTTTACTACACTCTGCATTTGTTTGAAATGATTTGCAAAGCCTTGAAACAACACTATGGCTGACGTCGAACTCCCTGACAACAACTCTTATTTTTCGCAGTTCTTCAATCATGCCAATAATACGGCCACGCGTAAAATCATCTAGGTGATGTGTTAAAGACATACTCAAAATTGGAAATTCGTCAATTGATTCTTTCCCTTTCAACTTTGCGTTTGAACAACAATGGTCAATACGCGTCAAATCCTTTATATCTCTTATCTGTGCTTTGATGTCACGAACAAGTTCGGCAATCCAAAAATTGCATACGCACAACACGTCTTACTGTATCACGCACTTATGCTAATTTTCACGTTTTCCTGCCTTCAATTTTATGGTTGCTATCGTTGCTATTGTCATCCGTCCTTAGCAATTGTCCGGCAGTGTTATATAGCAAAGCTCAAGGTATTCATTATTTCCTTGGGTTTTCTTTCTTTCTTTCTTTTCGTTAAAACAAAGCACCAGTTTTAAGGTCTCAACCAATTATAATATTTAATATATTGACACGTATCTACTGGATAACGATTTAAGGACAACAACGTCAATAGACACTTATACGAAAGCAGTTTTCTCACGTTAGCAAATATTTTGATCATTAATCACCACTGGCAAAGTTCAAGAAATGTTTGCCGAAATTAAAAAGAACGTGCGCAAAATTGTTTCAGCTGAATAATGTAGGATGGAATATAAAAATTAAAATTATCTCCCTTGTAATTTTGTCAATAATGTATATTTTGCTTCCTTAAGGCACATAAAAATCGGAAAGAAAAAAAATATTACTTTTTTAAAGCACCAATATTATATCAGTTAATGAGACACACTTTCGATCCATAATTTTCCGTTTTTTATAAGAAAATATTATTATAATTAATATTATTACTACGAAAGTTGTTGATGGTATGCACAATTGTATTCTCTTAGGCAGATGGACTTAAAGGTCCTATACTAGTAAGAAACAACATAAAAGCGTAAATTCCTCGCCTCCGGAGAATATAGATACGTGGACTTGTGAGATCCTCACTGGAATTCATTAGGTACCTTCTAAGAAAACAAAGAAGCTGAACTTTCACGAAGTAAAAATTGTGGACACTTTCAAGAGTACTCCAGAAAAGTATGATTCGTCATTTCCTGATTAAATTAATTGAAAGAGAAGGGAAACATTTACATGTTTTCCCTATTCTGCAAAACCAGCAGAATATACACTGCTGGCTACCCAAAATGCAACACCAAGAAGAAAGCACCCGATTGGCCTGAAATTTGCAGCATCCGTCGACCCCGAGAGTTCATGCAGACGATTTGCATTGTAGAACATATGCAAATCATGGGCGCCGGCACGCCATCGAGAAGCACTATAAGAAGGGTGCACAGAAAGCGGGGTTTAAGTAGTTGAAGTGTGTTGAGCTGCCGGACCTGTGCGTGGGAAGCTTCCTGATTCCTCGTTGCAGAATACGACAGTCATTCCAGCACGTTTCGGAGTTCGATAGAGGAAAAATAGTGGCTTATCGCGACAGCGGTTTATCGTACCGAGACATCTGCGCCCGTGTGGGAAGACATCCCGCCACAGTGAGGCGAGTATGGATTCGGTGGGTGCAGGAGGGACGGACGGACCGACGTGAGAAATTGCTGCAGCCGCGGCACGCCACCGAACAAGAGGACCGGCATGTTGTGCGGCGGGTATTGACGGCTCGCACAAAAACAACACGAACGTTAGCGCAAGAATTAGGGTGTGCTGCGCAACAACCTGTGTCAGCACGTACCGTTCGACGTCGTCCGCAGGAGCGGAGACTTGTCGCACGGCACCCATTGCTCCGATTACAATTCACATTACACCCACGGCGAGTGCGGCGGCAGTGAGCCGTTGAACGCCGCACGTGGACTACTGAATGACACGACATTGTCTTCTACGACGAATCCCGCTTCTGCCGGCAACATCTAGATGGTCGGATCCGTGTTAGGCGGAACCGCGGCGATAGGCTGTATGACGCCTGCATTATGCATCGTCATACCGGGCCGTCGCCTGGCGTTATGGTTTGGAGCGCCATTGGATATGACACCCGCTCCCCTCTGGTACGCATAGCCGGTGCACTCAACAGCGATCGCTACATCTCCGACGTTTGGGAGCCTGTAGTCCTCCCTTACTTGCAGGACCTGCCAGCGGCCACGTTTAGACAAGACGATGCGCGCCCACACGTGGGACGCATCGTGCAACAATTTCTTACGGCCTACCAGGTGTCACTGCTGCCGTGGCTCGTCTGTTCTCCAGATATGTCGCCCATCAAACATGTCTGGTCGCAGATCGGCAACCGAGTGGCCCGGCAAGCACAACACACGGCTACGCATGATGAATTGTGGCAACGTGTGAAAGCAGCCTGAACCGACATACCCCAAGCCCACATCCAAAGCCTCTTTCGTTCGTTGTCACGGCGTGTAGCGGCCGTTATTGCCAGCCATGGGGCCACACGAACTCTTGATGTCTGCGTGTTCCGCAAGTCGCACGGGCCTGCAAGCTCAATCGTTTCATCTTTGTATCTGTTGTTATGGGTCCAGTAAACATAGCTTTGGTATCTCGTGTACTCTTTGGTGTTGCATTTTGTTTGGTTTTATTTATCACAGTTATTCGTCCCGTACCCATTAAGTACGAATAGTGTTGAACATATCCCCATTCGTCCGCACATGCAATTCAGGAGCTTTGAATTCCAAATGCATACGCATGATTTCCGGGAGTAAAACCTGAATTACGGAATCATTTTAATTGTGCTATAAACACATATAATTAATAATCTGCTTGTAGCCCAGATCCTCCGTAATATTTCATTAATTTTCTTTTCATCTAAACGGTTCCTTGTTTAAATAAGACTTGTTGCATTTGAGAAAGTCTAAAATAAGTTATTTAACGGGGGAAATGAGATATTTTCGAGATATTTGAAAAGTTATGGGGAGCAATACGATTCAGCCTGTTTAGTGACGTCATCTTTGTCCAGGAATATATGTCGCATTTTATTTGCGATATATGGTTTGAAATATTTGAGGATAAGAAATGTGTTTTTGCAAAATGTAACGCGAAGAAAACGTACTTTTGCACAAAAGTAGTTTTGCATTCTAATTATATTTATAGTTAGTGACATTTAAAATTTATGGGTGCGCTATTTTTTTGTAACTCATAAAAAGTATACAACGATAAGTAAAAACATGAGGATAATCTGAAATTCAGGTTTTATTTCATTTCATGAAACCTAATAATAATAATTTGTTCAGCATAATTCAGATCTGTTGTTGCTGTTTTGATTGAAACTGTAGCCGATATCCGAAAACATCTTCCGCGGGATGTTGAGTTACACCACATTTTTGATAAAAAAGATAGGAATCGCGAAGAAGACACAAAGGCCCGATTAACGGTGCATTGAGTAGTTATGATTTCATTTCTTTGGTTTGCATTCAAAGCAAACAGGAATTTGGAAGAGAAAAAATCCGGACAATCATATTCGGAATAATTTTGAAATTATTCCGTTTTTCCGTGACATTACCTTCAAAATTACAAAAATTCTCAAAATCTTTAATTTTAAGGTGATTTTTAAACACATAAACAAAATGAGATTTTTAGGATCAAAGGACTATGTTGAAGACAAACACTCGTGGGGAATTTATCAAATTCCATGTGAATCTGGTGCTTCGTACATAGGACAGACCCTTGCGTTTTCGATTGAAGGAGCACAAGACCTACATTCGGAATTGTGACCTAAAGAAGTAATCGATGGCTAAACACTGTTATGAAAAGGACCACAAATCTCTCTTTGAAGAAGCAAAACTTATTGAGAAGCCAGATTCAACCACCAAACTTAATAATTTGGAAGCTTTCCATATATATCAGAAGTTTTCGCAACTTGTTAATGACATGGCATCCATGCCATTTCTATCGAACGCGTGGAAGCATTTAACCGAAACAAGTGACTGTAAACACCATTTATGATGTCATATACAAATTGAACATTTACGTGCCATTCGTCCTGATGAAGCTAGGTCAATACCCAGCGAAACCGTGGTCGTTTTGAAAAAATAAACAATTGTGACAACTACGTTGTATTATCTTAGTATATAAAGCGTCACAAGACTGTCGTCTTTGAGATAAAGAATGAAGTTTTCGTTTTACTAAGAAAAGCATCTGACATGGAGTACTACATTTCCCATGAATGGGAGTTAGATGTTAAAAAAGATGAGGTAAAAACAAAATTTAAACTATAAACCATACTACAAGCCATTCTGCTATGTTCTTCAAGTAAGGGACATGGAAACCAAAAAGAAACACACGTTATTCTGTTTTTGTAGAATCACGGCTGTACAGCCAGATTTCAACATAATCTAAAGTAAAAAAGAATCCACAAAACAGCTTGTAGCATTATTGAACTGAACATACTTAAATTTTCCTGCCTCGTATATTGGGAAGTATAATACATTTAAAATTGTTTATTTTTCTGCCCAGGTGGCGCAGTGGTCTAAGCTATGGCCACCCATTATTCGTCCGAAATTTGTACGATTTCGAATCCCGGTTAGGCATGGATGTTGTGTTTGTGTTACGACACTGGCTGTTTCCCTTCCCTGGAGCCAGTGACCCTAAATTAGGGACGGGCGACTGCTTATAGCACATTGAGCAGCTAACGGTGGTCGTTAAGCGTCCAATAAAAAAAACTGTTTTTTGATAATAACCGACAGATGATTCTTCCTGCCTGAACGGTTGAACTCTAGACCCTGTACTTTCAAAAATTTTCGCAAGAATTTATCTCCACTTCTTCCGAAAATAATTCTGAAGGATGCTTTTGATTTTAATTACTGGTTTTTTTTTTGAGAATTTTTGCCCTAAACTAACCTCAAAGGACATACGACCTTTTTTATAATTTTGCTGTAGCCTTTTTTCACCATTCAGCATTGGTTTCAGAAAAGTGTCTAACGTTTGATGATAATGTTCACTAGTTAGAATAACGGCATTTCCTAAACTAGACTAAACTAGACGAGGCCTGTCGCCTATTTTTCTTGTTACGAGGAATATGAAAATACATCGGATTATGCCAGGCTGTGAGAGGGAAATGTAAACGTCATGCCTTCTTGGGTATGACACTTGAAATATAGACCAAAACAGTGGCTCTGCTAAACGTAACAAATGTAAATTCACGAGAACTGTCGCATTTTTTACTATGAATATTTCATTTCAGGAAGTACAGAGAAAACTATCGGCACCCTAACTTGTCGTTTTAAAGTTGCATAAAAAAGCAATGAAATTTCGCATCTCGTAAGCTTTCGATAAAAGTAAATGAAGGGTATATTAAGTGCAGCTGAGGTGCTGATTTTTCAAATTATTCCTAATAAGAACAAAAAGATCTCTCCTCGTTATTTCTTATGTGTTAACGTGTTTATTCATCAATCTTTCTGAGAAAACTGTTTACATATTCTATTACATTCTTTATCTCACAAAACTATTTTTTGTTAGCGTATCTCCTCTTTAAAAATGAATTAGAAAATATGTTCTAATTGTTTCAGGTGCTTCTTTTATGAATCCAATTGAGCAGCTAAGATAGAATTAACGATAAACAAAACTTGGGTCATATATTAAAAATCTTTCTCTTAGGCAAATGATTTCTTTTTTCACACTGATGCACTAAATTACAGAAAATTCTTATTACGGTTTTCTCCGTATCATGCAAACTTTATTTGATTTCATTAACGTAAAAGTAACGTATCTTCCATTAACAACAGGAAGGAGGAACGGGGAAAATCTCAGATCACGTTATGTCTTCCCTTTTAACGAATTCTTGTGAGCTCTGTTACAGAAACTGGATTGTGGTGTGAAAAAACATCATGACTTGTTTAAAGCAATTTTCCAAAAGTTTTTCTCCCAGCTTTCTGAATTTATAAATTTGTTGAATAATGTCTTAAATATAGGATAGATTAATTGATAACTGCAAATCCAATCGATTCCCGTAGAGTCATTTTCTTGCTTTGTTTTTTGGATTATCGATTATCTTCAATTATCTCCATTTCCATCATCTAGTCCTTACGGAGTGGTTGTTAGCTGTTTCTCTTAAAGTACATTTCTAGGTCAATTCCTTTCTGTTTTAGAGCAGTTGAATGTCATTAGCTGAGTGTGTGCGTGCATACACTTTGTTATCTTCTTAGTATGGTCGTTCCTCGTTTCTCCGGGAAATGTTGGAAATACATGAGGAAAAGGAAAACAGTTGGTGACATCATGATGAGTATAGGAAATGGGGAAAGCATACATGAGTATATGTATTGGAAATGGGCTAGGCGTACAAATAAAATTAAGCAACACCGGAAATTTGTCATACTACACTGTACATTAAAGTACAAACTACTTTCCAGGTGGATACATGAAATTTGTAAGCAGACCGGTGTGACCTGCAAAAGAAGCTGAGAGAGAGTTTCTAAAACTGTGGTATTTTGAAGGTACATGGGCTGAAAAAGCTATGTGAATTATGCTGTCCTGTGTCACACGTGAAAACGTCTCTTTTAGATTTACACATTGATCCTATATGACGCGGACTGGAAAATGTATCTGTATCTAAATTTTGAATGCCATGAGCTATCCATGAAGGAGTTTGCTAATTATATTCCTTTCGTGCATGCATCAGCACACCTTATTCGTAGCAGTCCTTACAGAAGGGCAATGTGAAATTCAGAAAACATACAATGACTTTTTGTCTAGAAACAAAAACTTGTGAAGTTTCTTGCACTAATGATTTCACTCTTTTGGAATTCCTTTAAACATTAAACTATGACACACATCAGATCATATGTAGAGGATATTAGGAAGGGTGTGTTTGACCCCAGGTCTTAAGCAACCCATAGAAATAGGAAGCTAGCAGATTTGGGCTAGAGTGCCCGATAGAAAAGTGACTCAGAAGCGAAGTAGAAAGACGCCATTATTTATTACTGGGTTGCCCGTTCCCGCGGTCCGACGGCTTAACGTGTCCATCCGACGCATAGCGGGTATTTAGTCGTTCGAGCGTTCGTACCTAACTGGGATCGAATACGAGGTCTCCGTGGCAGTCACGAACGTGGACCACTAAGGCACCCGCGGCCCAAACCACGATACAAGGTCTTTAGATATATCTCATGGTATAAGGTTGGGCTCGCTACGATGTCAGCCTCTCATTGGCTGCTGAAATGACGTTGGCGTGGACTCTCGGGGCCCGGCAGCCAACATGGTAGCTTTGAGCTGTTTTTGGCGTTGGGTTACGGCATACAAAACGATCGTAATAATCACACTTATTATGATAATAATGAAATAAAAGTGCAAAAATCTGCTCATACATAAATCAAAGTCATAAAATCAAACCATTTATCTCCCGTGAAGCGCAACATTTCCAACTTTATTTGCATATATGTGAACTCACATTTTAATACTTTCCGTCAAGCCACTACAAAATAAACAACTACAAGAATTAAGGTTAAACACTGATACTTAAATTATTTCTGAAATTTACTTCAACAAAAAATGCCAACTAAGGCGGCGTTACGTATCGCTGCCAAATCAATCAGTTTTGTGCTGTGAGCAACACGAAAACTATTATGTCTCTCTGTATATTCACTCTTGAAACATTTTGCAACATTCCTCCATAGTGTGAATGTGTATAACACATAAACAAGCTAAAAGAAACAAAACAAAACAAAAAACTAATATATGCGCAAGAAAAACCAAGAGTTAAGTGTTATACGTACTCTTTTTTTAAATTACTTTTTCCCGTAAAGTTAAATAAGCTTATTATTTTGCTCTAAGTTTAAGAATGTAATTTTTACTTTAAACCTTTTTTACCAGCATTTGTGCTAGCTGGTTGTTTTAGTAGTTTACAAGTTTATTAGAATTTAATGTTCAAAGATTTTATTAACTTACAAAATTTATATTTGGTGCACTTAAGCAGATGTAATTTAGCAGAAACCCACTTTCAGGTCTTTGTAGAAATGAGAGAGGGATCATTTCTGTTTGACCCTGAAGAAGAAATAAGTGATTATTCTCAACATGTTCTACATTACATGCCTTCTTTAATAATGTCACTTTTAGAGTTTACAGTTTTTTAGTTTTAGCCCTCATCAAAGGGAGAATAGAGCTCGGTGATTGGGATTTGCTATTCTTCTTTTTTTAGGTTTTTATTTTTAAAATTGTTTGTACACACACACACATCATTTAAGAAGGTTGAAATTTTTTCTGGAAATGAAGATATAGAAGCTATATCGAATATCTACTTAAAAAATTACATCTTCAAAAATGCACACACACACCCCATATATATACATTTCATCTTTAAGGGATGTAAGGTCAGGTGATGCGTAACATCACAGCCTCTCCTTGACAAATGTCAACCCCGCCTTCTCGTGGTGCATCCTGTTCCCACTAAAGGGGCTCTGACGACCGCCCATAGCGGTATAACTATACCATCGGGATTAGAGGAAATTCTATCCCACACTCACCAACCCGCTTGGCCAGCGTGGTGAGTTATGGCCAAACCAGTCCAAAATGATTCCACAACTTAAATCTTGGCCCTCAGTCTCCGGCAGCTGGAATGTACCTGGCCAAGGCAGCGGCCAGTGCGACATGAAGGCAGAGGGTGCTAAGAATCCCCGGAGGACCGGACTAGGCTGCCATCTGATGCTGACCTTGGCTACGTACAATGGACGCTCCCTATCTTCTGATTCAAGGCTTCTTGAATTGGAAGAGGAACTACAAAGGATCAACTGGGACATCGTGGGGCTAAGTGAGGTAAGGAGAAAAGGAGAAGATCTCATCGAACTGAAAAGTGGACATCTCTTCTACTATCGTGGGACAGATACTGGCAGAACTAGTGGTGTTGGATTTATAATAAACAAGAAACTGAAGGATAAAGTTGTAGAAGTTGAAAGTTCCTCTGACAGAGCTGCACGACTTGTTATCCAACTCTCGAAAAGATACCAGGCTCAGATTATTCAAACTTATGCACCCACCACAAGTCATCCTGAAGAAGAAATCGAAGAATTTTATGAGGAAATTTGTCATCTAAATAATAAAGGTAAGCAGCACTTGAAAATAATTATGGGAGATTTCAATGCAAAAATAGGGCAACGGCAACAGAATGAAACTTCAGTAGGTAAATTCGGTCACGGCAACAGAAACCAGCGTGGAAATACTCTCGTTGAGTTTGCAGAGGCAGAAGGGTTTTTCATCTTGAACTCCTTCTTCAAGAAAAAGCCACACAGGAAATGGACATGGAGACATCCAAATGGGACGACAAGTGAAATTGATTTTATTATGTGTAACAAAAAATTCGTCATAGAAGACTGCAGTGTGCTAAACAAGTTCAACACAGGTAGTGACCATAGATTGGTGAGATGTAAGATGCACCTCAACACTAAACTTGAACGTGGCAAGCTCATAAGACAAACAAAATCTATTGACATAACCAACCTTAAAAAACACCATAATACCTTCAAGTTGGAACTGAAGAACAGGTTCTCTGCTTTAGAAGGCCTAACATCAGAAGAAGTGGACATCTCTGCAGTAAACAGAAAAGTAACCAAAGCTCTTATGGAAACAGCAACAAAATTAGCTGGGTCTAAGAACAAGTTGCATGTAAACAAAGTATCAGGAAAAACGAAAATGTTGATGCAAAAAAGAAGAGAGATGAGGACAACTAAAGAAGATGTGACTTCCAAAGTGGAATATATAGAGCTATGCAAGACAGTAAGAAAAAGTATCACTGAAGACGTAAGAAAATTCAACTGTGAACTAGTGAGGAAAGCAATTGAAAACAACCAAAGCCTAAAGATAGCAAAGGGACATCTCAGTAAGGGAAGAAAACAGATTATGGCACTGAGAAAAGAAGATGGTTCTGTAACAAGAAATAGAGGCGAAATTTTGACAAGAGTGAAAGATTTCTACTCCAAATTATATGAAAGGGATGATACATGCACTCCAGACATCATGAAAGATACCAGTACCAGAGTTCCTCCAGTCCTTCCAGCAGAAGTTGCACATGCAATCAAGAACATGAAGCGGGGAAAAGCTCCAGGAGAAGATGGAATTACTGTAGACATCATACAAGAAGCAAGTGGAGAAATCGAAACAGTACTCGCCCAAATTTTCACTCGATGCCTTAATGAAGGAAAGATTCCTGAGGATTGGAACACCGCTACAATGATTCTGCTACATAAGAAAGGTGACATTGAGGATCTCGGAAACTACAGACCTATCAGCCTCCTATCAGTAGTTTATAAAATCTTCACTAAAGTTCTTTCACACCGCTTGAAGGTAACACTGGACATGGCTCAACCGAGAGAACAAGCTGGATTCAGGAGTGGCTACAGCACAATAGATCATATCCACGTGCTGAGAGAACTAATTGAAAGAGCGAGGGAATATGAACTTCCATTGTGCATGGCTTTTATCGATTATGAAAAGCCTTTGATTCGGTGAAACCATCAGCAGTTGCAATGGCTCTGAAAACCTGCGGTATTGAAGATGCATACATTAATATTATTAATAACATCTATGAAAATGCAAGTGCAAAGATTCGGCTGTTTGAAAATACAACACACGTAAAAATTGGAAAGGAGTGAGACAAGGTGACACCATATCTCCGAAGCTCTTTAATGCCACATTGGAGGGTGTTTTTCAGTCGCTGAGCTGGGAAAACAAGGGGATAAAGATTAATGGAGATTATCTAACCCACCTTCGTTTTGCTGATGATGTAGTCATTTTTGCAACTACCCCATCACAGCTGCAGAGTATGATCCAGGAACTTGCTGACAAGAGTAAAGAAGTGGGATTAAAAATGAACTTTCAGAAGACAAAAGTGATGTTCAATGCTTTTACAAGAAATGAAGATTTATCGATTGATGGAGAAAAGCTGGAGATAACAGACACGTACGTTTATCTTGGACAGCAGATATCAAGTGAGGGTCACATTGGTGAAGAAATTAATCGGCGTACAAAACTTGCCTGGAGAGCTTTTGGAAGAAACAGCATAATTTTCAAGAGCAATATGCCATTATGTCTTAAAAGAAAAGTGTTTGATCAATGCATCCTTCCAGTGCTTACATATGGTGCAGAGACGTGGACCTTAACTAAAAGAGACATACAAAGGCTGCAGACAACTCAAAGAAGCATGGAGAGGTGCATACTTGGTGTAACCAGGAGAGATAAGAAGAGGAACTCGTGGATCCGAAAAATGACAAGAGTGGAAGACATCATGATCAGAGTTAAATCCCTGAAATGGCAATGGGCTGGACATACTGCCAGAAGGACAGATCATCGATGGACAGCCGAAATTTTAGATTGGATTCCAAGGGACAGGAAAAGACCCAGAAGAAGACCACATGGGAGATGGGTGGATGAAATTCGAAAGTATGCAGGGGTGACATGGAGGAGACTGGCACAAGACAGACCGTTGTGGAGGAAACTTGGGGAGACCTTCGTCCAGCAGTGGATTGATAATGGTTGACAATGATGATGATGATGATGATATACATACATATACACACACCATATATGCATACATATACACACAACATATATACATTCATATATGCATTCATATACACACATCATTTATACATACATAAACACATACACCACATATACATACATATACACAGAATGCAAGTGCAACGATTCGGCTGTTTAAACATACAACACACATAAACATAGGAAAGGGAGTGAGACAAGGTGACACCCTATCTCCGAAGCTCTTTAATGCTACATTGGAATATGTCTTTCAATCACTGAACTGGGAAAACAAAGGGATACAGATTAATGGAGATTATCTAATCCACCTTCGTTTTGTTGATGACGTAGTCATTTTTGCAACTACCCCATCAGAGCTGCAGAGTATGATCTAGGAACTTGCTGACAAGAGTAAAGAAGTGGGATTAAAAATGAACTTTCAGAAGACAAAGGCATGTTCAATGCTTTTACAAGAAATGAATATTTCTCGATTGATGGAGAAAAGCTGGAGATAAGAGACACGTACGTTTATCTTGGACAGCAGATATCAAGTGTGGGTCACATTGATGAAGAAATTAATCGGCGTACAAAACTTGCCTGGAGAGCTTTTGGAAGAAACAGCATAATTTTCAAGAGCAATATGCCATTATGTCTTAAAAGAAAAGTGTTTGATTAATGCATCCTTCCAGTGCTTACGTATGGTGCAGAGACGTGGACCTTAACTAAAAGAGACATACAAAGGCTGCAGACAACTCAAAGAAGCATTTAACGGTGCATACTTGGTGTAACCAGGAGAGTTAAGAATATGAACTCGTGGATACAAAAAATGACAAGAGTGGAAGACATCATGATCAGAGTAAAATCCCTGAAATGGCAATGGGCTGGACATACTGCCAGAAGGACAGACCATCGATGGACAGCCGAAATTTTAGATTTGATTCCAAGGGACAGGAAAAGACCCAGAAGAAGACCACATGGGAGATGGTTTGATGAAATTCGAAAGTATGAGGGAGTGTCACGGAGGAGACTGGCACAAGACAGACCTTTGTGGAGGAAACTTGGGGGGACCTTCGTCCAGCAGTGGATTGATAATGGTTGACAATGATGATGACACACACACAACACATATACATACATATCTACACACACCATATATACATACATACACACACACACCTTAAAGGAATGTTGAAAATGTTTCATCTTTAAAAGCTCTGTCTCTACTATATATGTGTGGTACTTTTTTTTTAATGTTAATGACTAGCAGATAAGTTAGTATACTCATTACCACTGATGCTGTGCTAATTCAATTCTACAACTTTTCCTTTACCAGATTTCATCCTTAACACAGTGTGCCCATGACAGTTGTATTGAAATAAAACTTTTCTTTCTCAGATGAGTATATATAATAGCTATCAGAAAAATTGCAAATACTTGCATACATGCATACAAACAATGAAAAATTGAAGTAATAAAAAACTTAGCTTTCTGATGGCATAATTCCTTGGCATTATTCCTGCAGTTTGCTTACATTTTCTCCATGGCATGAAAAATCTGGTTTGGCCATGTGCATCCAGGAAACTTTCACTTTGATGAAGCCTGCCACTTACATGCTTTTCTGTGTTGAGCTTCTTCTGCCTTCCTAACTTTTGCTTTTGCATTTAAATGTCTTAGCCGTATAAAGGTTCGGGATCTAACATATAACTTTATCACCTCTGAAGGAACATCTGGAAACCACTGACCAATTTTTAACACTTAGTTTGTGTACAATCTTGTGTTCCTATGATAAAGTGTCCTGTCCATGCACTTCTACAAACATCACCTCAAACTGGCTAACTTTCTCCAACCATGGATCTGATGGAACAAGCAGGCCACCTCGTGAAAGGTTCTCAATCCAGCAAACAGGTACTAATTCTAAAGTTGATGGTGGATTAAGTAGCTGGCCAGTTGGTGTACCCAGTGAACGGTCATATTTTCTTCCTCGGTAAGCTATGTAACCTGCAAGGTAACGAAAGCCTTCTACAGAGCAATCAGAACCAGGAGTAGCAGATGGTACCTGAATACCTGTAGAGTCATGTAGTGTAATATCCCGAATCTCAGTTTCACCTTCAATCATTGCGAGGGGTTCTGACATATTAGTTAAAAGGACACTAAACAATTGAGATGTCAAAAAGGAATCATCATGACCACCACCTTGCGCAACAGGAGCAGCACTTGAAAATGGAATGTCACTTACATTGGCACCTAGAAGCACGAGACGCAAACGGGATTTCACTTCTGTAGGCAATGGATGATCATAGAAGTGGCCAAGCCCGCGTATTTGGGAAAAACATTTTTCAAGGCAGTCTTGATTGAATTCAGCAGTTAGGATGTATTTTATGTTCATAGGCTTCAGGTCAGTGAAGAGTCCCAGTAATGAGCGAATGGTTGTGACGAATCCTTTCTGAAAGGGTCACAGATATGTTGCATTACCTACCTTCATTCCTCGCATGCATGCAGCTGTCGTAGAATACTCTCTTGGGTTTCACGATGAGTTCCAAATCCACATGCCAGAGACTTCTAATCTGTAGGCCTTCTTGAATTTAGCACATCAAACGAGTCGTTCAGAAGCTGAACAAATTTCGCGACGTGTTCTTCATGTGGCATAAGAAAGCGTATTGCTTGTGCAGTGTAGTTCGAAAAGAGAGGCATATCTTCATCTCACTGCAATCCAGAGTAAGGAGCTGTTCAATAGTAGCTTTTGTAATTCTCTTATTACCTGGAAGTGTTAGTCCATCATCGAGAAAATGATTTCTTAGCAGCTTGTAAAGGTGTGGAACATCTGCAAACACCCAAACTCGTTTATTTGGTATTTGAAGTTTGGGGAAGCATGTGTTTGTGTGTGTTACTTTTAATTAATTCCATACAGCACGATTTTTACCACCGAGGTCAGCTACAGCAGCAACAACATTATACTGAATATCTTCCAGAGATGATATTATTTTTTTCAACAATGAAGCCGTCATCTGTATGTCAAAATCAAAATATATTACCTGATTCCAGCTTGCGAGCAGTCCTCGTACCATGACTACTTGCACATTACTGTGTGGACCAACAATCCTATTTTCTTCTTGGTCATAGGAAATTATGCTATCTATGTTCATTTCATCAAAAGAAATGACACATGTGCATTCTAAAGTACTATGTCTTTGTGCCCGTGCCTTCGTTAGCTGAAGTACATCATGTAGAATGTGAGGGTGACAATGGAATGAGCGAGCAGTCCACCGCCTCAGTGTTGAAATTCCTGGCAATGGAAACCTCATTTTATCTCTCAAGAAAATATAGCACTGTCTTGACATTGTACTCAGAGTAATGGCTTTACAGATGTCTTGCCTTTCCCATTTTACACATTTCTTACCTTTTATTAAACAACGGACCTGATTTGAAGTGAAGAGTTTTGCTAAAACTTTCCTTACTTCGGTTTCTAACTCCGTTTCAAATTGTTTTAAGTATTCCTGAGAACGTCGTCGAGTTGTTACAAGCTGACTGTGAAGGTACTTGTTTCTTACCTTCATCTGAATGCACGCTGTATTTAGCCTTTGGTTTTCTTCCTCTAATTTCTTTATTATTTTCTCCATTGTTTTTATATCACTCAGCATGCACTGTGTTTCTTGATCAGTTCCCATCGGTTTATCTACATTCCTCTTCTTTGGTGATAGATTATCAAGGGTTTACAATGCACGTATCCAAACTGCACGGTCATGACATCTAAGTGCAGTAGGCGTTGCAGTCTCAGGTCCTGAAATGTCAGCACTGGCTCTCGAACTTACCTTACACCAGTATTATTGCTTGCGGGAAGGTTTAGTGTAGGTACTACTTCAGGCGTCAACACATTCCTGCTAGTTAACCCAAGTAACTCTGCCTTTAAGTCACGTTGGTAGTCATCCTTGTGAAATGTTAAGAACACACTCTTACATTGGACACTTTGAAGGAATCCTGACGCTTACATTTCTGAATACACAATTTTTCTAGTAATGAATCCTTCGGAAATACATGGTACATAATGTCAGTGTTCTTGGTTTTCCTATTGTACGTAGTACAACAGGCCACTGCACAACCCGGCATTATTGCGTTTCTTACGAAACACAGAAGCAATGAATTTCAGTGATAAATACGTGTAAATATCAAAATAAATAAAACATAAACATAAAACTATACGATGCTAACTTCAAGCGGTTGAAAATTAACTGCGTTAATACAGAAAACTCCAGCACACCAATTGTAAACAAACAGGGATGCAAGAAGTCGAAAGACTGAGCGTCCAGCGTCCACATCTACGTCATGCGTTGTTTCAAAATAACCACGTCTAACACTGAGCAGCCCAAGCGGGACCCTCCTGGGTGAACAACTACTGCATGGTAAATAATTATAATATATAGTTTGAACAAATTACTATGAAGCTTAATTAGTAAGTGTCATTTGGGTTTGACACTAGAACATTAAACTGATAGCATTATAAAGCGAACTCAATTACCAGTTCTGCCGTCATTTATCGCTTTTCTCTGAGCCGGGTTCTTCTCTTTACTTTTATCTTAGTCCAACTGCATGAGTACGCAATTATTTTTGACACTCAAAGGTTAGTGACAAACCCCAGGAAGAAGTGTTTGAAATTTTTTTTTCGTTTTGAAGATCTCAAATTAATCAAATTTCCTGAACTTCCAGATTAAGAAAGGCAATGTTTCCTGCAAATGTATTAAGAAACGCAACGCTTTATAGTTGAAAGAAAACGATGTTCATATCCGTGAACGTTCCTGCAGTCAAAAATGAAAATGCACTCCTAAACAATAACCATTTGAGATTGTACATTGATGTCGAAAAGAAAAACAAATTACGATTTATAGCGGCTCATTAAAAAGCGGTGTCATTTTATTGTTCTCTTCCGTTTCCTATGCTTTACTTTTTCTAATAAATTTTTACAGTTGTTGAATTTCACTCTTTGCATTGCGAGGGGCCTGGAATGCCATGGGAAAATAGCTGGTCATTATTTGATAAATTTCTAAGGATTTTCCCAATACCGCAAGTGCCTAACATTAACGATGAACCATTAAATATGGAATCTCCAACGATTTTAAAGGAAAAGGTCACGGCCTGTAAGACTAAGGAAAATGCGTGGACCGGGGATTTAATTTCAAGACGCAAGCGCAGCATTCGTTCCGGTAATGTAGCGATTGTCAAGGGAATAGATAATAAAAGTTTGGATTGGCGGGAAGTCATTCCTTATTAGCGACGGAACATTCAATCCGCCATTACTACAATGCACACTGAAGTCGCGACGCGTTTAACATTGTACCAATTGCCATTTGCATGATATAGGAAAGGAATTCCCACTAAGAAAAGCAATGTTAAAAACTAACAAGTGTCAGACGTTGCGTGAGGCAGCAATCAAAAGTAACCTAAGGATTGATGGTGAAATCTAAGATGGGGAATTATGCATAAAAGACAATCATTTGATGCTCTGTCTGAATTATCTACGTACATGCCGAAGAGATCGTTCTTCTTTGGGCAGTTTGGGAAAAACCGTTAAGTCCTCGAAAACGCTTTAGTCGTAAACTCGAGATCCCCGTAACAAGATATTTACTCAGTGAGTATACACTGAGTGGCCACTTTATTATGACCACCCCCTCAGTACTTCGTAGGGCTACCTTTTGTTTAATAATACGTCGATTCTTCGTGGCTAGGACTCCACGAGATGTTCATAGGTGGTTTTTGGAATCTGAAGCCATGCTTGATGAATAGCACTTTCCAGAAGTATGAGATTACAGTGTTGAGGATCCAGCTGTCTGATGGCTCGTTCAACTTCATCCCACAAATTCTCAATAAGGTTGAGATCTGCAGATTGTGGGAGCCACCTAAGCAAAGTAAACTCACCGGCATGTTCCTGAAACCAATCCTGTACAATACGAGCACTATGACAGGACGCATTATATTGTTGAACGTAGCCATCGCCATTGGGATAAACCATCCACGTGACAGGCTGCACTTGGTCGGCAATGATGTTCATATATGATGTGACAGTCAGACGTTGATAAACAGGAATTAAAGGTCCCAAAGCATTCCAGGAAAACATTCCGCAAAACCATAACGTTGCCTCTACCAGCTTGAAGGGTTGGAGCAATGAATTTGGGGTCCATGGTTTCGTGCTATTTCCGCCAAACTCTCTCTCGGCCATCGGCATGGTGCAACTGACAACGTGATTCAAAGGACCACATAATTTGTTTCCAATTATCGACTGTCCAATTCTTGTGCTCCTGTGCGAACTGGAGACGTTTTCTCTTCTTAACTGCAGACAGCAATGGTGTTCGAACATGCTTTCGGCTGCCATATCCCATCCGTTGCAGTATACGACGAACAGTGCGTGCTGAGATCATTTGAGGGGATCCTTGGTTAAGATGGTCTGTAATTTGCTGCACTGTTGCCCTTCTGTTGTCTGTAAACAGTCTGGACATTCTCCGTTCCGCCCGAGCAGTCACTAGTCGATGACGACCACACGTTGCACGTAGAGACCCAGTTTTTTGGCTGACAGCCCAGTCTTTAAACATTTTAACAACAGCTGCTCTGGAACATTTCACGAATGCTGCGGTTTCGGTGATACTCGCTCCATGGCTCCGAGCTCTTACAATCATCCCACGTTGAAAGTCCGTGAAATCGCATTTTTAAATTCTCTCGTCACACCAAAAAAACTTGTACTACTGTCGCAAACACTAAACTTTCCCTTTTTCTACTAGCCTAGCCCTCTGGCGGCAACAACGTTCAGCCATAGCTCATTTGCTTAAAACTTTCAGGTGGTCATAATAAAGTGGCCGCTCAGTGTTTATGCTACACGCATATATCACTATTGTGTCAATGAGTATGTAGCATTATAGTTACAACCTGGAAATTGAATAATAATTGCGAATGACTTTTTTGAGTGAAGTTTGAATGAACTCCTAAGAAGGAAGGATTTATGCCAGCACTAGTAATTACAAGATCGTGCAATGAATTATTAAATCAATGAGAGTAGTGGAAAACTAGAAATTGGGTGATCGTTCCTGAATGCCTATTTTGCGTTACTGATGAATGAACTTCCGAGAAGGAATGGTCTACGGCATCACTAGTAAACACGAAACCCTGCAACGAATTGTCTACTCAATGAGCGTAGTGAAAACCTGGAAATTGAATCAACATTCATGAAGACTCATTTGCGTGAATCATGAATGAACTTCAGAGAAGGAATGCTTAATACCATATCCTGTAAACACGAGATCCTGCAACGGATTATTTACTCAGTGAGCCTACTGACACCCTGGAAACTGAATGATCATCTGTTTTATAACCTGCCTGCAGCTCCTGAAATAACTTCTGCTTATCCATTTGGAATTAAGAAGCATCAGATATATACAACCGTACTAACCCATCACTGAGTTCACTTTCACTGCGTGCTTTATTGAACATAATCTGCTACCGTGAAATGACGCGTAAATCATCTCGAGAGAACGGTTCTGTAATTGTAGCATCAGTCATTGTTTGTTTTGGGTCCACCACGGCTGCGATCAAATTTCATCGACGTTTAAACTATCCCACGCAATCCAAAACGCTTCATGTCTGCTTTAACCTCGTTCTGTGCTACTCTTAGGTGCACAACCCTTCTCAAAACAGCTCGGTCGGCAAAGCATTAACCATTAGTTTTTTGTTTTTTTGTTTTTTTCAACTCGAAGCGACTGAGATTTTAGGCATATGATATAGAGTGGGGCCCGAGGACGTCTCCCACGCTGAAAACGTATACACATTGCAGACGTATATTTCAGGTAAAATATAAATAAGCAGTAAACATTGCGTTCTCTCAGTAAATTAACTTGAAATGGGTTAATTCTAAGAAGCATAAAAGGTACTGCAGGCTCTGTCGTAAAGGGCGGTGAAAAAAACCCACTACCCCCCCCCCCGATGATAAAAAGACATATATGCAAATATATATAAATTCCAATGTGAACAATCGAGGTTCTTTTTAATAGTACGATTCCACAATATTTTTGCCGCTGGACGTCCGAATTACTAAACTTCCTCCTCCCGCATGTTACATTTGGTCCCGTTGTCAGGAACGCCCTCCTCATATGATCTCGGACATACTTTACGGTCGGCCCTAGCTACGTTGAAGCTCGACAGGAATAATACTGTCTCATAGAAAACAAAATTGGGATTTTGAATTTGTTTAAAAGGGAGTACCATCGCCTATCGCATGAAAAAATTGCTTTTAATGCCAACTATGATATATTACACTTTCTCCTAGTGCGCTTTAAAAGAACAGAAATAATGTTTAACGGTTTTTATTGTTCTACCAGAACCTATATCGGCACAATATACAGTATATGAGTGACTTAAACCTTGTTGACTAGTATGTATACTTGGAAAAAATTATTTTGCAAAAAAAAATTATGTAGCGACATATAGACTACAGGCACTTCCATAAATTTCAGGAGAGAGGCACATTCATCCATGACCAGACATAATACACATAAGAGTAGATATCGAGGGATATTTATTTTGCATAAAAAATAGTATTTCAACAATACCAGAAATACATGTTGCTTAGATGTTCAAAATAGAGAGTGAGCAATCTGAACGCGAAGCATGTTTAACAGAATGTCAGTAAATTCAAAAAAAGTGTCATTGTCCGTTTAGCGCAGATGCAGGCTGTCATGAAATTTTTGTGAGGTGGCAGGATAGTAACAACTTATCTCTGATTCATGAGATGGGTCGGAACATTCAAAGCTTCCCAGACATATTTCCTATTCCATGCTGATTGGTGTGTAACAGCAGGACAAGAATGTATGCAATAAAGTCATCTCCAACTTTTTTATTAACTCTTAACAGCTACGCTGGCTTAATTTTTAGTTCCTTGAAAGAGACAAAACGACGTGCTCCGGAATTCTATTTGCTTGTTTTTTTACATGTATAAATGTATCAGTATTGTGACACCGAAAGCAACATGGAATGGGTCTGTAGGTTGTCGACAAAATAAACACGCTAATTGGAGTTGCTATGCTCACTCAAAATTAACATGGATCTTACGCTACAGGAGTGAAAATGTCGCGGCGGGAGAGAACTCACTTTAAGAAAGGAAAGATTGTTGTGGGCTGTATTAGTAGGTTGTTCATAAAGCGAACCGGGATGTGTTTAAACATACCCAAGTCAACTGTTCTGGATGTACCGAATAAGTGGTAGACACATGATGTGCCTGAAGCAGCAAAACGTACCGACAGACCAAAGAAAATCAGTGATAGAGGACGTCGAAGCCTCAGGAGAGTCGTTACAGCTAATCGACGTAGTACTGCACAAGACCTCAGTGTACAGGTGAGTAAAAATGCTGAAACCTTGGTATGTACACGAACTCTTCGCAGAGAACTTCATTCCATGGGTTACCGTGGTCGCGAGGCTGCTCATAAGCCTTTCAACTCCACTCGGAATGAACATTTATCGTGGACATATACAGAACATTTATCGCGGACCGTAGATCAATTGAAACGGTTCCTATGGACATGTCGAATCCATATACACGACACATGAGTTTAATGGCCATGTGTGGGTATGTGAGTATCGCGGCAACCTATTTACCCCAGTGTACTGTTCCTACGGTCAAGTTTGGAGCTGACAGTGTACTCGTGAGCGGGTGTTTTTCGTGGTATGACCCCTGGCCATTAGTGATCGTGGACAAACTTGTTAACCAGCACGTCTACCTCGATATTCTGAAGATTTCTGCGCTACCAACTCTGTGTCAATACTATGGAACCGAGCCTTGTTGGTATCAGCAAGATAATGCACCAAGCCATAAAGCAAGGACTCTTACATCGTAGTTTGACAATAATTTCGTATCGTGTGCTGAATGGCCAGCACATAGTGACCTATGGAATGAATTAGAGCGCCGCATAAGAAGTTTAGGACGAAGGCCTACAACTCAGCAACAGTTTGCGGCAGCATTATGTCCTGAATGGAAGCGAATACCTATCGATGTGTTCCAAAATCTTGGCGAAAGCATGTCTCGAAGGGTCAGTGATTGCATAAGACCAGAGGAGTACAGACACCGTACTAATGTAAGTCAATAAATGCTATGTTGTGTTTCTCTTCTGGGTGCCCGGTGACTTTTGTAAATATAGTGTATATTCGAATAAAAATTTGTATTTTCTTTGAATTTTATATTATAATAACGGTTGAATTTCAGATTTTGCATCATTTCTGAATTCTTCATTACTGTCAACCATTATCAATTCACTGCTGGATGAAGATATCCCCATATTTATTCCTCAAATGTCTGTCTTGCGCCAGTCTCTTCCATGTCACTTCCGCATGTTTTAGAATATCATTCATTGATTTCGCGTGTGGTCTTCTGGATCATCTCCAGAAGAAGACCACACGCGAAATCGATGAATCATATGAATCCCTTGGGATCCAGTTTAGGGTTTCGTCACGTAAGTTCAATGCATTCGATTCTCATATCATCAGTTGAAAACAACCTGCTTGGGTATTAGAGTCATTGAAAGCCGAACTTTTCTCTACCTTCCTATATTTTCAATATATCGATCCGTGACTGTTGCTCCCAATGCCCAAAAAGAAAGTGCATTTTCTTAGATGAAAACAAATTTCTATTTAGCTGCCCTGGAAAATGCAATTTTCCATCGAACACCACAATCTAAACTTGTGTTTCGAAACTTTTGAAAGAAATTGTTGAGTCATTTATTAGCTAAGCGACTGTAGCGTATGCCCTTCGGAATTTTCTGCTTGTTTTAAATAACCCATGAAATTATCGTCTCCAAATAGGACATTTGTTTGCAACACCCAAAATTTCTCTCTTTATGAAATCAAATATCGTTTAGGCGTTTACAGAACTTCACGTATAAGAAAAGACAAGTTACTAGAAAAAGTAAATTTGGTTCGACCAACGCTCGAAGTCAAACAGTAATTGATCATGGAAGCATATTAGATATCAACTCCTTAAGAGCGTTTTTAACCCTTGCTAGGACCGTATTACACCCTGTAGGGAAGTTTGTATTATTTACTTAAATAATACAATTTTTTCAGATAATTTAATGAAAGAACTGTGTTTATTTTCCCCTCAATTATATTCTAATAACATATTTAAAATTTATATATTTCTCTTTCCGTATACACATCAGTGTTTTAAAATATGGTTTAGAGCAGATGCTAATTAAACGACCCCTACATCGGGAAGGTGCTGCAAGGCAAAAGAGCTGAACATCAAAGTTTCTTTTGTACCTATTGATAATCATTTAATAATATCGACGAAGAATTTAGAAACTATTTTATAACCGACGGCAACATAGAAGCTACATGCGAGTGTGTTGGAAACCCATTTCAAATAAGCCGGAAGGACTGTCAATTGAAGAAGAGGAACAATTTATCAGTCTTCGAATTTCGGGACCGTGCTGATGAATTTTCTGCACCGAAGTCAAGAGCATTTTATATATATTTGCAATTTCCATAAACGTATATTTCTGAAATCGGGTTTTTGCAGTGGGTTCCCTAAAAAGAAAATATAGATCTCAGCTAAATATAGAAATAGAACTGAGGGTGTAACTTTCCAATAAGTCACCATCTTTTGAAATGCTTTGCTCTGAAACACAGGTCGAAGGGAGGCAGTAATGTTTAGATTCATGATTATTGTTTAATTTTAATTAGTTGTTCGGTATATTTTGAAATATTGATATGTACCCGTAAGCTAACTAAATACGGTTACCTGCACTGTCCAAATGCGGACCTCGCAGGAATAGATTGAACTCTCTCGAAAAATAGCATTGAAGGCGTTGCGAAAGCAATCCTACCAGAATCCAGCTATCTTTCACCTGTGCAGGATCGGTCCAAAGTCCAGCAGACATCTGCCTCCCCACAGAACCTACACTTCCCGCCTCAATACCATAGCCTGTACAAGACGCATTAAAGGGCCGGTTCTCTAATTTTGCGTCTGGCCGGCAGATTTATTCGCCAGCGCGATGGTGTATTTGGCCCAGGGCCTTTATTAGTACCTGGCTAAATGATACAATTACACATAGGCACTCGAGGTCCCGTACAATTGGAAAAAACTCTTATATTTTCACGAGCCCCCTCACAGAGATAAAATAGAAATATTTACACGGTATATACAGCGCAGCACTTGGGCCTCGTCTGCGGAAACGACTTAGGGATAGCTAGATTTCACACCTCTTCGTGTCTTGTGTCTTCTATCTTTATCCTTCTATCAAGATTTCTTCCTGCTTCCTAACGAAGTCTCTGACCAACTTCTCGCCTTGGGGAGCACGAGCAGGACCGAGAGATCCGTCGTCTTGCCCAGCCATGCGGCGGGGGCTTGTCTCCTACCTGGAAGAGAGACATAATCAAGAATCATGTGTGCTACATCTGCGGTCTGGTCCCCGCCGCTTCACATTCGTTCCCAAACCGCAAAACGGCGGTAGTAATCTAGAGGCGCGCCATGGCCGGTGAGTATCTTATTTTAGAACCCATCATATTCAATACGCCTTACTGAGACTCGGGGGTATATACTGTGTGTCCTTCTACTTGTATCTCCCTCGTCCCACCTATTTTGCCACTCCATCATCGTGGCTTTTTTCTGCAGTTATCTGAAGTATGGCTGGACAATGATTCCGTATTTTTCACTATCAAATTGGGAACGCGATTAGAGGTCGGTCGAAATACCTACAACATAAAGTGCGTTCACACGTGAATTGCATTGCCTTATCGTAGAAAATCGAGGTCTTAAGTATTTCTGTTTTTGTTGTTTTGGTTTTTCAAGTGAAGATTTCAAATTTGCACACATTTTTAAGATGAAAAATATTTTCTTTTTCAAATGTTAACCTTTCTTATAAGGTTTCTACGCTTACATTATTATCAGTCTGCCTTGAAAGATTACACAACTTTGTTGAAGGTGTTGAAGATCTGTAGACTGTATCTCACCATATGGCATTTGTAACCAAGGACAGCGGAACCAAAAGCTACTCCACCTTCCTACCCCCGAAATTGCTTATGACTCACACCGTATAGTGGGTTGATCGCATACATTTAATACTCTACTCCACTTCTGGGGGAAACCAGCAAAATTACAACTGTCCATACAGATTTGCAAGCGCCCAACGCTGCTGCTGAGTACTGTCCACCGGAAATTTCAATGTTGCTTTGTATGTAGCAGACATCAGGTCACACACACACACACACACACACATACACGCACACACATTGAGGGAAATGTCAGAGATTTGGAAAGGGTCTAATGAGGGCGATAGAAATAGAATATTTTTTACCTTATAATTTGGGCTTAAAAAGCTCCCAGTTTAAAGAAAGAAACAGTGCATTTTTCCCGTAGTAGGTATAACATATTGAATTCAAAACCTTTTCAAAAAATCATTCCAAATTTTGCCTTTGCGAAACCCGTCAGATTCGCGGTTGTATTTAGTTATTAGCCCTTCGTATTGAATATTCAGAGTTATTACCACAGATATATTTTTAATGCATTAGCGGTACGCAGTTCACTTGGAGTTCTTAGGAATCAAAATAATTCATTATAAGTATTTAATTACCTTAAGGCTCACAAAGTAGTAAGTAAAATATGAGTAACGTCTGATCCCTCGAGTCTCACTATCCATTTTTCCAAGTCGTATTTTAACAAGTTATATCCAAAATGTTTTTTCATGAGTGATAACTTAGAAATAATATTTATATATATTTGGTTCATCCAGTTTTTCAGAATGGGAAACTCACATAAGTTCAAATTGTGGTTGAGGTTCAGTCCTCAAAAATGCTAGATATAGTGTACCTCTATTTCATATATTTTTCAGAAATTATACATTACTCATAATCGATGAAAGCATTTCGAACAGCTGGAAGAGTCATACTATATTGCCTAACCTGTGTCGAAGGAACAGAAAATTATGATACAGAAATGTTAATGCTTTAGGGTCTACTGCGGTTCCATATTCATTATTGCCAATCGAACAGAAACATAACGAAAACATTTTTAAAAATAGAAATTTACTTAGACAAATTCGAAGTTCTTTCTTTGCACAAATTGATATCTGTTTTAAACGTTAATAGAAACTTAAACTGTTTAAAATAATTTAAGTTTACATATGACTTGGTGAAAAGGTCACGGAAGTTGGACGTCGGATAACTGGGAAAAAGTGCTGGTCTGATGAATTGCGTTTTTTGTCCCACTCCGTGGATGCTAGTGTACGTATTTGGCGCAACAACATGTGGTACACGATCCATCCTGATTACTCTCTACAATGCAAGCCTGTGGAGGAGTTACATTGTATGGAGCATTTTTACCTGGCAGGAATTTGGAACCCTGGTTCACATGGAACATCGTATAAGTGGTGCCCACTATTGGGAATCGCTAGCTGAAGCTGTACACCCAGTAATGTTGCAATTCTTTTCGAATAGCGACGATGTCTTCCAAGATGACAATGCGGCGAAACACAGGTGCAATCATCTTCATAATCATCAACAACCATGGGAAAACATTCTGTAGATATCTGGTGCCATGAGATAGCAGACAGCAATCGTCTTTTATGATTTTACTACCACCGCATCGACACTCATGTAGTAAACCCAGGCAACTTAGGAAAGCGAGGTCAAGGACAAAATGCGTCCGGGGCAAACTTGTGAGGGAACCATCCACGCATTCGAGTTCTCAAACACGCGGGGAGTCTGCGTAAAATCAAAGAAAACATCAGACTTGATGGCCGGCATAAGCGGGATTTCGAACACCCGTCAGAAACGTCCAGCTCAAACACAGTTAACAGCCACTTAACCAACTGCGTTGTGCCGATGATTGAGATCCAACGTTGTGCAGGATTTATTTGAGGAACACTATGAGAGAGGGATATAAATGATTCTTGCATGTCGAATTGCTTCCGAAATCCCAGATATCAGTCCCTTACAGCAGATTTGTGGGACACTCTGGAAAAGCATACCAAGGCTTCTGGATACACAAATCACCTTTACATCTCCATTGAGGTCCACATTAGACACCACTTGGTTGGCCATACTGCCCAACTGCTCCCGATATCTTATTGAATCGATGCCACGTCGAATACCTGCTGTACTGAGGGCAAACGAAGGACCAACGAAGTATTAGGTAGGTGGTCATAATTCAGTTATCCCTCAGTGTATTTCATCACAATTATATTAAAGGAAGACATCAATCGAGCAAGTACATTTTTTGCCATTTTCGGAATGAGGGTTGTTGGATTTACTTCATTTCATGTGCAATTCAAACTTTATAGTAAAATTATATTTCCACCTGCCCTGTTTCTCTCTCTTTCATGTTATAGAACACAAATATCAGTAGTCATTCAGAGGAGGACTAAACTAAAGTGATCGGGGCAGATACCGGCTGACAGTGAATAAGATGTTTTGTTAAATTTATTAAATGCAATGTATAGGACTAATAATATCTAATTTACCAGTGGTTTTACAATTCCTCTTTATTTTACTTCTTTTAACTCTAGAGCAGGGCTCTCCGCATTCACCACATAGAAGATTGTAATTAAATTGATAGAACAGATATCGTATACCCGTTAATAAAATTTAATAACGTGTGCCGCCATAAAAATTATTTCGGGAATTACTGACAGATGACTGGAAATCCTATTCCATTAGGTGAAAGATGTACCTTTGCGAAAAAAAGAAAAAGCACAATGTTAATTATATTGAACTCTGAGGCCCGAAAAAATTCACAAAAACAAAGACAATGAGGAAAATTTTGTCGGAAAAGATAAAAAGATATGGAACTTCAGTAAGCACGGTATTTTATGTAGCGTAGTTTCACGGTTTTTGAATCAGTCATCAAAGTAAAGAAATTATTCACTGAGCTATCACGAAAGACATTTTGTTCTTGAAATAGATTTTTTGATATTACAATAAGCATTTATACGCAGTGATTAGTTGTAGAAGAGATGGAATGTTCAAACTTTAAAGTTTTATCTACGGAAATTTTACTTATTATATATAAAAAATTTGATTTCTGAAAATAGTTTTTTGTGATAGAAATACACTGCAGCGTCGAAAATCCGAAACTGAACATGCTCGCCTCCATTTTTTTTCGTGGTGGTGATGATATTTAAGTATAGTCCGTTTATTTTACCTTGGCATTTGTTGATATTGTAATCGTCTAATTTTGGTGGCAACGTGTAGAAAGCGGACGTGACTTCTGATACCCAAAGACAAAAGGCAAAAACTTCTGCAATCACTAGTTCTGTGCCGGAGAAAGATATTACGATCCATCACCGCGGAAAAACCACGCATGGTGTCATCCGCCAGCCCAATTTTTTCCTTTGAGCATGGAGGATTTTATTCATCCTGCACTCAGCGTAAAGTGAACCGCGTTGCAATCGGAACCAGCTAATAATGTTTGGTAAGTTTTGGAATTTGTATTTTATGTTTAAGGGGGTTCGGTAGGTTAATATGGGCACAAAATCTGATTTTTTATTACCGAATGTTTGCATTGCATGAAACACTGGCTTTAACTTGACAACTCATTTGTACTTATCCTACTGATAGAGCAAAAGTTATGGGCATAAATGTGAGTACATGTCATGTGTTTTTCGTGCGTTGCCCTCATTTGGTACCAACGAGCTGTAGCGAAAATGAACAATATAATCATAATGGCCATTTGCACATGCCCGGAGTTAACATGAATAAAATAAAACCCATATTTTAGGATCTCGCTAACCCTGCACTGTTGAACAAATGCCTGCATGGGAAAAATCAAAACCCCAACGAATCTGTGAATATGGTCATTTGTTCAAGAGTACCGAAAACTGCCTTTGTAGGGTTTCTTACTATGGTATTTGGAGTGTACGATGCCATCATAAACTTTAACAAAGGGAATATATCTAGATGTATGGTTTTGCAAAAGCTTGGGATCATTGTCAGCAAAAATACGGGATCAGTTTTGCCGGTGCTCGATAGTCTGCGGGTGATAAGGGGTGAGCTTATGTTTTCCACACTCCATAAAAAAGCTAGACAATAGCGTGTAAGTGCCAAGAGGAAGCTTAAAGAGGCGTTCCATGAAGAAGAGGGACCCGATAACCCCTTCTATGGTCATGAAATGCACTGAATCTACGGTTGTATGGTAAGTGTCAGCTCAATAAACTTCGATTGCATATTTCCAAGAGTTATATTTTTGAACATTAATGACCCAATAAGCAATTATAGGATCTCAGAACCTATAAAAAATACTGCTTTGAAATTTGTACCACAGGTTTGTCTGTTGTATCTACACACTTTAACACAAGATTTCTGTAACGTGATGTTCTGGTATCCTTCTATACAGTTTTATGTTTCATTTTTACAACGCTTTTAGTGGTTCCTGAAATAGAAATTATACAATGACAACAAAATTAATTTAAAGAAAGCCTTGTGTTAAAGTATGTAGCAGTATTGAGAGAACCACCCCTGAAAATTTCAGCCAATTGTTTTCAGTGGTTCCTGAGATAACGGGTCTCAAATATGTTACAATTAACATGGCCGAGATACAACCTACCGAACCCCCTTAAAAATTTTACAGCAATAATAAAAATGGCGAACTTGTTTCGTATTTCAAAGCAAAAACAATCTTTGTTTTTGTAATATTTTTGGTATAAAATTGCTTATTTTTGGTAAATGAATTTGGATAATATAATATGTGTTTGTACTTTTTTACATATTCAATAATCCCAACTTATCAAAAAACCAAACCAGTGGTTCCAATTAGTTCGTCTTTTCGACGCTTTACTGTATTTCATTTCGCCTTTCGATAGCCCAATAGAGATTTTTTTTTCTGAATGTGACTTTCGAAGTAATTTCAATTCTTGGATGGCTCTGAAAGTTATACCAGAGTTTCTGAGTAATAATTTCCATGCGACCTCACTTACGAGGGAGAGAGAAACGGGAGCTTATGAGATCCTCTTCGGTACACACTTGGTTGTGTGTTCCGTGGAGTGCCTTTATCTTAGAAAGTAAGGCAAAATAGTTAAAGATAGGTACTTTAAAGTTAAAAGAAAACATCACTGGTGTCATCCACGACATGTTCTTGGGACAATGATACTAAGTTTGACTGTTGCATGTCCTGCCTACCCAGTGTATTGCAAAAGCGCACATACTTCATACTGCGCTAACGAATTCCTATGTTAAACCGAAACCACGAGTCCGTATCTTTTGCAAATATAAGACATGATTTTATGAAATTCTCTGTAGATTTGTCAAATATTGATTCGTAAAACAAAATTTGAAAACAAAAGGAATATTTCTCACGTATATATACGTCAGTGTCATTATGCAAGTAATGTGTGAGCCGCACTGAATTGGATATTGTTTAAAGATTTCGAGGAGAAAAACCATATACAACTACTGTTGAAGAATATTGATGACTAAGACTGTTCATTGATAATTTAATAAAGCAGTAAAGAGCTGAAATGAAGAAAGACGTAAAACTAGGAGCTATGTAAAACGAGAGCCATTTTATTTGTGTTCCATTTTTAGTACAGCATTTTGTTGAGGAGATTTAACGAACACCGTAAACAACTCAATGGGCTATAAACAGTCTTCCGTCCATACCTTAGGGAAATTGGTTCCAGGGAAGGGAAGGAGTCACTGCCGTAAGACAAAACAAATATCCATGTTTCACGGGGATTTGAATCCGGACCCACGAAGACGAATGATCATAAGACAGCGCTCAGACCACTGCGCCACCGGGACAGCCTACGACATTTCTGAACTCTCCAATTTTTGCTGTACCAAAGGGTTCAAGTAGCCGCGAAATAATCAATAGGTGTTAAATATTGCGCTGCATTTATTTAAAGTGCTTTGTGGAAGCCGAATGTACTTTTGAACAAATCTGAGAGTGCCACGGGTGGGGAAATATATTTACACTCGAGGTCGGAATCTTGGGAATTTTTTGAAAACTTACGACAGATCATGTGCGATCTACACGTTTCTATGCAATGTTTCTTTATTTAAAAAATTGATAATATATTACGTACGATTTTTTACTCTCCGTTAACTTGGTAAAAGTTATTTTGTTTGCTTATGTATTCTGCTTGATTATTCCTCCTTCTCTAACGGCGAAAGAAGAACTTCAAACATAGAAATCAAATACTGGCTGAGAATTGTACTTTGACCTGCTTGCCACACGGTTCCTAAATTATTCAATCGCGGATAAGATGGCTGTCGCCTCGAAGCCCAGCATCGGACAAATCATTATTCCCAAGCGAGTAACACTGTTATTTCAGAGATATCCATCGAACATTTGAAAACAAGTAGCCAAACCTGAGCCATCGTCCTGTCACGAAATAATTGCCGAGTAAAATGCAGAAATGCACAAAAACAATGTATTTTCGAAAATGACAAATTCTTTCGAAAAACATTTATGTGTGCATAGCTAATAGCTGTAATGAAATTCAATACGTTAATATTAATTCAAAAAGTAGGAACTGTACACCAAATTAAACTCAAAGCAGTATAACTATATACACTGCCGGACATTTGCTAAGGCCAGATAACAATAGCAACGATAGCAACCATAAAATGGAAGGCAGGAAAATGTGGAAATTAGCATAAGAGCGGGATACAGTAAGACGTGTTGTGCGTATGCAAATTTTGGATTGCCGAACTTGTTCGTGACGTTATAGCGCTGATAAGAGATATAAAGGATTTGACGCGTATTGACCGTTGTTGTTCAAACGCAAAGTTGAAAGGGAAAGAATCAATTGACGAACTTGCAATTTTCAGTATGTCTTCCCGCCATCACCTAGATGATTTTACGCGTGGCCGTATTATTGGCAAGATTGAAGAAGGGCGAAAAATAACAGATGTTGCTAGGGAGTTCGACGTCAGCCACAGTGTTGTTTCAAGTCTTTGGAAATCATTTCAAACAAATGGAGAGTGTAGCAAACGTCACGGGGGAGGTCGTGTTCGCAGTACGACACCTACAGAAGATCGGCACATAGTGCTATCAACAAAAAGACACCGGCGCAGCACAGCTAGTGAGGTAGCAAATCAGTTTATGGCTGCTACTGGCAAGCGGATCTCCCGAAAAACTGTCGCCAGACGTTTGCATGAAGGAGGACTATACGCCCGCCGTCCTGTTGTGTGCATCCCATTGTCCAGACGTCACCGTACCGCCCGTTTGCAATGGTGCCATCAACATCGCAATTGGACTGATAACGACTGGTCTGCTGTCCTCTTCTCAGATGAGAGTAGATACAGTCTATCGTCTGATTGTCGACGACAACTGATCTGGCGTGATAGTGGTACTGCATATTGTCCAGCAAACATACAGGAAAGGGACCGATATCCGACATGTAGTGTCATGGTATGGGCTGGCATCATGATCAATGGCCGTACGTCCCTCTATGTGCTTCCAACTGGGACTATGACTGGCTAACGATGCATTAATGATGTTCTGCTACCTCATGTTCGCATGTTCCGTGGTGCTGTCGGTGATAGATTCATTTTCATGGACGACAATGCAACATGTCATCGAACAGTCGCTGTCCAGGAGTATCTTGAGAGCGAGGATATTCAACGCCTCGTATGGCCAGCACGTTCTCCAGATCTGAATCCCATTGAAAATGTGTGGGATGATTTGGGGAGGAGTCTTGCTGGTCGCCAATGCCCTCCAATAAACAAGGGCACCCTCATCCGTGCACTGACAGAGGAATGGGATAAATTATCCCAACAGCTGCTTGATAATGTTGTGCAAAGCATGACACGACGTGTGGAATCTTGCATCGCCCTCCATGGTGGCCATATCCCGTATTGACATCTTACGCCGGAACGCCTGCGGACGGTAATTGCATTTTTTTCACGTTTACGTATTCTGCACAAAATGGCCTGTTTGTCCCTTGAACACGTTCCAAAGCCTTCTGGATTTCAGAGCACAATAAATTGTCTTTCTTGTAATGTCCTGGCATTCTGACATTATTTTATTTCACTTGGCATCCAACCACACTTACTTTTTTATGCGCTATATAGCCGTTTATGATCCGTCCTTAGCAATTGTCCAGCAGTGATCTAAAAATCCGAAAATTTATTGGCGTAGAATAAATAATCAAAATTTCGAAGCTTTCGCACATCAACCAGATGGCTTTCTCAAGGAAGGTAGACAGCTAACTGCAAACAGGATAATAGAACGTTTCAACACTTTGAACGAGGTGACTTGACTAGACAATATATGATTAGGAGCAAACGTGATATTTCGAAGAAACGAGGTCACGTTGGTTGGGCACGCGGTACTATGGTAGAAATCTCAGCATTATTTGAAGAATTGATTCCAAATACGTGGTAACTCCAGAGAGACGCTATCGTTGCAAGCTTCGCAGCTGGTCAAGATTTCCAAGGTTTCGCGAATGGCGGTAGATTTGGGTGTGGAGTATGAAGCTAATTTCTTTACATCACTCCATATAGGATCGGCGGACTTGAACTTGACTTCTCTTGATAGGGCAGTGGTTATTTTCCCGTCTCTTGTATCCCTTTTATGTTCGCTGATTCTAATTCCAAACGAACGTTTGATCATTCCGATGTAGTATCGCCTGTAGCCGTCCGAATATTTGAGTGGGATGGCTTAAATGCCTGCCTCATTGAGAAAAGGGGGCTTGTCAATATTTCTCTTAAGCATCGTGTATGAAGATGCGGGAGACCTTATGCCGACACCGAAGTTCATCCTTCTGAGCGCGTTTTTGAGTTGATAGGAAATATTTGGTATGTAGGGAATATAGCCCAGGTGGCGAAGTTGCGGCGTAGACATATTATTAGCACTGCTGGTTCTGGCTTTCTCGATAAAGTTATGCATCTGGTTCGAATTATATCCTGCCTCAGATAAAGTTATGCATCTGGTTCGAAGTATATCCTGCCTCAGATAAAGTTATGCATCTGGTTCGAAGTCCATCCTGCCACATGGAAAGGAGACTCTCTCGTTTTTCCTCGATGAAATAAATTGTATACACCCTACAATCAATTTCACCATGGAGCTTGAAAACAATGGTACCTTACCCTATCTCGACGTCTCAGTGAGCAAATCGCATGACAACCGCCTTCATACGAAAGTCTACTATAAAACCACCTCTTTTCCCAACCTTATGCTCCGCAGTTCATTCTGCCCTGATGATTACAAGACCGCCTTATTCCGTTCACGAATTAGAAGAGCCTTCGCTGTCTCATCCGATGCCGGTTCTAGACAATCCGAACTAGGAAACATCGTCGAATTGGCCAAAGCAACTTAAATTTTCACATTTTAAAACGAGATTTCCCACCATAACATTTTTGTTGAGTTTTTCCACAATTGGAATGTGGTAAATGTTATGACTGTTTGAATACATGTTTTTCGTTACCTTAAGTTTTAGTACAGCACAAAACAGTTATATCCTTTGGTAAGGCGTGATTTTATATAAAGGCATATTATTTAAACCGCATTCAGATATATTCAGGAAAACACAATTCCAAAAAGTTATTGCTTACTACCTCCGTTTACCGCGCATGATTTTCTCCTGATGTAAGTAAGTGGAAGAGAGTTACTTCTACATACATAACGGATAATTTATGTTTATCAAACATATCTAATTTTTTAAAATCTAAATGTTTCTCAAAAAAACTGATCTCCATTATTCATGAAAATAATTTTTTCTCAGGTACCAACTCAAATTCGACGACATATTTTTTTCCAAAAAACTTACTTTAACGTTTCGATCACATGAGCATAATTTCAGAAGTCCGCAGTGTAGTTAAGACTTAACCCCCTTCCAGATATTTGATTTTCCGAGATATCTGTGTTTAAAACAGGTACAAACAAGCCGCTGGATGTAAAGAAATATTTCGTGCACCAAAGCTATTAAATTTAAAACAAATGCCCTCTCTTATATCATGCACTTTAATGATTGTACACTTTAACGATTATTATTAAAATGTATCGTGCAAGAGACGACATTTGGTTTCAATTTAGAAGCAGCTGGAACTTTACTTTAGGTGAAAGCGCTATTAAAGGCTTTAAAAAATGGTAACATTGCATACAGTATTTGGCAATGAAGCAAGACATTAACTTTCATATATTTTTTTTATGAAAATAAAACTGTAAAATTTTAAATTCTTCAATATTTACGTAAGGCAAATCACATCAGAAAGCATTATGTACATTTACTGTGAAGGAAATTCAGTACGTAAGTTGATTATTTCAGTGTAATTTCGTTGTGAAACATGATGGTATCACAAAGTATTTTCCACTAAAAGCGTCACGAAGCTCTTGTGTACTCTTAGCGGAATTCCACGGGTCCGCGGAGCACTCTTTGAAAACTGCTGGTTTATTGCTGTAAATGAGACCAGACACATCTATGAAGCGAATAAATTTGTAATATGTCCAAATCCGGTGTTGGGTACGCGTTTTTCAGACATATCTTCAATATTGAATACAGCAGTATTTAATATTCAACGATATGTCTGAAAAATTCTGAATTTTTTAGTAAGTATTATTTTTCTGGAGGCGTTATATCTGACTCGGTATTTAAATTTTGTACAAGGGATGCTCCAAGCAGCGACATAATCGCTTTCAAACCATCTGGAAAGCGCAATGGGTCCTACACGATATGCAGTGTATAACTTGCTGTATTCTGACAATCATTCAAGATGGGACTCAGTTGATAAATATTGTATGTTTCTACCTCACTGTCTCTCTCCCTCCCGTGCTACCAGTGGCCCTAAATTAGAAAAAGCAACCACTTATAGCCCTTAAACCTCCAGACAAACAAAAATAAAAGTTGCAATAAAGTTTTTGTAAATTATTTTTTTACATTCAAAGTTGGGAAGAAATATCCACTGCCAAATGGAGATTACCTGGTCATAATCATATCTCGCTCTTTTCTGTTAACAAAGCAAATGTCCATGCTATTTGCTTGTCAAAGTAACTATTTATTTTACTATTTGCTGGTGTTACATGTTATTTTATCGCATTAAAAGATGAGTTCAAGGAATTTAGCTTACAACATGTGTCAAAGAAATAAAGAAACTTATCACCCGAACCATTGCATTTACATTTTTTGGATGTTACAGTATTCTATTTCAAAAAACGAAATTTGTTAAATTTGAAAGTCTAATACTTTGCTCAGTATTTTGTAACTTTAAGGCAATGAACTTTAGTAAGCAGTCAGATAATATACATTTCACTAGATCAACTATTTTGTAGACACGTGTCAATAAATTTCTACTTCTGTGTTTAAAAATTTTACTGTGAACTAAACTGATGTACATAATTACATTTCTGTATGAGCTTTATTGGGAATCATCCTGTGAAAGTAACAATAGTAGTAGAAACTAAGTAGGATTTCATGTTTTCGTTTATATGTGAAAAATATATATGTTATGTATTTTTTTAAAGGGATCTGTTTCTCAGTTGGGTGCACAAATGTGATTTGTCAGTTTGCCCTTTAGAAGGTACTAGAATGAAAAATAACAATAGTAGTAGAAACTAAGTAGGATTTCATGTTTTCGTTTATATGTGAAAAATATATATGTTATGTATTTTTTTAAAGGGATCTGTTTCTCAGTTGGGTGCACAAATGTGATTTGTCAGTTTGCCCTTTAGAAGGTACTAGAATGAAAAAGTACCCTAATTTAGACCAGGACTTGTTTTATTTCTCGTGTTTGAAATGGTGTTAGGCATAATCCATTGAATTAAAAAGCTCAAGTTTCGATTCGGACAAATCGAATTATCCATTCAAAATATAATCATTCACATGATATTTAATCTTGTAATTTACTTGCCGATAGCGCGTTGCGTCCAGAGCCTTCTGCTTTTGACAAATCAAAATAATCATTCCAGTTCTTTTAATTTCAGAAATAATTTGTAGGTTCCTTCTCCTTACCATAAGTAAGGAATTTGAAACTGTAAATGAAAGACGAATACACTAGTATATTTTCCGTTTCCCTAACTAAAGTAGAAGAAACCCAATGTTAGTAGTTCCTTTGGCGAGATATCTTTAGAGATCCTTTTGATCCCACACAAAGTATCTTCCTGATCCTTAGCGATTCTTCGATCACACCAAAAGTATTTTGAGATCCTTCGATCACACCAAAAGTATTCAGAGAACATCTCGGAACCTCTCTACTAGTTGTCGAGAAGAAATGATCGATATTGCATAAAAGAAGTGGAGAAACCATTGGTCGATATTTCTCGCTTTTTGAACACAATCGTTGGATCGAGACAGCATAGGAGCAATCAAGGACTTTCTTGAGAGGTGTTTTGCATTCTAATGATTTTCCAGTAATCCAATGTTTCGAAGAATTTCCATAATGGAATGAATTGACTTTATCTATTCGATTATGCCCATTACGACTTGAATCTTACATAAAACATAACAGGTTATATTCTCTGGTATGTGAATTTCCTGAAATGTAGAATCTTGTTCATGTGATGGTTTTGTCTTAAGTCAAATTAATTGGTTGCCTCATCTGACTAGTGAATGGTGTAGTTCTAGCAGTGCACAACGGAGCTGAATTCTCAAACGGTCCACTCGAAATGTAATGGGGAAAACTAGTTGTGCGGTTGTGTTTGGTGCACTGAAACTAGATCTGCTGTCGCCTGCTTTACAAGACTTTTTTACGCTTTCCAACCGCAGGTTGAAAAAGCGTATATGCTCCAGCTTTGTCCGTCCGTCTGCCTGTCGGCACGATAACTCGCGTAAAAATGATTCGATTTCGATTAAATTTTAGCATGTGGTAGGGGACCACCTGGGCACGAAACGTATTGCAAAATCGACGAAATGGGATCAAAGGTCACAACATAGGAGTGGGATCCATTCCATTGTCCTTATGCATCATAATTTGGGTAAATGTGGTTTGATTTCAATGATATAGTAGTATGTCGGAGGGGGCGACCCGGTAATGAACATTGTTGAAAATGGATGAAGTGAGGTCAAAGGTCAGGACATAGGAGCCGGAAGAATTCCTTTGCTTTTATGCGTCATAACTTGCGTAAACATGGTTCGATTTCGATGAAATTGTAGTATGTTGTAAAGGACCACCTGGGGACGAACCCTATTGAAAATGGACAAAAAGGAGTCAAAGGTCTGAACATAGGATCGGTATCCATTCCTACGCCTTTATCCCATACTATTAAAGGAGCAATTCTCGTATGTATGTAAATTTTATTTTGAAAACGGTTCTAAGGATTTTGATGAAAGTCGTTAACATACCGTATTCTGGTACTAGAAATCGATTTAGCTTGATCTCGACTTTAGCAAAATTCGTTTAGTGGGTTAATTAAACACTGCGAATCACCACGTTTTTAGTGTCATGGCGTCGTCCCATTAATGTAACCCATGTTTATAAATTTTATGACGTCACAATCTCGCGAGTGAGATGTTGGCGCGCGGTCACGCCATCTGTCTCATTGCGTCACGCGTTGTGTGTGGATCCTATTAAAGTTTGATGAAGTCACACTCTTGCGAGCAGAAGGTCGCGATTCCCATCTGCCTCATGACGTCACGCGTTGTGTGCGTATGTATGTCAGCACAATAATTCGCGTAAAAATCGTTCGATTTCGATGGAATTTTAGTATGTGGTAGGGACTACCTAGGAACAAACCTTATTGAAAATGAGGGAAATGTGGTCATAGGTCAGAATATCGGAGCGGAATCACTTCCATCGCCATTATGCGTCATAATTTACGTAAAAATGCTTAGATTTGGATGAAATGTTAGTATGTTGTAGGGATCTACATGTGGACGGATCCTTTTGAAAACGGATGAAATGGGATCGAAGCTTATGACACAGAAGCGGGATCTATTTCATAGCTGTTATGCATCATAACTTACGCAGAAATGTTTCGATTGCGGCGAAACTTTATCATGTTGTTTCAGAGGTATACTGAACCGGTTCTGTTGAACATAATCGAAATGGGATCAAAGGTCAGGGCACGAAACCGAGATTTTTCCACAGCCATTATCCTCATAACTTGAGTAATGATTTCTGGTGTGTTGGAAAGCGTATTATAATCAATACATTGCATGATTTTACTATCTTGTTATTATGCTGAAGTGGAACTGAAAAATAACTTTTCCATTTTCTCAGCGGGAGCAATACGTAAATATTTATCATGGGTTTATTGAAATTGAATTTTGCTAGAACCCTTCAACCGATCCAATAACAAGTAATTCTTAATGTTGCCTTTCTTTGAAATGCCATGTAAGACTGCCATTCGGTTTCCTTCATTTAAACGACTGTTCGTATTATCTGTTTATTTCCTTCATAATTTTTAACATGCAGTTAGTTATATAATGTATATTTAAAACGTTATTGCATACCGGTGTATTAAAAGATCTACTTAGTCGTACTTAAAACACTATCCCTGTAGCTTGTAAAATATTGCAAACAAAATGTTTTCACGATAAACAACAATTTGTAATTTCGTTCAGACAGGAAAATCTCCCATATGCACTGATTTTGCGGAAGCAAGCAATGGAATACTGTATATTGGTGAAACGAATAATGTTATGAAAAATTATTGTCCATCGAGTGAATTATATGATTAATAAAAAAATGCAAGCTAGTTCCTGTTCGTTTTCTGAGTCTGCTACGCCACTGCTACCTTAGAGATGTAATTTTGAATTTGTTTTCGTTAAATCGTTTACATATTCTCTCAAGAAGCTACCTATCAAGTTTCGTCGCAATAACTCCATTTCTCCGTCACCTGGAAACCCGAGAACAGTGGCAGTCATTTTTTAACCACGAGGAACATATGACGGAAAAAATACTTTTATACTTTTTATTGCTGTATGTGGTAAAAACCTCTGTTCGACATACCCTGCATTTACTTTGATGGTGACAGTATGTGTTTTAGTGTGCAAAACTTTCTGCACAGAAACTAACACAAGAGACAGACACCTTCAAATGTAACTCGAAATATTTCCTCTCTTTTCATTCTCTTAATTATGCACCATAAGAGAAATACGGAATGGCATACAGCATTTCCTATACAAGAACTAGGCAGTTTTCTATTTATGTTCACTCTGTTCGAGTAGCTGTGCGAAACTTCTCATTGAGTATCTCTTGCGTAACGAGTAATAAGTTATGTATGATCAACATTTAACGTTTCATGCAGAAAATAGTAATGCACAACATCTTGAAGAGACATTTCAAAGTTCCAGATTGAATAAACACAATGTCCTTTTCTTTCGGTGGAGACAAACAGTACAGCATTTTATATACCCAAAATGTAGAAGGGTTGCATGTTTATCTATTGTTTTATGCACATAAAATCGTTTAATATTTCCATGCATGCACATAAATACAAAATTAAGTATTTTACTCACACTAGGTATTTAAAGAAACCTCGTACTTTTGTAATGACACATCTTGTGCAATCTATACATAACAGCCAGAAATTAAACGAATTTAGCAATTAAGCCTAACGAAATGCTTTTGTATCAAATAGGAATTATTAAAACAAATAGGTCATGAGCTTATTCTTTAATGTAAATCATTATCCAAATATTAAACTCGAAATTTTTGTTAAAACCTATCTAAGAAAAAGTAGTAAATATATTTCTACAGAACAACATACAATAAGGTATATAAATGATACACATTAAAAATATTTCATGAAAAACGGCTTAGATATGTGCAGTCTTACAATTCTTTGAACGTTTTCAAAGCACAGAAAAATAAAGGTTTATGTGCGAAACCTTTGAAAATTGTATTTCTGTGGTAGGAGTATAAATTCGCTTGGGAATAGAAAATATTTACTGTTGGATTACCCTGTTAAAATATAGCAGTTACAATTATTGAAAAATTGAACATCGATTAAAAAATCTTCATATTATAACTTGGAATACCTAATATTTTCTAAAACATAACCATAATTATATTAAAAATCAATAACTCTTACTTTGGTGGTGTTGAGACCAGAAAAAAATGGCGCGACCTTTACATTGATGACGTCAGTAAACAAAAAAATGTTGGATTGCTTCATTATGGTTATGTTTTACAAAATATTCAGTATTCTAAGTTGCAGTATAAAGTTATTTTAATCGATGTTCAAATTTCCATCGCTGAGAACGCATTAATTGTAAAGTAAATATGTACAGAAGCTTGCCCATTAGAAGTATAGGAAGCAAAATTGCTAGACGTCCACCTTAAGTTTATTAATGTGAATATACCAAAACTGTATATATAAAGACCAGGATTGAGCAACGTCGCGACCGACCGACCCGTCGACCAGAACCGAAACTGCGATACTCCCACGGTTTCTGTTGCGTACGCGAAGCACCGAAGAACAAACGAAAATGCCTGTTTCCTTACCTATCGCAGCAAAGCCCTTGTATAAAGTGACCTGGAGACACGACGGTGCTTTTTTGCAAAAAGAAAAAAAGACAACGGGGATGGAAATAATACAACAGGGCTAAGAAGTGTGTGACTGCGAAGACGGAAAGGAATAGTGATAAGATTAAAAAAGAGAAACGCAACGGCGAAACAGGTCTGGGTGGGATGACGAAAGGGGAAATGACGGAGAAAATTCACTTTTTGACGATTCAGAAGAACATTTTGTAGCTAAATTACTCTCGTTTTTGCAATTCGGCCAAAATGCGAGCGGCAGTTGAAACACTACCCACAATGCGCGCAGAGCGGAAAGATTTTATGTTGCTTTAATCAGAACTAGGGTTTTTTAAATGTATTTTTAGGTGCATCTTTTCTGAAGGCAACGAATTGTTATATAGTACCAGTTATAAGAGATTACTGCCTCTGGTCTTCCGAAATAGCAAAAATGCACATAACCAGAAGCATTTTGGTGTAGTCCTACCTGGAAATCTGTATAGAGATGATTTTTATCACACTGTCATGACTACAGCAGCTACGATTTAACAAACTGTTGATACATATATCAAACAGAAATGTTACTTACAAACATCAAGCCATATTAATGGTTAAAGATTAACACATACTTCCCAGAACAAAGTTACCGAAAATGCAATAAATATGACATGTAATAAATCACATTTTATTAATAAAAAACGAAGCACAAAAATTTCAAAAATTCTCAAGCTATGAACATATATATTTTGGACCACCATATACTTCAACAGATGTAGCACAAAACTGTTGCATTTGGTACACCAAAACTGAAGAAAATTCAGATGTGAAATAGTTAATAAATCGTACGGTGCAAATATGAAATCGGCCTCTCATCATTCGTCCGTAAGGTGTCCGGGTTCGTATCCCGGTCCGGCATGGATGTTGTGTTTGTCTTACGGCACTGGCTCTCTCCCTTCCCTGGAACCAGTGACCCTAAATTAGGGACGGGCGACTTCTTATAGCCCATTGAGTTGCTCACGGTGGTCGTTAAACCTCCAATAAAAAAAATATGAAATCGCAGGGTAAAAGAAATAATGGGTTCTGTCTATTCGAGCGAAATAGGTCTGGTTTATACTATTTTCGAAGTATGGACGTTTTTGTTTCCTTACGCTTTGCTCCCACGTTTTTCCTTGGAACAGGTGATCAAAATTTTATCTTGCTACTAATATTCATTCTTTCAGTTCCTGCTGTTAATTCAATTAGGATAGCAGAAGCCTACAAACATTTAAATTGATCTCTATTATCTATTTAATTAGTTGTTGTGCAAGAAACTACTTTTAATTTTGAAGCTAATTTCTCGTACATATTTTCATTTCGCACACGCGCAAAGGATTTGATTTAAAATTTTTCATAAATGCACAGATTAAGCATAGGATATGGTTACTTAATGTTGAGATACATACATAGGCATTAAATAAATCAAAACTAGAGTAACACTATGGGACAAGATATCAAAAGGCGAATAGATTTGCTTCGTCGACGCTCATTAAAGCACAAAAATACATGTGTCTACCCACTATTCCTTATCTTCTTTGCCCTTGTTTGAAAACCAGGGAAGAGGAAAGACAGAGCGTACCTCTATCGCAAATTAGTCGATCAGATGTCAGCAATATAGGGACATGAACTTCCAAAATACGGAACCTTCAGAGGTTTCCACATTGGCAGTGAAACTTCAATTGTTTTATGACGTAAAGATTGTGGGTTCGTTCTTCGTCTAGGCCACTTTAATATGCTTCACCGCCCCAGGTGGCGTTACGTACTTTTGAAGGAGGTGTAACAATCTTCCGATTCTTCAAGCGCAACAAGATATGTAATTCTATTTGTAGTTCCGTAGCAAGAAGTAACCCAACATATATCGCTTAGACTACTTGAGCATAGACTTAGAACTTCATAGCGTAGCATGTCACTGGACAGGTATTATGATCATTGCCGAAAGCTTTCTAAGAGAGAAATGCAATATGTGAATATAATTCCGGTATTCGCAACACACTACTTACTTAAACCACCAGCGGAATCCACGTAAATCCCTGATTCGTGCTTAATAACTTTTAAATTACAAGCATTTTTTCAAGCAACAACAGAGTTGAGCTTTTGAAGCCGATGCCTTTGTCCCTTTTCCACATATCAGAGAGCTCTCGCGCGGATGATGACTGCTAAAACGCATTCCATTTTCGGTAAGGTGTGGTCAGAAATTTTCTGCGTCATTCGAAATAAAAAAAAGTCTTAATGGTTATTTGCTTTTATGAGGAGATTCTCTATCCAATGAATATCCCTTTCTCTTTATAGCTGTGGTAATGTATACTTTTTATTTCCTGTTCTTTCTTTCCTGAGCCACTAGATAACCCGTTTTTATGATTTGCGAAAAAATAAAAAAAATTGCTTTCTTAATTTACCCATTGATATTACAAGTATGTTTTCAATAAATCAACCTAAATTTAATCGCTTTATTTATTTAAAAATCATTGCCGTACCAAATCAAGTCTCCCTTTAAAAAAGCCTGCTATACAAGTTAGGTGCTCTCTTATCCGAAAGCTCAGTTTCGCTCTATGTACCAGTTGCAGTAACTAAAGCACAAGGGATGCCTACAATTCGTGAGTTGCTCCTGGTCAACATTTCAACCTGCAACGAAAAAAAACAATGAATACAATATTCAATAAAAAAAAACATGTTCATCTTTACTAAGATAAACTCGTTGATAGTTTCCAAATCCGTACAACACCAAACTACAGATAATTCAAGCAAACTTTTCCCTTGTGTCGCGCTGAAATTATCGATATGTATGTGCACTACTGTTTATGAAAATAGTAACAACATGAAGGACGGTTGGCAGTGTTTGATACTTACATGATATATGCCACAGGTAGGAATATACGAACGATAACAATTTCAGAGGAAATACACCTGCATTTTCGGAGTAGCATCCTCTGAACTGTATGGCATTCGGTATAATTATCTGGCTCCAAACGAGGTGCTGTAGTTAGAGAAAGTTCGAAAGAGTGTTTCTTGTGTCTCACTATGACTTGTCGCCCAAAAAAGTTTGTGATGAACAACTGACGGACTTGGAAAATGTAAGAATTGATAGGAAGAGAGGAGCTGAATTTTTCTGCCGCGAAAATGCCACTCGTACTAGAAGAAACGACAGTCCAGTGTAATGAATATGGCGTCTGTTGACATATGAGTCTCGGACACACATAAATCCGAAAAATTGACCGCAAAATCGCACCACTGCTACCCCATGGATGACACTTCTACCCCATGGATGTGACCGACTTCACATCAAGTTCCACGCTGGTGGCTCAGCAGTTTGTCAGGCTTTGTCGTCCGGCACAGTTTGACGTCGTCTTCTGCTTAACAGAGCACTGGTCGCTACGAGCCTATTCACGCTCAACCACACACGACTCAGGCTGCAATGTGGTCTCGAGCACAGACACGAGGTGATTTGCAACAGGTCGTGTTTTCTGACGAGTCAGAATTACTCTGATGGTCACGCGTTACATCGTGGAGAGTGGCACCTTGCAGTGTACAATTGCCAGCGTCATACCGGCTTATCATCAATCGCCATGGTTTGGGGCACCATAGGGTTCATACCGGCCTATCATCAGTCGCCATGGTTTGGGGCGCCATAGGGTTCAGTTCGAGATCTTGCCATATACGAATAATAGGAACTCACAAAAACCAGGTTTAATCATGAATACTTTGGAATCAGAGGTATAACCCTTCCTTGAGAGTTGTTCTGAGACAATATTTCAGCGGGAAAAACGTTCCTCCTCTCCGATCCATCATATATTCACGAACTATAAGCAGATAAATGAGTCCGATAATGAAGTCCACTCCGCGAATCATGGATTCCGTCTACCTACTTTTGACTGGGCAAACTGCTGATGGGGTTTAAAGGGTGTGTATTGTGTTTCCAAACATGCATTAGGTGAAGCATTTGGATGGTAAGAGTCCTTGACATCCGTTCTAGTCATGCTGTTGCGTACATGTGCATGGAGTTTCCTGATGGAGAGAACTCTAATATTCACACCAATTAGAATTATGTACTGAAATGTCTGTGGTTTACTAGATTTCCATGTAACAGCTCTTCAGAAAACTTGAAATTATATTGAAATCGAATCCCCATTTCCCGATTTTGGTTTGACTAAGTGTAACTGTTAGTATAACTTAACGGATATAGTAAGATGCTATTCGATTTCAGGGTGATGTAATTTTGTTTTCTGTGGAATGTTTACTTGGGGGTACCAGTAAACCACAGGCGATTCAGTACATAATTATGATTGCTTTTAATATTCCAGTACGTTGCCATTCATTTGTAAAGAATGTCTTTCTCAAATTTTATGGAGAGAACTATTTCCAGTACGAAACTGTATCGTGACATACGGCACGGTTCGTAACGCAGCAAATCAAAGAATTCCACAGTGTTTTCGAAATGAAAACATTTCCCTCACGAATCCCAGATGTCAACTTAGTTGAACACCTCTGTAAAGTAATTGAGAGAGCCAATCGTATGTCCCACAGGACCAACTAGAGAAAGTCAATCGTATGTCCCACAGGACCAACTAGAGAGAGTCAATCGTATGTCCCACAGGACCAACTAGTCCTGTGGGACATTGCGAAAACTCTCCAAGTCACTGGGTTTAGTTCCAGAATCCATAGATTAATAATCAACTGGAACTATCAGTTGTGGTATATTTCCCCACAATGGTGTATTTCTCTGATTAAAAAGATTCAAAGAATTACTATTCCGGATTCTCGTATGGGATATAGTGGACTTACCACACTTGAGAAAAACGGTGAACCATGGAAACGATATGAAACTATAAAACGAAGAATGAGAAAGAGATCTAGACTGAGTGAGTGTAAAATTGGTACAAGGAATACTAGAGAAATCAATGGAAAGATAATTGAAGAAATCAATAAGCATAAATGAAATGTGCTGTGTGTGAGTGAAACTAAAAAGGAGGAAATTAGAAAAAAAGAAGTGAATGAAACGGTGAGTGTGTGGTCTGGAGTGTTGGATAATATGAGAGGACAGGCTGGTGCAGGTGTGATTTTAATGAAAATATTAAGAACAACTTGATTCATTATAGCTTAGTTGTTTACACCCGTTTGATACGAGATGCGAATGTTGGCTCTGATCATTACTTGGTGGTGTCACGAGTGAAACTGAAAGTTGGTTGGAGGAAAAGAAATAGAATGAGACCTAGGATGGAAAGAACAACGGTTGAAAGGCTCCTTGAAGTCCATTAGAGTTACTCCAATTTGCTCAGCAAACGATTGAAAGAGCTGAAGTCATGTAAGAGTGATGTAGAAAAGAAGTGGAAATGTTTTAAGAAATGTGTTGTCACTGCCGCTGAAGAAATTAGTGGGTGGTACTAGAGGTGGTGCTTGAAGGATTAGTCAGATTGCAGAAACAGTAAAGGGGAGAAGGAAGCATATTTAGGGTTGTTGCAAATTAGAGTTTCTGAGGATGAATATCGCTGCAGGAAGAATGAGGCAGCGAAGCTAGTTCGGGAGAGTAAGGCAAATAATAGGAAGGATAAGGTGGAAAGGCATGTTTGGGCTTTTCGGACATTTTGGAAGTATATGAGGCACAGGAGAAATAGGAAAAATAACGTTGCAAGTTGTGTGAATAATAGGATCGGGGAAATGATATTTGAGCTCGTTAAGTGAAAGATAGGGTGAATACCTCTGTGAATTATTAGGTCAAGAAAGCAACGGTAATTCTGAGGCAGAAACAGATGATGTCATAGTGAGAGATGGATGCATGGGAGGGATCTCGAGAGAAGAGCTGTGTAAAGCTCTAAAATCTTTTCAGAATGGTAAAGCTCCAGAAGTTAGTGGCATAACTGCTGAGATGTTGAAATATGGTGATGACTCTGTAACTGACCGGTTAACTGAAATCTGTCAGTTATGCTGGGAGTAAGGAATTGTACCTCGGGACTGGATGAATGCTATCAGTTTTTCCTTTTATAAAGAAAAAGGGATCAGAATGACTTAAAGACAATCGAAGCTTACTGAGTGGGCCAGGGAAAGTGTTTCGTAAGGTCATTATTGAAACGGAACGAAGTCTTACATCAGAGAACGTATGGGATGTTCAGAGCGTTTCTATGCCTGGTAAAGGTGGCACTAACCACGTTTTTGCATTACGCATCATGATTAAAAAGTCTCTGGCTCTTGGTAAAGAAATTGTTGCTGCCTTCATAGATATAGAAAAGGCATGTGACCGAGTAAATAGGATACTTCTGTGGAAGGTGTTCAATTAATATGGTGTTACTGGGAATGTACACTGAAGAGCAATTGAATTAGACACAGCTGGCGTTATGCAAGTGTGGCGCTGTGGGAGGCCCTGTAAACAGAAACGACATGACATATGCAGCGATACGACAATATAAGGAGTGATGCGACGGGAGTCAGTAACAGTCTGACGCAGTATGGGTAAGACGAAGGATCTAAGCGTATTTGATCGTGGGCAAATTGTCGGTGTCCGACGAATGGGTCACTCCATCTTGGAAGTCGTGCAGGCACTGGGATTTTCACCAGCCACTGTGTCACGGGTGCACCGTGAGTACATCGAATCCGGTAAAACCATCCCTGCAAGGGCCAACTGCCATGGACATCAGCGTATGGGTGAGCGGAGTCATCGTCAGCTAGCTCGCATTGTAACAGCGGATAGACGAGCCACAGTGCAAGAAATCACTCGGCAGTTTAACGCTGGTGCACAAAAACGTGTAAGCAGCCACACCATCCCGAACCATCTCCTCGCTATGGGGTACAGAAGCCATCATCCAACGAGTGTACCGCTGCTGACCGCATATCACAGTGTGCAAAGATTACCATAGGCGCGGAAACATCTCCACTGGAAACTAGACATGTGGGGAAACGTTGCCTGGACTGATGAGTCCAGATTCACGTTGGCAGATGCGGGTGGCAGGATACGAGTAGGGCGCAAACCACAGAAAGCGATTAATCCTTCTTGCCAGCCGGGTACTCTTCAAGCTGGTGGGAGTGGCATTCTCGTCTGGGGACCGTTTACGTCGAATGAAATGGACCCCTGGTACGTGTGACATCGTCCCTCACAGATCAACGTTAATGGAATATCCTGGATGACCATTTGCTCCCGTTTGTGCGTCTTCAACATCCCACTGCTCATCCTGTAACAAAACAATGCACCGTGCCATCGCTCCCGAATTGTATCCGAATGGTTGGATGTACACTCCACCGACGTGACCTGTCTTCCTTGGCCAGTTAGGTCACCTAACCTCAATCCCATCGAGCACATCTAGGATGTCATCGAGAGAGGTGTTAGAGGCTCTGACCGCCTCCATCAAATCTTTGTGAACTGTGGGAGCTTGTTCAGTGGTCTTGGATCCGTATATCTTCCTAACGCTTCTGGTGTCTTTTCGAGTCCTTGTTGAGACGAATCGCCGCCGTCATCAGGGCGAAAGGTGGTGCTACACGTTCCTGGACAGGTTTCTCTAATTCAATTTCTCTTCAGTGTGCTTAATAGAATGAAATCCATATATGCTGGCTGTATAGCTGGTGTACGAATGAATGGTGTTTAATCAAATTGGGTTGCCATTGTTGAAGGAGTCAGGCAAAGTTGTTCAATGTAACCACAGCAGTTTAATATATTTATGGATGCATGCATGCGTGATGTCAAAATGAACAATAGTGGTGTATGTCTTGGTGATACCCGCGTGCGCAGATTGCGGTATGCTGATGACACAATCTGTTGGCAGAGAGCAGAAGTGAGTTGCAGAGCATGTTGTCCCGGATGTACGAAATTTGTCTGAATTTAGAACTGAGTATAAATAAGCTAAAAACCAAAGGTATGGTGTTTAAGCGAGGAACTGGTAGTACTGAATACAGGGTAAGTCTAAATGGAACAGTGATTGACCAAGTAAATGGGTTTGTATATTTGGGAAGGTTGTTTCACCGAGAGAAAAGATTAGATGGCAAAATTATCACGGGAATGAATTTTTCATTGAAAGTCATTGCTGCTTTAGGTGGTTTCCACAGGAATGATGGATTCTCAAAAGAGTCCCGAATGGCTGCGTATGAAAGTGTAATTGTTCCTACTCTGATGCATGGCAATGAAACCAGGGTAATGCAGAAGAGGCATAGGAGTCGTTTGTGCTCCGGAGAAATGCGGTACTTACGGGGGGGTTGTGGGAAAACACGTTCTGATTATGTGAGGAATGAAGATGTGTTGCAGTTGTGTAATGTGAAGGAAAATGTTGTTAGCAAGGTGGAGCTTAATACTCTTTGGATATTTGGTCAAGCTTAATAAGAACAGTTTTACGGCCCAAGTGGCAGGAAAGAAAGGCAGAGGAAGGCCAAGGAAGGTCAAACAATTCATGGGAGGAGCAGATTCAGGAGTGTCTCAACGAGAAAAAGATTGTGAGTATGAAGTATAGAAGGCCTTGTGTAGGTCGTGTGATGGATGTCACTGTATCCCGTGTTGTGTGTCAAGATCGCTGTAATGGAGAAGTTTGATACTGAACAGTAAGTTAAAAATCATTTAAAAATTTATCTGGTGGTTTATATTTTTTGTGGAGCTAATCTCAAAAAACACCTTAGGAATATGTACTATCAGTTAAATCTTTTTTTGTCAGATTTTCTTTGAGATGCTAGCTTATGAATATCAAAGACCAGCTTAATGATATGTATGTATATGATGTACGTATATATTTTATTTTCCTTGTGTTGCATATCTAAAATTTCTTAAAGCATTTCCCATTTCCTCGAAGGTTTTCAAGTTTGCATTTTTACATCGACATCCTACAAAATCCTTCCCGTCCTAGGATACCCAAATGTCTCTCACGTTGCGCAAACTTTTGAGAGTTATTTCACTTTTGCATTGTTTCGATTATCGAAAGTAAAGATTTCTTACAATCTGACATACCGCGTAAGGTTGAAAGCAAAGAGCATTAGCAGAAACAGTGCCATTTAGTTCCTTAAACATTCTGTATCAAACTCGGTTCGAAGGTGTTTTTAATATCAAGATGACTTTTCAATTCACAGAAAAACTAAAAACCTTTATTTAATATTTTATTTTTCCTAATATATAACTGAGAGGTACGTATGATACATTGGTCGAAAAATTAATATAGGGTGAGCACAAAAACATTACTCGAATTCAACGAATTATAATATCAAATCTTAAGAAGAATAAAAAGGCAGCTGTCTAAGCATGTAGAAAACTACCCAAAACATACAATTAGAATTTTACTACTAAAAGGCATATTAGGTAAAAACAAGATCTTTCGCAACAGGCGCCCTGTGCGTCATCAGGTTAAAAGAACTGGCGCTAGGAGAACACACACACTTAATATATAGATAGTCCCGAAGACAACAGCGATCCCGGTGAGTGACATGATATCCGCGTCACAACTCGGTTACAGCGAGAAACAAAGCAAAGAAAGAAAACACCAAATAGATTACAAATACATATTCACCGAAGTGAAAAATAAGCACAGGGTCCGTTATCAACACCCGCAGTAGGGTACTTCGCACGACATAAAAAATTAAATAAGCGAATCCACGGTGCATGTACATGTGCAGGTAAGTCATCGTTACAGCATACGTCCTTAAAAACGTCAATATATAAACTTTCGGCGAAGAGAGTCATATACCTACCTCTGGTCCTAAGTAATAAATAAGTCTCAGACCAAGAGGGCAGACTAGTTCCAGACTTAACCAGGCGTGCAAGGGCAGTAGTAGTAGATTCAGTCTTTACAGTGTACTGATGTTCAGTCACTCTAACTCCTAAATTACGAAGAGTGGATCCTATGTACCATGAATTAGGAGCAGCAGCAACGTCGGTCTTCAAGGGCACACAGTACACGCCCCACTGTTCTTGGATGGGTTTGGGCTCACGATCCTTCCTAAGCATGCTCCGAAGGTTAGAGGCCACATCACCAAAATCTTTTTGTGTTTTTTACACACTCTCCGTAATGCATTTGTAACCGGTGGAAAGAAAGACATTGATCCCACATAAGTAATTTGCTCGCGCTCAACACACAACGAAGACGAAAAACCTCTCCTATGCCGAGCACACAACTTTTTGACAATACCAACACCATACCCATGTTCCATCACAATGGTTTTAATAAAAAGAAGTTCTTTATTCCGAGCAGCAATGCACGAGGAATGGCTATACGCTCTATTCACCAAAGCCCGAATAGCTGCAAGTTTATATCTAGCCGGGTGGAAAGAGGCGTGTGGAATGATATCAAAATAACCAACGGCCTTCCGATACACTTCAAAAGTCAAAAAATCCTTATTAACATGTCCGGTGATTAGAAGGTCCAAGAAAGGGATCTTAAAATGTTCCTCCCATTCTATCGTCAGGTTAATAGTAGGATATTTAGACGACAAAAGGCTTCTAAAAGAAAGCAAAGCATCACCAGAATGTGGCCAAATGACAAAAACATCATCGATGTAACGCAAGTACAGTGCTGGAACCTTCTCTGCCCTGGCTAAAATTACGTCCTCCAAATCTTGCATGATCACCTCTGCCAAAACAGCAGAGAGAGGCGAGCCCATAGGAGTGCCACCTCCCTGACGATAAATGGTCAGATTGAAGCGAAAAAAGGATCTTTTTGCAATAATATTTAAAGCATCCGAAATTGCCTGAACTTGCATTAGGGGAATAGTTCCCAAGTCGGACAACTTAGAAATAATCAAATCGTGAGCTACGTTCAATGGAACACTCGGATATAACGATTCCACATCCAATGATGCCAAAATGAAAGAGGCCGAAGGTAAGTAAAATTCTAATTGTATGTTTTGGGTAGTTTTCTACATGCTTAGACAGCTGCCTTTTTATTCTTCTTGATATTTTTAGCATGTAACTTTTATGATTGATATCAAATCTTATTGGTATATGTGTATAAATATGGTGACCAGAGATACGTTAACTAAAAACATCTTTTTTCTCTTCCGCATAATCTCTATGCACATCTCCCACCGCTAGAGGGCAATGAAATCCAAGATGTTGCTCACCCCACAGCAACACAGCAGGTGCGTGTTGGAATTTACGAAAATAAACAGTGTTGTGACTGGGCGGCGTGCTTTCAGACGAAAATTCAATATCGATCTGCCTACTAACAAGTTTTTTTTTAAATGGCACAAAAATTTCATTGAAAAAGGATGCATCTGTGATAACAGAAAGGGACATACTGGCCGACCATCGGTCTCGGAGCACGTTGTTGATAGCGTCAGACAAGCTTTTTCGAGCTGCCCTAAGAAGTAAGCACGCAGAGCTAGCAGAGAGTTAAAAATCCCTTAAACACGGTAAAAATTATCTTACGCAAACGTTTTAGGTTGCATCCTTACAAGCTGCAATTGGTGCAAGAGTTACACCCGCAAAACAATGCAACGCGACTTGAATTTTGCAGGCATCTTCAGGTGTTAATGGGAAACGATGATAACCTGCTGTCAAAGACTTTGTTTTGGTGATGAGGCGACTTTCCACTTTGGTGGAAAGATCAACAGTCACAATGTGAGGATTTGGGGGAGTAAATATTAGCATGTCACCCTGGAGGTTGAACGTGACTCTCTAAATCTTAACGTGTTCTGTGCCGTATCAGAGCGTAATGTGCACGGCCACTTTATCTTTGAGAGACAAACAGTTACTGATCAAATTTACATGGACATGTTAACCAACTGGTTGCTGCCAGAACTAGCTGCTGAGGGTAGTGTCTACCTTTATCACCAAAATGGGGTACCGCCGCACTGGCTTCTCGCTGACCGCGCATTTCACAACGAGCACTTGCAAAATAGATGGATTGTCCGTACGAGAAAAAATGACCAGCTGTTCTGCAAGTGGCACCCGAAATCACTGGACCTAACTTTTTGTGACTTTTTTCTTTGGAGGTACGTGAAGGAAATCGTGTATGTTCCTCCACTACCCGCAACCCTAGATGATCTGCAGAAACTCATCACTGAAGCTGTAAACTCGATCACAACGGATGTACTGTAGAAAGTCTGGTCCGAGTTAGATAATCCCATCGATGTTTGCCGAATAATCGGGTGTCTGTGGTACCAACCGATGCCACATAAAACTTTATGTGTTGACGCAACTGTAGCCACCAGTCGGTAAAAATATTCCAATAAATATACATCCCATACCGTTGGAAATCGAGGAGTGTTTTGTGCTTGACCTGCATGTTTCTAATATTTCGATAAGAACGGAGAATATAAAAGTCTATTACAGAAAATTATATAACAGTGGTATTGATTACTTTCACTTGTTCTTTTTTTCTTTTTTTTTTTTTTTTTGCAAATATATTGCATTTGACTTTTTGATATGTGCAATTTTCCAGAATAAGAACTATGTCCGTCCTTCAAAAAGCCATCTGGTTGATGTTCGGAAGATTGGAAACTTTGATTTATACTTTACTCCAAGAAATGTTCACCACACTGCGACAAAAACAGTAATATTAAGGATGTGCAATGTTTATCAAAAGCGAAAATATGTCATGATATTTGAGATCAAACTATACAAGACTGTTGGAATAATATCTGAATTTATCAGCGCTTTAGTTTATAAGAGTTGATCATTTATATCTACTTACAAAAAGCTTCATGTCGATAATATATTTGCGTTTTTCCGACGTACATTTTAATCACATTTAACAGCGCAACGTGTTTTGCGTCAAGTATCTAATTGTTAATATTTAAATATAATATTTACGATTATAATGAGATTTAGCTCTTTCTCTCTGTAAGGAAAAATAGATTATACTCCTAATTTTACGTTTTTCGTCCTACATTTCTACATCTTTCCCCTCTCTCTGAAACCCGTTCATTCTTAAATTTGGTGTATTGTTTTTTTTAGCTTTCGCATTTGGAATTTTTCTGATCCGAAAGTAGAAAAAAATAAAAAACAGACAATGAAAATTAAGCTACTCTAGTGGAAAATTTATACATAAGGTTCAAAATGACGTCTGGTTCACGAATTCGGCCTATTCAACGTGAAAGGATACATTACAAAATCCCGTCTTATCTGTTGAAATTCAGCTAAGATAATACCTATAACTAACGCGAGCAGAATGCGTTCTACAATGCAACTGCATCTTTAACTTAAAAAGTGCTGAATGGTAATGACAATCAGATTCGCGAAGTTAACATCCCTACCATTGCTTAAATGCGGTTTTTCAGCATAATATTTTAAATTTTCACTTTTTCAAAGAAATTAAGGCAACCTGTAAGAGTATGTATAGCGTGCTTTGAGCACATTGTTTTACTTGGGCATTATAAATACTGAAATTACTACAAAATAGTATATAATTACTTTCCAGTTGTAAAATTTACGTGACCAAATGCAAATACTGTAAGTTGTATTTGAGGAAAACTATATTGTGAATGTAACTCTCACGAAATTGTTTGCATGCCTGGAGTTTTCTTTGCAGGAATCTTTTGGAATAGTAAATGTGTTTATTAATACTTTCTAGAAAATTGTGATGTAAAGATATAGAAATATCCGACTCAGTACTTATGTTGCCAAAAATGCAAGTTGTCTTCCGAAAAGTCGTTTGCAATTGAACTACATAGGAACATCATGTTTATGACATTCAGTACATAACCTATTCAAGTATAATATTTATATTTTAATGTATATGTAAGATCCAAATGAAGTAACGGAAACTGAAAAAAGTAAAACAATGATTTGCCTTCTACTTTTATTAAGTTATGGATTTTTTTAATCAGCGAAATATTTCTGAATTCCAGGAAATTGTAGTCAATGTATGGATCTTTGTACATTGCAAAGTAATCAAAGGAATTCAGCTGAATCAAAGATATATCTCCTGATTGCTAAACGTTTCCCAGATCATTCCTGTAAAGGGAGTCAAGAGAATTTTCTGAATTGTGAACAATCTATAACAGCTCAATAATTAGATATATTGCGAATAACAGCTTTGGTATAGTAAAAAGCAGGAACATACAGAACAAAGTATGACTTTCACAATGACGCAGTTTGTGGAATAACATTTACAATATTTTTTAAGGTATGGCACTTACGTAGTCAACTGTATCCGCACTTTTATGATACCGTTAGTCAACTATTTTTTCGGAAAATAGCAGACCAGCAATTATAAATATCGCTATTTCACAGTTAAATAATTTTCCTATTCCGGTCCATAAAATACAGACTTAATACAATAGGTATAGAAAACTATGAATTTGCACAACTTTGTGATAAAGTTTTGTGAGGAACGAAAGAAACGTAGATGTTACTTCAGTATCAAATGTAACGTATATTCTTCAGCCAGAACTTAGGAAAGTGGTGCACTCCGTTTGTGATTTTTGTGTGGTTGCAAACGAAATTAATTTCATCCAAATCAAGGTCATATTTACATAAAGGAAAGATAGAAAATGCGAGAAGAAAAGGTTCGATTTTAAACTCTTCCGTAAATGTTTTGGCATTGATTTGTGAAGCAAGGCAGACGTGTTAAAACGAAATTTACTTAATATAATTCTGAAAAATAGATATTTATTGTGGTCTGAGATAAAACAACAGTAAAAGAAAGGGCAGGCGGTGTGAAATTTCTTTAACATCAGATAGAAATAATTTAAAGAAAGAATGCTATACCCTATAAGCTTTGCTAGGCGGATCAGATATTCGACTATGTTACGTCCGGATTAGATTCCTTAGTATAATAAATCATGCTATGGGTAGACGGTGCTTTAGAATTTTTTTTTTCGCTAGGACAGCTGATTGAAGCTCCAAGTCGTTCTGATTCTATCCAATTAATAACGCGGATGTCATGCAAATTCTGAACAGCAGAAACAGTAGGGATAATGCCTTGCTGCAAATGTAGATCTTTAACAGAGATACTTTAGGGTCATTCCTGAAAAAATTTGTTTCGTAGTTTCTTAAAATACTGCATGTGAGATTTTCATTCGATGCTTAAAAGGATGTATCTTAAAACATCTTCAATAGAGCTAAGTTTTCACGAAATTCACCTTCTTTAAGATAAATGTAGCTGGATGCAAATTCAAAACACCCTAATTTAGCACAAAATTTACTATGTTAAAACAAACATTAACGTTTCTTGAATTAAGCTGATACCCTACAAATGCAATTCTTAATTTTTATGATTTAATTATGCAGTGGTATGTTTTCCACAACTTATATAGTTGTTGAAAATGAATTAAAATCATAAAATACTTTATTTCCGTTTTAGAAAAATAAACTTCATCTAACATCTATTTTACAGTTTTGTTAGTCATGGCTGTACATCTGTAAATGACATAAATCGCCTGTCAGTAGGCACAAGATTTAAAGGAAACTTAACATCCAGTGATAAGGACTTTGACTGTGTTTTGCTAATTTTTCGGGCCCACGTAATGCCCGCCTTTGAGTGGGGCAAGTGGGGCACACGCCCCGTGGTGACAAAGGCGTGGGGGCGCCAAAATAAAACTCGAAATATGGTAATAAAGAAACAAATCTTGAGATGGGCACTTAAAATTACAAAAACAAGTATCACTCTTCCAAAAATTATTACGGAAACATCTTTTATTCTAGAACATTTCCAGCCACTCAAGTACATGTCGCACTATTGAAAGATACCGCTGACCAATCTGATATGAGAGGTCATCAATAAAATGCGTTCTTGTATGGTACACACAAATTTATTTCGTACAAATGTGGTCCTGCATTTCGGTAAAAAAGTTTGTAATGCTGTATGCAGTGCCGGATTGATGCACAGGTCTTAGACCCATACCTTATAACAGTCCAGTCCAGTTCTGGAGTATTATTTTATTGGATATTCAAAACAAAGTTGAAACTATTTTTATATACAATTTTTTTCAAAGAATATAGCAATATTATTTTAGTCGATAGTTTACACACTTTTAAATAAACACACCATATAAAAAAACTGAGTTCTACTTCATAGTAAATACTTCAGTGATGATTAGAACAGAAATCAAAATTCAGTGCAGATTAAAAAAACATTCTATAGCAGAAGAAAAACTGCCCTCCATATTCGTGCCTCTTTTTGTTTCCCTGCATTATGGGCCACCGGAAGAGCCAGTATTTTCCATAGATGTCACATATATTTGATTCAACTTCAATCCATCTTTGATTGTAAATTGCTCTTGTGGGTATTTAAATTGAAACCTCAATTAGAATAAAACCGACAGAAATGTAGCGGATGTGCTTAAACTTGACAACATAGATTGTTGTCACAATTCTCAATAAATAATGCCATTATTTCCACTTTAGCTTTGAGGAATGACAATTTGACGCTAGGTCTCTAAATGTGAAAACAAATACCGAAACAATTAAACTATGTACACCACCCAAGCGCAATGGTGTGCTTCTCCAGCAGAAATGTGGTCGATGAGATATAAACATATCAACGGGAGTACGCTGGAATCAATAGCTCAAAAATGGCTAGAAGTATAGCTCTACGAGTTTTAAAATTGCATTATAATAGGCTGCTTCAATTTAACTATGGACATACAAAGATTGCTGATGACAGACAGGTCGCTTAATCGAATCAGTCATTTATCACCAACGTGTGGAAGATGACGGAACATTACAGGAATTCACCTCTCTCTGGAATATCAACCAAACTTCAACCAGGGACCGCAGGTTTCTACAGAGAAAGATCCTGAAACCAGCCGGACCAATGCACACCATGGTACATGTGTCCAGATGGCAGGCGGACGTCATGGACTACACCAAGGAACTCCGAAGAAAGACCGACGCATGCTGTTACCATGGCCGAGAAGCCTTATGGACCTCTCATCTCAACGAGAAATAAAGCCGCTATGCTACGATGGTGTTAATAACAAAAAACTTTGGACTCTGGACCAGTGGTGGTAGGTGTTATGCAGCGACGAATCCCGCTTTACATTATTCCAATCGGCTGGATGTGACTGAGGGGACGGTTTTCTGGCGAACGTCTTATTCCGGAGAGTACAGTGCCCCTTGTGAAGCACGAAGGTGGTGGATTTATTGTTTGGACTGTTGCAGCTGGTACGTCTGAAGCAAACATTTTGCATCGGAATTCATGTCAACATGAATTCTGTACTGTGCTGAGATATTCATAATTACACGTTTTGGCAGTTCTACGGACACGACGACTGTTTCTTCCAGGACGACAATGCCACTTGTTATGTTTCCAGGGCTACAATTAAATGGTATGAGGAAAATCCGGTCTCCCGGATGGAGTGTTCACCACAGAGCATGGTACTCCATCCCATTAAAAACCTATGGGATGAACGTGGACGACTGGTTAGATCTTGACCAACACAACGTTCTTGTTTGGCAGACTTGATCGATGTACTGAAGGCGGAATTAAGGAACATGCCGCACTTCGTACTCCATGGACTTGCAAGACAGTTTACCTCGACGAGTGGCTGCTCTATTCTCTGCAAATGGACAATCATCCCTCTATGCAAATACAGTACTTTTTTTTTTTACTTTCACAACTTCCTTTTGTGGGAAGATTTGCATCAGTTGTTTTCTTTTTCATCGTAAAAGCACTATCCTCAAAAGGCAGCACACTTACAACATTGATTTGGCATGTGACAATTAAAAATATCACACTGTATTGCACTGATTTACGCTCAACGGTTCTAAGTTAAGACCAGTAGATTACAGTCTGTATATCCTATATTATACAGCACTGCGTGCGAATGTATTGCACTCGTGACAGGGGAACTTAACCAAGTATTAAGTAGTGTTACAAAATGAGTACATGGTGGTTTATTATGTTATATAGCAGTGTGATCTCCAGAGCTTAATGAGTTATGGTGTGTCTGTTATGCACACGCAAAAGGGAAATTACTGCAGCGGAAATGACTGTGGTTAAGATTGAAACGATTGACATAATGCGTTCTTGAAAAAAAAGATACACGCGGCTATAATATGTTATATAATTTTTTCTTAGGTGTTTAACGACCACCCTGAACAAATAGTCTTCGTCTGGTGAGAGCCTCACCACAGGAAGATGTCTCAGTGGCTCAGCCCATCTCCATGGATTTTTGAAATCAGATCCTGACAGATAAACACACATAGCGCCGTGGATTGTTCTCCACTGTAGCGTAAATCGAACGCACTCGGCTTGTTATATAGAAGTCTGGGATACTATCCCAGCGATGTCCGGATAATATTTTTCGGTTGCTGAGTGTTAATTAAAGAAAACCTTGAAAGAGCAATGACTTTGTCTATTCAGAAGAGAACACTAAAAATTATTTCTTTTATCATACCTGTTCTTGCACCTTTTTTTTTTGTTGTTAATATTTTATTTTCAAATAAGAGTACCACATGAAGTGCACGAAATTGAGTTATATTATTAACCGGAAATCAAAGTCTCGTTAACAGGCGCGAACGGTGGGATAATTATAAGTCAACAGACAGTTTCTTAGTGTTATGCATATACATTTATTTTGCAAATATCAAAATGAAATTCAAGTCACGCTTTGATTATATTATCGACAAAGACCATTAATGGCGTATATAGTTACAAATGCTAATAATATTATGTCCGTAATAATCATGCGAAGGAAACAATCTGCGTTTTGAGAGTGTTGCAGGGAAAAAACAGGTTTGTGCTGCTTCTGTTTTGAAAGCGAAACACGTTTTCACCGCTGTTTCATGGATGTTATCTCAGTATTTGAATTCCGTTTTAAAGATATGTACCTCGGTAGCTCTGAAGTTAAGTGTTTGCGGCGAAACTTGGGTTGCCTGTCATACAGACACAGTAATTGACTAACGTTTAAGTATTTTTGGGCGAATTTGTAATACATTGTTTCTTTGCGTGAACTTCATATATTTATCTCTTCAGGACCGCTTCTTCATGCAAATTTCATATTTCCAGTGCGTTCGCTATTATATACATTTTTTGCTAAAAATATTCAACGCATAATCTTAATTGAATCGCATTTTGACGCAATCATCTGTGGCTACTTCGGTTAATTTCTAGAATTCGTTGATCATCCAACGCTAAATTTGAGTGTATACACTGACTCTTATAATTTTGAAGCATTAATTAAATACATAGCTGTTCTGATGTTATAAATGTTAAAACGTTGCTCAGTGCTATTTGAGAAAAAGTGAGATTATTGATGACATTGAAATTGTCCAAGAAAGTTTACGCCAGGTAGAGATTCGAACTTGGGTTAAAATAAATTTTATGAACAATTCCAAAGTTTTGCAATAAAATTATATATTTCCGATAGATTAAAAAAACCCACTGAATTGCCATTTATTTTTTAGTATTCCATTGTTTTAATATATTAATCAGTATTTACATTTTGATTTTCTGCGTTATACGTATTTTTCTGCAGATTCAATAAATCTGGGATTTTTTCCAAGCAGGCTGGGAATCAAAGCATTCTATGCCTACTTGGAAAAAATCCCAGATTTATTTAGCTCAGAAACAAAATGCTTTCAATGTAATGTACAGTTAACTTATGTCTTTTACGGGTCCATTGATTTTGCATAAGTGAAAAAAGTGTTGCAAATGTATGTATAATGAGGAAGAACTGAAAAAAAATACAAAGAAAAACATAGTGCAGTCTTCAGGAATTCTGAATGACCAGCTTTATCTACTGTTCAACATTTTTGGTTCTTTTCTGATGATGTAGCAGCTGATTAAATATTCCATCACAAGTCTCACTTTCATCAATTTGTTTCACAGTTGCCGTTATTTCGTGCTTTTGTTATGAAGGCTTACACAATTTTTATAAAAATATTTGGACTCAATGAATAGATGATTTGTATGTTAATAAATAAAGAAAATCGGTAACATTACCATTTGGTAAAAAAAGGAAAATCATCGACTTTTGGAAAATAAGAATTGAATAAACTTGCAATTAAAAACAAAGGAAAAATATGAACACATTTTAAACGTCTGAAATACACAATAGAGGAATAAAAACAAAACAAAAAATTGAAATTTACAAAACCACTAGTTTTTTAGTTTTTCGAATTTTTCACGTATTATCTTAAATACTTAAGGAGCTAAGAATCGCTTAGATCATAAAAGGAGAAATAATAAATTAAATAAAAAAATAACTGCAATACAAGGCAATAATAAAAGTATCGTTTTTTAATATAAAATGAAGTGCACATATTTGGAATCTAAAAAAACATTTATCGAAAACCGTTAAGAGGAGAAAACATCGTGTATTCATGAAAATATCAGCATAACTTTTGTTTCATTTAATTAAAAAAATACAAGTTGACCTTTTACGCCTTTGGCATTATGATATTAAAGTTACATTCTATACCATATTTCTTCTAAAGATTTCGAAATCTGTATTATTTTCAAATCTAAAAAAACTGATTTTCTTACTTCCAAATAACAACAGGAGGAGCAGGTTAATCGGATTTTAATTAAACATAGATAAGATGCGTACTGTTTTTACTCATGTATTAATTTTATCTCTGTTCTCATTTGTACACGTGTCTGGCAGCTGGTTGATAACGGTGTGTTATAAACAAAGCGATCAAATACATTTGAAATCCATAAAACGAACAGTTAATTTGAATGTTTTAATTATTACTCACATGTGTTTATGAAAAAAATAGTATTGTGGGCTGTTAAAAATTACATTTCTAAACATTTTCACTATTTTATACAGTAAGGTTTCTTCACGGTCGAGTCACATTATTGTGACAAATAGCTAACATCCAAAATAACCACCGTGTGCACCGCGGACAGCAGCTAGACGGGGAAGGATTGACTCAATAAGATCCTGAAAGGTGTTCACAAGTATGTGGAGCCATGCTGACTGCAGTGTTTCTGACAGCTGCTGGAGGATGCGTGGTGTAGGATCCACAGAGTGAACAACACTATCGAGGTGGTCCTACAGATGCTTAATGGAATTAACGTCTGGGGAATTAGGAGCCCATGGAAGTACTTTGAAATCTTCATCGCACTCTTCCAACCACTTTCTGACATTTCTAGCTATTTGATACGTCACAGTGTCACGCTGGAAGGTCCCATCCGCCCCAGGAAAGACAAGCAGCATGTGTGGGTTACGTGGTCTGCAAGGATGTTTTCATACCGACTTCGGTCTATAGTGCCTTCCATAGGTATGAGTGGACCCAGGGAATACCACGAAGACATTCCCCAGACCATAGCGGTTCCTCCACGAGCTTTTGTTCTTCCAAAAATGATTGAAGACCGTTTGTCCTCCAGTGTTTTTCTCCTTATACGCAACGTCCACCCGTTTGATTAAGGAGAAAACGTGACTAATCGGAGAAGGCAATCTTTTGCCAATCAGCGAAGGTCCAATTCCGATATTGCTGTGCAAATGTAAGCTTTTGCTGCCGATGCACCTTTGTTAGCAGGGTACGCTTACCTATCGCTTAAGGTACACTAACTGTAGCCTTCTGATTCATTCGGCCAGTGAGTTCATGTACTGTAGCCTGCCGATCGGCCCACGCATCTTCGAAACAGACGTTCACGTCGCACATCAACGGCACGTGGTGTTCCGCAGTTTCCACTTAGCTTATTCGCAATGGTACCATTTCTTCAATCACGGTACACTTTAACTACAGCAGCACGAGAATAGTTTACAAACTGCGTTGTTTCAGAAATACTGCCACCCTTGACCCAAAATCCTATTATAATAATTCCTTTTCACAAATCTGATAAATCGCTTCCTTTATATATTTCAGCAAATAGTGATATGTTTTCAGAAAGCTGCAGCACGCTTTATGTACCCTCCACGCCAGCTCACTACACGCGCCTTCCTTCATTGCTTACGGGCTGTTGACGTCAAAAGTATGTGGTTGTCACAATAATGTGACTTGACTGTGTATGTATAAGAACTATAGCAACGTGTGTCATGTGTGTTACGGCCACATAAATATTATATGTAACATTTGCCCAAGCAACTCGATTACCTTTTTTTTACCGAGAGAAATTTTAAGATTTTCCCTTTTGGATTGGAACCGATAAGATCGCAGGGGCGTTCGCTAAGCTATTTGGCAGCCTACATGCATTGAAAAGTATGGCATCAATATTCAAGTATATAACAAATCATCACGTAGCAGTGTCATTATTTGATAAAACTTCACAGTGCGTGGAATTCTGAAAGTTGTAAATGGACGAGCGATAGGTGAAACTAGAGTACCAAGCGATGATTAAATTGCTGACCTAGAAAGGAAGAAACGCCTCGCGGTATTCAAGAACAGATGGCCCACGTTTCGTCAATAGCTCACCTTCACATGGCACAATTAAAAGATGGGCTCATACGTTTGAATGTAGAAGAGACACGTCGCAAAATGACCCTCGTGACACACTCACTCTGGTAGTGAACACAGAAGAAACATGCCGGAAGCTGCAGGACCTTTTGATGTATAAAGTAGTATCCGTGTCGTGCAGATTGCTGAGGAAGTGAAGCTAAGTACTGGCTGTATTTGGATCATTTTGCATAAGAGTTTAGGGATGTCAAAGTCTGTGCCAGATGGGTTGCGAGAGATGAAGAATGGTCGTGTTGAAAAATATTGGGCTCACCTTGATCGCATGAGGCCTTCTGTTCCTGCATTGTAACTGGTCGTGAGACGTCGTTTCGCCACCAAAAATGTTCAAAACACAGCCACCTGGCGGGAAGAAGAAATAGTGCTTATGTTATCGGTTTGTCCGTCTGTCCGCCCATCTGTAGACACCATGCATATTTTTCTGATACGAAAAATTATTTTTTCATTGGGAAGCTTCAAATATGCAGATGATTATCCTTCGTTTCGTTTGTTTACAATGTAAAATTTAGCGTAAAGGCATCTGCCTTTACGCTATCTTGCGTAAAGGCAGATGGCGTATTCAAAATACATTTATTCCCTACATTTGCTTCCACACATCCAATTGAAAAAAATCTTTCATCTTTTGATTATGTCGAAGTGTATTTTAGGTATAGTTACATGTTTAAGTAACGCATAGGTTTTCCGCTAGGGCGCGTACAAGTGAGTTAACTTTTACCGGATACCTCTTCTTCTAAAACTCAGATTTGAAAAATATTTTCTTCAGCGGATACAGTTCCTTATGGAAAATATTTTGCATATAATTTCTAATTTTTGGTCAAGAATATTTTGGTCACCACGGTATATTTTTTGGCAAATTTTTGCTTCTAATGTATTTGTCACAAAATATGAGATTCTAAAATCTCGATTGAAAGAATTACTTTGTGGACCCATGCAATAACGGCGATATACCTTTTTGGAATATTTTCTTCTTAAAATACTGCATCGTTTCAATGCCAGAGGGCAAACATGTATATATGTCTTGGTCAATATCTCACCTTCTAATTATCCGATTTGAAACATTCTTTCTTTATTGGATCGAGTTTCCGGTGTGATATGTTTTTCATATAAATTCAAATTTTTCAAGCAAATTATAGATTTTCCGCTAGGGAGCGCAATGGTAAAATGCATTTTTTGATTGATTTCTAATTCTAAAGCTTCGATTTGAAAAATTGTTCATGTATCGCATACAGCTCCTGATGGAAAATATTTTTCATATAATTTCTAACGTTTGGTAAAGAATGGTTTGTCCATAAGATTTAATTTCTGCTTCTGATGTATTTGCAGCAAAATCTGAGCTCCTGAAATCTTTGCTGATTTTTTTCCTTGGACCGACATCGCTCACATCGAAAACATTTTGAGAATACTTTCTTCCTAAAAAAATTCATGGTTTTCTAGCCAAGAGGGCGTAGATGCATATCTTATTTTTGTGCATATATCTGCTTTGAAGTGTCCGGTTTGAATTTTTTTCTTTCTTGGAGAGCGTTTGCGCTAAGAAATCTTTCTCATATAAATTCAAAATTTTCTCAACGCACAAGTCTGCAACCAGAGGGGTTCACGATCCACTTTAGAGCAATATCTACGGCATTAGAAACCCGACTGGTAAAATTCTTTCATCCGTCAGATTCTATTGTTTCCCATACCGGTTCCATTGACTTTGAATAGCTTTGATAAATTTAATTTGCGTCAGAATGGATTCAAACGACGTGCTCATTACACCCGAAAGTTCGGTGTCTTTTTCTTGTTTGGTACGGAGAAGGTTTGCTCTTAATTAATCACATGCCTCATAATAGGACAATAAATGTTGCTTATTGTACCACGTTATTGCAAAAATTGCGTGAAGTCGTCAGTGTAAACGGGAAGGAAAATTTCCACTGGGTATTCTGCTTCTCCAGGGCAGTACTCTGATCCTCACCGCCGGTGTTTCCACGCATACCGTAGCAGAATGTGGCTTTCAACTGCTTCCCCAAACAACTTACTCACCAGAGCACGCCCGTAGTGATTTCTGTCATTTTAAAAATCATAAAAAGATTTGCAGTGTAGTTGTTTTGAGGAGGATTCAGAATTAAAGGAGGCAACAAAAAGTTGGTTTGAGGAGAAATATCAAACATTTCTCGCAGCGGGGTTTGCCAATTATATGATACAAAGAGTGTATCCAAGTTACCGGAGACTGTGGAAAAATAGAAGTTCGTTTCATAAAAAAAATATTTCCTTTTGTGTTAGCCTCAGAACTTTTTAAACACCCTAGGATGTTAATAAATATTTTTTATAAATTCAAAAATAGCAAGATTGATTTCTTAAAAAAATAATTCCTTCGTTCCATGAGGAACGTTAAATAACCAGGTCAATTGACGTTTGCCCATCCTATGTGTTCATGACAGTTTACATCTACATTTCAATCCAGATGACAAGATTTCCCTTTCTTTCTTTCTTTAAACTTCCGTTTCAGGAAATCATTTATTATTTTTTTCCATTCCTTTAAGCTGCTCTTCCATTGTGCCTAATGCTCTAAAGAATCACTCTCTCAAGAAGCAAAGCTTCAGTTTTTGATAAAAAATAGGTTTTTGCTTCGATAGGATGTTTTTTGTATGTTTCGATGAAATAAAAAATATTTTCTCAGTAGTTATTGCAAAGATGGTTACTATGAAAATAAAGTGTTTGGGCGGTTCATAAATTCCGCGTTTTCAGTAAATTTTTAAAATAATAAGATACATAAAACTCTGCAACAATTTTTTTTCACTTGTTTCTTTCTTCTTCGGTAATAAACACGCTTTTAGCTTTCCTAAAGCTGAAAGTGGAAACTTGACGTTTGCTGTAGTAGAAAAGAAATACACGTTTTAAGAAATCGTGGAAATTCTGCAAATACTTTTCATTTGTTACTTTCTTTAACTTTGCAAATGTCACTCTCGTTACGGTCTTTAAGCATACAGATTTTCAGATTAAACAAAAAACCAAAATAATAGGAATTCCATTCCGAACTAATGACAGGAAGCAAAATGATTCTTATACCTCCAGTCCATAATCTTGGGCTGTGTTATCGGGGTCCAAATGAACGTTTTGAACTGTAGACAGGGAAGAATAGCATGATTATTTTCCCAATTTGAATGTATTAAATTTTCGATATCAAAATATTATCTCTTTTTTGTAAAACCGTTTAATATAAATTTCAGTGTTTAATCATGTCGTGCAGGGCGCCCTGATTTTGAATTACTTTCCCTTCGCTAGGTAACGCAGTGTTTTCTCTCATCAACAGGCGAAGTTTCATTACGCCTTGAGTTATATCTGCCTATGCGACTTCGAAGTTCTACGGAACTGTTTTACTTTACACAGATGGCGTAATGCGTTTGAAAGATATGGACTCTTGAAATATTTGTTTTTCTTACTTTTCCCTTACCTGTTCTTGTGAATAAAAGGATAGGACCGAGGGAATGAAATTCAGTTTTCATTTATTATCATTACTAGTTATGTATTTTCTCTTAAAAGTTGTAGTTCATACATTATTTTCTCTATTTCCCAAAATGCTGGTTACGTATCAATGGCTGGGGATGATTTATATCTTAGAATTAAGAATCAGCTCCCTGTATTTCCAAGAGGGACCCATTACAACCATTACCATTGTAATTATTTAGGAATTAATTGCAGTTATTAATGACAAATATTTCTTCTTTATGTTTCATGTTTATCCGTATGAATGTTTGGAAAAAGTGCCCACAACTTGTTTTTCCCATTTTATATTCTATTTGTTTCAACGGCGTTAGAACGGATATTTGCCGTTTTCTTTAAAACGTAGGTCCAGAACAGTACTTCCGTCTTTTATGAGTCCTACAACAGTAACGGAAGACTTTCAAATAACTCTGTTTTAAAAAAAATATGTCCGCTGAAACATTTCCGTAGCTGTGCTGTGCACCGAATCTTAAGTATTTGCTGCGGATGGTTGTATATTAGTCATCGTACAGCGCTAAAATTTGGTGACTGAATTATATCGCCTGTAATCAGTCATCTATCGCTAAATTTCAGCACACATGGTTTACTAGGACACCCACTAAGTCTTATTAAATTTTGAAAGACGCTTTCAATAATCTACTGACGCCAGCAGTGCCTTGAATCTTGAAGGTAAACTAGCAGAATACAAAACATAGGTTTGAGACATACAGGTAGGATTTGGCTTACGCCACTTCCAGGTACGCCCGTTTCCCTTTAAAACCTAACATAGATCTTGATTGGAGGGGTTGATTAATCGTTACTCTCTCCGACTTCCTAGAAACCGACGGTCACTACTCTGCCTTTCTTCCGAGACACAGATTGTCATCACCCTGTCCAAGTTCCGATGCACAAACGGTCACAAAAGGAATCTGCAGCATTTCCGCCCCATGAAGTGAAGTGTCAAAAGCATGTATGAGTGACGTCTATATTTACCACAGCACGACTCTGCTCTTTGGTCATTAACATAGAATACGACAGAGATAGAGCAAACGAAATATGCACCGATGGGTCAGAACATTATGTCTACCTACCTAATAAGCTGTAGGACCCCCTTTAGTCCGCAAAACAGCTGCCACTTGGCGAGGCATTGAATCCATGAGGTGAAAATAGGTATCCTGTTGTATCTGATACCATAACGTCAACAGCAGGTTTACCAGTTCCCATATATCTGGGGAGGTTGTGATTTAGCGCGAACAAACGTTTCGAAGTCGAACCACAATGTTTGATTGCGTTCATGTGAGGTGTATTTGGAGGCACAGGCATTAACAGAAAGCCATCAGCATGTTCCCCTAACCAGTACGTGACGATTCTGGCGTCTAGCTTTGCGCATTAGTTTGTTGGTAACGGACATCACCAGCAAGTAGCACAGTAGCCTTGAATGGGTGAACTTAGTATCAACGATGCTCAGATACCTGACAGCTGTCAAAGATTGTGCTCTTAGGATAAAGGGGCCTCAGGTCTCCCAATAGAGCATCGCCCACAGCAAAAAACCGCCACCGTCGCGCCGGTCTGCTTCAGGTAGCATGGGCACCGTTGGTAATAGGCGTATCGGCGCTCGGCCGTCTACGTAATACACTAGGAATCCTCATTCGTTAAACCAGGCCACATTCGTCCAATCATGCACGATCCAATATCGATAATATTGGTCCCGTTTCATGAGTTTTCTTCAATGACGTGCAGTGAGCATGGAAACTACGCTGGGTCTTTGGCTACGCAGGCCCATGCGCAAAAGGTTGCGATGAATTGTGTGCTGCGACACTTTGGCCTGATCACCACGGTTTTATCTGTGGGTGATTTGTCGCACTGTGGGCCTGCGGTCGCTGTGAACGATGTGGAACAGTAACCGCTTCCCTGTGGCGTGAAGAGCTGCGGAAGACACACGGCTGAAGACGGTTCGTAATTTGGCCATCTGTGCACCACTTCTGGTACGTACTCACTAAAATGGCACGTGAACAAACCACAAACGCCGCCGTGTCCAACATCGAAATTCCGAGGAGCCGTGCCGTCGCAATTTGTCCTCTATGGAACTCCGATAAATAGGTAGCTTTTCTCATTCTTCCTCCGAAAAATTTAATAACCGTAAGCTAGCCCTTGTGTTGCATATATACTGCACTAGGAACATCACCTGCGCCACCACCGGGGTCTAGGTGCGCTCATTTATCTAGGTCGGGGTTGGTCATGATGTAATGGCTCATAGGTGTAACTTTTTCCTAATTTGATTGGGAGTTTAACAATGACGTGCAGGAGCAAATTGGTTGCGTATAATCAGTCGGCCATCCCTAATTTATCACATTGTCTCCATGAAAGGGACACAACCAGTGACGTAAGACAAATACAACAGCCAAGCATTACCGGGATTCGAGCCGGAACATACGTCGCAGGAGTGGTCAGGAGTTATCTTTTGGACCACTGCTTCACCTTAGCGGCGCAAAGCAAACAAGACTATTGACCTGGAATTTTTTGACATAAATAACCTGCTTGAGTGTGAAGCAGAATTGCTTCCAACGGACGATTTATATAAATTAACTTAACTAATGTCCAAAGAAGACACAGAGGAAAGTGAAGCAATACTGGTCAAATCCCTAACAATAAAATCACTGCAAGAAGATATTGTTCCTTTTAATAAGGAATGTGTTGTTTTCTGCAGAAACGACTCCAGCTGAAAGCGGAGCTCAATCGTTAAGAGAACAATGGAGACAATTCTACAGAGCGATACTGTATTTTATAATCAGGAAAAAAGAAACCCAAACAGACATATGGTATTTCGATTTTAGTGAGATAATATTTCTTACTTTTTTCTTATATAGTATGCAATTTTCAATAGGTGAAAATCAAAAATAAAATACTCCTTAAGTATTTTGAGTTGATTACAGAAAATCTTGGAAAGGAATCTAATGTATTTACACAGGTATTTTTGCTTCATTCTAATACCGAATTCTTAGCAACCTTCCTTAAAGCTAGTTCTACTTTTGGTAGCATGTCATCAAGCTTCTCAAAAGTTTTGTAACAGGCCACAAGCATTTTGTAAAATTTATAAAATATCTGTTTTCAATTTTAATGTATTATTTTGCTGAAAATAATATTTTGGGTATTACCCCTTAAAAATTAATGTTCATGTTTCGAAACTTATTTTCTTATTTATGTAGAGATTTGTAGTGAAGTCGGTAGAAATTAATCTATGAATAGACATGAGTAATACATGAAGCGTGCTTTTCTCCTCATTTGTGTAGCTACGTATAGAACAAATGATCTTCGAAGACAAATGGGAATGTCAATACCGCACAAGGCTCTTAACTAATTTTTTTCCACAAATAAGCTTTCTTATTTAAAAGAGGGTTTTACGCAAGTATTTCGATGAATTTAGAAAAAGCTAGGAACCCATTGTTATCTTCAGAACTGAAATCACATTCCCTAACATTACTTTCAGTACAAATACTATTTACAAGGCTACATTATGCAGATTATTTTGCACCCATGTCTTTCTCTAAGTAACGCACATCTGTTCCTGTAGGGATACAATGTTGTAACACTTTAAAATCCGTATCTCTTCTTCTAATCGTACAATTCCAAATCCCTGTTTTTTTCGATATTTATGAAATATTCTGCTATGAAAAACCTTGTGTATGCACATTTCCTACCTTTCATGATGCAATTTCATCAGCTGGTGTGCGTAAATAGGCTTTGTACTAGTTATGATCTACCGATTGAAGACATGCGGGATTTATTTTTTTTGTAACTGTTCTTTTACGTATGAAAAAATTACTCTTACATTGCATATTTTGAATTATGCGAAGCATTTGGCAAAGTTTAGGAAAAAAATGCATGTTCACGTCAGCTACACAACACAGAAAATGTTCTTCTTGTTTTCTTTAACATCAAACAGCATAAAAAATTTGGATTTAGATGCCATATCACGAAAGAACTTGCCATTTTTACACGAATTACAGCTGTTAAACCAGAATCGCGGAGATAAAGAGGTGACTGGTTCATTCTTATCATAATCAGGTCTGTAAAGATATTTGGATTTCGGCCAATACTATTCGTCCAGTAATTACAATATGGTATCTAAGTGTAATACTAGAATTATTTTGGATATTTGGATTTATTAGTCTAGTGAGATAACATACGCTTCTGGGGGTAGAAAATATTGTTTTACGAAATAAAAAAATGTTTCGACGGTCGTGGACAGACATTTTGGATTTGCTACTACTTTTCACGGAAATGATATAATATGTATTGTGGGCTTGTATGCTACAAAAGATTTCGCGTAGGAATAAATGACGAGATAAACTTCCAGAGGCGAAATCATATTTCTCATATGGATGACTAAAGGAATTCGATATATGTTATGGTTGTATTAAATTCGATATAGGATATGGTTGTATTATTATGGATGATTAAAGGAATTCGATATAGGTTATTTTTGTACAAACGCTTTGGAAACTAATGGCGACAAGCAGAAATTGGCATCGATTCTTCAAAGTGAATAATATATCTCGTTTATTCAACAGCAGTGCAGTTGAATAAACGAAATATATGTGAATTATGGATAAATAATTGATTCAAAGTTTTAATATGATTTCTTCAGAAGACATACCAAAGATATATAAAAGTTTCATATTCTCGTATCATAGGGAAATATGCTGAATACACAGATTCACTTCAAAATGACAAAAAAAGTGTTGACTTCCCGGTTTGCTGGAAAATCAAAAACCCTAGAAGCATGTAATTCAAAGCAGCTTCTCTTTGCAGCAAAGTAGGAATCTCGGGATGCAAAGAGGACAAAACCCTGGATATAAACGCATTATAATGTTGGCATTTGTTATATAACCTTTGACATAGATACCAGAAGTGCGATTTACAGAAAGTTCTACGCTCATCAAATATTAGTAAAAACACGTTCCTTTACTGCACGTGATAATTCTACATCCAAATGACTTTCTTTTTTATTATTCATTTCATATTGATTTTACGTTACTCTTGTTAATGGTAAATATTTTCATCAAAAGTAGTGAGAATTGACGAGCCGAAGTAGGCCTGCGCTGTTGCATATATGACACAAATCGTGATTGACGGCATTCCACATCTGGCTTAAAAGAAAAATTATTTTTGACCCGATGTCATTTTATGCCGATATTCCAACAACAAAATGCACGAATAACGGACAGTACATGTCAAGCATCGCAAGTGACCATATTTGCACCTTTGCATAGCAACAAAACGCAAATCTGAAGTACATGCCATTAGTTATTGGCGAATAATTGCTGAGTGTTGAAATTTTGGTACCCTCTGTCTCCTCTCAAATTCAGATTAATATATAACTTTAATAAAACCATCGTACATGCACGTTTTTATAGATAGATCTCATTCGAATTTCGTAATATTTTTTGTAACTCCTTAAAGAATAATAAAGTAGCCGTTTACTGCTGAGTACACTAGATTTTAATGCACTTCAATAGGAATTGAAATACTTGAAAACACCTTCTATTGAAGATAACGATATTGATCGTCCAAAAATTATCCGAAAAAGCTCATGTGCTAAGATATTATGAACAAAAATCGAGCACAAATATATAGGATAGTGAGTTAATATTTAGAAAACTAGGTGAATTATACATCATCTATTCATTATGCACTATATTCCCGTAAAAGTAAAGTTTTTAAAATTTTACGGTTATTCATGATAATAAGCTGAAGACACCTGTTCAAAATTTGCCAAAGGTTTCAGTCAAATGTGAAAGTTTTTATATATCTTTTAGCACACGTACGCACGCATATATTTAGTGATTTGTAACCAAAGGATCGTAGATGTTAACAACGGTAAACCTTAGTAATCATTTGGAATATGGTGAGTTCAAATATTTTCCCCTTTCCTTAGCTCACTTTTGGAGATGTTCCTATTTTACGTAATTTCGGGCGCATGCGTTAATGAAGTAGTACACTTTCTTTCGTTTCTCATTGTTCTATACGTGAGAACCACGGAGGACGGTTTTATAGTTATTTTTCTAAAGGAAAAGGTTTATGGACAATGATCTTTGCAGGAAGGTTTCAAGAAACTATCTCGTTTTTACGGTGTACGGAAGAACAGCTGACTGACCAGGTGATGCACAGAGCGTAAGGCGTTAAGATAGGAATGTAAAGGTGGGGTCATACGGAGTGGCAGAAAAAAGAATGATAAACAGAAGAGAACTCGTGATCCGGCTCTGGGAGAAAGCTGTTGGTAAGATTTCCGTCCGTGTCGTCAGATGGCGGGATCAGAAATATCACCTGTCGTTTGACTTCAAAGGATTGAATGTGTTGACATAAATTCATTTGAAACCAAGATGCAGTAAAATGATGTTTGTGTATGGCAACTGCGTCTTTCAAAGCGCGAATGCTTTTATCCTTATGTAAAAAGAAACTGAATGATATTTTAAATCATATTCCCGTGAAAAGAAGCGAGTGGGCATTTGGTTTATTAAAACACTTTCTAAAGGTAAGCTCAGGAATTCGTACGGTTAAGCATTACTCCATACCGAGACAAAAACGACAGATATTCTTCTTGTACACTGTATTTGCTTTATGTGTTTCTATATTGAAAAATGATTATCAATTTCATATGTACTGTTATTCAGCTTTCACAGGACAAAAGTTTCCGTCCGGTAGCTTGTACTTCACATAAATCTTCATCTCATCCTGAGGGAGATCATTGGCAGTGCCGTTGTTTCGAGGGATAATATTTTTTATTTCAAATAATTTCGTGAGAACATAAATTCAACATGTTCAGCTGTACACATTTGAAATTTCAAGACATTATTTGTGAAATGGTTAAGGTGCTAGTCGAAGAAAGGTAAAACTGTTATAAGATTAGTATAATGAGACAGTATAAAGGCGTTATCCTTTATTTGGCTGCAGCTAGCGGAAAGTGCAGCGGAATATTTCACAAGAGAAAATTAAGTGGATGCGCTATGTGCTAATCATATAACAAGGTAAAGAGAAACTTTTTCAAACTAAGAATTACTTGCTGAACTACTTTAGTCTCAGTTAGTCGTGGTAAAACGTACACAGAACAGCACGTTTAATTAGGTTTTTTGATGCTCATTAAAATAACATCGATTCACCTGAAATGTTCCTTCCCTTAACTCATCCTTCCAGCTACACGGACCTTGGAAGAGTTAATTTTTCTGAATTTGCAGTCTGTTACTGTTTTTAAAAAAACACATTTCCATTATATTTTGTAAATTATATAATAAACCAGTTGCATTGAGAATTTTTTGTTTCCAAATTAAATTCGTATTCAAGTTGCAGGCAATGTGTTGTTAGAGAAGTTTATATAAAATAAAATGAGTTGGGCACCCACAAACACATTTGGGAATCTATTTTCATCAAGTGTTTTGGTTTAACACAATGGGATATTGTACACATAGAAGCAAAAAACATTCTAGATATTATTACGAACTAAGGATTGCGTAAATTGCTACGATTCAACTTGAATTTATTTAATAATGAATAATATAACGATAATTCTTGTAATCAGAATTCTGAAATAGCTGCCGTATGTGAACAGCTATTGTTGGTTAAACTAAACACCAATTTGACATAATTTTCAGTAATTAAAGAGAAAAATGATTAAAATTTTGATAGCATTTCATTTTCTCATATTAAATCATCTTCTTGTTTTTACATTCGGTAAGAGGTTTTTCCATATTATGATTTCAAAGTGTAGATCACTAGAGGAATGTTTCAATTCGTTTGGAACGGAAAAATAAGATATTTCCAGAAGAATTTTAGTGCTTACACTTAACAGAGAAGGTACAGAGGCCAGGGATATTACAGTGTAGTGTAAAACTTTAAGATTTTTTACTGATTTTGAAAATTTTAACTACTAAGATTCAACCATATGCAAATATTGTTTCATATATGACTGGTAGATTCTTGAAAAAGTTTTCGAACGATAATTAGAAGTGATTTCAAAGAAACGATATTGAAGATTTCTATAAAGACATTGGTTTGTTGGAAAAATGGAACTCTCTTACAAAGCCTTTCTACGAGCTATATTTCCAGAATATTGATGAGGATAGGCAAAACTTCTTAGAGTTCAATGTCCCAATTGATTTCACCCAGAAGGTTATTTGGGAGAACATTTCTAGAACGATTTATTATTTAAATAGAAGAGACTTCACACTTAACCCACAATGTGCTGCAAACTGGAGAAGGGCAGCATCGGTGGAATGTTGGTAATCCACCATACTGTTGGTACTGTATTAAAATTGAGAAAAGAGTACATCTCTTCGCAGAATGTGTATTTGCAAAAAAAAAAAAAAAAAAAAAAAAAAAAAAATATTTGGGTAGAATTGGCGCAGTGCGCGGGATTTAGTACCGTTGTGCTATTTCGAGTAATTCTGCTGCATCCAAATCCCAAAAAGAAAAACTATGTTTATCTGATTGTGTTTGTTGAAACATCTTACAAAATTTGTCTTCAAAGGAACAGAGTTATTCAGTTTGAATAGAATAAAAGGGAGCACAGGCCGACTCTCTGGGCAGTTAAAAGAAATATCTGAAATCGTATGTTATTGGACTGGAAACACTTAATCAGGAATCCCCTCAAATGATCTCTGCACGCACTGCTCGCCGTAAACTGCATTGGATGGGATATGGCAGCCGAAGGCCTGTTCGAACACCTTTGCTGTCTGCAGTTAACAAGAGTTCGCACAGGAGAACTAGGATTGGACAGTCGATAATTGGAAACAAATTATGTGGTCCGATGAATCACGTTTTCAGTTGCACCATGCGGATGGCCTGGTGAGAATTTAGCGTATACAGCACGAAAGCATGAACCCCAAATGCATTGCTACAACTCTTCAAGCTGGTGGAGGCAACGTCATGGTTTGGGGAATGTGTTCCTGGCATGCTTTGGGCCCTTTAAATCGTGTTGATCAACGTCTGACTGGCACATCATATCTAAACATCGTTGCTGACCAAGTGCACCCTGTCGTATTGATGATTTATCCCAATGGCGATTGCTATTTTCAACAAGATAATGCGTCCTGCCATAGTGCTCGTATTGTACAGAATTGGTTTCAGGGGCATGCCGGTGAGGTTACTTTGCTTAGGTGGCGCCCACAATCTCCACATCTGAACCCCGTTCAGAATTTATGGGATGAAGTTGAACGAGCCATCAGACAGCTGGATCCACAACCCTGCAATCTCACACTCCTGGAAAGTGCTATTCATCAAACATGGTCTCAGATTACACAAACCACCTATCAACATCTCGTGGAGTCCATGCCACGAAGAATCAACACAGTTTTTCAGGCAATATGTGGCCAACGAAACTCAGGAGTTGGTCAAAATAAAGTGGCCATTCAGATTTAAGAATAATGGATACAATTAAAATTCAAGTTTTTGTGAATTTTATGTACAGAACACATTTTTTTATAATAAACTGTTATCTATTATTTTAAAGCCTGTGTCTAATGACCAGCATTTCTTTTACAAGAATTCTTACATGATTTGACACATCCGCTTACATTTAAAATTCAGAGTGATGTCGAGCAGTTCTGTTATACGTATTGTGTGTATATTCAACTTTTATAGTGTAGTGAGCTCCCAAAAACCAATTAAAAATCCGCATTTGGCAACAATAATAAGAAAATCCTTATGAAGATCATTTGAATTTGCAATGAATACACTTCCATTGATCACACAGACGGAGAATATGATTTGCATTTACGATTGTTTAGTTACAATTCTGATAGAATATTTTTTTTAACAAATATGTTCTGTTATGCTAAATATTTTCCGCAGATATTCATGTTCAGAACATACTCCATACTGCGCATCGTGCAGCAAGTACTTTTTTGGAGCGATAGTTTACCTACTTCTAAAATATATAATGCGAAAAGGTGTTAAACACGGACTGCATACTTCTTAAAATAGCCTTTGGTGTAAAATTTTTAAAGGCCTTCAATTTCATAAGATTGTTGTAAAACAGACTAAACTATTATTTTATTTCTCCATATTTTCTTATTAAAAAAAAAAGGAATGACACTGGTCGGAATTTTTTTTTTTGACTTTGGGAAAGTTACTCAAAGCTAAGGTAATTTTGTTAAGTTTGGTGTAATCTAAGAGATTGTTTCGGTGAGGCGTCATCCTCTTTCGAGAAGCATGAGTGGTTGGAAAGAAGACGAGTGAACTATTTTTGAATTTTAAATAAATTTGTTTTAAATTATAATAAACTGCAAAGTGGTTCAACAAAGCCTGGGTTTAATGACCGGTATTTATTCTGTTATTTATTTTACCGGTCCTCAAATTCCACATTATTGTTGTAAATAAGACAAGACTATTCTTTGGTTGCCAAATTAGTGATCGAACATACGGCGTGTTTTAGGATTGCACTGGTTGCTAAACCTTCATTTCAAAAATTGAGCAAATCTGCATCAAACATCAGTATGTGTACTTTCTAATTATGAGAATGAGTAATCAAAAGAAAATATATTTTCAAAAATTGAACAATCTTATGGGTAGAAGACATAATCTTAATCGTGAATTTAACACAGTTACCAACCAGTGAATCATAATATATTTTAGATTTGCTGAATGGAAATAGCTCGGTACGTACAATTCCGCTAAGTACATGATTCGCAAGGACATGCTGTTGAAGTTCATTTAACCATATAAGCGTTTGATGTACCTGAACCAAATGGTGCCCCAAAATTTCTGCGTTTTCCAAACCTAAATGTTCACATAGTTCCGGGTTTTAGGAAAACTACGCCAAAATAATTTTTCTCCTCTCATCGTCACAGTGCCCAAAATAAAGTTGCCACTGCTAATAAATGCTCGTCTCTGTTCTCTCATTATATCATAATTGACACCAGGTGCGATGAGAATGGACTATTACCCCTGACACGCATTCAAGCCATTGCGAAGAAACAAGTGACTTAAACATGTTCTCTTACTCCTTTCTCAGGTTAGACGACACCGTTATAGTCCTTTTACAATCATTCCCGTAAATGACAACTTTGAAGAAGAATGTTAGGGTAAATCGAAGCTTTTGATGCTTAGGTCCACTCGTTTCACTGGCGTTCGGTTTACATCTCAGACATTTATTCCAGTTGATTTCACGCAATCTACTAACCCCGATTTATTAAAAGGATGAAAGGGAGATAACATTTGACACTGGTAAAAACATAGCACCAGCGATGGCGCTTAATTAGATTTACAACGTTAAACGTTTTCTGTTTGCTTTAAAAGGTAATTTTCAGTTTTTCATTCGGACAAATATATGCACTTAAAATGCGCAATAGCGTAAGCAGACCTGAAATTTTTCTGGAAGTACTGTTTTCATAAAAACCAAGAACGCAGATACATGCTAAACATTCCCTGTATTGTGATTTGCAGCAATATGTCTTCGACGGATACGTGATATATCTGTTTCTTTACTAAGTAATCCTTACATCAAACGCAAACGTGTATTCAAAAAATGCTGACACCTGAGTTTATTTTAGATGGAGCTTAAATGCACCAAATTCATTTCAGTTAATTGTTGAGTGTGTTTAGGTTAAAAAAATTTCTTCAATAGTATTAAAATGTATTGAGTTAAAAAGTTAAGGAGTAATAATTTTTCAATATCCGTAGTTCAACGTTAAGGGTGCATATGATTTTTGTGTGCTCGTGGGATTTTCAGAATGGTTTCTTTTACTTTTTATGGATCCTTAAAATGGGAAAAAACGCAGGTCAATCAGAGAAGCAAATGCTTGTGATTCTTAATATTGTACATTTCAGAATCACGTCTGTGGAAGAACGATTACGAAGGAGACATTCGTTTTGCGGAGAATGTCCTACAAGAATGTTCCATAAATACTGTTTTATTATATTAGATAATAATAAATGCAAATCAGGAAAACATTTAAGATGTTAGGCATTTCTTCAGAGAGCAAATTTCTCCTAGCAAAGCTGGAAGTCCTGCACAATCATTCAATCTCGAGAATTGCTGGAAAATTATTCCTGTACAATTATTGTTGAACAGTCTCGTAGCCTCAGATGGTCCTTGCGTTTTCAAGTTTCACTTGACACCACAATTGGAGTCCATGAATAACACATTCTGAGGGATAATATGTGAAACATTTTATCACACTGCCAAATTGAACTGTGTCATATTTTGTAGTGTTGATTACTATGAAATGCAACGGAGCTCATTTCGTCATGTCATATGTCTTTTGTGAAGTGCTCTGTCGGACAAAACTGGCTAATGGAACAGTGAAGATAAACGATGAGAGTCTGAGAGTTTACGTGATAGATTTTTCTTCATTCTAGAATATTCCTTTCTGCCTTCTACATTATAAAGTTAACATTCATACCGGCATTTTACTTTTATGCAAATGTCCTTACTGCACTGAAATTACACTGCACATATAAATAGCAGCATTTACAATTCTGTGACAATTGCATTAATTTGAAATGTATATTTTTTATCTTTTTCACTTTGATTGTCTGGTCTTTCTTCAAAGTGTATTCATGTATGTGAATTATCAAGAGAAGGGCGTAACTTGTTTAACTTACACACAACTTAGTTAGCGTGTCAATCTCTTATAGGGGAAGGAGCTCCTCCTACGTTTTGTGGTTTGTCAAGGGACCAAACGTTCAGTGGTTGCAAACCCATCCGTTGCCGTATATGTGTTTCTGGAGACGGTCCAAAAACTTTTAAAAATATGTTTAAAACGTTGCACAGAACTGTGTTGTTTAGTATAATTAGAAAAAAACACCACAAAGCCTGAATATGGCTCCAGATTCCGTCAACCAAAACGTTTGTCGTATGTTTTCAGAATATATGAACCTAGGTGTTAGACCGTAGGTACACTAAATCATATCCATTAAGAATTTAACTGTTTGTGTATTTTAGGAAGATTATAAATACACTCATCGTCAAAAAAAAAAGGTTGAAACCAGAAGGACGTGTCGAATTGCAATGCTATACGGGAAGAGGGTAAAGGTTACCAGGAACAGTAAATGATTAAACCTTGAGACTGATATCAGCAATATTTATGGAGCTACACGTCAATAAGTAGTGACTTTCAGTATGGGGTCGGGCCTCCATGTTTGCTCACACAGCATGCTAGACCTCACGGCATGGATTTGTACTGGTTCCCAATGGTGTCTTGCGATAAACCTTCCATGCAGCTTGAAACTTCTCCCGCAGTTCCTTCAGATTTTGCGGTGGGAGTAGATTGTAAAAAACGCATCCAATAGCATCGCACACATTTTCAACCTGCAATAGGTCTGGCGATGCGGCTGGCCATGACAGAGTGTCGGTGTCCTGCAGGCAAACTGTCGAAACAGCAGCAGTATGCAGACGAGCGTTGCCTCGTTGGAAATTCGGCCCGGAGTGAGCTTTCAGAAAAAGAAGTAGGGTCACTGGTTGAAAGACCTCATTAAGTAACTTTGGGCTGTAAAAGTGCCTGTAACGAACACCAAGGTGATCTGGCATCGTAGGTAATTGCACCCCACACAATTACCACAGGCCTTCTGGTCGTGTGATGTTCGAAAACAAACCGTTCATCTTGGCGCTGACCACGGTGTCTCCACACAAAATTCGTTGATCGTTTCCACGAAGACAAAAACGGGACTCGTCACTGAAAATATGCAGCTGCGATTCTGCGTGGCTCCATGAGCGTCTGACACGATACCATTGCAGTCTTTGGCGACGATGCAATGGTGTTAAGGACAGTCGTCGTAACGTCATCGTGCGTGTAGTCCTACGTCGTGCATCCTTGTTTTATTGGTGCTTTCACAAATCTGACTATGCGTGGAGGGCCCCACTGCTCGCTGAATATCCGCATTTGTGGCTGTTGGGTCGCTCCGCGCATGTCGAATAACTCGTCGGTCCTGTCTGTTCGTCTAGGTTTCCCAGACCCTTCCTGTAGCTGCTGCGTTCTTTGTTCTGTCAGCTGCCACAAACATCGTGCTATGGTAATATCCACACGACCGATATGGTGCGCAATACGGCGATAAGACCATCCCGCTTCCCGGAGCACGACGACGCGATCCCTCGCGAACATTTTCCTAATGCTCGAATTGCTTTCGAAGTTTTTTCATAAGCATATTTCACTTACAAAGGAAACAACACAGTAGCACGAGTCAAAGTGGCAAGCAGGAGCAATGGGACGACCATTCATAGCCCCTGAGGCACAGCGCTGTGATCCCTCTTTGCTTACGTCAGATACGCGGCCGAGCGTGATACTTGCCTTATTTGCGTTTCTCAACTATGTCAAACATACCCACCAAATTGCATTCCTGTCGGTTGCTTTCTTTTGTGTTCGACTAATGTTTTGAGGAAGATGGTACATTAAGAATATTAAACGAACTTCAGGTACTCGAAGTAAAACTGATCAACTTTTTCTAAGAAAAAATATAGTAGTTGAATCTGCAGTTTCCAGACATAATGATAATATATTTGTTACACACTTATTCTTATTTAATATTGATCTAGCAAAAATATCAGCCTTACTTTTCCAATGGTACATTTTTCGAAAGACATTTTTTTCGCAATTAAGGATTAAAATTTGCCGATCGATAAAAGTAGCTCTAAATTGTAGCCTACTATACTTAATTTTTAGTCGAAAACAATTCTTTTATATAGCAAATGATTTCGTAAAATACATATTAATTTACATTTAGATGTTCTAAGTCAAGGTTCTGAGAAATTTTTGTTAAGCAGAAGATATTTATTATTAAAGGTAAACTTTTTATACACACTCCACTGATACGAAGGTGTGTTTCTTTTCAAAAATGAGATATATTATCCCAGTCTAATCACTACTTACATGATCATTGGCTCAAAACAGATTAAATAATAATTGTTGGATAACCACAAAACATATAAAATTTGTAGACCAGGGGGATTAACGACGATAATACAGGGCGCTTCAATAAGCGTTCAGGCGATTGGATTCGATTCAAATTGATCTCCTTTTTGGCCATTTTCTCATTAAAAGAGCAATTTCTTTCGAATAAAAAACTGTTAAAAATTTTAATAAAAGAAAAATATAAGCGTGTCTTTGTATACCATGGAAGAATGAATAAACAAAAATAACACAAGTATGTTTTAAACACAGTGAAATAATTCTTACCAACTTTCCAGTTACAATTAGAAGTAATACTCTATTGCACAAAGCTGTCGGAGGATTATATCAAAACCTACTTCGACATTTTCATTTTTATGTCAAACAGATTCAGAATGGAAAAATGCATTATCTATTATTACTGTGTGTAGCAGGACTTAAAAGAAAAACCTCACCACTCCATCTTCTAAGTTCTTTTTTTTTCACTTCTAGGGTGAAGCATATGTACCATTGCATAAACAAGGTCGCTGTCACACACGTTTTCTGATTATGTTGCCAGAATATGGGCAGAGTACTTCGCCATGTACACTACTCGTGATTTTATCATATGTCCTGCAGCATTGCCACATAGTACCCAAGTTAATTTTGTCTTTCCATGTTACATGACCTGGTGTCTCTTTTCCACTTTTATGAATGTAGGTTCTATTGGACATCTTTTTCCATAACCGTCCGTTTTCATTGCAATTGAAGACTTATGTAAGATTCGTTAGCACCCATGTCATAAAAATTAATTATTGATATGTAAACATATGTTCATTTCCACGCGGGATTTCTTTGTTCTCGCCATTTTGGTTCAGGGCGGAGAAGATCAGTATGTTTTAACGCTATTCATGTCCGATACACGCTATTAGACGCATTATATTTGACTTAGTACATAAGTATTTGAAGTGTATTGTTCCTGTTTGGTGTGGAAATATGTATATTTTAAGTGCCCGTTCAAGACATAAATGAAAGATTAAGGGTTTTTACAGGTGGCCCCACGTTGGCGAGGAAAAACACCAAAACCCGATTGAGTGGAATTGGAGGTTTTGGGAAGTTTTTAAAAGAGAAAGGATACTTTGAAAGTGGAAGAGTGGAAGACGGGAACCTGGTTTTTCAGAGACATGTCGGGTTGATAATTTGGTGTCAGAAAACACGAAAGGATTTGCGGTTTTACCGGATATCGTAATATTAGGTTTTCGTCACGTAAATGCATCGTCGGTTTACGGGGGGCACCGCGTTCGGATCCATGGTCCATACAGCCAGGACGGGAAACACATCAAGAAAGCACTCCATTAACTAACATTTAAAAAATTCCAAGCAACATTGTTTTAGAGAGATAAACTGTCACCTTTTTTTTTTTTTTTTGGAACTCTATAATTTTCCGGGCAGGATTCTATGAAAAAGAAGAAAGAACCAACAAAATTATGTGACGGCTCTCACTGGATCGCAGCTATGTTAAGAAAAAGATAGAAAAGGGCGAGGGTTGTTACAACTTATTTTAGGTGGCATCCATTCTCTGTAATCAGCTTCTTCAACTCTGCCGGAAATCTGGCAGCATCTTTTTAATCGGCAGACGCAGCCTCTCCAGTATGTTTTACATTTTTTCAGTCTAACCTTCTGAATCTGTGTAACCATCCTCTGCTTAGAGTAGATAGCTTGGTGTAATTCGTTTCAGGGAATCATTTGTTGATGTCTTCGTATTAGCACAATGCTTTTTGCCGTAACATGTTACAATCAATCGAAACACGTTTTATGTTCTTGTGCGTTCGCAGTGTGGCCGTAACTTTCGCAGTTTGATGGATGACCACCAGACTCGCACAAGTTTCTTTCCTCTTTCCTCACATTTCACTGACAGGAGATTCGTTTTCACGGTAGATCTTAGCAACCTCAAGATAGGATTTTTTTCTTCCTACTTACTAAGTCGAGAACTTTTACCATTTCGCTTAAAAGAAGCACTTTACTGCTTCTCTTGGCATATCTGAATAGCTAGAATCACCGCTCTTGCGTTTTGAGGCCATTATTAAGTAAAAGAAGGATCAGTCGAACACAAGCAGTGCATACAGCAACAGTCGAAATGATACCCGAGACGGCAACTAAGTGACTAACGAGCTGGTAGCTTATACATCGGGATACGCTGGACAAAAGGATGATTCAAGTCCCGGGCGGGGCACGCAGTGATATTTCATTACGCTACTTGGAACGGTGCGAAATTTGAAATTTGTGAATTGTTTCTTTCTGGAATTTTCGGTGTAAACCACTGACAAATGAAACCACGGATAACGAGACAACTCTGATTGCATAAATATATTATTACGAATTATAATGAGCAAAAGAAACACTTAGGCAAAACCAATTTATTAACTACGATCACGATGCTCGACTACGATTTAAGTTAATAAAATAAGAATGTCAATTCTTTATTATAATTTCGCAAAAAACATTCTTCAGTTCCATAGCACATTGCGGGAAATATGTAGCGCAATGCTTTGCATTACATGTTGTTTTTGTTAAATTAGGAAAAATAATTTATATTATGCACTTTGAAATCTACTTTTTTTATCAAAATCCAAACTCTTCCCGGTAAAGGTTTACGAAAATCAGTTGTATTCCACAGATTGGACTATGCTGCGCTAATGACGTTTAGTTGTTCTCCGGAGAATGTCATTTTTAACAATTGCAAATATGAACGGTATATACTGTATATACTTATTCTAAAATAGATTTATAAGCTGAGCTATGCAGTGATTGTAACAAGTACTTCGAGTAAAAAGTTTTGATCTTCAGTTTTCTGAAGCCCACACGCAACACAAGTTGCATTGCGCCCAATAATCCTTGTGTCTAACTACCGTTTTCACTTCACGGAACCCTTGAACTAGGCCTTCAGACATCGAGTAATCCCGGTTCACATAATTATACGAGATTTAATTTACTTGCGAGATTATCTAAAACGAACGAATGAAAAAGTCACCAGTAATACTGAATTGGGATGAAAATGATATAAAAACGATTCTGACACAAATTATGTTATTGAGTAAGTTTGATAATTAGCCTTTTGCTGCAAATAGTAAGCAATGAAATGGGACAATATACCTCACCAGTACAAGTAAAACCCATTGCTAAATAGCTGTCACAATCAATGCTATTCTTCCTAGTGTTTCTTACCTTCCAGCTCTCACTATTTATACCTGGTTTGGACATCAAATCGTGATCAGTTACTTACTTCGGTCAATGGTTAGTTTACTCTACTCTTTACAGTATTCTGAATTCTGTAACGTGCGAGTTCCCACAACTTCAAAACACACAAGTCTTAATCCTTCGCACCACATTCACAAAATTATTTAAACAAGCAATACAATTTAAATGTAATATCACTGATTAAAGCCTATTGGCCGATAGAGGAAGTCCGGACTCTTCTTCTAAGAGTCAGATTTGAAACATTATTTCTCTGTTTGATAGCGTTTTCGGTGCGAAATGTTTTCCATGTCATTTCAAAATTTTTAAGTAAATCATACACTTTCCGCTGAGGCTCGTAAAGGTAAATTGCGTTTTCTATGATATTTCTGCTTCTAAAACTCCGATTTGAAAACTTCACCCTGTATCGCATACATCTTCTGGTATAAAATACTTTTCATATAATTTCCAATATTTGGTAAGAATGGTTTAGCCACCAGGGGACATAAGAGTTCATTTCGGCTTCTGATGTATTTGGAGCAAAACCTAAACTCCTAAAAACTCAATTAAAATTATTTTTTCTGGAAAAATACCGCTAACGTCGAAAAACTATTTCAGAATATTTTCCTTCGAAAATAACACATGATTTTCCCACCAGGGGCGTAGATGATTTTTTATGGGAACGTATGTCCTTTTCTCTGCTTCGAAGAGCCCGATTTGAAAAATTATTACTATGTTGGAGTGGGTTTCCGCTGCCAAATGTTTCTCATATACGGGAATTTCAAATTTTGCTCAACGAATAATTCTGCAACCAGAGGGTCGTAAGATCACGATTCGGTTTACATCAATATATGTGTTATTAAAAACCAGATTGAAAAACCTCTTTCTTCAGTCAGGTACTATTGTTTTCCATACCGGTATCCCTGACTTTGAATAGTTTTGATAAATTTAATTCGCGTCAGAACGGATCCAAAAGACGTGCTCATTACACCCGAAAATTAGGTGTCATCTTTCTTGCTTATGATTTGATTGCACATTGCATCACAAGGATATACTCGCTCAAGAAATCCAGAGGTTCAAGTGCCTTGAATAAAGCGTAGTTTCTTTGTACATTCTTTCTCCAAAACTTAAAGACACTTATCTTTGTTCCTCGTCTGACCGTACTACAATTTGACATCAACTCAAAGCGCTGCTTTTTAGGAAAGTTTAAGCACTAATGGAACACAAATTCAAAGTTTTTCGTTTAGGTTTACACGAATATAATATTTTAATTAATAAAGTGAACTTATACTTCAGAAGGTACGTGTGAAAAATTAGATATTTAAATTACATTGAAAGAAGAAAATGTTCTTGAACTTCACGGAAATGAGCCTGAACATCCTATGGCGTTTCGGCTGTTGGTAATGTAGGAGTATCAAACGCCCGCTATCCTTTTTTTCCCAGGTATTGTATTACAATGTTTCAGTAGTGTTTAACGTGGACGATACAATGCAAGAAATATCTTTAAGGCCAATACAAAAATCGCAAAATCTAGAACTGAGGGCAGCAAATTATGCGCATGGCATGACATTGAGGTAAACAGTAATACTTCTTGCTAGTGTTTGTTTAAAAGCACTTAAAATTGTTTCAAACACATCATATTATAATTTGAATAGGCTATACAACTTTTAAACATATATAAGTCTAGTTATATTTTCTTCCGCCACATTCTAAATCGCTATACCTTATTGTGTTGGGATCCGTACTGCTGCATGTCCTGAATCATTGTACGTAGTTCGTTATGCAATACATATATTCTTTACAACGCAGAAAGCGAAACCGTATAGAAGACTGAACAAGGAAAAATTCTGGGTCTCCCCGGTGACGCTGTGGTCTAAGCGATGGCTTTTGATCATTCGTCGTAAGGGGTTCGGGTTCGAATTCCGGTGAGGAATGGATGTTGTGTTCGTCTTACGGCACTGGCTCTCTTCCTTTCCTGGAATAAATGGCCCTAAATTATGGACTGGCGCCTGCTTACAGCCCATTAAGTTGCTCACTGTGGCTGTTAAACCTCCAATAAAAAATAAATCTGGCTTCCAAAGCATGTGGAATGCACGACAAATGAATAGATGCAAATATGCTGTAATTACTTTTTCGCAAGATCTTGGAAATTACGGCAAACGAAGATGCACAGGTAGGCGATCATCTATTACCTCTCGTCAAAAGAAATCCATTTCTACCAAACTTTTCATAAAAACAATCGTCGTCCAAAATTAGTAGTGCTTTTGGATTATCTTGTTCCAGTAGAATGGTGCATAAAGTTTTACTGAGAAATCCGAATAGTCGGTATTCAAATATAGAAGCACAACACCCCTCAGACAAATCATAAGGAGCGTTGAGTTTTATTTGCTTTAAAGAGTCTGACTCTTGGTATTAAGTGGGAGAATGTCGTTCTTTCCGATGAAAAATAATTTAATTTAAATGGACAGGATGGTTATTGGTATTACTGGCATGACCTTTGTCACGACGAAGCTTCCTTTACGAAGCAACAAATCGTTGTTGGTTGTACTGTGATGTTGCGGGGTAGTTTCGCAGCTAAAAAAACTATACCTCTCGATTTTATGCCTCCAGGAAAATATTCTGAAACCTATCGGGGTATACTAGGCGAAGATTTGTTAAGTGCGCCACCGCTTAACACATCTGGGGACTACATCTTTCAAAGGGATAATGCTTCTGTTCATGCATCTGCTTCCGGAAAATAATGGCTTGAGGCCAATGACGTAAAGCCACTTCACTTGCCAACCAGAAGTCCCGATCTGCACGCTATGGAAAATCTGTGGTGGACCATATTGACTCACAAAATATACAAAAATGGTCATTAGTATTAGAATAAAAAAAAAGCTAATTGTATCTAGCGAACGAGCCTGACGGAACATACCCCAATATATTTTAAAGGGCTTATGACTTCTCTCATTGCACGAATGATCAAAATCATCGAAAAATGAGGCAAATTTCTTCATTATTGCTTTTTCTTTTGGTCAAAATCCCTACTAGTTTTATGGTTTTTTTCATAATGTATTATAAGGAAATTATATAAACAAAAATGTGTTTCATAAAATTTTGCAGTTCAGCTTAAAAATACATCAGTTTCGTTTCTTGTTTATTTTGCTTTGTCAACTCATTTTTCCACACATCATTGATATCACCGCGCTACTTTATGCATTCTTTCTGTGGCCTTAATAATTTTTTTCAGCATTGTGCCACGGGTCTTTCAGTGCAAACATAAATGATCTTTCTGGAAAGAATATAGAATTTTTAATCGCGCTGTAAAGAAATTTTCTTGCAACTACATATAAACCGACTCTTTTGTTTCCCTTATATAATTGAAATTTAGAAATTGTCTCAAAACTATTCTAACAGACGTTAATCGGAGGTCAGCTGGAATCGTTACCGGCTTTGGTCTTCCGGAAACGATTAGAGCAAAAATGAACCAAATTCTTCCAAAATGTTTTAGACATGGAATTATGATCTGTTACTTAAATTTTTCAAAGTCGATCAGATATAGAAGCGTATTTATTATGTTTGTGACAGAGTTGCAGGCAGGTCCTTTGAAGGTATTTGAACATCATTGCCATGTTTGGAAACGTCATCCGCAATGCAACGCAAAATGTTGCTAATATCCGCATGGGATCAATTTAACCGCTACGGTCCTAAAGAAATGAAAATATGTTCAACCACACAAGGAGAGAAGAAATGACGACCTGATCTCAACTGCCGGTTTTACTTTCAAAAAATGATTTATGACAACGTGGATGTATTAAATTCATGAAGGAAAATAACGATAGTTATGGAAAAAGAAGTCTCTCTGGATACATTGTTCTGAATGAACTTTTTTCGTCTACGATTCTAGTTTCCTTTTTGTTTTCACGTTTAACCTTTTTTTTCTTTTTTTTCCTTTAAGTTTAATTTCGACACTGATATTCATTAACTTCCAAGTTCTTGCGTTCATTAAACTTCTTCCATGAAACGTACTTTTAAATAAGTGTATTTCTTTGTCTGGTTTTGATGTTTAGCCGCGTAGCTAGGAAATCAACTGTCAAAATTTATTAAAAGTATTAGACGTCAGCAAAAGATACAAGTCAATTTTAAATTCCATAGTTCAGAAAGGAATCTAAAACCAATCTTGGTGTGTCAAATAGTGAAATATTGAATCCTCTATTGGGCTTTATTCAATTATAATTATCCACAGGAAGCATTTTTTTAATTTCCGTAGACGCAGATATAAAAAACATCACAAAGCGCTGAAGTAAGCGATGACATGAACCGTCTGATACCAATTTCTTGGCAGATACTAACCTTTCATTGCGTATCTTTACACTGTATTCAATTTTCCATGAGACGTTTTACAGAGGTGACACACATAACAAGACGGTAAGAAGCAGTGACAAGCAAATGCCGGAGTACCCTTCATTGAGAAAACGTTCGGCTTCGGAGCAGAAGGATGCAGGTTCGAGTCCCCCGACAACTCATCAGCTTGAAGTTAGCTTACTTTACAATAAATCTATTAGCAATTCCCCCTATATTGAGCTATAACATATAAATCGAATTGCTATCACCCTCCTCAACAACTAAAATGATAGTAAAGAAACTATCACTTTTTCATTTATGAGGTATGAACTCATCACCCACGAGCTAGCTCGCTATATAATAAATTTATTATTAGCAATTCCCCCTATATTGAACTAACACCTGACCTCCAATTTGCCCGAACGGCAAATTGGAGGTCAGGTGTAAGTTCGGTGCGTTTGTACAGAAGCAGAAAAAGGGAATGAATCTTATATACAAAGTAAAGAATACGGATGCAGCACTTTCTCCAAGTCCAGAATAAAATTCATTGTATACTCCATATATATAAAACAGACTGTGTGTGTGTCTGTCGGTCGGATTTCACATAGAATCAGGGGACCTAGAGCGACGAAATTTGTTATGAAAGTACCTGTAGACATCTCTTGGTGCACTTCGAAGCGATTTTTTTTTAAATTTGAATTCGATTTTTACTTATTTAATGTTACGCGTTTATACCCGATCTGAGTGTGTCTTTCCGCTTTGTTGACATCAACCTGATCACACCAAACGTTACGGCGTGCAGAAAAGTAGTTCACCATAAATTTTAGGCGTTTCCTGTTTAGAATTCCTTTGCAACTATTTTCATTCGTAAATACATTTAATACTCCCTTTTTTGTAAGCGTTGTTTGCCGATTGTATTATGACCTTGAGGGCGGAAAAAGAAAAAAAAGAAAATAGAGCGTTGTTTTTCAATCTGCGTTATTAATTAAAAATTGTCATACGTTAGAAGGTCATCATTGTGTGACGACGTTGTGAGCTAGAAAATTGAACGTTGTTTTAACGAACTTTTAAAACAAAATGGCTCAAATTTATCGTGCACTACTTATATTCGCGTCTTCGCGTTGGGTGTGATCAGGTTGCATGTAAAGAAAGCGGTAAAGAAAGCGTCTGTCGGTCGAATTTCACACAGAGTTACAATTTAAACGTATTCAATTCCCGATTCGTTTGAGTTTCGCCATAAGCATCAATAAGGCACAAGGGCAGTCTCTAAAAGTTGTTGGACTGGATCTACAAAGTCCATGTTTTTCCCATGGTCAACTGTACGTTGGTTGTTTCGGAGTCGGAAATGGGGAAAATCTTTACATCTTTGCTCCGAATGGAAGGACTGTTAATATTGTTTATCCCGAATCTCTAGAAGAATAATGCTATTTTCATCTCAATCAGTTTCATTGCATAAGCCTTCTGCTTACAAACGTTTTGAATTATTTACAATGGACGTGACAACTACTAATTAATTCAAATACATTTTTTATCCTAATATTCTATTCCGGGAAGTTGTACTACAAAGTTGTATAAACCTTGATTTACCAGTCTTAATTTAATTGCCGATATAGCTTTTATTTTATGCTATAACTAGCCCGTCAACGACGGAAACAACAGGCTAGTTATTAAATAAAACAAATACATGATGGTGCGGATGATTTTTATAAGTGTATGACATCTCTTAAACAGCCTTATAAGTCGCAAGTTAGGGGTTGCGTTTAAGACACGCTTTGTAAAAATAAATGTTAGACAGTGAAATGAAACTTCACTGTTTGTTAGCCGCGCTACGGGAAGCAGTAACAGAACCCACATGGACCAAACCAAAAGGTGCCACACTCAAAGGGAAACATTCAAGACAACAGCAACCACTCCAGCAATCCATGGAAGGCGACTAAAATTACAATGAAGCTCGTCTCATGCATCACTGTATTTCAATTCATTTCTTTCCACTCAAAGACATTACGGTAGTTTTCATAATCCAATCCATCTTTCTCAAGGCGCAGTTCTTATACGAGCATTATATTTCTGTATCTTACCTCACGCGCTGAACAACCAAAGGAATTTCGATAAATTCAAAGAAACAAGAAGTTCGTAGATCTTCAGGACTGACTGGAGTGTCCTGTAGTCGCTGTTAAGAGGTTCAGTTTTATGGAGGTAAATCTTAATGCTAATCCCACAGCAGGTTTTCTACGACAACTAAAAGTTACCATTGTTAGGCGATGTCTGCTAAGAGAGCTTTGGATGTCTAAAAAAATCACTGCATTTTTACTTCATGTTAAGATCCTGGTTTCTGTGTAATCCACGCAAGGTGCTAGCTGTGAGAATACTAAGAACCCGTGGGTTACTGATAATTCAGTGATGGGACTTTAGCATTTAGGAATAGTACCTCACATCTGCTTAAATAATTTGCTTTGTCATACATTATGAAATTTAAAAGTAGCAATCTGCGGAACGCTACTGCAGGGAACTCATTGAAATGCCATCTTTCTACCTCCAAATGAAGCATGGTTACGAAAGATAAATCATTACTTGAATTGGAAATGTCTTCCTCTTAATGTAATGTAAGAGATCCGAAACAATAGAGGCAACATTTTAGTGGGGGCCAGCGTCATTTTCTTGTAGGACTTCCGTCCACAGGTAGTAGAGTTTAGGTCCCAGCCACCTACAGCGAGATCGCCTTTTGGGCAGGACACAGAAACGGAAGGAATGAGAGCAAGTCTAGCGACTTTGACAGAACAGTTTGTAGTGAGATTAGAGTACAGTAGATGGCGCCACCGTACAAGTACGATATTGCACATAGATGGGTGAGAGAATTTCAGAGAGGACATAGGAAAGGATACCCATTTAACCAGTGGGTCCAGCCTGGAATAGAGGCAACATTTTGAAGTAAATGCCTTTTATTAAACCATTGTTTTCGTTTTATACTGCACACTGTTTGTGTATCATTCAGTTTATAATAAAGATGTAATTCATTGGTAACAAATATCTGATTTTTATTTCGTAGAGTAAAACTTAATTTAAAGTTCAATGTGAGAGAGAGAGAGAGAGAGAGAGAGAGAGAGAGAGAGAGAGATTTAAGAAGAAACAAATTACCAATGTAAGAGTAAAATCATGGGGTGTTCCAAATAATTTTTCATGCCCGTTTAAAGTACTCTCAATCAGTACCTTCGGCGATGTTCTATTGATGTAAGTGTTGATCTATAACTACAGCACAAACGTTATAATCTTAGAGTGAAAGAACATTGTTTGCCCTAAATAACTAGTAGCGTCTGGGTGATGAATTGTACACGTGTTCTATCATGCGTTTAAGATATATATGTGCAAATTTCTGCTACCGTTTCTACATAGTGTTCGAAAATCGAAAAGAACGAATAAATCTCGAAAGTAAAACTCAACACAACGAAACATGGTTTTCTTGAAGGCATAAGAAAGGAAGTCATACCGATTAATAAAAATTTGTTGCTGCAAACCTAAGTCAATCCTTAACCAACATAAAAGTACAGCAAATATCGTATCCCATAAGTCTTCGGAAACGACAGAAAAATTATAATAGCATGTATACTGCCTAAAGATGAAGGCACATTTCTGCATAATCCATGCAAAATTGGATTGGAGACTATTGTTGTTGTTAGGAACATTTACAGGGACCTCAAAGTCGTCTTCGGATTTTGTAATTTTCGGAAACAATAAATAAAATTATTATGCAGTGTATCGTTACTCCGATAAAGAAGTAAAAATGATGTTTACATTATAATTCAAACTATGGTACATGGTGCATTATGTTTTAATGCACCATGAGATAAATAGATTGCAGGGAAACTGCGCCATCTTTCCGGAAACAAACACCTAATTCAGAGCTGGAGACACCATAGATAGGACCGATAGCTTTGCCCAGTTCTGAGTATTGATAGTGTACCCATATGTTTTTTCTGTACTCTCAATAAGTTCAGAAAAAATATTCTAAACTTACGGGTTTCATTTCTGTAAGTGTAAACCATTATTTACACCGTTGATGTTTTACTTTTCATCGGTGTAGGCTGAATGTTTTTCCCACTAGTGTTAAGAAAGCTTAATTTAAGCTCATTTATTGTGTCCAAAAATGGAATACATCCCACAATTCATTAATTCTTTTCTCTTTTAGCATAAGAAAATTCAACTGTTAATCATATATCCTTTAAGAGAATAATGCATATTTCATTCGAATATGTTTTCTCTAATATTATTGTCGTTGTAATATTCCTAACGTGATGCTAAATGTGAAGAAAAAAACCATGTGTTCTTTTTGCTGCAAATTTATGAAATTTGCAGTTCATTATGCTGCAAAAGATTCAAACCGTTGTGGTTTCTTCTCTTCACCATGTAGGTTTTTATGTCATCTGTAGTTCGCTGTAATCTCTAACATGACCGCCTTAGCCCTTCATTCTTCCTTTACAGGACTTTCCTACGCATATAATTGCCGATTACACACTTTCTTATTTTACTCCGCATATTCATCACTCTTCAAAATCAACACAAAACCGTTTCACTTCTTTCTCTATTTCCTTTCTTTCAGATTTTATCCAGTTACTTCTAGAATTCTATTCCCGGTATTAACAAAATAAGGATAGGTTTACGACAAAAATGCAGAAAGATAAACTAACTGAAAGAGAAACCTATTGAAATACACTGACAGAAAAAAAATCACAACACCAAGAAGGGGTTGTGTTAGATAAACGGAAGTTAGTAGGCGGTGAGAGTACATCTGTAAGATGACGTCTATGCCAATTTCGCGCTCGGCGCATACGTGTGGCGCTAGTAGCGCCCCTCGGAACATACAAAGCAGGTTTGCTGTAAATACGCGCTGTAACGTTCGTGAACGTTAGTTATCGTTGAGATTCGACGTAGTGTGTTGATGTTAGTAAAGAATGCCTTTAAGAAGACGAAGAAGCCATTATCGACAGCTCACGGAGTTTGAACGGGGTCGTGTAATAGGGCTACGAGAAGGTCGATTTTCTTTCCGAAATACTGCAGAACGACTTGGCAGGAATGTAGCCACTGTGCATGATTGTTGGCAGCGGTGGTCAAGGGAAGGTACTGCCTGAAGATCACCGGGTTCCGGCCGGCCACGTGGCACTACTGAGAGGGAAGACCGCCGTGTACGGCGTATGGCAGTAGCGCATCAAACTGCGTCGGCGGCAGCAATTTGAGCTGCAGTTGCCATCACAGTGACACAACGAACTGTTACAAATCGGTTACTTGAAGGAGAGCTCTTAGCCAGATGCCCTGTAGCGTGCATTGCACTTACTCCAAACCACTGCCGTTTGCGACGTCAGTGGTGTCAAGCTAGAACTCATTGGTGAACGGAGTGGAGATCTGTTGTGTTTTCTGATGAAAGCCGGTTCTGCCTGGGTGCCAGTGATAGCCATGTGTTGGTTAGAAGGAGGCCAGGTGAGCGCCTGCAACCAACCTGTCTGCGACCGAGACACACTGGACTTAAACCTGGAGTTATGGTCTGGGGAGCAATTTCCTATGACAGCAGGAGCACTCTCGTGGTTATCCCACGAACCCTGCCAGCACAGTTGTAGGTCGGTCTGGTGATTCTACCTGTTGTGCTGCCAATAATGAACAGCATTCCAGAGGGTGTTTTCCCACAGGATAACGCTCGCCCGAATATCGCTGTTGTAACCCAACATGCTCTACAGTGCGTCGACATGTTGCCGTGGCCTGCTAGATCATCAGATATTTCACCAATCGAGCACGTATGGGACATCATTGGACGACAACTTCAGCGTCACCCCCAACCAGCATTAACCGTCCCTGTATTGACCGACCAAGTGTATCAGGCATTGAAGTCCATCCCAACAACTGACATCCAGCAGCTGTGCGACACAATGCATGAACGTTTGCGTGCTTGCATTCAACATTCCGGCGGTTACACCGGTTATTAATTGACCAGCATTTCACATTTAAAATGGCTCTCCTCGGGCTTACAATAAGCTTTGATATTGAAACCTTAATCGATTAAATATGTTACCTATACAAATGTATCGCCGCCCTTTCATTCCTCTACGACTATTTATTCGTGGTGTTGGGATTCTTTTTCCGTCAGTTTATTATTTATTATTTATATATATACCAGGCTCAGATTATTCAAACTTATGAATCCAATACCAGTCATCCTGAAGAAGAAATTGAAGAATTTTATGAGGAAATTTGTCATCTAAATAATAAAGGTAAGCAGCACTTGAAAATAATTATGGGAGATTTCAATGCAAAAATAGGGCAACGGCAACAGAATGAAACTTCAGTAGGTAAATTCGGTCACGGCAACAGAAACCAGCGTGGAAATACTCTCGTTGAGTTTGCAGAGGCAGAAGGGTTTTTCATCTTGAACTCCTTCTTCAAGAAAAAGCCACACAGGAAATGGACATGGAGACATCCAAATGGGACGACAAGTGAAATTGATTTTATTATGTGTAACAAAAAATTCGTCATAGAAGACTGGTGTGCTAAACAAGTTCAACACAGGTAGTGACCATAGATTGGTGAGATGTAAGATGCACCTCAACACTAAACTCGAACGTGGCAGGCTCATAAGACAAACAAAATGTATTGACATAACCAACCTAAAAAAACACCATAATACCTTCAAGTTGGAACTGAAGAACAGGTTCTCTGCTTTAGAAGGCCTAACATCGGAAGAAATGGACATCTCTGAAGTTAACAGAAAAGTAACCAAAGCTCTTATGGAAACAGCAACAAAATTAGCTGGGTCTAAGAACAAGTTGCATGTAAACAAATTATCAGGAAAAACGAAAATGTTGATGCAAAAAAGAAGAGAGATGAGGACAACTAAAGAAAATGTGACTTCCAAAGTGGAATATATAGAGCTATGCAAGACAGTAAGAAAAAGTATCACTGAAGACGTAAGAAAATTCAACTGTGAACTAGTGAGGAAAGCAATTGAAAACAACCAAAGCCTAAAGATAGCAAAGGGACATCTCAGTAAGGGAAAAAAACAGATTATGGCACTGAGAAAAGAAGATGGTTCTGTAACAAGAAATAGAGGCGAAATTTTGACAAGAGTGAAAGATTTCTACTCCAAATTATATGAAAGGGATGATATATGCACTCCAGACATCATGTAAGATACCAGTACCAGAGTTCCTCCAGTCCTTCCAGCAGAAGTTGCACATGCAATCAAGAACATGAAGCGGGAGAAAGCTCCAGGAGAAGATGGAATTACTGTAGACATCATACAAGAAGCAAGTGGAGAAATCGAAACAGTACTCGCCCAAATTTTCACTCGATGCCTTAATGAAGGGAAAATTCCTGAGGATTGGAACAACGCTACAGTGATCCTGCTACATAAAAAAGGTGACATTGAGGAACTCAGGAACTACAGACCTATCAGCCTCCTATCAGTGGTTTATAAAATCTTCACTAAAGTTCTTTCACACCGCTTGAAGGTAACACTGGACATGGCTCAACAGAGAGAACAAGCTGGATTCAGGAGTGGCTACAGCACAATAGATCATATCCACGTACTGAAAGAACTAATTGAAAGAGCGAGGGAATATGAACTTCCATTGTGCATGGCTTTTATCGATTATGAAAAAGCCTTTGATTCGGTGAAACCATGAGCAGTTACAAGTTTCTGAAAACCAGCGGTATTGAAGATGCATACATTAATATTATTAATAACATCTATGAAAATGCAAGTGCAAAGATTCGGCTGTTTGAAAATACAACACACATAAAAATTGGAAAGGGAGTGAGACAAGGTGACACCATCTCTCCGAAGCTCTTTAATGCTACATTGGAGGGTGTTTTTCAGTCGCTGAGCTGGGAAAACAAAGGGATAAAGATTAATGGAGATTATCTAACCCACATTCGTTTTGCTGATGACGTAGTCATTTTTGCAACTACCCCATCAGAACTGCAGAGTATGATCCAGGAACTTGCTGACAAGAGTGAAGAAGTGGGATAAAAAATGAACTTTCAGAAGACAAAAGTGATGTTCAATGCTTTTACAAGAAATGAAGATTTATTGATTGATGGAGAAAAGCTGGAGATAACAGACACGTACGTTTATCTTGGACAGCAGATATCAAGTGAAGGTCACATTGATGAAGAAATTAATCGGCGTACAAAACTTGCCTGGAGAGCTTTTGGAAGAAACAGCATAATTTTCAAGAGCAATATGCCATTATGTCTTAAAAGAAAAGTGTTTGATCAATGCATCCTTCCAGTGCTTACGTATGGTGCAGAGACGTGGACCTTAACTAAAAGAGATATACAAAGACTGCAGACAACTCAAAGAGGCATAGAGAGGTGCATGCTTCGTGTAACCAGGAAAGATAAGAAGAGGAACTCGTGGATCCGAAAAATGACAAGAGTGGAAGACATCATGATCAGAGTTAAATCCCTGAAATGGCAATGGGCTGGACATACTGCCAGAAGGACAGATCATCGAGGGACAGCCGAAATTTTAGATTGGATTCCAAGGGACAGTAAAAGACCCAGAAGAAGACCACATGGGAGATGGGTGGATGAAATTCGAAAGTATGCAGGGGTGACATGGAGGAGACTGGCACAAGACAGACCGTTGTGGAGACAACTTGGGGAGACCTTCGTCCAGCAGTGGATTGATAATGGTTGACAATGATGATGATGATGATGATTTATTTATCCATTTTCTCACGGGTCATTTCTGCTATATAGCCCAGATCTGTTTGAAAAGTACACTGCCGGACAATTGCTAAGGACGGATGAAAATAGCAATGATAGCAGCCATAAAATGGAAGGCAGAAAAATGTGGAAATTAGCATAAGTGCGGGCTACAGTAAGAGGTGTTGTGTGTATGCAAATTTTGGATTGCCGAACCTGTTCGTGACGTCATAGCGCTGATAAGAGATGTAAAGGATTTGACGCGTATTGACCGTTGTTGTTCAAACGCACAGTTGAAAGGGAAAGAATCAATTGACGAACTTGCAATTGTCAGTATGTCTTCCCGACATCACCTAGATGATTTTACCCGTTGCCGTATTATTGGCAAGATTGAAGAAGGGCGAAAAATAACAGATGTTGCCAGGAAGTTCGACGTCAGCCACAGTGTTGTTTCAAGGCTTTGGAAATCATTTTAAAGAAATGGAGAGGTTAGCAAATGTCACGGGGAGGTCGTGTTCGCAGTACGACACCTGCAGAAGATCGGTACATTGTGCTATCAACAAAAAGACACCGGCGCAGCACGGCTAGTGAGGTAGCAAATCAGTTTATGGCTGCTACTGGCAAGCGGATCTCCCGAAAAACTGTCGCCAGACGGTTGCATGAAGAAGGACTATACGACCGCCGTCCTGTTGTGTGCATCCCATTGTCCATACGTCACCGTAACGCCCGTTTGCAATGGTGCCATCAACATCGCAATTGGGCTGATAACGATTGGTCTGCTGTCCTCTTCTCAGATGAGAGTAGATACAGTCTATCGTCTGATTGTCGACTACAACTGATCTGGCGTGATAGTGATACTGCATATTGTCCAGCAAACGTACAGGAAAGGAACCGATGTCCGACATGTAGTGTCATGGTATGGGCTGGCATCATGATCAATGGCCGTACATCCCTCTTTGTGCTTTTAACTGGGACTATGCCTGGCCGACTGTACATTAATGATGTTCTGCTACCTCATGTTCGCATGTTCCGTGGTGATGTCGGTGATAGATTCATTTTCCTGGACGACAACGCAACATGTCATCGAACAGTCGCTGTCCAGGAGTGTCTTAAGAGCGAGGATATTCAACGCCTCGTATGGCCAGCACGTTCTGCAGATCTGAATCCCTTTGAAAATGTGTGGGATGCTTTGGGGAGGAGTCTTGCTGGTCGCCAATGCCCTCCAATAAACAAGGACACCCTCTTCCGTGCACTGACAGAGGAATGTGATAAATTACCCCAACATATGCGTGATAATGTTGTGCAAAGCCTGACACGACTTGTGGAATCTTGCATCGCGCTCCATGGAGGCCATATCCCGTATTGACATCTGCGGACGGTAATTGCATTTTTTTCACGTTTACGTATTCTGCACAAAATGGCCTGTTTGTCCTTAAACACGTTCCAAAGCCTTCTGGATTTCAGAGCACAATACATTGTCTTTCTGGTAATGTCCTGGCATTCTGACATTATTTTATTTCACTTGGCATCCAACCACATTTACTTTTTTTGCGCTATATAGCCGCTTATGATCCGTCCTTAGCAGTTGTCCAGCAGTGTACTTTGAGCCAGTAGAAATGAAAAATTTCCTTCTTTCGCTTTTATCGGACAAAAATAAAAAATATAAGTATATATACAACGCTAGACAGAACGTCATAATTTAGGAACAATACATATTTGTTCGTTATTCACGAAAATCTTTTCTTTTTTGGAGTTTGCTCAGTCACGAAACTTGGTTTCAATGGATCTTCTAAAGATGCGCTACAAACTTTATCGGACTCTGTCTTTTGAAAATACAGAAAGTAATCAACAATATTGTTAGAAATCATTATTCATCACAGAAAACAAAATTTCTCCAGAGAAATTATTATCAACATGCTATCGATAGTTATTTTCCTTATTTTGGACTATAGGGAAATATCAATCACGGCAACTACACTGCAAATCCTCAGAACACATTAGGAACACATTAAGACCTTATTTTAGAACGCAATGTGTGCCAGATTAAGAACACTTTAATGTGTTCTAATTTAGAACATATTTGGAACACATTTTAAGAACATATTTTGAGAACACATTAATGTGTTCCTAAAGTGTTCTTGCTGAGAACAACATATTATGAAATGTGTTCCCGATGTGTTCTTGTGCAGAACACATTGAGAGTAAGTTTTAGAACACATTTTGTTCGAGTTTAAGAACACATTTAATGTGTTCCCAATGTGTTCTTGCTGAGAACACATTACCAAATGTGTTCCTAATGTGTTCCCAACGTGTTCTTATTTAGAACATATTCTCAAATGCGTTCTTAAATGTGTTCCCAAAGTGTTCCAATTAGAACACAATGGGAGTAAAATGTAGAACGCATTCTGTGCCAGATTAAGATCACATTTCATGTGTTCTTAATGTGTTCAAATTTAGAACACATTAGGAGTAAATTTTAGAACACATTCTGTTCCAGTTTAAGAACACATTAATGTGTTCTTATTTGGAGAACACATTGAGAACATATCAGGAGCACATTCAGAATTGATTGGGAACCTATGCGAAACATGTTAGGAGCCCATTACCAACGTATCGGAAACACAAAACATATTTTGAACGCATTCTGGGTAACTCGTGGACAAAATGCATTGTTGTGAAATGCAGGTGTTCCATACCAGCAAGCTTTCAAGTATGTTCTGTGCTGGATTAGAAATGTGTTCAGATGTGTTTTCCTTTGCGGGAACGTAATGAAAATGTTGAAATTTGAAACAGCTACTGTGACACACCTCTTAAAGATGAGTAACATTCATCTGAGGCAGTTCATTGTTCAAGCTAAATTTACCGTTCTGCGATCAGTATTGTACAATGGGATGAAATATGTTTTGGATGTTTGTGTTTTTGAACCATGTCTATACATATGAAATTTCTCCCATAAAGTAATAACATATTGCTCTAATAGGAGCAAAAAATAAATGTTCATATTAATATAACACAAACAGTCCACCAGCAAAAGAATTGACTGACAATTTTGTTTTTAATTTTTTATGCATTTAATTGAGCCAACAACCTTTTGGCTTTTTGGTCTAGTGAATAGTACTTATGGCCAAGAGTGTAAAATGCCAGTGTGGCCATTGCCTGCAGATATTTTTTTGGATAATTCAGTTCATTCAGTTCATTCATAATTCAGTTCATTCACTGCCAGTAGCACAGTTAAAAGTGACAGTGTGTCCTTTTGAGCAACAGCTATAAAGCTTCCTTGGAATACAACTGCAACATCTTTTATTCCTCTGAGCTGTATTTACAGTATCGGATGGGGTGGAGCATGTTTATCAACACTCTGTATTTGTTTGAGAAATTCTGCAGCATCCTGAAATGAAAAATACAAAAACAAATAAGCTACATATGCCACTCTGAGCAGTGATTTCATATATTTGAAATTATGGACAACAAAACCAAATTTGGCATTTCTAATATAAAATTCAGGACAAACATGCTATAAAAATAGCACAAAATTAATTTCAATGTGCATTTGCAGCATTAAAAGTAAATCACTTGTTTAATAGAAAACTGATCTCTTCCCATAGTTTGCCTTCCCAGAAGAATATTTAAGAAAACATACATATTTTATGTGAAACCTAACATTGCTATTCACTTGTGTTATCTTTCCTCCTTTAAAATATGTGCCCATTTAAGAAAAGCAAAAGTTATTACCTTACAGTACCAGCTCATACAGTCTATACGTGCTAGCGTAATGTACTGTTCATCACTTTTTCTCATTGCCACAACTGTATACAATGAGTTTTACGGGAACACTGTAAGAGGCTATATAATATATATACTAGCTTATTTGGATGTCATAAAATATTATGTTAAAATATATCACATTGTTTCTAGTATCTATCAAAATAATCTTAGTTATAATCACTGTAAAAATGTGATTCTGGTATAATGTGAAATATGAGCACTGCCCATTCTTAAAGCTAGGCTGCAACATAATAAATATAAACTTTTCTTTTTAGGAAAAACTTCTATATCATGACTGCCCAGCATGTAAAATGTTCAACTAAACAATATGTACCCAATAAAGTGTTAACAAAACCATCAGAGATTTTCATGCTATAATTTTGAAAATTGTTTTACCTAAATTTTGGGTATGGGGCAAGACTAATATCATTCAGTATAACCCAAGTTTTTTTTTTATTGTGCGTGTGTTTCGTATTAATTGTGTGATCTTTAAGACTATATGCAATGTAAAAATATCATTACATCAACAGTGCAGACACCATGCATTTCTAAAGTCCTTTGTTTCATATAAAAGTTGCTCTCAATGGCAGCATTGTGGATACACTAAGCCAGAGCAGTGTATCAACAAAAACAACTTAAAAAAAAGTCATATATTGTAGAGATCATTAAGTGACAGCACCCCTGCTGTCCCTTAAAATTTTAAAGAATAATTTTTTTCTCCCACACCCCAGAAAAATGTGGTGAGACATGTTGAAGTAGATATTGCAATGCTTGAATAACTTTCCATATGGAACAAATACCTATCAAAACACTCTTAACGTACCAAAATTTTAGATAATGCTCTTCATTAAGTGACAGCTCTATCAACAGAAATGTGAAAATCAGACGAAAGCATATATGTGGTTATACTGTTGTGGCAAGAGACTCATATCCAATATGCATCAGTCACTTACACCACTGCCTAATGGACAAAATTTGTCAGTTTCTAGGTCCACAGTAAAAGCATATAATGCAGATCTGGAAAACAGAGAATAGCTATGCTTGTGGCATAACTTCTCCCTGAAGAATTAAAATATTCATTGAAGCAGTTTTTGGGGAAAGGTGACAAGCCTTGCAAAATATACATCCTACAGAACATTTATCGAAACTTGTTGTTATGAAGCCAAATGTGTCAGTATGTAGGATTCCAGGAAAACTACAATATCATGTAAAAATTGCAACACCATGAAGGACTGATGTTGGCTTTATACTCACAGAATGTGTACAACACGCTGGGACATGCAAATGATTAAAATGTCAGTGAAAATGTGCATGCAGTTTCAGAGCAGTGCACTCTGAACTGTCCGGTCTTGGGTATAAAGAGTTGGCTCAAATGAGATCTTGCAATCAGTGAAGAACTGACATTGAGTACAAATGGTGTTTCTTGTGTCTCACTATGTGCCCCATCTCTGCAGAAGGTCACATTATAAATACCTGATGGCCTTTGAGTAAGGAAGGATTGTTGGGATGAGAGAAGCTGAATTTTCCTACCACAAAATAGCCACTAGTGCTGGGGAAAATGTCAGTACAGTGATGCAAACGTGGCATCAGTGGACAGATAAGGCTCAGACATACAGAAATTCAGGAAATGGACTGCAATATTGCTTGCTCGACTACACAAAATGACAGACACCTTTACCACATGACAGTGACCAATTGCACACTGACATGCATTGTATTAGCGCAGCAGTGGAGAACTGTCAGAGGTCATGGTTTGTCCTTCAACACAATTAGATGTCATCTGCTTAAGAGAGGACTGGTCACTAGCAGCCCATTTCTTTGACCCTCAATCAGAGATACCTCAAGTTGCAAAGGGGTCTCAAACAGACATTGGCATGCTAATTGGCAACAGGTCATGTTTTCTGACGAGCCACGATTTAACTTGATGCACCATGGTGGTACCATATATGTTTGAAGATATCATGGTGAATGGCACTCTGCAGCATCGTGCCAGCCCAACCCCAAGCGTCATGGTTTGGGGCAACATTGGTTTTAATTCATGATCTCATCTGACCCGAATTGAGAGAACCTTCAACAGCCTGTGACGCATCAGGGATGTTTCAGAGGCAAAACTGTATCATGGTGAGCCAGTCTTAGCATATATAATATATGCAGAATACTCTTGCAAGAATATCAGTTATTCACTGCTGAAGATGTAATTTTGAAAAAAATAGTTCTTCATCATACCATAGCTTCCATTCAGTAATTGTGTACATTCTGCAAGTGAATCATCTGCATTTACTGGTCTCCATCACTAGTACTCATCTGAACACCAGTAAGATTGATTGGGATCTCTTGTAGAAGATAAGAATAAAAAGAGTCAGCTTTTGGAAACAAAACTGTACACTGTTGGTGTAATAACTTGAGCAAAAACACAAATCATGCTACATACATGTGTTTAATGCAAAAATTATTAGGTTACTATCTCTTTATGATATTATTGAGTGTTTTGTTCTTGTAACTAAATTTAGGGTACATATGACTATTTACCTATTCATTCACCATGCATGAGTAGAGTAATAAGTTAGTAGAGCACCATGCACACAAATTTTCATTCCACTTTTGCAGCTATTGCAAAATCATTTTTCCTAAATGTGGTAGATTTCTCACTTGACTACTCAAATTTTTTTAAATTATTTCTATCTTTCCAATGCACCAATAAAAATGTTAATCAGCAGTTCTTGGATTTTATGTACTTTTGTAGTAAGTGCAATTTTGGGATAGCCACGATTTTGAGGTAAAAATGGTCCACTATGTATTTTATTTTATTTTTTTAATACTTTCGCTTCAAATGGAAGTTTTATTGAACTCACTGGGTGATTCATCATCAGCCTGATCTAAATCTAACCTAATCCACATAAAAGTGTTTCATGTAGATTTGGCAGACGACAAACAACTAAGTGAGTTCAAAAGTACTTCCATGTATAATTTCATTGTTACATAACAAACAGTAGTTGATTTAAAAGCATTTTATCAAATTCAATTGAAATAAGACTTTTGTCTTTTTATTAGCCACTGCTTTAAAAGACTTCAATAGAATTTGAAATAAAAGGCTTTTTAATCAGCTACACTGTTTATTATGCAACAATCAGATTAAAGTATTGATCAAATTTTAAAAGGATCAAATTATAAAAAGGTATTTTCTTAAATAGTTTTAAATTACTTAAATTCCCTTGAAGAAAGTATTTCTTTCTGCATTTCTATACACTTATATCACATGAATGCCAGAAGGGATATTATAATTTCACTTAGTACAATTTGCAATTACACTTTAAAATACTTGAGATACTAAACTTATAGAACTGCTAAAGTTATTTGCAAAATAAGAATACATTTTCATTTAATTCAAAAGAAAGTAGTCAGATAATGATCTTGCTATGCATATATTCTACAGTCCCATAGTGACACTGCATGATTTTTTACATTACATAAACCCAATTATTTTCTTACCTCCACAAATTCAATAATTGGGCAGTACTTCTCTTCTTTCGTCTGGAAAATCCCACATTGATTTTCAAACCACAGCCATGAACCCAGAAATTGGTCTTCATACTAAGAAAGGAAACAAATAATATTCAGAAATATTCTACAAAAATCAATGAAATTAAAATGATTGTTCAACAAATTAATATGTTGATAAAATAGAAAATAATACAGTGCAGTGCAGACATAATTCACCAGTGATATTTTTGCATTGGGGGTTGGGCTGGGGGACAAAATAGTGGCTTAGATTCCTGTACTTTACATCAAAGAAATTTTGACTAAACATTAAAATCTTTACAACACCTGTCTCTGGGAATCCTCAAGTAATATATATACTGTCAAAGTTCTATTCTAATATGCTTTTTAGAACTAGTTCTATTTTTCTTCCATGTCATTTTAAGTTAACAGAAAATTTCTCAATGCATGCTAGAAAAGCATGGGGCTTCTAAGATAAAGAAACTATTAGTACCTAATATATTTTGGAGGGGGAGGGGGAATATGTATATATATGTGTGTGTGTGTGTGTGTGTGTGTGTGTGTGTATGTAAAGAAACCTTGTTGATACACAATAGAAAATAATGCACTTACCACAAAAAAAGCACCACATTCAATTTTAACTTTCTTACTGTTAATCCCACGAAACCTGTCATTTAGTGTTAGATGACTGATGACAGGATATTAATATCCTGGAAATACTTTAATTTGATGGAAGAATATACACAACAAACAGTAAGAAATTGGATGTTGCACATGTTCCCTTTTTTAGTGGTAAGTGCATTATTTTCCAATGCGTATATTTAGTTTGTATAATTATCAGAACTATTCATCTATACTGTAACACCTGTTCATGCTTTCAAATATTTAGTGCATGTCCGACAGTTAGTGTGAGTTGTTATTTCTTACAGATCTTGGTAAACAGACAAATATTAGTTCATATGATAATTTAAGTTCCTCACATTAAATTAAATATGGGAAAATTGTTATTACACACTAAGTACTGCTACCACAAAACTATTATATGCAGTGGTGTACATATGGCCTCTGCACAGCCTGTGGCATCCACTGAGGTTCAGGGGGGCCTCCCCAAACATACAGAATACTCTAAGTCTTTCCGTATAACAATTACGGGGCACCTCAGATTATCAAGTTAACCACCCTCCCCAACCGATTGTCCATGCTATTGATTGCATGAGTGTTCACCTTTCTAAAGCACATTTTTTTCCTCTTGTATAGTGAATCACATCTTAATTTTAACTGTTTTTGTAGGTTCAAAGTGGTGAGATGCACATGTCTACATGATACTTCCCTTTCAACACTTGTTTCAAGCACATGGGCCAGATCCCGTTTTTGAGCCATTACCAAATATGCATTATTGAAACCACAAGTGACTTGTGCATAGTAGCCTAAATACTTTTTCATCTTGCTAATTTTTTCTATTGCAACATCCATATCTGTCACTTCATGTTTGCAATTCTGTTAATAATCCATGCATTATTTTTTTTTTAAATCGTTCAGTTCCCACAGTCTAGCTACATGTTAATGGGAGATACAGTCATAAAATACTTAAAAGAGGAGAAGTATAGGTAATGCTCTTATTCCTATTGTCCAGTGGTAACTGCAATTGCTTCTCAAAGCTATTTGTGCTAGATACTGACTGTGCAACTTCAGTTTACTTGAATGACAAAAATGTGAAGAATTCAAAAAAGTGGTATTTTAAGAGCTATATACATTCAATGGGATGTAAGGTCAGGTGATGCGTAACATCACAGCCTCTCCTTGACAAATGTCAACCCCGCCTTCTCGTGGCACATCCTGTTCCCACTAAAGGGGCTCTGACGACCGCCAATAGCGGTATAACTATACCATCGGGATTAGAGGAAATGCTATCCCACACTCACCAACCCGCTTGGCCAGCGTGGTGAGTTATGGCCAAACCCCTCCAAAATGACTCCACAACTTAAATCTTGGCCCTCAGTCTCCGGCAGCTGGAATGTACCTGGCCAAGGCAGCAGCCAGTGCGACATGAAGGCAGAGGGTGCTAAGAATTCCCGGAGGACCGGACTAGGCTGCCATCTGATGCTGACCTTGGCTACGTACAATGGACGCTCCCTATGTTCTGATTCAAGGCTTCTTGAATTGGAAGAGGAACTACAAAGGATCAGGCGGGACATCGTCGGGATAAGTGACGTAAGGAGAAAAGAAGAAGATCACATTGAACTGAAAAGTGGACATCTCTTCTACTATCGTGGGACAGATACTGGCAGAACTAGTGGTGTTAGATTTATAATAAACAAGAAACTGAAGGATAAAGTTGTAGAAGTTGAAAGTTCCTCTGACAGAGCTGCACGACTCGTTATCCAACTCTCGAGAAGATACCAGGCTCAGATTATTCAAACTTATGCACCCACCACAAGTCATGCTGAAGAAGAAATTGAAGAATTTTATGAGGAAATTCGTGATCTAAATAATAAAGGTAAGCAGCACTTGAAGATAATTATGGGGGATTTCAATGCTAAAATAGGGCAACGGCAACAGAATGAAACTTCAGTAGGTAAATTCGGTCACGGCAACAGAAACCAGCGTGGAAATACTCTCATAGAGTTTGCAGAGGCAGAAGGGTTTTTCATCTTGAACTCCTTTTTCAAGAAAAAGCCACACAGGAAATGGACATGGAGACATCCAAATGGGACGACAAGTGAAATTGATTTTATTATGTGTAACAAAAAATTCGTCATAGAAAACTGCAGTGTGCTAAACAAGTCCAACACAGGCAGTGACCATAGATTGGTGAGATGTAAGATGCACCTCAACACTAAACTCGAACGTAACAAGCTCATAAGACAAACAAAATGTATTGACATAACCAACCTTAAAAAACACCATAATACCTTCAAATTGGAACTGAAGAACAGATACTCTGCTTTAGAAGGCCTAACATCGGAAGAAGTGGATATTTCTGAAGTTAACAGAAAAGTAACCAAAGCTCTTATGGAAACAGCAACAAAATTAGCTGGGTCTAAGAACAAATTGCATGTGAACAAATTATCAGGAAAAACCAAAATGTTGATGCAAAAAAGAAGAGTGATGAGGATAACTAAAGAAGATGTGACTTCCAAAGTGGAATATATAGAGCTATGCAAGACAGTACGAAAAAGTATCACTGAAGACGTAAGGAAATTCAACTGTGAACTAGTAAGGAAAGCAATTGAAAACAATCAAAGCCTAAAGATAGCAAAGGGACATCTCAGTAAGCGAAAAAACAGATTATGGCACTGAGAAAAGAAGATGGTTCTGTAACAAGAAATAGAGGCGAAATTTTGACAAGAGTGAAAGATTTCTACTCCAAATTATATGAAAGGGATGATACGTGTACTCCAGACATCATGAAAGGTACCAGTACCAGAGTTCTTCCAGTCCTTCCAGCAGAAGTTGCACATGCAATCAAGAACATGAAGCGGGGAAAAGCTCCAGGAGAAGATGGAATTACTGTAGACATCATACAAGAAGCAAGTGGAGAAATCGAAACAGTACTCGCCCAAATTTTCACTCGATGCCTTAATGAAGGGAAAATTCCTGAGGATTGGAACAACGCTACAATGATCCTACTACATAAAAAAAGTGACATTGAGGATCTCAGGAACTACAGACCTATCAGCCTCCTATCAGTGGTTTATAAAATCTTCACTAAAGTTCTTTCACACCGCTTGAAGGTGACACTGGACATGGCTCAACCGAGAGAACAAGCTGGATTCAGGAGTGGCTACAGCACAATAGATCATATCCACGTACTGAGAGAACTAATTGAAAGAGCGAGGAAATATGAGCTTCCATTGTGCATGGCTTTTATCGATTATGAAAAAGCCTTTGATTCGGTGAAACCATCAGCAGTTGCAATGGCTCTGAAATCCTGCGGTATTCAAGATGCATACATTAATATTATTAATAACATCTATGAAAATGCAAGTGCAAAGATTTGGCTGTTTTAAAATACAACACACATAAAAATTGGAAAAGGAGTGAGACAAGGTGACACCATATCTCCGAAGCTCTTTAATGCCACATTGGAAAATGTCTTTCAATCACTGAACTGGGAAAACAAAGGGATAAAGATTAATAGAGATTATCTAACCCACCTTCGTTTTGCTGATGACATAGTCATTTTTGCAACTACCCCATCAGAGCTACAGAGTATGATACAGGAACTTGCTGACAAGAGTAAAGAAGTGGGATTTAAAATGAACTTTCAGAAGGCAAAAGTGATGTACAATGCTTTTACAAGAAATGAAGATTTATCAATTGATGGAGAAAAGCTGGAGATAACAGCCACGTACGCTTATCTTGGACAGCAGATATCAAGTGAGGGTCACATTGGTGAAGAAATTAATCGGCGTACAAAACTTGCCTGGAGAGCGTTTGGAAGAAACAGCATAATTTTCAAAAGCAATATGCCATTATGTCTTAAAAGAAAAGTGTTTGATCAATGCATCCTTCCAGTGCTTACGTATGGTGCAGAGACGTGGACCTTAACTAAAAGAGACATACAAAGGCTGCAGACAACTTAAAACAGCATGGATAGGTGCATGCTTGGTGTAACCAGGAGAGATAAGAAGAGGAACACGTGGATCCGAAAAATGACAAGAGTGGAAGACATCATGATCAGAGTTAAATCCCTGAAATGGCAATGGGCTGGACATACTGCCAGAAGAACAGACCATCGATGGACAGCCGAAATTTTAGATTGGATTCCAAGGGACAGGAAAAGACCCAGAAGAAGACCACAGGGAAGATGGGTGGATGAAATTCGAAAGTATGCGGGAGTGACATGGAGGAGACTGGCACAAGACAGACCGTTGTGGAGGAAACTTGGGGAGACCTTCGTCCAGCAGTGGATTGATAATGGTTGACAATGATGATGATGATGATGATGATACATTCAATAAATTTACATGATCTTTACAACAACAATGTGCATGATTAGAAAAAAATAATTAGCACTTTTTCTGGGAAAGTATTATTGACCAATATTAAATGGAGATTTTGCAATAAGAAATCAGTTGCTACATTTAAAAAATTTAACATCAGTTACCAAACATTAAGTTAAATCATATCTGAAAACTTACCAGTTCAAAACTGTTTTTACCTGTAGCACACAGGTCAATTTTTTCAAAAAATATTTTCCTCTTCGACTTGAAAATTTCCATTTGTTCCCTTCCAATTAGCATTGAAAACTCATAGATGAACTAAAAAAAAAAAAAACATCAATAAAAGGAACAGATTAATCTTTTTTAATTCAGTTATATTTAATCAAACAAACTATGTTTTTTAATGTGAGGCATGTAGGAGCTTTACACAGTAAATCACAAAGACAGAAAGAAGAAAAAAGCAGAATTTATTATGTAATGGTGCAGCAGAACATATGCATTGAAGATTGCACAAAGTAGTCATAACTACAAAGAAATGTGAAAACAAAGCACTGCTATTATGTATTTCATTATATCATAAGTCTATCCAAAGCTGTCCAGATACTGTGCAGATTTATATGACATAATAAATTATACAACAGCATTGTTATATGATCCAATTGCTTTCCATTCAAAAATGATAATTTGCTTCCATATGTGTAGTATCTGCCCATTTTCAACAGAATTACAGCTACAGAAATTGGTATACTTCTCAGCTATCTCTCATACACCAACTCCAACCAGAGTTGTTGAATTCGCCAGCTTATATTGCTTGAAAAATGCAGGATGGCAGACTCACCAACTGGGGTAACCATATACATGGTAGTAACATCTCATAGAGAATAGCTGAGATCCAGTTATTATCCTCTATCATTTCCATTACCAATGAGATATTTCATCATATTAAGCAGAGGAAGTGAGAGGCAGTTCATGTAGGATTACCCACCCCACGCACACACACACACAGTCACCCATCTCAACTAGTGATTTTTAAGACATTTTTTTCCAGCCATGGTTGCAAATTACAATACATTCTCAGTAACAAAGTTCTGCTTAGTTGTAGTCATACTGATAAAAAATTAAATAGCCAAAACAGCGATATAGTTTGTAGCTGTGACGACTTAATGAACGCCAAATTTTTGTTTCACACGTATGTTTTAAAGTATTTAAACACCATGGAATGTCCCTGTATAATATGTATCACGAGATACACCATCTAACTATATTCTGTAATTTGAAAAATTGATTGATAGAAAAATTCTTGAAAAATGACTGTTCCCATAACACTTACTATAGAATACACATTTACAGAGTTTCATAGCCTTGCTACCTGTTACAATTATCTGATATTCGTAAAATGGGCATAAGACATTGCTTTAGAAACACACACACATGCATACACACACTTATTTATTTATTTAACAGCAAGTGCCTTTCAAAATGTATAAATGTATATCAGTCATGGCCAGATTAAGACTTTTTTAGGCACTAGGACAAGAATTTTTAGGGAAGTCTCAATGGCCTGTCTCTTACCATTTGTTGTTGGCTAACTTATTTCTAGTGATTTTCAAATCTCTTTTTTTTTTTTGCTGCATTAGACCATCATGTTGACCGAATGGTCATTTTGAAGGGTACTAAGGTGATAATTGTGGTATTGGCTACCTTTTTCACCAGCCCCCCCCCCTCCTCCTCCTCCTCTCAGGTTTTCTTCTTGGATATTCAACACCAATGTCCTGTTAGTTCTTCAATGACAACTTTATCTTTCCTTGGGGTTTAAGTGCAAATTCTGTGCAGCTCCTTAGAACCTAGGTGGTACATGGGTAAGATCGAAATAATCATTAATACCCTATTCAATGCTTTGTCCCAGTCTTAAATCTGTTCTAAGGTATTTTGAATGAAAGCAGATGCAGAAGAAATAACAAGGGAACTATTTCTTAAATTGATAGTCAGTAAAAATAAGAAAAATGTTGTATACTCCATAAGAATTCAGTTTGACACATTTTTGAATAATTTTTCATTAAAATTCCTTATAGTGAGATTCTTAAACGTAACGAAGCTTCTGTATGATTAGGCTATAGTCTTTATGCCCCCACCCCCATCCAGGGCTGATATCAGCATGCACTTAATGCATGGATTAATGAAAAATAATATCAGTAAAATTACGGGTATGTAATGTTTGTCATATCTAATGAAAGGAATGAACTGAGTTATTTATATTTCCTAATTACATAAGAAAGTTTGCAATTATTTGTGACATATTAAGTTGCCCCAAGTTTTTGTATGCACACTAAAAATTTATGAGAAAATTGAAAACCTTTTACAGTCTCCTCAGGTACCATAATCTTTCGGTTCGTAGTCAAATAAATCAACACTCTAGGCAATATTGCCTAAGTCATTGAGAATGTATCAAATATATTTCTGTTATTCTGGATGAACCAGTGAGATGCTAAATTTTCAAGTTCACCAAGAAATTTTAAACATGAATTACACACCATGTGAGGGCACTCTATGAGGTAGAACTATGTCGTTTATGTAAATTAGATTTATAAAATAATTTCCTTGATTACTTCTATTATGGTTCAGAGAATTCCCAATATCTCATTTATGAGTCAGTTTATATAATAACAATTGTTAGTCTAGGTCGCCAGATCAAGAGGTTTGGGGGCTCCAGGAAAGAACCATGTTATGGAGCCACTGTTCCTCTTAACCAGTCTTTTCAAGAATTTTGGAAAATATAGCATAGGGAAATATTTACCTCTGAAATTAAAGGGGAACATATTTAATGTAAGAAAATTAGAAGGAACAGTAAAACTGTGAAGAGGGGTGTATTTTGTACCTTTTAAACATTTTGGGTAGCTTTTTAACTATCTTTTTCACATATATGGCACTTGCAGTAGAGATAGAAAAATAACCAAAAAGTGCCTGAAAATGTTATGCGTATATCATGAGTAGTACTTATATATATGAGGGGCATTAAATAAAAAATACTGCATTTAAAAAAATCCGGTAAGTCAGTTGATATCATTGACAAAGAGAGAAACTAGATGCTCTTTCACCCTACCATAAAAATTTCGGCACATTTATTCCTTTTAGGATAGCAGTCATGTGCAGTACATGCAAACTAAAAAATATATATGCATATTTTTTAAAAATGTCAATGGAGGTGCACGCCTCTGAGGATGTGCCCCGGGACTCTAGCTCTGAAAGTCCCCCCCCCCCCCCCCACACACACGCACCACCACTAATCTGGCTCTGAACATGAGTTTAAATCTGAAGGATGCTGCCATGAGAACCCTGGATACATGGAATTGATATTTCTCAGGAAGAGAGGGACTACATATTTATGCACTTTATTCATATTTTGAATCTGATTTTCATCAAAATGACAATCAGTGATGGAATAAGAAAAACTGATGTATATGCAACGGAAAATTAAAAAAAAAAAACTTCGATTAAAAAAATCAAAGCTTGGGGGCCATCCCTGAACCAGGGATCTAGGCAGTTGCCTGGACTGCCCATACCTGGATCCGGCTATGCCCAGGACTTAACACAGGACAATGCAAAAAAAAATTTAAATTTTATTAATTGCTGAAGATATGTAAAAAATTCATAAGAAATATTTTTTGGTAGAATATTGCACTATACTTTTTTTCATTCCATGCCCTTTAAAAAGTGAGCATGAACATTTTTGTATCACCCCAGTTGCCTTCGAACATTATCAGATGGATGACACAAACAAAAATGAAGTCTGCATGATCTGAAACCTGCTAGCTTGCTAACACGTATAACTCAGTGGTGTGAAAAAATGCTGCACTTAGTAGTAGTAGTAGTAATGGTAAGTCAACCAAACAGTAATTGGCAAATTCACGTTTGATTGAGAGTGGGGCTGAATTTTTTCACACTCACTGAGAGGTGAAGATTAAACAGAAAAATATAGGACAACATTCTACCAGAAATTGGTTCAGAAAAGTGCAACATAGAATATAGAAACTGCAAATTGTGAGTAAAAAAATATGGTTTAGAAAATAGAAGGAAGTAAAGAGGTTGTTTTACATTAACTTGAAGCTGAAGTGATTTTTGATTTCAGGAAACATAATATGGCACGGAAAATAAAAAAAAAATAAAGCAGATATATTAAACTTTCAACTTATGATTAACATGCCTTGTTGGTGGACATCCACAGCACCCGCAGAAAGTTTTTTCCTCAGTGTTTTCAAATTCGCTGCATTCATTGGCTCCACAATCTTTACAACTTCCACGAAATATACCGCGTATGTCGTACATGGCTATTTTAAAATCCTAAGTCTATGGAAACAACAAGATTTCTCTGAAGGAGCTAGTTACAGTGTAAATCAGGAATGAAGAGCAAGTTGGAAAAATAGAACAACTGTTTTGAAATGATGAAATATTGCACATAATGCTGTGTTACTTGATATTCAGTTCATGATTAGTTTTCATAAATACAGAGGATGTGCACACATTTTTAGAACCTTTTTGATAAGAAACTACATAAAATAAAAGAGAAGTTCAGAGAATTGAAACTGGCAACAGCATGTTAGATGAGCATGAAAGAAACATCTGCCACAGTTAAATATCGTCTGCTAAGAAAATGGCGCACATAAACAAGCTGTGGATACAAGGTTATGCTTTTGCTCTTTACGAGGAAAAATGTTCGTATTCTATATTTAAGAAATGCTATGAAAATAATAGAATTAGCATTTCTAAATGGTAAAATAAGCAATATTATTAATAGGGCTAGGAATTTTATGATATAAAAATTGCTAGAAAATGCCCTATAAAAATGATTTTATGACTTAAAAGCTAAAAAATGCTGCATAAAACAAAAACAAAAAAACCCCTAAGAAATGCATGTTTCTTTTTTTATTTTCATGCAAAATGAAGAAAAAGAAGAGGTGCATGAAACAAAACATAAAGACTCCAAGAAATATAATTTAATCTGTTGACTGTTGCTGTGTCAACTGAAGTTCTTTATTTTACTAACCGAAACATGACCTATAGAACAAAGCAAAAAAAGAAAATGCAACTTAATTGTTTTACAATTTCTGTGCCAAACTAAAAATTTACTGCCCACAAACATATCTCTATAAGATAAAAAAAAACATTTAAAATACAATTTAACTTTTTAGTTTTTGTACCAAACAGAGCTTTTTTTTTTTTTTGTTAACAAAAAATAAGCCTTATGAAAGAAAACAAGAAACAGACATAAAAATGTAGCCTTCTTCCAGACAGAACCTTCACCTTCCTTTTTTGGCAACAGCTGTGCTCCAAATGGGAGAACAGCTCATCTGCGGCTTGAAGGAAGAGACGGGAGCTGTAGAATTGCTTTTACTGCCCTGCTGTTTGCTACAACGCATGTACAGATAGATGTTCTAAACACAAGCACTTTTCTCAGTCTTGCTTCTGGCTTTCAGGGGAAAATGGAGTTTCAGGGAACACACATTCAAAAATGCCCTTTTTATTGAAAATACCAAAATATGCAAAATACCAAAATATCACAAACAACAAAAGAGTGCCTTGAAATGACAGAAAAATCTGAAAAAATGCCATAGCGTGTAAAAATCACGAAAAAATGCAGAAAAGTGCCTTAACAAAGATACTTAAATCAGCTTAATTTTGTATGAAAGGCATTTGAATACACTTGAACGATTTAGTATTACCATGAAACAAAGTATGCAAAATCATAAAAATCCTAGCCCTAATTATTAATAATAGAAGGGAAAATAATCAAGCATTGCTTTTAACAGGAAAAAGAACAAATGAATATCCAAAGAAAGTACATACTTTTATGACTATTTCAAAAGTAAGGTCTATGGTAATAAAAGAAAATCCACCAACCCAAAGAGCAATTGCTGAGTTATTAAGAATCTATGTATCAACTGTAAACCAGGTAATAAACAAAGATTTGAATCTGAAAAAAAATGTTTAGAGGCTGAGCGCATAACATGGTGTATACTTCTTTATGAAAATCACTTAGCTGGAGACAGATGGAAATTTATTGTGACTATTGATGAAGCATGGATCTACCTAAATGACTAACAAAAAAGGTCGACTCACTATCCTAAAAGAGCAGAAAAAGGCTTACAAACTCATTAAAAATCTCTGTATCAACTATAAATGAGGTAATAAACAAAGATTTGAATCTGAAAAAAAATGTTCTGCGGTAACATAGTGTAGACTTCTTTATGAAAATCAATTAGCTGGAGACAGATGGAAATTTGTTGTTACTATTGATGAAGCATGGATCTACCTAAATGACTGTAACAAAAGAAAGGTCTATTAACTGTCACAAAAAAGCAGAAAAAGGCTTACAAATTTGGTTCCAAGAATCCAAAGAAAGTTCCCGTATAGGATTCATGATTGCTGCTGGTTTCTCGTATGATGGGAAATTAAAGTTTTGAAAAGAATGTTAAAAGCAATTCTACTTATTACCAAAATAATGTCTTAATTCCTATAATTAAAGAAAAAATACCATTCCTTTATCCACAGAGCCTTCTAGAGAACATAACTTCATCAGGATATGGCTACCAGTTACATCCAAATCTAACACTCTATTACCTGAAAACATGAAAATATATATATATTTTACTCATATTCTTTCAAAGTTCCCTGTTGTGTTGCCAATGGATTATTGTGCCTTTGGACTACTAAAAAGAGTGCTTTCTCAGCACAGACATAAAACAATGATTGAACTATGAAAAGCAGTGGAAGAGGGGTGCAATAAAATAATACTACCAATTTTAGGAAATTTCCTCTTTTCTTGGAAATCTAGAGTTCAGTCTGAAGAATGTCATCAGATAGAATATTTAGCAAAGAAATATTTGTTTTAAACACTGATTATATTGCTGGAAGATCATTCTAAAAATGTGTAAACATCCTCTGTATAACTAGAAACAGCTATCGGGAATTTGAGCAATTGCACAGTTTACCTTCTCAGGCCGATTTTATCCAAAATTATGCACTAATGTGTTAGAAACTGTTTAAAAGTGAACTTGATGAAAGTCTGAAATTGATCTGATGTTTATTTCTAGCAAATTTTATTGAACCCTAATAATGTAGTGTTACAGTGACATCTCTTACTGATGGCACTGGCTCACCTCCAAGTGGGTGTGGTCCTAGCATCTCCCTGAGAGGGTAAAATATGATATATCCCATTACATGAAATGAGTTCTTTATTAGAAGTAAGTTTTATCCGTTTTCATGCTCTAACACTGCAGAGCACTGTATAATTACCAGCTGACTGCTGCTTGGTATTGCAGTGTTTCTGAATAAATTATACACAAAATGTTCTAATTATAATAAAAGATTTAGATATCAAATATCTACCTAAAAAATTGTTTTTCAATGAAAACCTCTCCCCCTATTACAAGCACTGGTATTGAAAAGCTAGAAGATTGGTACAGCAACAAAAAAATAAAATATGCCTGGATAAACAATGGAAATTTCTACATAAGACAGGGTTAAGACAACCGAAAAAGAAAAATTGTCTTGATTGAGGATTTGCACTTAATTTTTAAACACCTCAATCTACATACTACTGATAATTAATAATATAACTATAGTTCCTAATACAATCTCAATATTACTCAGTCCATCTGTTATCTATTAATACAGATAAAACACTTAAAAATAATACATTACAAAGATAATTACAAAATAAAATCACACTCTTAGAAACACTTATACGATTAATTTGTACACCACTGGATGTAGTATGCATTACTGAAACTTGGTTTCCTACCCAAAACTATACTATTCAAATCAGTGGCAGCGGAGCCGCCCGGGCCCGGTCAATAATTTCAATAATTTTAGCCAAGATTTTTTTTTTTAAACATATGTGCGATTTTTTGTTGTGATGTGCCTTAGAAAGTTCTTCCAGGTAAGTTGTCAAATGATCCTAATCCCAAACAAAGCTTCTTAGGCATTGTTTTTCTTCTGTTTGTTCCGGGAAGTGGGAAGGGATTGCACCACAATTCGAAATTTTGGGCCCGGTCAACAAACTTTACTTTCCGCCACCCCTGATGATTCAAATTAATAACTTCCAGGACTTTAATCTCAACTGAGAGTATTCAAGGGAAGGAGGGTAGCAATCTATGTCATGAACCAACATCAAAATTTCTGTTTAATTAATGAGTTCACATTTCTGAATAAAAATATTGAAATACAGTTCAAAATGAATTTTATATTATTACCACATGTTACAGACCAGCTTATTCAGATTACAGGGAATTTCTAGTGATATTAAATAACCTATTTGAATTTGCAGATCTTACAAATAAAAAAACATTTATATTAGAAGATTTTAATAACAATATTTCTTGTAATAACACAATAACTAAACAATTTAACCAACTATTAACTACATCTGGGTTTTTCAATACAATTACTTCCTCAACTAAAATCACCCCTAATACTAATACTACAATTGATTTATCCATAACTAATGCTCCAACTCAAGTTATAACAACAGGGATATTGCAATGTGACACACAGTTATCACTTAACAATTTTTTTAATATACTGGAAGGGAAATCAAATCCAAACCCACCTAAGCTTCACAACAGTCAACAAATAAATAAATTAAACCTTGATAAATTTAAAACACTTTTGAGTGCTTTAACATGGGAAGAACTTGAAATGTATGAATCCCCAAACTTAGCTTATAATGGGTTTTACACAACTTTAAAAGAAATCTATCATAAAGTTTTCCCGATTATTTTAAATAATATAAGATGGAGAAAGAAATTAGCCGCCCCGGTGGCGCAGTGGTCTAAGGCGCTGGCCTCTGATCATTCGTCCGTAAGGGGTCTGGGTTCGAAACCCGGTCAGGCATGGATGTTGTGTTTGTCTTACGGCACTGGCTCGCTCCCTTCCCTGGAACCAGTGACCCTAAATTAGGGACGGGCGACTGCTTATAGCCCATTGAGTTGCTCACGGTAGTCGTTAAACCTTCAATCAAAAAAAAAAAAAAAATTTGCAAACCTTGAATTACTTCACATACTCAAAATTTATAAAAGCTATTCCACATATTCTTAAACTCATTCGGCTAATAATCCTTCAGACATACAAATAAAGTGCACCTTTCTAATTCATTTGTTTTCATAGAAATTAAATATTCAGAACTTCTGCTGATACTAAAACAAATACCGGTCCTGGCCATGATGAAATACACCCTGCTACAATAAAACCTGTTGCCGAAAAAATTATAAAACCATTATTCATAATTTTTAATCTGGTATTCCGCACAGGAATGTTTTCGGGTGCACTTAAAATAACTAAGATTACTTCCAAATATAAATTAGGTTTAAAAATGATGCTAATAATTATCGGTCTATTGCAGAACCATATTTGCCAAAATTTTAGAAAAATTAATATACACAAGACATAACATTTACACTAAAATAAAATATAATAAAAAAATTCAATTGAGTTTCCAACCCCATAAATCTACTGAAATCGCATTGCTTCGTTTGCAAAACATTATTAAAAAAAATTAGCATTTAATACTATGACACTTGCTGTTTTTTTAGATGTAACAAAAGCATTTGACACAATAAATCATGAAATCCTACTTCAGAAATTACATATTCTGAAAATAAGGGGAATGCCTCATTCTTTACTTAAAAACTATTTAATAGAAAGACAATACACACAAATTAATCAGTTTCAATCTACTTTACTACAATTGCATTATGGCGTCCCATAGGGATCAATTTTGGTTACCTTGTTATTCAATTTATACATTAATAAGATGTTTAGCATAACATCAGAAAATGATGTCATGCTATATGCAGATGACACCACATTACTTTTAATGGGACACAATTTAAATGACATTATTACTACAGCTAATGCTCACAAGTATACTCAAATTGGCTAGCTACTAATGAATTGATAATTAACACTTATAAAACTAAAGCTATGGTCTTCTATAGAGATCTGAATGGGGCCATACCATAAATTTATTATTAGAAAATAAAATAATTGATATAGTACCAAAAAAAATATTGTAACTATTTGGGAGTGCATTTTACCCCTGATTTACGATGGACTAAACATCCTATAGCTCATCCGAATGGATTCGGAATGTTAACAATACATCCACTTTTCTATTATAATCTTGGTAAAATGTTTCAGAGACTTAAGAACAATTTGCATACAGATTTAATTGAAATTAATTGCAATAGACTATAGACACAACTACCAAACAAGAAATAGATTACTGCTTCACCCAATACAGTCTAAAACTAAGCTATTAAAACAAAGTTTAAACTATCCTGGACCAGATTATTGGAATTCATTGCCCTTGGATTTAACAAATATTAACAACCAAAATCTCCTATAAAAATACATAAAAAACACCTACTGAGTTAAAAAAATAATTAGATATCTTCCTTTATCAAATCCAAATAATAATCCTAAATATTTACAAAAATAATTTATGATAAGGCTAAAATACTTTTGAGGGAACTAAGGGCTATGTCAATATTTCTAAGAGGCATTTTCTCTTGTTCCCTTTGAGCTTTGCTATTCAACAGCCTTTGTATGTATGTTACATAACGTAAGAATATAATGTAATATTCTTACGTTATGTAACAGCACAAACAAATAAATATAAATAAATGAATAAAACAGAAATACCTAAGTACAGCAATGCATTCATACTGTATTTGAAAGCTAAATGCAAGAAATATGAAGAATAATATCCCCCATATTTTCTGAAAACTCCTGAACTTTATTCTAGCTGCCATGGGATTATTTCCATAAAAGGCAGTTAAATCCTTTCCCAAAGGGAAGAAAACTTTTGGGAATAAATTTGTTTTGATTTGTAACGTTTTTTTTTCAAAGTTAATGAATTGTTACACGATGTTTTAATATTTTGATTTGCTCAAAGAATTACCAGTCCTTTGGAAAATCTCAATCTAAGATTTAAAAGAACATGCTATAAAAACTGAATTTTTAAAAGGTTTTCTATGATATTGGGATATAAATTTAGTGTCAATAACAGCATGAGAAGGTAAACTGCATAGTTACTGCTGATACTAACCATGTACTCTACAAGTATATGGATTTACAATATATAGTTTGGATGCAAACATGGTGACTGTAAGTGGCCAAGGTCGCTTCAACAAATCCAGATGCTCACAAGATTGGTGGTTCTTAAAAATCACCTCGTGGGCATTTAAACTTTGCACAAAGTTAGATTTCTCAGTTTCTCTAACAAGAAGAACTATTTCCTTCCCTTTTACTAAAATTTCGTCAATAACAAAAAACTTCCCTGCTCCTTCATTTGATGCAACAGCTACATTTGGTCTTAATCGACATCCATGGAATGTGACTTCTTTCGCAAGCCAAATGTTTTCATGGCCACTGCTGAAAGCAGCAATGACATCTTGCTGCACATTTGAAGGATGTGCAGTCAGGTTCAGTTTACTCTTTATTAAAATTTCATGGCCTGCATACAAAAAATTTGGGTTTCTCTCACCCATTCTACCTAGCTGATGATAGCACATCCACATCTGGTGGAAATGGGAAATGCTATAAGCTATATTTTTAAAACTACCCTATTTTTTCCCCTTGAACACACTAAAATGGGCCTCCCAGCGCATACACCACTGATGGCACAGAGGACCGAATCTTCTTATTTGCCTGGGGAAATGAACTAAGAAATGAAATTTTGGGGTCAGTGCAACTCCAGGGTACTGTTCAATGAATGCACAATGGTGTAGGGCAATCAAATTTCTTAGCTCTTCTTCGGTCTCTTCTTCAGCGTAAGGTGAGGTACAAATGTTTGTTATCTGTATTAGGCGAATGAAGTTAACAAATTTTGGGTTGCTCACATCTATCTTTTTGGATAGCACAAATGGCAGGACTGTTAAAAGAACGAGAACTGTTGATGCTGAAATGTTAATTTTGCCAGCATCCTTAAGAACGGCTGCATCAAATGAAGGGGGTTTACTGGCAGTTTGTAAATAATTGTAAATCCATGCACTGAGTTCTACATTAAGCCATTGCAAAGAAAAAGTTTTTCAGTTATAATGAAATGAGCCAAGAGTACTCTAAGCTCGACTAGAACCACCCCTTCCAGCAAAATATGCATGGGGTCATGAACTGCAAGTTCTAGTTGAGTTCCTGTGATATCCAAAAGAGGAGACCTGTTATTGGTTCCATATCTCTTACTGAGATGTGCCTTTGAATGTTTTGATGCTTCTTCTAGAATATCACATCTTGCTATATGCTCATCTGTGCTTCGGAGAGGAAAGGCATCATCAGTAAAATCCTGAAATATTTGAGGCCGAATTCCTTCACATGATCGGCAGCATTTATAGGCATTTGCCACACTTTCTTTAAAACCCCATAGGAGTTAGAAGCAGGGGTGTCAGCTGGTGTGCCCCGAAGAATGGCTTTAAAAAAGTTTGTTGACACCTACATCGAACCAACAACCATCACTTAATGTATCCATTCCTTGAATAAAGTCAAGTAGAATGTTTCTCAAACCACTTTTCTTCACATATGTAGTTTTGCATACTGCTACAAGCTGTTTAACATGCAGTGATGATCGAAACTGTGGTGGAATATTAGCAATCTCATAGCTAACAACAGTTAGTTTATGAATCTTTCGGCACATTCCAATAGGGTTCACAGTTTCAATGTCATCAATATTGAGCACAATTTGCAGCAAATTTTCAGTTTCATTTTGTAGGTAATACTCTCCATCACACCAGTCCCTCATGACACCATCAGTACTTCTATGGGAACATGTAGCCCAATACAGTACTTCAGGTATTGCCAGTAAATGTTGCAAACTATCTAGGAAAGGTACGTAGTATGCATAGTTGTTAACATGTGTCACCCTGTTATTTATACGTTTAATGTCTCTGCTGACAAACTGCATTTGGGGAAGCAGCAATTTAAAATTTTGAGAATAAAATTTTTTCCTCTTTTATCAGAGCTGAATTTATTGCTGCTGTTGAAATAAACAGCAGATAATTGATCTTCAAGGTCCAGATCATCTTGCATCCCTCTTTCGTTGAGTATTTTACTTAATGCAGCCTTAATCTGATTCTTTTGGGTTTCAAGCAAAATATCAACTTCTTCCGTAATAGCATTTAGTGTGCTCTGAGAGAGGCCATGTTTAGCTTCTAATTTTAACAAAAAGGAAGCTAAGGCAAATTCCAGATTATTTTCTGTAACATTTTCTGAATGTTGTCGATAATAACAGAAACCTGCATCAGAATCGAAAGCATCATCATTAAGATTACCGGTACTAGAACTTGCATCCTGTATGCCATCTGGGAATTCCATGTTATGGAATCTGCTGTGATGCATCCTGTATGCATGCCAACTTTTCGACGTGTATGGGCAAAAAGTGCACTGAGCAAGAAAATGTGGATCATTCTTATGGTACCTAACAAAATGCAGCTTTAATTCGTTAAAATTACCTGTGCTGAAATAGCACATTGAACAGGAATGCATGTTAGATGCCACGAAAACAGATCACACGTTAGGTACAAACTTAGGAAAAAGAGAAAATGAAATAATGCTATGATACTACTCACAGACAATGATGGCACTGGGGAAGAGAGATGTGTATATATTGAAGGTACAGCAGCTCTGATGTTTGTGAAGGAAAAGAAATCTGGGTGTAGCAGTCAGCACTGCTATAAAAGACAAGGATATACAAGCAACTAAAGATAGAAAGAAAGGGCACTTACTTGATGAGATCCCATGTGTCTATGCCGCTTGATTATAAAGGTGCCGCACAAGCCGAACTTGTCTCCAAAACAAAATTCCCGCTTCCAAGATGGCGCCATGCAAGGACAAGTACAATAACAGCTAACCGAGGTGTTAGACGAGCAGAAGCAGAGGCGCTTTGATGACAACAGGACAGCTCCCACGGGATAGCGAGGAGGTATGAGAATTGAGAAGTGCCTTTTTGGCTGCCGCTAGCTGGTGACCTGTATGTCACCTGATGTCCAGAACACAAGAGCAAGCCGGAAACTTGAGATTATTTTGGTGGGAAACTGAATGTGTGAGTGAGCCCATGTAGTAAACAAATTGATTAAAAGAAAAGAGATGCCGACGACCCACGCTTCTAAGGTTTTTCTATCGAACTCAATTCAACTTAGTTTTCGTTGCTGTTTCTTGATAAGCGAAATATTTATCGAATGAGTCTCATACGTCACGAAAACTAAAAAGCAATATTTAACGTAAAAGGCCGAATAACGCTAAATTTGATTAATCTTACACACCTGCAAACAACTTCATATTCTTTTATTCGTTTTGTTCAATTTCAAAATCCTTAAGTGCTTTGTAAGGTAGCACTGATATTATTTTCCGGTAAACCAAAGGAAGATGCAGTAAAACAGCACTTATAAAACGTTTCTAAAAATGCTTTGAGATGCATACATCGTAACGAAAATAAGATATTTAAAAAATGAACATTTTCCTTTTAATTTATTGCTTTAGTCAGTTTAAAGCGGTTGCGGCAGACAGTAAACAAGCGAATAAGATGCTCAAAAAAAAAAAAAAAAAAAAAGAGAGAAAAACTTTGATGCTGAATAAACTTATCCCTATGACTTTGAAAAAATGTATTTATGTATTAATAAAATATAAATTTTAAAGGTGCTTACGAATACCCCGAATCTGTGTAAATGGGTGAGCTGGGCTACTGGAAGAATGGATATAGTGCATTAGGGCATTTATTCGCCCTTGTATATTTGAAAGTGAAAGACCATTTTCTTTTCAGATTGTTGTAGAGAGGAGTCATATATACACAAATTTGACAAAGAAATATTTCACAACGGTGCGTTTGTTCAATCATCTCAGTTGCTGATTTGCTAAATTATACATGAAGCTGTGATTTCGTTGCAGGATCGGCTGGACAATCCCGGCCCCGCGCTTTCATAGGCCCCGCAGTTTTGGAAATAAAAACAAATTATTTTCCGTAGAATCTTTTACACTTATTATTCGCTTACGTTTTGGTGCCCGAGGCCCTTAAATTTTTTTTTATTGTTTTGTTTCTGATCCCTACACTTTCAAATATGTTTCACCCTTCGTCGTACAGATACTGAGATTTTCAGCTTTCAAAAAAATATTGTAACCACCTTAATCTTTTCTTTTTTATTTTCAACATTCAAGAAATAAATTAAATTTCATCTTTTTGCTGCTACCTGCTTTCATATAACTAACGGTTTGTATGTAAAGCAGGTATTTCAATTATATAAATAAATAAAAAGAACAATATCAGAGTTGTTTTGGGGTTATATATGAGGACAGTTCTTCAGATTATTCAGTGACTTTAAAAACAGTACGGGGAAATAAAAAATATTTTTTATATTGGCAGTATGAAATAAAGCAAAAAGTCACTAGTTTGTCAGTTCCTCCACCTTGAATCAAAAAATCACAATCACGTGTATCGAGGGGGGAAGCTATTTATGCGAATTTATTTTAGTGACATCCTCATTGTTCGCTAGACAAAGGTACTCGCTATGCAAAAACTTTTACTACGCAGATTAGTTGAAGTTATTTTTTAATCATTTGGTGATGAAGTTTTTATAAGAATCACAATACAAACTCAACCTCACTCGTCGGAAGGTATAGATTTTGAGCACTTTTTCTTCATTAAAATATAAGTTTTATTTTCTAAGCCTTCGCAATGAAATTTTGTTCCGAAGCCCTGTAATGTAATTTCGCTCAGGCAGGGACGCGCCCAACGGGGGTTCAAAGGGTGCGAAGCACCCGGGCGCAAGCTTCCGGGGGCGGCAGGACGCCTCAATCTAATTTTTCGGTAGATAAATAAATATAAGTGACGTGAGAGAAGTTGAGAAAACGTTTTACTGTGAGAAATCGTAATGGTATGTGGCACGTTTGTGTTTTTAGTAAAAATAATTCGTTTATAATTCAACAGAAGTCGTCTTGAAAACAGAGAAAAAATTTTACTGTTTTGTTTAATAACATATACCGCGGGCAAAGGATTACAAATTATTTGCCTGCGGTATCTGTTTTTTTTTTTTTAATCTTGAAGATTTCAGCGTTTATGATATGCTTGGCCAGCGCTATGACAATGGGGCCATTGTGAAGGAAAAACACAATGGCCTTCAAAAAACATAATTTTTCGACTTATGTCCTTACGCATTTTATAAACTTTAAGCGGCTCATACTTTAAATCTGGTCGGAAATTACGGCGAAAAAATTTCCCTACAGATTGTGAACATTTTCAGCATTGTTCAAGAAATATATTCTTTCTTTTCTGAACAACCTTACCGATGAAAAATTTTAAAGAAAGAGCTTCCAGCGTTGACGGTAAAACCGTGCTCTGAAACAAGGTGGGAAAATAGGATCGATGAAATAAGGGTAACGAGGACTGGGGTACAATTTCGATGTAATCCACTATATATTGTATTAGATTTTTTGTTAGAATAGTTAAAGAGACGCCCGTCAGGTTCAATGTTATATATATCGTCGTCGTCAACCACAATTCTCTGCTGGAAGAAGGTCTCCCCAAGTTTCTTCCTCAACGGTCTATCTTGCGCCAGTCTCCTCCATGTCACTCCCGCATACTTTCGAATTTCATCCACCCATCTCCAACGTGGCCTTCATTTGGGTTTTTTCGTATCCCTTGGAATCCAGTCTAAAATTTATTTTGGTTGTCCATCGGTGGTCCGTTCTCCTAGCAATATGTCCAGCCCATTGCTATTTCGGGGAATTTAGATGTCTTCCACTCTTGTCATTTTCCTTATCCACGAGTTCCTCTTCTTACTTTGCTTCGTTACGCGTGTGTGTGTGCGCGCGTCCTCCCGCCATCGGGAAGCTGTAACATGTTTATCATCGTACATAACGAAACTTTTTTTTACCGGTAAAGCGGACTTTTTTGTAAATTGACAGAGAGAGAGAGAGAGAGAGAGAGAGGAAGCTGACTTCATGGAAGCGTCACCTGAACTAGAGTTTTACATATTTTTTTCCTTCAGTTTTATATGAGACAATTGTGTTTTATGAAAAAGCTTAATTTACCAGAAATAAAAAATAATGTTGCTAAAGATATGTATTTTTCCCTGTAGAAATCAATACAAATTGGAAAATATTCTCGTACAAGGGGGCGGCAAATCTGGGCTTGCACCCGGGCGGCAAATGCCCTTGGAGCGCTCCTGCGCCCAGGACCCCGTAAAAGTATTCATCCGGCCATGCTTCATTGTGTTTCAATCAGAGCAACAATTTCTGATATGGAAAATTCCAAGAGGTAAATAATTCCTCAAAACGAGAGCAAATATTAGACATAACGATTCGGAACACATTAAGAACACATTCATAATGTGTTTCCGAATGCGTTCTGAATGTGTTGCGAATACGTTCTGAATGGGTATTGAATGTGTTCCATGCTGAAGTACAAAGCGTTCCGAATGTGTTCTGGAAAAAAATATGTTCTAAAAATTAACTCTAGAACACATTTTACGCGTGGAGAACACATTAGGAACGCATTCGGATCACATTTGGAACACATTTGTCATCAGCGGAACGGAATAGACCAGATCCGGAACTCGTTAGGCACGCATTTTTAAAAAAGCGTTCCCGATGTGTTCCAAATATGTGCTGAGCGTTTGCAGTGTATCGATAGTTATGAACCTCTTCCAATTTTACTTGACTTTAGGAAAGAACCATAAATTTCGTACTAGAAAGAGCACAACGTTATGCACATTTCAGTGATATTAATAAGATTATAGTCACACTATATTTCCCAAATACTTTAGTAGTAGAATTATAAAATTTATAATGGAGTTACCGAAGTGTTTCTCCAAGAACTTAAAATACATTTTTCTTTAAATATCTTACGCAATATTTTTAGGTCGCCTTCCTTATTCCTATACTTATTTGCATTTTAATAGGTATATATTATTTTGTCAAAATGGTTTTCAGTTGTCCATCAGTGGTCACTTCTACTAGCAATGTGTCCAGCCCTTGCCATTTCAGAAAGCTCACTTGGACCATGAAGTCGTCCGCAACTGTCCTCTTTGAGGTCCATAATGACCTGTAATTTTTCCTGGCTAAAACAAGCATTTGAATTTAGATATACTAATATAATGAAGAGTAAAAGTTTGAATGTTTGTATGAACCTTCTAAACCGATTTGAAATATTGTTTCACCAATCGAAAGTTTATTTCTTCCTAATGGACATAGGATACATAATTTTACAGTATGAAAATTGGAGCTGAACAGCAAACGTTTATGCAAAACACCGCTGTCTTTCGCTCGGGTGCCATGAGGTGTAAGGGGTGGGGAAAAAAAGGGAAGACAAGCCCACTTCGAAATTAGTAGAATGCCATGTTGCGTCGGCAGAGCCAAGACAATAGGCACGTGACCAGACGTACGCAATGATAGTGCATTATTGATTGCTAAGATCTCAGTTTTACATTAAGTGAAGTTTGAGTTGGTACCTGTATTGTGTTTTGAGCGTTTGTATGCATAAGTAATATGGCACTGCAATTATATTTTTACGCAATCTCAGTTCTTCAAACCTGTGCAATGACAGACGATTGTGGATGAAAGCTCCGCGTAACAATAGTATTCAAGCTACGACATTAATTTCGCCTGCAGCAACAGAACAGATCGCACACATACAGGATATAGCTCGGAAAAACAATTCATTTTGCATATTTGTAACAACCGAAATACGAAAAAAATGAATTAATAAAAAAATAATTACTACAAGCAACCCATCTAAAAATGTGGTATACGCAGAAGCATTGTAACTACATTTGATACTACATTTTGATAAAGTATGTTTGTTTAATATATATGTTCCCAGTTCCACACGACGAAGTCGTCGGCAAAATCTAGTTAATTAATGAAATCTTTAACATTCCACAATTTCATTGTTCCTCCCATGCTCAGAACAAGACAGATCAACATAAGGAATGTAAGTTGTGAAACCTACAGCACCCAAGTTTCCTTGACGTACATCAGAGTCGGAACATATTCAAATCCATATACCATCATTCTAAACCAGTTTGAAAATGCATTTACACCATCTGCCTCAAATAATCTTTTGAGTTAGCAGGCGTAATGGAAGGATCTAATTAATTAAGAACCAATTCATTATATAGATTTGATTTAGTCGAATTTCAAAAGAGCGGAGTAACATTTGTTCATCGAAAGAGGGAGAAATTAGGAGGCATTATGCGATGCTGGGATGGTCTCGTTCACCGAATGCATTTTGGGTCGTGAATTTCCCTTAATTTTGAGTGGCATGTGGATGTTAGACTAAATAACTGAGATGAGAGCTGGTACGACGCACATCTAAGCTATTATTTGCAACTTACAAGGATTTAATGGAAAATGAGCAAAAGAGCGCAAATGACCATAAATGTGTCCTCCTTTTAACGTTGTGTCAAGTTCCAAAGCTGGACGTTTAGTCCGGCTTGAAAGCAAAGCACATGACGCAGATGAAAGAAGAAGGGAAAAATGACAATTGCGTACATGGAAGCGGCTGAGGAAAGACCTGCTGAAGGGCCATTGCTCTGAGAAAAAAGAATATAATGATCTCCTTCACTTGCTTAAAACTTAGGGCAACTCGGATCGAATTGACAGTGAGACATTATGTCCATGAAAAGCGGAAACAAGGGCAAGTATATTTCTATGCATTGTTCTTCTGTAAGGAAAGACGGCAGCAATGTGTAACTGGTGCGTTGACTACCGACGGCAAGGCAAACCTCGACGGAGCAAGACCGAAGACTACGTGCACCCTAGAGGATCCTTTCCAAAAAGAACGGCGGGTGGTGTCAGCAGCGTCGGTCATTCACCCTGACCCAAAATCGGAGAGAGTTTTAGTTGCTGACGGAAACCTACTATCCCCTCTCCCCCCCCCCACTTCATCTTCCCCGTGCTGCGGCAGCCAAGTGCTCCTAGTTAACCTGATGGTTGTGTGTTCGAGTGCGGTTAAAGAACACAATATTCGAAAGCAACTGCGATTAAAGTGACAACCGAGGTATTTAGTGCATGTCTGCTCATTGCAGAATTGTATTTTTGGAGATAACTTCTACAGAAAGAAACCGTACGTTCCCGTCGATCATATGAAGACCTGTTTTACGATTACAAAATAAACTGCAGGAACAGAAACTTGAATCGATCCGAACCATTTATTATTTTTGAGGAAAACGTAACCAGATATGAAAGCAGATTGCCGTATTTAATAATGATCAAAAAGATCAATCAAATGTCTCGTAGCTGCGGTCGATAATGCAAAGTAATGATCAAGAATATTTGTGCCGTTTATAAAATCGTGTCTTGTTGTTCTTAAAGCATACTCGCAGGTGATCTATTTTGAGATGTTCTTAAACCTGTGTTGTTTAGGTGTTTGTCCGAACATAGTATTCTCGAGAAGAACAACGTCTTGCTACAAAGCATTCAAATTTGCATTTCCCTCTAAGCTCCCTATAGCATATTTCATGTTAAATCCGTCTAAAGCAGCTACGACTTCCAAAGCTGAACACATTCGTTTACAAATTTCAGCATATGATCGGCTTTCTTTTTCATATATGTTTACAAAAGGAGTCTGTTCGATATTTGTGAAGATACACCGGGTGAGATGGAGTTTGGTGACGTTCCTTTAAACATCACCTACCACAATCTCAACATCTCAGAGCAGTGAAATTTCATATTATCATCCACAGAACTGTTAACGATTTTGTGGTAGGTTGCACCAAAAAGTGGTGCTACACTAGCGGTACAACGTTCTAAGTAAGAGTATACCATTCTGTGAAGCGAACAAAATCCAAAACCATAATGCAAATTTGCTCAACACCATGTTTTTAGTCTTGATTCCACGACACAATGGTATATACATAGATGAGTTGTTACATTATGTCCACCTACCTAATAAGCTGTAGGAACCCTGTAGCCCGCAAAACAGCGGCCACTTCGGGAGGCTTCAATTCTATGAAGTATCGATAGTTTTCCTGGAGTATCTGGTACCATAATGTCGACAAAGAGACCTCCAGTTTTACATTTCGGCGGTGGGCGTGTTTTAGCGCGAAACAGTTTTTCCAAGTCGAAGGACAAATGTTCGATTGGGTTCATGTCAGATGAATTTAGAGGCCAGGACATTAACATAAAATCAGCATTATGTTTTTCGAACCACACCTTAACGTTTCCGGGAACCTGATGGTACGGCATGTCGCATTATCTTGTTTGTTGCTAATGGCCATCACCAGCATGGAACACAGTTGCCATGAATGGTTGAACGTGGTCCGCAACGATGTTCATATAACTGACAGTGCCTGGAATTGTGTTACTAGGATAATGGGACCTAAACTGTATCGAGAAAACATCACCCACAGCATAACACCACCACCGCCGGCTTGTTTCCGGCCAACAATGCACCCAATTTCCATAGTCACCGTTGGCAATCGGCGTAACCGCACTCGGCCGTCTACGTGATGCACCAAGTATTTTTATTTGTCAGACCAGACCACTTTCTTCCAATCATCCATGGTCAAATCTCGATGATCTTGTGTCCATTTCATGCGTTGTTGGCGATGACGGGCAGTTAGCAGGGTTACCCGGATGGGGCTTCATTCACGAAGGCCCATGCGCAGAAGGTGTGCTGGGACACATTGCCCTGCCAACAGTGTTGTAGCTGCGGGTGATTTGTCACACTGCGGCCATGCGGTCGCTATGAACAATGCGCGACAGTCTCATCTTTTCTCTGACATGAGTGAGAGCTGAGGACGACGACACGCGGCTGGACACCGGTTCTACAATGGGCAACTTGTGCACCACTTTTGACACATACTCACTATAGCGGCATGAAAACTACCCACAAGTCTCGCCGTTTCTAAGATCGTAGTTCCAGCCGCCGAGCCATCACAATTTATCCCCTACCAAACATCGATAAATCTGCAGCTTTTCCCGTTCTGGCTCCGAAGACTCTACTAACAGAAAGACGGTCATACTTCTCCCTTGCCATCGATCGGTCTCCAAGCGCGCTCATCTCTCTAGGCTTAAAGTGGTTATAATGTAATGCGCATTATTGTATTTTCCTAAAACGTAATGCAGCTGGAGCCCAACCTTTGGGTACAACCTACCACAAAATTTCTAGAAGTCCGGTAATTAAATGTTTAATTACGGTTCCAAGCTCACCAAACCAATTTAAACGATAAATATATTATAATCATACTTTCCTTTCGTGGAAATGGGAAGAAAAGGAGTTTAACCTTTTTAGCGGAACAAAATGCACGACCTGGATACGGAAATACATTTTTCTGTAGGTGCAGTTTATGCTACTACATATTATTTTAAAAATGCTAAAGTATTTATTCCACACCGCGTGTTTTGAAATTCATGTTGAATGTAAAACCAAATTACTGTGCAACTTCTTTCGTAGGATTCACGCCGCCTTCGGGCAAGTAACAGTTCCATAACTTTATTACAGCTTTTTAATATTGGGGATGTTTTTTACTTCATTTTTATTTTCTTTGGCGGTTTCAGTGACTTCGGGAGCATGGCAAGTCGACTATTGTTTATTTCCTAATCGTTTACTGATACCAGAAAAGTCACTTCCCCAGGTTGATGCTTTCCTGATGAAGGCAGTCTGGTTTTCTAATTTATATCTTCTACAAATTGATAACCAGGAACAGTGCACCAATTAAGTAGTAAATAGTAACACTGTACGTCTGACCTCCTTGAGAAACCCATCTGGTTGATTTGCGAAACCTTGGAAACGATTTAGAGTATTTTTCCTACGCCAATAAATCGCATAGTGTCACTTTTTACTGTATCTTTTACGTTCTTCAACTTACCATTCACAAAAATGATCGTACTTTGAATAATTATATTCGATATTCTTCTGTGTCATTCTTAGGTTCTCACTATGCCATATATATATATATATGTATATACAATAATCGGGAGAAACGGGTTCGATTCTCTGACATGGGCGATCTAGTTTTTAAGTTTTCTTATATTAAGTTACATGCTAAAAGTTCAAGAAAAAGAACGGCTATTTTCTTTATCGCCTCAAAAATCTCATCTTAAAAACACAGTTACCAAAACATTCAGAAATTATTTATATCGCCTTACCCCGCTTCTAGGAATTCCACTTTGGTGGACAAATTTAAGTGAAAGGCAATGCTCTCTGGTGCGCACCTTGATTGGTTCCACATACGACCGGCCCGCTTCTTATAAAGCGAGTATTTTTGTTTTTGCTGGTTTCAACCCTTTTTGCAAAGCCCGATTTATTTATGTATTATAAGCCGGCTAATCGTTTAAGGAACATATTTGCAATTGGACCGATAGCTGTCAATTTCATTCAACAAAAGCATTCCCTTTCTTAATATTCTGACAGGAAAAGGTTTTTTTTTATTGAGATGCGGTTATCGCATTTTCTCTAACAACAAAGCACTAAAGCAGTTTTTCGTTAACAACAAACCTAAACCTTTATTTAGACCATCTCTTTATTTTTCAAGGTCCGTTTTGCATATTTCGGGTTGAGGGATAGGGGTGATATTTTTGCTAGGATTTTATTTCATAACTATATACACTGCTGGACAATTGCTAAGGACGGATCATAAACGGCTATATAGCGCATAAAAAAGTAAGTGTGGTTGGATGTCAAGTGAAATAAAATAATGTCAGAATGCCAGAACATTACAAGAAAGACAATTTATTGTGCTCTGAAATCCAAAAGGCTTTGGAACGTGTTTAAGGGACAAACAGGCCATTTTGTGCAGAATACGTAAACCTGAAAAAAATGCAATTACCGTCCGCAGGCGTTCCGGCGTAAGATGTCAATACGGGATGCTTTGCACAATATTATCAAACAGCTGTTGGGGTAATTTATCCCATTCCTCTGTCAGTGCACGGAAGAGGGTCTCCTTGTTTATTCGATGGCATTGGCGACCAGCAAGACTCCTCCCCAAAGCATCCCAAACATTTTCAATGGGATTCAGATCTGGAGAACGTGCTGGCCATACGAGGCGTTGAACATCCTCGTTCTCAAGACACTCCTGCACAGCGACTGTTCGATGACATGTTGTGTTGTCGTCTTTGAAAATGAATCTATCACCGAAAGCACCACGGAACATGCGAACATGAGGTAGCAGAACATCATTAATGTATCGTTGGCCAGTCATAGTCCCAGTTTGGAAGCACATAGAGGGACGTACGGCCATTGATCATGATGCCAGCCCATACCATGACACTACATGTCGGACATCGGTCCTTTTCCTGGATGTTTGCTGGACAATATGCAGTACCACTATCACGCCAGATCAGTTGTCGTCGACAATCAGACGATAGACAGTATCTACTCTCATCTGAGAAGATGAGAGTGACGTCTGGACTACGTGATGCACACAACAGGACGGCAACCGTATAGTCCTTCTTCATACAAACGTCTGGCGAGAGTTTTTCGTGAGATCCGCTTGCCAGTAGCAGCCATAAACTGATTTGCTACCTCACTAGCTGTGCTGCGGGGGTGTGGTTTTGTTGATAGCACTATGTACCGATCTTCTGCAGGTGTCGTACTCCGAACACGACCTCCCCCGTAATGTTTGCTATTCCCCATTTGTTTGAAATGATTTCCAAATCCTTGAACCAACCCTGAGGCCGACGTTGAATTCCCTGGCGACATCTGTTATTTTTCGCCCTTCTTCAATCTTGCCAATAATACGGCAACGCGTAAAATCACCTAGGTGATGTCGGGAAGACATACTGAAAATTGCAAGTTCGTCAATTGATTCTTTCTTTTTCAACTTTGCGTTTGAACAGCAACGGTCAATACGCGTTAAATCCTTTATATCTTTTATTAGCGCTATGACGTCACGAACAAGTTCGGCAATCCAAAATTTGCATACGCACAATACGTCTTACTGTATCTCGCACTTATGCTAATTTCCACATTTTCCTGCCTTCCATTTTATGGTTGCTCTCGTTGCTATTGTCATCCGTCCTTAGCAATTGTCCGGCAGTATATATATATATATATATATATATTAAGGTCAGGTGATGCGTAACACCACAGCCTCTCCTTGACAAATGTCAACCCCGCCTTCTCGTGGTACATCCTGTTCCCACTAAAGGGGTTTCTGACGACCGCCAATAGCGGTATAACTTTACCATCGGGATTAGAGGAAATGCTATCCCACACTCACCAACCCGCTTGGCCAGCGTGGTGAGTTATGGCCAAACCCTCCAAAATGACTCCACAACTTAAATCTTGGCCCTCAGTCTCCGGCAGCTGGAATGTACCTGGTCAAGGCAGCGGCCAGTGCGACATGAAGGCAGAGGGTGCTAAGAATCCCCTGGAGGACCGGACTAGGCTGCCATCTGATGCTGACCTTGGCGACGTATAACGGACGCTCCCTATCTTCTGATTCAAGGCTTCTTGAATTGGAAGAGGAACTACAAAGGATCAAGTGGGACATCGTCGGGCTAAGTGAGGTAAGGAGAAAAGGAGAAGATCTCATTGAACTGAAAAGTGGACATCTCTTCTACTACCGTGGGACAGATACTGGCAGAACTAGTGGTGTTGGATTTATAATAAACAAGAAACTGAAGGATAAAGTTGTAGAAGTTGAAAGTTCTTCTGACAGAGCTGCACGACTCGTTATCCAACTCGAGAAGATACCAGGCTCAGATTATTCAAACTTATGCACCCACCACAAGTCATCCTGAAGAAGAAATTGAAGAATTTTATGAGGAAATTCGTGATCTAAATAATAAAGGTAAGCAGCACTTGAAGATAATTATGGGAGATTTCAATGCAAAAATAGGGCAACGGCAACAGAATGAAACTTCAGTAGGTAAATTCGGTCACGGCAACAGAAACCAGCGTGGAAATACTCTCGTAGAGTTTGCAGAGGCAGAAGGGTTTTTCATCTTGAACTCCTTTTTCAAGAAAAAGCCACACAGGAAATGGACATGGAGACATCCAAATGGGACGACAAGTGAAATTGATTTTATTATGTGTAACAAAAAATTCGTCATAGAAGACTGCAGTGTGCTAAACAAGTTCAACACAGGCAGTGACCATAGATTGGTGAGATGTAAGATGCACCTCAACACTAAACTGGAACGTGGCAAGCTCATAAGACAAACAAAATGTATTGACATAACCAACCTTAAAAAACACCATAATACCTTCAAATTGGAACTGAAGAACAGATTCTCTGCTTTAGAAGGCCTAACATCGGAAGAAGTGGATATTTCTGAAGTTAACAGAAAAGTAACCAAAGCTCTTATGGAAACAGCAACAAAATTAGCTGGGTCTAAGAACAAATTGCATGTGAACAAATTATCAGGAAAACCAAAATGTTGATGCAAAAAAAGAAGAGTGATGAGGACAACTAAAGAAGATGTGACTTCCAAAGTGGAATATATAGAGCTATGCAAGACAGTACGAAAAAGTATCACTGAAGACGTAAGGAAATTCAACTGTGAACTAGTAAGGAAAGCAATTGAAAACAACCAAAGCCTAAAGATAGCAAAGGGACATCTCAGTAAGGGGAAAAACAGATTATGGCACTGAGAAAAGAAGATGGTTCTGTAACAAGAAATAGAGGCGAAATTTTGACAAGAGTGAAAGATTTCTACTCCAGATTATATGAAAGGGATGATACATGTACTCCAGACATCATGAAAGGTACCAGAGTTCTTCCAGTCCTTCCATCAGAAGTTGCACATGCAATCAAGAACATGAAGCGGGGAAAAGCTCCAGGAGAAGATGGAATTACTGTAGACATCATACAAGAAGCAAGTGGAGAAATCGAAACAGTACTCGCCCAAATTTTCACTCGATGCCTTAATGAAGGGAAAATTCCTGAGGATTGGAACAACGCTACAATGATCTTGCTACATAAAAAATGTGACATTGAGGATCTCAGGAACTACAGACCTATCAGCCTCCTATCAGTGGTTTATAAAATCTTCACTAAAGTTCTTTCACACCGCTTGAAGGTGACACTGGACATGGCTCAACCGAGAGAACAAGCTGGATTCAGGAGTGACTACAGCACAATAGATCATATCCACGTACTGAGAGAACTAATTGAAAGAGCGAGGGAATATGAACTTCCATTGTGCATGGCTTTTATCGATTATGAAAAAGCCTTTGATTCGGTGAAACAATCAGCAGTTGCAATGGCTCTGAAATCCTGCGGTATTGAAGATGCATACATTAATATTATTAATAACATCTATGGAAATGCAAGTGCAAAGATTCGGCTGTTTGAAAATACAACACACATAAAAATTGGAAAAGGTGTGAGGCAAGGTGACACCATATCTCCGAAGCTCTTTAATGCCACATTGGAAAATGTCTTTCAATCACTGAGCTGGGAAAACAAGGGGATAAAGATTAATGGAGATTATCTAACCCACCTTCGTTTTGCTGATGACATAGTCATTTTTGCAACTACCCCATCAGAGCTGCAGAGTATGATCCAGGAACTTGCTGACAAGAGTAAAGAAGTGGGATTAAAAATGAACTTTCAGAAGACAAAAGTGATGTACAATGCTTTTACAAGAAATGAAGATTTATCGATTGATGGAGAAAAGCTGGAGATAACAGACACGTACGTTTATCTTGGACAGCAGATATCAAGTGAGGGTCACATTGGTGAAGAAATTAATCGGCGTACAAAACTTGCCTGGAGAGCTTTTGGAAGAAACAGCATAATTTTCAAGAGCAATATGCCATTATGTCTTAAAAGAAAAGTGTTTGATCAATGCATCCTTCCAGTGCTTACGTATGGTGCAGAGACGTGGACCTTAGCTAAAAGAGACATACAAAGGCTGCAGACAACTCAAAGAAGCATGGAGAGGTGCATGCTTGGTGTAACCAGGAGAGATAAGAAGAGGAACACGTGGATCCGAAAAATGACAAGAGTGGAAGACATCATGATCAGAGTTAAATCCCTGAAATGGCAATGGGCTGGACATACTGCCAGAAGAACAGACCATCGATGGACAGCCGAAATTTTAGATTGGATTCCAAGGGACAGGAAAAGACCCAGAAGAAGACCACATGGAAGATGGGTGGATGAAATTCGAAAGTATGCAGGAGTGACATGGAGGAGACTGGCACAAGACAGAGCGTTGTGGAGGAAACTTGGGGAGACCTTCGTCCAGCAGTGGATTGATAATGGTTGACAATGATGATGATGATGATATATATATATATATATATATATATATATATATATATATATATATATATATATATATAAGGTCAGGTGATGCGTAACATCACAGCCTCTCCTTGACAAATGTAAACCCCGCCTTCTCGTGGTACACCCTGTTCCCACTAAAGGAGCTCTGACGACAGCCAATAGCGGTATAACTATACCATCGGGATTAGAGGAAATGCTATCCCACACTCACCAACCCGCTTGGCCAGCGTGGTGAGTTATGGCCAAACCCCTCCAAAATGACTCCACAACTTAAATCTTGGCATTCAGTCTCCGGCAGCTGGAATGTACCTGGCCAAGGCAGCGGCCAGTGCGACATGAAGGTAGAGGGTGCTAAGAATCCCCAAAGGACCGGACTAGGCTGCCATCTGATGCTGATTTTGCCTACGTACAACGCACGCTCTCTATCTTCTGATTCAAGGCTTCTTGAATTGGAAGAGGAACTACAAAGGATCAAGTGGGACATCGTCGGGCTAAGTGAGGTAAGGAGAAAAGGAGAAGATCTCATTGAACTGAAAAGTGGACATCTCTTCTACTATCGTGGGACAGATACTGGCAGAACTAGTGGTGTTGGATTTATAATAAACAAGAAACTGAAGGATAAAGTTGTAGAAGTTGAAAGTTCCTCTGACAGAGCTGCACGACTCGTTATCCAACTCTCGAGAAGATACCAGGCTCAGATTATTCAAACTTATGCACCCACCACAAGTCATCCTGAAGAAGAAATTGAAGAATTTTATGAGGAAATTCGTGATCTAAATAATAAAGGTAAGCAGCACTTGAAGATAATTATGGGAGATTTCAATGCAAAAATAGGGCAACGGCAACAGAATGAAACTTCAGTAGATAAATTCGGTCACGGCAACAGAAACCACCGTGGAAATACTCTCGTAGAGTTTGCAGAGGCAGAAGGGTTTTTCATCTTGAACTCCTTTTTCAAGAAAAAGCCACACAGGAAATGGACATGGAGACATCCAAATGGGACGACAAGTGAAATTGATTTTATTATGTGTAACAAAAAATTCGTCATAGAAGACTGCAGTGTGCTAAACAAGTTCAACGCAGGCAGTGACCATAGATTGGTGAGATGTAAGATGCACCTCAACACTAAACTCGAACGTAGCAAGCTCATAAGACAAACAAAATGTATTGACATAACCAACCTTAAAAAACACCATAATACCTTCAAATTGGAACTGAAGAACAGATTCTCGGCTTTAGAAGGCCTAACATCGGAAGAAGTGGATATTTCTGAAGTTAACAGAAAAGTAACCAAAGCTCTTATGGAAACAGCAACAAAATTAGCTGGGTCTAAGAACAAATTGCATGTGAACAAATTATCAGAAAAAACCAAAATGTTGATGCAAAAAAAAAAAGACAGATGAGGACAACTAAACAAGATGTGACTTTCAAAGTCGAATATATACAGCTATGCAAGACAGTACGAAAAAGTATCACTGAAGACGTAAGGAAATTCAACTGTGAACTAGTAAGGATGGCAATTGAAAACAACCAAAGCCTAAAGATAGCAAAGGGACATCTCAGTAAGGGGAAAAAACGGATTATGGCACTGAGAAAAGAAGATGGTTCTGTAACAAGAAATAGAGCCGAAATTTTGACAAGAGTGAAAGATTTCTACTCCAAATTATATGAAAGGGATGATACGTGTACTCCAGACATCATGAAAGGTACCAGTACCAGAGTTCTTCCAGTCCTTCCAGCAGAACTTGCACATGCAATCAAGAACATGAAGCGGGGATAAGCTCCAGGAGAAGATGGAATTACTGTAGACATCATACAAGAAGCAAGTTTAGAAATCGAAACAGTACTCGCCCAAATTTTCACTCGATGCCTTAATGAAGGGAAAATTCCTGAGGATTGGAACAACGCTACAATGATCTTGCTACATAAAAAAGGTGACATTGAGGATCTCTGGAACTACAGACCTATCAGTCTCCTATCAGTGGTTTATAAAATCTTCACTAAAGTTCTTTCACACCGCTTTAAGGTGACACTGGACATGGCTCAACCGAGAGAACAAGCTGGATTCAGGAGTGGCTACAGCACAATAGATCATATCCACGTACTGAGAGAACTACCCCATCAGAGCTACAGAGTATGATCCAGGAACTTGCTGACAAGAGTAAAGAAGTGGGATTAAAAATAAACTTTCAGAAGACAAAAGTGATGTACAATGCTTTTACAAGAAATGAAGATTTATCGATTGATGGAGAAAAGCTGGAGATAACAGACACGTACGTTTATCTTGGACAGCAGATATCAAGTGAGGGTCACATTGGTGAAGAAATTAATCGGCGTACAAAACTTGCCTGGAGAGCTTTTGGAAGAAACAGCATAATTTTCAAGAGCAATATGCCATTATGTCTTAAAAGAAAAGTGTTTGATCAATGCATCCTTCCAGTGCTTACGTATGGTGCAGAGACGTGGAGCTTAGCTAAAAGAGACATACAAAGGCTGCAAACAACTCAAAACAGCATGGAGAGGTGCATGCTTGGTGTAACCAGGAGAGATAAGAAGAGGAACACGTGGATCCGAAAAATGACAAGAGTGGAAGACATCATGATCAGAGTTAAATCCCTGAAATGGCAATGGGCTGGACATACTGCCAGAAGAACAGACCATCGATGGACAGCGAAATTTTAGATTGGATTCCAAGGGACAGGAAAAGACCCAGAAGAAGACCACATGGAAGATGGGTGGATGAAATTCGAAAGTATGCGGGAGTGACATGGAGGAGACTGGCACAAGACAGACCGTTGTGGAGGAAACTTGTTGAGACCTTCGTCCAGCAGTGGATTGATAATGGTTGACAATGATGATGATGATGGTATAGTTATGAAATAAAATCATATTCATATGTACAATATCCATTTCAGTGCTGCGCTTTGCATCTGCCTACACCAGAAGAAGATAATATAATAATAAATAACACCCCAAAAAGATCGACAACCCTGACCTCTGCTTCCCGAAAATTCAAAACAAAAGTTTAAATTCCGAAACTGACAAAACTCTCTACTTTTCAAAGCTGTAATACAAAAGTACAAATAAAAACATTAATCACATGCATCAACTAAAACACTCAATCAACCAAGACCAATATTCAGATAAAAGCATCTGTGTCACTTGAGAAAATATAAGAGTTCAGGTTTCATGAGTGCGATTTATAAATTTCTGATTTTCCAAATTGTATTTTCAAAATGTAGTAACACAAAATTAATTTTTGTTGCACACCGCTTTCCCTACCTGAACTCACAAATGCAAAACCAATCACAAATCAAATACCTGAATTCCCTTAAAATATGAAATAGCAAGTACATTGAATTCCCTAAAAATATGAAATGGCAAGTACATTTGTTTATATATAAAAGACAAAATTTTGAAAACTTCAAATTAAAAGTTTGAACATACTTCAAATGATAAAACATGTGGCCCAAACATATTATTGAGATGTCTCCTTCTGTTAAATTATACGATTAATTGCAACGAAATTATTTCTAGTAAGGCCCAGAAATTACTTTATGCTGCGTACTACTTTCAAACGTTCAGTGTAACACCCGTATGAAGCTTATTTCCCAGAGTTAGCGTCAATGACGTCCAAAGTTTTGACCGCGGAACAAAAATTAAGTCTTACTTCTTCATCTGTAGTTAATTTTTTCCTAATTAAACATCTTTGCGCTGTCACTTAAGTAAATAATTTCAGATTTTGTTAATCGTTTTTAGAACATTTCTTATGCTGAGTGAAATACACTGCATCATTCGTTATTAGTTTTCATTTGTTATACAAAATTGTCAACACTCTTTAGAAGGGAGTTCTTATTAAATAAATAATAATAAGGTAAATCAGAATTCCAAAGCTTCAAAAGAGAAAGTCTTCAAAAAGTGGCAGTCTAATTCAAGTAAGCCTCTAACCAGGGAAGGATGTTTTGGCGGTTCAGATAACGGTATTTTGATCACAGCGACGGAGCTTATAAAAGTTTTGCAGGGAAGTTTTATTCCCTGAATAGAACACATTTGCAGTTCTAATGCTTCCGTGCACTGAGCCAAACTCCTCTTCATTCGCTTCTGCTAAAGACATTAGCCCCAATTACACGAGCAGTACAAAATGTTTTGCTAGAAATGTCAACGGACACTGTTTTGGTATAGATGCCCACTGACATGCCAGATTTGATTTTAAATTATACAACGCATGTGCAGCATTGGGAATAAGAGCAGGACAAGTGGTTTCAAAATCAAGGGATTCACTTTCATGTACCGCAACGGTGTTACCCGGAACTTTTCTCTGTACTGAGCTGCACAAATTCATTTTAGTTGTTGTGGATACTTTAAATTATGCCTTTGAATACAACGATCATTGTAATTTCACTAATATGGATAACAACAGCCAAAAATAAATTTTATTTTGCGCATAGCAGTAATATTTCTTGCGTATTTTTGGAAATATTATCCGTCATAGTCGACAAGGGTAACTTTCTTTCATTACGACAAAGCGGTGAATTGTAGACCGCAAAACCAAAGTCACAGTTCCATAGAATTAAAAGAAATGATTCAGAAAATTTTCTGTTGTGTAGGGCCGTAATTGCGATACCAATGAATATTCCGTATCCCCTGTACAAACTTGAACATTCGTTCGATGAACGTTTTCTAAATTTCTTTAAAAACATGTTTCTGCTTCTCGGTGCAGCACCCAAGAAGGGTTTATTTTCCTTCGACTAGTTTACGTAATAAAATGTGAAAATGCTGATTGAATGACAAAAGAACAGAATGATGGAAATCAAGATTTACGATATTCTGAAAAATAAAATAAAGGTATAAATAAATACATCGCTCTTTCTACGTTCCAGAAACACATAGCATCCGAAAAATTGTTTTTTAGCCGCCGCTGTTCAACGAGGAAAGAGTGATGTATTTATTTATTTACTGACGCCACGTATTTGGAGGATTTTCAGAGTAAAAAAAAATTCCTGTCGATTGAATTGATGAAAGTGTTCCAAAAAAAGATGAAATTCTAAATGCGAATTACGCCAGTAGTTGGTAGTTCAACCACTTTTTTCAAATATACGCAACCTGAAAACTCTGCGTTTTATTTATGGAGATGACTGGCACAAGACAGACCTTTGTGGAAGAAACTTGGGAAGACCTTCGTCCAGCAGTGGATTAATAATGGTTGACAATGATGATGATGATGACACAAGAAAAGAACAAACTCGCTTCTGGAGTAGCTACAGCGGTATAGAACACATCCATGTCCTGACAGAACAAATTTATAGAAATTTGGTAAATGGACTCCCATTATGTATGGCTTGTGTCGATTATGAAAAGATCGTAACATTTGCATTATTAATAACATCTATGAAAATGCAAAGGCTCGGCTATTTCAAGATACAACACCAATAAAATTTGAAAAGCGTGCCATACAATTCATTTTAGTTGTTTCTCCCAAAACTCTTTAATGCCACATTGTAAAATGGCCCTCAATAACTGAACTGGGAAAACAAAATCCCTTTGTTTTTTTCAGTATTTATCTTACCGTTTTTTGGAGATTACTTATCTTACCATCGTTTGGTTATAAACGTAATAATTTTTGCGTCTACCGCGTCAAAGCTGCAGTGTATGATCCACGAATTTTCTGACAGGAGAAAAGCAGTTGGATAGAAAATGAGCTTTCAGAAAACAAAACTGATGCACAATGCTTTTACAAATGAAGATGTATCGACTGATTGATTTGGAAAAGCTGGGAAAACCGATGCCTACATTAACCTGGAAAAGCAGATATCAAGGAAGTATCACACTGATGACAAAATTAATCGGCGCGTAAAACTTGGTTATAGAGCTTTTGAAAGAAACATTACAATTCTCAACAGCAATATGCCATTATATCTTTAAAGAAAAGTGTTTAATAAATGTATCATTTTATTTCCTATATATATGGAGCAGAGATATGGGCTATAACTAAAAAGAATAAACAGAGGCTGCTGAAGAACAAAAAAAAAGGAATAATGAGAGTATCACACTTGGTGGTAACCAGGAGAGGTGAGAGCAACTGGTGGATCAGGAAAATGAGAAGAGTGGAAGACATCGTATTTAGGGAAAAGAAACGGAATTTCATGATATTTATAAATAATTTAATAAACAATAATGTCAAAATATAAAAAGGAAGTTTTAGTATTTAAAACAAATAATTAATGGAGCATTATTAAATGGTACCGGTTAAAAAAAGTATTCTAAACACTTAATCACCACTGAAGCAGAGTATTGTTAAAGGTCTTAACACCCAAATGGAGAGCTTCAGAATTTTTTTTAAATCGTGTGTTATTTCCTCACAAGCAATTTTGTATGGATATTTTAATATAAAGAACATACTTCAAGTTCCTGTTTCCTTTTCATATTTATATATAAGAAAACTCATGGATATCCGTTTCAAACGTTTGAGAGAACCTCTTTTAGCAGATCATTATCATCATCATTGTCAACAATTATCAATCCACTGCTGGACGAAAGTCTCCCGAAGTTTCCTCCACCTCGGTCTGTCTTGTAACAGTCTACTCCATGTCACTCCTGCATACTTTCGAATTTCATCCACCCATCTCCCATGTGGTCTTTTTCGGTTATACGTCAATTCGTCGCGTGCGTCAATTCGTCTACTACGTCAATTCGTCGCGTTTACAGATTTTGATTGCATACAAAACGAATGCAGGAAAAAGTACGATTTCAAACGTCTTCCTCCCTGATCAAATTTATAAAGTTTGGACACTCAGACAGGATAGGAATATTTCGCTTTTTCTTTGGCACTAAAAATATTAGACGGTAGACGGGTTTTGGAAGGGGTCAGGGCCCGGTTGGTCAGAGCCCCGCATATACAAAATTTTTGTAAAATCTACAGTTTTCAATTCAAAACCACCAAATCAGGTATCCTATCTCATGCTACCCTAACTTAGACGGTTGTCGGTTTTTGGAACGGGTTAAGGCCTGGAGGGGGTCAGAGCCACCCACTCCACCCCCACCCCCCACATACATACAAATTTTCGTGAAATCTAGTTTTCATTTCAGAACCATCAAATTTGGTATCATGGAACTCTAACTTAGACGCTAGATGGTTTTTAGAAGGGTTTGGAGCCCGGGGGTCAGAGCCCCACCCCCCACCCCCTTCATAAAAATTTCGTAAAATCTACATTTCAAAATCGTCTGTATTCTTCAAATAAAAATTGCATTTCTATGTACATGATAGTAGAATTCTGCCAATAAATACAGTGGTATATACATCAACTGGAAAGTTCCAGTGAAACGTAAAACAAAATGTTGTTAAAATCATAAAATTATTTCGCCACGAAGGGCGAAGGAGAGGCAGACAATAAAGCATGAGCGATGCAAATGAAAATGTATACTACAGTATTGTAGACAAGAAAAGACATGATTCTATACTATTCACAAATTCCAATTAAGCATTACTACCATACTCAAGATAAATATGCACAAGGTACTAATTCACGGAAAAGACCATGGGGAGAAGAAACTAACAGGTGCAACAGTATTTAGAAATATGACAGAAATAGTAGAAACAATTAAGCACAAATACTTATTATATGTACAGAATTATGCAGTGACAAGAGAGAAATACGCTAAACGGACCCAGGAGGGCAACTTTACAAAAAAAACAGAAATCGAACAGTAATGCAATACATAAGTGTCATATCATATGTACAGAACAATACAGTGACAAGGAAGAAAGCCGCTAAACATACCCAGAAGGGCAGCTTCTCATGAAACAGAAATGTCACAGTGATGCTACATTAAAAATTTTCATCATATGTACCGAAGTATTCAGTGAAAAGGGGAGAATCGCTAAAGTTACTCAGAAGGGCATCTTCTTACATTAAATTATACACACAGCGACAATAAAATTTCAAAATATATTCAACATAATGCAGGGGACATTGCGTGTGCAGTAAACTGTGCAGAAGAAAGAATTATATACAACAAAAAAATACAATATAATCGAAGAGAACATGGGAAACATGGTGAGCTATCTCCAGTAGCATATAAAACAGAATAATCACAAAGAGCGAATCATGTGGGTGAAAAAGGAGACTCCACCTAGGAGGCTCATACCACCAAAATTAATACGTAAAATTATCCGTTGTGACAGTGAATGTGGGCGACAACAAAAATGCCACCTATAAGTTGAGATGAAGCTGCAAATTGTGGATATGGAACCACCCAGCCGATTGGGCCCAGGTGAATTGAAAAACGTTATCGATGTTTGTTGAGGCAGCACGAGAGTGCTCCATTCGGAGACGAGTGGTTAACCGTGCTAGGAAGCGTCTCCGAATGATAGCACTTGCCTCCTGGGGAGATGGAGTAAGAGCAGGGAGGCGTTGTTCAAGATGGAAAGCATATACAGTGAACTTCACAAGAAGAAAAATGTAACGGCACTCAGGAGGCAAGTAAGTAGGTGGATGATTTGTTTGGAGTAGCCAAGCATATGCAAGAAATGGTAACGATCGAGAACAAATTCGATCAGCAAGACGAAATGTTGTGTTTAGGACTGTGGAGTACGGGGCAGAAGAGGTATTGATGTTGGACGTCGCTGACTTCAGGGCAAAAGGAGCACTGTGGAGTGGTGAGAAGGGTCATGCAAAATAGCACTGACGGCGCCGGAAGACGAAGGTGAAGAAATTGCCAATGGACATTGAGTTCAAGAGGGGAGGAAAGGGGAGAGGTAGAGGCTGTCCAGATGGCGGGGTGAAGAGAAGAAGGAGAAGCAGAATGAACAGAAAGTGGAAATGCGGGAGGGGAAAGAAGAAGCCAATAAAGAGAAGAGGAATAGATAGAAGTAACTAGAACCGGAGAGCTACGAATGAGAAGAAAGAACGGTAGAGAAAGAAGGGCGGAGGGGACCGAGTACAGACCATCAAGGGAAGCGAGGAGTGGAAAGAGGCTCCAAAGCGCTGTGCGAAGGAGAAGATATTCGTTAGCAAGAGTAATGGTTGGAGATAGAAACAGAGAAGAAAGAGGTCTCCAGGTTAGATCAGAAGTTACGAGAGAACGGACAGTTATCACACCAGACCGGATCCAATGAGGAAAGTAAATTTAAGGGAGGTTAGTAGGGTGAATAAGAGAAGAGAAGAAGAGAGGTTCATCCAGAAGATCAAGAGTTGAAGAAGGAAATGAACGGAGAATAGGAAGCGAACAAAAGAGAGAAAGGCCCTCTCGCAGGACAGGAGGGTGGTGGGACGGAAGAAGAGAGTATGAATCCATCTTCAGAAACAGTAAGAAGGTGAAAGATGGGTCACGGGAAGAAGCTAGAACATTCAAGGTAGCGGTAAGGGACGGAACAGTTGAAGTGGCAAGGCGAATGAAAAGAATAATGCGATGTGTTTTATAAAGGACAGCTGGATCAGGAAGCTGGATGCCACCTAATGAGGCTGGTAGATGAAGCGTGGCAGGTTTAACCCAGTGATGTGAAGACCAGATGACGGAAGTTGAGAGGCGAGTGATGGTAATCATTTGTGACACGGGAACAACCGTCGACATCCAAGAGTATTCGCATAGAGAGATAAGTTGTCGACGAACAACGGCTGCTCGTTGACGGAACGATGTGAAAGGGCGGTCCTTACTCCAGTAGGCAGCAGCCCGTTGTATCCGGGGAAGAAGAGCAGTCCAGTTGGCCGATGCAGAAGCCAAGGGCAATCCGACACACGCACTGAGGATCTTCTGTGTCGTGGCCGTCCACTGCGCACCCCAAGGAGCATCGGTGCGGGCAGACCATGCCCCACACCATAAGCCAGTACTTTTAGTGGCATTCAGTGCAGCTCCAGAGATAGCGACATACTGATGATATACAGAATACAGGCAATCAAATTGAGATTCATCCCGCACGCAAAAGGTCACATCATCAGCATAGGCGGTGAACATTTTCCGATGATGACGAGTACTAGTAACTGTCGGCGGTAGGATATCCAGGAGAGATCTTCGGGCTGCTAACAAGAAAGGCTCGAAAGCGAGAGCGAGTAGCTGGGCGGAGAGCGGACATCCTTGCCGGATGCCTCGCTTAAACGGAATTGGAGCGGTTAGAAAAGTGGCCGCTCGAACATGGAAACTGGCGCCCTGATAAAGGGCCAAGAGAGTGGAATAAAAGGCAGGTGGAAAGCCAAATTGTGAAAGGACAGCAGAGAGATAAAAGTGAGAAACGTTATCAAAAGCGGACTTTTGATCCAGATTGAGGAAGGCAAGAGGTTCAGAAAAAGAGCGAGCGAGGAAGTGAAGATGAAGAAGAAGAGAAACGTTAGTGGAAATAGTCCGACCAGGCACAGTGTATGTCTGGTCGGGAGAAATAACGAAAGAGAGAACAGGATTAAGGCGACGGGATAAGTGTTTCGTATAGAACTTATAGTCAGTGTTTAGGATAGAGATAGGGCGCCAGTTTCCAAGATCCAAGAGGTCACCCTTTATAGGAAGGAAGATGATTTGTGCCAAAATAAAGTCGGGCGGTAACGCAGGAGAGGAAAAAGCAGACGAGAAACACACAGACAGAAAAGCCAGAAGGCACGGTAGAAAAGCACGATAAAAGGACAGAGTAAGGCCGTCAAGTCCAGGACCGGCATGAGGATTGAGAGTGGCGAACGCCTCACGGAGTTCGCGAAGAGAGAAAGGGGAGAGTAAAGAAGTTGATAAAGTAGAGGTGACCTGAGGAAGAGAGGAGATAAGAGGAGAAGCTAATGAGGATGAAGACTGCGTTACCGCACTGTACTTGGCGGTGAAATACTGTCTGGTGAAAGTGCATAGCTTCGATGGGTTCGAAGTAATGGAACCATCCTGGAGGCGAAGATGACGCAAAGATGTAGCTGAACGATGTTGAGATTCCAAGGCGGTTAAGTAATCGTGAGAATCAGCTGTAGGGGAAAGATGCAAGAAATGCATCCTGCAGGCTGCATCGGATGCGCGAGGAAGAAGCAAAGCGTGGACATCTGCCAGATAGCCGGAGTATTGCGGATCATCAAGAGAGAGCATCGACAATAAAGCACGTAGATTCGCAATTTTCATATCGCTCTCATTCCGAGAGGCATGGGAGTAGCGTCGTACAAAAAGGACCAAGTCATGTTTGACACTGAGCCACAGTTGCATCGCGTCTGACGTAGTATCAAGAAGGGGCTGACGACTTCGGAGGAACTCACGCACTGCAACACAAAACTGTTGATCACCCAGGAGCGAGTCCGGAAAAGTCCATACTCGTTGAGCCCTTGAAGGTGAAGGCGAAACACACACCGACAGACAGACAATACTGTGGTCTGAAGTGGCAGAAGGATGATGGGCAGCAGCTGCGATCGACGGGAGAAGAGCAGTCGAAACATAAAATTTATCCAACCGTGCTGCCGTAGTGCTGCCATGGATGGAAGAGCGCCAGGTAAAAGAGATTTCCGACGGGTGTAGATGCCGGAACGCATCAACCAATTGAAAATCATCAACTAGCTGGGATATCTGTAATACACGTTGTCTGCGGTATTCTCCAACGGTTGAATTGCGGTCAAGGGCCGGCAACAACGTACAATTGAAATCTCCGCCGATGAGAATATATTCAGACGGTGGGATGCATGACAGCTCTGTACGAAGTGTGGAGAGGAGATCAGGTAACAGACGCTCATCACAGGGGACATATAGGTTAAAAACATGATAGGTTACGTTTTCAATGCAAAAGGCAACGACCTGGAGGTTGTCCACATGTAATGCACGAATCACGGGCGTCGAAATCAGAGGGAGTAGGCGGTGATGGATCCCAAGTGCAAGGCCACCATTCCGTCCAACTCGATAAGCATGGTGAAAACCGTAGGGCCAAGTCCGCCAACGAGAGAACAAAGTGGTAGCAGAGCAATTGGTCTCTTGGAGCAAGAGAAGATCTGCGTGTAGAGGCGCCAAGTCCTCGTACTTTAGGGCATTTCTAGGAGAAGCAGAGAACCCTCTGCAGTTAAGTGTGACCACCTTGAATCGGTAGGAGCTTCCCAGGTCAACACGCACGTGCGCTGGAATCTGATATTTTCTTCGCTTGCTTCTTTATTCTGTCAGCACTAAATTTGAGATCGGGATAGGAAAGCACAAGATTTCGAAACACAGATGTAACATAGAAACTTGATTTAGAACAGTAGGAAGATCAAGCATATGACGTGCAACAAACTGATTAAAGAATCTAGGATGTTTATGAGAGCATAATACTTCATATATTTCATGAAGAGAAAGCGGACCTACCGGTATATCTGCCTTCGCTTCAGCTAGGTATCGGAGAAAAGAATCTAGGGAAAGCACTGGGCGTGGAGTCTTAGAACCTCGAATCACAGCAGGATGTCGACTTATTTGTACAGTTTTCATTTTAGAACCACAAAATTTTGTATACTATCTCATGGTACTCTAACGTAGACGATACACCGTTTTAGGAACGGGTCAAGGCCCGGGGGTCAGAGGCCCCACATACATTTTTTAAAAAACTACAGTTTTCAATTCAGAACCACCAATTCTGGTATACTATCTCATGGTACTCTAACTTAGACGCTAGACGATTTTTTGAACGGGTTGCAGCCCAAGGAATAAGGGCCCCCCCTCATAAAAAAAAAAATCGCAAAATCTACAGTTTTCAATTTCGAACCACCTAATTTGGTATACTATCTCATGGTACTCTAACTTAGACGCTAGACGGTTTTTGAAAGGGGTTGGAGCCCGGGGGATCAGAGCCCCACCCCGTCATAAAAAAATGCCGTAAAATCTACAGTAATAAATTTAGAACCACCAAAATTGGTATACTATCACATGGTACTCTTACTTAGACGGTGGACTGTTTTTGGAACGGGTCAAGGCCCGGGGGTCAGAGCCCCCCCCCCCCACATACCAATTTTTCTTAAAAACTACAGTTTTCAATTCAGAACCACCAAATCTGGTATACTATCACATGATACTCTAACTTAGACGCTAGACAGTTTTTGAAAGGGGTTGGAGCCCGGGGGATCAGAGCCCCACCCCGTCATAAAAAAATGCCGTAAAATCTACAGTAATAAATTTAGAACCACCAAAATTGGTATACTATCACATGGTACTTATACTTAGACGGTGGACTGTTTTTGGAACGGGTCAAGGCCAGGGGGTCAGAGCCCCCACCCCCCCACCCCCACATACCAATTTTTCTTAAAAACTACAGTTTTCAATTCAGAACCACCAAATCTGGTATACTATCACATGATACTCTAACTTAGACGCTAGACAGTTTTTGAAAGGGGTTGGAGCCGGGGGTAAGAGCCTCCCCCGTCATAAAAAATGCCGTAAAATCTACAGTACTCAATTTAGAACCACCAAATTTGGTATACTATCTCAGGGTACTCTAACTTCGACGGTAGACCGTTTTTGGAACGGGTCAAGGCCCGGGGGTCAGAGCCCCTTCCATAATTTTTTTGTAAAATCTACAGTTTTCAATTCAGAACCATTAAGTATAGTATCATGAAACTCTAACTTAGACGCTAGACGCTTTTTGAAAGGGATTAGAGACCGGGGGTGAACCCCCTCCTCTCATAAATATTTCGTAAAATCTACAGTTTTCAATTTAGAATCACCAAATTTAGTTTACTATTTCATGGTACTCTAGCTTAGACGGTAGACCGCTTTCGAAAGGGGATGGTGCCCGGGGGTAAGGGTCCCCTTCATAAAAAAATTGCAAAATCTAGTTTTTAATTTAGAACCTCCAAATTTTGTATACTATCTCATAGTACTCTAACTTAGACGGTAGACCGTTTTTTGAACGGGTCAAGGCCCGTGGGGTCACAGCTCCCCTCATAAAAAAGTTCGTAAAACCTACAGTTTTCACTTTAGAACCACCAAATTTGGTATACTATTTCATGGAACTCTAACTTAGACGCTAGACCGTTTTTGGAAGGGGTTGCAGCCCGGGGGTAAGGGCCCCCTTCATAAAAAAATCGCAAAATCTAGTTTTCAAATTAGAACCACCAAATTTGGTATACTATCTCATTGTACTCTAACTTAGACGGTAGACCGTTTTTGGAACGCGTCAAGGTCCGGGGGTCAGAGCTCCCCTCATAAAAAAATTCGTAAAATTTACAGTTTTCCCTTTAGAACCACGAAATTTGGTATACTATCTTATGGTGCTCTAACTTAGACGGTAGACCGTTTTTGGATCGGGTCAAGGCCTCGGGGTCAGAGCGCTCGCCCCCTTCATTTTTTTTTTTAAATCTACAGTTTTCAATTCAGAACCAACAAATATGGTATCATGAAACTCTAACTTAGAAGTTAGACGGTTTTTGGAAGAGGTTGGAGCCCGGGGGAGAGAGACCCCCCCCACATAAAAAGTTCGTAAAATCTACGATTTTCAATTTAGAACTACCAAATTTGATATACTATCTCATGGTCATCTAACTTAGACGGTAGACGGTTTTTGGAAGGGCTCGGGCCCTGGTCAAGGGAGCCCCAAACAAAATTTTCATAAAAAGCTCCGTTTTTTATTCTTAAGAATACCCTATCTGCGTTCTGAGGCGCTCTTTGGCCCTTTGAGGGCCTTGAACCATAAACCATCAACCAACCAACTAACCAACCTACGGTCTAAGTTAGAGACTGTAGATAACAATAAAGTGCAAAAATATGCGCTTAATGGTGTATTAAAAACACAAATCAATATAGTTTGACTTTCACTACCAACGAACGGCTTATCAGGAAGAAATATAATGTAATGTAAATAGAGAGTTCTAGATATTCAAAATTCAAACCGGTAAGAAAAAGATGATCAATGCCAATGTGAAGTCGAACGCAATCGACATCACATAGGTACATTGCATTTCTTTGTTGCGGGATTCACAGAAGCACACGCCAGATGTACTGCAGTTCTATAGATGTCTCCTAGAAGGTAAGTATTCCCATTCCTTTTTCTTTCTTTTTTGTTTCGCAAAATTAAATTAACTAAATCAAAAGATTTAAAATAAGTTTACTGGAAAATTGCAGGAATATTTTTTCATTCTTTAACTTTCACCCGCTGAACTTGGTGATTCCACAAATAGTAATATGTACCTGGCAAATAACTGGTATCCCTGCTAATACAAATTATATTAATGATTTATTTGCGTCCAGTTCAATCTAGTATGTCCATAAGAGCGTTTGGGGCCGTATGAAAAATACATTTCAACGTGTGCCGCTACAGCGGCGGAGTGCTCTAGGGGCTGGCTTCTGACCACTTGTCAAGAAGAATTTTGTATGTGGAAGCACTTACTCCCCGGGCCTTGACCCGTTCCAAAAAACCGTCTACCGTTTAAGTTAGAGCACCATGAGATAGTATACTAAATTTGGTGGTTCTAAATTGAAAACTGTAGATTTTACAAACATTTTTATGAGGTGGGCTCTGACCCAGTGCCCGTCCCGTTCCAAAAACCATCTACCGTCTAAGTTAGACTACCATGAGATAGTATACCAAATTTGGTGGTTCTAAATTGAAAATTGTAGATTTCACGAAAACAATTTTGGGTGGGATGAAACCCCCGTGCTCCGACCCGTTCCGAAAACCGTCTAAGTTAGATTATCATGATATAGTACACCAAATTTGGTGGTTTTTAATTGGAAACTGTAGATTTCACGAAACTTTTGTAGGGGGGTGAAACCCCCGTGCTCCGACCCATTCCGAAAACCGTCTAAGTTAGATTACCATGATACAGTATACCAAACTTGGTGGTTCTAAATTGAAAACTATAGATTTTACGAAACTTGAGTGTGTGTGGTTGGGGTCTAACCGCCCGTGCCCCGAGCCGTTCTGAACACCGTCTACCGCGTAAGTTAGAGTACCATGATGTAGTATACCAAATTTGGTGGTTCTAAAATGAAAACTGTAGATTTCACGAAATTTTTTTTGGGGGGGTGGCTCTGAACCCAGAGCTCCAACCCTTTCCAAAAAACTATCTACAGTCGAAGTTAAAATACCATGATATAGTATACCAAGTTTGGTAGTTCTAAATTTTAAACGGCATATTCTAAGAAAATTTTGTACGTGGGGAGGGCTCTGACCCCTCGGGCCCCGACCCGTTCCAAAAACCGGCTCCCGTCTACGTTAAAGTGTCATGATACCAAATTTGGCGGTTCTAAATTGAAAACTATAGATTTTACGAAAATTTTGTATGTGGGGGGCTCTTACCCCCTGCAACTTGACCTATTCCAAAAACCGTCTACCGTCTAAGTTAGAGTACCGTGAGAGAGTATACCAAATTTGGTGGTTCTAAATTGAAAACTGTAGATTTTACGATAACTTTGTACGGGTGGGGGGAGTTCTGACCTCCCGGCCCCCGATCCGTTCCAAAAACGGTCTTCCGCTAAGTTAGAGTTTCATGACACCAAATTTGGTGGTTCTAAATTAAAAACTAGAATTTACGGCAATTTTGTAGGGGGGGCTCTAGCCCCCTGGCTCCAACTGCCTCTAAAAACCGTCTACCGTGTAAGTTAGAGTACCATGAGACGGTATACCAAATTTGGTGGCTCTAAATTGAAAACTGTAGATTTTACGAAATTTTTATGAGGGGGCTTTCACCCCTTCCAAAAAGCATCTAGCGTCTAAGTTAGAGTTTCATGATACCATACGTAACGGTTCTGAATTGAAAACTGTAGATTTTACAAAAAAAATTATGGGGGCTCTAACCCGCGGGCCTTGACCCGTTTCAAAAAGTGTCTACCGTCTAAGTTAGAGTACCATGAGATAGTATACCAAATTTGGTGGTTCTAAATTGAATACTGTAAGTTTTACGACATTTTTAAAGACACGAGGGGGGGCTCTTACCCCCGGGCTGCAACCCCTTCAATAAATTGTCTAGCGCCTAAGTTAGAGTACCATAAGATAGTATACCAGAATTGGTGGTTCTGAACTGAAAACTGTAGTTTTTAAGAAAATTTTGTATGTGGGGGGCCTTGACCCGTTCCAAAAACGGTGTACCGCCTAAGTTAGAGTACCATGAGACAGTATATCAACTTTTGTGGTTCTAAAATGAAAACTCTAGATGTTACGAAATTTTTATGAGAGGGGGGCTCTGACCCAAGGGTTCCAACCCCTTCCCAAAACCGTCTAGCGTCTAAATTAGAGTTTAATGATACCAAATTTGATGGTTCTGAAATGGAAACTAGATTTCACGAAAATTTTAAATCGTACGTTTTCCTGCATTCGTTTTGTATGTAACCAAAATCTGGAAACGCGACGAATTGACGCTCGACGAATTGACGCGCGACGAATTGACGCTCGACGAATTGACGCGCGACGAACTGACGCAGCAGACGAATTCACGTAGTCGACGAATTGACGCACGCAACGATTTGACGTGACACCGTCTTCTTCTGGGTCTTTTCCTGTCCCTTGGAATCCAATCTAAAATTTCTGCTGTCCATCGATGATCTGTCCTTCTGGCAGTATGTCCAGCCCATTGCCTTTTCAGGGATTTAACTCTGATCATGATGTCTTCCACTCTTGTCATTTTTCGGATACACGAGTTCCTCTTCTTATGGTTACTCCAAGTATGCACCTCTCCATGCTCTTTGAGTTGTCTGCAGCCTTTGTATGTCTCTTTTAGTTAAGGTCAATGTCTCTGCACCATACGTAAGCACTGGAAGAATGCATTGATCAAAAACTTTTCTTTTAAGATATAATGGCATATTGCTCTTGAAAATTTTGCTGTTTCTTCCAAAAGCTCTCCAGGCAAGTTTTGTACGCCGATTAATTTCTTCATCAATGTGACCTTCACTTGATATCTGCTGTCCAAGATAAACGTACGCATCTGTTATCTCCAGCTTTTCTCCATCAATCGATAAATCTTCATTTCTTGTTAAAGCATTGAACATAAGTTTTATGTTCTGAAAGTTCATTTTTAATCCCACTTCCTTACTCTTGTCAGCAAGTTCCTGGATCATACTCTGCAGCTCTGATGAGGTAGTTGCAAAAATGGCTACGTCATCAGCAAAACGAAGGCGGTTTAGATAATCTCCATTAAACTTTATCCCATTGTTTTCCCAGCTCAGCGACGGAAAGACAACCTTCAATGTGGTATTAAAGAGCTTTGGAGATATGGTGTCACCTTGTCTCACTCACTTTCCAATTTCTATGTGTGTTGTATTTTCAAACAGCCGAATCTTTGCACTTGCATTTTCATAGATGTTATTAATAATATTAATGTATGCATCTTCAATACCGCAGGATTTCAGACCCATTGCAACTGCTGATGATTTAACCGAATCAAAAGCTTTTTCATAATCGATAAAAGCCATGCACAATGGAAGTTCATATCCCCTCGCTCTCTCAATTAGTTCTCTCAGTACGTGGATATGATCTGTTGTGCTGTAGCCACTCCAGAATCCAGCTTGTTCTCTCGGTTGAGCCTAGTTCTCAAGATCCTCAATGTCACCTTTTTTATGTAGCAGGGTCATTGTAGCGTTGCTCCGATCCGTAGGTATCTTCCCTTCATTAAGGAATCTAGTGAACATTTTGGTGAGTATTGTTTCGATTTCTCCACTTGCTTCTTGCATTATGTCTACAGTAATTCCATCTTCTCCTGGCGCTTTTCCCCGCTTCATGTTCTTGATTGCATGTGCAACTTCTGCTGGGAGGACTGGAAGAACTCTGGTACTGGTACCTTTGTGATGTTATGAAGTACTTGTGTCATCCCTTTCATATAATGTGGAGTAGAAATCTTTCATTTTTGTCAAAATGTCGCCTGTATTTCTTTTTACAGAACCATCTCCTTTTCTAAGTGCCATAATCTGTTTTCTTCCCTTACTGAGATGTTCCTTTGCTATCTTTAGGGTTTGGTTGTTTTCAATTGCTTCCCTTACTAGTTCACAGTTGAATATCTTTGCGTCATCAGTGAAAATTTTTCGTACTGTCTTGCATAGCTCTATATATTAAACTTTAAAAGTCACATCTTCTTTAGTTGTCCTCATCTCTCTTCTTTTTTGCATCAACATTTTGGTTTTTCCTGATAACTTGTTCACATGCAACTTGTTCTTAGACCCAGCTATTTTTGTTGCTGTTTCCATAAGAGCTTTGGTTACTTTTCTGTTAACTTCAGAAATATCCACTTCTTCCGATATTAGGCCTTCTAAAGCAGAGAATTTGTTCTTCAGTTCCAACAAGAAGGTATTAAAGGTTTTTTTAAGGTTGGTTATGTCAATAGATTTTGTTTGCCTTATGAGCTTGCTACGTTCGAGTTTAGTGTTGAGGTGCATCTTACATCTCACCAATCTATGGTCACTACCTGTGTTGAACTTGTTCAGCACACTGCAGTCTTCTATGACGAATTTTTTGTTACACATCATAAAATCAGTTTCACTTGTTGCCCCATTTGGATGTCTCCATGTCCATTTCCCGTATGGCTTTTTTTGAAAAAGGTGTTCAAGGTGAAAAACCCTTCTGCCGCTGCTTCTCAACGAGAGTATTTCCACGCTGGTTTCTGTTGTCGTGACCGAATTTATCTACTGAAGTTTCATTCTGTTGCCGTTGCCCTATTTTTGCATTGAAATATCCCATAATTATCTTTAAGTGCTGCTTACCTTTATTATTTAGATGTCGAATTTCCTCATAAAATTCTTCAATTTCTTCTTCAGGATGACTTGTGGTGGGTGCATAAGTTTGAATAATCTGAGCCTGGTATCTTCTCGAAAGTTGGATAATGAGTCGTGCAGCTCTGTCAGAGGAACTTTCAACTTCTGCAACTTTATTCTTCAGTTTCTTGTTTATTATAAATCCACAATTACTAGTTCTTCCAGTATCTTTCCCATGATAGTAGAAGAGATGTCCACTTTTCAGTTCAGTGAGATCTTCTCCTTTTCTACTTACCTCACTGAGCCCGACGATGTTCCACTTGATCCTTTGTAGTTCCTCTTCCAATTCAAGAAGTCTTGTATCATAAGATAGGGAGCGTCCATTATACGTAGCCAAGGTCATCATCAGATGGCCGCCTAGTCCGGTCCTCCGGGGATTTTTAGCACTCTCTGCCTTCATGTCGCACTGGCCGCTGCCTTTGCCAGGTACATTCCAGCTGCCGGAGACTGAGGGCCAAGATTTAAGTTAGGGTGTCATTTTGGAGGTGTTTGGCCATAACTCACCACGCTGTCCAAGCGGTTTGGTGAGTGTATGATAGCATTTCCTCTAATCCCGATGGTATAGTTATACAGCTATTGGCGGTCGTCAGAGCCCCTTTAGTGGGAACAAGATGCACCTCGAGAAGGCGGGGATGCCCAGTTCATTGCCGTTTCTAGGATTTTACTCTGATCAAGATGTCTTCAACTTTGGTCATTTTCCATATCCATGAGTTCATCTTTTTATCTCTTCTGGTTACACCAAGAATGCATCTCTCCATGGTTCTTTCAGATGTCTGCGGTATTTATATTTCTTTTTTATTTAAGGTCCACGTCTCTGCTCTATACGTAACCACCGGAAGAATGCGTGATTAAACACTTTTCTCTTAAGACGTATTAGGTTTTTCCATTTATATTTATATACTAAGCACCACGCTGAAAACTAACATGGGGATGTGAATAATGTTGAAACTGCTATCAGAACAATGGCCTTTCCGCCTGCAGAGAAAAATGCTACGTACTCAGCAGACATAGCCTATTCTACTCCTATTTGTAACCCATCGGATGACAGGTTTCCAAAAATGGTTAAAATCTCATGACCCCCTTCCCTCCACTGTACTATTTAGTAAGAGTCGAAAGATTAGCTCATTTATTGAAAGGAAGCCTAACCTTACTGCTACAATTTTTGTTCATTTTAATTTTATATTTATTCCAATAAATTACTGAAACCCGATTTGCACTTTAGGAAGAAATTGTGTAACGTATATTTAGTTATTTGTTAGTATGTGCGGTAACATTTTGATAATGTCATTCAAAACAGACCTTCAAAATAACATTTAAATATAAGCAAGACGGAAATATTATAACCACCTACTTAGTATTTTATGGACCTTCCGTGAAAAGCGCTCCACGGTTGTGATGTGATGTCGAACGCATGGTCTACATGTCCCCAGTAAGGTGTTAACCGTTATGACCTTGTCTATCCATGTGCGGACTGACGAGTGTGCACAAATAAGGCTAAGATAATGTTGATATCCCACAGCTGCCGATCAATGCGGTTTGAAATATGTTCAGTCTTTTTAATAACTAGCCATCTCTTTGGAAAAACACATCCCGGTGTTCCTCAGTTCAGTTCTGGACGGCACCGTTCTTAAAACACGGCACTTTATTTTCTTGTAATATCCAACAGCGGTCTAGAAATACTGTCAGCATTAATGAGGGAATGCATACAACGGTTAACTAGTGCACGGCGGAATACAGATTACCATCCACCTCTCCCAAGGAACCGTTAGCCTTCCAGATAATAATCAACCTGAGTATCACACCTGCACCCTTTACGTGTATGTCACACGGTCGGATAGCGTTATGAATTATCTGTCGTAATTAGCGTACCGATTATCCGTCTGACGTAACTTATGTAAATAGGGACGGACTCCGAATTCTGACGAAATTTATAAAAGGTCTTACTACGCATACGTAGACATGTTTTTGCCGTGTTCTAAGCGACGGCTAATGATTGTTCGTCCTAGTGAATCCGTACTCCAATCCCGGTGGGGTTATATGTTGTGTTTGTCTTATGGCTCTGTATCTCTTCCTTTCCTGGAACAAGTGGCCGTAAATTAGGGACGGGCGACTGCTTATAACTTCTGAGTACACACGATGGTATTTAAACCCTAAACCAAAAAAATTACGTATATAGGTAGGTTTAGTAGAACAGATTTATATAAAAAAAAAAAAAAAAAAGGAGATACAAAGCAAACTGCATGCATCAGAGCGCAATAATATTTTTTTAGATTTTTCATGAATGTAAGTCACCTATATGTATCGTAGACAAAAATCTAAGATATGTAAGAAAGAATTAAAAAACATGCGGGGTGAGTCAAAAGTCGAAGAACAGCCTTGAATTTCATAAAGGCGGCGAAATGAAATATCTGAATACCCCAGCGAAGATTCGGTGAGGGGGCCTATATCTTAGGCTATTTCTGGAACATGGCTTCTATCTTGAAATCCGCCATTTTGGACCAAGGTCAAATTTTTCAAGTGGTAAGGGGGTCATGTTGCGCATCAAATAAAACCAGAATTTTCTCAGAAATTGATTGCCGTAATCAGATTTGATTTATGTGTTGTGGTTCACAAGTTATCGTCACAGAAGTCTGAAATTACAACCCTTAAAGTACCTTGTGATGCGCAGATTTTTGATGTGTTCAATGTGTTGCCCGTGTTGCTGATTACAGAGCTGAAGGCGCTTGATCCATCGTTTTTCATCCGGAGGAAAATATCGGGGAAAATGTGGTTACAGGCGAACAGAATGCTTTGCTGAATGTGGTGTTTGTAGATGATTTTCTCAGCATACGCCTTGTGTTTCAGATGACCGTACAGATAAAGGTCGAGTGGAGTTCTGTCTGTGGGATCAGGGTGGCCATTCCAAAGGACCACGCCGGCAAATCCAATGACCAGAGAATTTAACATCAAGCCATTGGTGAACAGTTGTTCCCTAGTGTGGGGAAGGCCTTTGGATTCTCTGGTCGTTGTATTGCCCAGCGTTGTCCTATGGAATAGGCACCCAGATCCCCATGCATCACTCCAATCGCCTTTTATCTGTGCAATCTTCTGAAACACCTGGTGTATGCTGAGAAATCCACGACAAACATCACTATAGGCAAATAATTCTGGTGGCCTGTAACCTAATTTCTTCCGATATTTTCGTGCGGGTGCAAAACGATGGATTAAGCGACTTCAGCTCTGTGTTCAGCAACAACGACAACACACTTTACACAACAGATAGCTGCACATCACAGGGTAGTTTATAGGTTGTTATTTCAGCTTTCTGTGCTGATAACTTGTGAACCGCAACACATATGTCAAATCTGATTAGAACTATCAGTTTCTGGAAAAATTCTGGTCTTGTTTGATATGCAACCATTACCATTTCAAAAATTTGCCCTTGATCCACTATGGCCGATTTCATGGTATAAGCAATTTATCGGGAATAGGTACGTCCTCTAACCGAATTATTACAAGGGTGTCCTGTGACTTTTTACTCACCTGTATAAGAGAATACATCTGAAGAACATTGAGCGTCGTCCTGTGGAGAGAAATATGAGGGAAAACATCTCTCCCGATTTACAGAACTGGAACCATGTTTCGAACAAGTGTAGCAGCAACAGCAGCAGCCCATACCCAGTCCATGTGTAAGCTGTTAAACAAATCGGGAATTTGAAGTAATCGTAAATCTCTTAGCTCGTCAGAAAGTCAAAATAAATAAAAATTTGCTTATAGTACAACAAAGGATTATTAAATTATTTAATATTGTGAAATTAAAGCAGAAGCATAGGAAAAATAATGTGCGAATATAAATGTTTTACCATGTGAATTGCTTAAAACACAGGCATCTGGATAATACTTGGAGGCATTATAGATTTCAAAACACTTGTTCCTGAGCTTAACGCACTCATTGAAAATTTGGTTGACATGTATTAAAAATGTCATGTACTTTGACCAAGCAAACGTCTTATCAGCAATCAAGTGAATGGTGGAACAGGAAGCTTCATTTAAAAAGGATAATTACATGAACTCAAGTGGATGAATTTATCAGAGTTCATGAAGAAATAACATCAGAATATTTTTTTCACTGAAAAATAATCCCAAATATCAGATATTTGGGATTATTTTTGATTGGGATTATCAGATATTTGGGATCAGAAACTGTGATATAAGTTGGAATATCATATGATAAAATAATGACGTCACTGCGGTCAAAAAGATGCAAATGAACGCAGGGCATATTTAAGGACTAGGACGAGCAGAACGAAGCATTTCGTCTGGTGTCGTGTTGTTGATTTCTCGTTGCAGAAGCTACCATGCCTGGACGACTCAGGCGCTCAACATTTGTTCAGTTATCGAAGTTCGAGCGCGGCTGCAAAGTGGCTTTGTGGAAAGGAGGTTGGTCCTTCCGTCAAATTTCGGACTGAGTGGAACGTGGTAAGATGGTGGCTTCGGTCGTCAGAGGAGCATTCTCACACGCGGTTCCGGGCAACACAGTTATTTTTTTCGGAAGGCAGCTGAAGCTCTCCTACAATAACTTTTTCAAACAAGCTGTTGATTTTTTTTATATGTAGAGGATTTTAGGAAGGGAGCGTCTGACCCCAGGTCTTTAACAACCCTTAGAAACAGGCTGCTAGGAAATTTGGGGTAGAGTGCCCGATTGGAAAGTGACAGGGAAGCGAGGTTGAAAGGCGCCCTTATTTATTACCAAGGGGCCAGTACTCGGGGTCCGACATCTTAACGTGCCCATTCGACGCACGGCGTATATTTAGTGAATCGAGCGTTCTTACCTGCCTGGGATCGAACCTGACGTCCTTTCCGTTGCAGTCACGAACGTTGCCCACTAAGCCACTCGCGGCCCACAAGCTGTTGATAAAATGTAGAGGATTTTTGAAAGGGAGTGTCTGATCCCAGGTCTTAAACCCTTAGAAATAGGAAGCTAGGAGATTTGGGCTAGAGTGCCCGATAGGAAAGTGACACGGAAGCGAAGTAGAAAGGGGGGGGGAAGACGCCCTTATTTATTACCGGGGGCCCAGTACCCGGCCACAAGCTGTTGATTTATTCCAAAAATATTATTTTATACCAATTTTACTAAATAGTTATCGCTCACTAAATCTATCGTGTTCTCCCACATTAGCAATACTTGAATTTCCCGATGCTTATTGTAAAAACTGAGAGGAAACGAAACTATAACTAGAAATTTGTGCTCATAGAAACGAACAGAATCTCATCATTAAGAACTGTAATATCAACATTGGCAATTATGTTGACCACAAACTGCTAAAACATTTTTCAAAGCAAAATTGTACTTTAAATATACACTTCTGATATATTTGTTTATTTACCATCCCAATTCGAAACACACATTTTGAAAACCCAAAATATTTATGAGAGAATTTTTGCATACTATTTGAATGAAATATTAATCCACAATAAAGAAGCTGAGGAAATTTTATTTCTCCATTTATTTAGATTTTTACGAAGAACTGAGAAAATGTTTATTTTATCGAATATGCTCATTGTGTTGTCGTCCTGGTATTTTGCATGTTTTTTATTTTTGTTTTTTTTCTGGATTGGAGGTTTTTCGACCACCATGAACAACTCAGTCGGTTAGAAGCCGTCGTCCGTTTCTAATTTAGTGCCACTCGTTGTAGTGAAAGGAGAGCGCCGTTGCCGTAAGACAAACACAACATCCACGCTTCACTGGGATTCGAACCCGGACACATCTCGGATGAATGATCAGAAGCCATTGCTTAGACCACTTCCCCACCGGGGCGGCGTTTTGTATCTAATGAAAGCTCAGGCTGTAAGAATTAGCAATACTGATCGAATATATGTAATTTCATTTGATGAAATGATAGTCTACAGAAAAACATCACATCACCAGTGAAAAAATCGTATCTTTGGACTCTACTGCAGTGTTCAGATGTGATACGAGGAATGGTTTCTAACTAGAAGTAGCCAATGCATTATGACTTTGAGGGGACAGTGACAGCGACATCACGTAAAGAAGTAGAACCCGCCGTAGAAGGTATTGATTACAATTTTGCTGTAATATCTGGCCTTGGGCTTAAAAATCGCTCAGTGTGGAAACAACTGTATGTTACACATACAAATGCAAGTTCTCGCAGTCCTTCAGACTCCCAGAGAAGTGTTTGGGTATTTTTGATGTAGCAATACTATACACCTTGCTCAGAAATCACTTATTTGATTATGTATTTACTTTGCCAAATAACAAGAAGATCACAAGGGCCACAATTCGACAACTGTCTTTTTTGGATTGCAGTGAAATGAAAGATTGTCCAAAATTAACACCACGTTACCTCACAGCAAAAGGAAGAGAGCTTCAACGATTAGGCATGGCAGTCGAATTGCTTACCAGCCATACAGCACACGGCACATGTTATTTAAAGCTCAATGAAAAGCCCTTGGCTAAATTTATTCAATTAATCAACAATTTATTTGATATTTCCAATTTCAGGAAGCCTTCTGATGACAGGTCCTATGCATGTGGATTCTGCATGCATAATAATGTTCAAGAACGCATTTTAATGCAACTGATTGCCTTTTGTCATGGACTAAGGGTTAATACTGCAAAAGTTATCTTGCCATATCAAAAAGTCCTTTTTGATTATATACAGACACTGGCGTGAATCTTTGATTAACTTACACCCTTGTACCAAAGATATGTATTGGCGTCTCGCTTAAAGCATGAATGTCTGGAGAACTTTTTCAAGCGGATTCAGGAATTTGTCCCTTTTGTGAAAACCCATTACCTCAATTCGCCTCTTATGACTGGGTAGTAATCCTATCGGATATCCCTTTATCAAGTTCTTCCCCTGCTGCTTCGGATTGGACGACAAAGATACCTTTTTAACATTTCAGCTATCGGGCAATATTTTGCCAGATATGTTGGTATCGCTTTCCATGGTTCAAAATATCACTGAGATGCGCGTCATTGTGCTTGAAGATCCCATTAATCTTGATCCTCCTCTAGTATGTTTTACTTGCAATGATTATTCTGTTGAAGTGCTTAAATATATTGGTTTCTACCGTGCATATCGTGAAAAGAAATGTCATAATACCTTACGCACTCCCACTGTGAAATTGCCTGCCGTTTCTGGTGATGTTCCATTTTTGCTGGTTAGAAGCGTGGTCAGGAAATGGTCTTCATACGCCTTCTCATGACTGGATACGCAAAATCAGCCAATTTGAACTGATATTTACGTCATTTCATGGGCTTCATTTTCTGTTACTAAAAAAATAATGTGAATAAGCTCTGTAATCAAATATGTGAGAAATATCTTGATACTCTATTAGAATTAATATAACTCTATGTGCCGACTAGAACATTCAAACACTTGAGATTACTTAACATGAAAGCTAAAGCTCCCAAAGCGGCAGAGACCCAGCGTTAGAAATGCACGCACGTACCAGGGTCCGTCAAATGGTCCTAATGTTTGGTACCAAGTATTTGTGTCACCAGGGAGAGTTTTTATTTTTGTTTTCATCTAAAAATCTATCTGTCACTGCAATAGAATGATATAATTTTCGATAGTTTTTATGTGAAATGCCTCAGTGTTACCAATTAAAATAAATTGAAAAAGGAAGATTTATGCCAAACTGAGAGATACGTTACTAATAACAATTTTCAAAAGTAAAAAGCTAACAATCGAGTTGAAAAACACTCTTTTTCATATCTCTTTTTATTGGTTAACTAATGTTGTATATTTAAATGAGCTAGCATTTTGATTCTCAGCGGATCACGTATTTCCGAACATTTCGTGCGAATTTTTGTATGAATTATAACGCTAATAAGGGGAATTATGTAAAGAAGAATGACATCTGCTTTGTAGAAATGGAACGTTACAGGATGAATAACATATTATACACCTCTCGTTTGCTCATCCCGTTAACTGAACTATTTGATGTGTTGATGATCGGAAGGCTAGCTTTTAAATAGTCGGAATTTTAAGCATTTGAAATTGCGCTGACATTAAATGTTAGAAAATATAACTTCCTGTGAACTACGCAGTGCAACAATATGGTTTTTTTTTAACAAAATGACCTTATGCTTCTTTATTCGGAAGCTGTTACTTTATTTTGTTTACAAAATTGATTTATAAAACAGGAAATAAGAGATCTCTGATAAATATAGAGGTCTTTGAAGTTTGATATTACAAAAATTGGAAAACATTTTCCATTGCATTTTTCTCTACAATCCTTGCAAACGTGAATCCGGCACGAGGAGGTGACGGCTCGCGCCGCTCGCTCCTTAGTTTCGTCAGTAATGTCATTTCTCCAGTTAATAGCAACTCGTATCCGAAATAACTCAACCTAATAAGATATCTAAGAACCATGTCTTTTGAAATAACAAAGTTTCCCAGTAAGGCACGGGAGGTTGAGGTCACAGAGATTACTTAAATAAATTCAGTTAGAACTTGCACCGTCAATCAATTACAGGATTAGTTTTAAAAATCATTCACGACGGATAAGTACATACTTCCATGTTACCATAAATCCGAGTTTCTCAAACGTTTTGTATTTGTGACTCCCTTTTCCATATCAAATTTTATCGAGCCGCCTTCCAATCATTTTACCAGGAAGTGCAAAAACACCACAATTATTACTTGGGTTAGTTATCTATTGCTATCTGAAAATTGTAATTGCGTATTTGCAGTATAACTTTTACATTACACAACTTCTTTAGTATTGATCTGTTTAAAATATCTATTCAAATTCATTGTATTCATAGATCGTCGTTCGTGTCGTGAAATATGCATCGTTGCAAATTTCTGATCGACATAACCCGCCTACCATATCGTGAAGCCTCTCTTTCGACTGATCCAGCTCAGTCTGTTCGAGGTGTAAGCACGTCCTTGCCAGTTCCGCCCATGGCAAGGAAGGGAAAAACACCACCCCAACACGAACCCGTTCGGGGTCTTGAGGGGTCGTCCGCTGGTCCTCCAGAGACATTTTTGGAGAAGTACCAGCATCCCAGGACACCCCCTGTGCTAACACCGGAGGCTTTCATTAGCCGCATAGACTTCCTCCTGGGGGAAGTATAGTTCGCTTTCACGGACTCTCGGGTCACTCCCTCAGGAAGAAAGAAGTTGCAAGCGGACCTAGGGAGTATCCGCAAGGTTTGTTTCGAACAAGCAAACCGGACAGCTTTTCTTAAAGGCAGGCTGTCCGTTCGCCAGGAGTCGCGCTGCGAGAGCGCCTCCAATGTGGCTTCCTACGCCGAAGTGGCAAGAAAAGGGGCTAGTACGGCGAAAGGGACTTCGTCAGCCACGACGGGGAGTAAAAGTAAGAAGAAGTCGGAAGACAGGAGACATGTGCTCTTGGTATATCCCACTGTTTAGAGTGCGTCCTCAGAGAATGTAAAGAGAACCCTGAAGACCGCAGTCAACCCAACTAAACTGCGGTTAGGGGTCAAGAGCATTAGGAGCATTAGGAAAGGTGGGGTCGCGGTGGAGTGTTCCCATCCCGGGAAGCTCGACCGCCTAGCCCAGGCGTTGAGTAGCAATCTGTTTACCATAGATGGCACACTTCCCACGGCCCCACGAAAGAGACACCTCCAGTGGATAGTCTTTGGAGTCGACGGGGATCTCTCAGGGAAAGAGCTTGAGGAAGCGGTTCGCGGGCAGAACCCCGACTTCGAGAACGGGTTTTCAGGTAGTTTTCCCATCAAGGGCTAGGGAGGTAGGGTCCACTGGGTGGCAGACGTTGAGCCCAAAGCCTTCAAACTCTTGATGAAGCGGAAGACACTGAACTTGTGTTGCTAAAGGAATTTTGGCGGGAGGTCAGGTCCTTTCGATGCAATGGCTTCGGCCATTTCCAAACAACTGCCCCGAGTCAGAAGCAAGGTGCGGCAGTTGCGGTGACGTTGGGCACCAGCACCACCAATGTGCAGCCGCACCGAAGTGCAGCAACTGCAATGCTGCGAATGCTAAGTTTCGCCTGAAGCTGGACATCTCAACTCCGGCTTCAGTAAGACATGTCCTAGTCTTATTAGGGAACTTGAACAAAGGAAAAGCCGGATCAACTACGGTTGACAGATGGTAGTACCTTCGGAGGTACGTAGCTCTCGATATTGAGCTTTTTGGTCTATTGACCAAGGTGATTCTGATGACCCTGGCCCGGGGTCATCACCACAGCACTGGCCCTAGCGCTGTGTACCATGTAAATATCCTTGTGTGATTAATGTGTTTCAGTGTGAATATTTGAAAGAGGGGTGCATGAGACCCTCATAGTGTAACGTGAATGTATTTTGTATTTTGTTTTGATACCTAATAAAGGACATTGGTCCCAAAAAAACTCGCGTTGGCGGGCGATCTCCCGGCCAAGAGATGAGATAATTTATTGAAAAGTTGCTTGCCCCAACTGCCCATAGCACGTCGCACACAGAGGTTATGATAGAAGGGTGTAAGGTACCGGTCCCGTTGAGAAGGCAGATACCCACAGGTCTCTGGACCTAATCTGTCCGAGTGAAAGACTGTGGTTTCCGGTGACTGACGGGCTAGCCATCACAGCGCCGCCAGGGATCCTATTAATCCCAAACTTTCGAGAGAGTTCAACATTTCAATCCGAAAATTTCACTTAGACGGTGCAGGTAATGTCATCAGCTAGTGTTACCCTCTAAAAGTATAAATGAGGCTAAGAATGACGAGACGTGTGTAATAATAGCACAACACTCACAAATGTCGATATTGATATTCAATATTATGAATCTCAATAAGTGGATTCAGGAAATGTGAAGTAAAGTCGTTTGAAATTCAACGCACTGACACAAGAGGAAGTGCATTCGAAATAAAGTTTATGATGACATTTAATAGCAGAGGTAAAGCCCGGCTTTGAAAGCTCTATGTGAGATTGTCTGAAAGTAATAATGGACATCCATCCGTTTGGAGAGCGTTGACAGCTAATGGTGTTCAGTAGCACAAGCGCTTCGATTTTCTTTACCAGCACATGAGCGACTGACTAAAATTCAAAGATAAAGATGGTCGTTTGAAGGTGCAGAAAGTGGAATGCTATCCCAACCAGTCTTCGGCAATATGGTATTGGTGAGATCAGCCTCTGTGTTATGTAAAAAAAGCATCAAGCTATGGTGAAACTACACTGACGGGGAAAAAAATCCCAACACCAAGAAGGGGTTGTGTTAGATAAACGACAGTTGGTAGGCGGTGAGAGTACATCTGTAAGATGACGTCTTTGTAAATTTCACGCTCGGCGCATACGTGTGGCGCTAGTAGCGCCCCTCGGCACAGGGAAAACAGGTTTGCTGTAAATACGCGCTGTAACGTTCGTGAGCGTTAGTTATCGTTGAGATTCGACGTAGGGTGATGATGTTAGTCAAGAATGCCTTTAGTAAGACGAAGAAACCATTATCAACAGCTCACGGAGTTTGAACGAGGTCGTGCAATAAGGGCTACGAGAAGGTGGATTTTCTTTCCGCAATATTACAGAACGACTTGGCAGGAATGTAGCCACTGTGCATGATTCTTCTCAGCGGTGGTCAAGGGAAGGTACTGCCACAAGAAGACCGGTTACCGGCCGGCCACGTGGCACTACTGAGAGGGAAGACCGCGGTGTACGGTCTATGGACTTGGAGCATCGTACTGCGTCTGCGGCAGCAATTCGAGCTGCAGTTGCCACCAGAGTGACACAACGAACTTACAAATCGGTTACTTGAAGGACAGCTCCGAGCCAAACGTCCTGTAGCGTGCATTCCACTTACTCCAAACCACTGCCGTTTTCGACGTCAGTGGTGTCAAGCTAGAGCTCATTAGAGGACGGGGTGGAGATCTGTTGTGTTTTCTGATGAAAGCCGGTTGTGCCTTGATGCCAGTGATGGTCGTGTGTTGGTTAGAAGGAGCCCAGATGAGCGCCTGCAACCAACCTGTCTGCGGCCGAGACACACTGGACCTTCACCTGGAGTTATGGTCTGGGGAGCAATTTCCTATGACAGCAGGAACACTCTCTCGGTTATCCCACGCGCCCTGACGGCACAGTTGTACGTCGGTCTGGTTATTCAACCTGTTGTGCTGCCATTCATGAACAGCATTCCAGGGGGTGTTTTCCAACAGGATAACGATCGCTCGCATACACATGTTGTATCCCAACTTGCTCTACATAGTGTAGACATGTTGCCGTGGCCTGTTAGATCACCAGATTTTTCTCCAATCGAGCACGTATGGGACATAATTGGACGACAACTCAGGTGTCACCCCCAACCAGCATTATCCGTCCCTGTATTGACCGACCAAATGAAACAGGCATGGAACTTCATCCCACAAACTGACATCCAGCACCTGTACGACACAATGCATGAATGTTTGCGTGCTTGCATTCAACATTCTGGCGGTTACACCCGTTATTAATGTACCAGCATTTCACATTTTAAATGGCTCTTCTCGCGCTTACATTAAGCTGTGATCTTGAAACCTTAATCGACTAAATATGTGCAGAAAAGAAAGAGGTAAACAGGACGCGGAGAGTTCTGCTGTCAAGATTCTGGGGAAATATGAGGTCTTTGCAGTAGCTTTCGGTAAATAAATTGAAATGGATGCAACAAATGAGGATGAAATTTTCGCTTCCCCTTCTAACGGAGCATACACGTCTTCGGACCAAGAATGAACTATTTCGATGGCTATTATTTTTAGCCAGCAATCCACATGTGTGAGAGCCTCGGGTTAGTCAATGGCTTCCTTGGATGTTGCAACAGACGCAGCCATGTGTCCGGATGTGAAGACAGACGTGTTGTGCAAACAAGTTCTTGCGCAAAAAGGACTCATTAGAACTCTCGTTCTTGCTACGCAAGAAGTACCGGCTGATCAGGAGAAATTAGCTGCTTATCTACAATCTAGGTAGTCATTTGCTGTCTCCTGATATTCTCGAGTATCTCAAGCAAGAGCTTCTGTCTCAAAAGCCAGAGATGATGTCATTTCCTCATTTCGCCAGGAAGCTTAACAACAGCTCGAATCTCTTCTCAGGACTAAGACCTAGTAGAATATGGTTGCAAATTCTAAGTGTGCAGAAATGTTAAGGAAACTCTGTCCCCTAAGTATATCAGGGGTTTTCTCCATTCTCAAAGTCCAATGCTGAAAGAAAAACATGTAATCTGGAACGTTATCAGTTCTGCTAATTCCCTGTTGCATATATTTTACTTTGCTTCCCTGCAAAATCCTGATACCATTCGAAGTAAAAACTAGAATTATTTTGATTGGTGCTACCTTCTTTACTCCAACCCAAAGCACGTATTGTGCAATGGAGAATCAAAACTTAGGTAAATGGCAACTTGCAGATCTAAAGAGTGTAAAACTTTCGTGTTAAACAAATGTTATTTTCAGAATAAATAGTTTCCATTTTTTAATAAGTAAACTACATTGCGTATATATATATATATATATATATATAGGGATGTAAGGACAAGTGATGCGTAACATCACAGCCTCTCCTTGACAAATGTCAACCCCGCCTTCTCGTGGTGCATCCTGTTCCCACTAAAGGGGCTCTGACGACCGCCCATAGCGGTATAACTATACCATCGGGATTAGAGGAAATTCTATCCCACACTCACCAACCCGCTTGGCCAGCGTGGTGAGTTATGGCCAAACCCCTCCAAAATGACTCCACAACTTAAATCTTGACCCTCAGTCTCCGGCAGCTGGAATGTACCTGGCCAAGGCAGCGGCCAGTGCGACATGAAGGCGGAGGGTGCTAAGAATCCCCGGAGGACCGGACTAGGCTGCCATCTGATGTTGACCTTGGCAACGTACAATGGACGCTCCCTATCTTCTGATTCAAGGCTTCTTGAATTGGAAGAGGAACTACAAAGGATCAAGTGGGACATCGTGGGGCTAAGTGAGGTAAGGAGAAAAGGAGAAGTTCTCATCGAACTGAAAAGTGGACATCTCTTCTACTATCGTGGGACAGATACTGGCAGAACTAGTGGTGTTGGATTTATAATAAACAAGAAACTGAAGGATAAAGTTGTAGAAGTTGAAAGTTCCTCTGACAGAGTTGCAAGACTCGTTATCCAACTCTCGAGAAGATACCAGGCTCAGATTATTCAAACTTATGCACCCACCACAAGTCATCCTGAAGAAGAAATTGAAGAATTTTATGAGGAAATTTGTCATCTAAATAATAAAGGTAAGCAGCACTTGAAAATAATTATGGGAGATTTCAATGCAAAAATAGGGCAACGGCAACAGAATGAAACTTCAGTAGGTAAATTCGGTCACGGCAACAGAAACCAGCGTGGAAATACTCTCGTTGAGTTTGCAGAGGCAGAAGGGTTTTTCATCTTGAACTCCTTCTTCAAGAAAAAGCCACACAGGAAATGGACATGGAGACATCCAAATGGGACGACAAGTGAAATTGATTTTATTATGTGTAACAAAAAATTCGTCATAGAAGACTGCAGTGTGCTAAACAAGTTCAACACAGGTAGTGACCATAGATTGGTGAGATGTAAGATGCACCTCAACACTAAACTTGAACGTGGCAAGCTCATAAGACAAACAAAATCTATTGACATAACCAACCTTAAAAAACACCATAATACCTTCAAGTTGGAACTGAAGAACAGGTTCTCTGCTTTAGAAGGCCTAACATCGGAAGAAGTGGACATCTCTGAAGTTAACAGAAAAGTAACCAACGCTCTTATGGAAACAGCAACAAAATTAGCTGGGTCTAAGAACAAGTTGCATGTAAATAAATTATCAGGAAAAAAAGAAAATGTTGATGCAAAAAAGAAGAGAGATGAGGACAACTAAAGAAGATGTGACTTCCAAAGTGGAATATATAGAGCTATGCAAGACAGTAAGAAAAAGTATCACTGAAGACGTAAGAAAATTCAACTGTGAACTACTGAGGAAAGCAATTGAAAACAACCAAAGCCTAAAGATAGCAAAGGGACATCTCAGTAAATGAAGAAAACAGATTATGGCACTGAGAAAAGAAGATGGTTCTGTAACAAGAAATAGAGGCGAAATTTTGACAAGAGTGAAAGATTTCTACTCCAAATTATATGAAAGGGATGATACATGCACTCCAGACATCATGAAAGATACCAGTACCAGAGTTCCTCCAGTCCTTCCAGCAGAAGTTGCACATGCAATCAAGAACATGAAGCGGGAAAAGCTCCAGGAGAATATGGAATTACTGTAGACATCATACAAGAAGCAAGTCCCCGCACGGGGATAACTGGTTTTCCAGTTATTTGGGAGCGGCGCCCCCACGGCCCGAGCTGACCTTGTGACTGGTCAACATCTGATGTCATGCCACAGCTTGTTTTTTTTCTTATTTTGGTGCTGTTGGTGTTTGCAGGGACGGCTGTTCATCCAGCTGTTGGGGAGTCGCGGCCCCACGATCCCGAGCTGGTCTTGTGTCTCGCTTTTTCGTTTTTTTTATTTATTTTCTCCACTGGCTAGTTGCCTGTGTTTTATTCTCTACCTAATCGCTACCACGTTATGTACTAACACCCCGGTCTTGTGGTTTTGTTGCCCTCCACCACTAACTGATTTATATTAACCGCTCAGTTCGTAGGTTGCTGAGATTCCGTTTAGGTTCCCTGCCAGGATTTGTCTTCTTTAGATTTCTTTTTTTTTCCTTTTCGCTGGTTTGGGTGCTAGACCTACCTGCATGTTTGCCGCGTGCGGAGACCCGTGAGGCGGAAATGGGATGTCTGGCGGCTGAGGTCGCAGGAGACCGGATAAGTGCCTCCTGTGTACCAACACTCCTCTTCGACCCCGGCTTCGCTGTAAACGGGAGGCTAGAGACTAACCCACCTCTAGTCAGAAGTCATGTACCAAGTTGTGTACAGGGCTTTAGCGGCTTTTTTGTCGTATGGCACGGCAGGGTGAGCCCGGGGGCTGTGGGATCATGCCAAAGGCGTTGGCATGACGGTACCGGAGGCCGAAGTGTCCGCCGAGTGCGTGTGATCACAGCCAACGGACTATATCTGCAACGTATCAGCTCCAGAACTGTGTCCAGCGTCATTTTCTTGGCTTGCAGACCTCCAGTTCTCCCTTGTAGGGCTCGGTGGTGGGTGGAGTAGTCTGCAGACGAATCTTCCTCCTTTTTTTCCATGGGTAAAAAGAACAAAAACTCCAAATTTAAGTCACCTGACAAAATGATAGTTGCCAACGACACTCCTTCGTCTTCTCAACCTACCAAGTCTCATACCCATAAACGGTCTTTAGACCTTGACCTGGACCAAGAATGTGGAACCTCTTCTTCGGCAGCTGTACCAGTCGCACCGAAGCGTCGTCTCCCCTCAATTGCTGTGACTACGCATGCTACTCACTTGCTTGTAGAATCCATCGATCCGAATGAGAGACTGTCCACCAGATCTCCCTTTTCATTTCTAAAGCTTTGGACGCTGCGGTTGGCCCCTTGAAGTCTGTGAGGAAGCTTCGCTCTGGGGACCTGCTTGTCCAAACTTGCAGTGTTTCTCAGAGTAACACTTTTCTGAAACTCACTAGTCTTCAAGGCATTCCTGTGAAAGTGACACCTCACCCGTTTCTTAACACCTCTCGGGGTGTTATTTCGGAGTTTGATCTCTTGCCATGCAGTGAAGACGAATTCGTGACTGAACTTGCTGATCAAGGTGTTATTGCTGCACGTCGTATGATGTTCCGGCGTGATGGTTCCATGATTAAGTCAAAAAATGTCATCTTGACTTTTGACTCCCCGAAAGTTCCGACAGAAATCAAAGCAGGCTACTTGGTCTGTGCAGTTCGCCCGTACATTCCCAGTCCTCTGCGCTGTTTCAGGTGCCAGAGGTACGGGCATTCACAACGATTCTGTAAGAGTTCCGCTCGTTGCGCTAATTGTGGCTCCGGTGAACATGACGGGGAAGGTTGCACTTCTGCGGCCTGCTGTGTTAACTGCGGTGAGGCCCATGCAGCTTACTCCCGCAACTGTATGAAATGGAAGGACGAGATGGCGATCCAGCGCCTCAAGACCCTGGAAGGCCTCTCGTACCCTGCTGCCAAAGCCAAGTTGGGTATTCCCAACACCCGACAGCGTAGTTTTGCCGCAGTTGTTAAGTCTCTGAGACAACCCGTGCAGCCCTTTGTTCCGCGCCCTGTAGCTCTCGCAGCGCTTGCCAAGCGATCTACAGCTGACCAAGCGACACAGGTGTTTTTCCCCGAGCTCGCGATTTTTCGACTACCTGATTCTGGGCCTTCTCTTTTGCAGCCGACCCTCTCTTCCAGTTTAAAGCAGAAAGCCTGCACGTGCGGACGACCCGGCCCTCAATCCGCAAAGGTGTGCAGTGTCCATCCAGCTGTCTCGGCCTCAGCGAGGTCCCCACCCTCAACCAACATTATAGAGGAACATAGGGGGAGGAGAGTGACAGTTCGTCCCCAGCCTCAAACAACATTGCAGAGGAACATGGGGGAGAAGAGAGTGACAGTTCGTCCCCGCCCTCTGCCAGCATTGCAGGGGAGTGTGGGGGGAGGAGAGTGACTCATCCTTTGTGTAGTTCTGTTTAAAAAAAAAAAAAAAAAAAATTATAATTATAATAGTCAATTAATAAATTTTTTATATAAACCTAATTAACTACCTTGTCTTCACAGCTTTCATCATCCTCTTTTTCAACTTTTACCAAGCCTGTCTGCTCTTAATCATTTTCCACGTTTTTTAAAAATCTGTGGCTGATAGTTCTTGGTCTGGCGCTCTTTGGCCAAACCTGGCCCTTGCGCCAATAAATTCCAACAACCAACCAACCAACCAAGAAGCAAGTGGAGAAATCGAAACAGTACTCGCCCAAATTTTCACTCGATGCCTTAATGAAGGAAAGATTCCTGAGGATTGGAACACCGCTACAATGATCCTGCTACATCAGAAAGGTGACATTGGGGATCTCGGAAACTACAGACCTATCAGCCTCCTATCAGTAGTTTATAAAATCTTCACTAAAGTTCTTTCACACCGCTTGAAGGTAACACTGGACATGGCTCAACCGAGAGAACAAGCTATATTCAGGAGTGGCTACAGCACAATAGATCATATCCACGTGCTGGGAGAACTAATTGAAAGAGCGAGGGAATATGAACTACCATTGTGCATGGCTTTTATCGATTATGAAAAAGCCTTTGATTCGGTGAAACCATCAGCATTTACAATGGCTCTGAAAACCTGCGGTATTGAAGATGTATACATTAATATTATTAATAACATCTATGAAAATGCAAGTGCAAAGATTCGGCTGTTTGAAAATACAACACACATAAAAATTGGAAAGGGAGTGAGACAAGGTGACACCATATCTCCGAAGCTCTTTAATGCCACATTGGAGGGTGTTTTTCAGTCACTGAGCTGGGAAAACAAGGGGATAAAGATTAATGGAGATTATCTAACCCACCTTCGTTTTGCTGATGACGTAGTCATTTTTACAACTAGCCCATCAGAGCTGCAGAGTATGATCCAGGAACTTGCTGACAAGAGTAAAAAAGTTGGATTAAAAATGAACTTTTAGAAGACAAAAGTGATGTTCAATGCTTTTACAAGAAATGAAGATTTATCGATTGATGGAGAAAAGCTGGAGATAAAAGACACGTAAGTTTATCTTGGACAGCAGATATCAAGTGAGGGTCACATTGATGAAGAAATTAATCGGCGTACAAAACTAGCCTGGAGAGCTTTTGGAAGAAACAGCATAATTTTCAAGAGCAATATGCCATTATCTCTTAAAAGAAAAGTGTTTGATCAATGCATCCTTCCAGTGCTTACGTATGGTGCAGAGACGTGGACCTTAACTAAAAGAGACATACAAAGGCTGCAGACAACTCAAAGAAGAATGGAGAGGTGCATACTTGGTGTAACCAGGAGAGATCAGAAGAGGAACTCGTGGATCCGAAAAATGTCAAGAGTGGAAGACATCATGATCAGAGTTAAATCCCTGAAATGGCAATGGGCTGGACATACTGCCAGAAGGACAGATCATCGATGGACAGCCGAAATTTTAGATTGGATTCCAAGGGACAGGAAAAGACCCAGAAGAAGACCACATGGGAGATGGGTGGATGAAATTCGAAAGTATGCAGGGGTGACATGGAGGAGACTGGCACAAGACAGACCGTTGTGGAGGAAACTTGGGGAGACCTTCGTCCAGCAGTGGATTGATAATGGTTGACAATGATGATGATGATGATGATATATATATATAAACCATTGCTGTTAATCACCCTATTGGTTCTTCGGAGGTTCCCGTAAACTTGATTTAGGTATTAATAAAATCCAAAGGACAGCTATTGTAAAGAAGAAAAACCCATGTGATCATACCCATGGAAAATTTTTATATTTTAATGCAAACAGAACAGATAGAAAAATATGTTTTACGACATTACCACATCATTTTTCTGAACAAATTATTATACAGCTTCTTAAGAGATACATTTTATAGGTTAACAAATTTATTTTCTTGTGCAGTTTTTCAAATAAAATGTTGGGTCTTTATGTCGTCAAATATTATTGCATTTAACCTGGGATGAATTAGAAATCTTTGAGACTTCTTACACAGGTTCCGCTAAATTCTCGTATAATATATGTCCACCTTTTGGCTTTTCAGCAACCTATGTAAAATAGTCTGTATAATTAGCTTTATAAACGCATTTTTCTAAACGGAAAGCAAGGTGTGATTTTGAGTATCAGCGAATATCGTGTAGAGATGAATAGAAAATTCCGTAACGGTTACTTTATCACTGTGACTAAAAGATCAGTGGCACCGTTACGACCAGTGACAAAAAGGAATATTTCCAAAGTCACTGATAAGAATACCACCGTTAGACGTGCCCGAGCAATGCTTGGGGTCATGGGTTACCATGTCGTTTCTGTTGAAACATCACAGAGGTCGCTAGTGATGCTAGCTTTCTTCAGACGAAACCGGTTTTTCCACAGACGTCGGTAGTGATGTGGGCTTTCTTCAGAAGATTTCGTCTCTTCACGAGGAATTTTTAGGAATTGAGGTGAACCAACCATATAATAAAAGTGTTAATGCTGTTCAACATTCAACATAATAGAATGTCTGAAACCAATCCCAGAAAAGCCAGCTAGATATGGAATTATTTCACTGTCGTTGATTAAAATTTTGCTTCGTATGATATTTGTAAGCAAAAGCTTTCTTCCAAAATTTTGATTCGCCGTTATTTTGTTAGATTTTGTTACTGATACTACTTAGACGGTGACTCACCACCGCATACGGTGACTTTTTCACTGTTTAAAATCACCGTTACTTCCGTAGAACTGTCATCGTTGTCACTATGACAGGCAAATCACTGTTAAGCCCACCTCTGATATACAAACGCTCATTGATAAGACTTTAATTTAGAAAAGTATTAAAACTATTTTGAGTTTCACATTTGAAAACTTTTACTTTTAGATTTAATGCAAGTCGTTTAGCGTAAAAGTTGTTTTGTTAATATAGCAAGTTAAAAATTTTGAAGCCAACGTGAAACACATTTCTGATATCTACAAGCGCTACAGAACAAAGCGATTCTGAACAGAAATGCACATCTGTTATTTTTAACAAAATATGCAACATAAATTGATTCGCACAAACAAGTCAATATTACGGACTACTTAAGGCCTTCAAAAAAGCTTTAGTGCACTAAACTACGTAAAGAATGGAGAAGTTTTGATTATGACTTGGAATAAAATGGTCATAACCACTAAATTAAGGATTTTCCTACATGTTTCTCTGTCCTAAAACCGGTGCATTCCTTTTTTTATTGACTTCCTTTCATTTGTGTGATTACCGTTTTCGTCCTTAATTAAACGGACAGTTTTCGGAAAACAATCGCACTTGCGAAGCGATTCTGATAAAGAGTCTTTATGAAGGCAACGAAAACTTAATAAATTTAAAAAGCTTGTAGCACCTTTTAAATATCTGAATAACGGGTTCCTCTTTGCGGAAATCAACATTTCTGCAAACCTTGAGCTCTTTATGAACTGTAACAGCTGGCGGAAGACAGATTCTATCCACAGCTCTTCACAATTATATAAATTAAAAGTACCTATTAATGCGTTGGATTAAAGTCTCCCACGTTTCTTCCAGAACTCTCTGTCTTGAGCCTGTCTCCTCCATGTTACTCAGACATGCTTTCAAATCTTATCCATCCATCTCCCATGTGGCCTTCTTCTGGATCTCTTTCTGTCCTTTTTAATCAGTCTAGAATTTCGGTTGTCCTTTCATGGTCCGTTCTTTTCGCAATATGTGTAGACTTTTGCCATTTCAGAGTTTGTAATCTGATCATCATGACTTCATCTCATTCTGGTCATTTTCCTTATTCACGAGTTCCGTTTTTATTGTTTCCTGGCTACACCACGTACGCATCTCTCCATGCTACTTTCAGTTGTCTGCAGCGTTTGTATATCTTTTTCAGTTAAACTATGTCTCGTAAGATCTGGAAGGATGCATTGATATAACACTTTTCCTTTAAGACGTTATGACATATAGCTGCCGAAAATTGTGCTGTTTCTTCCAAAATATCTTCTGCCAAGTTTCATACGCCCATTAATTTTAGTTTTCTTCTTCTTATTATTATTTTTTGTGGGTGGTTTCCACCTCAAACAATAAATAATAAGAAGAAGGAAATTATGTTATTAAATAACCATCAAATCCTGCAGGGAAACACATATTAACTCTGGTCGGCGTAACACATGGAACATGTTCAAAACTCATTATGTTTCCAGATTTCTGAAAAGGAGTTTAAATCACTAAAGAGATCGCTTTCAATAAATGAAAACGGGATTACATCATTGTACAATACGATTTCGGATGTTTTTATATTTGTTTAATTACTATACTTTTAATTTGAATGTTTTTTTTATCTAATATGTCATATTTATATCAATAAACAGATACACTTCTTCCAGATCTCTTTCTTCAGGTCACAATCAATGGCTCGTCCTACAAACTTCCACACCAGAGTTAGGAAATTCCATTGCTTTTAATATTCAAAATGTTACTGATACAGTCCAGTCGAGATACCAAATCCCGTGCTCTTTTTCAGGGGACTTTTTTTATGATTGCATTTCATTTTTGACATGTTAAGGATGAAATTTAGCCTGGGTGCCACTTTTGTAATTTTGGCGCTTTGCCGCTATTCCGCTGCATTTAAAATGTGGTGAGCAAGAATTACAGTGATTAACTGAACTTAGAAAGAGATGCTATTTATAACGTTTCTTCAGCTTCACACGTGATGTCCTTTACCTACAGTTTCTGCAATTTGCATAAGGTCACGTTGGTCATAATATTCTGCCTCATCAGGGTATCTATCGCAGGCAAATCCGTATCAGTGATGGTTTGGACTTCTTTTTTCATAATTGATCCCTTTAGATACAAGCGTCTCAAACAATAGCGCGCTGCTAAAGAGATTTCATTGCAAAATACTTCATATTTTTTTATACTTCGCAAAATTTTGTATACATCTTACCTACATTTTACCTTTTTGTCACTCTTTCGCTGTAAATTAATTTACAAAACCATTTTTGTACTCAATTTTTTTTTCGTGCAAGCCTACTCAAAGTCGAACTTTAGACTTTATGCAGCTGTTAATTAAATGTTGTCGTCCACCTGATTTACTTTACATACACAGTTCAAAGTACAACAAACTGAACTCTCTTGACGATTTTCTCTATAAACAGAAATATAATTTTGATAGGCAAATTGTTTATCCTAAATCCCAGGTACATAAGGCCAGCGCGTCAATATAGAGGATATCTACCGTTTACCTCAAACACTTGCACCATACCATTTCAAATAAAGTAGTTCGAATTTCCTTTTTGATAGGATTTCCGTTTCACAAGTGACATTCCCAGCAGTATGAATAATACACTGGCGTGCAAAAAATAAGGACGAGATGGTTTTTCGAATGATACGTCGTGCAGCAGTGCTCCATATCAACTCAAATCATACCATAAGATACCCAAGATGTAAGAATTAGGGACGAGTGAGCAAAACCGTCCAAACAAGGAACCCAAAGGATACAAAGGCACTTTATTGAAAAGGTAGCTTCGAACACAACTGGACAGAAGACAGAAACGTCCATGTGATAGGCGGCTGCGAAGAAAAATGCAGTCTTTAGTAGGGGATATTATCACCCCTGACTGCATTGCAGGATTTACAACGTCTGTCAATTTTGAGGATGAGGTTGTCAAGGAGCTGTTGAGGCAACGCAACCCCTTCCTCTTGCAGCGCCAATCGCAGCTGCGGAATCGTTGCTGGCGGCTGGTGACGTGCTGCAAAGCGTCTCACCTTCTTCCAACTTCGCAATGCCGCGACCTGGGGTAAATTCATCCAGATGTCATCTACTGGATTGCCTGTTGGCCATATTACACGGTGGCAGCAACTCGATGTCGTTCAAACCGTTGTACACCGTGCAATAGCTTTCACCGAATTGCTGGGCGTACAGCTTCCGTGTGCTTTATACCCTTCTCACACTCCCCTCCCACGTCATGCTGCATATGTGCGCATGCCCTACTGTACCGCGCCCTAGTCTATCTACTGAGTGTTCCTTCGGTCCATTCTGTCTGCTCGTTCCGCTGTTATGGTAATTTCTCCTCTTCGTCCTTAATTTTTGACCACCAGTTTATTTTCCAACCAGATGCTAATACCTTTGCCATGACAAAATCTCCTTGGTCTGTAATGATATTTAGGTCAGTGGTAGGCCTTATACACTATCTACCAACAAGTAATTGGAAACCCCTGCAATCGACGATATCTGTGGTCCTGATACAAGTCACGGCCGCCGCCGTTAAATATCATGTGGGAAACAACAACGCAACCAGTCGCATGCAAGATGCCGCGCAGTTCGCAGCTCTCTGATTTCGAGAAAGGTGTAATCGTCGGGTAGCACAGAAATGGCCGATCCATACGTGACATATCCAGCTACTTGAAGTAACCAAAATCGACAGTGCCCTACGTGATAGGAAAGTGGAAAATAAGAGGTGACTGTAGGAATGTGCACCAACCCGGCAGACCCACAAAACTGGGAGTTAGAGACCGACGGGTGCTGGCCAGAGAAATTCGGAAGAACCGCACCAAATGGATGGGCCACATCCGCGAGGAGTTTCAACATGCATCCGGGAGTTTTCTTTTGATGAATACCATCCGTAAGGAAGCCCATCTGCTCGGTTATCATGGACGCGCTGCCATACACAAGGCTTTGATGACCAAGTCCAATAGCGCTGCTCGGCAAACGCGGTGCACAGAACGTCGACAGTGGACCGTTGAACAGTGGAAACAGGTTCTCTGGAGCGACGAATCAAGGTTCACCCTCTACCGTTCGGATGGCAGGGTCTGGGTTTTACGTCTGCTTGGAGAATGCCTCCTGCCGGAATGTATTGTGCCAACTGTGAAGTTCGGCGGCGGTGGAATTATGCTATGTGGATGTTTCTCCTTTTTAGGCAGGGGACCCTTGGTCGCAATTCCTGGTAGCCTGAACGCCGAGACCTACTGTACCATTTTGGATGGCCATGCGCTTCCTACGTTGTGGCAGTTTTACGGGGTGGACCCATGTTGCTTTCAGGATGACAATGCCACCTGCCATGTTGCGAGGTCCCCCATGGCTTGGTATGATGACAATGGGGTTAATGGAATGGACTGGCCTGCTCAGAGCCCAGACCTTAACCCTATCGAGCACCTCTGTGTCGAGTTGGAGCGTCGACTTAAGGGGTGCCCCCACTGTTCGAAATGGTGAAGGAACTGACCTGTCTTCTCCAAACCGAGCGAAAGAAAATACCGCTAGTCGTCGTACAACGCCTGGTTGAGAGTATGCCCCTGTGGGTCGCAGCTGTAATCGCCGCTCGTGGAGGCTCCACCAACTATTGAAGGTGACTAAACTTTGTTTTCCTTTGCTATCACTGGTGTCCAATTATTTGTTGGTAGGTAGTGTAGTTTCGTATACATGAATGACGGGAGCTCATGTTTACGAGCAAAATATTTTACAAAACACAATTTCTCCATCAGCTTGTCAGTTTCCCACGGTGCATCCGGTTGCCAGCACCTTCGCATGGTAAACGACGCACACGTAGGCCCACTCTGCGGTGAATTGAGGTCAGCATTGTGTCTCGGGGCGGCCTGTGGCGGCGCAGCCCAACATTTCCAGCTAACAGATCGGTTCGATGTACCGTGCATTTGACATATTATTCCGATGACCAGCATTCAAATTATCTGCGAGTTGTGCATAGTATCCTTTCTGTTGGCTCGTACCATACGTAATAATTTTCACTCATCTCTAACATCGCTGTCGTTGGCAAAATCACTGCCAGTGGTTCGCTATGCTTCCTTCGAAGAACTACCTTTTTGAAGGTATTAACCACGGATCACCGTGACGACCCAGTCTCGTTTTAAGGTATTAACAAGTGATTACCGTGACACCCAGTCGTGCAGTCTTGTAAACGCTAAAACACGTCTGGTTTTATTTGGGTATTCAAGGTGACCACTGAAGTGCTTTAAACTCACTACAGTATTGTTGTCAGTAGTCCTCATGTGTGTGCGTGTTGTTTCTGTACACTGTCTTTCAAATACAACTGCATTTCATAACTTGTGTGGTTTTATGGGATACCATCAATACACCAACTTGCAGCCAGCATTTGAATGGAATTTTTCTGGAGCAAGGTTCAGTCCTTAAAAAAATTAATATTCCGCAACACACTTTAAATAATTGTAGGAGTCCAGGTCAAGCCGCTCAACACAATACATATCCAGATGCGATAATTTTCCGTCATTCAGGTTTGACCTTTATAAACCACTTTTTGTGTCAATTGCTTTGAGAATTGCAACTAGTTATACTTAATATCCATCAGTAGTAAACATTACTATACCTATCCAATATGCATTTCTGATTATTTAGTTTGCAGCACTTTCAGTGCTACATATTTTTCGATGTGTACTTATTTGAATCAAATTAAGATATTGGCGTCACTGTGGCAATGGAGTCAGAAAAGTTATCATTTTATTTTTCGTACGAAAGTGATCGGGCATGAATGGCGTATTAAGCATAAGTAAACATATTTGTCAAAAGGTTGTGAATCAACTTTGTCTTTTCTGGTAACAGTGGGCCCAAATTTGAGACAGCAAACTACTGATAGTCTAATACTTTTTTTATTATAATAGATGAAACTCTAAACAACAGAATAACAAACACGTCAGCAATCAATACTTATGACTCATGGTAATTGGAAACCTAGTTAAAGGCATTTTATAGAAACAAGGCTCTGTTTACACTAAGACACTCCTATTTAAATAAATCTTATAAAAAAAAAATTTTTCAAATTATTATACCGAAGCTAAGAATAGAATTATTCCCTAATATTGTAATTACACTGCGGGAAAGTGAAAATAGAACACCGAAAAGGACACGTCTGATTCCAACGAAATTTAAACAGCATAAAAACGGAATACAGAGGATAACGTGATCAAAGCATTATGGCAAAATACAGCTGTATATGCTGGTAAACTGAAAAATAACATTTCCATGTAACATGGTTAGTACGACGTTGAACCGCTTTGAACTGCGTCACACCGTGCAATTCTGGCATGGTGTCTGTCGTACAGATGTTGGATGTAAGTTTAGGGTATTGAGTTACAAGCATCCTCAACCTGGACACGTTAATCGAGGGTGGTCGTGGCTGCCCGTGGAGACCGGATAATTCGTTGTCCCATAAAATCGCACACGTGCTCAATGGGGGACAAATCCGGTGAACGTGCAGGCCATGGAAGTTGTCTCACACCCTAAAGTGCATGTTGCCTTGCACATGCCGTGTGTGGGCGTGCGGTATCTTGCTGGAAAACACCACGATGGACCGACCTTACAAATGGCACAACAACGGGATGAATGATGTTGTTGATGTAGGAGGTGCTGTTTAACGTACCCGGTACAAACACTAGTTGTGTACGGGAGTGATAGCTGATCGCTCCCCACACCAGGAGTCTAGGTGCAGTCCCTGTGTGTCGCTGGCGGATACAAGAAGGGTGGAGACGCTCCCCTGTGCGTCTGCGAATACGCGTACGGCCATCGGTGGCTCCCAAGCAGAATCTGCTTTCATCGCTGAACACGACAGATCGCCATTGCATTCTCCACTGCAGACGTTGGCGACACCACTGCAGCCCTTCCTGACGGTGGGCTGGAGTCAGGGGTACACATGCCAGAGGCACACGTGCACGTAGTCCTGCATCCTGTAGACGGTTGCAGATTGTTCGCACAGTCACCTCAGGTGCAACGGCAGCTCGGATTTGCGTCGCAGTGGTTGTTCTGCTTGACAACGCCGCTCTTCTTATGCGTCGATCGGTCCGCTCATCAGTCCGTCTGTGACTCCCTGTTCCACGTCTTCTCGTGTGGGAATGTTCCTCGGACCATCTACGCCACCATCGTACCACCACTGATACTTCTCGTTCAATTCGCACCACAATACGACGATACGACCACCCGGCCTGCCGGAGTCCGACTAGACCACCTCGCTCAAAGTCCGATAAGTGTAATCAGTCGTCGCCGTACGGACGCGGTCTTCGCACGTGTCCGTACCCCGACGACTGATTACATTCACTTCGCCGTACTCCTTAAATACCACCGACGATAATTTTCATATTATGCCGTGCTGTGGTGCAAGTTCTCATGGGTTGGTCATTAAATTAACATCACACCTACATAAACTCGACACCATTACCATATGTAAATTTCATGATCGTCCGCCAATTCCTTGGTGTTCTTATTTTACTTTCCGCTAGTGTAATTATAACCAAGTGACATGTTTTTTGTACAAAATGAGATAACATTGACTATCGGTGAGGTAACAACGCCGAAGTTAATTCATCTAAATAACAACATTTTAGCTGTGGATATCGGCTTCATTCAGGAGACTATGCATTCCCCGCTTTTCTCGTATGAGAAAAAATAGTCAACCGCAGAATAGAATCAGGAAAACATTACTTTTCCTATGACTTGAAATCCGCCCTAACCAAACGAATTATTAGGCATCATATCATTAGGTGTTCATATAATTTTTGTATTACAATTTACTAATTGCGTTTTCAAATTTATCTCCCAAGATCATAGTGCAGCGTACAAATAATTCTAAAATATCATAATACAAAGTCATTTTTTCATCTTAATTTATTCAGCTTTATCTTACTGCTCTTTGTAAAGGCTTCCCTTATTTTTACACACGGTTGTAATTCTCCACATTTTTAAGAACCTTACGATATTCAAAGTGCGAATCCATGATCATATTGACAATTCCGATTATCACACTCGCACTGTTTGCCAATTCTCCGAGTGCGATTCTTCGGTTTGCCTTAACTGCAGCAGCCACACATGCAATTGTATTTAATGAAATAGCACGGCGTGGTGCTCTTGATCTTGGCAGGTTTTCAGTGCTTGTTCTTCCCCCACTTAAGAGCTGGCAATACCGCATTACAGTATTACGTGGAAGACAACAGGTCACCAAAATCATTCGTCTGTGAATTTCGCTTGGTGGCATTTTCGGCGACTTCAAAGATTGAATTAGAGCACGCTGAGCAACTTTGGACGTATCTATCTCATATGAGAGAACAATAAAATTAGTCCAACACGTTGCACGGCTTCCGTAACAAACAAGTTGCAATTCAGTTGCTAGTGTTTAAATCGCTTGCATGTATTCTAGCGCCATCCACTGAAAAAGTTAGAAAGCGCGAGCGCATTCCAGCCAAAGGGTATCACTACTTTTTGAACAAACCTAACATTATGTTTAGGCGTACTTCTGGAGCACCGTTTCCACAGATATTTGTTCTAGTAATGAACTACTTAGTTCCAGGAACAGAAAATAGATGTCATAGATGGCAGCAAATCATAGTTTTCTTGTAAATAGCTGAGAGTGGGCCTGAGATAAAAGCACAGCTTTACTTTCTTCTAGCGGTATTGAGTTTAAACAAGCAATTGATACCTCTTTGTATCACAAGAATATAACCCATCTGCTATCCGTAAAATATGGTACGAAATATCATGCTGAAGCACCGCGATGACTTCTAGTGATATATGGAAACAAGAATTTCAATTCTCTTTGCATCACAAGTACATATTTCAGCCGCTATCTTTTAAAGCTGGTAAGAAATTTAATTTTGAACCGCTGCGATATTCTTACATCTTGGAACTAATATCAACTATTCCTATTTCATCATCCCAAGTTCGACACGCATTTTTAATACGACAATTACTTATCTAATTTGTCTCTGATACTTCCGCGCAGCCCGATGATATAGAAATTAGACGGATCGCAGGACTTATTCATTGCGCTAGTACCTGATCTGCAAACTCGACCGATTCCTATAAAACATTAGCAGCCTGATGACAGACGTCTGACACAAAACCCAAAATTGATAAAACGATATTTAATATTTAAATGATAAATATCCATTTATTTAAAGGCATAAAAGTGTAAATATTTAAGTAACCACGAGATAGTTAAAATTATAAAATGAAGAAATATCAATTCCATAAAATTAACTTTTGATGTAATACAAATGAAAAATCCTCATGCTAGAGTAGGATATATTTTTCCAAACCACGAAAAATCTGCAGCGTATTATACAATTTTAAAATGTGTTCAGGAATGTTATACAGAAATTAAATAATGTGCTGTACCTCGGTTTTGCTCTTAATATAACATAAAGTAAAATCTGACTTCATTAAATCATATCTAAATCCAAACCTTTACTCACAGAAACACACTTAATTTTGAATCAATACAATCGTTTTCCTTATCAGATTACTTCAGTGTTTAAAGAAATCTGCATCGTACGCTAACACACCGAAGAGATTAAAATATATGAAGAACGCGTCCTTATGCAAATCAAAGAAGCTACATATAAACTACAGCAAGTGTGAAAGTGAAGGACATTTTTTTTTTTTTTGATTGGAGGTTTAACGACCACCGTGAGCAACTCAATGGGCTATAAGCAGTCGCCCGTCCCTAATTTAGGGTCACTGGTTCCAGGGAAGGGAGAGAACCAGTGCCGTAAGACAAACACAACATCCATGCCTGACCGGGATTCGAACCCGGACCCCTTACGGACGAATGATCAGAGGCCAGCGCCTTAGACCACTGCGCCACCGGGGCGGCGTGAAGGACATGAAACGGTATAAATAACATCTTATGAAGAGTTCCGTTAATTGGTGTTATTTTTGTTTCTACTAAGAAAAAAGCAGCAGATTTAAGCGAAGCTGACAAATGCGAAAAGGTTAGTGACCAAGCGACAAGGTCAGAGAATTTCAAAGACTGCAGTTTTGGTGTGGTGTTTACTATCAACCGTGGTTATTTCTTTCAGCAAGTGGCTGGAGCAGGGGTAATCCAGAAATGCAGGTAAAGTGTGTGCTGACCAATGCTCATCGATGCCCACGCTGAGCGAATATTGTCCCTTAAGTCAACAGAAAGGCTACCGTGGCACAACTCGGCGATAATTTGAATAATGTTCATAGCTGTAATGTGTCGATAGATTGTGGAATTTTTCGAATCCTGCTGGTAGTGGTGCTGCATGGCCTCAGAGAGCTACAATTACACAACCTAATCTTGGTTCACCATCGAAAGTACCTAGAATGAGCAAGCAAACATCAAAGTTGGAGTTTGTATGATTGGCAGCACGTCGTCTGGTTCAATGGATTTCATATCCTGTTGCGTAATGTGGACAGCTAGTAACTTTGCGCCATATACTCAGGAAAGTGTTGGCATTAGCACCAATTTTCGGACATCAATCCACATCGATATTAATTCCGGTTAGTGTTGTTCGGGTAAACAGAGAAGTAGCCCTAATTACATGTTTTCATTTTGTTTGGTTTCACGCTAGTTTTTCATTATAAAGAAAAATTTAGTTCTGATTTATTTCTTCGCGATTTAATTTTGCATATTTTGCTTTCAAACCTAAAAGACCACACTACGTCTCGCTCACCATGTGCATCAACATTCAAACAGTTTTCGCTTTACCCATGAACACAACTCTGCCGAAAGGAAAAGAACACACAGCAGCTTCTAACATTATGAACTACTATGAAATATTATCGGGACTCAGAAACTTAAATGCTAACTTTATCTAGCAGATTGGTTTCAGAAACATAACAACAGCTCTCCCTTCTATGCGTTGAAAGGGGATTCAGTGGAACCTGTGTTGTTTACATTCAGCATGTAGCAGTTCGCTTTATTAGGCTTTCTAATTACAACATATTTCATTGCATATGTTCTTTGTGATTGTTATAACGTGTGCTGTGTCCGAAAATTTGTGATGTATCATAAATCAAGACGTTTGTCTACCAATATATCATATTTCTAGACTTCAAATTTTTTCAAAAGCAAAAGACTTTTCTTCGTTTTTAAGCGACAGAAATAGTGCAAGTGAGCATAAAGGGGATGTTGTTACTTTTGCAGGCAAATAAAAACGTGACATTTCTTTCTTTCTTTCTTTCTGTTTATTTTATGGGGAGAAGACTGTTTTTATTGAATTAATTCTTCCATCATTCGTTTTCATTATGATGAATTAATGATATCATAGGAACACTTTTATTTGGTTGTGGGTCACACACCAAAGGTTAATATAAAATCAAAAATAAATCTTTCATAAAGATCACATAAATCCCGTAACATTAAAATTATTTGTTAACCAAACACATTTTTATACATGGTGAAAGCTTACGCTTTTCCAATGTAACAAATATCATCTTTAAATTTCATATAATATCCATGAAAATGAATTATTTTCCTGTTTGAATTTGAAACTTTGAACCTAAGTTGTTTATATAAACGAAATAAAAAAAATAAGTTATATTCATAAATACACCTTCAAACGGCCATTTTACTCTCCGGACTTGAACCCAGTCGTTCATCTGCAAGACAAAGTGAAACATGTTCTTGCTACCGACTACCAACTATCGGCTACGCTTTTCAAATGGATATCGGTGAAAGTGTTGACGCAATTATCGTACGGATCTTTCCGACACCTGTGTTTGTGACTTCCAGAAAGTGTAGCTGCTGAAAATTTTCATTGTGATATACCTACGTAAACAAATTTCCTTCAGAGACTTATGAACTATAACTTCGTTGAGTGAGTAGAATTACAAAATGCTGTTTCACACAATAAGATTAATATAGAAATTGTTTTATATTTATATTTAATTTTAAGGAACGTTGTACCTTCTGAATAATAACAGTTTTGATTCTACCTTCCTTTAAAATGCCAGTTAGTTGAAGTACGTTTGTTTCTATTTTTACGCCAATAAATTATATTACTAAGAAATTTCATTGTCCGTTTAAGCTCTGTTTCGCGTACGGGATTGTAAGAAATCAAATTAAACTGGAGTAGTGTTACTTAAAGGATTCTCCATGGAGGCCTATTCAAATCGTCAGCAGGATCTTCGAGAAATTTAGGAAGAAAAATAAATAAAATAATGCATTTCACATTAGCCTTTGATAATGTGTCCTTCTGTAAAATTAAAAATTCAACTCTGACAATACAATTTCTAAAAATGTCATCCCCGAAGACGACTAAGTTATTCATGAAATATATGTAGGGATGTGAAAAGCTTTCGGCGGATACTTTTAATGTTCGAATAATGATGCACAGAAAAATTATTTAAAATTAAAAGCATAAAGGAAGTTGAGATGCTTTTTATATTCCACGGCAAAGAGTTCAGCCCAAATCCAGCTGTTTAAAATAAGGTATCTGGGGATGCTTTCGTCAATGTGACAGTATAATTTTTTGTGAACCCTATGACTTCGAGGTGGTTCAGTAAAATGTGCTAAAGGTGGTGGGTTTCAAAAATTTTTCAAAAAAAAAAGAAAGAAAAAAAAAAGAAAAAGAAACAGCCGAATGTCATTATTTCTTCGAAAAAGTTTTTTGATTTTGGATCACAACAGGTTGCCGATGTGTGAGAAAATGCCAGAACTTTTATTTTAACTTAACTTCCTTAGGAGAAAATAATCTGAAGCGCGAATATCTCACCTCACTTCACTGTCTAACAAATATACACTGAAGTGCCAAACGTCATGGGATATCAGCATGCAAAATTAAAAGGGCGTTACCGTTATATAAAGACTTCGATGCACGCCACGATTGTTATCAGTTGCGAGGGGTAATCACGTTAGTCAGGTTAAACAACCGACTGTAGAATCATGCAAAGCCGTCGTGAATTTTCGGAGTTTGAACGATACATGGTAATGGGAGCAAGATGGATGGGACATTCAGTTTTCGAAGTTGTGCAAACATTCAATATTCCTCTATCCACGGTGTCACGTGTGTACGGAGAATACCTCAAGAAAGACATTACCACCCACCGTAGACAGTACATTGGCCGACAACATGTTCTAAATGACCATGACCAGCGGTGCGCAACCAGGATTTTCCATGCTAACAGACAAGCGACACTGGCTCAAGTAACATCCACAATAAATGCAAGAGGTACCAGAGACGTATCCATCAGGTCAATTCCGCGTAATTTAGCGTCCATGGGGTATGGGTACAGAAAACCCACTAAAGTGCCTTTGTTAACTCTACGACATCGGACACAGAGCCTCACATGGGCTCGTGAACACGGTAATCGGAACCTGGAAGTCTGGAAGCATGTGGCGTGGTCCGATGAGTCACGCTACCAGTTGTTACGAACTGATGGTATGGTTTAGTTGTGGCGAAGACCACATGAGGCCACGAACCCAAGCTGTCAACAAGGCTCTGTGCAACCTAGTGTTGGTTCCGTACACGTGTGACATGTATTTACGTGACACAGTTTGGGTCATCTAGTCCTCGTGAACACGTAATTAACCGGTAATCGCTTTGTTTCTCTGCTGGGTGACCATTGGCAGCCCTTCATGGACTTCATGTACCCAAACAACAATGAGATCTTCCAGGCAGACAAATTCCCATGGTATTGGTTCACAATTGTCCAAAATTGGTACGAGGAGAATTCTGGAGAGATCAGACAGATGATCTGGCCACCACGTTTGTTCGACATTAACCCAAAAAAGCACTTATGGGACGTGATGGGAAGGCGTATTCGGACCCAAGATCCTGTATGTACAAATATCAGGAAAATTTGGGTGGCTGTTCAGATGGCATTACTTGACATCTATCCAGAAGTATTTAGCTACTTATGGAATTGATACCACTTCGAGTTGCTGTACTTTACCGGGCTAAAGAGGTCCAGCACGATACTGGATACGTATTCCATGACTTCTGGCACTTAAGTGCAGTTAAACATAAAATCTTTGCGTCGTTATGGATCTCTTCACATTAATCTTGATTCTCTTTGCATTTCACAAAAAATGTTTCCTATGAACAAATTTAAAAAGTGCAAAGAAAGCCAATTGTGAAAAATTTGTAAGGTCATTAAGTTATATTTAAATTGAATCCTACTCAGCACGATGTTTAAAAAAGCTGTTTCTGCTGAGATTAGTAAAGTAGATGTTATTAAGAGGAAGGATTCAACGAACACAGAGATTTGACTCTACTGTAGCGGGTCGGCCGTGACCTATTCTCCCGTACATATGATGTTCGCAACCAGGAAACATTTGTTTCTCATCTCTCATCTTCCTTTACTTTTTCAAGCGGTTTTACAACGACTTCCTTTAGTTTTTCGAGCAGTTTTTAAAGGCCTTGCATTTGTTAACCCATACTGCTTTCAAGGACTTTATTTTGAGCGCTACCCTCTTGACGAAGGAGTTACTGTTCGCTTTACACTATTAATCAGATATTCTTGATGCAAGGACAATATTTAACAAAAGAAACATTCATGAACTAGCATTCTAACACTGGCCCTGCAGCAACATAATGCTGTTAAGATATTAGAATGTTTGCAGATGAAATTCAGTGCTCCGCAGTGTCTCATGCACAATTATTTCAAAGCATTATTTTGCGAAGTTTATCTTTCCCCTAAACCCAAACCGTACCTCAGCGTATGTATGCGTCTTTAACATGATTATAGAGCAATTAAAAGGTTTATCTCAAAACATTCAAGACTAAAGAAATATGAACTAAATTAACTCCTTAAAATAGTGATTTTTAAAAATTTCATAATTTATTTTATGATAATTACCAAATTACATGCCGACAAGATGATTTGCTCCAGGTAATGATGGACAGAGGATAAACTGAGTTTTTTTGTATCTATGTAATATCTTGTTTCTTCAGGATATTATAGAGATGCAAAGATATTATAGAGATGTAATTTGTCTCTGTTTTTGAGTTTTCTGTTACAGATATGCAAATGAGACTTTTGTTCTGGGTAGCATAATCTTTGTTGAGATGTGCACAGCTGTACAGGATATAATTTGATGCCAGTGTTGAATTTGTTATTATAACTGTTTCATCTCAAAGTATGACGAAAGACATTACAAAAGTCTTCTATATGAATTGATCGGAATTTCCGCATCTCGAATTTTCAAAAAGATTTGCGTCATCAAAAACATAGAAAAAGTTTAATAAAATGAGCTGTTATTATTCGGAAAACTTTAAGGAATGTTGTCTCATCCGAGTTTTCTTGTAAAACAGGGATATGTTGAATACTTTAAAACGGATTAGAGACACTAATGTTTATAGAAAAGTGCAGAACTATTTTCTTGATATTATGTAGCGGTTGTGGATTTTTAATTAAAATAAACGGGATAAAATATTTAAAGATTTTTTCTACCGCGATTTTCTACTGCTTCGCTATAAAATAACGCAAGTGAGCATCCAAAAATGATCTTCCGCTTTGCATGTAGCTTCACAATTTAAGATGCAACATGAAAATCAGTCTTTTAATATGGAAGTTGTCCATCACCGTCAGTTAGTTGAAAAACATATATATTTACATAAACCCTTATACAGATTACTGATTTTCCTGACACTTCGTGGTCAAATTATTTAATGTGGTACACGTCCGTTCGGATGAGTGCTAAGTGAATTTCAGGGAAGTCACACGTACAGTACAACTGTAATTACCATACTTCATTACCACCTCATTAGTTTGACACCTTATACACTCATTACTAATCGTCATTACTTAGCTTCAGCACCAATCGATAATATATATTTATTCAAAAATTTTTACGGATTACTGGTTTTTCTGACACTTTGTGGTCAAAGTATTTAAATAGGTGTACGTCTCTTCGGATGAGTGCTAATTGAATTTCAGGGAACTTACACGTACAAATATCATAAATACACATCATTACCCCGTCATTAGTTTCACACTTTACTCACTCATTACTAATTGTTTTTGCTTCACTACAGTACTAAGCGAGTAGCCATGTGGAGTACACAGATTTGTCTGCATCCGAGAATGAATGCGCAAAAGAAAGCGTGTTAATTTTGTAAAGGAAAGAGTGTTAATTTTGTAAAGGAAAGCGTGATACTTTCAGACAACATAACCATAGCGATATCTGGCAAACAAACTGCAGTGTGCAAAATCCTCATCTTCACAAAATTTCACATACTCAGTAACACAAATTGGCGTTCTGTACCAGCAGAAGGTTCCGATTGTGGCGTTTCTTTATATTAATATCAACAACTGTTTCATAAGATAATTTCGTTCGAAAATAATAAAATAATTCGAAAAAATAATAGATTCTCCTTGAAGTACCGATCTCAACGCATTTCTTTTTCAAACCACAAAATCTAGGGTTACCTGTTAATAGGATTTTTTTTTACATATTTTACATCAGTAACACGAAATTTTCATTTTTGCCTACAAAAGCATTTATGGAGTTCCCAATCACAGTTTTATATTAAAGTGCTATATATTATTGCCGAAGTTACTAGAGTATTTAAGAAATGTAGCATTTAAGCGATAACATATAATGACATTTTCAAATTTACCAAGCGCAGTATCTGAAAATTCTGGAACATTATGGAAAACAAATCATTGCAAAAAATTTGAAAATGTTGTTCGGGACACAACATGGATTACTGAGTATTTTCTAAAATACGTTAATTAAGCAAACCAGTTTTTTTAACATTGACAACCTGCAAGCAACATTACCTTATAGTTTTATATAATAAAAAAAATTATATATAAAATACAAATCACAAATTTACTATCTCAAGTTCTGCTCCGTTGTTCGTTATGCCTTTTGGTGAGCTGCATTGACTTGGGTTTCCAGTAAGATCGACTGTTTAGTGAGCCGTGCTGTAGTTGCGGTAGCCAATTAGGGATAAAAGATAAACGAAATTACTTTTTCGTGTGTAACGTGTAATGAAGCGTATAGGTTGAAACAGATATGTTATTCGATGGTGTACGAGGATGTTCGGTTCAGAAACCGTCTTCTTCTGCAGGTAAGAAAGGTATCTGGCGGAAACGTTTGAGATTTTTGACAGGTCGTATCAATACTTGGCATTGCTACCACACATAGATTATGTTATTCGGATTGTGACTACATTCCGCATAAAAAAAGATCAGAATAAATATAAAATAAATCTTTAGCCCGATGTTTCATTGCACATTTACCTACTGCATTGTTTGTTTTAACTGTGTTTTTTGTTGCAAAAACATCTGAAAATATTTTTATTGCTGGATTGTTGCTCCCTGTGTGGGATTGCAAACAGTACGCAATATTCAAAGTGAATGGCATTTTGTATTTACACGGAAACAACAATGTCAAAACACTATATAAAACTTTGTACTTGTGGGGAACAATATCAGTAGCAAAAAAATTCAACTTCAGCGCTGAGTATATTTTTTATGATTAATTAGCCGTGGTGAAAATGAAAAGTTTCTTTAATTGCGGTACCTCATGGTATATACAGAATCGATGAGATTCAATTCTATCGCATAATGCTCCCTACAAGCAATCATTTGTTATTATCTTTAGGTCATTCCTAAAGCAAAAATGAATTTCTCATTGCGTTAATTAGTATCCCTGCATCCAAGCAAAAATTTATTTCTCATTGCGTTAATTAGTATCCCTGTCTAACTCCGCGGATAGCATGGCCCGACATACAGCCGACAGCCTGAGACAAAAATATGTCCCCATTGAAATAGTTATAGCGTAAAAAATATGTGCCGCACACTAATCGTTTCAGCATATTCCTAAACAACATGGAGTCCAATTCGCGTACTGCACAACACATCGTGCGCCCGACACGCCCCTTAGCTATCCTGTTCGCATGGAGGTAATGCAATATTTCTGGGTGTGTCGCCGCGTTTTACTCAGTGAATTTCGAACTAGCTCAACCATGAGTACAACATAACTTTGTATTCTAGTGTTTTAAAGCTCTCGACGAGATCTATTCAAATATACATTTTCAGTTCAAACTGAAAATTAACATTTTCAGTTTGAACTGAAAAATGTTAAAAATTGTTTTCTTGTTCACCGGTGAACACTTTGACAATATCCCTGTTTATCTGCACAACTGTGAGAGAAAAGCGACTGTGCGTAACCACATTTTAAATCTCTCGACGTGATCTATTCAAATATATAAAGAATATACCACAGTGATTTCAACTGAAATTAAAAAATATTGTTTTCGTGCGAACGGTTTAACATTTTTGAAAATACCGAGGAATTTGCAGAATGAATACAAGCAAAAGTGGTGAACATCAAAAACGAGAAGCCAGAGCAAGTGATGAGAAACGTAAGAAGCCCAAGAAGACCGCTGTCCAACGAACACAGACAGTATCGAGAAGGCATGAAAGCCGCGGCCGACAAACAAAAAACCAGCTCGCCGATCGAACTCTTACCCGTCCCGTCTTGAACTAGCTCATATCAACTCTTCACGTTTCAAGTCGTAGTCCTACGCTCAAAACTGATGATTTAATCAGAATTGAGCCTAACTGTTTTTCTACTTTTTTAAGTGTAACCATGTTTTTGAAATCTATTTAAAGTCTGTCTTTCTAAGAAGGAAGCTCATGATTGTGGAATACATTTCTGCCCATTTGTTTCTCTAATGGTACAGAACATTCAGACAGGAAATAGAAGGCCCATTCCAAACCATGTAAAACAGCCTCGAATAATATGTTTTCCGTCTAACTTCTCAGTTTGAACACTACTCTCGGACAGATGGCTTTTACCTGGCATCTACAGCTTCCATACTCATTCGCCGGATAGCCAGATGGTGAAGCGTGATCAGTCACTCCACACAACGCGTTTCTGCTTCCACAGTCGAGGTGCTTTAAATCACTGCCACAGAAGTTCGTCAGTTTTATCTTTTCCTTCAGCACCTCCTTCAGCACTCCATGTTTGTCGTTGGTATCATTTCCTCCAGCACTCCATGTTTGTCGTTGGTATCGTTTCCTCCAGCACTCCATGAATTGTCAGATATGTGCTAGCATTCCTTCTTTTGTCATTTTCGAACTTGGTGGTGAGTGTTGAAACCCAGGGCACACAATCTTTTCTCATGACCCTCTCCCACACTCAGCATTTCCGCTCTGTCATTTCACGCGGTCTCGCAATTCGCAATTGCCCTGTTGTTGATCCTACGCCTTTCTACTACACAGTAGCATCAGGTACAGTTCATCGGGACAGTTGCATCAGGACAGAAATTTCCCGAAATGACTTATTGGTAAGACAACATTTTATGGCCATGCCATGTTGAATGTAATTCAGCTCTTCCGTAGGGCATACTCTACTTTCCGTAATTGTATGTTACATTTGCTGGACCAGATTTCTCTTTCACAACTGTATAGAAACGCTTTTGAAGTGCATGGGCAAACACACCACTGAAAATCAGTACTTGGACTAAATATTGCATTTACGCGAGGAAATGTTTTGAGGAATACTCCCGTTTACCAAAAGCCTCTTTTGTCTGTCAAGCTGAGTTGATAAACGTAGGCAAGTCAAACGGAGAAAGTAATGAAAATATGTACCAATATAATATGGTATCATATATTTCCTCTTATTAGCAGCAAAAAAGAAAAACTGTAGACTTTAAATAACAGCGATTTTCTTTAAATGTATAAATATTACAGTAGAAATTCAGATCCCCCAAAAAAGCGGATATGAATTAGTCCTATAACAGTGATATTTGATAACCTACGAACGATTCTTTTTTGTTTTGAAAGCTTTCTTTTTATACAAAACTTATATGTTATATTTGGAAAGAATAAAACACTCTCATTTCACACAGCAGATACCGTTAATTTTCTTGATATTTATTCCCACTCGCAGTTTTTTAAAACGCTATAATAACATCTGTGACTACTGTAGAACTCAATAGAATTTGTTTGCACGGCGATTATTAACTTTCCTTGAAGCGACATTTCCGAAATCAACATGAAATCATTACATTAGAATTGTTATTTTTGGAGGATTCGCAAGAATCAGGTGAAGCCAATACATGTGATGTGTGTTGTTGCAATAAATTAAACCGACTGTGTCAGGTGCCCTTGGCATACCAATGGTACCTGACTCGGTTGTAACGCATTAGAAAGCACGCATGCGCAACCCTTCAGGAAGGAACAAAATTCATCATAACTGTTCTCTGGGAGCAATCCCTCAAAATTCTGTGCTGTCTCATTTCTATCTTAAAAATTGGCTGTGTTTTATTCTGTTCGGTTCTTATGTAACGTGCACATTTCCGTTGGATATTATTGCAAATTAATTTTTCGATTGCTTTCCGATATAGTATGCGATGGAATTTAAGACCCTTTTATTCAAAATTTAGAAAGCAGTTTTTTCGCAGCGATGAAAAAGTCGTGAGAAGAAGTCTGAATACAGGGAGGGAAAAACGAATCAAAAACTATTTCGTTCACTTCCTTCTCTTCTATGCTGAGCAATTGATTTTTTAATGAAAAATACGTCTTCTATCGCTTAACGCTTCGCGGTACATGATGTGTAGTTTAATGCCGAGATCAGTCTTCTGGTCAGTGTAACCTGCAAATGAATTGTACAATTTACTCATCCCACGAAATAGAAATTCCCGCTTGTTTATCTAGGCATTCTTAATAATGTATTAGTGTCAGAGTAGTCGAATTATTTTTCGTAGAGCAGTATTATGATTATTTACCAGTGCGCGTAGCTACAAGGAATCGGAAATCGTGAGACATGCAAATAAAGAAATGTTTCTACTGAGATAACACATTAACATTGCTGGCATAAATCTCTTCTATCTAGAAAAATAATCAGTAATTGCTTTAACATCCTATAAAATATTGTTTTTTGTTTCTTCGATACTTATTTGGTAATCAACTTTCTGATACAAAATATATCTTTTTGCCTATTTTTTTGAGCTAAAACCTTAGATGCTGCATTTTGCAAAGCTAAGTTTGAATGAGATACCGTTAAAGCAAAATTAGTGACAAGATTTTCGTCGTGTATATTATATTTGTAAGATACCATTTCAATAGTATTTCAATTCAGTAGTTTGCAGTTGTTTACCTTCAAAAAAGAATGAAATATGAAATAATTCAATTTGTTTACTGTTTTAATAGCTGTATCATGACTGCTCTATTTCACCTTTGAATAGGCTTTAAACTCACATTTGTCGTATTTCAGGTGTTATTTGCTTCCACAAATGTATGGTAGATGCAAGCGTCTCTGCGCAACCAGGTTCCCGAAGATCAAACGGAAATACATTCTACAAGGTGCCGAACATGCTCTATACGTAAATTTAACAATATTTGGTGCAGCAGCTCCGTCAGGACATGTTCGTTCTGTGGATGATGATCGGCAGTTCTTAGACCCCGTTCGAACATATCCCACAAATGTTAAATTGGGTTATAGTCAGAGGAGCTTGCAGTTCAGGGCAATGTGGCGAATTCGTTGTCGTGTTCCTCCAACCACATAATAGTTGTAGGATCTCGGTGACACGGTTCTTTACCCGGTTGACAGCTCGAACTGTTCTCCAGGTAAACCTCCTGCAAATATGGATGGAGATGGTTGCTGAACAGGTCTCTGTAGCATTCAGTATTCAGTTATTGTGGGATGATACCATGGGCATTTGGGCTTCCATGAAAAAAATCCCCAGACTAGAACACCAACTTAACCGGCTTGTTGAACCCAACTGTGGACAAAGGGGTAGGGCTTTATGCCGATTACGTCACACGCAAGCTCGGCCACAGCTGGGTAAAGCAGAAAACAAGTTTCATCACTCCAGCCTACCTATTCAATCAGTCGAGGATCCATTGCCTCCGTTCCTTGGTTTATACGAGGTGACTGGTAGTTATCCTGGGTACGAACCTATATCAGATTTGAAAAAAGGGATTATTATCGGCTTTCCGGCCAAGGGAGTCGGTATTTATGAAAAAGCGCAGTTTGTGAACTGTTCGCGTGGTACTGTGGTTAACGTTTAACGTGACTGGAGAAATGGCACCATTGTGAAAAAGCGACGTGTAATCTGTGGAGCACCACTTCCCGTTAATGTGAGAATTGAACGTCGGCTGCGCAGGAGCGTGAGGGCAGATCGATACGCTACAATGGAGCAACTCACTGGCCAAACGAACCAGGGGTTACCGAAAGTGTGTCTAAAACGACAGTTCAGCGAACCCTGCTGAGTATGGGGATCCGATGCAGACGGATGGACACTACGCGTATGCTAATGAAGGTGCATCGGCTGAAAAGGCTTACATTTACACGGCAATATCGGAATTGGACCTCCACTGATTTGCAAAGGATTACTTTTGCGATAAGTCATGTTTTATGCTTTATCGACCGGATGGATGGGGGCGTATAAGGCGAGGAATATCGGAAAAGAAACATTCTTTAGCCATTGTTGGGAGAACACAAGTTTGTTGGGGCAGAGTTATGGTCTGGGGAAAGTTTTCGTGATATTCCCTGGTCCATTGACAGCTGAAGAACTATGTGACGGATTTGTTATGAATCAATCCTTACAGACCACGTACACTCATACATGCTGATTGTCTTCCCTGAAGCAGATGTGATCTTCCTGCACGACAATGCGATATGTCACACAGCTATAAATGTATATACAGCTAGAAATATATATAAAGTGGGCCTTTCTGGAAACATTGGCAGTTAGGGATACATATTATTTTCAAAGAGAATCTCACAAACAGTTTGTGGATGGAATTATTTGCCAAAGTCAACGGCATCACCGTTCCACCCTTTATCCTCGAGAAAAAGACTTGTATAACATCATTCCTACAGAGTCTCCTATTAACACAGATGCATTTTTTGAATTGGCGGATAAGTTTCGGGCTAATGTATCAGTGGATGCGGGACAGATTATTACAGCGGCTACACGACGTATCAGCTAACAAATATTTTTTTCAATACGCTGGCGGAAAGTGAAAAAAACACAAAGAAGGAATTGGCGGACGATCATGAAATTTACTTATGTTAATAGGGTCGAGATTACGCAGGTGTGATTTTAATTTCGGGACCACCCGGTCAGCGCTTACGCCACAGCACGGCATAATATGCAAATTATTGTCGGTGGTATTTAAGGAGTACGGCGAAGGGAATGTAATAAGTCGTCGGCGTACGGACACGTGCGAAAACCCTGAAGAAGCTGCAATGCCTGGACATGGAAGACGTGTACGATTTCAGCAGTTATCGGAATTTGAGAGAGGTCGTCTAATCGGACTCCGCGAGGCCGGGTGGTCGTATCGTCGTATTGCAGAGCGAATTGGACGGGAAGTATCGGTGGTGGTACGATGGTGGCGTAGATGATCCGATGCACATTCCCACACGAGAAGACGTATAACCGGGAGTCACAGACGGACTGATGAGCGGACCGATCGGCGCATAAGAAGAGCGGCGTTGTCAAGCAGAACATCCACTACGACGCAAATCCGAGCTGCCGTTGCACCTGAGGTGACTGTGCGAACAATCCGCAACCGTCTACTGGATGCAGGACTACGTGCACGTGTGCCTGTGGCATGTGTACCTCTGACCCCAGCCCACCGTCAGGAACGCCTGCAGTGGTGCCGCCAACGTCTGCAGTGGAGAACGCAATGGCCACCTGTCGTGTTCAGTGCCGAAAGCAGATTCAGCTTGGGAGCCTCCGATGACCATATGCGTGTTCGCAGACGCACAGGGGAGCGTCTCCATCCTTCTTGCTTCCGCTAGCGACACGCGGGGACTACACCTGGTCTCTTGGTTTGGAGGTCGATCAGCTATCACTCGCGTACACAACTAGTGTTTGTACCGGGTACGATAAACAGCACCTCTTACATCAATAACACCAATTAGCCCGTTGTTGAGCCATTTGTAAAGTCGGTATATCGTGGTTTTTTCAGCAAGATAACGCACACCTACAACGGCACGTGCAACGCAACATGCACTTCAGTGTGTGAGACAACATCTATTTCCTGCACGTTCACCGGATTTGTCCCTTATTGAGCACTTGTGGGATTTTATGGCAAAACGACTTATTCGGTCTCCACGGCCAGCCCCGACCATCCCCAATTTACGCGTCTAGGTTGAGGATACTTTGAACTCAATATCCCAAACTTACATCCAACATCTGTACGACAGACTCCATGCCAAAATTTCACAGTGTGACGCAGTTCATTGCGGTTCAACCTCGTACTAACCATGTTACATGGAAATGTTATTTTTCAGTTTACCAGCAAATACAGCTGTATTTTAACATAATGTTTTGATCACGTTATCCTCTGTATTCCGTTATTATTCTGTATAAATTTCGTTGGTTTCAGACGTCTCATTTTTGGTGTTCTTTTTTCACTTCCCGGCAGTGTATGTTATAAAAATCACATTTTTCAGGTTTTCATTAAAATCGAACTAATTTCATCCTCCAAGTCAAATTTCAGTCAAGACTTGTACTGAATTGTCCCTTGCGTGTAAAAATAAAACTGAAATTAAATATTATTAGATATCCTGGTAATCAGATGTATCGTATAAATTTTTATTCACAATTTTACCTGAGCCAATCGCTAAGTGAAACTGCAGTCTTAAAATAAAATATGTATTTGTACATAACTGTTGTTTTGATCTACCGAACAGAAATATTTGATGTAAATCTTCCTTCGCTCGGACAGTATATTTTTTGGATTTTTGTTTAGGGCCCACTTAAGGGAGATTTACATTTGAAAGTAAACAGAACCTACTTTACAGATTAATGCTGTAAAAATTTTAAAATAGACTTTTTTAGTCTTGCAGTGAAATAATCGGATATCTTTCACGAAATATTACAATAACATGAACTCAGTGTATGAGTAGCATCACATGTTTTGCAGAACATATTAGATCAATAATTTCGAAACAAGAGAATTAATTTTCTCCAGAAAAGAAATCTTTGTATTCGTTATTTGTACACTAATTTGTTGAAATGAACTACTTAATATGCATTAAACGTATTATTTTATATCTCTATTCTAGTTGAGAAGTAAATGATAAAAAATTAATCTACTTGATATATTTTCGAAACTCCAACCGTTACAGTAACAAACACTAGAATGAACATAAATTGTACTTCACTTCAGTCACTTTAAAACAGCGACTCATAACTAATTTTTTCCTTATTTTTTATTTTTTTTTCAAGTTTTCACAGAGCTTTATAACATTTACGAAAGGTTTGATAACATTAACTTCAACCGAAAGGAGGTAGCTCTGTAAAAAGTGGAATTAAGAAAACAAATACCTGTGAATAATGACATATTGTATTTTCGTTCTTCATAATGAAAAAAAGGTTGTTGTACGCCACAAAAGTTCTTCTATAACGATTGCCATTGATGGACTTTAAGACAATTTTCGAAACGTTTTCGCAACGTTCGAAACATCGGTTACGTGGATCACCAGGTGAGCCTTTTTTAGACACAATTTATTGTAATTTTATTTCCAAAAAAACTACTGCAAACTACTTCAATTATACAAGTGTTCAAAAGAAAAGGTACGAAACGACACTGTGGGTATAAATGAAGACATTATTCAAAGTATACACCATAGGCCGTAGCACAGCGATCCCCTGATTAACGAGCCGAAGGATTCCTTGTTCCTAGACTTTCTGTGGCCGTGAAGATACCCAGTCCTGCACAGCGTCCTTGAGTTCGGCGCCCGAGTGGAAGCGCTTCTCTTTCAGATGTTTTTTCAGGGGACCAAGCACATGGACATCGCAGGGCGACATGTCCGGGCTGTAGGCCGGATGGTCAACCTGCTCCCACTGGAACTTAGCCATTTCCGCGTGTGTGACTCTGCAGACGTGTGGACGCGCGTTATCATGGAGCAGAACTACGCCCTCCGTGAGCAGCCCAGGCCTTTCGTTCTTGATGGACCTGCGTAGGCTTCGGAGTGTCTCACAGTACACATAAGAGTTAATGGTTCGTCTGTGCTGGAGAAATTCAACAAGTAGTGTACCTTGGACGTCGAAAAAGACGGTGAGCAACACCTTGCCTGCTGACGCCACGGCTTTGAACTTTTTAGGAGGAGGTGACGACACATGCTTCCACTGCATGCTGTCCCGCTTTGTCTCTGGCTCGTAGTGATGACACCAGCTCTCATCACCTGTGACGATCCGCTCCAGGAAAGCGGGGTCTTTATGATACCGAAACAGATGTTGAAGTGCTAGCCCCATACGCAGTTCCTTTTGCTGGTCGGGGAGCTGCTTCGGAACCCACTGCGCGCACACCTTCCGATAACGCAACCTGTCGTGAACAATTTTCCACACTGTTCCGACGCTGACATCTACCTCCACCGCCAACACTCGCAATGTGACACGCCGATCACCTCTCACTAGGTCGTCCACTATGTCGATGAGATCGGCCGTGATGACTGTGTTTGCCTGGCCTGGTCTCGGGTTATTAACCAAACTCTCACGGCCTGCACGAAAACGGGCACTCCATTTTCTCACTGACTTGTAGGATACACAGTCTTCCCCATATACGGTCAGCATCCGGCGATGAATAGCGGCCGGTTTAACACCTTCCGCTGTCAGAAACCGGATAACGCCTCGCTGCTCCTCAATCGTCAAATTTTGTGAACGCCATCCTGTCCTCACACGCACTGCCGCGTCAATTGGTCGGCGCTCTTTATAAGAGCCTCTGCTCTCTCCTGCGCATGCGGACGCCCGCGCATGCTCCGATCCACGCCGGCGACTCCAATCGCACCCCTAGATGTGTCGCTACGTTCTCCCATAGTGGCATAGGCAAATATGTTAACGGTTACGTTCTTATGACGTTTCGTACCTTTTCATTTGAACACCCTTATATTATTGATGCTCTATAAAATCATTTTTTTTTCTCTCGAACATTATTAATTTTCATATAACGTAGACACAGCGTCATCAGAAAATTTAACGAGAGCTGTAGTTTAATTGTTATGAGTTTCATGCATGAAGGAGAAGGAATATTTTTTCCGCTTCAAAATTATTGATTTCCAGACCTTATGATGATTTCTGATTATCAACGCCTCCACCATTCCAGATAGGTTCACAGTCTAACATATGCAGTTTTCTAACCAACTGATCGTTTACAAGAAGTTATTTTAGACAATGAACGTGAAAAGGGTGTAGTGAGAACTAAACCAAAAAATTTATAGCGATGGCTTCTTGTCACTCGTCCAAGATGAGTCCGGGTTGGAATCACGGTGAGGCATGGATGTTGTGTTTGCTTTATGGCTCTGGCTCTCTTCTTTACCTGGAGCCAGTTTCCCTAAATTAGGTACGGGTGACTGCTTATAGCCCATTGAGTTGCTCACGGTTGTCGTTATACCTCCAAAAAATTGTATGGAATCAATTTAAGGGATATATGTATAATACATATTTTATATCTATGTTCAGGATTCGACGATAGTTCAACAAAGCCTCAGGAAAACTCCATCACTGTGGAAGGGTGAGAGGTAGACATCAAGAATTTCAAACAATTTCGGACGGAAGAACGGGAAAGCTGTTTGAATAAATGTACAAAAAAAAACCCCTTCTTGCACAATTATGTGGTTGTTTGAAATATCCTTTGACTGTCAGTGTATACATCTGCTGCATTCGTCACGCATCTGTTTAGGTCTGAGATCGTATCATCTGCTATTTAATACGCCGATTGTTAATTTTGGGATAAATTACTTTGTTTGTAAAAAATTGCAACACCATGAAAGAATCGCACTATTCAAATCAAATTCCTATCACATTTGTCCTCATGTTACAGTAGATGACTGATAAGATTTGTAGAGCTATACCTCTCTAACAGAATATTTTAAATAAATTCTGCTATGTGCGTTATTTCGTGAAGAGAATGTCTTTGTTACCGCAATGTTGGATGATCAGGATTAGTTTCCACAACGTTCCGCCTGTCTGAAATGTTTTTTCTTCGGGTCGACATTGCTTTATTTTTCTGAAATCTGTCCATATAATATAGGGAAAAGAAGGTGCCTTATTTAATTATATAAATTTAGGTTCCTGAATTATATATTACTCTTCCACTTCTGGTGCCCACATAAATTTCCGTGTCTCCCAAATTGCATTTCATAAATACAAGCTGATTCGTTTCACTACCAAAAACACTGTGTGTATCGAGTATTTTTTTAAGTGCGTAATTTTAACATTACATGCGGTAAACAAGTGTTCTTTGATGCTGATTCCGTTTCTTCACTAGAAATATGTTCCAGAAATTGTTTTAAAGCAAAGTAATCAAATGTTTTACATTTCATCAAAAAACTGGACAACATGTTTTTTTTAGCTTGAAAATATTTTATTCATGAAGCATTTGATCCAGACATATCAGCATTCATTTTTAAATTCTTTTTATTTATAGTCTTTTAATGAAAGCTAACGTGTGCGTTAGAATATCAACAGAGACGCCAACATCCCGTGTGTTTGTTTCTGTTGCACTGTCGAAACCATCTACAATCACAGTCGATCATTATCTCCAGAAGCTGCATCCCTTCTAAATTCAGACGATGGTTTCGGAGTGATACTATATTAATAATTTTATAGTTGTGAGCAGAGCTATGCATGATAGTTGCTATATGTGATTCGCCGTGGTAGAGGTAGTCACATAAATGTAAACACATTGGGTGTTGGCTCCCTCCTGATATCACAGATCCTCCGACACAATGAAAACATAATTTCCATACAGCTTACCCATAAGAACAAAATATTACCTCTATATCTACCGTGGGTGTTTCAGCCAGAATCCCTTGCACGCTAAAATAAGTTCGACATGTTTTTGAAATATGACGTACCTTATATAGAGATGATGATGGTAAACGGTTTAACGTACACTTCAGCTAGTCTGATCGTCGAAAGATGGAGTCTTCCACTTCCGTGACTGTGAAATGTCAGGGATACGTAATTAGATTGGCACGTGTGTTTTTTTCTTCAGTATCAAAGGCAACAAGAGTAGCACCCGTCTTTAAAATCGTTTCTCGGAATAGGCTGGTTTTTTACGAGGACACTGCCATTTCTAGTCAGTAACATAAGAATTGATTGCCACGCTGGATAATTTAACATCGGCATTCAAAGACAAAAAGTAAGGCTGCTAAAACGACCATTCTATTTATATTGTACAGCTCGATCATCTTACCCCACGACCACGTCGACCGTTCTTGTTGACAAAACCTCTTTCGGCGATAACGCTACAATGTACGCAGGAACGTCCTCGTTGGAACCTGATTGGCAAAAACGGTAAGCTTCGTTTGGCGAATCGAGATACAAACTGCAACACTAATTTGTGTGTGCATGTGTTTGACTTTACTATCTCCTTATTATTATACAAGTCTTCAATAATGAGAAACAGTTATTTCTTCAGATATTTATACGTATGGAACTAAGAATTTAAGGGAAAAGAAAGGTATCTGATATACGGTAGTAAAACATGCGACTGAATGCTCTTGCACCAATGATAAAAATTTACATTAACTAAAATGTCCTAATGAAAGGCCTTTCAAGGAAGGAACTAGTGTAACATCTAAATGAGTATCGTATTTTCTTCTCTTTTTATTGGGTATGTGAATTTTTTTATATAATGAGTGTATATAAAACTTCACATACCCAATAAAAAAACAGAAGAAAATGCTCAGAGAAAATTCCACGTCAATTGGTGGGAATCTGTAGCTTCACCCATATTTGAGATGCTGACGCCAATTGTTGGCAGCCGGTATATCATCCCAAACCTGCCGCCACACATTATTGTTAAAACGTCAGGATTCCAACGTCTGGGGGCAGTCGTCAGGGAATTCTGGGACGGCTGCCAGACACTTGTAAATATTGCCTCCACATAGAAACAGCACCAATCAGTTTTCCATTGGCAATTTTTTCTAGTGTGCATGAGCAACTGCTTGGAAATGTGGATCTTGATACAAATTTGAAGTTTCCGTTTCCATTTTCATGTTTTCTTTTAAACAATTTACTATAAGACAAAAAGTTTAAGAATTTCACCAACGATAAAGAGCTATTCGGTTTTCCTTGGACCATGTAACGTTTTTGTTCATGAGTAACAGCTTCAAGATGTGGTTAATTCATATTAAATTATTTTTGAGCTTTTTTTATAAAATTTATATCCATGTGATGAACACATTCGGTTATGAAAGTGGATTATCGAGACATCCGCTGTCACTACAATCGATAAATATAACACAAATGTATTTTTTGGCCATGCCGTATTTATTTCCAGGCAATGTGACAAACTGTTATCAAGTACCTAAATATGATATAAATTAATATCTTATTTTTAATTTTTGTTTAAGTTGCGTGTTGCCATTTTGGAAAAAGTGTTCCCACAGTTAACAAAAGGTTAAAATAATTACAATCACTTTATAGTAAAATATGAATTCGAAAAAAAATATGATATTTGTGACTTAACAGTATTTCATAACTGTCGATACAAAACTCTAAAATATTTCTATGTTACTTAAATTTTTAAACATTTCTCTTATTTCAGAATACAGCATATCAAATCTATGATTTTAGCTGTTAAGCGCATTGTTGTCATGCACATTTGGTATTACGTCATGTTTTAATATATTGCATTTCTCTTTGAATGAATGCTGAAATTTGCCCTGGATGTCTTTTTCCTGCAGAAATATGTGATATTAGGTTCAGAGGTACCGAGGTTGGAAAATCTCAAAGCTTGTTCGAGGAAAAAAATGCCACTGGTTTATACACTAGTTGTCCTCAACATAAATCAAAATATAAAGTGGCAATGGACTGTGCATGTTACCTGAAAGACGGACCACTGATGGATAACCGGAATTTTAGACTGGATTGAAAGGGACAGGAAAAAGACGTAGAAGAAGACCACATTGGGATGGATGGATGAAAAGACGAAAATATGCGTGATTAACATGGATGAGACTGGCACAAGACAGATGATGTTGATTACGATGGCATAGCTGGCAGCAAAGAGCTATTTCTAAAAGCAAAAATACTAAAATAATTTAACGTTATAATTCTGCATTGCTTAAAACTTAAACTACAGAAGATTTATAATCTAATGCTTTAATCATCCGTTGTAATACATTATACTACCATTTGGTAGTCTCTCTATTGCAGATATGATTTTTAATTTAAGTATCATTCAAATTGATGTTTGATTAAGGCACACTTTCAAAGAAGAATTAGCGGTATGGAAATGACTAACTGAAAGTTCATATATATTATCAAAAAGGACATTCATCCCCAAAATACTTTGAAATGTATAAATAGAACGGTAATAAAACATAAAGTTTTATATGGAAAAAAGTATATAAGTATATATTTTTTATTGCAATTTCAGTTTAAACACCAACCGTTGAAGAACTTTAAATACAGATCATCTCCTATGATTAGGGTATGTTTTGCAAAGTGTCATTGATACACTAAATTGCACACAGAAGAGTTGGGAATATACACTGACGGAAAAAAAATCCCAACACCAAGAAGGGGTTGTGTTAGATAAACGACAGTTGGTAGGCGGTGAGAGTACATCTGTAAAATGACGTCTATGCAATTTCGCGCTCGGCGCATACGTGTGGCGCTGGGAGCGCTCCTCGGCACAGGGAAAACAGGTTTGCTGTAAATATGCGCTGCAACGTTCGTGAGCGTTAGTTATCGTTGAGATTCGACGTAGGGTGTTGATGTTAGTCAAGAATGCCTTTAGTAAGACGAAGAAGCCATTATCAACAGCTCACGAAGTTTAAACGAGGTCGTGTAATAGGGCAACGAGAAGGTGGATTTTCTTTCCCTAATATTGCAGAACGACTTGGCAGGAATGTAGCCACTGTGCATGATTGTTTGCAGCTGTGGTAAAGGGAAGGTACTGCCTCAAGAAGACCGGGTTCCGGCCGGCCACGTGGCACTATTGAGAGGGAAGACCGCCGTGCACGGCGTATGGCCGTGGCGCATCGTACTGCGTCTGCGGCAGCAATTCGAGATGCCGCTTGCGACGTCAGTGGTGTCAAACTAGAGCTCATTGGAGGACGGAGTGGAGATCTGTTGTGTTTTCTGATGAAAGATGGTTCTGCCTGTGTGCCAGTGATGGCCGTGTGTTGGTTAGAAGGACGCCAGGTGAGCGCCTGCAACCAACCGGTGTGCGGCCGAGACACACTGGACCTACACCTGGAGTTATGGTCTGGGGAGCAATTTCCTATAACAGCACGAACACTCTCGTGGTTATCCCACGCACCCTGACGGCACAGTTGTACGTCGGTCTGGTGATTCAACCTGTTGTGCAGCCATTCATGAATAGCATTTCAGGGGTGTTTTCCAACAGGATAACGCTCGCCCTCATACCGCTGTTGTAACCCAACATGCTCTACAGAGTGTCGACATGTTGCCGTGGCCTGCTAGATCACCAGATATTTCTCCAATCTAGCACGTATTGGACATCATTGGGCGACAACTCCAGGGTCAACCCCAACCCGCATTAACCGTTCCTGTATTGACCGAACAAGTGCAACAGGCATGGAACTCCGTCCCACAAACTGACATCCACCACCTGTACGACACAATGCATGAACGTTTGCATGCTTGCATTCAACATTCTGGCGGTTACACCCGTTATTAATGTACCAGCATTTCACATTTAAAATGGCTCTTCTCGCGCTTACATCAAGCTGTGATCTTGAAACCTTAATCGATTAAATATGTTACCTATACAAATCTATTGCCGCCATTTCATTCCTCCACAACTTATTTTTCGCGGTTTTCGGATTTTTTTTCCCGTCAGTGTACATGGTATGGGAGAAAGTGTTTGTGCTTCACCGACGCCTTGATAGTTGAAAGCCTCTTTGATGTTCGAAATTTATTTTGCTGTATTTGCTTCAAAAACGGGACTAACGCTTATTCCGAAATCGTCTTTGCATCATCATCATCATCGTCAACCATTATCAATCCACTGCTGGACGAAGGTCTCCCCAAGTTTCCTCCACAACGGTCTGTCTTGTGCCAGTCTCCTCCATGTCACTCCCGCATATTTACGAATTTCATCCACCCATCTCCCATGTGGTCTTTTTCTGGGTCTTTTCCTGTCCCTTGGAATCCAATCTAAAATTTCGGCTGTCCATCTATGGTCTGTCCTTCTGGCAGTATGTCCAGCCCATTGCCATTTCAGGGATTTAACTCTGATCATGATGTCTTCCACTCTCGTCATTTTTCGGATCCACGAGTTCCTCTTCTTATCTCTCCTGGTTATACCAAGCATGCACCTCTCCATGCTTCTTTGAGTTGTCTGCAGCCTTTGTATGTCTCTTTTAGTTAAGGTCCACGTCTCTGCACCATACGTAAGCACTGGAAGGATGCATTGATCAAACACTTTTCTTTTAAGACATAATGGCATATTGCTCTTGAAAATTATGCTGTTTCTTCCAAAAGCTCTCCAGGCAAGTTTTGTACGCCGATTAATTTCTTCATCAATGTGACCCTCACTTGATATCTGCTGTCCAAGATAAACATACGTATCTGTTATCTCCACTTTTTCTCCATCAATCGATAAATCTTCATTTCTTGTAAAAGCATTGAACATCACTTTTGTCTTCTGAAAGTTCATTTTTAATCCCACTTCTTTACTCTTGTCAGCAAGTTCCTGGATCATACTCTGCAGCTCTGATGGGGTAGTTGCAAAAATGACTACGTCATCAGCAAAACGAAGGTGGGTTAGATAATCTCCATTAATCTTTATCCCTTTGTTTTCCCAGTTCAGTGATTGAAAGACATTTTCCAATGTGGCATTAAAGAGCTTCGGAGATATGGTGTCACCTTGTCTCACTCCCTTTCCAATTTTTATGTGTGTTGTATTTTCAAACAGCCGAATCTTTGCACTTGCATTTTCATAGGTGTTATTAATAATATTAATGTATGCATCTTCAATACCGCAGGATTTCAGAGCCGTGGTAACTGCTGATGGTTTCACCGAATCAAAGGCTTTTTCATAATCGATAAAAGCCATGCACAATGGAAGTTCATATTCCCTCACTCTTTCAATTAGTTCTCTCAGTACGTGGATATGATCTATTGTGCTGTAGCCACTCCTGAATCCAGCTTGTTCTCTCGGTTGAGCCATGTCCAGTGTTACCTTCAAGCGGTGTGAAAGAACTTTAGTGAAGATTTTATAAACCACTGATAGGAGGCTGATAGGTCTGTAGTTTCTGAGATCCTCAATGTCACCTTTTTTATGTAGCAGGATCATTGTAGCATTGTTCCAATCCTCAGGAATCTTCCCTTCATTAAGGCATCGAGTGAAAATTTGGGCGAGTACTGTTTCAATTTCTCCACTTGCTTCTTGTATGAGGTCTATAGTAATTCCATCTTCTCCTTGAGCTTTCCCCCGCTTCATGTTATTGATTGCATGAGCAACTTCTGCTGGGAGGACTGGAAGAACTCTGGTACCTTTCATGAAGTCTGGAGTACATGTATCATCCCTTTCATATAATTTGGAGTAGAAATCTTTCACTCTTGTCAAAATTTCGCCTCTATTTCTTGTTATAGAACCATCTTCTTTTCTCAGAGCCATAATCTGTTTTCTTCCCTTACTGAGATGTCCCTTTGCTATCTTAAGGCTTTGGTTGTTTTCAATTGCTTTCCTCACTAGCTCACAGTTGAATTTCCTTACGTCTTCAGTGATACTTTTTCGTGTTGTCTAGCATAGCTCTATATATTCCACTTTGGAAGTCACATCTTCTTTAGTTGTCCTCATCTCTCTTCTTTTTTGCATCAACATTTTGGTTTTTCCTGATAATTTGTTCACATGCAACTTGTTCTTAGACCCAGCTAATTTTGTTGCTGTTTCCATTAGAGCTTTGGTTACTTTTCTGTTAACTTCTGAAATATCCACTTCTTCCGATGTTAGGCCTTCTAAAGCAGAGAATCTGTTCTTCAGTTCCAACTTGAAAGTATTATGGTGTTTTTTAAGGTTGGTTATGTCAATACATTTTGTTTGTCTTATGAGCTTGCCACGTTCCAGTTTAGTGTTGAGGTGCATCTTACATCTCACCAATCTATGGTCACTACCTGTGTTGAACTTGTTCAGCACACTGCAGTCTTCGATGACGAATTTTTTGTTACACATAATAAAATCAATTTCACTTGTCGTCCCAATTGGATGTCTCCATGTCCATTTCCTGTGTGGCTTTTTCTTGAAAAAGGAGTTCAAGATGAAAAATCCTTCTGCCTCTGCATACTCAACGAGAGTATTTCCACGCTGGTTTCTGTTGCCGTGACCGAATTTACCTACTGAAGTTTCATTCTGTTGCCGTTGCCCTATTTTTGCATTGAAATCTCCCATAATTATCTTTAAGTGCTGCTTACCTTTATTATTTAGATGACGAATTTCCTCATAAAATTCTTCAATTTCTTCTTCAGGATGACTTGTGGTGGGTGCATAAGTTTGAATAATCTGAGCCTGGTATCTTCTCGATAGTTGGATAACGAGTCGTGCAGCTCTGTCAGAGGAACTTTCAACTTCTACCACTTTATCCTTCAGTTTCTTGTTTATTATAAATCCAACACCACTAGTTCTGCCAGTATCTGTCCCACGATAATAGAAGAGATGTCCACTTTTCAGTTCAATGAGATCTTCTCCTTTTCTCCTTACCTCACTTAGCCCGACGATGTCCCACTTGATCCTTTGTAGTTCCTCTTCCAATTCAAGAAGCCTTGAATCAGAAGATAGGGAGCGTCCGTTATAGGTAGCCAAGGTCAGCATCAAATGGCAGCCTAGTCCGGTCCTCCGGGGATTCTTAGCACCCTCTGCCTTCATGTCGCACTGGCCGCTGCCTTGGCCAGGTACATTCCAGCTGCCGGAGACTGAGGGCCAAGATTTAAGATGTAGAGTCATTTTGGAGGTGTTTGGCCATAACTCACCACGCTGGCCAAGCGGGTTGGTGAGTGTGGGATAGCATTTCCTTTGATCCCGATGGTATAGTTATACCGCTATTGGCGGTCGTCAGAGCCCCTTTAGTGGGAACAGGATGCACCACGAGAAGGCGGGGTTGACATTTGTCAAGGAGAGGCTGTGATGTTACGCATCACCTGACCTTACATCCCCGTCTTTGCATACAACTAAATATATGTCGGGTTCTATTATACTTTTGTCTCATTTCTTAAAGTAAATTTGCTACACAGAAGTAAATGTCTCTGTGTTTAAATAAAGTTCCACAATCTTTATTCCTATAGGAGTAACATGTAACTGATGTTTTACCCAATTATTTCGTATTCTGCATCCATTTTATCGGACATATGAGGATACAGCCTGCGAATCAATTCAAATAAATTTGAAAAAAAAATGTGTCAGATAAAATTTGTTCACCCTCAGAGTAGAAAATGAAATAAATAATCTCTGTAATTATAAAGTATGATTCAAAATATTAACGTATAGACTTCCTGCAGTTCCTAACGCTTTCTAACCGGGTATTTTTCGACAGAAAGTCTTCATCCGGAAAACCAGAAAGGAGTCTGCGTTATATTAAATGTGTACAATGTTATTTGGCTTTTAGAAATTTTATGACATAAAATATGACAGTAGTTAACTTCTGTGTAATAACAATTTTTGTTTTATACATGGTCATATTCTCTTCGTGAAAGACTAATTGTATGGAAAATGTAGTGTAAAGCAAATTTGCAAATACAGTCTCGATTTTAGAGGAATTAAGTACTCGGTAGGGAATTTTGCTAGAGTTCTTGTTGTTTTGTTACATGAAGTACGAGACAAATTCATTCCCGTGACCTGAAATACGTGGGTGGAAAATCATGCAGATGTGTTTGATGCTCAAAATATATAAAGGAATCGCTTTCTTTAATTGTCTTTGACAACAATAGCTCATGCATGTTATCTGTCTCAAGATAATTAGCAGGTGTCATAATAATTAAGCTGGCATGTTTGTTCAAATGTTTTGGTAGAAGCAGAAATTGGAAACTAACAATTAATCAATTTTAAGGTAATTGAAGGAATTCGTCCTTTGTCTCATTTCATTTATGATGTAAATGTTTTCGCTGTTTAGAAACGAAAATTATGTAACACCATGAACACCGATTTTAAATGGCTAAATATTTGTACGGAATCTTTCGCTATAAATTTCTAATTTATTAATATTACTTGTTTAGAACGTGGCGTATCACAAAAAAAATGAAATAATGCGTAATGATTTTCTTTGCTGAAAAATAAACAGAAAATTTAAAACTTTGGAATTCCAAAAGTGTTTTAGTATATAGTCCAGAAAATAAAATTTATGTAGTTTCTGAAGGAGGTTTAATGTATAAAAGGTAACGTTCTTGCATTACAATCGCAAGGCACATCTTGCTTGAAATGGTCGTACCACAATTAGTTCAAAGGAGTTTAGCAAACTTTTCGTACCTGAACGCAAACCACCAAAAGACGCTGACTGCAATACTTTTGCTATATTAAAATGCAAGCAGTAATGTATTTGCGGTTCATTCTTTGTTCATTTTAGTAAATCATACTCACGGGAACAAATACGGTTTTCCTAAATTTATAAATGTTTCAGCACGGCCCCAAAATTTCAGATTAGTGAAACAGATGAAGCGTTCGTTGATTCAACAAGATTAAAAAATTGTTATACCCACTAACGGTAGATTTAAGAAAACCTAACAATAAAACTAAATTTTTCTATGCTCGTTTGATGTTAGCATATTACAGAAGAATGCGCCTAAACATTGTTTAATGTGACACATAACCATAAATATGTGAGAGGATAATATAATTCAAAACGATTGGCATCTGATTGTAGACTATTTAAGAATTTAAGCTTCAAAATATTTAATTTTTTTTCAAAAATTGTTATAAATTAATGCGCGCTAAAAAACATATGCACGTCTCTTCATTCCATCACTAATCCTTTACATAGTGCAAAGTCCAATTCTGTTCAACCGTATTTCCGAAAAAAAAAATTAAGGCGTTTCAAACACCATGGAATTTAGTGGTTTTCAATATTTCCTCAATATTCTGAAGTTATTATTATGTTCTGTAGTTTTACTTGAAGAATACCGCTGAGGTTATTGCTTCGCTATGCGCATGTAAAAACAGGTGATTTACTTCACTTTTGAGTGTTCGCATTTCTATCAACAGATCATGCTTCACGGGATTTTTGCAAATATTTTCTTTTTCGCACGCTTTTTGTAAAAACGTACGTGATTATAGTATATGTTTGTCCTTGCGTCGGTCTGTCTGTCCTTCCGCTTATGGGCACCATATCTCTGCAACTACTGATTCCATTTTGATTTTCTTTTCCGGTTGAAATCTTGAAATATGGCTAAAATGATTGTGGTTTTCCCTTTTTGTCGAACATAAATCTACCGCTAGAAGGCGAAAAATCTGATGGTATATAATTCAAATCAATTTTATTCCTTACATTAGCTTCTACACATTCGACTGAAAGTATTTCTTCCTTTTGATGGCATTTAAAACAAAGACAATTTTGGGTAGAATTGCTTTTAAAGTAACTAACAGATTTTCCGCATTGGGCAAAAATTCGGACTTCCCCAACATCTATGCTTCTACATGTTCTATTGGAAAATTCTTTCTGCACCGGATACAATTCCAGTTAGGAAATAATTTTCAAAACATCTAATTTTTGGTGAGAAATATTTGGTCTGCGACCCATGGAAGTAGGAATAGAGGAGGCGCTGTCGCCTTATCCTCCCATGTTGCAAAGTGAAGCCGGGGTTTGTACGCTTCCGCGGTGAAAGTAGTACCGCCAGGTTTGGCGTGGTTACCCTCAAGCAGTGGAATAGGTTTAAGAAACTCGTAGGTTTACATGAAAGGAATTTCAGTACAAAAACTAAGATTTTCATAAAAGAAAGGTGATCTAAAAAAGCGTCTTCGTAACGACTGAGACGTATATGAACTGACGATTTAAATTGTGTTTATAATAAACATAATTTTATAAAACGTTTAAAACCTTTCTCTGGCTTACCGGATTATCGTAAAATATTGTTTATCATAGAAATTGTAACAGTCGAGCTTCATAGAATTTGTATAATGATTGAATTTTTCATAAGATCGCACTTTAAAGGGAGGGAACACTTTTGCCATGTTGTCAGGAGGAAAATTAAAGTAAACAACGACGTTCCACGTAAGGTTTACTTAAAGAACATTTATGATTGTTCTTAAGCAAATAAAGAAAGGGAGAGGGGGGGAGAATATTCTCATTGAACGTTATTATTTAAAAAACAAAAATTCAAGAAACATCTATATATTATTCCCAAGCCTTTATAGAAAAATGGGGAATCTGCGAGCTTGTTCGAAGAAACTGAAATAAAAAGACTCAAAATATGATGTTACTGTGTCTACATTTTATTTTTTATAATTGCTGTAAACACTTCACTGATTTTAGTTTCTTCTAATGAAGGTAGGAAATTCCAACTGGTTTGGTTAGAACTGTGGTGGGCTTCAAAAGTATGAATGTAAATAATTTTAAAACTACAGGCCTTAATAGGAAGGGAACTTTTTATCTTTTTAGAGGGTGCAGTTTCAAAATATAGCAAGAAAATATACAATTTAGTCGTTTGTGGAAATAGGATTTACAAGTCCTGCTATTAGTAAAGGAAATCTGACTTGATAAAATGTCTTGATAAAAACAGATTTACATAAGCAGCAGAAATAATACCTACTGTAAGATCTCTTTCAAAAGAAATCCAATTGCATTCAAAATATTATACTTCTAATACATATCACTATTAACAGAGGCGCATTCATAATGTAATAAGTTTATAGCTTTTAGGTAGTAAAAGAAACAGACCTGTGTAATATGTATAATAAGGATTTTTAATTTGGTTTTTTAAACACAAAGATTAATGGATAACTAATCAGAAGTGCATGGGAAATACAGAAGTGCATATTTTCTGTCATTAGATACTAAATCATCTTTAGTTCACTGTTATCCATGTAACATCTCCAGTACCAAAATCTGATTTCCAAAAATAATGCTAACCTTTTAAGCTAGAACTACGACAGCCTATTTCATCTGATTAGTTAAGTAATAAAGTTTTCACTCAAGGAATTTATTTGTTTGCCATAACTATACATTTTCATATATTGCAATTAATATCTTTATAATTTTATGCTGTCATATTTTTACTTCAGCTGAATTAAAGATTTCCCCCATTTCTGTGATCAAATAGCCTAGCTGTGAGCTGCATTTCTCACACATTTTGTACATTGTAAGCTGTAGAAAAAATGTCAGTACTATCATTTTCTAATGAAAGTTCAATATACCTCTAACTGCACAAGACAAAAGAGAATGAGCTAGTTAGAACATGAAGAAATATTATTATGAGTTGATGCCCACATATATATTAAGTTTCTTGAAGTCATTTTTATATATGCGAGAACAGAAAATCTTACCCAACTTTATTTGTAGCTGGAAAGTAGTGTACTGCTGCAATTCATACCGTTAAAGACAAATATTTGTATCGAAAAATATATGTAAATCCAATAAAAAACACTTATCTTAAATATTTAAATCTCATCTTCAGTACCCTTCACTAGCAGCAACAAAATGATTTCCTTCACATACAATTGTTGCCACTCTAGGTATGAGTGACATTTCTCTTAAAACTCTTAGTCCTTCAGTCCTAATGGGAAAACAAAAAATGATGGGTGGGGAATGCATGGATACACAACAAGAATACCAAAGAATATTAAAAACAAATACAATACAGGAAATCTGTAACAACTATCAAAATATTGGGTACAAGATATTTACACTGATGTGCAAAACAGTACAGGCTTAATACACTGAGCTAATTAGAACACGAACTGTGAGCAAATAAACCACAAGGAATATTTGATTGTTTCAGCTACCACAAATACCTCAGCTTTGAAGAATTTACAATCTGTTGATAAAACAGAGATAGGTCATAAGCTCGTTAGACAAAACACACATGCCACACCCACGGTGCAAGGAATGATCACTTATCTACATCTCACTGATTTTACCAAAAAAAAAGTAAGATATGATGTAAAGGAAGAAAAGGTGACAAGAAGGACTTTAAATATCAGCAGAGAACCAAAAGGGGAAAATTTAATTCGAGCATATATGTTGTAACTATAGTTACAACATATCATCATCATCATCATTGTCAACCATTATCAATCCACTGCTGGACGAAGGTCTCCCCAAGTTTCCTCCACAAAGGTCTGTCTTGTGCCAGTCTCCTCCATGTCACCCCTGCATACTTTCGAATTCCATCCACCCATCTCCCATGTGGTCTTCTTCTGGGTCTTTTCCTGTCCCTTGGAATCCAATCTAAAATTTCGGCTGTCCCTCGATGATCTGTCCTTCTGGCAGTATGTCCAGCCCATTGCCATTTCAGGGATTTAACTCTGATCATGATGTCTTCCACTCTTGTCATTTTTCGGATCCACGAGTTCCTCTTCTTATCTCTCCTGGTTACACCAAGCATGCACCTCTCCGTGCTTCTTTGAGTTGTCTGCAGCCTTTGTATGTCTCTTTTAGTTAAGGTCCACGTCTCTGCACCATACGTAAGCACTGGAAGGGTGCATTGATCAAACACTTTTCTTTTAAGACATAATGGCATATTGCTTTTGAAAATTATGCTGTTTCTTCCAAAAGCTCTCCAGGCAAGTTTTGTACGCCGATTAATTTCTTCATCAATGTGACCCTCACTTGATATCTGCTGTCCAAGATAAACGTACGTGTCTGTTATCTCCAGCTTTTCTCCATCAATCGATAAATCTTCATTTCTTGTAAAAGCATTGAACATCACTTTTGTCTTCTGAAAGTTCATTTTTAATCCCACTTCTTTACTCTTGTCAGCAAGTTCCTGGATCATACTCTGCAGCTCTGATGGGGTAGTTGCAAAAATGACTACGTCATCAGCAAAACGAAGGTGGGTTAGATAATCTCCATTAATCTTTATCCCCTTGTTTTCCCAGCTCAGCGACTGAAAAACACCCTCCAATGTGGCATTAAAGAGCTTCGGAGATATGGTGTCACCTTGTCTCACTCCCTTTCCAATTTTTACGTGTGTTGTATTTTCAAACAGCCTAATCTTTGCACTTGCATTTTCATAGATGTTATTAATAATACACTGCTGGACAATTGCTAAGGACGTATCATAAACGGCTATATAGCGCATAAAAAAGTAAGTGTGGTTGGATGCCAAGTGAAATAAAATAATGTCAGAATGCCAGGACATTACAAGAAAGACAATTTATTATGCTAAGAAATCCAGAAGTCCTTGGAACGTGTTCAAGGGACAAACAGGCCATTTTGTGCGGAATACGTAAACGTGAAAAAAATGCAATTACCGTCCGCAGGCGTTCCGGCGTAAGATGTCAATACGGGATATGGCCACCATGGAGGGCGATGCAATATTCCACTCGTCGTTTCATGCTTTGCACAACATTATCAAGCAGCTGTTAGGGTAATTTATCCCATTCCTCTGTCAGTGTACGGATGAGGGTGTCCTTGTTTATTGGAGGGCATTGGTGACCAGCAAGACTCCTCCCCAAAGCATCCCACACATTTTCAATGGGATTCAGATCTGGAGAACGTGCTGGCCATACGAGACGTTGAATATCCTCGCTCTCAATACACTCCTGGACAGCGACTGTTCGATGACATGTTGCGTTGTCGTCCATGAAAATGAATCTATTACCGACAGCACCACGGAACATGCCAACATGAGGTAGCAGAACATCATTAATGTATCGTTGACCAGTCATAGTCCCAGTTGGAAGCACATAGAGGGACGTACGGCCATTGATCATGATGCCAGCCCATACCATGACACTACATGTCGGATATCGGTCCCTTTCCTGTATTTTTGCTGGACAATATGCAGTACCACTATCACGCCAGATCAGTTGTCGTCGACAATCAGACGATAGACTGTATCTACTCTCATCTGAGAAGAGGACAGCAGACCAGTCGTTATCAGTCCAATTGCGATGTTGATGGCACCATTGCAAACGGGCGGTACGGTGACATCTGGACAATGGGATGCACACAACAGGACGGCGGGCGTATAGTCCTCCTTGATGCAAATGTCTGGCGACAGTTTTTCGGGAGATCCGCTTGCCAGTAGCAGCCATAAACTGATTTGCTACCTCACTAGCTGTGCTGCGCCGGTGTCTTTTTGTTGATAGCACTATGTACCGATCTTCTGCAAGTGTCGTACTGCGAACACGACCTCCCCCGTGACGTTTGCTACACTCTCCATTTGTTTGAAATGATTTCCAAAGCCTTGAAACAACACTGTGGCATACGTCGAACTCCCTGGAAACATCTGTTATTTTTCGCCCTTCTTCAATCTTGCCAATACTACGGCCACGCGTAAAATCATCTAGGTGATGTCGGGAAGACATACTGAAAATTGCAAGTTCGTCAATTGATTCTTTCCCTTTCAACTTTGCGTTTGAACAACAACGGTCAATATGCGTCAAATCCTTTATATCTCTTATCAGCGCTATGACGTCACGAACAAGTTTGGCAATCCAAAATTTGCATACGCACAACACGTCTTACTGTATTCCGCACTTATGATAATTTCCACATTTTCCTGCCTTCCATTTTATGGTTGCTATCGTTGCTATTGTCATCCGTCCTTAGCAATTGTCCGGCAGTGTATTAATGTATGCATCTTCAATACCGCAGGTTTTCAGAGCCATTGTAACTGCTGATGGTTTCACCGAATCAAAGGCTTTTTCATAATCGATAAAAGCCATGCACAATGGAAGTTCATATTCCCTCGCTCTTTCAATTAGTTCTCTCAGCACGTGGATATGATCTATTGTGCTGTAGCCACTCCTGAATCCAGCTTGTTCTCTCGGTTGAGCCATGTCCAGTGTTACCTTCAAGCGGTGTGAAAGAACTTTAGTGAAGATTTTATAAACTACTGATAGGAGGCTGATAGGTCTGTAGTTTCCGAGATCCTCAATGTCACCTTTCTTATGTAGCAGGATCATTGTAGCGGTGTTCCAATCCTCAGGAATCTTTCCTTCATTAAGGCATCGAGTGAAAATTTGGGCGAGTACTGTTTCGATTTCTCCACTTGCTTCTTGTATGATGTCTACAGTAATTCCATCTTCTCCTGGAGCTTTTCCTCGCTTCATGTTCTTGATTGCATGTGCAACTTCTGCTGGAAGGACTGGAGGAACTCTGGTACTGGTATCTTTCATGATGTCTGGAGTGCATATATCATCTCTTTCATATAATTTGGAGTAGAAATCTTTCACTCTTGTCAAAATTTCGCCTCTATTTCTTGTTACAGAACCATCTTCTTTTCTCAGTGCCATGATCTGTTTTCTTCCCTTACTGAGATGTCCCTTTGCTATCTTTAGGCTTTGGTTGTTTTCAATTGCTTTCCTCACTAGTTCACAGTTGAATTTCCTTACGTCTTCAGTGATACTTTTTCTTACTGTCTTGCATAGCTCTATATATTCCACTTTGGAAGTCACATCTTCTTTAGTTGTCCTCATCTCTCTTCTTTTTTGCATCAACATTTTGGTTTTTCCTGATAATTTGTTCACATGCAACTTGTTCTTAGACCCAGCTAATTTTGTTGCTGTTTCCATAAGAGCTTTGGTTACTTTTCTGTTAACTTCAGAGATGTCCACGTCTTCCGATGTTAGGCCTTCTAAAGCAGAGAACCTGTTCTTCAGTTCTAACTTGAAGGTATTATGGTGTTTTTTAAGATTGGTTATGTCAATAGATTTTGTTTGTCTTATGAGCTTGCCACGTTCAAGTTTAGTGTTGAGGTGCATCTTACATCTCACCAATCTATGGTCACTACCTGTGTTGAACTTGTTTAGCACACTGCAGTCTTCTATGACGAATTTTTTGTTACACATAATAAAATCAATTTCACTTGTCGTCCCATTTGGATGTCTCCATGTCCATTTCCTGTGTGGCTTTTTCTTGAAGAAGGAGTTCAAGATGAAAAACCCTTCTGCCTCTGCAAACTCAACGAGAGTATTTCCACGCTGGTTTCTGTTGCCATGACCGAATTTACCTACTGAAGTTTCATTCTGTTGCCGTTGCCCTATTTTTGCATTGAAATCTCCCATAATTATTTTCAAGTGCTGCTTACCTTTATTATTTAGATGACAAATTTCCTCATAAAATTCTTCAATTTCTTCTTCAGGATGACTTGTGGTGGGTGCATAAGTTTGAATAATCTGAGCCTGGTATCTTTTCGAGAGTTGGATAACAAGTCGTGCAGCTCTGTCAGAGGAACTTTCAACTTCTACAACTTTATCCTTCAGTTTCTTGTTTATTATAAATCCAACACCACTAGTTCTGCCAGTATCTGTCCCACGATAGTAGAAGAGATGTCCACTTTTCAGTTCGATGAGATCTTCTCCTTTTCTCCTTACCTCACTTAGCCCCACGATGTCCCACTTGATCCTTTGTAGTTCCTCTTCCAATTCAAGAAGCCTTGAATCAGAAGATAGGGAGCGTCCATTGTAAGTAGCCAAGGTCAGCATCAGATGGCAGCCTAGTCCGGTCCTCCGGAGATTCTTAGCACCCTCTGCCTTCATGTCGCACTGGCCGCTGCCTTGGCCAGGTACATTCCAGCTGCCGGAGACTGAGGGCCAAGATTTAAGTTGTGGTATCATTTTGGAGGGGTTTGGCCATAACTCACCACGCTGGCCAAGCGGGTTGGTGAGTGTGGGATAGCATTTCCTCTAATCCCCATGGCATGAAAACAATTTTTAATCTCAGAACATGTACATGCATTACAGAATAGCAACTAAATCTGGTAAAAAAACATTTGGCACCAGAAGTGAATGAAATATATTTGACTTGTAGCTTACTTATGGAATATCAAAGTAACTGATGATCCTAAAATGTTTACTGCTCTGTAAATTGAATAAGAGAAAATGAAGTTTTAGAATACCAAAAATGTGCAATGACTAGAAATGTGATGGCGTAAGAGAATCAAATCTATTTTTGGAATGAACAGGAAATACAGGCAATTTAGAGATGTATGATTGCTGTGTTAATAACTCTAATGTATTTCCATGTATTATGAGAATATTTCTTCAAAAATCAAAATGTACACACATATGTTTATAGGGTCATTTATAGTTTGAGAGGAGCTAGAATTGCAAATCTTTACTGTACGGTACTCATGTTCGATCACTTTCAAATGTTTTCTTGTTCATTTGTCTACTTCTAACCTCTTTTTTTAATATTTTAAATATCTGTGCACCCTTTGTGCAATTTTATGTTTCACATTCGAAGTGGTTTTGCTTTGAATCAGGAAATATTGACAGTGATGTTTTGCGTTGTCATATAATTCCAAGAAACAATGAGAGCAGTGTCTCCCATGTAAAAGGTACTGTTTTAATCTCCTCTGCTAATCCAGAGAATCTGTATTTGTACTGTGAAGTTCAGTTTTAAATAAAGGAGCTCCAATTCTATTAACTGATCTTGTAGCACACTATCAAAAGCACGTTTTCTATTAGTTTAAAATGTGTATTAATTACTAGCTATGGTGAATTCTGCAATTTAGTATACTGGTCAAGCCCTAAAACAGGAAAAAAGAAATAGATGAACTTTTGGTAAATGTAGCTAATTCCTATAGTTGTTGTTTTTAGTGCAAAGGTTTTGGATATGAACACTGTCATAATTTTAGTTGGGTTATTAATAATTCAAAGCCGATTATCTTAATAATGAGGTTATATTTAACACCCTTTTAAACGATGTTTAGTTATGAATACCCCTGCATTACATAACCTACACTATTCCAGAAAAATTTGCTACTACTTTCGTAAACAGCTTTGTATAACCTACGTAAACCAAGCGACTTCTTTAATTTTGCTACAAATTTAGAACATTACATAATATACTAAAAGGAAGCAAATCCCAGCAAAATATACAGTAGCCATTCACAGTAAATTGCAATCGACGATTGAATTCCAAAGAACTTAATTAACCCGAGTAAACGGAAAATAAAGTGATACTAACCGCTGGAATGACCTACTTTTTATTTTTTTTTTATAAATTAAATTGCACAGCTGAATGTTTTTTTTTTTTTTTTTTTTTATTGGAGGTTTAACGACTACCGTGAGCAACTCAATGGGCTATAAGCAGTCGCCCGTCCCTAATTTAGGGTCACTGGTTACAGGGAAGGGAGAGAGCCAGAACAGGAAATACAGGCAATTTAGAAACAATTTAATTGTTTCTTATAAAATAGCATGTGCTTATCAACAAGCAGGATTTCAATAGAAAGTAAGAACATGTTAAAATTTCATAAGAAAATATGTAACTAATTACTTGGACGTGGCGAGTTTCGTAAGGGATTTAAAAATACAGGCTTTCTGTAGATGTGGCTAATTTCCTGATTAGGAAAACGAAGCATAAATAATAAAAGTTAGCTTTAAAAAACTTTAGGACGAGACACGATTTTGTGTACTCAGCATTCCAAGATTTTAGGTTGAGAGGAACGTTTCGTTGCGATAAGAGTAAAGAGAGTGACTGATATCCAAAGAGGAATACTTTTACAAATCAAGATAACTTGAAATATTTTTAACGACAAGGTGTGTTATGATATACATCAGAACATATATCTAATATTTCTTGCACTCTATTATTTCAAAAAAAGATTATACTTAAAAATTGTTTTAAAGTTTCTTTTGATGAATCTGCGATTAATAAGACCTTCCTAGTCTCCTTTCAGTAGGCTGAAGAAAAAACAGTATATTCAGACCCTTAAATTGGATTTTGGATTTTATTGGCGCAAGGGCCAGGCTTGGCCAAAGTTAAATTGGTTTATATTTAACTGATTTTTTTTTCGTTAAACCTATGGGTTTTTAAAAATGTAAATCAGAAAAACTGATTGGAAGAATTCTCTTTTCTAAATAATTTTGATACTTGTTTTACAAAAGAAATACATTCCAAATCATTTCATGAAATTTCAGTATTTAAATGTTTGTCATTATACAAAAATGTGTCCTTTGGGCAAACAAAAGAAGTAATGGAATTGCAATTCTTTAACCTAAGGGACAGATTTTCAATTTCCAGTTTGTTGCTGAGAGCAGAGTAGTTTCTTTATCTCTGGAATTAAATGCTTTTGTGTTCACAATTGTTTGTGCATATGGTACAGCATCCAATGTGAAGAGAAATTACTTCTTTCGAAGTATTACTTACTTTCTTGCAGGAACTTACGATTTCTTATTTGTAGTTGGTGACTTCAATACTGTTCTCAATGTTCATCTGCACTGATTAGATCAAAGACAATATTCAGATGGGAATAAAGTGTTTTTTTATGAACTGGATAGGACACTATGATCTTCTAGATGCTTAGAGAGTTATAAAATATTGTGATCCTGGGTTCACCTGGTAAGCACGAGGCAATACTTGGAGAAAAGATTTTTGTATTCCTACAAGGTATAAACCTGTTTAATAATATTGAAGTTATTGAGCCAAACACTTCAAAACATTTTTATTTATGATTATTTAATTTCAAATTGGAGTTTTCTAATCAATGCTACTAAATTTCATAAGCACAATTGTTGTGGAAAATTAAAGTCGTCACACTTGTTGGTTGAAGAATTTCAAATTGAAGTTGAAAGAAATTTTGTAGAATTACACCGGGGCACTGGGGTTAAATTTGAAAACTGGAAAATCTATATGAAAAAATTGGTTTATTCCTTTAAGAAAAGGGTAAAACGTTTGCACTAGGTAAAAGAAAAGACTACCGCTTTCTTAAAAGTGTGCTGATAATTTGATTTGACTGTTGAGCCGGGTGACTTTTGAGTAAAAAATCGCTGTTGGCGACCAACATATGGAAAATAATTATGTTAATGTATTTCAAAAGATTAAGAAAAAGAAAAATACAGAGCGATGGGACTTCCCTTAGTATATGTTAATAAGCTAAAACGAGTTTGTAACTCAATGAATGAGGAATTCAATTGTCACTGATTTATATTTAAGAAGAAAAATCTGGAGGAGTCGAAACTTGAGAATTTTGTAGAATTGCCGAAAGTCTCTGAGAATGATATAGAACTACTGGATTCGCCAATTACTACTGCAGAAGTAAGAAGTGTAATAAATAAACTGAAAAACCAGGGAGATCAGAAACAGATGGTATTTTGTCAGAATATTTTAAACATTATGAGAACAGAATTTCCACCTTCCTATTTCAAATGTGTAATAAATAGAAGCATAAAATGCTCTACAGGAAATTGCTTACATTATTAAATTAATTAAGATGGTAAAGGTGGATGAAGTCGACTTTAACAAAATAAGATAAATCTTGTTTTCGAGAGATAATTACAAAATCTCAGCAATCGTTATTATTAATAGCCTAAGGTTCGTAATTAAAGAGTTAATCGTCCAGTAACAATGTTTCCCAGGTGAAAATACAAACATTTATCGAAGTACATTCCTAACAAAAGGCATTACACACCTGTTTACCAAGAGAAAGATGAAATTTGGGATATTTCTCTTGGATCAAGAAAACACATTTGACTCCGTTGACCATAAAGCATTACATCATATTATGGCTTTAGTTAAAAAGGCATAATTATAATACATATGATAAATACTAATTCATACTTTGGATAAATAGTTTCGGGAAATAAAACAGGTAAAATCCCTATAGAAAGGGGTATAAAACAAGGGCCGACCCTAGCATCTACCTTTTTTGTTTGGACAATTGAATTTTTCTAGGAAAATAAATAATAATATGATAATCCAAGGTTTCCCAATTCCTGGATGAAACGATCAACATATTAAATTCACAGCATATGCAGATTATGTGGTCTTATACATGAATAGTTAAAATCCTATTAAGGCTGTAATAAAGAACTTTTATGAATATGGAAAAGTCAATGGAGCGAAATTCAATGCACTTGACGTTTTTACATTATGTTTGGGAGCAATGGTCTGAACATGCAGAAATTGGTAGTCGCACAGGAATCAAGATCCGTGGAGTCAATTTTTTGCGTTTTGGACCATATCTTTCGACATGGGATAAGACACTAAAAAAACTAGGAAGCATTTTCGAACAATGGAAAGACCATAGAAAGTCTGTGGCAACCAGAGCTAAACTTGTAAATACTTTGTTAGTGCCTATGTGTACTTTTACGGAATGCTTTAAAATTCTCCAAGAACAACTGCAAGAAAAATGACTGGATAATTTTTCCGTTTCCTTTGGAATGGAAACGGAAACTTAATTCGCTGGAAAAATAATCACTTTATTTTCCCAGTATTGTTGTAAATATAATCCTCATTTTATCAGCAGTGATGGAAAAATAACCAACACTTTTCGTTAGAGGACGCAAAACTATTCGATAAACCTTATTCAGTAATGGCCTTGCCCTTTTGAAAGACATTCTCATTTCCAGACATGGTAAATCACTTATCTCCATCTCCATATCTATCGAGAGCATGCAAAACATTAATCAAAACCGATTGCCACCATGAGACGTTTGGCATGTGAAACTGGTATCAGCGTCACAAGCAAGCGATTAAAATCTTAGTCCAGATGAAACTAGACAATAGCTACGGCCGAAAGTTTGTTAGACTTTAAGTTATAAATATTGTATTTATTAACGTTGTTTCTTATATTAAATGAAATACACTAGCGGAAAGTGAAAAAGAACACCAAAAAGGAATTGCCAGACGATCATGAAATTTTCATATGTTAATGGGGTCGAAATTACGAAGGAGTGATGTTAATTTCGTTACCAACTGGTTAGCACTTACGCCACTGCACGTCATAATGTGCCAATTATCGTCGGTGATATTTAAGCAGTGCGGCGAAGTGAATGTAATCAGCTGTCGGCGTACGGACTAATGCGAAAACCCTGTAGATGCTGCAATACCTGGACATGGAAGACGTGTACGATTTCAGCAGTTATCGGACTTTGAGCGAGGTCGTCTAGTCGGACTCCGCGAAGCCTGATGGTCGAATCATCGTATTAGGGAGCGAATTGGACGGGAAATATCGATGGTGGTACGATGGTGGCGTAGATGGTCCAAGGAACATTCCCACACGAGAAGACGTGGAACCGGGAGTCACGGACGGAATGATGAGTGGACGGATCGACGCATAAGAAGAGCAGCGTTGTCAAGCAGAACATCCACTGCGACGCAAATCCGAGCTGCCGTTGCACCTGAGGTGATTATGCGAACAATCCGCAACCATTTACTGGATGCAGGACAAAGTGCCACCGTCAGGAACTGCTGCAGCGGTGTTGCCAACGTCTGCACTGGAGAACGCAATGGCGATCTGTCGTGTTCAGCGATGAAAGCAGATTTTGCTTGGGAGCCTCCCATGGCCGTATGCGTGTTCGCAGATGCAAAAGGGAGCGTCTCCACCCTTCTTGCATCCGCCAGCGACACACAGGGCCTACACCTGGTCTCCTGGTGTGGAAAGCGATCAGCTATCGCTCCCGTACACAACTAGTGTTTGTACCGTGTTCGTTAAACAGCACCTCCTACATCAACGACATCATTCAGCCCGTTGTTGTGCCATTTGTAAGGTCGGTCCATCGTGGTGTTTTCCAGCAAGATAACGCACGCCCACACACGTCACATGCAACACAACATGCACTTCAGGGTGTGAGACAACTGCCATGGCCTGCACGTTCACCGGATTTGTCCCCATTGAGCACGTGTGGGATTTTATGGGACAACGACTTATCCGGTCTCCACGGCCAGCCACGAAAACCCCCAATTTACGCGTCCAGGCTGAGGATGCTTGGAACTCAACATCCTAAACTTACATCCAACATCTCTACGACAGATTCCATGCCAGAATTGCACAGTGTGACGCAGTTTATGGCTGTTGAACTTCGTACTAACCATGTTACATGAAAATGTTATTTTTCAGTTTACCAGTAAATACAGCTGTATTTTTTTCTATAATGTTTTGATCACGTTATTCTCTGTATTCCATTATTATTCTGTATAAATTTCGTTGGTATCAGACGTGTCTTTCTTGGTGTTCGTTTTTCATTTTCCGCCAGTGTAGTATTATCATGTGTCTGCTGTTCAACTATTTTAAACAAAGTTTTTTATAGTTTACAATTTGAAAAATAACTTAGATTACTACATATGTAACCGAGGAGGTGAACACACATCGGCAGACTTCCTAGTTAAGGAAAATCTTTCTTTAGGAACACATATTAGCTGCCTTGCAAATTTCAGCATAAAACTGAATGTGATTAACAGCATGGTTTCATTAACACTGGGTATAATTTGTACCTTACAAAACTACAGAAGATAATGTTGTTGTTTTTTTTTTCGGATAGCATGTATGCATGTGTATTTAAAAGTACTTCCAACACACCTTTTTTCTTAAGAGCAAATTTTTTTCTCAGCCCACGGACAAATGTAGATATATACCGCTGTATATCTCACTTCAGGTTAATGGAGAATATTCCGGATTATGTTTCTAATTGTTTCTGGTTTCTCATCTTTTCTATGGAGATCTACGTTGTTGCTTTATGTTTCAAAGGTATTGTGCGTTTCCGAGAAAGTTATGTTTTCTCAAACGAGTAAACTGTGCGTAACAGATCATCTTTCTTCTTAATAGTATCTTTCACAGTACATTCAAAACTTTAGCGAATATTGAGTGATATGCTTTGAAATACTCCCTGTGCAATTTACAAAAGAGAATATAACAACGACTCGCTGCACAGCATTTTGGATGTCTAAATTTAAACCAGCAGTTTGCCGTTGTCTTTTGTGGAAAAGTAAACATCTTGGAATGGTTGCTAGCCTCACTTTTTTACGTAGGTAAAAGCACTGTTTCTTTCGATTTATGATCCAGACAAAAGCTACTTCGTCATTTCTAACAGGAGCTGAATAAATTTTCTTGTCATAAATTTTGTGACATCTGTGCCCACGTCACAAAATGTATGTTAGCGCAATAAAATTCGCATTTATTCCCTCTACATTTGATTTTTATGTGTTATTTGGTGTATTTGCCCAAATTATAAACTTGTGTGTGCCTATGTTCTTGAATTGCAGTTAGACTGCAATAGGAGTGAACGAGTGCATCGACGTTATAGCGAGGTTACCTTAAATATTCTTGTTTGATTGATTTTTATGGCGCAAGCGCCGTGTTTGGCCAGAACGGTTCTTCAATCATACTCTTTGGGGACTTATCTGCACCTTAATGTGTCCTATACTTGTGGTTTGCCTGTATATTCATTTCTGCCGCCAATACATTTTTACATCACCTACTTTTTTTTTTTTTTTGGAGGTTTAACGACCACCGTGAGCAACTCAATTGGCTATAAGCAGTCGCCCGTCCCTAATTTAGGGTCACTGGTTCCAGGGAAGGGAGAGAGCCAGTGCCGTAAGACAAACACAACATCCATGCCCGACCGGGATTCGAACCCGGACCCCTTACGGACGAATGATCAGAGGCCAGCGCCTTAGACCACTGCGCTATTGGGGCGGCCGTACTTTTTTCAAATTTTAATGTAGATAATTTCATCTTATAGGAATATCTCCCCTACCCATGTAGACCAATGGAGCTACAAAACATTCTGTTCAAATAATTTACATGTCCAAAAACAATTTGTATAAACTACTCTTTGTTAAAATTGAAACACCATAAAGAAATGACGGTAACCACATGAAACTTACAGGATACGCAGAGCAGGGTAGAACATGCAAATGATTAGAAGTGCACAGTTTTTGCGCATGTCTGAGGTCCTCAGCACCTTTTGAACTGTCGTGTGAGGGGTATAAAGTGAGGGCTGTTTGGAATACACACCAGTAGTGCATCGTGGACGACAAGCTGTAAAAGTGTTTCCAGGTTTCAATAATGCCTCGGCGACGACGAAGAACGCAATATATCCATACGACAGAGTTCGAAAGGGGACGACTTACTGGTCTGCGTGAAGGTGCAGTTTTTTACCGCAACATTGCCTCTTGTATGGAATATAACTCCACGACAATAATACGCCTATGGTGGAATGGACCGAAAAGAACCAGGTGTATTGCAAATCCGGCAGCGGACCGAGAAATCTGACGACACCACGGGACGACTGACATCACGTCCGCATGACAGTTACCAAAGGTTTCGCATCTTTGCGAGTGTTAGCACAATTGTGGAGCAGGGCAATAGGTGTGGCATTCTCTGGCTCCACTGTTCGACGCCGTCGGCTACACAGAGGACTGGTTGCACGCATCCCTTTGCCGAGGATTCCTTTGACCCTGAACCATGGACGCCTCAGGCTGGAATGGGGTTTTCAATACAGACAATGGCTTGCTGACTGGCGACGTGTCCGTATTTCGGACGAGCCCCGATTCAACTTGGGCTACCATGATGGTCGCATACGCATTAGACGGTACTGTGGTGATCGCCCTCTTCAAGCATGTATTATCGGGCGTCAAAATTACCGAGCTCCAAGTGTGAGTGGGTAGTGTGCCATTGTGTAATTTTCGAGATCTCGGCTACTACGACATGAGGACAATCTAACCCGCGACCACTACATCAGGCAAATTTTACAGGCAGAAGTTACACTTTTACATTAGAGCACTGCTGGAATTATATTCCAGCAGAGCAATGCCCGACCTTATGTTGTCAATGTTTAAGCTTTCTTCGCAGCACAGCTTACCTATTCTTCCCTGGCCACCTATTGTGTATGTCTGGGAAATGATCAATTGACAAATGGCCCATCAACGTCCTACAGTAGTAAGTACCAACGATCTGTGGACTCGCATACATGCCACCTGGCAAGCAATTACCCAGTACGCCATCCAACGACTTTTCGATTCAGTGCCACGTCGACTAGAAGCTCTTATTGCAGTTCGCGGAGGCTTGAACTTGATACTGATGTTTGCAGGTAAATACTGTTGTATTGTTTTGAAAATTAAAACCCGTATGTACAGTCATATGCGTAATGAGTGGAATAAATTTCATTCTAATCACATGGTTCCTTCACTGTGGTGCAATTTTCACAAATGGTAGTGTACATAGTGCACTGTACCCATTTCGAAATGACGCCTTGGCTTTCCTTTTTTCGACGATTGGTCCATCCAATTGTGGCGAACTGATAACGCAAATGTAGATATAAGAGAGCAGTTTCTGGAAAATATCGGTAAAATTGCGAAAAGATGGTGTACATAATACGAGCTTCTTGTGCTACAGTACTTAATGAGTTTACAGAGAACAGCACAATTTTTCAATTCTTTCGTAGACTTGTATTCGATGAAACACGGATTTTAATAGACAAAACGATTAAATTTCAAAGGACAAAGTATTGATGAACATGTGGGATAATCATACTGAAACAAAATGTCTAGAAATGAGATATTTATTCTTTTGCGTAGAAATACTCAAAGGCCAAAATTTTCGTGTAAGTTATAGTAAATTGGATGTGAGAGCACAGCACAGAATTTCAAAAACGACGATCTGTCTCTTGCTCTGAAATTGCTAAACAGTTGGCTGTCAGACAAGATACTTGTGCTTTTTGCCCGCTTTAATCAGTGGTGACATTTTAGCATGGTTTCCCTGTTGTACCAATGCTCCAAAGAAACGTAGATTTCTAGTTTTTATCTCTTTTCATTAAGCAGATATATACAGAGGATTTTCATAAAGCAATGCCCCTATATTTTAAAATAAGCCCAGTGGAGAGGTAACAAATTTAAACGAAACAAAATCAAAGCTCAGATTTTCTACTTTAATTTACGTATTTTATTTATCGGCATACTAACTTTCACACTCGATACAGACACGCCAACGTTAAAGAAGTTTTTCAACGCGTCACTGTAAAAATCTTTAAGTTATTCTTGAAATTATTTCCTTACAGCAGCTTGAACATCTTCGTCACAGGCGAACTGAATACTATCCAGATATTTCTTGAAAGGAAAAAATTACCAAAAGCAGATCGACGCAAACTCTGGGTTGGTGGTAGGATGTTCACGAACTTCTAACACGATTTTCTCTATGGCTCTCAAGTGAAAGTGCTGGACTATAATTTGGCGTTGTCGTGTTGCAGAATCACTGAATTTTCTCCAACGCACGTGGTTCATTCTTTTCTTCAACGTTTTAAAGATATGCATGACGCCCTCAAAAATGATAGTCAGACTTTTGACCACGTGCTTCTGATGAGTAATGCCTATGTATTCACACAACACAGTGAGGCTTTTACCGGCAGGAATTTTTAATTTCATAGCTGGAGTAGGAAATGGGTTTTAGTATTCCAGTGACTTATTTATTCATTCTGGGTCATAATGGTACCCCCAACTCTCATCACCAGCCATAAAGCTTTGAAGGAAATCCCTTCCATATTTTGTATCGCGAGCGAGCAACACTTGGCGTGTTTCAAGTCTTGATTTCTTCATTTAGGTCGTTATGTGACGAGTTATCAAGCGAGCATGCACGTTATTGTATCCCAAATCGGTAACAATGGCATTAACACTATCTAAACTAATTTTCCACTTACCTACTATGGTTCTATGAGTTATTCTTTGATTTTTCCTGATGAGCTCATCGACGTTTCCCTGTTCATATTGCAAGCTGCAATTATGGGCCTCCCACGCCGCGGTTGATCCTCTACGACCAACATTCTGATAAAAAAACATTCTAACTAAAGTTGTACAAGCGGTGTTTATTGCAGAAGATATTTTCTGAACTATATTAAAAATCAATAACGTCAATGTATTGAGGATACTTGCATACAGGTAGCAGCACTGTTCCTTTCTATTTGCTAAACATGCACTAGTGGCACTTTAAATTTCCCCTATATGATATGTTTAAGGTTAAAGTATGCCCTGAGCCTTTGTAATGAGCTATCATCCTGAGCCTTTGTAATCGGTGAATGACCTGCAACAGATTGACTATTAATATCTCCGGTGTCTTGGTTCCAATACAATTCACGCAAATATATCTCATCTTTACTCTGAGTCTTGCCATATTCCGATTCTAATAAATTGATTTTCTGAAAACTACCTTTACTACCAGTAGGGAGCGATAACGACGAGAAATGTCACTTTCTCATTTTTTAGATTTTTCTCAAATTCACAAATGTGTGCTGCTTTGCCTTTTACTCCAATTGTCGCTCGTCACATGGCATTGCTTCATGATTTCCTATATTTGCATATTCCCATGTCCTCAGTACTTTTATTCCACTTCTTCAGTCTTTCGTTTCTTTTGAAAAATCTTTTACTTTAACTATGTTTCAACTTTTAGACACCAGTGTATATGACTGCATCTTGGGATGTGGGGGGAATGTAATATAAAGAGAAGAAACATTTGTGTTAGTCTCCATTTGAGGAGTCCAACTCAAACTTCATTTTTATTTTTTTGATAGGAAATGTCTTTTATTGCTTTAACTTTTGGATACCAGAATATATGATTGAATCTTGGGGTGGAGGAGGTGGGAAGCAATTAAATTATGCAACATAAATCATGCATAATTTTAATGGTTTCCTTTTGTTATACATATGAAATTTTAGTCCCTGAGCTATTTACACAGCAGGATACCTATTTTCAATTATTAGCGCTGATGCTTATTCAAACGCATAAGAATAAATGCATCCCATAAATCGGTATGACAAATTACACAGTATTTGTCATTTTCTTGTAGGATTTCAATCCACAGTGAGTAGAGTTTAGGTCCCAGCCACCTACAGCGAGATCGCCTTTTGGGCAGGACACAGAAACGGAAGGAATGAGAGCAAGTCCAGCGACTTTGACAGAACAGTTTGTAGTGAGATTAGAGTACAGTAGACGGCGCCACCGCACGAGTACGATGCTGCACACAGAGGGGTGAGAGAATTTCAGGGGGGCATAGGAAAGGATACCCATTTAACCAGTGGGTCCAGCCTACGGGCCGTCACTTAACGTCCTCGTCCGATGCACGGCGGATATTCAGCGATTGTTAGTAAATCACACCATCTGTGAAATATCAGCTCAGGTTCGAACGTGAGGACCTTGCATTGCTAGTCTGACTCGCTAACCACTCATCCGTCCGATACCCATTTATGACAAAATACTTTGACATAAATTTTATATGTACTTATTTTTGCAAAAATGAACCCAAAGTTTATCGTTTTACATTTGTATTACAACAAGGATAAGCATCCTTGTTTAAAATGACTTCCATATGGCGTATTGTTTAGTACTTTCTATATTTTCTTCATACTGTAGTTTTCCAATCGTTCTTTATTTGGCATTGTAGTTTCATATCTAATTTGAAGATATCAACACAATATTCCTTTTCTTTCAATTTAACCTTCTCTGTGCCTGGAGCTGTGATTTAGCGCAGGTTTTTTCAAACTACTAATGAATTACATCTGACAAATAATTGACGATTTTACCGCTGTTGGGACACGAAATATACCGTTATTGTTATTTTATATAGAAAGGTTCAATAATAACACTGCCCGAAATAAAAGCACCAGGCTTGCGTTGTCTGAAGCAATGAATTTTTAGATGCAGTGCATAGACCACTCGTTGCCAGTGAAGAACGAGCAGGCTGAATCGTCTGGGCAGAAATTTATTGCAGTGTATGTATTGGGAATATGGTGTACGAGCAGACAGAGATGCACCATCACCTATAAAATGGGTAGTACAATAAAAGAATTAGATATGTTATATAATAATTAGCTATATATAGATTAAGATAATACAACGTAGTTGCCACAAATGTTTATTTTTTTTTATTTTTTTTTTCAATCCAACCATGGTTTCGCTGGGTATTGACCTAGCTTCATCATAACGAATGGCACGTAAATATTCAAATTGTATGTGACATAATAAATGGCGTTTACAGTCACGTGTTTTGGTTAGGTGCTTCCAAGCGTTTGATAGAAATGGCGTGGATGCCATGTCATTAACAAGTTGCGAAGACTTCTGATATATATGGAAAGCTTCCAAAATATTAGGTGTGGTGGTTGAATCTGGCTTGTCAATAAGTTTTCCTTCTTCAAAGAGAAATTTGTGGTCCTCTTCGTAACAGTGTTTAGAAATCGATGACTTCTTTAGGTCACAATTCCGAATGTAGGTCTTGTGCTCCTTCAGGTCAATACCCAGTGAAATCATGGTCGGATTGAAAAAAAAAATAAACATTTGTGACAACTACGTTGTATTATCTTAATCTATATATAATCGTCACAAGATTGTAGCCTTTGAGATAATTAGCTATATTTCAGGAAAAGGAATTGCTGAATCCTGGAATGTATGTTTATTCCCAGGAGAAGGAAGCTATAATACTAAAGGAACAAAGTTATCTGTCTCACCAAATAAATACAATTGGCACAAATGATTAGACCGATATTCTGTTTTATTGTATTTCTCTTACTTCTCGTTTAACTTCTCTGACTTACTCATGTCGATTTGATATGGTTGTGAAGGGAACCTTTAAATTTCAAAAAGCAAATACCTTCGTTTTTTTAAACAAAAGAGTAGAAATATATTATTGTTATTGTTACTTGCAGTTCAAGCTGCTTAAATCGTCACCGTCGCTTTTTGGTACTAAATACGAAGCAGAACAGCCAACTTGCATATGCCCAAAGAGAGTTGCGTGTATGCCTGAATAACTGCGATTCTCATCTGGAAACTAAGGTAAGTCATGTTTTTTGGAAATTATTTAGAGAAAATGGTATTCGTTGCCTGCTGTATCAAAAATAAAATGGGCAGTGGGTTTGGTTGACCCCTAAAAATCCATTTTAAGGTCCATCTGATAAATCCTACGATATCGTGCTGATGAAAAATGGGTTTCCACTTCCATTAACTTTCAACCATGAGGCTATGGTTTACTCGTTGATTTGTACTACTGCCGTTTTGCGGTACGGCAACGAGGATGCGGCTGCGGGGCCCCAAAAGCAGATGTCGCACACATAATGCAAGATTGGATCTCTCTTCAGGTAGGAGACAAGCCCTCGCCCCGTGCTTGGGAAAGACGCAGGACCTTACATTCCTGCTCGCGCTCCCCGAGGAGCGAGCAGCAGCTCTCTCAGCTGGTCAAGGATTTTGTCGCGATGCAGAAAGTAAACGTGTAAAAAGGATGAAGACTGAAGTCAGAAGACAGGAAGAGATCTGTAAATGACCCAGCATATGGTCGACCTCGCAGTACGAGGTCCAAGTGCTGCGATGTATAAATACTTTGTGCTATAAATACTCTGTGAATATATTTCTTTTTAATCTCTGTGAGAGGGCTCGTCAAAATAAAGGAGTTTTTCCCATTGCTCGTCACCCCCATTGCATATATGTGTCTTTACTATTAGCAAGGAATCAATAAGCGGCTTCGGTCCCATATACCATGGCGCTGTAGAACAGATATCCCGGCCAGACGCAAAATTAGAGCCCGGCACATTAGCACGCCGCACGTACGGGCTATGCTGAAGGGGCGGGAAGTGTTGGTCCTGTGTGGGGGGGATTTCTGCCGGTCTGTGGATCGACCCTGCACAGGTGAAAGACCGCTGGATCTTGGTAGGATTGCTCTTGCAAAGCCATCACAAAAAATTCTGAGAGAGTTCATTCTATCCCTGCTAAGTCCGAATTTTGACGGTGCAGGTAACGGTAATCAGCTAGCCTTACTTGTTGATTTCGCTGTCGCCGAATATTCTGCCAGACAAAATCTACTAAAAATCAGCCATTTTTGGTATAACACTTAAAGAATTGATTTCCCTCGAGGTAAGCTTACCCCCACTGAGAATCATCCTCATTCAGGAATCATAGGGACATCCTAAGCACAAGAGCAATAGAATGTTTGAATGTTTATCATTTTGCAGGTATTTTATATTTCTTCAACTTTAAACTAAAACTTTTGTAGGTCCAGGAATGAAGCAAGACATTCCTATTTCTATGAGCACTGTATCAGATTTTCTACTTTTGCCCCGCACGAAATGAAATATTTCTAAAGCAAGAACTTAGGAGTACCTTCAATATAAATTTACAATCGTCACTATAGTTTTGAAATTCTTAGCTATATATTTTTAAATCGTACTTTAGTAGTCAGATGAAAAACTAAATAACTTTATTAAGCAAGCAAATTAAAGCGTTAAGCAAATGTATAACCAGTATCCATTTTCAATTGAATATTCCTGGCTATGAGAAGATATGAAAATTTATAATACGCATTGTTCAGTTAAATTTGTTCATAGTACATTACCATGCTTTCTTCGATTTTGAAGCGTACAAGCATAGTTCAACAGAGACCGTAACATCGACTATCTATATTGCCGAAGACGAAAAGTCTCTTTTCTTTTATCTACACATACAGAGTTAAGAAGTAAGTACGTACTGACAATGAGTTACACTTTCTCAATTGATGTATGGGGATAGGAAGTATAGTATTGTATCACAACGTGGCGTAATGACGGGAAAAGGGGAACGTGTTTGATCTACGAATAACAAACTCAACGCACTCCAAAATATGTGTAAAATATAACATACTACTATGATTGTGAGTGGCTCGGAAATTGGTTCGGAACCACTGTCCTGAAGAATAGAGGTACATCATGAAATAGCTTAACAAATTTCTAAGCACGTTGCCCGTGTTCAAATGCAACAGTAAAGTCAGTTAATGAAAAATCCGACTCTCGGAATTCTAAACGACGATTTATGGCATGTTTTTTTTAAAGTGGTCGATGAATTATACTTTGTGAACTTTACCATGAAAAAAATCCAGACGAGTAAAAAATTCGCTGGTAGCAATTGTTGCATAACGAGCTGGAAATAGCATCATGGAGCACATCTTTTAAATCTTTGAGGTAAAGTTGTTAGCTGGTAAAGGTACTGCTCGCAAGTTTAAAACTGATTTTAAACTATTTATCGAAAAGGAGTAAATTACTCTCCATCAAACGAGTAACGTCTGCAAAATGATGTCAAAAAATAAACGTTACAAAAGAAAATAGTTGCTAGTGAGACCGAAAGGTCTCTGCCAAGTTCAAAATTTAATAAATAGAAGGTTCGTTGGTGAATTGCGCAAAAGAACTCAGAAGTGGATACAAAAGTGCAAAGGATGTGTCGCTAAGAAACGAATTTAATAGCTGAAGCAAGAGAAAATCACATATTTCATGAATACGTATTGTAAAAATGTGGATCTTTTCGTAATTCACTTTCCTATATATTGATGCGTGTTTAAATTCCGGGTTCTTAATAAGCTCTAAAGCTCAGATAATGGCAGGATGCATATATATTTGGTAAATGTAGGATTAATTTTGTAAAATCTCATTAATAATGAGAGGCTTAATTTTGGGTGTAATGTTTAAACACTTAAAATGTTAGTAAAAGGAAAAGCGTATAATATTATGGGAAATATTTCATCTCTCTTCCTGCGTTAAAAAACTGATTTAGACCACCATGCTGGCGTCGGCTAGGACCTCTTGCTTCTCGTTTTGATTTTAACCACTTTTGCTTGCGTTCATTCTGAGAATTCCGCAGCATTTTCGAAAATATGAACCTCATCAAACGAAAACATTTTTTTTAGTTTAAACCACTGCGATATGCCCTCTATATATTTGAATAGATCTCGTCAATACCTTTAAAACGATACCACAGTCGTTTTGCACTCCCGGTTGTGCAGATAAACCGCGACATTGTCAAAAGTGTTGACAGATTCACAAGAAAATGTTTAAACTGTTCAGTTTAAACCACTGCGAAATGTTCTTCATATATTTGAACAGACCTCGTCGAGAGCTTTAAAACCATAATACGCACAGTCTCGTTGCGCTCACGGTTGCCGTAATAGAGTGAGTCAAACACGACGGCACACCCAGAAATATTGCATAACCTCCCCTGCACACAGGATACGAGGGGAGCCTCGCGCGCAGGATGTATTGCGCATTACGCGAATTGCACTCCATGCTGTTAGCGAATATTCTAACACGACTAATGTGCGGCACGTATTTTTTTATGCTTTACTGATTTCAATTGTGTCGTATTTTCGTCACCGCCGGTTGGCCGTGAGTCACCCCATGCTGTCCGCGGTATAAGACGTAGCCCTAACTAAAAAATGCAAGATTGAATAACATCAATATCACAGTTGAAAACCCTGAAGTCCCGATGGTCTGAGATTATTGCTTAAGCCACTGCTAACCGTTAGGCGACAGAAATACTAGGCTGGGTAGTAAGGGGCAAGAAAAGACTCTTGTTTCTTCTACACACACAAGGACGACACGTGTGCATGAAATTTGAAAACATGCATGAATGCTAGCGAAAATACTAGTTCAAAGCAGATAACTCTGGAAGAGGTTTTGGGAAATATTCCCGCAACAGTGCAATGACTGATCTAAACATTTGTTGTGTGCGTTTACAGAAATTCTAGGCTGGTTCCATAATGAGTTCACACAATTCTTACCTTAACGGTTCAAATATATTTATTTATGCAAATGAGAAAAATGGTTCTTATGCAAATGACTAAAATGGTTCATGGTGCCTGCAACTAGTCTCATTTGTGTGATATGTTTGCACATTCTAAGCTTCCTTCTAAGTCCCGTTATAGCACTGCAAAACAATATAGGTCAGAAATAGATTCATTTTGAAAATGGCCTAGCGGTTTTACTTGCTGCTCTCCGCGTTCGTTGAAAACTGAAGGGTGTAAAATGGTCGTGTGTTGTGAAGGATCTTTACTCAGCTTTTCTTTCGGATGGACCTTTTAGAAAAGGCGCTTCTCAGAGAAATGGTCTCTGAGGAACTACATTGTCAAAACATTCGACTTTTGTAGAATTATCTGATGCTCTCTGGCTAGTTTAGTGATAAATACTCGGTATTTTGGTTGTGGTACCTTCTATCCCAACCAAAACTGTTTTGAATGGCTCTCACTCTGTACTAGTACATTCAAATAATTCTTCACTACATATGCAGGGATAGTGTTACGGTACTGTTGTCTTCTTTTTGAAAAAGACTTAATGCGGTACCACACACAACGTATGTCCAGAAATAATTTGTGGTGCAGGATGTCCAAGTGTTGGAATAACCCGTCCATTATGCAAAACTAAATTCAATACATAATTCTTCACTAATTATGCTAGGATTGTGTTTCAGTACTGTTCTCTTCCTATTTGAAGAAGATCTAATGCAGTACCATACAAAACTTCTATCCAGAGGTCATTTGTGGTGCTGGATATCCAAATGTTGGACTAGCCGGCCCGTTGTTCGGAATTAAATTTACTTCAAGTGGGAAGGGCAGGAACTCGGAATGCGATCTACCTTGGCTAAGTGCGGACAGTTTGTTTTTCAACTGTATTTCATTTGTTAACCCATTTACTTTGCTCACTTTTTAATGATGAGTTACTAAATGTATGCTCCCTTTTCAATGATGAGTTACTAACATGTATAGCCAGGCTGTCAAAGTATATCAACAACTTTGACAGCCTGGCTATACATGTTTACGTTTTATACGAATAATGAGTTACTGTTAGAGGAATTCAAATTCGTGCAGAAATAGTCCAAAGTAGTCGAGGTAGTTACTTCATTTAAGATCGTGCATCGAAGGCAACTACCTCGATTACTTTGGAATGAGTTACTAACTGTGTTTATTTTTCTTACCCACAGGTATTTTTTGTGTAAATCTAATATGCTCAGTTGTTGATATTGTATCTGATACTGCCTCAGCGTGGCCTCTAACACATTTTTATGTCTCTGCTGTAGTGCAGTCAAATTTGATGCCTTCATGAGTTTGTGGCAGTCATGGTGACCAGCGGCTCTTGCATTTGCTATATGCTATATTGCGGTCCAAACGTGATTTATTCAGCGTTCGTTATAAACATATGCACCTCTGTCTGCCACTATTGGAATAAATTACCTTCTAATTACATCTACAGCACTTTCGCAAAATGGATCGTGTTTCTTTTTACTCTGGCTGCAATGCATCTGGGTTTCAACTGCATGGCATTTTTATTTTAGCGCTGTTGACCCAAAACTTGTTTCATTCTCTGCTGCATTTCCAACCAGTTTTCTGTTACTTTATGTGTCCCTTTCACTCCAGTCAGTAATCCGGCTGGGGTTATGCTTGCTGTTTCCAATCATCTTGGTTTCAGGGTCCTGCTTCATCGGCTTTCCTCGATTTACACGTAAGTAACCTCACTGGTTGCCCTATACTCTTATGCTCGTAGTATGTTAGTGTTAACAAACAACCACATCATATCTGTATATACTCACATGTTGACTTCCAAGTATGGAAGACTAACTGGGTTATATACTAACATTTATCTTAGTTTCGGGATGTAAGGTCAGGTGATGCGTAACATCACAGCCTCTCCTTGACAAATGTCAAGCACGCCTTCTCGTGGTGCATCCTGTTCCCACAAAAGGGGCTCTGACGACCGCCAATAGCGGTATAACTATACCATCGGGATTAGAGGAAGTTCTATCCCACACTCACCAACCCGCTTGGCCAGCGTGGTGAGTTATGGATAAACCCCTCCAAAATGATTCCACAACTTAAACCTTGGCCCTCAGTCTCCGGCAGCTGGAATGTACCTAGCCAAGGCAGCGGCCAGTGCGACATGAAGGCAGAGGGTGCTAAGAATCCCCGGAGGACCGGACTAGGCTGCCATCTGATGCTGACCTTGGCTACTTACAATGGACGCTCCCTATCTTCTGATTCAAGGCTTCTTGAATTGGAAGAGGAACTACAAAGGATCAAGGGGACATCGTGGGGCTAAGTGAGGTAAGGAGAAAAGGAGAAGATCTCATCGAACTGAAAAGTGGACATATCTTCTACTATCGTGGGACAGATACTGGCAGAACTACTGGTGTTGGATTTATAGTAAATAAGAAACTGAAGGATAAAGTTGTAGAAGTTGAAAGTTCCTCTGACAGAGCTGCACGACTTGTTATTCAACTCTCGAAAAGATACCAGGCTCAGATTATTCAAACTTATGCACCCACCACAAGTCATCCTGAAGAAGAAATTAAAGAATTTTATGAGGAAATTTGTCTTCTAAATAATAAAGGTAAGCAGCACTTGAAAATAATTATGGGAGATTTCAATGCAAAAATAGGGCAACGGCAACAGAATGAAACTTCAGTAGGTAAATTCGGTCGCGGCAACAGAAACCAGCGTGGAAATACTCTCGTTGAGTTTGCAGAGGCAGAAGGGTTTTTCATCTTGAACTCCTTTTTCAAGAAAAAGCCACACAGGAAATGGACATGGAGACATCCAAATGGGACGAGAAGTGAAATTGATTTTATTATGTGTAACAAAAAATTCGTCATAGAAGACTGCAGTGTGCTAAACAAGTTCAACACAGGTAGTGACCATAAATTGGTGAGATGTAAGATGCACCTCAACACTAAACTTGAACGTGGCAAGCTCATAAGACAAACAAAATCTATTGACATAACCAACCTTAAAAAACACCGTAATACCTTCAAGTTAGAACTGAAGAACAGGTTCTCTGCTTTAGAAGGCCTAACATCGGAAGAAGTGGACATCTCTGAAGTTAACAGAAAAGTAACCAAAGCTCTTATGGAAACAGCAACAAAATTAGCTGGGTCTAAGAACAAGTTGCATGTGAACAAATTATCAGGAAAAACCAAAATGTTGATGCAAAAAAGAAGAGAGATGAGGACAACTAAAGAAGATGTGACTTCCAAAGTGGAATATATAGAGCTATGCAAGACAGTAAGAAAAAGTGTCACTGAAGACGTAAGGAAATTCAACTGTGAACTAGTGAGGAAAGCAATTGAAAACAACCAAAGCCTAAAGATAGCAAAGGGACATCTCAGTAAGGGAAGAAAACAGATTATGGCACTGAGAAAAGAAGATGGTTCTGTAACAAGAAATAGAGGCGAAATTTTGACAAGAGTAAAAGATTTCTACTCCAAATTATATGAAAGGGATGATATATGCACTCCAGACATCATGAAAGATACCAGTACCAGAGTTCCTCCAGTCCTTCCAGCAGAAGTTGCACATGCAATCAAGAACATGAAACGAGGAAAAGCTCCAGGAGAAGATGGAATTACTGTAGACATCATACAAGAAGCAAGTGGAGAAATCGAAACAGTACTCGCCCAAATTTTCACTCGATGCCTTAATGAAGGAAAGATTCCTGAGGATTGGAACACCGCTACAATGATCCTGCTACATAAGAAAGGTGACATTGAGGATCTCGGAAGCTACAGACCTATCAGCCTCCTATCAGTAGTTTAAAAATATCTTCACTAAAGTTCTTTCACACCGCTTGAAGGTAACACTGGACATGGCTCAACCGAGAGAACAAGCTGGATTCAGGAGTGGCTACAGCACAATAGATTATATCCACGTGTTGAGAGAACTAATTGAAAGAGCGAGGGAATATGAACTTCCATTGTGCATGGCTTTTATCGATTATGAAAAAGCCTTTGATTCGGTGAAACCATCAGCAGTTACAATGGCTTTGAAAACCTGCGGTATGGACGATGCATACATTAATATTATTAATAACATCTGTGAAAATGCAAGTGCAAAGATTAGGCTGTTTGAAAATACAACACACGTAAAAATTGGAAAGGGAGTGAGACAAGGTGACACAATATCTCCAAAGCTCTTTAATGCCACATTGGAGGGTGTTCTTCAGTCGCTGAGCTGGGAAAACAAGGGGATAAAGATTAATGGAGATTATCTAACCCACCTTCGTTTTGCTGATGACGTAGTCATTTTTGTAACTACCCCATCAGAGCTGCAGAGTATGATCCAGGAACTTGCTGACAAGAGTAAAGAAGTGGGATTAAAAATGAACTTTCAGAAGACAAAAGTGATGTTCAATGCTTTTACAAGAAATGAAGATTTATCGATTGATGGAGAAAAGCTGGAGACAACAGACACGTACGTTTATCTTGGACAGCAGATATCAAGTGAGGGTCACATTGATGAAGAAATTAATCGGCGTACAAAACTTGCCTGGAGAGCTTTTGGAAGAAACAGCATAATTTTCAAGAGCAATATGCCATTATATCTTAAAAGAAAAGTGTTTGATCAATGCATCCTTCCAGTGCTTACGTATGGTGCAGAGACGTGGACCTTAACTAAAGGAGACATACAAAGGCTGCAGACAACTCAAAGAAGCATGGAGAGGTGCATGCTTGGTGTAACCAGGAGAGATAAGAAGAGGAACTCGTGGATCCGAAAAATGACAAGAGTGGAAAACATCATGATCAGAGTTAAATCCCTGAAATGGCAATGGGCTGGACATACTGCCAGAAGGACAGATCATCGATGGACAGCCGAAATTTTAGATTGGATTCCAAGGGACAGGCAATGGGCTAGACATACTTCCAGAAGGACAGATCATCGATGGACAGCCGAAATTTTAGATTGGATTCCAAGGGACAGGAAAAGACACAGAAGATGACCACATGGGAGATGGGTGGATGAAATTCGAAAGTATGCAGGGGTGACATGGAGGAGACTGGCACAAGACAGACCGTTGTGGAGGAAACTTGGGGAGACCTTCGTCCAGCAGTGGATTGATAATGATTTAATATGATGATGATGATGATGATCTTAGTTTCGTCCTGGTAATATATTATATCTTTAGTTTCTACATTGGTCACTCAAATGCTGCTTGCTAATCTTGTTCCTAGAAAAGCCACTCTTTAACAAAGATTTTTTTAACGGCGAACGGATGACCGAAAGTTTCATATGATTCTAGCAAGGCAGTTTCGTAACGGTTAGAATCGCGTCCGGCAGACATCTGAGGCCCGCATTCTATTTCTGTTATCTATTTCGGAAAGACCGGTGAATTTTATTTAATTCAGTATGTTTGTTTGCTTAAGGACTTTTACGACACGGGATAATGTAACCTCGATAACAAGCATTATAATAAAATTACTCTTGATGTGTAAGGAAACCATGGACGCATTATTGAGTTATGTGCACTTAACGAAGGTGCTTTGTTTTACGTGTTGATCCTAAAATGTACATTCTTTTCTTATTGATGCTCAGTTGCATTTTGGTTTTAAAAACTTATTCCAGAAAAGTCAAACATCTGACTGATGCGTGCGTTTGTTGATAAATCTGAGTAGTGTGTAATAGGTAATTTTAATGGCACAATGAAAAGTGAAATACCAGAAAAATGTAAATTTAAAGTAAAAAGAAAATAATAACATTATCTGCAATAATAAATTTAAATAGATTATTATATAAAAAAATTATAAAACCATTTGTTTCTAACTATAATTTTTAGGGTAAATTATCATGTTAGCTCACTTGAACTTCGGTGCGGTTTACATCGGTATTTCTGTCATAGCCAAAGTAACATATTGATATCTTGTATTGGTGGCCAGCTTTAAGGGCATTTGAAAAGATCGCTTTCTTTTCTAGGAAAATCGGTGGTGTTTTCTGGTAACGTATTTGTTTAGGCATCCGGTCTTGTATCTGATTATTAATTTTCTGATGAGTTACATCCTGATCTGTATCGCCCACCGGTAGAGGTCACAACTCAACGCATTTGTTAAGATCGGATATAGGGACTTTTACGGTTTAAACTACTTTTTTTATCTTGAGAAGCGATATATCCTCAGCTGCGTCGTCCAAGGTAGGGGAGACACAGATTACAAACGGGAGCCGACAATATAATATATTTTCCCTTAAGTATATACTCTCTATCGATAACTTCGTCGTATCCAATCCAACGAAAAATGCGTACTTGTTCTGATACGCTCCGCAAATAACCCGTTAACTACGTGAAGATGGATACAGATGTAGACGTGTTTTACGTTGCACTTTTAACCTAGCTGTTAAGGGCTGGTACAAATTAGTAATTTCCACAGGTTGTTGCGATTTCTATTCCTCCATGTTTCTCTATACGAACGTTTTACCGTCAGAAACACTCGTCCGAACCTGTTTGTTTATTATTTAAAGATATCGAACCTAGTGCGAGACAGCTTTTCGTCCTACATGCAAAAATCGCAGCAGCATAGTTTTGGTAATTAGCATCGCTAGACAGACAAGATATGTCTCAATAGATCTCCCAATTGGTCAGCTCCCGGCGGTCAATTAAATACGAACTAGGCTTATCCCTTGTTTCTTTAGATACATTGGTGTGCAGCGATTTCACCCATAGCCTCGAAGTCATGTATTGTCCTTCGATTCCACGCTTTTTTACATTTTCCAACCGTAGGTTAAAGAAGCGTACATGCTCCAGCTTTTTCCGTCTGTCCGTCCGCCAGTCCGCACAATACCTCGCGTTAAAAAGGTTCGATTTCGATGAAATTTTAGTATCTGGTAGGGGTCCACGTGGTGACGAAACCGATTGAAAATGGGACAAATGGCGTCAAAGGTCACGACATAGGAGTGGGATCCATTCCATTACCCTTATGCGTCATAACTTGTGTACAAATGGTTCAATTGAGACAAAACTTTACAAAGTTATTCCGGAGGTATACTTTACCGGTTCTGTTGAATATCATCAAAATGTGGTCAAAGGTAAGCTCATAAGAGCGAAATTTATTCTACAGCCATTATCTTCATAACTGTAGTAATAACTTGAGTAATGATTTCTGGTATATTCGAAAGTGTATCATAATCAATGCATTGCATGATTTTACTAACGTGTTTCAATTTCTGGCTGTTTCCAGGCAGGCTTTGAATCTTGTAGTACTCCGATCTAGAAATAAGAGTCTATGTTTCTGTTATTCCCTTTGATTGTCGAGTTATATAAATTATTTTTCTTTGGAATTTAGCAGTTTTTTTTACTTCAAATAACATATTAAGTTGAATATAAGTACCTGGAACATCAGCAAAATAGTGCAGATCTCTATAAACAAATGCAAGCTCAAACAATGGACTTTCAAAAAAAAAATATCAGCTTTCGCAATTTTACCGTCATCTTCCCCAAATGTATATACTGTATATTTTTTTTCATTTCAACTGTTAACGTTTTGATTCCACACAACTGGTTGCAGAGCCAGAAGTTACGTAACTAAGATTTTATTTCCAGACAGGTCGAGTATATTAAGCATTACAGAATCATTTGTCTGGTGGGAATGAATAGAAACGTTGCTGAATATAATTGAAGGCCGAGAATAATATCTTGTATATGTGCACCTTCTTGGATGGGTGTTTGCCTACCAGATATCCACCAATGGCGACTCAAACAGCTAAGGACTGGGAAGCATATTAGGGAGCTACACAGAACACGGAGGAAGCGACACCTCAGATTTTGAAGTGTTTGGCAGAAATTTTACCAAAACCTAAATTTGCCCACGCATATGATGCAAATGGGTGATCAACGTCGGAAACATAGCAAGTGATCTAGAATTTTATAGCATTGGAATCATGCTAAAATAATTTCACCTATTGCTCTCTCTCATAATATTCCAGGCAAATTGCGTTGTCTTGGAACAAACCAACTAGACAACAGTAATTAATCAGGCCATCATTGTTTTTTTCATTTTTCTTTTCTAAAGTTAGTGACGCCTTTTCCCTTAAGAATGACCTGTGTTCTAGAGTAACAAACAATTTTAGATATTTGACAATCGATTTAATGGGATTCACTAATCGTTAAGCTAAGTCACTCGTATTTTACAAAGGATGTACTTATTTACATACATATATTTGTATAGTGTCCTCCATGTTACTCCGGCTTTTTTCGAATTTCCTCCACCTATCTCCCATGTGAACTTCTTTTGGGTCTTATTCTGTCACTTGGTTTCCAATCTAAAATTTCCGTTGTCCATCGGTGGTCCGTTCCTTTGGCAACATGTCCAGCTCTTTGCCACTTGAGGGATTTTATTATGATCGTGATGTCTTCCACTCGTGTCAGTTTCTTATCCCCGAGTTCCTTTTCTTGTCTTTCCTGGTTACCACAAACATGCATCTCATTAATCTTTTTTAGATTGTCTGCAGTTGTCGGGTGTCTTCTTTAGTTAAATTCCATATCTCTCCGCCATATGTATGAACTGAAAAGATGCACTGGTTAAACACTTTCTTTTAAGACGTGATGGCATATTTATCTTGAAAACTGTGCTGTTTCTCACAAAATCTCTTCAGGTTAGTTTTATTCGTCGATTAATTTCTTCAGTTATGTATCTCTCACTTGATATCTGCTGCCCAAGGTTAATGTAGGTATAGGTCATCTAAAACGCTTCCCTATCTATTGAAAAATCTTAATTTCTTGTTAAACCGAAAGACATCAGTTCCATCATCTGAAAGTTAATTTCAAATACCACTTCTTAACTCTTGTCAGCAATTTCCTGCATCACACTACTCATCTCTGAAGGTGTAGTTGAAAAAAATGCGACGTAATCAGTAATACGGATGCGAATTAATGTATACATATGCACGCTTCCGGGTGTGTGACTTCGTGGGTGATATAAGAAAAGCTTAAAATCAATTTAAATGTTCTTTAGTTCAACATTGTATCCACTAGAAGATAAAATGTCAGGAAATGAAAAGATAAGAGTAATAATTTACATTACATTCTGAAATCAGCGAACTTTTAAACTGGGGAAAGAAAACTTGTTTTGCATATTTATTCTCAAATGCAGAAGTTTATTCTGCAGTATATTATTTGCAAACTGCTTTACACAGAATTAACAGGAAAGATGACACCGAATTTTCGGATGTAATAAGCACGTCTTTGGAATCCGTTTAGACGCAAATTTAATTTATCTAAGCTATTCAAATTCAATGGAACCGGTATGGAAACCAATAGGCCACCCCGGTGGCGCAGTGGTCTAAGGCGTTGGCCTCTGATCATTCGTCCGTAAGGGGTCCGGGTTCGAATCCCGGTCAGGCATGGGTGTTGTGTTTGTCTTACGGCACTATCTCTCTCTCTTCCCTGGAACCACTGACCCTAAATTAGGGACGGGCGACTGCTTATAGCCCATTGAGTTGCTCACGGTGGTCGCTAAACCTCCAATAAAAAAAAACAAAAAAAAACAATAGTATCTGACGGAAGAAAGAAGGTTTTCAGTAGGGTTTCTAATACGTCAGATATTGCTGTAAACGGAATCGTGAGCTTATGCACTCTGGTTGCAGACTTGTGCGTTAAGAAAAACATGAATTTATATGAGAAACATTTCGCACCGGAAACGCTCTCCAACACAGAAATGATTTTTTAAATCGGACTCTTAGAAACAGAGATATCGACAAAAATAAGTTGTTACTTTACGTCCCCTGTGGGAAAACCATGCATTATTTTAGGAAGAAAGTATTCTCAAAAGGAATTTCCATATGAGCGGTATCGGTCCAAGATAAGAAAAAATTAGTCGAGTTCTCAGAAGATATTGCTACAAATGCATCAGAACCAGAAATTAACCCTTATGCACCCTGGTGGTCAAACTTTACCAAACATTTACCAAACATTAGAAATTATGTGAAAAATATTTTCCATAAGGTATTGTATGCGATACAGGAAGAAATTTTCAAATCAGAGTTTTAGGAACAGAAAAAACGCAGAAAACTCACTTTACCTTTGTGACCCCTAGCGGAAAGTCTATTTTTTTTTATTGGAGGTTTAACGATCACCGTGAGCAACTCAATGGGCTATAAGCAGTCGCCCGTCCCTAATTTAAGGTCACTGGCTCCAGGGAAGGGAGAGAGCCAGTGCCGTAAGACAAACACAACATCCATGCCTCACCGAGATTCGAACCCGGACCCCGTTCGGACGAATGATCAGAGGCCATCGCTTAGACCACTGCGCCACCGGGGCAGCAGTCTGTTATTTACTTGAAAATTTTGAGTTTATAGGAAAAACATTTCTCATCGGAAACACTATCAAACAAAGAAGGCATTTTTCAAATCGGAGTTCTGGAAGTAGAGATATTGACAAAAATAAGACACACATCTACGCCCCCTGACCTAGAAACCATGCATTCTTCCCAGAAGAAAATATTTTAAAAAGGTTGCCGACATGAGTAGTATCGGTCTACAAACAACGTTTCTTCAATCGACAATTTAGGAGCTCATATTCTGCTGCAAATATATGAGAAGCAGAAATTAAGGTTTACGCCCTCTGATGGCCATACCATTTTTTTTACAAAAAATGAGAAATTATGTGCAAACGATTTCCTATCAGGAGCTGTATCCGGTGCAGAAAGAAATTTTCAAATCGGAGATTTAGCTGCAGAGATATATTGGGATGGAAACGCAATTTGCCTCTACGCGCCCTAACAAAATGTCTATGAATTACCTGATAATTTTGAAATTACATGAAAAACATGTCACACTGAAAACTTTATCCAACAAAGAAGGAATTTTTGAAATCGGAGTCCTAGAAGTACAGATATTGACAAAAATAAGATATTACTCTACGCACACTGGCGGAGAAACAGTGGGATATTTTAGGAAGAAGATATTACGAAAATGTTTACAGATGTGAGTGGCATCAGTGCATGAAAGAAATTTCTCAATTGATATTTTAGAAGCTCAGATTTTATGGCAAATACATCAGAAGCAAAAATTAACGCTTACGCCCTCTTGTGGCCAAAGTGTTCTTTACCAAAAATTTGAAATTATATTCAGAGTTGTAGAGATATTCTTCTCATAATACGTGGTAAGTACGTCATGGTAATTAACACAGCAATCGGACATCGCCGAACTGACTGTAATTACTGTTTCACACATGAATTAAATCACAGCAGGAAACCCGAAAATCTCACCGCAGTATTGCGGGAAACGATTCCCAATCCACGGCGGTGAAATTTTGGGGTTTTCTGATGTAATTTAATTCACGTGTGAAACAGTAATTACAGTCAATTCGGCGATGTCCGATTGCTGTGTTAATTATCTTGAAATTGTATGCAAAATATTTTCCATCAGGAGGTGTATCTGCTGAAAAAAAGAAATTACAAATCGGAGTTTTAGAACAAGAGTTATCGGAAAAAATGTAATTTACTTTTACGGCCTCTAGCCGAAAATCTATGCGTAATTTGAAAGAGCAACTATTCCCAAAATATTATTCGACGTAAATGGAATCTAAATGTAAAATAATTTTGTCAATCGGATGTTTAGAAGCAAATAATTGGAATAAATTTTATTTTTGAAATCGACATCATCTGCGTTTACGCCTTCTAGCGGCGAAATTGTACATTGTAAAAAAATAAAAATAAATAAGGATCATCATTCGCATATTTCACGTTTACAAATGCAAAAATAATTTTTCAAATGGGACTAATAGCTGCAGAGATATCGTGGGTACAGACGGACGGACGGGTAGAACAAACCGGTAACATAAGCAGGATCTGTTTTTCCGAAAGACGTGCTAAAAACGGAAAGGAAAATATTATGGGCCCTAATTTTTCGTTTTAATCTCTAACAAGAGAGTGAACACTGAACTGCGAAACCGTAAATCTAAAGGCGTAAGATAAGTTGTTGTTACAGTTCAGAAACAATAACTTTTTTGCGACTCAACTGTTATAATATCTTTAAAATCATTCATTGCACGTATGTATATTCGCCTCTGAGTAGACAACTATGGGTAACTTAACAAAATAACAGTTACTGCTATTGTGACATACATCCGTGCTACGTAATTTGAGAAATTGTGACAATAGTATCCCTGTTATAACAAATGTTATGATATATAAGCCTAACCCATTATTAATGTTAAATCAAGTTGGTATTTTCCAGATTGCTTTAACGTTATACGGTGATAAAGAAATATTTGAGAACTACCTCTTCACAAAAGTATATCTTTTTTTCATTAGGTAACGACATTTCTACTGTTTTAAGTGGAATATACCCATACAACTTAAAAGAGGCTTCAGAGCTCCTATCTTAGTGCGAATGGATGAATCGACATCTATTGGCACTGTAAGTAAGTGAAAAGTTGAGTACTAATTCACAACATACCCGAAGAATAAACAACCAATTTATATTATGCAAGACGAAGGACTTTTTATCAAATTATATTATGCAAAACGAAGGACTTATTAAAAAGCGGATCCAAATTGTAGCTGGCTGTTCACGTAGTGTTTGTGATTCATAAAAGAATTACTGCTTAGGATAACAGATCTCCACATTACTTGTGTCAAACCACGAAGAGGGAGTATTTCCTGGTAATCCATTTTTGAATTCTATAATACACCGCATGAACTAATTACAAAATTAGATGTCAGGAATTATATGTTCTACACTACTTTAAGTCAGTGTTCACCAGCAGAAGGAACACTTACTTCAACAGAGTCAAAAGGAAACATTAAAGATTAATCCCTTTAAATATCTTAATATTTTATATTTAATTTTTCTCATACATGGCCGGTGACTTCTAAGGTTTGATTTACAATACTCCACATGTATCACAATGAAGCAATTTTCTGATGTAAGGTAACACATTTTTGAACACAAACCTCGAATTTTACACCCTGTTACCCAATTTTTCTTAGATGACACGGTTACGCCGCAATTATGTATCTCTATGTTTTTTTTTGTGTTTTCGTTTTTGCAGGGGAGTTTATTTCGTCCCTGAAATATTGATATTTTCTAATTTGCTGTATGTTTCTTTTTTTGTGTTTCCTTTTTTGAAGAGAAGTTTATTTGGTGCCTGAAATGTTGATATTTTATACTTTTCTTTCTGTTTGTGATACAGGAAGAATTTTTAAAATCGGTGTTTTGGAAGCAGAAATATTTGTAAAAACGCAATTTATCTTTACATTTCCTAGCGGAAAGTCTATGAATTACATGAACATTTTGAAATTATATGAAAAACATTTCACATCAGAAACTATATGCAACAAGAAAAGAAGTTTTCAATTCCGATTGCACCAGAGATATTAACAAAATTATGATGTATATCAACGCTTATGGAGAAAAAACCATTAATTTTTTCAAAAAAAAAAAAAAAGGTTTCCGAAATCATTTATCGGCGTGAGCGGTACCGGTTCACGAAAGAACATTTTCAATCCAGATTTTAAAAGCTCAGATTTTGCTGCAAATATATCAGACGTAGAAATTAGCACTTACGCCCCGTGGTGGCCAAACTGTTCTATACTAAAAATTATAAAAAATGAAAACTATTTCCCATCAAGAGCTGTACTCACTGAAGAAAGAATTTCTCAAATCGGAATTTTAGAAGTACAGATATCGAGGAAAAGGCAATTTAATATTACGCCCCCTTAGCTTAAAACTTAGGTGTAACTTAAAAAACTGACTATACCTGAAAAGCTTTTCGACATAAATGGAATCGAAAGGTAAGAACATTTTTTTCGATTGGATGTTTAGAAGCAAATATATACGTAATAAAATGTGTTTTGATATCGATATCATCTGCCTTTACGCTCTCTAGCGGCGAAATTGCACATTGTAAAAAAAACGAAATAAAGGATCATCATTTGCACATTTCCAGCTTCCCAAGGCAAAATAAAAATTTCAAATCGTGCTAAGAGTTGCAAGGTTATGCTGCCCACAGACAGAATTACGGATAAACCGATAACACAAATACGATCATTTTTTTACAAAAGACGTTCTAAACAAGTTAGTAAAATCATGCACTGCATTGATTATGATACGCTTTCCAACATACCAGAAATATTTTTTGATTGAGCTTTTAACTACTACCGTGGCAACTCATTTGGCTATAAGGAGTTGCCCATCCCTACTTTAGGGCCACTGAATCAAGGGAAGTGTGAGATCCAGCGTTGTAAGACTAACACAACACCCATACTTCACGGGCTTTCAATACAGACCCATCTTGGACGTAAAGTCAGAAGCTATCACTTGCACCACTGCGCCCCAGGGACGGCAACATCCCTGGAATCCGTAACTCCGTTGAAGGACAGTGACTGTCCTAACAAATAGCAATTACTCTGGATATTCTCTAAATCCCATTTTTTTCTGCATAAAATCTTTATTTGTTACAATAATACTATTTAATATTAAAGAATTCTTCATTTATTATAACATAATTTCTGCCTTACGCCTTGTCTGAGAATGCTTTGCTGCAATATTATGTTTTTTATGCTTCACATTATGTATCAGTAATATGTTATACATTTATTATTAGCAATATTGTGTTTAACACATGCTTTTACTAACAAATTTCTTAACCATAATATTCAAAGAACCGCAGTGACAATTATCATATTATGTTGAACTAAACTACACAGTTGAATGAAAAATGTCGTTTAGTTAAGCAATGTAAATTTAATAAAAAACTTCTAAACATCTCTAACTTTAAAATATTTTTGTTTACAAAATGGGTCATAAAATACATGTTTGCCCAAAAAAATAAAATTCTTTAAATAAAGGAAAAGAAAATCTCTCGTTTTATGATTTTTCTTAGTAACTTTTATGAAGTAGAATTCGAATGGTGAGAGTCTCTCCTTCTTAGGGAAACTCCTGTTCTTCCAATCAAAAGTGCAATTAAATGAATGAAAGCAGTATTCAGATTATTGCACTGCCAATGATCAAGCAAATTTCAGTTGTCAGTATATTTCTTAGATCTCATAAAATAATAAAAAACGTATTCTAAACATTTTCAGTTTCAGCTCCCTCGTTGTCATAATAGCACAGGTATTGGCAACAATTTATTTGAATTTAAAATAATGCTGACTATCCTCTCCCACGAGTAATGATTATTTTTTTGATACTTTGCAGGCAGGAATATAGAAAGTATCCTGGTTCCACATTTTCTACTTCGCAAAGTTTCATTTTGAGACCTGAGTAATATGGATGAACGTATTAAATACACAAAATCAGAATTGTTTAGTTTTGTAATGCTTTCCCAAACCATTGATAAAGTTTAATTACAATCTCTAACTGGTAAACTAATTCCCTGTTCAGTTTTTGAGATAAAATGTTTCGCTATATTGAAAAAATACAAGGGTTGTATACCCTTCGAGTTCAGAATGAATAGAATAAGAATAACAACTTAAAAAAAACATATAGATTTTCCGCGGAGGAAGAACTATGTGCTACCGAAAGAAAAATTGGATAGAAGAGTAACAAAATATCTATTGTGTTTAGAGTGAAAATTAGTGATGCAATTTCAAAATATTGAAAACAAATTGATTATTCAGATATTTACATTAATTTCCTACGAAAAATGTACAAAAGTAATATGTAGATTGGAATGGGCAAAAAAACATCGGTGACACATTTATATTATGACATGGTTATTTATTACACTATCGAAATAACTAGTACAGAAGTGGAATTTCAAGAATCAAATTGATGAACAACTCTATAGAAATGCACTAAAACCCGGGAAGTTGAATTTTAGTGGAACTCGTTTAAAAACTCGAAAAAACCCAGTTTCCGTTTAAGGATTGTGCTGAAGTAGTGACACTCGTAGCCAAATAAATGTGCTCATGTTTTTACTTCAAGTTTGGAAAATTTAGAGCATATGTAACTGCAAAGCGATAAATGTACATTTTTTTGAAAGTTAACGACCATCTTGCTCGACTGCAAGGACTAGAAGTAGTTGTAAGTTCCTGAATTGGGGCCACTACGTCCAGAAGAATTGAAATGAATAAAATGTATTTTTAGTAGCGTAGTATTTGACCGTAGGTCTATAACGTCCCTATATGAGTTAGGAGGTAAGAGATGTGAAAAAATGAACTTAAAACAAATCTATAAATGCAATCGATATGATTTGACCAGAAGGAAAAACGAAAAGAATCCAAATTTTGGAAACCACTGCACCCATGACAAAACAAGACCAGTCGCCACCATTAATTCTCAGGAATGATAGAAACCCCTGTGAACCACACCCGGAGACGGAGACGCTTTTAGAAACCACCACAACCTGTAAGAAAATAGTTAACAAAATCAAGATATTTCCCTAGTTAATACATCTAACCCAAGTTCCGGAAGAAGGGAGAGAGCCAGTGCTTTGAGGCAAACGTATCACTTATGGCTTATTGGAGACCCGAGACAACTCCGACCAATGGTCGAAAGCTCGCTCTATGCCCATTGCGCCACGGAGGTGAAAAATACCGATTCATGCTTAAATAAGCAGAAATCTCAGAACTACAAAGATATCTAAAGAAAAATTATTTCCTACGTTGACCCTTTGACAATTTAAAACGAAATCTCCCTATCGATTTTTTAAACTTATCTGTAATGCTTATTAATGTATTTGAAACATGCAACATATTTCCTTTGTTTTACAAAACAAACCTGTTTGAAGAAAAGAAAGGCCGAGATAGAGATTCGGACGGTAATTTAAAGTACGCATCGCTTTTTCCAGGATCTAGTGGCTTTAAGCACTAAGTTCAACCCATTCGTTTGAGATGATCCTGCGTTTTATTCCGTATGAGTCATAAGTGATGTTGAGGAAGGGGTAGGTATTGTGTCTGCGTGCCTTTATTCCCCCTAAAACCTAATTCACCAAATCCTTTGCATTAGGTCGATTCTCTCAGGCATACATTTTTTAAATCAGTGCGTGCTACAGCTGTTGGTGTCAGTGTGTCATGTTCGTTATACAAGTAAGTAAATCTTCAGAATTTACTCATTTTATTGAAAAAGGATGGACGAAACTTTTACGAAAAAGAAATAGATACCAAACTTTATATTCTATTTTATTCCGAAAAGTGCAAAAACTTAGAGACAGTCCCAAAATTAATGAGTATGGATCAGAGATGTGGGTGGGGATCGTCTGCACAAATTCCTTTGCAGCGTGTAATATAATGCATTAAAACGTCTTTTTTTCAGCTGTTGGTAAATTAAGTTGCTGCCAATCTTGCCCAGCAAAATGTATACTTGCACACCAGTTACCCATAATGATTTCAAAGTCTAGAGACGTCAATGGAACACCCACACACACACACACTGCCCCTTTCTGGCGTCACAAAGCATTTCAAATTTTCGATTAAAATAGTTTTCTAAATTATTAAATCATAAATCACGAGCAAGAATGGTATTGTTACTCCGTTTGCAGCACGTTCAAAAACACGCTCTTCCAGGAAACCAACTTGATGATTTTCAAATCTCAAATCTTGTTAAAAGCTTTCAAAAGAAAGTTCCATCTCTTCTATTCAGAATTGTTAATTTAGTAGAAAAAATTATAGCTTGGAAATATGTTACAATTGCTATTTATAGCCCAGTCGAGGTATGTCATTCGCTGTTATCTACAGTCTCTCATACACAGATTTCCAAGCAGTATGCCAAAAATAGTGACTTTCTCTGTCCCCAATTACTAACGAAACAAGACGGTACTTGAAAACCAATCTCGTTCCCTTCCCCTTTCATCTTTCTCTGAACCTTTTTTTTTCCTGCTGAAATTAGGCTAGCATATTTTATCCCCTAATTTACCCCAAATTTTAGTTATGAAATTTTTATGACTGTTGTATTTATTTCCACAATTTTACAAAAATAAATGCATGACGTATTTACATAGTAGCCATTTATAAAGGAAAAAGACTGACCACTCGATCCGCTACTGTTACTGATCTCTGAACGCACTGTGATTCAATGATGTATCACTATCGGCCAATAACGTAATATTGCACTTTAGCAAAATAACGAACACTTCTGTATCGTATGTACTAGTCCCATGAGTTACCTACGGGGGTAACAATGGGGGTTTAATAAGATTCAGGTATACCTATTTTTTGTGGGAACTGTTGAATGTTTACAATATTTACAATATTTCCAAAACAAGGAGGAGCTAGAACAGTCCTTCTGATATCTTAAATTTATATTCTTAATAAGTATTATATTCTTTAAATAGCATTTCATTTTGCAATTATACATTTAAATACATTTGAACACAATTTCTGTTATTATTCGTTTTCCTTTTTCTTTTGTATTTTAAAAGCTCAATTTTTATCATAATTTTTTGTATACATTTTTGACACATTTTTCGATATCTGTTCTTCTAAATTTATTATAATCGTAAAATTTCCCAAAATACTGTTTTCATAAGACAGTATTTATACACTCAAAATATACGCTTCTTTTGTACTCCTACACACAAATCGGCTCGGTAATGGAACAAACATTACACAACGTTGTGCCAAGTAAGACAACGGCACCACAACACAAGTGGTATAAAATGCCATACATTTTTAGTTTTAGGTGGGAGCTTGTATAAGATGTTCCACCTTTTCTGTTATCAACTGGATGTATTCTGAAGACCACTGCATGAATATAATACATTACAAACATTATTACTTCTTTAATATTTACTATTAGTTTGTAGGGGTCGATTGTAGAGCAAACGCCGATACCAAAAATGATGCACCCCAGCAGACGTCAACCCTACGACGTGCAATGTAATTCCTCTGTCTGGAGGGTATAGCTGTACAGGAATCTTCTGAAGACTAATGGTTCCCTACAAAGTCTGGAGGAATTAGTTAGTGATCCTAGATTCCTCTGTGCCGGGTAAGTATGATTTCTACAGGATGATTTAATACTTTTAACCAATCTTTCTAACTTTATACTAAATGCTATCCAAAAACTATTTGGAGATCGTTAATACGGTAGTTAATTGCTTTGGTTGAAGAGTAAAGGTACGCTCTTGATAACCATTAGACATGTCAATATTTGATTAGCGACATGCTATATTTTGTCAAAATAGCATGTCAATATTTGCTTAGGTAACACTTTTAATGATTTTATTAATTTTGCCAATTGTTTTTGTATTCCTCAAATCCTTCATGTTGTTTAATCCACTGAGAAAAACAGACAGGCTTACGTAGAAGGTGCGTGTTCCTCAGAAATTGAGTACATTAATGCTGGCATGTATGAAACCAAGTTATTCTTTTGGTGGGCAAATTTGCAATTTCAATCATCGTGTATGTTCAAGGTCATTGTGGTTATAAAATGGTGCGAATTGTAGGAGCACATGACCTTTTACATTCAGAATAACTGGAAATTAAGAATTACAACCAACACACCCATAGATGTGTTTATTATTTACATTGTCTACAGATGCTTTTAACAGCTGTGTTTTTCGTTGGATCACAATCACAACGATAACAGCATCATTCCCTGAATTTGATGTCTTTTTAATTTGTTAGATTGTCACAAATATTACTCTTCCACACAGAAAACAAAGACGTTCGTTTTCCAAGAATATGCCTTTTAGTACGCCTTTGAAGAAAAAAGACATGGTTATGTTATAATTATGTGTGCCATGTGCCTTCCAATCCGTTCCCTCACTGGACGGAGTCGTCACGTGGGAAAACAAATCCAACCAATTGGCTTCGCCATCTAGAATATAAACATTTGATCAGGGGAATGGAACACCAGGGGGTAAAGGTGAATAACAAAAATCATGTTACTGCCTTATCTGTATATATCTAAAAGAGAATAAAACATTGTATTGACTTGTACCAGAAATTAAAAGGAGTTAATTCTACTACTTTTTGGTGTTGTATTGTATCATACTAGAATTCCGAAAGGAAATGATCTATGATATTAGTTTATATATTCTCTAAAATTTCGGGTTATTCTGATTTTTATTGCACCGAATGAACGATGGAAACTGCTGTACTGTGGAAAATTGTGTTTAGAGAACTAAGCAGTTTTTCTTAACAACAAATTACTTTTCAAAGATTTGCCAAGAATTTTTAGAGAACCGTTTATCAGGTAATTTCTCAAACGTTTATAGAAAACTGTGATAAACGTTAGCTGCAATATGAAAATGAGCTTTATGAAAAATGCATGCATGTAAATAAGTTTGCAGGAGTCATGGATATTTGCCGTGTATGCAAAAGGAGATTACAGTAGATCACAATGGAGTCTGTCTATTAACTCTCAGAATTTACACGTGTTAAACTCATTCTAAGTTGACCCAAAGCAGGGACGGATTGGAACGACCAAACCAGGCCTGGAATTTTAGCCCGGTGGTCCACTATAAAAAACAAACGTACTAGCAACACCTTACAAATTATCCAGTTCTGTTATATCCTGGATAAAGAGAACTGATAAAATATGTATTGCAAATTATTTACGTCGCAAACAAAAGTTAAAAGCAAATTAACACTTAAGGAATTTAAATAAAACCCTCTCATGATTAAATGTAACATCAAACTACGTTCAAAACGGGGTGATGCATAAGATAGATTTTTCCTCTGAAATATTTCGTTTGAGAAAAATATATTACGATTCTCTTTCCAACTAAATCACTTTAAAAACCATAGTGAAATTTGAAATATTCGCATGTCACAATGAAATTTCTTTACGAATTTTTTTTTATTTATTTTGCCACTGAGAACCTACTGCGCAAAGATGTTAGCATTTCCTCATCTAGTACACGTTTTTCTTAAGTCTACCCTCTATTTTGACCCATAATCCGCCACCTTGATACATGAGTCAGTACCGTAAAATATTTTTTTGAAAGATAAATATGGTATGACACGGATTTTGGCATTTCTTTGCCCGAAAATCGCTTTGGGCTATATACCAATCTTTTGATAGGGGTGTAGGTGACAATAGGGAGGAAGGCATGCATATGATCCAGGGCTGCAGGTAAGTGGCCCAACCAACCATCTACGTCTAACTTTAGGAAGCTTTTTCTGAAATAATTTATAAGAGCGTATTTGGTCCGGCTGCACTTTTCTGACATTCACTGCTGGCCACCCACAATGAAACACCAAATCGGACACGAGATAGTAAGGCTGGATTTACTGGACACATAACAACAGATACAAAGATGAAACGACGCCGCCCCGGTGGCGCAGTGGTCTAAGGCGTTGGCCACTGATCATTCATCCGTAAGGGGTCCGGGTTCGAATCCCGGTGAGGCATGGATGTTGTGTTTGTCTTACGGCACTGGCTCTCTCCCTTCCCTGGAACCAGTGACCCTAGATTAGGGACGGACGACTGCTTATATCCTATTGAGTTGCTCACGGTGGTCGTTAAACCCCCAATCATAAAAAAAGAAAAATGAGACGATTGAGCTTACAGACCCGTGAGACTTGCGGAACACGCAGACATCAATAGTTCGTGTGGCCCCCATGGCTTGCAATAACGGCCGCTACACGCCGCTGCATCGAACGAAAGAGCCTTTGGAGGTGGGCTTTGGGTATGTCGGTCCAGGCTGCTTTCACACGTTGCCATAGTTCATCAGGCATAGCCGCGGGTGGTGCTTTCCGGGCCAATCGGTTGCCGATCAGCGACCAGACGTGTTCGATGGGCGACATACCGGGAGAACAGGAGGGCCACGGCAGCAGTGACACCTGGTGGGCCGTGAAGAATTGCTGCAAGATGCGTGCCACGAGTGGGAGCGCATTGTCGTGTTGAAACGTAGCCGCTGGCAGGTGCTGCAGGTAAGGAAGAACTACAGGCTCCAAAACGTAGAATGTGCAGCAGTAGCTGTTGAGTGTACCGCCGATGCGTACCAGAGGTGTGCGGGTGTCATATCCAATTGCGCCCCAAACCATAACGCCAGGCAACGGAACGGTATGACGATGCATAATGGAGGCGTCATACAGTCTCTCGCTACGGTGTTGCCTTACGCGGATCCGACCATCGTGGTGTTGCAGGCAGAAGCGGGATTCGTCGGAGATGACGATATCGTGCCATTCGTAGTCCAGGTGCGGGGTTCAACGGCCCCCTTCCGCCTCACTTGCCGGTGGTGTAAAGTTAATGGTAATCGGAGCAACGGCTGTTGTGTGACAAGTCCCCGCTCCTGCAGACGACGTCGAACGGTACGTGATGACACAGGTTTTTGCGCAACACAGCCTAATTCCGGCGCTTACCTTCGTGATGTTGCGGTGTAAGCCGCCACTGCCCGCCACGATGCATCAGGAAACTCCCCACGAACAGGTCTGGCATCACAACATACTTCAACTACTCACACCCCGCCTTCAGTGCACCCTTCTTATAGTGCTTCTCGGTGGCGTGCCGGGCGCACATGATTTGCATATGCCCTGCAACGCTAGTCGTTTGCATGACCTCTCGCGGGCAACGCATGCTTCGAATTTCAGTCCAATCGGATGCTTCTCTCTTTGTGTTGCGTTTTGGGTGGCCAGCGTTGTAGTTACAAATAATTCTGCTATGTAATTTCAGAGCAAGCGCTCAGCATATACATAGAAGGAAATGCTCCTTTTTTAAGGAAATACCTTTTCATACCAAAATAAATGTCAAATGAAACTGACGATTATTATGCATAGTACCAAAATAATTATTCGTTCCTTCTAAAAAATGCACACAATAAAAGGGATAAAATAAAGTGATACACTTCTCAATTGGTACACCTGCAATTGTTCTCGTGTCCCGGTGGGCCATTTGCCTCCTGACTTCAAGTCTGAAACTGTCCTTGAGAAATTGGAAGTTAGGTGCTTTCAGTAAGGGAACTCAATAGAAAAGAAAAACAGAAGGTAGTACGGAAATGGGGTAGAGAGCTAAACCACCGAAGCAACTGCTCCACCAGCGGGAGAGGATGAAGGGAAAGAGCCCCGACGAGCGGTAACAACACGCAGTGCACCACAAAAACCAAGAGCCGACACCACCATTCCCGAAGAGAGGGCTGCAACTTATAGAAAATCACATTCGATATCCTGCGGTGCTTAGGAGCTTCTCGTTAATTAGTCTTGTTGGAGAGAGTGAAGTGGTAAATAGGAAAGGAGAGCATGAAGGGTACGGCACCTTTGCTTTGAACACTGGAGAAAGTAACGCCTAACCATAGGGTGCAGTGGAGGCTCATTACCCTACAGATCAAAAGCTAGGTGGGCATTGGCCCCAAGGATTCCACAAACCATAGAATATAAGTACGCATCATGTTTCTACATGTCTTTTTTTATTTCGTCTGTTTCCATTTCTCATTCTAGCACAAAATGCACCATCCACATGCTTTTTAGATACTATATCCGTTGCTACCAAACCGTAAACTTGTTTTCGAATACATATCAGTATATAACCAAACCGTAAAGTTGTTTTGTACGAAGCCATATTCAGCCTGTAACCAAATTGTAAAAATGTTTTCTACGAAGACATACTCAACTTAGAACCTAAGACATATTCAGCCTAAAACGTAAGACATATTCAGCCTAAAACGTAAGACATATTCAGCCTAAAACGTAAGACATATTAAGCCTAGTACTTAGTGTACATTCAGCCTTGGACTAAACCATATTGTTTTTTTCTACGAAGACACTATACACGAGAAAACATATTCAGCCAAGTACTTAAGTCACATTCAGCGTGGAACTGAAGATATCAGGTATACAAATACCTTTTAAAACGTTGTAAGACAATACAATATGTAATTTGAGAAAAAACAACAATACATTTACCATTCAAAATATGAGCCGTCATTATCTATAACCTTCCGTCATCTGTCGGGAGGCTGACGTCTTCCAGACATGCAGAATACTTCGTCGTGTGACTCGATGAAGTCGTCGACCCATTTTTGCACTTCGTCACATGTCCGGAACCGTACAGCAAACAAACCATGTTGCATTGATCGGAACAAATGATAGTCTGAACGGGTTACGCCGGTATTATACGCCGAGTCCACCAAAACTTCTCAGACAATCGTCAGTTACGTTTCCTTCACCGATTTCGCGACATGCGGCCTAGCGTAGTCATGCAGCAATTTCACGGAACCCAACTCTTAGCCTGTGAATGGACGTTTCAGATAGATTTTCTGGTTTAATCGCAGCAATTGTTGCTTGTAGCAATCAGCTGTAACAGTTCGATCGTGTTCCAATAGTTTACAATAGAGCACTCCCTTCATATCCTACCGGATGCGCAACATAACTTTCTTGGAATGAATAGCGCGTTTCGGTGTCGAAGTCGTTGCTTCACTGGGGTCTACTCCGTGCTTTTTCCGTCTGGGATTGTCACTACAAAGACATATCGACGTTTCATCACCCGCAACGATTTTTTACAAGAAAGAATTTCTGTGTTGTTTATTTAAGAGATTCAAACACTTCATGACAAGCTGAACTTTGTTCCTTTGGCTAGGGTCATGTGGCAGCTATTTTCCTATTTTGATTACTTCCGAATCTTTCGTGGTGCGCTTAAACAAATGGAAATGATTTTGGTGAGTTACCCCCAGTTCTTCAGCAGTTATTTTTTCGTTTGACACGAATCTTCATCTAGCAATGCTTGCAGTTTCCACATCTGCAACCTTCTGCGTGGTGCCGCTACATTTCGATTGCTAACATCAAAATCACCTGCTTTAAACGGTCTGAACCAAAACTCGCATGTGCTTTGCGATACAATATTCTACTCTAGAACAGAACAGACCGATGCACATTCTTTTACAGTAATTTTTCCTTGATGAAATTCGCAACGAATGCAGTATCGCTTGCCATCTTTCACCTACCGATATGCAAGTTCATTTGACTGTTGGGCAAACGTCTGTGCTACATTTTATACACTGAACCAGTTACGGTCACATGATAACAATCCGGGGGAACGTAGGATATGTAAATTAACGGTATACGTTATACAAAAGATTTTTAAAACTTTTTTGTACATCTAATATATTTAGCCAACAAATTCAGCCTAGAACTCGAGATATATTCAGCCTAGAACTCAAGACATATTCAGACTGGAACTCAAGACATATTCAGCCCCAGAAATTGTGACATATTCAGCCCAGAATTTAAGATAGACTAGAACTTAAGACATCTTCAGCCTGAGATGTAAGATGTATTCGTCCTAGAACTTAAAGTAAAGACATTGTCTGTCCCAAGCGTCATAAGATCGCTGCTCTAACCAATGTGTCATCACCTGTAAATTTGTGTTAGAAATTTGAATGTAAAACAAATTTCCCAAAGATCAGGGCGTTTTTAGAAATAAATGGGCTATGAGAAGTTAATCGGTTAAGAGCATCGCATTTTTGACAATTCTTTCCAACTGAGAATAATTCATAGATGGAGAAATGGGGTGGAAGATATCTCTCAACCTTCAAAACACAGGTACAACAAATTGAAAATCGGAGAACCTCGAGATGAAGGCCACTTAAACAGGCAATAGTGGAGGTAGTTTGGTCCATACCACACCCCCATTCACAATCCCCACTGCTTGCGTGATGTGTTTGTGGGTGGGAGGTCAGTGCAATGCTAATCACTTTGCAGAAAGGAAACGGCAAGAGTGCACTATAACATGTATTGACACTATTCTTGCGTTCCCCGTAGAGGACGTTATTAGCCTGGAACTGTACACTCTAATGGGGACTTGCCGACTTGCAGGCATAGATGAATTCTTATTCACTTCCCTCCTCAGTCCGGCTCCTAATTATTTGTTCTTTAGATAGGGAAAAGATACGTCTTCTACAATGCGAATCTACCATAAAACTTATCAAGGGAATTCCTCCCAACTGCCAGGCAATAGCAAACGGACTATGCATGAAATGAGTCATGGGAAACTGATTAATCTTAGGATTGTCATGACACATATACGACATCCGATATTTTGCCTTCCAATCTTGACATATGTGATTGCGAAAAATGGAAGGAAAAGAAAGGAGTTAAAACGAGATTTGCAAACATATTTATCCTTATATCTTTTTATTATGTTTCCGAAAACCTAAATAAAGGAAAAACAAGAGAACTTAAATGAGTTGCTGTTTTCTAAGAGAAAGTTTAAGAATAAGTTTTGGTGAAATTCAATGTATTATTCTAATCGCACTAAAACTATTTGAGTGACAAAGAAATGCTGAAAACTTTTGCGTCCAGCACTTGGTGCATTAAAATTCTAAATCTTTTGAACTAAATTTGACAACTGTTTACATGCAAGAAAAATGCTACATTTGTAGCTATCACTTTGCTGGCTGGAATCAGAGAATCGAAATAGCATGCTGTGATATGATAGGGTCAGCGCGAACGCTAATCCCACTACCAAAAATTACACGTCCCACTGCTCACACTTTGCAAACGTGACAGGCTTCAGCCCCTCAGAGTGCAATGAAAGGCCGTTACCTGGAGGATCAGATTTCTTGATCGAATAATCCTGGACGCCAAGTAATTTTAAGTAGCCAAGCTTTAATATCTAGTTATTGTCATATTTCTAACAAATAAGCAGGTACAACGCATAATTATGTACAAATGAAGTTTAAAAGCCTTTTACCGCTTCGTAGAACTAGAAGGTTTCTTTGCATTTGTCACTTCGTGAATTTATTAAAGTCTACTTTTTTCCATGCGAAATAAATTAAGTGCAACAATGAAATTCACAACGTATTCGATGTATAATACGTTGCTCTAATTTTCATTATTTCGACTTCAAAGAATCGGACCAAATTAAATTTAAATATTTTCCCAAAATCATGATTTTGAGCCTGGTGGAAGACAATTATGTAGTAGTATTAGTGTTAATGACTATTTTTTTGCTATTGTGATCTAAACTTCCGTATTTGGCAAACAAGTAGTTCTAGCTCTTTCGAAGTATATCGTGTATCCTTCAGCTGAATTTCCCAAGGCGTTTGTTTTTGTTGGAAATTGTGGCTCCTGCAATTTAAACCATGAATAGGTAATTTTGAGAAGGCTTATATCCTCAACACTGTCGCACTGCTGACGATATAATGATATAATGTGGGAGCCGTCAAAATAAATACATGCTGAATAACATTATCCAATCCCCATTCAACAAATAACCTTGCGCAGGAAAACTACCCAACCCGATTCAAAGAAATAAAAAAGTAAAATCTCAAGGGCTTTAGAAAATGTTTCGGGCCTACCATTTCCGGGAACGCATTGAACTCTAGCACATCAAGGAGATATTTTTTTTTATGTGCAACAGTTTGGTGTCGTTGACTCACAGCTTTCTGAAAATTTCCCGAGCAGTCCGATATGGAATGTGATACGACGGGGTGTCTGTTTGTTATGTGTTTTTTAAAACCTTCTTTAAGCTCTATTTCGTCAACACTTCCTTGTACACAACATTTTTGGTATACACCGACTGTGAACCCTGTATCAATTTCCCCTGTTCTTTTCCGTGAACTATTTTCATCTTGGCGTCGTCAGGTGGTCGATTCTTGACGTTTCCACATACAAATGACAAGGCTAAACACCGGTTCGGGTAGATATATTCCGACGTTTTCTAACGTCTGTCCCTGGGTCTTGTTGATCGTCATGGAAAAAGCAAGATTAATTGGAAACTGCCGTCGTCTTAAATCAAATGGCACGTCTGTACTCGTTGGGACTGAATCAATGCGAGGAATGAAGACAGTCTGATTTTCATCAGTGCTTGTCAAGACTTGTGCGATGATTAGATTGGGCTTCAAGGATTTTTCAGCTAATCGCGCCCCATTACAAAGAACACGTTTAGTGTTTAAATTCCTGAGCAGCATAATGACACTTCCAACCTTCAAATTCATTTCGTGCACTGGTATTTCGGATGGGGTTTGTTCATTCACGAATTCAACTGGATAGTTTTTCCTGTCATTTTCATTAGTGTCGTCAATGAAATCACTGCTTACATAAGTGACAACGCTCCCGTCCAAAAGGTTCAGAACGTGCATATTTATTTTGTCAACGTCTGTATTTTTTGGGCAAAGTATTGCCATTTTCGAATATTTTTCTACATCAGTAGAACTAAGCCTTTCCCCAAAAATTTCGTGGATAAGGGAACCTTCGCAGATCAAATTCCCTGGAATTTCTATGATCTCCTCAGGCAGGCACTTTTCATTTGTAAGTTCTCTGTCGCCCAACTTTTTCAGCCAATCACTGAAAGTCGAATCAACAGACCGAAAATTTTGTAGTTTCAATATTTCAAATTTATCCCCCATATCATTGAATTTAATGGTGGATTATACAATTGCTGACCTCATTTCATGGGGTATGAAAGGAAGAGTTTGTCTGAAATCTCCGCTAAGAGTGAGAACTTTACCGCTAAAGGGCTTTTTGGTCTTCATGAACTCTTGAAGTAGTTTGTTAATACAATTAACTGCATTATTAGAAGCCATTGTAGCTTGGTCCGAGATAAAATTTTGGCTTTCCTAAAAATCTCGTCATCGGAGCTAGTTATCGTCATTTTTGAAACGGAGTTTTCATACACATGACAAGGCACTTTAAATTCAGAATGGCATGTCCGGCCACCATCAAGGACATTTGCAGCGATTCCTGTTGATGCATTGGCCAGTACAATGTTTCCTTCTCCTCGTATGGATCTGAGGAGCAATTTGTACAAATATGTTTTGCCGCTGCCACCTGGACCGTCAAGGAAAAACGATCTGTTTTCTCTTTCGTCATCTTTAACGGCAACAATCATTTCCTCGTAGGCTACCTTTTGTTTTGCATTCAGCCATGACTTTATTGCTTCACATCTTTCTCCCTCTCGCTGGGCATTATAGAAAGCTGCAGGAGCAATTTGAAGGTCTGCTGGACGAGTAAGCAGTCCAAAGTCAAGACATTTTCTACCGTGAGTAATAAACACATCTTCAATTTCTTTAGGGCAAAATTTTCACAATTGGTACAGCTATCGGAATGACCATTATATTGCATTGCAAAATCGTCACAAATATCTTCTTTATTCTTTGCAAAAAGTTCAGGAACGTTTGGTGGCAGAGCAAGGATAGAAAGATACACGAACATTTCTCGCAACTGTCGGGGCATTTTTCAGTCACTGCTTCAGATAGGGTATCGTCCCAAATTTAATCACTATTAAATAGTCCTTCCTTAAAATGCGGATATAATATACCATCAACAGTCTTCAAATCGTCGAAAGAAGTTGCTCTAGGGATATTAAGCAAGAGAAGGCGCAAACAGAATCTTTCTGTGTCGGCTTTCAAACTTACAGTGTACATGCTTCCAATGGTCTTGTCTTTGCCTCTTTGTCAAAGCTTCCATTTACGGGTTGTCTTGTCAAATACATAATGCTGTGGAATATGAATATACAAAGAATTTAGAGGATTTTCATCTTCTTCATTTAATTTAAACCACGCAGTTAGATTGGTATCGCGTGTGTCATCTCTTTCTTCTACAGCCTGCATGTTGTCTTCAGTGAAATAGGCAATTTGTTCATTAGGAAGATGAACTTGAAGTCGCATTATTGTGTGAGATCAATCACGCATTTTAAAACCTAAAGGTCTCTATGCTTCCTCAGGAGCACTAACATACCTGGAATCAATAAAAGTCAGAAGTTCATCGTGATGTAAAGTGCTGTGCTCTTCAATTGTTACATTACCACAGACATGGCCTTTGTATACGTATTTGAACAGCTATTTTACACTCTTGACGGAGGCACAATTTTCGACATTAATATGGCAATTAAATTTCAGACTAAAGTAGGGGTTGTACGGAATAATCCAGGAATTATCAATGGTCTTTTCATGGATAATTATTTCGCTGCCATTGTTTCGGCAGCGGTATTTGGTATATCCGTCAGAAATTCCTAATGTTTCTTCTTGGAAATAGTTTGGAAATTTCTTGGAACATTTCCCGTCAGTCATACAGGGGGAATACAAGTTATGTACCCCACACGGTCTGTGAACCATGTGTTTTGTCACAATGACATATAACATTTGGCAAGTTACAGCACTGGGAAGTTCTGCTGAAATCACTTTATCAATAGCATCGGGATCCTTGGGTTTGTCTTATGCTTTGACAATTAGCAAAATGTGAGCGTGGGGCGGACCATGTTTTTGAAAATCAATGACATGTACAATTGCTGTTCGTGTTCCAAGAACATGTTTCTTGGTTATGTCTCTCATTAGCTCATCTAATCTCAATTTGAAAACTGGAGCTACTAAGTCTGTCCAAAATTCTGCAGATTGGCCCGGTTCCAAGTTATCTGTTATTTCTTGCCATTTTGGGTTGCATGTTATTGTAATAACGTAATCTGGTTTTCCATAATTCCGAACAATAGCCAGTGCATCCTGATAGTTCTGTGTCATGTTTCTCGGGCATCCTTGGAAAGAGGAAGTAAGAAGACAGCTCTACCCAGTAGCAAATCTTGTGCTGCCACTACACTATTCAGATTATTCATAAGGCCGGTATATTTTTCTGTCCGTACTAGCATTTGATTTGTTCGTATATAATTAAGGCGATTGCCTTCAGTTTTCACGTAAGCATCACAAAAATATTGCTGAGTCAGTTTAGCGGCAGAGATAAAAGGATTAAAGTCGTTACGCATTGATAGCCTGTAGCCATAATAATGTAATTGTGAAACCCGTGTTCTTGGGTTAGCAGAATTATTTCGCAGAGCTGTTGGTGTACTTTGAAGAGGAATGTCCATTCCTCAGCTTTGATATCGGAAAGGAAAAAAACAGGGGATGCACTAATGATTCAAGGTTCGGATCTAAAATGTAAATCCCCTCTGTCATCCGGTCATTCGGAAAATTTTGATTTGGGCAACAATGTATTAGCAAGTCCCTGTGAAGAGGTGGTTCGTCGTCAGCATTTTGAAAAATAGCAGCTATGTCATTGCTTCTTCGAACATTGTATCATCTAATGAGGGATTTGCGGTCTTGAAGAATTACCATGGTAACCTTTGCCGTCCCAACGCCATGCAGAACGGCATCATTAATGCTTTCTTGTTCAATTTCATAAAGCATTTTGCATGCGTCAGCGAAAGGATTGTTTTGAGACATGAAAGTGCTTAACTCTTGCATCAGACTTGGATTGCACTTGGCGTTTTCCTAATCCCCATTCTTCGATCACCAGCCTTTTCCGAGTCCAATACATACAGTTGAGCAAATTTTCTCTGGCCCCCATTTGCTGGGTGCAAAGCTCCTGCTCGATAATAAATTTGTCCGTTAATTCGGAAACAACAAGGACCGTATCCAGGAGTCGGAGCAACGTTATTTCCCATGGACGCGCACGCCAAAGCGTTTTTTATTGATCTTATGTTGCCCATGAAATTTTCAAATGTTGATGCTGTTCTTTTGTTAACTGCTGAATAACAGGGGCTGATCTTATAGCATCTAATTTTACTTTGCCTTTATGACAACATTGCGTAAAAAGTTTGTGAGATAATTATGTTGCCTTGCTAATGATATCCACTGAGCGCAATTATACATTTCACAAAAAATATAAAATTTTATTTGTTGGCGTGAGCTTTTGCCGTCCTTTTGAAAACCTATGTTGTTCTTCTGAGCGATCCATCACATCGATTTCTGATATATGTATTTAATTAATATTACAAAATACTGCATGCACAGCACTATTGATATATTGTTTCTTTCAATTTATATTTCAGCATATGCTTCAAATTACTAATGCTTGAAAAAAAGAAACATTTGGTATCTAGAAAGTTTGATAAGTTATGCAAAACTCAAAACGAAAGGGTTTCTCCCTCAACAAGGATGAAAAATGAATGCGTTCGCGGTAACCTACTGAATTTCCTTCATAACATATATCACATTCATTTTGAGCTATAGTTGTGAGCGTAGGAAAGTGCATGAAGAGGGATTTTAAAATTTCGAGATCCCATACTGGATAGGTTGGGTAGAAGCCGGTTAGTTGAGTTTGGACTAACCCTTTCGAGAAAAATTCAGTAGAAAAAGAAACGAAACTTTCTAACCACAATCGTCAGGCATCGGTTTAATTACCATGTCTAAAACATCCCTTTACAAAGTACTCATATTACGTAATTCATCAAAAACGTGCTTACTTCAGATACGGAGACATACAATGTACAATCAAACACTACAATGTTGAGGAATAAAAGATTGGTTAGCTTGCTGTATCTACACTTTCTTTCTTAACAACCTATGACCTCACTTTTTGAAGTATTTCACTTTCTTTCCAATACAGTTTCCGAAGACAAAAATACAATTTGGAAAACCTACAGTAACGACTTATAAATCTTCAAACTGTTGATTTTCTGTACGATATAGTAGAATATTCAGGTATATGGGTGATAAATAGCACATTACAGAATTTGTATGCAGTATTATCATTTGATGCACACGATGCGCCATTACACTGATATGCAATTTTTAAAATTTTTTCTGTTGTTTTTAAATGAATAGGTGTATCTAATTAGATCTTTTGCCCAGATTCCAAAAATGACCTTCAAAATTCCGTATCAAGTCAGGTTTTTTCACAAGAAACGGAAATGTGAAAATAAAAAAAAAAAGTTATTTTTTAATGACATTGATATATGGCAACGTTTGTAACGTGTGAAAATATTCTCTGGATGGGCAAATTATTATTGTTTAACGAATAGATGAACATAAATACATATTCAAAAGCAAACATACCAAACATTCGCCACTGGGCTCGCCTTCAAACTTCCTCTCTTTGGATTGTCTTCGGTGTCCGTCCTTACAGTCTGTGTTCAACATCCAACAATAGTCGGCCATCATATGTACAGTCCACTTTCCTTGGTATCTCTTTTCTATCACTTTAATATCCTGATGGAATCGCTCGCCATGTTCTTCCGAAAAATCACCAAGATTGTTAAGAAAGTAATTTAGATGAGCATGAAGAAAGTGAACTTTGACGCTTATGTTGCAACCGAGCAGTTCATAGGATTCCAGCATTTCCTCGACTAAAGTGGTGTACATTGAAGCCTACGCGTTCCCCAAAAAACGGTGTACCACATTTCTGAATGCCGTCCATGCTCGCAATTCGCACTCACCCATGGTTTCCTCGAATATGTTGTGTGCCATTAATTTTCATACTTGAGGGCCTATGAAAATGCTAGCTTTAATTTTTTCAGACGTGATTGATGGAAACTTACCACCAAGATACTGAAAGCATTTGCTGTCCCTACTTAAAGCTGTCACGAATTGCTTCATTAAGCCAAGTTTGATGTGTAAAGGTGGCAACAGTATTTTCAAAGGATCAACCAGTGGAAGTGAAGCAATGTTTTTTTCGCCAGGTGTGAATGTACTTCTGACTGGCTACTGCTGCCCAACCCAATGTTCCGTCCTTGCTCTGGAGTCCCATTCACACAAAAAGCAAGGAAATTTGGTGTAGCCTGCTTGTTGGCCGAGCAATATTCCAATCATCTTGAAATCCCCTCACAAAAACCATTCATTAAACTTGTACTGCACACTTTCCAGCAGTAATTTAAGGTTCTCGTTTGTTTCTTTTAAAGTCACAGAATGTGCTACTGGAATAGATGGATGGATGTTAGTATTGTGTAATAAAATACCTTTTAAACTAGATTTGCTAGCATCTAAGAACAACCTCCTCTCTCCTGAATTGTAATTAATATTGAAGTATTTCATGACTGCCGGAATGCCTCGACAATATACCAAACCGCCTTCCTCAGCAAAAAACGGAAGCAATTCTGCTTCTCGGTGTCTGTACCAGGAGAATCTCGTATTAGGACCTAGTAGATTCTTTCCCTGCAGTCGTAATCCTAAACTCTCTGCTGTGTCTTTAGGTAAATTCATATCACGAACCAAATCATTCAGTTCATGCTGGGTAAATGGCGCTGGGTTTTCATCCTCCATGCTGTCCGGTTGGTACATCTCATCACTTGTATCACCGTCTGAATCGATGCCTGTTCGGGGCTTGATATTGGACGGGGATGGCACAGGGATGGATTCACTATGGGGCACTGGTCTTATGGCAGGTATTATATTGGGATACACAATGTTACGCTTACTGGTTCTGGTATGGCCCACGATATTCACTGTGCAGAAGTAGCAGTCGTCACTGTGATTTTTCGGCTCACGCCACACCGTGGGTATACCGAACGGCATTGATGCCCTTTTTCCACTTTTCCAGTTCCTCAACCTCTCCACACATGCGCGGCACACATTGTGAGGAGACCAAACTTTGTCCTGATCTGCTAGTTTTTTGCCGAAGTATTGAAAATAAGCATTTTCCACGAAAGGCGTAATATTCTGCCTCTGTGTTTTTCCTGTCGTATAACAGCCACATATGTAGCAAAATATGTCTGGACGATTTACACAACCACGTGAAGCCATTGCACATGCCACAAAGAAACAACCGAACGGGACCAGTCCCTTCTTTGCACTGACTAGTGTAACACGATCTGCACCGAATTACGCCACATGTGACCAATAGAAAGAAGGGAGCAGTGGCGTGAGGTATGAGTCATACTGCCGTGCCAAGATAACACTATCTCATGTTCCGCCTTTGTGAGTGGCGCAAATCGCGACGTCATACAGATAAACTACTTGCATTTCCATTATCAGCTATATATTTATGTTTATCTATTCCTTAAACAATCATTCCGCCCCTCCAGAGAACACTTTCACACGTTACAAACGTTGTTATATAACAATGTCATTAAAAAATAACGTTTTTTTTTAATTTTCACATGTCCGTCATTTGTGATAAAACTTGACGTGATACGAAATTTTGAAGGTCATTTTTGGAATCTGCGCAAGAAATCCATTGAGATACACCTATTCATTTCAAAACAACAAAACCTTGCATATTAGTGTTTATCATTTGCTCCTCTGAAGGTGTCGTTCGAAAGCAGTGTAGCCTCCAGTTTTTGGGTATCTTGAGGACCCAATATTTCCTGAGCAACATCTGTGAGTCAAAAATTTACTAACTCTTTAAAAATAGTGTTTTCTTTTCGTTTTAGATATTCGAAGAGTAACTTAATAAGGAGCTTGAAGCAGCGACTTGTCACTAGTCGTCATCATCTTCATTTACCATTTCTGACTTTTCATATGGTTGAATAATCTTTCAGAAAAATCCAGTGGCTTATCTATAAGATTGCTATGCTTGAAACGCAAATGACGAGCATGTTTTGAAGGTTTCACAGCGTCATTTTTCAGAATTTCTGAGCATACTCTACACAAAGTTGGTGGCTATAGCTCACTGTTAAACCAAGCTTTAACTACTCCTCTCTGTTACACCTAACAAATTTTCTTTTGCTTTTTTTGTTTCTGTCATTCATTTTGAAGTTCCAATATATATCTTTTTCCCTCTTTCTTAAAAACTTGAAGCACTCTTACATGGCTTACTTTCGTGTTCAACATTACTTTTCTCAAAATTATTGTTCTTGCTGTTAAAGAAAGTTAAAAGGTTTCGATGTTCGACTTACTTTTTCTGAATTTTGTATGGTTTCGATGTTTGACTTACTTTTTCTGAATTTTGTATGGTTTCGATGTTTGACTTTCTTTGTTACCATTTTGTATGGTTTCAAATTTTAAAACACTATGATGCAAAGGATAACTTGCTTTCCGAAATACCACAACGCCGGTACAGCAAACAATACGCTCGGGCGCCGCGAATTTAATAACGTTTGGACAGGGCAAAATAAGAGCGACGTAATTTACAATAAGACATGTCGATAGGGGAGCTGACGCAATAAAGGCGAATCGATGTATGTATACTAGGGCCCAGCTTAGTGGCAACATAAGCCGTGCCAAGCGAAAACGCTTTCGGTGCTTAGTTAGACTGTAGAGAAAAAAACTTGACACTGCACGGCTAGTTGTACTATCGAACTCTTCGTATTACTTGACTCTCTCCGACTGATTCTTATCTATTACTTCTTCCTGCGATGGAAAAAGTAATACCCCACTAAAGGTCACGGCGTGCACACCAGTGCCGGCGAAAGGAATTTCTAAAGAGGACTGGTTGACGCGCAGGCTAAAACAGTAGGTTTTATATAGAGACAGAAAGATATAATGCATTAAATGTTTGCAAGAATTACTTGAAGAAGTAAAATACATACCAAAATCAAAATCGAAATATATGGTTACAGAAAATGAATTATCAAAACTCCCAGTATTAAAATTGAATAATAACAAAATCCGCGTATCATTTGTTGAGCTGCAAAAACGCTTTTACTGACCGATCGGAAATTTCTGCGGACCGACACCGGTCTGGAGACTTGCAGAAAATTTATACTGTGTGACGTACCTGCCAGCGGGACGCACATGACATAAAGGCAGATAGGAATCAGAGTACATGTCTGCGTAGCTCAGTTGGTAGAGCGACTTGTTCCGGATATGCGTACTCGGGTTCGAATCCCGGCGTAGACCAAAAATGACGGAGAAATTTACTTCGTTATAATGGCGCCCCAACAACCCGGATGGCCCGACCGTTCAAAATCTCGCAATGGTGTGATGTTCTTTCCACACCTCGAGATAGGAAAAATCAAAGAATCCCTTCTCCAGTGCTTCGAAAAATAAATGTGTGTGACGTTGCATTCCACACACCAGATTGACTTGTAGTTCTAAAGTGCACGTTCTACAGTGGTTGTCTGCCTGAAGCGATTCATGGTCACGGCTGATCCGTGGGCCATGCCCCCGGCCCTCTTTCGGGGGGGAGATGTGACGTACCTGCCAGCAGGACGCACATGACATAAAGGCGGATAGGAATCAGAATACATGTCTGCGTAGCTCAGTTGGTAGAGCGACTTGTTCCGGAATAAGCGTTCTCGGGTTCGAATCCCGGCGTAGACCAAAAATAACGGAGAAATTTACTTCGTTATAACTGGACGGCACCGATCTGCGTACCGGCCGTTAAAAACTACTATGACAGAACATTTTCGAAACAGATTCAGACTCAGCTACACATAATCCATAAAAAGAGGAATATCATTCAGTACGCAGGAAAAAAGACAAAATGTGTTTACCTGGGATCATCATCATCATCATTGTCAACCATTATCAATCCACTGCTGGACGAAGGTCTCCCCAAGTTTCCTCCACAACGGTCTGTCTTGTGCCAGTCTCCTCCATGTCACCCCTGCATACTTTCGAATTTCATCCACTCATCTCCCATCTGGTCTTCTTCTGGGTCTTTTCCTGTCCCTTGGAATCCAATCTAAAATTTCGGCTGTCCATCGATGATCTGTCCTTCTGGCAGTATGTCCAGCCCATTGCCATTTCAGGGATTTAACTCTGATCATGATGTGTTCCACTCTTGTCATTTTTCGGATCCACGAGTTCCTCTTCTTATCTCTCCTGGTTACACCAAGCATGCACCTCTCCATGCTTGTTTGAGTTGTCTGCAGCCTTTGTATGTCTCTTTTAGTTAAGGTCCACGTCTCTGCACCATACGTAAGCACTGGAAGGATGCATTGATCAAACACTTTTCTTTTAAGACATAATGGCATATTGCTCTTGAAAATTATGCTGTTTCTTCCAAAATCTCTCCAGGCAAGTTTTGTACGCCGATTAATTTCTTCATCAATGTGACCCTCACTTGATATCTGCTGTCCAAGATAAACGTATGTGTCTGTTATCTCAAGCTTTTCTCCATCAATCGATAAATCTTCATTTCTTGTAAAAGCATTGAAAAAAAAATTACCTGGGATAGCATGCATTATTTATTTCACTTGCACTGGTCATATGTTTCCCCCAGAGACGCAGAACTCCGACTTTCCACTTCCGGAGCTAAAACGATGCGGCGAAAATACCCCAATTTGTCTTTCATTTTAAATATGCTTTTAACTGCTATCTATCAATCTTTCAATTGTAAAGGTGTCACTGCAGCAGATTTATTTGTCACCTATCGTCATTTATGGATCTCCATTAGGAATTCAGATGCAATTAATAATATGGCTATACACGTAGTATCTCCTGGGCCCTAAAAACCGAGTTCATCATGGACGTAGTTGCACTTGATGTTCAGTATCATTTATTCATACTGAGGTCATGTGAAAAGTAGAAATTAAAAACAGAAGATATGAGGAAATGGAACTAAAACGTTTTATTTAATAATACTGTAATTTATATAATTATTTTCATGAATGTAAAAGTAAATACCTTCATTTTTTATATGTTTGAGATACATTAATCATTGTTGCCCAGGAAAGAACGTATTTCCACACGTGTTCTGTATAAGACCAATGAACTATCTTATACAGATATACAGCTTCCAGATATACAATAAAGTTTATGTAATTTTAAACAAATGTGCATATTTAAAATCAATTGACGACCAACACGCATGGAAGTATACTTTCCAAGTTACAAATTATTCTAAAAGATTAAAAAAACTAAATGAAAAAATAAATATTGCAATTTACCGACCTTTCTTTTAATTCACAAATGAGATTTTGTAAACTATTTTCTATATTGCATTAAGGCTGCTGCAGATTGTTCGAAACATCATTGCACCTTTTATAGCAAACTTAGATTTGGTGCTAATATCTGTTCATAGGGATCATTATTCAGGTATCATCATCTGCACAGACTTCTAGCCGCTGAACTGCAACTAAACGTTGTAACGTACCAGGTACGTCACATCTCCTGGTACGCTACATCATCTCCCCTTTTTTTTTTTTTTTTTTTTTGAAGTGCTGGAGAAGGGATTCTCTTATTTTTCCTATCTCGCGGTGTGCAAATAACATCACACCAATGCAAGATTTTGAACGGCCGGGTCATCCGGATAGTTCGGGCGCCGTTATAACGAAGTAAATTTCTCCGTCATTACCATCCGCGCCAGGATTCGAACCCGGGTCCCCTCATTCCGGAATAAGTTACTCTACCAATTGAGCTACGCAGACGTTTATTCTGATTGCTATCTGGCTTTATGTCGTGAGCGTCCTTCGGGCAGGTACGTCACATCTCCTGGTACGTTACATCGTACCAGGAATGATATTCGAAACGCATTGAAGCGATTTTGGCGGAAAATAAGGTAGCTCAAAAATCACTTTCGTTCAACAATAGCTTAGCGAGAGGCTGAAAAAGATCGATGGCGTGAGGTTAAAAGGTGAAATTCCAAGACCTGATAGAAGGCTGATGAATAAATATTATGCTGCTGATTTCCACCATACCCTCGTACAGTAATAAAAAAAACATTAAAAAGATATTACTCAATACTCCCTCAAAACTGATGAGCCCAAAACTGCATCCGCTTAGAAATGAGACCACAGATATAACACAACTGGTGGACATTAATGTTGCTCACATTAGTGTTTTTTTTATTGGAGATGTAACGATCACCGTCAGCAACTCAATGAGCTATAAGTAGTCGCCCGTCCCTAATTTAGGGCAGCTGGTTCCAGGGAATGGAAAGAGCCAGTGCCGTAAGACAAACACAAAAACCATGCCTCTCCGTGATTCGAACCCGAACTCCTTTTGGAGAATCATAAGGAACCATCGCTTTAACCACTGCGCCACCGGTGCGGCAATGTTATATTATATTTTAAGGATGCAAATTAAACACATAGATCTTATAAATCATGCTTTTAAAGCGTTCCAGCAGACAAATGTCGTATGAGTTCACAGCTGATGAAGCGCACGTTTTGTTCGGACGTGTACTTCCTCAGCTGTGAACTCGTGTAACATATGTTTGAACATTTAGTCACTTTTTTTTTCGAAAAAGATGTGTAAATGCTTTATTATCGGTTGAACATCGTTGTAGTTTCTGCTGTAGACAGCTAATAATTTGATGAGCGGTTCCTTCGTTCCTAAAGATGATGGAATCAAGATCTTTCGGCACTTCTGGGAGGTAATAGAGCAGGTCACACCTAAAGTGCGACAACATACTTCAGAAAATAACTGGACGACGATAAATACTCCTCATGGAGCTCTAGTGTTTTAGGGATATGTACAGTATTCTCTTACGCATCTAAAGTTTTTACCTGTTATCTCTTCTTTTCTCTAATAAATCTAGCAGCTCGGAAATGAAGTTATTCAATCAAACAAGCAACTGGAAATGCAAATTTACAGCATGTTCTTTCTTCTGTTTAAGTACACATTTGTTATGTAATTGGGATGTGTCTTTGAAAAACCATACACGTAATACTACACACAAATAAAACAAAATAGTTTAGCTTTCGTTAAAAAAGAAACAAATAAAATTTCCGTCAAAGCATTTCTAATTTCACCCATTTTGCACAGTTCTGGGAAATACATATTGTGTTTAGCTTTGACATTTTCTGACAGTGTTGTAAAAATGATGATAAATATTGGGTGTAAGAATATAGAAATCAATACGAAAACCTGTAAAATGTAGATGAACAGAATTTATATAAGAGGTACACAGAAAAACAGAAAGCCAAAATGGATTGTGTACGTAGCAGCACCAATATTAAACGCATATTGAATTGTTCTAAAAACAAGATTATAGCGAAAATACTTTCTGTTGTTGCAATCATCACTTTCGTTCGTCAAACTCAAGGCGATAGGCGTAACTCGGATCCAATTCCTGAAAATACAATTATTTATTTAGATAATGACACATATATATTTCCTAACAGAGAGCAAGTTTTTATTTTAAGTGTAAGAATTCCAGTAATTTCGATAACTGGTATGCGCATTTTTACGGTATTTCTTATCTTTTTATTACCTGCATCATTGGTTTCAGTTGAATGTAGCCGTGCTTCGTAATCTAAAATAGCCGTTATCAAAAAGCCTAGGTTGCTGAATTAGCATTTCAGATGCTAATTCAGCAACCTAAACTTTTGATAACGGCTGTTTTGAGATCACAAATATTTGATTTCAACGTCAGCTCTTTGTGAAAAGGATATTTTCCTTTCGGTTGTGAATTAAGTTTCTGAGCCAAAGTACACGTTTGACCCAGTGAATTTAATCGGGATTCCTTGTGGTACGTGTGCAGTTATTAGGGAAATATTAAACTTAAAAAAAAAATTCTGTTAAATGCTGAAAGCATAAATTCATTATAATATATTATGAAATTTAGATGCCCTGGAATAAATATTTATTGAATAGAAAAAGGCTTACGATAGTGTTCCTCGAAATCTGCTTTGGAAGGCTTTGACGATGACAAATATTGGTGAAGAAATAATCAGTGTTATTTTTTTTTTTTTTTTTTGGTTGGAGGTTTAACGACCACCGTGAGCAACTCAATGGGCTATAAGCAGTCGCCCGTCCTTAATTTAGGGTCACTGGTTCCAGGGAAGGGAGAGAGCAAGTGCCGTAAGACAAATAAGACATCCATTCCTGACCGGGATTCGAACCCGGACCCCTTACGGACGAATGATCAGAGGCCAGCGCCTTAGACCACTGCGCCACCGGGGCGGGGCGGCTCAGTGTTATTCAAGAGATATAGAGTGACAATTAATGTATTACAAAGTGTGGACAAAAGCCATCAAAAATTTTTGTGAGTAGTAAAGTTCTTTTACAGGGATGCTGTATGTTCCCTACATTATTTACGATCTATATTGAAGTTTGTCTCATAGAATAGTCGGCAAAGTGCAAAAATTTGGTATTACGGATTCAGATCGATTTCGCGTGTCATTGGCTCTTTGAGGATGATCAAGTAATCTTGGCATAAAATAAAGAAAAGGTAGCTTATATGTTTCATAAACTAATCTCTGAATATGACCGTTGGGGACTTAAAATTAACGGAAATAAAACTGAGCACTTGTGCTATGATCTTAGAGGCTTCATTAAGATAACCGACAATATTACGTTCAGAAAGGTTGAGGCATATAAATAACTCCGATCCATAATACATCACTCCGGTACATGTCATCATGACATTGATCGGAGAATGCGCAGGTCAGGAAAACTATATCTGTTTTGAATTCATATTCTTTGGAGCAGCAATGTCTTTCCAAGGGTAAAATGACACCTTTTTTCTGCGATTGTACGGGGCATCATTTTATATGGTGCGGCGACATGGACTAAAAAAAGACATCAACAAAGACTATTGGCTTGAAAGATGGACTTTTGGAGGCATTCTGCAAGAAAATCCAGATGTGAAAACGTGCGTAATACAAAAAAATGAGATATTATGAGTTTTATAATAGACATTCTTCAAAATATCGTAATGCTGACATTACAATAATTCGGCCATGTAAGCAGAATGTCATCAGGAGTGATTTCCTGAATTTCTGAAAGAGTAAGAGGCTCCAGGAAAGAGGGCAAGAGAAAACCCCCGAAGAAACTGAATGGAGGAAGTTAACTCAAGTTTAGAAATGGAGTGATGGTGTTCGATAGAGATAAGTGGAGGAAGAATCTGGATGAACTATATGGTCGAGAAAATCCGCTTAGTAGTGAAAATTCCTGATGTTAATTATGATAAAATGATTATCATGTCAGCTTTGTGATTTAAAGAATTAGCAACATACCGAAACTCACATTTTGTAATAAAATTTGAAGCAGAATTAAAACAGAAAGATAAATATTTCTGTTTTAGTTTCTCTTTTAGTTTAAAAGTTTATATAAAAACAAAACTAAGAATTTTCAGTACAAGCCATTGTTCGATTCTCGCATTAGTCATCCACGAAAAGAGACCCGGTTTACATCCACATGCCAAACTGGACATGACCATCTGCTATTTGGACACAGTTGGCGGGGTAGCACAATATCTTCGCGCACACCATGTGAAACATTACTTCTGCGTCAAATAAACGCAGACATTATGTGATCTTCTAAAGGCTTTTGTGTAAGATTTACTTCAGAAGGATGAGTTACAATCGAATGGTAAATGATATAACGTTTATGTTCGTCAGAATAGTGTTGGGAGGTCTTATTAACTTATAGAAATTGAGGTCCCTTTTTTCTGTAGAATTTGGTTCTGCAGTAGTATAGAGATGTTTTTTTTTATTTAATAGACATTTCCAGAAACATTTCTTGGTTACTCGCCTTCCTGGTTTCCCACATTTTGGCATAGGCTATACAAAATTGTGACCTTATTTTAATGAGTATATAGTTTGATAGATAACTGTGATGGGATTTTTGCCTTTTTAACCATACAAATATTTATGGTGGTCGATATCTTGGTTATTCAGTTTTAATGATGATTTTGCACTCTATAAATTTCCATTGAATATGTACTCCATTTACTTACTCTGTTTAAATCTAGTTTTGTTAGCAATAACGTAAAAAGGAATAGCATATTGTCCTTCTCCAAACATTGGATGCAGCGTTGTCTCTGAAATGTTGGTAAAATACCTTTCATTTCGCAAATTTATTTTAATGTTATCTTGATTTTGGGATGAATATATATATATATATATTTTTTCATGAAATTCGGAAATTTGAGACTTGGTCGTTCTGGATGGTGTAGTGGTTAGCATACCCGGCCGCTATCTGGGAGACGCGGGTTCGAGTCCCGCTCCAGGAGGATGAAATTTTCAAGTTTACGGATATATTCTGACTTAACATTCTTGTCACATTTACACCAAAAATCAGATTGTCATCTTCAAAATTTAAATTACATGGTGTAATCCCGTATTAATTTCATCATATTTTTTATGATTTTGTAGTAGACCTATCCATTTGTGATTTTACACACGTACTAGGCTTACTGTACGAGAAGTAGCCGTTTTGCAATTGACTCCGTACGTATTTTTTAGCAGGCACTCGACTTCGATAAACGTTGTTCTGAGTGCGATGCGACAAGGGAAGCTTTAGTTGTATTACTACTTGAAGAACGTTCTGTTTCAACACTTATAGTACTTTTTATGGTGGAGAGCGATCGGTAGATTTGAAGCAGAATAATCGGAAGTTGACTTATCTAGATCACTCTTATTCAACCCTTTTTCCTTGCGTAGCCAACAATACAAATTTTGTTAAATTTGCACCCATAACTTTTTTTACAATTTATGAATTATCAAATGGAATTATTTAATACTAAAATGCATATGAATTACCAAACAACATTGTTTAATATTGTAAATATACAGGATTTGGAAAACGGCAATGCTTATTATGAATCATACAAATAGTACTGCAGTATTTATCTTATTAGAAAATATCCACTTAGTGAGCAGACTGGGCTTGTTTTTTCGAAGCTAGAAATTCAATTCCTGGAAGAAAGTTAGCAGGAAAACTCCAAGAATCGACGCTATATTTAAGCAGATAACTATGATCTCGTAAACGAGCAATTGGCAATGCTCGGGCAGATCCACAATGTTTTTAATTTCATCGCTATTCCTTTCCCCGAATAGATCGGAAAGCTTAGACTTCAAATCCGCACAGTCAAGCTTTTGAGCCTAGAAGCTTTTTCTTCTCGATGGGCTGAGCAAGTCTACACTTTTCGCGAAAGTTATTGCTAGATGGTCGATGAAACTCTCGTTGCCCAGAACACCTCAGATCTGGAACCCAAGATTAGCATTCATCTTCAAACGGGAAACAGATATTCTGAAACTCGGTTTACGAGAATGTTATATGACAGGGTAATCTATGCTTTACAGCCCGCGTCCAAACTAACACATTAGATCCTTCATTTATAACATGCAATTTAAAACCACTTAAATACACTTCACATTCCTCTGAACTGTTTGACAAACAGATGTACGGTTTATTCACATTTTCAGAATTTTCTTTCGGAATTATAATTGCATTACTCTGGGTGATTCCAAATGATAACAGCAATTTTGTACATACGTGCCCGAAAATGGGTGGTTATTTAGCTTTGTAATTCATGATGAATTATGATCGTTTAATCACGAATGTGTAATTCCTTTTCTGTTAAAAAGGGAATCACATCAGGTAATAACATCCAAAATATTAATCCTAACAGAACACACCATCTTTTTACACAAGAAATGGATGTACATACTGGTGACATTCATTTTGGTTAGGGTCTCTATTGAATGTTTGATTACACAGCACAAGCGCAAGATTTTGACGATATGTTAAGTGAAAGCCTCGAAAATCGCGATAGCATGTACAACTCCATACTCCATGTAGAACGATACCCGCAGAACACTATGGCGTTTTATTACCATACGGATCAATATGATCCGAATGATTCATGCACAACACTTTACGACTTTGTATACCGTGCCGAACAATATAATGATATATTTGTTTTGACCACTACAAAATCGAAGCTTTTCTTAAAGGGTAATATTAAAATTTCAGTAATTCGCCTGGAATCTTAATTTAAAATCTCATCGTTGATTAAGTGTGGATAATCGGACATTTTCGTCGATTTTAATACAACGTTATGATTGGAAGGTGGAAACAAATGTAATTGCAACATGATACTATAAAACCAAGTTGTCAGTATCTGCTCATACAATTACTGTTTCCATAATATACAAACCAGTGTAAAATTCAATATAAATGTAAATATAATTATGAAATATGTCTGGCTCCTTTGAAGGTGATTTGTTTAATTAAAGCTGTATATAAACCAAGCAATTTTTTTTATTGGAGGTCTAACGATTACCGTGAGCTACTCAGTGGGCTATAAGCAGTCGAAAATCCCTAATTTAGGGACAATGGTTGCAGGGAAGGGAAAGAGAGCCAGTGCCTTAAGAGAAACACAACGGATTCGAAATTGTTCCCATCTCGGACGAATGATCAGAAGCCATCGCTTAGACAACTACTCCACGGGGTAAGCAAACATGGACTTGCATAAACGAATCTACAGCTTATAATCAACACACTTTTTCTTAAATTCACGTTAAATCATCTATAGCAGAAGCCACAGTTGTCCTTAAATTTACGTGCATACAGTTATAAGAATTACCAGGTTGCTTACCTATTTTCACATTTCACTGCACGTTCCATTCTTTCTGCCGTCATGCTTCGTTCAAGCCTCCGGAGCGGTGTTCTATTTTTGTTCTTCAGGTTCTTTCAAATGTTCTACGAACGCTCAAGTCCATGAAGTGTCTTTTTGTCCAGGTTGCAAAATTGTATCCTCCTTCCTCCCCACTCTCCCCACAAGCGTGAAAAACCTAACTTTCGTTGCTAAAAACCCAATTCTTGAAATCAAAAAATTTTGATATTATCAACGAACATAAACTGCCTATTTACAAACATACAAAATGCCGAACGAAAATGTTAAAAACGTATATATAACTATTTACATACGACTCATTCTTTCCACTCCAACTGCAGTACAAGGTACATGGAAAACAAACATATGTCCCAGTTCTGATACCACATAGCTCAACACACCCTTAGGCACAAAAATGTAATAGCATAAAAACAATAATTAAAAGAGCTATTACACATTCTTCTAAAGAATAATTTCGTAGTGAAGAAATACATTATATTAAAGAAATCACATACTGCTATGGATACCCTCCACAGAAGGTAAATAAATGGATCTATGAAGTACAAGTAAAGATGCAGGATACATATTCACCTAAAAGAAAAAAACAATTACAGTATGTCGGTGCAACACCTTACCTACCAGAAATCTCTACGGAAATCAATAAATTATGCCATGAATAGGGAATTGAGATGGAAAAAAAAGTAATGACTATTGGAGATATGATAATTAATAACAGTGGAAATTGTAGTATCTCGGAAAAAGCTGATGTGTATGAAATACCTGAAAGTGAAATTCCACCAATATCGTATATTGGAAGTACTAAAAATTAGTTAAAACATCGCTTACAACAACATATTAAAAATTGGCAAAAAAAAGAAGCAAAAACAGCACTAATACAATACTGTCTAGATAACCAGACATACCAGAATTTTGAAGATAATAAAATAATAAAGTCATGTCGCAATGAGAGACACCTACGTACTGCAGAATCTGTATTAATTGAAAAAAATAGAGACAGAATTTGTAATAATAACGATCTAAATATCCTTAATAAAAAATGGAAAGAACTAATAAAAATTGACCAAAAAAAAAAAAAAAACACAGAAGGGGAAAAAAAATGAAGAGTTTACTAAAGTCAATAACAGATGGAGCCACGGTGGAAGCCTTTCGTGGATGACGATGGGGCGGGGCTAGGAAGCCGGGCGTGTCGCTCACTCTTGCTGCAGTGGCAGAAGAGGAAATATCTAGAACGTCTCCTGAAGATAACCTAGTAGAGGGTAGAAAGTACTTGAGGCAGTCTGCGTTGGAATGACTTAGGGTGTGGTTGATTCTTCATGGGGTGTTGAAAAGAAGAGTCGTATGTAAATAGCTGTATATACGTTTTTTAACATTTTCGTTCGGCATTTTGTATGTTTGTAAATAGGCAGTTTATGTTCGTTGATAATATCAAAAGATTTTGTGTTCAAGAATTAGGTTTTTAGCAACGAAGGTTAGGTTTTTCACGCTGGTGGGAAGGGTGGGGAGGATACAATTTTGCAACCTGGAAAACAAGGCACTCATGTACTTGAGCGTTCGTAGAACATTTGAAAGAACCTGAAGACCAAAAATAGAACACCGCACCGGAGGCTTGAACCAAGCATAAGGGCAAAAAGAATGAAACGTGCAGTGAAATGTGAACATAGGTAAGCAACCTTGTAATTATTTTTCTTAAATATTTTAAAAGCATTTCCCAAATTTATATATATATATATATATATACATATATATATATACATATATATATCATCAGTTTCAACCATTATCAATCCACTTCTGGATGAAGGTCCCCCAAGTTTCTTCCACAATTGTCTGTCTTGAGCATGTCTCTTCCAAGTCACTCCGGCACGCTCTCGGATTTGAGGCACCCATTTTCCATGGGGTCTTCTTCTGGGTCTTTTTCTGTCCGTCGGAACTTTCGTTGTCCATCGGATGTCCGTTCTTATGGAAACATGTCCAGCCCATTACTTGTTCTTGACAGACGTTGTGTTGGTGGCTCCTACATTTTATGCATTCTAGTGTGATATAACTCGTCCCGCACTCACCAGTTGCGTATCCCCACCTTTCTAAAAGTACTGTTCACGTTTTGAGCTACTTTTCTGGCGATATCGTCCATGTATTTGTTAATATTCCTCCGTTTACTTATGTTTAGCTTGTTTGCTTGGAATCTTCCAACATGGTGGCTTCCGGTCTATCCCTATCATCTCTGATCGTGTCGTATGCTAGTCACTTCGCACTTCCCGCATTCATTGAAATTGAGGTTATCTCGTCCTCAGATGTGTCTGCGCATGTGCTTTCCTAGCTTCCTGATACACCTGCTCCGGTGCCTTCACTGCACTTGGCTGATTCTCCTTCTTCTGCTTGTGCTTCTGCCTTGTGCCCTTCCTAGGTACTCCTAGGACTACTGCCTTACTTCTTGCTTGTGCTCCTCTTCCCTTACTGCTTTCTGTGCCACCGGATAAACACAGACCTCTCTTCCGAGGAAGTGTCATTTGCCTCTACAGTACAGTGAGGCTCTGCTTCTACGTCAGCTTTTTCTCAACCTGATGGTCTCTTGTAATTAACACCTATTACTCAGGTATCTAAACACAAGGTAAAGGTAAGGATTGAAAAAATTCGCAGATTGGTTGTGAGTTCCATAATCTACTGGACAGAGGTGTGCTCTTGACAGACGAATACTGCTCTACCGCGCTACTTTGAGGCTCTCTTACGTCATGTGTAGTCCAGAGCAGCACGCACAAGGAATAGGAAAATAAAGTAAACGGTGTTTCTAATACTTAAGAAATAAACAAACCTGGAGTTTCTGAATTTTTTCTCTTTACTCCTCTGAAAAAATATTTTAAATGTGTGTAAACTGTGTTTTAAAAATTCAACCGACGGCTAGGGGTAAAAACCTTCCTAGCCAGTTTGGAAATCTAAACATTTTATTTGAACATAATAGCAGAAGATTTTGAGAGCTTGATAAGGTTGTATATATAGTAAGTTCGAATAAAAAAGTTTTAAGTACGGTATTTACAAATAATTGAATAGATCGTATGAAAGTGCAAACAAAATGTAAATACAATTTAAAACATACAACCAATGTGCAAGAAATTCAGTAAATACAGTTTCAAGGGGAAAAGAGCAAATTCAATGTATTTGAAAACAACTCTTTACAAAATATAAAATATACAAATGATATGCAAGAAAATAAACAAATTGCAAATTGTGCGTGTTTTAAACAAATGATTCTACAACTTTAATAAAACAAATTCAAGTGGCAGGGTCTGACGACTAGACAATATATGTAACTAAATTCTCACCTTTCATCATGGCACGTAAACTGCACAAATAATTAATGATCTGAATAACGGAATTTTAAAGGCGTAGACTGCAAAATGTTAACCAAAAATGTAGCGGATTTACGATGCCGCATTACATCACACACTGCGGAATGTTTTATGTTAGCTAATAAAAGTTATTGACAATACACAGCAATTATCGCCAAGATAAAAAGAAGATATATACGCACACGCGCACACAGCTTGTAAGAAACATCGCAGCTGCAATAATGACCATCATAAAAGAAGGGCTGACATAAATCATCTTAAAATGCAGTGAGCTCCTCTCTCAATAGGTGTTTTGCACGAACTGAACACAGGACGTGTTTTAGCACTTAACGTAGAGAGAAATCATAAGCAACTTTTTTCTGCGCTTGTTAAATAATAGAAACTGCTGTGAGATGTAAAAATGATTTCTTTTTCCAACAGCTTCCTCATTTATTCGATTTCATTTCTTGCTGTTAATTTCGACTAAATTCGAAAATCCGCAGTTGTAATTCTTCGGAATAGTAACAGTTGTTTAATGGCTCTACATGACAGCTCTGGATAATCATGTCGAGCATATAATCAAAAATTAAGGATTGTACTCACTGTAGAAGATGTTACTTTTTTATTCTAAAAATAATTTATTTAAATTATTCAAAAGACAAATGTTTACTATATGTAATCGAGGAATCACTCACTCGTTCTCACATTTAAATAGGTATCTTAAAATATATGGATACGTCGTTGAAATTCTTTCTGGTGTGGTGAAGCTTGGGATAACTGTGGTCAACTGCTTGGGCTATGAGTATTCACCCGTCCCTAATTTAAAGGCAAAGGTTCCAGCGAAAAGAGTCAGCCAGGGCAGTAAGATTAGTATAAAAAACATTTCTCACCCGACTTCAACCACCGACCCATCTTGGAGTAATTGTCAAAATCCAGTGCCTTGACCCTCTATGAAGTCCTGTTTTAGAATTTCGTAGTAATTAAGTTTATTGCAAAAATAGTAGGCTAGGAACAGAAAACCTTACCAGTTGTGAGATTTAATATGAAAATCATACGGTGCCTATATTATTACTTTCCGCCATGTTTTTATAGACCAGATTTGTTCGCTTTGAACATGCTTTGAACATGCCAAACTTCTTAATTTCATGTACCTAAACACGTCTTACCTACAGCTTAACGAACGTCAACGCAAAAAAACAACGAACTTTAGACAACAGTTGAGTCGTGAATTTATTTTTAAGTGAAAATAATGTGACCTTTATATTTTGAAGTTCAGTTCATATACGAATGTTATCGTAAGTGATATCTGCACTTGGATAAATGCTGATCGTTAATAAAATAGATGAAATGTTTAAATATAAGGATTGCAAGTTTCATGAGGAATAATATTGTGTTTAAAACAAAACGGCTGTATCAATTCTGAGTCTTTGCATGCTGTGTTGAATGCAGTACTACTGTTTTCGCCGAAGTTAAACACTTTCTTGAGACATACATTCATCCGAATATCTTAAAGCTGTCACTGATAGCCGAATCAACAAAATACATTGTTATTGAAATATGATTTTTTCATTGAAGTCATTGCCTTTATTATACATTGGATATAAAATCTACTACTACCTTCGGTCTAAGTGATCGCTTTTGTAAATGTTGCATTAAAATTCGACAGCATTACTATTTTATTACGCTATTAATATTCACTTCGTTATATTTTAGGGAAATAATTTTTAATATTTTCTGAGAAAATGCTATGAGTACGAGTTCGACTTAGGTATTTGGACGATTCTAAAATGATGATCGAGGTACACGTTTCAGTGCTTCAGAAATAAATGAAAGAAGCCCATTTCAGAGGCGTATCCGCGCTCGGCCGTCTACTTGATGCAACAGGAATCTCGAATAGTCAGGCCTCTCTTCCAATCATTTACGATCCACTCTCAATTATCTTTGGCCAATTCATGCGTTCTTTGGGATGACGTGCAGTGAGCGTGGGCACCTGGAAGAGTGTTCGGCTAAGCAAGCTAATGCGCAGAAGGCTGTGATGAACTGTGTCCTGTAACACCATGCAGTGATCACCGCTGTTGTAGTTGCAGGGGATTTGTCTCACTGCAGCGCTGCGGCACCTGTGAACACTGCAAAACAGTCTCCGCTCCCCTCAGGCATCAATGAGCTGTGGAACACACACGGCTATACGACGGTTTGTTGTTTGGTCATCTGTGCAGCACGTTTGATACGTAAAACGTACAGCGGCAATTGAACAATCCACAATCCACGCCATTTCCGAGATCGTAGTACCGAGGTACTATGCCATCACAAATTTTTTCCTTTATCAAACTCCGATAAATTAACACCATTTCCTATTCATACTCCCAACACTCTACTAACCGAAAGCCGGTTCTTGAGTTGAATATATACTGCTCTGTGAACTTCACCTGCATTACCGTTCGGTCTCTAGGCGCTCTCATTTCTCTAGGAGGGGGTAGTCATAATGGAATGGACATCGGTGTATACATCACTGCAGAGAATTAGATTTTTGAGCTGGAAAATTCATGCGAAAATAAAAGATTTCCTTTTCGTTTCAGAAAAACATGTTTAATAAAGAATTGAAGAGATTAGGAATTGGGAATATACATGGGACGAGATTTTGACAATTTTTACTCTCTGTGAGAATTGAGATATTTCGTTTTAGGAAACAGCCGAAAAAGAAGAAACCATTCCTTTCTGCTGACGAAGTCCTTTAATTCTGTGAATAACAACTTACAGTCAACATCACACTCAGACGAGACATTACCATACGTATTGCTTAACTGATTTAAGAATTATGAATAAAAAACCAATAGTTTAAGAATATCAATAGTAACATAAAATGAACTGTGAAATTGGCCGATTCTTGAAATTCATGCACCTCATATTTTAAACTGAAATTTCAGAATCCCTTGGAGAGCTATTCAACATCTAATTAGTTTTGAGGTTGATTTAAATAAATTATTTATGAATAGCTCCATACAAATTATGCGAATAAGAGGAAAACGCGCAATTTCACAAAATACATAATATTCTGCAAAGTTCTGCAACTGTCGCATAATTTTATTCCACAGTTTTCCCCTTTCATGTTACTATCGGCTTAATCTAAGGATTTACTTTTATGCAGTGATGTGAGAAATCCCTAAATAGAACTATTGACTGACTAGTCGATATTGCATTTGAATATCACCTGAATTAGTAACTAATTTTTAGCCGAAACATTTGAGTTGTTAACGCGACTGATTTGTAGTTTAGTAACTCTACCAACTAAAGGATAAATTCAGTAATGGAATGATAATTTGTGTATGCTCCATAGTTACACTCACACACATCCCATCCCATCCTACGCCAAGAAACAATTAATATTCCTTCATACATCTTCAAAATTTGTATTCCTTCATACATTATTTTTTTTCTGAACCAGGATGGAACACCTAATAAGATAGATTTATTCGATAAGTTAGTGGCTATTGGCAAAAATGACTGCAAGGAGCTAGAGTGAATAAACGATTAATTCGATTACTTTTGATAATCAGTTCTTTGGATTGTTCAGAACTATCGACTAAGTTACTAATTTTCAGTTGAAATCGGCCATCACTACTACTTTCTATTGGTTGCATTTAATTACTATTTTTTGGATGATGTGAAGCAGGAAAATCTGTAGTCAGCGCTCCAGATATTTTGGAAACGAGGCCAGGATCATCAGAACATTCTTAGCAGAACGTTCCTAATCAGGCTGCTACCGCAGTGATCTTAAAATGATCCTTTTATTTCCAAGCAATGGTTTTCCAGAAAAACTGCACAATGATCTCGACATCACTAATTGCACCTCGGAGTTACTTACTTCTGCTCGAGGCGGAGTTACTTTCTTTGTCGTTTAACCGTTGATATAAGAAGCATACGGGTAAATACATTACAGAACAACATGTAAATTTTAGAAACTCTTAAGAAGAAAGCTCGAAATTCAATTATAAAAGACATAAAATAGAGTTCTCGAAATTCCACATTTAACTTTTTCCTAAACTTCAAGTAAAGTGAAATTTTAAGAACTCTTTACCTTATAGTAATTTCTAGAAAAAGCAAAATATTTTAAAAATTTTGAAAATAAAAGCTGATAGTTTTTAAAATATTTAACTTTTGGGACGGGATGCTAAGTTTCCAATGAAATTTTTAAAATAAAAAATTCAACAAAAAATGCTGTGGGTTAGGAAAAGAATGGTTTCGTGGCGTTTGCTCCTATGGTGTGTCACAAGAAGAAGCTTGAGGTGAATTTCACACTTGGGTACTGTATATATTACGCATTTTTTTAGCACATTACCGCCAGAAAGCGAATTTTACTCCAGGTGTTTACCCACTGGTGAAGATTCCCGGGTCGATCTGTAACATTTCCATGCCGTTAAAATCTTACTACACTTCGTAAAACTCCTGAAGCAGCGACAACATCGATTTCCCGTACACATGCCGTAACATACCAACAACAGTATTTCTGTACTTTATGCATAAACGTCGTCAGGACATCACTTTACGTAAAGCCCTAATTGCATTGTTGGCAATATATTCAGGAAAGTTGTAAACCAAGCGGTGAAGTGAGCCGATTTCCTCTTCCCGTAGGGTACTTCTAATTCGAGCTCGCATGACATCGCTGTGCTGTTATTTTGCTAATTCATATAACACGCTAACAACTGATTCCTAGTTCTCTCTATATTTCATATCAGAAATGTTTCTTTCAAAATAACAATAATTTTGAAAGGAACATTTTCTGAAATAAATAGGCTATAAAACCTTGGGTAAGAGCATCAAGAAGAAACAGGGCAATTTTTAAGAACAATTTAACATTATACATTGAAGGAAAACAATTTAATTAATGTATGTTTCCAAATTTTATTTTTTCGGTTCAGATGCATGATTCTTTAATAAAATCCACATTCAAGTGTTACAAACCACTGAAAAAAAACATGGATTGGTGCATGTGTTCCATGAAAGCTAGTCATGATCGCCATGACTAGCCCACGAGAGAATGGTGATAGAGGAAGAGCTGTCACATGGAACTATATACTGTTTAAATAGTAGCGTTAAAGTTATGATAAACATATTGGAAATGGAACATATGAGTCCAATGAATATGATTAAAGGGTTTTAGTGATTTATAAAGAGATACTTGTACTTAGGTTATTGAGGTAGGGCTTTCCTATACCTCCTTTTGTGTTTTGAAATTTCTTTTCATGTGTTTTCTACACCCACTTTGGAGCTTTTCTCGTTGCAGGTCCCACGCCGGAGTGCTTGCTTTCTTTCGAAGCTCCCTGAAGGATGTATTTTAAATCTCGTGTGAATGCGACAAAAAGACTTTGAATTAATGTCTGTGTGTAGTATTAAAGAAGAAAAGAGGTTGCATAAAAAGTAGATGAATTTATGGGATTTCCCAGAGTTGACCCTCAAAGTGCAAGCGTTGAGTGGCCGAGAGTGTTTAAATCTGTTTTATGTGAATTAAGCTCTGTGACTCCTAACCTTCGGGGAGGGGTATACGGGGACTTCAGGAATCCCCAGCGGTCACAATCTGTAGTGTGTTCCATGGGGTGCTCTGATCACTGAAGACAAGAATCTTTTTTGGGGTTTTATTAAAACATTGTGAAACTTAAAATAGCGACCTCTTGTCTCAAATGGTTTAGTTGCGTGAACACCGATGAGCTTTAATAGCATTTCGAAAAGGGGGTCCTAATGATATATACCTACTATTAAAATTGTTTTAAATAAGTAAAAAACTATTAAATGTAAATATGCCTACTCTCAGAGATACAGCTATCCTGATTGCAGACAGATGCTTCCGTTGGGAAACACAGGGAAATTCCTTTAAGTAACAAAACATTCACCCAAATAGAGAGTTCCATTTGCAGAAACTATAGCCCAGTGGAGCTATTGTAGCTTCATATTTGGTTTCAGCATCCGTAAGTACAAACTAAACAGTTTGTTTTCTTTGAAACAAAACCATTGTTGGTTAGTGATATAATCATTCGGCGTCTTCTGGTTCTACAACATGCTTTCCAAAGGGCAGCTTCATATCTCTTACAGACCCAAACAAATCAAGTAAGAGTATATGGTAAAATACAATGCGAAATGAAACCCTTCCCAATACAAATCAGCAGTACTTTAACATAGGCTACTGCAGACATCAATACTATTTTAGTGTGGTCTGTGGGAAGCATTTAAACTTTTTTAAGGTTCTCACCTACTTAAGATTTAGCCAAAAGCAACGCACACGCTCTAACTCTGCTTCATTACTTTTACTTTATAACTTTACTATCTGAACATCTGTTTATTTCTAATTCCTGGACGGTTTGATCTCATGGGTTACATCTTTCTCGTCTTGCAGGATTCGGCTGAACTGCATATGGGCCACTGAATCTTTTTAGGGTCCAGTAATCGAAGACGGCTTTTAGGTTACTGAAGTTTTGCTTCAGAATTTTGAATCTTGATCCTTGATCAATACAGGTGCATTCTTATACAAAATTAACATCTTGTCGTTATGTCGAAGCTACGTTTTAAATTCAGATACATTTCATCAAATTTTTCCGTTGATACCGGCTACTGAACTTTCACATGCGGAAAAATTATGACACGTAATCTTTGGTTGTTGTACCCATGTAGTTTTAAGTTGTGTTAGAACAAGAAGTACAATTTTCTGAAATATAAATACTCATATCTAATGCGCACATGCAGTACTGTGGGATGAGTACATAGAATATATGTTTTACAGAGTTGCACTAGTACCTTTTCACAAACCTCTAATTGTTGATTTTTGCCGATGTTCCTTAATAATCATTGAAGAATAACCAGCATCGCCTATAACAAGAGAAGAAAAACGTTTACTCATATTCACAGAGCAAAAAGACGTTTAATTTTTCTCTTACCAAAAATCTTGAGGTAAAAGTTATATGTCGAATAATTTACATTGTACATGCGGGGAACAATAGTAAATGTATGCTTAACAGTCAAGCAATGCATCTAAGCTAGATTTTCTAAGAGATTTGACGCTAAAAAGTTAGCAGATTCATCATTTCCTTTCCCATATAAAAATAAGTACGGTGGAACTCAGATTAAAATTAAAAAAAAACATTTAAATATTTACATATGTAATTTCATTCCGTTTGAAGGTATTTGAAATCTTCCTAAATCAAGATGAGCTGCTTGAAACATCACCACTACACATTCGTCAGAAAAAAAAGGTTCTCTGTTTTTGCTATTGAGTCCGTAGTTAATACGTTTCTTAGGAACATCATGCAAAATACAAACAAAATGAGCAGAACTGACTTCCTTGATTCATCAAAAGCATTTACCCCTGAAACAACAATTGAATCACCTTGTTCGGAGGTAAGTATACTATTCAGGCCGGCCTTTTGCAGCTACTACCTGTGCAGAAACATCAAAAAATGCTGAAACCCAATACTGATGGCAATAGGAAACAAATGCTTCTATTTTTTACTGAAAAACTACATTTTACTTTTTTCTTAAAGTGAAATAGATTCTTACCCTCCCTACTAAATCGCTGAATACAAAATATCAAGAACAATGTCAGCTTGCTCTAGTTTGAAAAAGTCAAAGCTCCTACAGCAGCGTGTTTTTTCCGTTAATTTAAGACGTGGTACAAACTTTCTTTTTAGTAATGTATTTACAATACGTTTTACTAATGTTTAGTAATATTTGAAAACTGTATATCTGGAATATATTCGTACAGCAATTTATAGTAAAGTTTGAAAGTACTCAGAAATGATATTGAAAAAAGCATAATTTCTGAGTACCTTAAAAATTTGTTACAGGTTGTGAGGTCTCCATTTTTTGCGGATTTACCTCTGACCTGCTTACTGCAAATGGGTACTACAAAAACTATTTTTATTTTCTTTTTTTTTTTTTTTTACCAAGACGAACCTGATGCACAAACTTTTTGAATTTTTGAACGTAGGGACAACTGGAATGAATCTCTGTTAGGAAAAAAAGGCATTTTTTATGTTGCCCAAGCGCTGTTTTTATCAGAATATCTAAACTTTTAGCTTTACGCTCCCTGCCAAGATATATACCGACAGATAATGACATAAATAAAATCATTATTTTTTTACTTTATGCTAGTGTTAAATAATAACGGACATTGGTATAGAGAAAATTATTATTTTCTACTTTTCGCCAATCTTATATCGTGATGCATATCGATAAAAATAAAATCAATATTTATTACTTTTTGCTAATCTCAACAGCCTGTTCCCTATCTAAATTTGGTTGAAATGTGTTACACTAATTTGTTGTTATAAATATATATATATATGAAATTGATAAAACTGTTTTTTACAAATCTTTTTGTGAGGCCTAGTTGTTCTACCCGAAGGGACCTCATTCTTTGGAAATAGAGGTTTCGGTAACAGGTATAGAGCTTTTCAATAATTTCGGGTTCAGAGAAATTTTTAAATACTTTTAATAATACATGCACTGTCAGATGAATCAAAAGTGAAATGAATGATTTTAGTTTTCCTAATACGGACTTGCTACATTTCTAACAAAATGCAGTTCTATCATAAACTGATCGAGACAAATTTCTGAAAACATTATTCGATAATTCCTCTTCTTCGTTGTTTCTTAGGCAGCTCAAATAACAAAAAATACGGAATTATATAATTCGTCAACACAGTATCTGATTCTGGAAGGAAGTTAGGTCTCATGCAGGATTTCTAAGTTAACGTGAGGGGTGATATCCCTTCAGATACACCATGCATTTTCGTGTATTTTTAAGGGAGAAACCTGGCATATTGAAGTAATTAAATTAAATATTTAAAGCTCAGTAAAAATTGTGCTTTTGTGAAATTTGTGTGAACAGGTTTCCGCAAATTTACGCAGGCTTTTTAAAAGCGTTTTAAGTTATTTAATTGAATTTTCCCAGGAAGCAATTTTTCGTAGCAGGAAATGATCGGGAACTACTGGATATACCCTATTAGTCACCTGACTATAAAATGCAGCAAACTGCGTTTAAAAGTTCAAAAGATATTGCATGGTCAGAACACATCCAAACGTCCCCAAAACATCTCAGGAGACATTAGAGTATCTTATTTCCGAAACTGAAGATTGTCGGTTTATAACACATCATACGATCCCTCCAAACAGATCAGAACTGTTTAAAATAACTTTTATTTTGATATTCAAGTTTTTCGGACATCCAGGGAAGAATAGGAATTACGAAGATTTTACCTGCTCAGGATAAAGAACAATTAGTAGTTTATTTCAAGAAGATTTGAAATTGGAAAGTGTTCCATGGGACATAACAATTCTTAGTCAGAAAGCGGTTGAACAAGTGATTTGTTGCCACTTTGAGAAGCAGAACCTGAAAAATGCGCCGATCGATTTACTTGATTGAGGCTGATGCTTGAAAAACAATTATACTTTATTATTCTTAACATTCTTAAGGGGCAGCTTAACAATTCACCTTTTATTGCTATTCCAGACAGATACTGCAATGTATGTGAAAACGACTTGTGATGAGAGAAATTTGAAATAAACAACACTTGTTTTGTGATAACCGAATGTTTTATTTTACATGTTGCTTATTAGGTAAATGATTTAAACTTTCTGGCGTAGACTATAATCATTGGGGTTACACTTCGTGAAATTCAAACTTTGATCAGAGTAACATGCAGGAAATCATTCGATGCGGAATGTTGGGGTCATTAACCAACATTCTCCGATGATGATTATGTTATGTATCTCCTTGCATGAAAATACTACATATTACACGCACCGAGGATCATTTGCAGGAAGAAAAACAACATGCAGGAAATCCTTCGACACAGAAAGTTGGAAAATGACCTGAAGAGATATTCTCAATACAGCGGGTAATAAAGGTTGACAGTGATGATGATGTCATGCGTTTGTTTGTATGAAAATAATGATAAATGAACCGAAAATCATTTTGTCGATTACAGACTTCAATTTATGGCACTTTGTCACACCATTATTGACTATCAGAGTGTTTTCTGACTTCTGTTCTCCGGACTTTGGTGGAAATCCTACTTGTGGAAGGAACGGGACTAAATTTCGCGGCTAACAATGGAAAACACTGAGCGATTTCCCACACAAATCTATGACACAACACTAATTCGTTCAATACCAACCAGTATAAAGATTAATTTAATCCGACGTATAATTAGTTTTGTATCGTCTTCGTTTTATCAAATATAAAAGTTTCTATGCCAGACAAACAATGTCAGATAAGTCCATGTCCATGTGCCTACATATGCAATTAAGATTCATTACTTGTCATTGGCACCTTAAAATCACTTGCAGCTTCATTAAAAGCGTTTAAATAAGATCATCTGTTTCCTTTTTCTCCGAGTATACACGGTTAGAAACGGCCAAAAAATTCAGATTATACACATTTTACTTCAGGATATTGTCAAAACGCACAAATGTTCAACGGTTTGTGTGCAGCTACACTTAATGTTAGCATACAATATACAGACAGTCTCAAATGCTATTAAATCAGTATACATCCAAAAAGTTTTGATGCTGAGCAGTTTCCTTAAAGCATGTGATAAATAATATCAATTGCAGATGAGACTACATTATAAGTTTGTGTGTAGTGAAACATTTGGTGATGCACGGATTCTTGATGAGTAAACTCGATGTTCCTTTTATTCTTCTCTTTCACACTTTGACCTGCGTATCTTATTTGTCTATTCCATATTTGGCAATATGTCTCCGGGAAATTAGCACTTTAATTATGTCATTGCTGGTAGTTCACATTCAACAGAATTTTCTGAGGGAGACACTCAAGCCTAGCACAGGTCAGTGTATTAAAAAATGAGTTTGCGATGTGACGCAATGTGCGTGTTCTTGCTACATTTATAAGTGTACGATGTCATCGCTCTGTCTACGTTATTTTTATAAACAACAAATAGCAACTGAAAAATTGTTCATCGACACCGCTGGGATCGAACCCCAGATCTCTCGATAACTAGCCGAGTGCGTTCGCTTTACGCTACGGTGCCAACAATTCACAGCGCTATTCGTGGTTTATCAGTCAGCATGTGACTACACAATTCCATATTGATGGGCTCAGCAACTGATGTGTCGCCATCTAGTGGCATTCATCAAAGCAAACTGTTTAGTTACAGCTGATAAATCCAAAGAGTTATAGGAATGGTGAATAAATTTCAAATACGTGGAGATAATATAAACGAACCATGTCATCGCTCTGTCCACGTTATTTTTATAAACAAGGAATAGCAACAGAAAAACTGTTCATCGACACCGCTGGGGTCGAACCCCAAATCTCTCGATAACTAGCCGAGTGCGTTCGCTTTACGCTCACGTGGAGATAATATAAAAAGCGATGACATCGTACATTTATATTATCTCCACGTATTTGAAATTTATTCACCTTGCTACATTTGTTTTAATTTCTCTTTACCGTACACCTATTGGACTGAGGATCAAATAAAAGGGGATTGTCCAAGTGTTAAATATGATCATCAGATCGGTAGAGTGAAATGAATAATTTTGAGTGGTAGATTCTAAGATGTGCAAACACTTATTTATTTGTATATCTTGTGACACACGTCTTTAAAATGTAAGCACCTTTAAGCCTGAAGTTACTTCCACTGTACTTGAACAGTTTCTGTTTCATTGTGGCTAGTTTCACCATAAGATATGTTCTGAGGAGAAATAACATTAATCATTCCAGTCATTTTAGCTGTCCGGATAATGCTGATGTCTCATGATATGGGGGCACTCTTGGGTCCGTACCTTACTTAATTGGACGTTCATCCGCCTTCAGATTTCCTTCCTCCTTCCTTAACTGGCGAAGCGAGCTCAATATTATCGTGGTTGAAAATAATTGGCGTAAAGGATGACTCATAAATAAAGTGTCACGGCCTTACTCGCAGGAAAATCATCCTGAACCAGCACAAGACATCTGTCATTAACCTCCTCCAAATTCTATGCACAAAATTTCAAATAAATAATAAATCCAGCACGCTTTTATTTCCCCCGAAATCCGAAACCTCAAGGGCAAGATTACCGCACATATAATAAAAGCATCGTCCCCCTCGCCAAGACAAGAGGATTGGAAGAAGCTAAATTGCTGATTTTGGACTCCAAAACAACAAGTAAGAAAAAGACCCAAGTCAAGACTTCAAAACACATTGAGGAACAAAATTAAATGTTTGCACAAAATCCTAATCAACTCCGGGAAAAGTTCGAGATCTAAAACATTTGGCCCAAATAAAACATTGTGGTTGAACTTAATCGCAAACGGCCACCAGTTAAACCCGAATTGCGCAAAAACATTTTTTGACCAAGTACAAAAATATAGATGAGATCAGATCATATCATATGTACAAGATTTTAGGAAGGGAGTGTCTGACCCCAGTTCTTAAACAAACCTTAGAGATAGGAAGCTAGGAAACTTGGGCTAGAGTGCCCGATAGGAAAGAGACACTGAAGCGAGGTAGAAAGGGGGAGGAAGACGACCGTATTTATTACCGGGGGACCTGTACCCGGGGTCTGACGGCTCAACGTGCCCATTCAACGCACTTCGGGTATTTAGTGGTTTGAGCGTTCGTACCTGCCACTAGGGTCTGGAGACAGAGACAGAACAAATTCAGGAACATCCACTTCGTTATCTCATTGGACAGGAGAGCCAAAACGCAAGGCACCAATTGGCGTGCGAGACGTGTGAATATGGAAAAACACAGCAGAGCAGTAGTTTGTTTGGCACGTTCGATGGGGTTTAGTGCTGTCAGTCCTAGCAGTTTCTCATGTTTGCGTTCGATGAATATAAAAACGTTTGTATTGAAGTATCAGGTACTACAATGAGTTTAATACATTTTCATTTTTAGTGCTGTTTGTCCTAGCAACTCTGTGTGCAAATATTCCCTTCACATGCACGTTTGAAATGCGCGGGTCACTTTTTTCACACATCGAGAATGCCGTCTCAATTTTTGCAGATTGTTGTCTTAAATATCTTTAGCCACTATATAGTGCTTTTATTTTCAATCAGACTAGTTAATCGCAGTGTTTGTTCACGTTTCAGATTGTGGCTTTGCACGTGTCATTATCCCATGTATACATTATCACCAGTAGCTTAATATCTTTAGCCGGTAAATGTGTACTTTAGCGTCCTAAATTATTACGTCGGAAAAATTTATCTGTATGAGAAAAGTGCGACGTACAATTTTTTAAGCATGCAAAATAATGCAGATAGTTGAAGAAATATAGTATTTGCAGATAAAAGGAAATACTTTTTCCGAAGTATTTATTAAGCTGCGAGTACGATGGTTTGGAAGAGTACGTGCGGTTGGTCTAGGACGACGCAGCGGCGACGGCGTCAAGGTGCAGCCCGGTGAATGGAAGCTTCGTTGAGAAGGGCAAGTAACGGGCGGAAGAATACAGAAGGAAGCGGTTGAGAAGTACGTAGTCATCCTAGCGACTTGTAAAAATACGCGGAAGGCAAAAAGTCGGTCTTACGCAGCATTGTATGTTTTTAAAGGGTAATTTTGTGAAAGCGTAAGTACAAAATCGTGTGTCTGCACACCTGTTTTCGAAATGCATCAGTGCTTAAAATCTCATTATCTGGCACAATACAAGAAGCTGTAAGCCTCCCCGCCATATCACGATATCTGAATTGAAGAAAACCGTTTATTTTGAAAAATATCCGCTTCACGAGGGAAAAATGTGAGCTACAATGTACGGAATAACAGCAGAACCAGAAATGAAGTGCCTGAAGAAATCACCTACCTCTGCACATCTTCCAAATTCCAACCAAAACTTTGGGTTGTACCGGAAATGAAACTTCATCCTCAAAATTTCTGTCGTACATAAATTAATTTACATTTCTTATTTTCTTTCCATTCGGAGACATTGTGAAACTAATAATAACGGCATTCCGCACATATCTTTATCTAAAAGATAAAAAATAAATAAAAGAAGTTTGAGCTGCTTTTACATGCGCACGATTACACGACGCATCACACTCTTCCGAAAAATACACCCCACTCATGTTGTACTCTTCCGCACTTTCACTACGATCTCGCACTCCGTTCCGACGCACGGAACCTTCACGTGGTGGCCGTTAGCATCGCTTCAGCCTCCCTTACCAACTGCAAGAAACCATCGTACTCGCAGGTTTATACATCGGAAAAATTATTTCATTTTATCTACAAATACTATTATTCTTCACCTTACCCCATTATTTTGTATGCTTAAAAAATTGTACGTCGCACTTTTCCCACACACTTACATTTTTTCGACGAAATAATTTAGGACGCTAAAGTACACGTTTACGAAAATATCACCTGTATTAGTAACACTAATTGAATATTTACCTGCATCGGAATTTTCATTCAAGACACGGGCAAGTTTATCCGAATGAAATTTTCTTAACTGTTTGTAAAGACCTTGTTTTACTCCAAAGTTACCTCACAGTAGTTGCATATCAATCTCTTTGCAATACGAGCTTCAAGTATAAAGGAAACATCAGGATGATTTTTTTTAGCAGGCTTGTTTAAGTTTTTTCTGCCCGAATGAAGCAGCACAAACTGAACAGCTGAATTCGTTCGCAGTATTCATGGTCACCGCCAAATATAAATCAAAACAAGCAATCGCAATTACAATTGTACCCGCCAAAACGGCGCTATTGCTCTGACTGTCTGCTGTGTTTCCAACATCCACGTCACGCATGCCAATCGGTGGTTTGCGATTTGGCTCCTGGCCAATGAGATTACGGAACTGTTCCTGAATTTGTTCTGTCTCTGTATCAGACGTTAGTGTACCACCCTTGGATCGAACCAAAAGTCTTCTTCGTGACAAACACAAATGTTGACCACTAGGCCACCTTCAGCCGAAACAATTAATCTTAATCTTATATTTTATTTTACGAATAAAGCAGTGAAGACTAACTGTGTGAATTCGAGTTGTTTATGGAATTGAGGAAAGTTACCTAATTCACTAACTTCTGTTGCAGTTGATCTAACAGAACAAACTTCGTCATCCTAGAAATGCTTCTTTTACCAAAAACGTCGGTCTTACATGATATTCGTACAGTTTGCTGAAGATTAGACTCACAGTTTACTTTGTTCCGCTTAACAAAATATTTTTTTATTAATTACTTCTGCATTCCCCAGTCACACTGTACCTTTTGATATATACAAGAAAAGTGGTACCTAAACTTAATTTCCCATTACCTAATCAGTGGTGGAAATTGTACTCCATTTGGGAAGTCAGTATTGCACATCATCGCAGAGAAGTTCTTGCACGAAGCCGCGGTTTTCCGATGAAAATATCATAGAAAAGTCATTCGTTCCATCAGCCAATGGCGTACAAATGCTGGTGAAGAGAAGGTAATATCATACGCGTGCATTACGTTTTTGTTGTATCGGGTGATCCGTGCACGTGTGACGTTTCGCCATTTATCAGCATTATTCCTGCACAGGTGATGTGTCGCCACCTTTCGGTATTCTGTGGGATACACACAATTTTAGTGACGGGGGTTAACATGAAGCTTTACCGAGATTTCTTTACTTGCACTTGTTCATCAATTAGTGATACTGAAAAATACAGAAACACAAAACAATATTACCTGTATTCGTATAACATACTTCGTTTGGTCCACAGACGTTTTGATTTCTTTGAGACATTTTTGACATCCCCATTTTTTCAAATTTTAATTAAATACATCAGGATATTTCTTTTCATTTATTTATTTTCATTTTAGTTGTAGCATGCACATTACATAAATGGAGTGAAAATGATTATAGGGCAGATATGCAACAACAGGTAAAAAGGTGAAACAAACCAGTCTTACGAAGACGTCAGAAGGAAACATTGCAAAACGTCGAACAATAATTCTAAAGTGAAAACCGCACTATGGCAATATAATTGGATTTTGTAATTTGAAGGATGTAACTTGGCATTGAAAAATTTGATTTTCGCAGAAATTGAATTCGTTTAGTTGATATTGTGTCGATGGTAGCATACGTCTAATAATGTCAAAACATTAATTACATTCTCTTACGTACAGCATTTTATTTCTAGTAAGAAAACTTATATCGAAATTAAATGAAGGCAGTTTTGCCAAGAATTGTCGATTATTGTTTTCACAAGTTCCCTCTTATTTTTTAATGACATTTTTCGTGGGATAGCGCCCGATACTTTGTATGACCAAGGATATGACGCATCTAGAAGACCCATATCTGGTTGCTTATTCTGGAAATAGAAAATATTCGTTATTTTCTGTGAATATCTGGATCTTTTCTAAAACATTTAAAGAATTCGTATCATCGTGTAAAATGGATGTTCAGTATATAAGTGAGTACTCACCAACTTAACACCGAGTGACCAAGAAGATTTCATGAAACGCTCGATAGAAACTTAAAAGGATTTTCGAAGTATTCGTTCCTGTAACATCGCCCGCACGGGGATAACTGGTTTTCCAGTTATTTGGGGAGCGGCGCCCCCACGGCCCGAGCTGACCTTGTGACTGGTCAACATCTGTTGTCATGCCACCGCCTGTTTTTTGTTTTGGTGCTGTTGGTGTTTGCAGGGACGGCTGTTCATCCAGCTGTTGGGGAGTCGCGGCCCCACGATCCCGAGCTGGTCTTGTGTCTCGCTTCTTCGTTTTTATTTATTTTCTCCACTGGCTAGTTGCCCGTGTTGTATACTTTACCTAATCGCTACCACGTTATGTACTAACACCCCGGTCTTGTGGTTTTGTTACCCTCCACCACTAACTGTTTTATATTAACCGCTCAGTTCGTAGGTTGCTGAGATTCCGTTTAGGTTCCCTTCCAGGATTTGTCTTCTTTGGATTTATTTTCTCCTTTTAACTGGTTTGGGTGCTAGACCTACCTGCATGTTTGCCGCGTGCGGAGACCCGTGAGGCGGAAATGGGATGTCTGGCGGCTGAGGTCGCAGGAGACCGGATAAGTGCCTCCTGTGTGCCAACACTCCTCTTCGACCCCGGCTTCGCTGTAAACGGGAGGCTAGAGACTAACCCACCTCTAGTCAGAAGTCTTGTACCAAGTTGTGTGCAGGGCTTTAGCGGCTTTTTTGTCGTATAGCACGGCAGGGTGAGCCCGGGGGCTGTGGGATCATGCCAAAGGCGTTGGCATGACGGTACCCGGAGGCCGAAGTGTCCGCCGAGTGCGTGTGATCACAGCCAACGGACTATATCTGCAACGTATAAGCTCCAGAACTGTGTCCAGCGTCATTTTCTTGGCTTGCAGACCTCCAGTTCTCCCTTGTAGGGCTCGGTGGTGGGTGGAGTAGTCTGCAGAGGAATCCTTCTCCTTTTTTCCATGGGTAAACCCAAAAACAAACGCTCCAAATTCAAGTCACCTGAGCAAATCATCGTTGACAACGACTCTCCTTCGTCTTCTCAACCTACCAAGTCTCATACCCTTAAACGATCTTTGGACCATGATCTGGACCAAGAATGTGGAACCTCTTCTTCGGCAGCTGTACCAGTCGCTCCGAAGCGTCGTCTCCCCTCGATTGTTGTGAATACGCATGCTACACACTTAGTTGTAGAATCCATCGATCCGAATGAGAGACTGTCCACCAGATCTCCATTCTTCATTTCCAAAGCTTTGGACGCTGCAGTTGGCCCCTTGAAGTCTGTGAGGAAGCTTCGCTCTGGGGACCTGCTTGTCCAAACTTGCAGTGTTTCTCAGAGTAATCTTTTCTGCACCTCACTAGTCTTCAAGGCATTCCTGTAAAATTAACACCTCACCCGTTTCTTAACACCTCTCGGGGTGTTATTTCGGAGTTTGATCTCTTGCCATGCAGTGAAGACGAATTGGTGACTGAACTTGCGGATCAAGGTGTTATTGCTGCTCGTCGTATGATGTTCCGGCGCGATGGTTCCTTGATTAAGTCTAAAAATGTAATCTTGACTTTTAACTCCCCGAAAGTTCCGACCGAAATCAAGGCTGGCTACTTGGTCTGTGGAGTTCGCCCGTACATTCCCAGTCCTCTGCGCTGTTTCAGGTGCCAGAGGTACGGGCATTCCCAACGTTTCTGTAAGAGTTCCGCTCGTTGCGCAAATTGTGGCTCCAGTGAACATGACGGGGATGGTTGCACTTCTGCGGCCTGCTGTGTTAACTGCGGTGAGGCCCATGCAGCTTACTCCCGCAACTGTATGAAATGGAAGGACGAGATGGCAATCCAGCGCCTCAAGACCAAGACCCTGGAGGGCCTCTCGTACCCTGCTGCCAAGGCCAAGTTGGGTATACCCACCAACCGACAGCGTACTTTTGCCGCAGTAGTTCAGTCTCTGCCACAACCCGTGCAGCCCTTTGTTCCGCGCCCTGTAGCTCTCGCCACCCTTGCCAAGCGATCTACAGCTGACCAAGCGACACAGGTGTTTTTCCCCGAGCTCGAGATTTTTCGAATACCTGATTCTGGGCCTTCTCTTTTGCAGCCGACCGTCTCTTCCAGTTTCCAGCTGAAAGCCTGCACGTGCGGAAGACCCGGCCCTCAATCCGCAAAGGTGTGCAGTGTCCATCCCACTGTCTCGGCCTCAGCGAGGTCCCCACCCTCAACCAACATTATAGAGGAACATAGGGGGAGGAGAGTGACAGTTCGTCCCCAGCCTCAAACAACATTGCAGAGGAACATGGGGGGGAGGAGAGTGACAGTTCGTCCCCGCCCTCTGCCAGCATTGCAGAGGAGTGTGGGGGGGAGGAGAGTGACTCATCCTTTGTGTAGTTGTGTTTAAAAAAAAAAATTATAATTATAATAGTAAATTAATAAATTTTTATATAAACCTAATTAACTACCTTGTCTTCACAGCTTTCATCATACTCTTTTTCAACTTTTACCAAGCCTGTCTGCTCTTAATCATTTTCCACGCTTTTAAAAATCTGTATCTGATAGTTCTTTCTCTGGCGCTCTTTGGCCAAACCTGGCCCTTGCGCCACTAAAATCCACTAACCAACCAACCTGTAACATCGAGAAGAAGAAGTCGAATTTTCTTGACGAAACAGCCAAATATTGCTTAATTTCCGACATAGAAAGATAAATGTAATAAAGAGAAAATCATTTAATTCACGTAGAATATTCGGTTTTTCGAGAATGATATTCGAAATTTTCAGTTTAGTTTTAGGAAACGATATTGTTAATAATAGTGTTTTTAATTTGGGACATTATCTCGGGTTTCTACTTTTAGAAACAAATTCTCGTTTCAGGCATCTTCAGGGAAAAAATAGGGAAATTTTCTTTCGACAGATGTAAATATTGAACTGTGACTGAGTTAAATATTGCCCAACCAATTTTTAACGGTAACTTCAGTAAAGCAGATTTTGCAGTTTCCTGCCTGAATTGAATCATTTTACAGCAAATGTTTTGCGTGAGGCTGAGGGCTTCTTAGCTCGGTAAATAACAAATATGCCTTCTTAAAATGTGTTGTTTGTGCCTGATGTCAATCTGCGACTGGAAGTTTGACACACTGGTTGCGTATGAAAATAAACAAAAGTTTATTGATGCATGTATGGAAAACGAGGCTTTTAAAGAATGGCTGGCCAAAATTTCACATGATCCGTATTTAGCAAGATGTACAGTGTGTGGTGTTACATTGAAGTGGGAGAAATCGGATTTTCAAAAACTTTACAATAGCAAAAAACATTTAGATAACTTTCGAGAGTCAAAAACTCAGCAAATGTTAAAAAACACCTTAACATTCGATTCTGAAATGAGTAAAGCTGAAGCGAAAATTTGTGCAATTATAGCAGAAAAGAACCTGCCGATATTAGCAGTTGACAAGTTAGTTTCCTTGTTAAAAAGCATGCCAAGTAAATCTGTATTAGATAAAGTAAATATTGACAAACAAATGGCAACGAACATGACATGGTTTAATATTATAGCGATGATCTATCAGAAACTCCTTTTTTGCAACGGTTTTCCGTATGTGTTAATAAGACGACATATAAGAGTGTCGTAAAGCATCTGGCTGCAATGACGGTGTATTGCATCCAACAATTACAAGTTTAAGTTAATTTTCTTGGTATAGCATCATATCCTGATGGTGCTGCAGTAGCTATTTACGAAAAACCAATGGCTCTCTTGAGATCCAAAAATGTTCCACTGGAAAAAAATGATAAGCATGTGCATTGACACTACCAATGCCATGGTAGGACAAAATAATTCTTTGACACAACAGGTCCGCTTGCATTTTCCGTGAGTTAAAATAATAAAGTGCGCTTCTCATCTTTTGGTGCTTGTTCAAACTAATGCCTGCAAGAAACTTTCCAACACTCTGGAAGATCTGTTCCGAACGAGTCAGAACCACTTCAGGAAAAGCAGCAGAAGAACAGAAACGTTTAAAGAATTCCATTCATTTTAAAATTTAAAGCCACATAAGATGCTTAGGCCGGGGCGAACGAGATGGCTGTCTTTGTATCAATGCATCAGAAGAATTTTGGAACACTGGGAAGCACTATCGATGTACTAGATATCCAGTTTCGAACTTTCGAGCCACGTTTTACCTTATCTGAAATACTTTAATATTTTCTGCCTAGTGAACGGCTTGTTGCTAATCCAAACGTTTATTGGTTTACTGACTTGCTTTCACAAATATTCGTGTGTTGTATGTTCTTCTACGAATATTGAACTGTTAACTTTTGTTTTGACAAATAGTGGTGATCTTTTTTATTGCAATAATGTTAATTGACTGTTTGCGAGATACGGAGGGACAATAGTCCTGAAGAATGTCATATCTTCATTGATTCTTTCAAAGTAAGTTTAACGGTGGTTTTATGACATAATGGAAATATTTACCCGTCAGTAGTGTTGGCATGTGCTGCGCACATGAAATAAACTCACCAAAATGTGCATCTTCTCCTTAAATCTATTAATTACTCCGAAGACATGTGGCAAATATGTGGGTAACTCAAATTAGTTAGACTTTTAACTGGAATGAAACCAGGATATATCAAGTTTTGTTATTTTTTGAGCCAGTGGGACAGTTGGTATAGAAGACATCATTATAATGTCAAAAGTGGCCTTTGAGAGAAAGTTGTATGGCTGGGAAAATAATGTGAACTAAAAATCGCTTGTAGATTACAAATAAAAAAAATTACTCCCACTTATCTTCAAGTTGGGTTTGATGAAACCTTTTGTCAAAGTCTTGGTTAAATGGGGCTGTGGATTTCAGTACTTGAAGGAAAGTTTTGAAATTGAGCTAAGCGAAATTAAAAAAGGTATTTTCATTGGTCAACAAATCCAGACTATTACGGTGGACCCTGCGTTAGCAGCAAAACTCACTGGAACCGATGAAGCAACATGGTTTACATTCTAAGCTGTTTGAACGAACATTCTGGAAAATGTTAGGTCAAAAAATATTGCAAACTAATGGAAGTTTTAATAAAAAGAACCATACGACTAATTGGGTCACATCGCGTAATGTCACAGCCCAGAGACTAAGATTTAGGCACATCAGATCGTGCAATATCACAGACCGGGGACTGGGAATTAGGCACATCAGATAGCGCAATGTCACAGACCGGAAGACCGGAAATCGGCCGTTTTTCTGTTATAAGCTCCGTGTGGTTCGATTGAAATGCCAGTTCTTAGTTAGAAGTGGGTAAATATGCCTCGTCGGCGTGTAAGACAATCATATCAACAATTTTGACAGACGTCGCATTATCGACATGAGAAAATGCAATGCTTCCCTCCTGGGAAATTGCCGGTCGTGTGGGGCGCAGTGCGTGACTGAAATAACAAAAGTAGGCAGGCAATGATACGAAAAACAGCGTATAACATGAGGAGGAAGTTCTGGACGTCGCACACTTCCAACGCAAATGATCAACCATTATCTAATGAGGATATCTTTGAGTGACTGTTTGACATCATCAACGGTATTATCGCTGTAGTGGCGGAACGTGACACATTCTCCCATGTCTGCTGTAACAATACGTTGTTGATTTTTACAGTTCGGACTCAAAGCTCTTCGGCTTAATAAAACGGAAAATTACAGTACAGTTAGAGTCGTATTAAAAGTATCTTTCAGCTGACCAGCAGATCAGCAATTAATACCGCCCAGCTAAGGAGTCTTGTTATGTCTTTTTACATATTGATAGCTCTCTAATTTTATCCTGAGATTCTTCTGTATGTCTCACAACCTGATATTGAACAAAAATTTGAAATGTGTATACGAGTGGCCATTTGGAACTACGTACACGCGTTTACCATATGGGAATACTCAAACAAAATGAGGAGGTCCTATGCTTACTATATGTTTAATGACATTTTGACTAACTCTTCGTATTTGGGAATTATAACATTAACATGTATACATTTACACATATCACTATATAGACCTTACTTCAGTTTTTGTGCCTAGGTGAGGCATTTCGTGAATTCAAGATGTCACATGTACTAACACACTTTCTTCAGTTGAGCAACATATATGTAAATTATTTTACAGATATTGAGCCACAACCTTCCGTTGGCAATTACTTATTTCATAAAATAAATGTTTTGCTGAGTACGGGTCTTTTAATGAATGAAAGTTAGAAACAGAAACTCTCATTTACGACGTATCGCGAATGTGTCTTTTCCAGAATTACGGTAGAATATGTTGCAGCAATAGTAAAAATTCCAAAAATTTTCATTTGTTAAGCAGAGCAATAAAGGAATAACGAGCGGTTATTATTGTCAGACCGAAACCTCAGAGGAAGAAATAACAAAAAGATATTTCGAGCTCTAAAATATGTATTTTCTACATAATTCTTATGTAACACATTTTCCAGCACTTTCGATCTTTTCCTTTTTCAGAAAGTATTGCGAAATAAAGAATGAAGACCAATGGAGACCACTTGGATTTTAGGTTTCAAAAATTCAAGCACCGATAATTCAAAAATTCGAATTTACAAAAATTATTGCAGCTGAATTTTCTTACATGACCATCAACCATCTACCTCTCTTAGTTGTATCAACAAGTGGTTCATGTTGAAAGTGAGTACGTTCATACCTGGTTCAAAGATATCTTGTTTTCTTTTAACAATGTAAGCGAGAAATAAAATTACACAAAATAATCAAGATACGTGTGATACAAATTTGGTAGTAACCAGCACAGAGGAGAAAAACTGTGGTAAAGTTCCCGCAGTGGCAAAATGGTAGTGATTGCATTTGGAAAAATCAACACGCGACGTAACACCGCAATTTCGCGGAATAGATGATGGCTTAATATAACCGTTAGCACCATATTTCAAGTTACACTGCTGCTATTTTTAAAAGTTGAACTCTCATTTTCTGCTAATCGGCTTTTTCGAACACCTGTTAGCATTTGCTCAGTTAGATGTGCTCATAACGCCGTTTCCGCACGATATTGTACATATTCTTGAGTCAAAATGAATGATGAGAAACACTTTAATCACACGAAAAAATAATAATTAACATGATTATCATCATTCACTTCAAATACTCATCCGAAGTGTCCTAGTGAAAATTGCAAACGAAATTTTCGAATTAAAACTACTTACACAAAACAATCTTCCACCGCCAGAGCTCCAAACTATTTTAAGTGAAAATCCTCTAAATACGTGGCGTCAGTGAATAAACAGTGACAATAAGTGGCATTAGGGAACACAGTGTAAGGCTAACGCGCTCGGTTAGATATCGAGAGATCCGGGATTCATTTCCCCGGCGGTGACCGAAACACAATTTCTAGGTTGCTGTGTGTTGTTAATCGTGGAAAGAGCGATGTCTTTGTTTATTTTATATTTCTAGTGCCTTACGATTGGTATTTAACAGAACATACTTCAAGTTCCAAAACTGGATTTACCGGCAGACTGAATGATCCGCAATGGGCTTCTCCACTCTTTCCAATTTTAACTGAGAATTTTCTAAAAAATCTCAAGGAACAAGGTATTCAAGATATAAGTATAAAGCCGTCTATATACCCTCGTTACATAATAACACTCTTTTGGTAGAAGGGAAATCTTCGTATGTGTATAGTTTTGTGCTCATGTCTTTAAATTCTGTAATGTGATGGTTTCTATAACATTTTTGGACAGAAAACCGACCCGACTTTCCTTTCGTTCGAACGGAATCAATACTTTCTTCTAAAGAACCATCTTACTGCTTAACCTGTGAGTAAATCAATAATTTTGATTGAGGCGTCGAACGAAGTTTTGACAAAAGCCAGCGGTCCATCTACAAGTATGTGCCCAAAACTGTATTTTGACATGTTATTCCTAATTTTTCCTTGTCAACTACTGGTTGAATGCTTCGCAGCCATTGTCTTCATCATGGGTGGATATTCATTATTAGAAATTCACAAAATATATAAAACAGTGAAACGTTAAGAGTCCGAAGCTAATTGTCCGGGATACACCGTCAATAACCTTGTTAAGGAAGTTATTTTGCGCTCCTTCTATGTCACGGAAAATTCATGCATTATAGTTTTCGTGTGCCTTTCATGATATTTCTTCAAAAAGAATCTAAATGGTGTATAGTGTTCAAATACTTTAACTTTAAGGATCTCGAGCTGCCCCGGTGGCACAGTGGTCTAAGCGATGGCCTCTGATCATTCGTCCGAACGGGGTCCGGGTTCGAATCCTGGTGAGGCATGGATGTTGTGTTTGTCTTACGGCACTGGCTCTCTCCCTTCCCTGGAACCAGTGACCCTAAATTAAGGATGGGCGACTGCTTATAGCCCATTGAGTTGCTCACGGTGGTCGTTAAACCACCAATCAAAAAAAATAAAAAAAGGATCTCGAGTGAAACAAATGATTAAATAGAAGAGACTATTCATAAATGTTGTTTCACATCATTTTTGGAAATACAGTATGGATAAATAAAGTAATTCGTACTTTGAACACAACGCTATTAAATCAGGAGAGCAGTATAATTCTGTTTATTTATTCATCAGAAGAAAATATATTATTGATCTTACGGATTTATATCGCGCAACGGTATAAAGATATTCATATATGTATATCCTTACCGCATTTACATATACATTCATTTGTTTCCAAATGTTCGTCATTATTACGAAAATGTGAAAAAATTATAATTATTGACGTCACATATTCATATTGGTATCTCTAGTTAGATGCTGAATGCTACTGATACGTAGCCTTCCATCGTAACGCACGAAAACTGCCATGTTCTGTGACTAATATAACCCATGTATCTTTTTGCCAGGGTAACGCAGTACTTACCTACTAGTATGGGATAATTGCGGCCGGTGTTGTAAAAAATTTGGGGAAACTAATTACTGTTGTAAAACCTTCCTTAGGACCCTCTTCTCCGCCTGAGAAAAATAACTGAAAATCGCAGTTGGAGAACATCCCTAAATTTTGCACTAATATCCGCCATTTTGGAAATTCCAAAAAAAAAAAACCTTTGCGTTTAGGCCAGAATGATAGGCAAAAAAATGATGCTGGTTGCACTAAATATTTTAAATAACTCTCTGAAACCTATTTGAATAGTAAAAGATTAAAAAGTAATACATTTTAATTACATTTCCTGGAAAATGAATACAAAACTTTCCAATTATACTGAAGTTTCACCTGAAGTTTTCACAGAAGTCGGCAGGCAGCAATTTGTCATTACTTTCATAAAATAAGTTCTGGATTTTAAAGAAAGGTCGTTTTACAGTGTAAAATCAAAAGAATGAACAGTAGGAAAAATAAATCAACAGCAACGGATATAGTAAATTTGCTATATTTACAAATTATGTGCCGATTTCGTCTTTACTTAACGACTTCTTCCATGGAGCCGCTGGACCGTTTTGGAACGAACGGGGTGGGGTGTCTTGGATGTCTGTATTATAGTCCTCGTCCTTCTCTTCATTTTCAGAGTGTACTATTGGTTTATATTGTGCACATTTCTGTTTTACATTATCGACACATTGAGATGCAGTGGAGCCCTCCTCTTCGGCATTCAAAGTTCCTGGAGCAGTCACCTTTGTAGTCACACCGTAGGAGATGCAGCAGATTATCTGGCACCGGGTGTAAGGTAAGTGGAACGGGTACGTGCTTTCCCAGCTCTATATTGTATCGCTATTCTTGGAGCGAAAGGTGATTTTCCTGCCATTGTTGAACATGATGGTACACTCGTAGGCTGTTACGGCGCGCTTCAGCTGAACTTGGAGGAAGACCTGCGAAGTTCATGATATATTTCGGCGGTTTTGTACAGAGGGTTTGGGTGTATTTTTCAACCTTGTCTTATCGAGCCTGTCCGGAATTATCCAGCCGTAAAGTTTCACAATAAAGGCTTCTTCTGAAAAAAAAACCCGCAATACAGTGCGATTAGCACAAGTGATTTCTGTTTTACGGGAACTTTACTAACTTCAAAATAGAGTAACAGAAATTTGAAGTCAAATTCCCTCACCTGCTACTAAAATATTTTACTGCGACGCCGCGGGTTCATTGAACACTCTCACAAATGCCTGCAACTCAGAGCTCTTCTGCAGCTTATTGAAGCCGGTAACCGGCCCATTATTGAAGAACGCGGATGGCGTGTCGCACCCCATCACCGCATGGAAGAAGAGCAGGTAGACCTTCATGTTGCCAAGACCGTCGTTCAGTTCTCTGTTGCTATACATTTTTCGAGAAGTAGTGGGATTTCCACAAACTAACATGTATACGGTGTATTTGGGTTGTGTCAAGGCAGCGATGAGTACAAGAAGAACCGAGTCTTTCTCAAAAAAAGATGGCGGCTCTTCCTGACTTGTCTTCGCTCTTTGCTGTTGCTACAAACAATATGTTTGCGTCGCGAGTTGCATGAATTATAGGCAGGTTTACTGTTCTTAATACAGTGAAAAGAGGTTTTACAAAATTTGATACAGTTTTGATGTTGGACAAAAATTGTTCTCGTGCAGCTGACACGGCTTTTGATTCGTTTACTTCGGACTTCGCAGCTAATTTTCAACAGCTCGTTGTACAAGCACGGTAACTTTTGTGCTTAGATCATATCAGTCGAAAACAACGAAGTCATTGCTTCCGTAATGCCTAATGATATACGCCAGGTAGGCGTTGAACACATAGCCGTAGGTTGAAGGGAGGGTCCAATGAACCCGATGTAAAAGATCCCCACCATCGACAGCAAAGCAGGGATTTTCAGGCAAATAATTGCTTAGCTTGCACATTTTGTGGACGACATGTGTGATCTTTGATTTCATTCCCTTACGTAGGCCAACGTTATCAAACAAAAATTGGGGAAACGGCGCTAATGATGCATTCAAGTTGGTACACGAATTATTATGGATCTAACTTGTTTGTTTGTTGCCATGGTGTAAGTTTAGCACTTGCACTTTTTTTATGAATTACAGTGTTATCACATTCTTTATTTCTCACTCACGTAACGAAAATAATTTGTAAACAGGTGGTTTATCTCCAGGAGAACATTTATATTTTCGTAACGAGTTCGAAAATTATGATACACTGGTGTGCAAAATTAAGGACGAAGAGGAAAATTTAGCATAACAGCAGAACAAGCAGGCAGAACAGATCGAAAGACCACTCAGGAGATAAACTAGGGTTCGGTACGGTAGGGCATGCGCATATATGCAGCATGACGTAGCGAGGTGGGGGTGTGGAAGGGTATAAAGCACACGGGAGGTGTATACTCAGCAATTCGGTGAAAGCTATTGCACGGTGTACATCGGTTTGAACGACGTCGACTCGCTGCCACCGTGTGATATGGGCAACAGGCAATCCAGTAGACGACATCCGGATGACCTTACCAGAGGTCGCGTCATATGAAAGTTGGAAGGAGCTCGAAGTATGACTAGTGCGGCCGATAAGTTCGGGATCGCTCACAGCATCGTTCCACGAGCTTGGAGAACATTTCAAACGACAGGAACAGCTGTCTGAGAGTTTAGCAGTGGTCGTTCACGAGCAACCACGGCGGCGAACTACCGGTAAATTTTCCAACAGGCCAGAAGAGACAGACGGCAGAAAGCGTTAGAAGTCGCAAGGCATATGCAACAGACAACTGGACGTCTGTTATCGCGTTTTACCGTGGCCAGGACGCTGCACAAAGGTGGTCTATTTGCACGGCGATCAGTACGGTGTGTGCTATTAACGCCTGCTCATCGGAGGCGGCGGTTTCTGTGGTGCCAGGAACAAAAGAACTGGACACATCAGCAATGGAGTCGAGTTCTCTTTACGGATGAGAGCCGATTTAGTCTGACGAGCGATTCTGGACGTATACGCATCTGGAGAGAGCAGGGAACACGCAATCACTCCTCCTACATCATAGAAAGAGACCGGTTTGGAGGTGGCGGAGTTCTCGTTTGGGGTAGTATCTTGCTTGTTAGCTGTACTGATCTCCACATCTTTCAAGGAGTTTCAGTCACTGGTGTCCGCTGTTGTACTGAGGTTCTCCTGCCTCACGTGCGTCTGTTTAGAGGTGCTGTGGTTCCTGAGTTCCTCTTCATGGACAACAAGGCTACACCTCATCGTACAGTGCCTGTCACAGAGCTGTTGGAGAGTGAATATATTCAACGCATAGATTAGCCCGCAAAGTCTTTGGAATTAAATCCAATCGAACACGTGTGGGACCTTCTCGGGAGTCGCTTGGCAGCCCGTCAGCAGCAGCCAGCAACGATTCCGCAGCTGCGATTGGCACTACAAGAGGAATGGGACGCGATGCCTCAACAGCTCCTTGACAACCTTGTCCTCAGCATGGACAGACGTTGTAAATCTTGCAACGCAGTTAGGTGTGATCATATCCACTACTAAAGACTACATTTTTCTTGGCAACTGCCTGTCACATGGACGTTTCTGTCTTCTGTCCAGTTGTGCTCGAAGCTACCTTTTCAAAAAAGTACCTTTGTATTCTTTGGATTCCTTTTTGAACGGTTTTATGGTTTTGCTCTTTTGTCCGACGTTCTTACATCTTGGGGATCTTATGGCATAATTTAAGTCGATGTGGAGCACTTCTGCACGACGTTATATTCGAAAAACCGTCTCGTTCTTAATTTTTGCACACCAGAGTGTATGGTATTATCCATCACCGGGTTATATAAAACCAGATTTTTGCTCGTGTACCCAGTTTACACTTCCTTTAATGAGAGTAATAAACTCACTGTGATGAATATATTAAAACCTTTTTTTTAAATAGATCTTAAGGATATGTCGAAATGGCCCGAAATATCTTTGAAGGCAATAAATGTCGAATACATCTTAACGATACTTAATACCCCCAAATATCATAGAAGACAATAAAGTCAAATAAATTCAGTGTTCTAAGAAAAATATTATAAAAATGTTTTTCTTATCACACCATTTACGAATTTATGTGACTTTAGTGTCGTCTCAGTACATTTTTTTTTTCAAAAACCTGAAATCAAACAAGTTTTAACAATTCAAAATGTAGTTCTGAGCATTTTTTTTAATAACTTGCATTTGTAGATATAGCAAATGCATTGAAAATTATTTGGGGGTTGAGATTATCTAATGGAACACAAATTTTAAAAGCTTAAAATTTACAGACGGTAATTCCTACGAAAATAATTTGAAATTCCGAATCGGAGAAAGTTAAGCGTAAGTAAAATAGGAATATTATATAAACTATTTCCATAATGTTTTTCTAATTATTCCGTCACAAATATTCGGTGCTTGAATTTTAGTTTTCTTAGTGCTTTCAAATGTGCAACGTTACACTTATACAGTATATCAGATGCACAACAATTTCTGGAACTATTGCATATTTTCTGTACTCATAGATGGGCACTATAAAGAAGGGGGCTGGAACTTTCGATGGCTTATTTCGAAGAGGTTCATTCCCGGTGAGGACAAAAATCACGCAATGATAAAGGTATGAATACGTTAATGGCCAAACAAGACTCATAAATAAACAAAGAAAAAAATAAAGTGCTTTAAATATCAAGAATCAATTCTCCATGAAAATTGATGGACGTCTTTTCGCTCCAGATATTTCGTGGCAGGCACGCAGACATTTAATTCTTAATATCTATTACATTTAAAATAGAGATTTTACGATTATGTACGTATTTATGTGTAGATGTATGTATAATTTTTTTCAGGCATGTTTCTATTATTCCAGTTGGAAATGCAATTCCTGTCTCACGTATTTTATATACATATACACCATTTAGCGAAATGTATTCGGACACCAAGCTGGAGAAGAATCAATAGCTTTTCCTAACTGAAATCAATACATAGTCTTCCACCTTTGGCCTTTATAACTGTAGATACATTCATAGGCATACTTTCCACGAATCATTGTACCTTCTACCTGGTCCCACAGGTTTTGTACGAAACTAGTGTCGAAACTTTGGGATTCATAATCCTACATTTTGATGCGCTGATACTCATATTAGCCTGGAGAGAACTTGCAGTTTGACAATACAGCTAAAACAGGCGAAGTTCAATGCTGAAGCACTTTTTCAGATGTCTTCTTACCTAAACGACGCTAGGCTGGACTGCACCAAAACCAGAGGGCTTGACACTTAGCAGTAACAACCCTTCACACTCACATGACCTCCTCTAGACTTGATAGTACGGGCAATCAGTTCGCTCGACAACGATTCCTGGGCAACGGCTGGACACAAATATGTCCATCCGCACAAAACGAGTGCATGGTGTGATTCGTTAGCACACTCGACTCCCCTTCGTCTGCACTGTTTGCAACTAACAGCAAACTATTCACAACTGCAATCGCCGTCTGTCATTACATACAATGATGCAGGTTAAGTGCACTGGTGGGGTACCATGATAATAGCAGGCATGTAGTTCAATACCCATTGTTCTCATGTAAAGTCTTCCCGTGTTTCATGCTTCTTCGTTAGGGAGGTGTTCAGCAGAGCATGTGCTTCTCGTTTTCACCTTTCTCAGTAAGGGAACAAATGCACACCAGTCGAACTGCAGTAATGCGCCCGACAGGTTTCCATCACAGAACCCTACGCAACCCACGCGTGCTCGTCTGATTCTGTCAATACGCGTTTATTTGAATATGGCTCATTTCATTTCAAATCACCCAAAATATAAAAATTTCGTTACCCTCACGTCGCAGATTTTTGTGAACTTTTTTGACAGCAAGTACATTATGAAAAATGGTAAAATTATTTTTTTCAGAAATTTTGGGTTAAAACTGAGGTTAGGGGTCATTTCAAAATTTTACGCAATTTAACAAAATGGCGTCAATGGACAAGGTGATTTTGAAGTTTGTAAGAACTATAACTTTCCTATTTATAAACCAATTTAGTTCATTTCGTTGTCATTGGAAAGACAAAAGTGTAAGCTATGAAATAGAGTTCCTAAAATGCTGAAAAGTTACACTTTAACTTTTACAACTGTGCAGTAAAACATTTTTTTGGTGCAGCAATTTATGCACATTTCAGGAATTTCTTACAGCCAAACCACAAGCTACACCACCTTGAATATTTTTCTACATAATGTTGATAATCCATTCTTTTCACCATAAAAAATCAGGAGGATGTTTTTTGTGTTTGTACAATAAAAAAAAACCAAGGGACATGTGAAAATTTACTATTGTTCTCATAATACACTTACAAATATGCAATATTTCCCTATTGCTTACCAGATGAAAATGTTTTAATTAATAACTAATTATTAAATAATTAATGAATAATTATTATAATTGTGATACATTTGAGCCTATACTAAATGCAATAATTTAAATCCTCAACACCTAATTCAAGATACCTTAGTCTTTGAAGGTAACAGTCATTGTAATTTGGTATCTGGCAGCAGAAGTGTAACTAGGACCACTGATTCCAAACCACCACTGATTTTGATAGATATTGCAGCTATCTATCAGAATCAGTGCTGGATTGGAAAAATAATGGAACTCAGTGAAGAACTGCAAGATGCAATTCATGACACCAAGTGGACCTTTCTCATCTTATTCATGGCCTAATCATGCTAATGTCTACTGGGTTCCATACGAAAATATCTTAATGAGTGTGCCTACTCCAAGCACAAGTACCAGCAATGGTCGCTTATATACCTTAGGTTCAGGTATTGTCCAATCCATTCAAAAAGTGTTTATAAATAGAAACAATTAATAGAATGTTAAGCATGGTATAGAAAAAATGTAAATCATTATTTGTTGTGTATTATTTAAGAATTAGCTTATGTAAAACCAATCATTATGAGAACAATTATACTTTTTTGCAATTTTCTTGTTTATTTTTTTATTCTCCAAAAACAAAGAACACCCTCCTGATTTTTTTATGGTGAAATGAATTAATTATCTGCATTATGTAAAAAGAAATTCATGGTGGTGGAACGTGTGGTTTTGCTGTAATAAATTCCTGTAATTTGAATAAATCGGTTCACCAAAACATTGTTTTACTGCACATTTGTAAAGGTTAACATGTAACATTCCAGCATTTTAAGAACTCTATTTCATAACTTACACTATTTTATTTCCAATGACACCAAAATGAAAAAAATGGTTCATAAATAGAAAAGTTATAGTTGTTACAAACTTGAAAACCACCTTGTCCATTGACGCCATTTTGTTAAATTGCGTCAAATTTCAAAATGACCACCTGACCGCAGTTTTAACCCAAAAATTCTGAAAAAAAAAGTAACCATTTCTCATAATGTAATTACTGGCAAAAAGGTTTCACCAAAATCTGTGACATGAGGGCAACAGTCATTGGGTGATTTCACATGAAGTAACCTGTATTTCCGAATATTTGGCAAATACAGTGCATCAAAACGTTACCCTGTTTTTGCAATTTTTATCTGTTCGGCCTGTTCCGAGAGGCGCTACCAGCGCTACGCGTATGCGCCGAGCGCGAAATTTGCATAGACGTCATCTTACAGATGTACTCTCAGCGCTTACCAACTGTCGTTTATCTTACACAATGCCTTCTAGGTGTTGGGATTTTTTTTCCGTCAGTGTATATTAAAAAATGTTTTCAGATATTTAACTGAAAATATTTGAACCACTAAATATGCGGTTCGAAAATTTTATTTTTTATCTATATTAAAATCAACAAACAAACGAAGACAATTTGTAACTGCTGGTTTTATGTGTTTCTTAGTAGAACGTGTGAAACATATGATAATATTTTTCTATAAAATATGAATAACATCCCTAACCGTTTGAACGTAAACTCACTTCAGAGTAAAATCATCAAATCCAAGCACGTCTATTTAAAATGTGTTGTATCATAAACAATTTTAAAAATGGCTGCGAAGTGTTCCCAAATATTTCGTTTAGGTCAATGAAAACCCGTGTGCGCAGACGTGCGGGTAATCAATCAATTTGTCCATTTTGGTCACTAAAAGTATGATATCATTTCTCTGCCTCGCACGTCTTCGGATCCAAACAGTTCTTTCCATCAGCACAAGAAGTAAATGATACATAAATGGACACTTTTATAGTTAGCATGCATTTCGAAATGGGCAGGAGTGGTTTCACCAATCGCAAGCGCGATTTTTTTTCAGTTTTATTAATATCGATTCGGTTTCGACAAGCTATCACTTGCTTTGTGCAAAATGTTCCGTTTACCATAAAAAGTTAATGGGCAAACATTTCGTTTACGATAAAAAGTTAATGTGCAAAAATTTCGTTTACCATTAATCAGTTAACTTTCCATTGCAATTTGCTTTGTTTTTTGTCAAAGCAGTACGGAATTATCTGTACAAAGTTTCGAACAATCCGAGAATTTCACTTAAGTTCAGGGTTTCATATTAGCTATCGAGCGAAACTCTATATCATACTACGCATTTTTTGTGAATCATTGAAGGAAACTTACGATTTCTTTACTTATGTAAGTTATTTCCAAAAACAGCTTTAGTAAATGAAGGATGTTGTGGGTAAAATTCTAAAGGGGTTAATTAAAGTTTCAGATGCTGCCCCGGTGGCGCGGTGGTCTAAGTGATGGCCTGTGATCCTTCGTTCAAAAAGGGTTCCGGGTTTGAATCCCGGCGAGGCATGGATATTGTGTTTGTCTTACGGCACTGGCTCATCCCTTCCCTGGAACCAGTGACCCTAAATTACGGACGGGCAACTGCTTATAGCCCATTGAGTTGCTCACGGTGGTCGTTAAACCTCCAATCAAAAAAAAAGTTTCAGATTAAACTTCGTTTCGGGATATGAATCAGCTTCTAACACAATACAGTTGTAAACAAGTTAGCATGTACTAAAGAAAGCAAAAACTTTTTATTCTATTGAAATGACTATCATACTCAACATAATTTCCTGAAGAGCGCAAATATATATACTATTTTTCTCAGGTTTTTTATTGTGAGTTCTGTTTTGAGATAATGGCAAAACGTAAAGATATGGTTGAGCTATCAAACTAAAGCTCTTACCATGTAGATATGAAAGTCGAAGAGAAAACTGAGATTGGGCAACGGTTCGGGCGTCGCGGCAAAATTCCCATGTAAAGTCTATGGAAAAAGCATGCGGTTGACATTTGATCGCGTGCGGTTGACTCACGGCCTGTTGAAGTCGAGAGCATGGAGGGACTGAGATAGTCCTAAGTCCGAAGTCTTGTTTTTCCTAAGCCAACCGTTGCGCAAAGCAACGCTTGCAAGCATTAGTTAAACATTTCTTTTCATCGGAACAGCGAACACTCTGGAAGACCTCGTTGCCTTATGCCGTTGGACTGTGTGATGTATATATACAATTTAATATTCATTCGATTCAGTTTATTCACGTAGGTAAGACGTTTCCGATTATGTAAAGATGTAAATAAACATTCCGATAAGCATTGTTAGCGAAAATACTTAGAATGTACTTATGAGTTGCGCCATCTATATCTTCATTCTATAAGGTTTTTCGCTGTGATACATAATTTGAGAGAACGCTGAACATATAAATATGGTTAAGGTATCAAAATAAATGTCTTATCATGGAGATGTGCCAGTGGAAGAGAAAACTGAGATTGGGGCAACGGTTCAAGCGGGACGGGAGACAAACTTCCAATGTAAAGTCTATGGGAAAAGTGTGCGGCCCTTATCTACATCAGTCGCTCAGATCAGTGCCAGATTTGGTGTGTGCATGGTGTTCTATGATCAGTCCTAAAGTAAGTAAATACTTTACTGTATGCTTACCCTTAACAGAATGTCTCTCCCGCAGAAAATAAAAATAAAACGTAAGAGCTTTACTGGAAGGTGTGAGCGATCAATGGGTCGCAACTATATGTCACAGACAAGAGAAAATGAAGAGTATTCGCAACGCGAAACCCATTCCAACAACATTAAAATCACAGCTGTGACTGAAGATGAGAGTGAAAGAGTGCGTTATCCAGTTCAAAGTTTGCACACGATTGAGATGAGTGGACTTCCGCCTCGCACTTTAGGACTTTAAAAGGGAGCAGTCGTGATGCTGGCCGCCGGGTTGCGCAGTCGTTATAAGTGCTGGCTTATGATCATTCGTTCGTGAAGGCTCCGGGTTCGAAACCAGGTGAGGCATGGATGTTGTGTTTGTCTTACGGCACTGTCTCTCTCCCTGCCTTGGAACAAGTGACCCTAAATTAGGGATAGGCGACTGCTTATAGCCCATTGATTTGCTCACATAGGTCGTTAAACTTTCAGTAAAAAAAAACACATCACGGACCTGGTCTATTGCCTTTACTGAAGTGGTTGAATGAATTTGTCAATCAAATAAAGTTTACATTTGTTGTTTCATATGGGTTTATCCTTTTCAAAAAAAAAAAAAACTAACCTTCGATTCTGACGGGTTTCGTCTAGTTACGTTTAAGATGACTGATTTTTTATTTATTATTCTTTAAAACAAAAATGCATGCATATGCTTTTCAGGATTGTAACACACGAGAACACACACACATATACACACAAACCAGTCAACCGGAAATAAATCTCATATTGCCATGCGCAAGTCGCCGCTCTCACGAACAGAAAAAAGTTCATGTTTAGGAATATTCCTGTAAATCAAACGCCTGTTGAGAAAAATTCAAAGAAATGTTTCAAACAATAGATTGGCGAAAAGATGGAAGGAAGCTCAAAATACTAAATATTTGACCTCAGAAATCCTCTCAGAAGATAAGTTGACAACTTTCTATTTAGTAAAAAATTGTAAACACTATTTTGCAACTTGTTAGACATGTGTGAATGTTTTACTTTTCACATTGAAATGAGCGTTGTAAACAGTCTGATGGCAAATTTGTCATGTAGTACGAAGTAGAAATTGCTGCGCTTTGAAACCCATAGGTTTTGCGGTAAGAAAAATGGTGTGAACAGTGCCGAATTGATTTCTTATTCATAAACTTTTTCAGTAATCGACAAATGCGCAGCATATCTTTTCCTCTTTTTGTCCAAACATCGGCACATTTACCCCAAAAAAATTAATGTCAGCACATGATATCGCTCTTTTCAATTTCCTGGTGTGTCACATTCGTGTTCTAAAATCAAACGAGTCATTGAAGAGCTGTGGAATTAAGTTGTTAAAATATTCACAGCATTCCTCAATGAAATGGCTTTCCTTTTGAAGTGTTACTCAAGAAATCACATTCTCAGATAATATTCCAAAAGATCAGAGAAGAACCGTTTTTGAGAAATTAGGTATTATCTGGGCTACAGGCAGCGCAACCACTATATCCAGAAAAAAAATTTCTACGCACATAGGCATTTTTTCCCGAAACTCATTGTCGATTAGAAATCATTAACAATACAAATGTATGAACGATGGACAATCAAATGCCCATATATATGAGAGTTTGTGAAGATAATCTTTAAGTCCTGTCCAACAGTTTTATACGTAGTTCCTCCAAAACACCTGACCCTTTTTTCCCATTTTATAAAGACTCTCTCCGAACTATCAAACGGAAATATATCAGAACAACGTAAGAAGTAAAAACATTCCTTCACGTTTAATTAAACCGTAGTATATATTGATAAATATCGTTAGTTGTATTTTTGCTTTACACACCCACTGGATAGCATCAATAATGTGCCAATATTAAATAACATGATGCTGTTTTTTACATTCTATATAATGGTATTTCCCGTTACTAAACATTCCCTTATACGTTTCCTAATCTTTGGTACAGCACTGTAACTTTCTGGCTGAGTAACACTGATAAATTTAAGGTAGTGAAGCCTTGAAATTTTAAGATCATTAATCAGACATTTGTATCATTACTATGAAGGAACGCAATGTGTCCAAAGTAGAACTCAAGATATAGTCTCGGTTTTTCTTATATATACAATGAGTGGCTATTTTATTATGTCCTCCCCCTCAGTACTTCGTTGGGAAACCTTTTCCTTTTGATACTGCGACGATTCTTCGTGGCATGGATTCCACGAGATGTTGATAGGTGGTTTGTGGAATCTGAGACTATGCTTGATGAAGAGCACTTTCCAGTAGTGTGAGATTGCACGGTTCTGGATCCAGCTGTCTGATGGCTCGTTCAATTTCATCCCACAAATTATCCATGGGGTTAAGATCTGGAGATTGTGGGGGCCTCCTAAGCAAAGTAAACTCACCGGCATGTTTCTGAAAGCAATCCTGTACAATACGAGCACTATGGCAGGACGCATAATCTTGTTGAAAGTAGCCATCGCCATTGAGATAAACCATCGATATTACCGGATGCACTTGGTCCGCAACGATGTTTAGATATGATGTGCCAGTCAGACGTTGATCAACACGAATTAAAGGGCCCAAAGCATGCCTGGAAAACTTTTACCAAACCATAACGTTGCCTCCACTAGCTTGAAGGGTTGTAGCAATGCATTTGGAGTCCATGTTTTCGTGCTGTTTTCGCCAAATTCTCACTGCCATCGGCATGGTGCAACTGAAAACGTGATTCATCGGACCACATAATTTGTTTCCAATAATCGACTGTCCAAAACTTGTGCTCCTGTGCGAACTGGAGACGTTTTCTCTTGTTAACTGCAGACAGTAAAAAGTGTTCGAACAGGCCTTCGGCTGCCATATCCCATCCGATACAGTGTTCGGCGAGCAGTGCGTGCAAAGATCATTTGAGGGGATCCTTGATTAAGATGGTCTGTAATTTGCTCCACCGTTGGCTTTCTGTTGTCTGTTACCAGTCTGGACACTCTCCGTTCCGCCCGAGCAGTCACTAGTCTATGAAGACCACACGTTTCACGTAGAGACCCAGTTTTTTGGCTGACAGTCCAGTCTTTAAACATTTTAACAACTGCTTCTCTGGAACATTTCACGAATGCGGCGGTTTCGGTAACACTCGTTCCATGGCTACGAGATCCTACAATCATCCTACGTTGAAAGTCCATCAAATCGCATTTTTTACCAATCTCGTCACCCAAAAATCACTACTACTATTGTCCCAAGCACTAAGCTTTCCCTTTTGATACTAGATTCGCCCTCTGGTTGTAACAGCGTGCAATAAAAGATGTCTTTGGGCCTTATACTTATTTAAATGTAAAGCAAGAGGAAACCTTTCCACAGGAAACTCGAATCGATTCATAGTCACGGTACATGTGTTCCCCCTTTGTAATAGGGAATGTATGGTTTAACATACAAATTCGTAAAAGTTTTTGTGCATCCGTTCCAACAAAAATACAAAACATACACCACGGCGAAACGTGAACTGTTAGTTCTTTGAAACACTGATGTTAAAGGATTGCGATTGCAGCACTGGCATGCGGAATCGTACGGCACTTTTAATAATTTGCATGTCTACCTTTCCCGTTGCTTGCTATTCGCCGATTTTCGCGTTAATCGCACAGTTTTTTCTTGGTGCGCGGATTCTTATGACAATAAGTGTATTTCAAAAACAAATATACACTGAATGTTGGACAGTAAGAAAACAATTTAATAATTTTTTAGCATGTTACAAAAAGGAAAAAAAAAGTCATGAAAAGTTGTGGGATGTACATTTTTGTTTGCTTTTTGTTTGCGCCTCTACTGCAACAAAATTTCGATTGCTGCTTAATATGTGCACTTGGGTTTTGGCTGTGTTTGTATCGTCTTGTTTTTCAAACCGTTCAATGCATTTAGAGAGCATAGTCTCTGCTTCCCAATGACTGACTGTGCTTTCCGGCTCATGATTTTTCGATTCATGCGATTCAGATTTATCTGAATTCAAAACGTCTAGAATAATTTCGTCATTTGTTAAGTGTTCATACCCCATATCATTCTTTTCACAATGGAGGCTGTGCCGCCCCGGTGGCGCAGTGGTCTAAGGCGCTGGCCTCTGATTGTTCGTCCGTAAGGGGTCCGGGTTCGAATCCCGGTGAGGCATGGATGTTGTGTTTGTCTTACGGCACTGGCTCTCTCCCTTCCCTGGAACCAGTGACCCTAAATTAGGGACGGGCGACTGCTTATAGCCCATTGAGTTGCTCACGGTGGTCGTTAAACCTCCAATCAAAAAAAAAAACAATGGAGGCTGTTGATCATTTCAACCAGAGAGATATTTTGAAAACCTGAAACATTTGGTACTACGGAAAACAACTCTGGTACATCATCAGTTGGTTCTTCAAAGAACAAAATGGAGGGAGGGGAGGCTTTTTCCTAAGTGTGGCAGATGACAGAGTTCACTCGCATAAACGAAGTTCGCTCTACTAAGACAGTATTTCAAAGCAAAATTCAAGGTTTCTGTTTAGTATTTAAAACATTTAGTAAAAATAAGCATTATTGCATCTATTTTTAATTTTGGGCTTTTAAACTTGATCTCCTTTAAGCCACTTAGTAGGTGTAATGTGATTAATCTAAATAGTTCCAGTCTGTGAATCTCTTTCGGAGCGTTGCAGTACGTCCGGATGTTCTGGCTAATTCTCTCAGAGACATTTTGCAACTCCATTTTTTACGCATCAGGAGCTTTCATAATTGCATCCATCACTGCAACTACACATTATCGTGTACCTAAATTATATAAAACATGGAAGTTCGATTTTAAAAGAGAAGTTTGCTTTTCATTCTATGTTTCAGTATAAACAAAGTGTGGCTCATTTTAATATAACGTCGTTGTTATGCAACAACGCCTATCACCGTATGCTTTCATGTTTTTACGTAATCAAAGAAAAGCAATGAGAAACCTTTCCAGTAAGCAAGTTTTTCTCATTGCAGTGTACATACTTAACATGTATTTAATTACATAGGCTGCAACATTTACTGGTAATGCTCAATTTCGGACAAAGAAACGACTTATTTATCCTAGCATCTAACTTTCAATACCGTTTTGGTCATCAATATCACAGCACCTCTTTTTCAAAATATTTTTTGACCATAAAACGTTTAAAGAGAAAAATAGATACCTTCTATAATATATTTAGATTAATACTCTGTAGCTTGGGATAAAACAAGCTAAACTTCAATTCGTCTGCAAGTTCACTTCTTCGAGAATGGACATATATTTAATGTCTTTAACAACAATGGTTCTTCTCTGTAAAGTAGGATTTATTAATTTGAACACAATGCAGGAAATCAATGGAAGAACAACCAAAAGCTTTCGCACGAAAATGTGAAGCAAGGGAAAGGTCATTAGCTCAACACTGGCATGAAATTATCAAAATAGATTTTCTTCAAATGCTGAAATCATTGAGAAACCGTACGTCAGCAGGTAGAATAATATTGTCCTATAATTTTCTTAGTTTTTCATCGTTATTTAAAAAAATCGGTTTTTCCTTCTCAAGCACTTGAAGCAAACTAAAATATCTGTAACACCATCAGCATCGCTAGTAGTGTTAATATTTAATAATTTGCAACAATCTTGGTGCTGAAGATTTGTTGTTTCCAAGGCCAAACGTCCGTCGATATAGCTATAAAATTACTGTGAATAAACGCTGGCATGCTTAATAGAATTCAATTACATAACAGTGAAGTCATAACCACTGCGTCGGAGACGGGTGTCTCTCATTTTCCTAATGCATCTGTCCGGCTGTTCATGTTATGTAATCTGCACATGTAAACAGTGTGGTAAATATATAAGTATATGAGATGTATGAAAAACTAACGTTCCTGAACAGATATATGACACGTTTTTTTTGCACTTAACAGAGAATTGTCTTTATTCTTTATGCAGTAAATAAAAAGTGTATTAGAAACCAAGTCGATTCAAGTTTTACAAGAATATGTATTTGTATCGGTGCAGTATTAAATACGCATGGAGTTTTCTCGAAAATGTGATTGGCGTTTGGTGCTGATCGAATACTCGAACGGCTCTATTATATGATACGTGGGAATGAATTGGAACACAAAAATGGATGAATAGCAGATATATAACTTAAAAACCGGAGCTTTGACATTGGACTTTTCGATGGCGGTCAAATTCAAAACCTCAACGCTTCACTGGACATGAACTAGATGATCATATCCGAACATTGCAACAGATAGCGATGCCCATCAGACATAAATATTGAATATTCGCATTACACAAAATACTTGAAACAGTTCCATTTCTCTGCAGGTCTAATTGCAACCTTAAAATAGGTCTATCATCTATTAATCGCTATGATTTACGTGCAGTACTTTTTTACTACCTAATTTTGTTTCAGATTCATTATTAGTTCACCTGGTACATACATGCTTTCTCTGGAGCTTTGCAAGACCACACACGCAAAGCAATCAGACGCGGAAAATAAGACGCTTAATCAGTCGTGTCTCCATGATTACGGCCTCCAAAAAGGCTTTTAACATTGGTGCGTTTAAATCACTGCTCGATCCTAAAGTTCATTCGTGAACTTAGATCTGTAAGTTTTCTTTTAAATGATAACTCGTAAATCAGGTCTCATAAATCAGGCAGAAAAAATTACAAGATTTTATATTAGCATCTCCATATGGGGCCCCGGTGGCGCAGTGGTCTAAGCGATGGATTCTGATCATTCGTACAAAAGGAGTCCGGGTTCGAATACCGGTGAGACATGGATGTTGTGTTTGTCTTACATCACTGGCTCTCTCCCTTCCCGGGAAGCAGTGACCCAAAATTAGGGACGGGCGACTGTTTATAGTCCATTCAATTGCTCACTGTAGTCGTTAAACCTCCATTAAAAAAAGTCTATATGAAAACAAGGAATTTCCTATAAATGGAATTATATTAACGAAAAAAAAAATAAAAGCAAAATTGAAAGTCCATTATTCCTCAAAGCAATTCACTTAATACTACATTATGGTGTTTGACCTACCTGGAAAATCAAAGGAACGTTACGTCTTCAATTCTCCATTTTTAATGCAAGTTTGGTTTAATATGTCAATAGGATATTCTAAATAATATTTTACAATTTTATTTTTATTTAAATTTTAGTTGTACTTAATTTTTTTTTAATTTAGTCACATTCGGTTTTTATAATCTTTGTAATGGAATGGATTTTTATGGCTATCGGATCATAAACACAAAAATATTCATTATATTATAAAAACAAATTATCAAACAGCTTTTAGTAAAATATAAAAAAAATACGTTCATTTATCCATGTCATTTAAATGCATTTACAGAAAGCCTTTAAGTTGGCTCATTTATGAACCGTGTTGTATTTCTTCTCGCCGTGATTTCCTAATGTATAATATTTGAAAGCTTTGTACCTGCTGAGGTAAGTGAATTGTCAAATAAATCCCAAAAATATAATATTATAGCCTGACCTTTTATTTCAGTAACTAAATCCTCCGGCATTTTATTATCCATGCATTCATTCCGTAAAACAATCCTTCATATCATTGAAGGTTGATCAACTAAATTTATTTCAGAGGTGAAAAACTTTTAAGCGGTCAATTGCTCTTTCTCAGTTCGGAGGTTTTCGTGGATACCCTGTGTATTAGATGTGCCACGAAGCTGCCCGAGAGATGAAATTTTACTTCTCGGTTCTTTTTGTTCGTGATTCAGTCTTTTTCTTGATTGTGCTAAAACGCACTTTTATGATTTCATAAATCTTTTAAACTTTTGAATGAAATCCGGATCATTCTGTTTTGAATATGTAAGAACTCATTGTGCGAAGAACATTTAGATAACTGAAATTGTAGCACTGCCGAAAATTTTCGGAAGTATTTTAAATATAGGGACATGCTAGACACTTTCTGGCCTCCATTGAAAGTCACATTCGTCCAAAACCTTTGACATCTCGGTGCTAAAAAAGCTGTAATACATATATCGATCAAAAAATATATTTCAACATAAACGTTAAGAATGATTAGTTGTTAAAGGCGGAACAACGTTTGCACCTATAGCTGGTTCTCAGAACTGAAGAAAAATATCATACTACAGACTAATATTTTTTAGTATATGGAAAGTTGTCGTTTCTTCCGTAAATAAGATTATTTATGGATTCTTTACGTTTCAATAAAGAATCCGTAAATAAGAATATTAATATTTCTTCCGTCATTAAATCGCTGCGTTTATTTCATTCCTTTTCGTGTAATGCTTTTTCGGAGTACCGTCGTCATTTCACAGCAGGTGTAAATGACTAAAGTTCATATCTGTTACATATTTCCATATATTTAAACTCATGTTTTCCCCATCTCTTAAATCTATTACACTAACTCCTCATGTTTCCACTTTTACTACAACCATAATTCCACAATCCACCCCCCCCTTCATGTTCTAATTCATGGATTATATTTGTCTTTTATAGAAAAATGTATTCGCTTTAATATAATTATACGCACTTAACCATAATTCACCGTGAATGTTTTCTGACACAGAGAGCAATTTCCTTAAATCAAAGTTAAAGTAATATGTTTCGCGGGAAAGACATGAGGAACATGACGAAAACGAGGTGAAAAATAATGGCCTCAAATATATATCGTCCTTGGCAATTCGCTAATTTTCGTAGACCACAAAAACCTTGCATCTTCAGAAATATATATTCCATAGGTGAGAAAGTTGCACCCTTATTATTTTCGCAGTCTGTGAGCTCAAGTTCAGAAAATTGGAAATGTAACAACAAAAATCTCATACCACTTTTGATTTTCTTTCATATATTTAAAAAAATGTTTCAGCCGATTTCTGCATACCAATTACTTTCTCAGGATTTAGGCTACATGCTTTCCTTTGAATGCAGTGTACAGAGAGATTGGACAAAATAATGTGAATACCTAAGAAGAAGGCGATATTTCTTTATTTTGAAGATCCACTATCTTCCTTTAATAAGGACTCAAGATTCTTGGAATAGATTCATACAGCATTTACACAGTCTCCAATGTGAAATATTTGTGCCATTCGTCATCGAAGACATCAGCCAATTTGCATCAGAAATGGTTGAGGAAAGAAACTGTTTCTCACCACTCTGCACTTCGAAACTGCCTACTGTGGTTCGCGTATATTCAACTCAGATGATTGAGCTGGCCAGGGCAGATAATGAAATCCATTTTGGTGCTCCCCCAATCAATACTGAACTGTTCTGGCTGTGAATATGGTTGCATTACCATCTAGAAAAAATGGCACCATTGTTGAGAGAAAACATGTCGATCAAAGGCGCACTCGATCTCCTAGAACTTGCAAATACTCGCTGGTGCTAACTGGACCATGCACAGTAAGGAAGGGCGCAGTCGAATGCCAAGATATGGCCTGCCAAATCATCACAGGTCCAACTGTATGTTTGGCAGTTGGAATCAAATATTACCAACTGTACGCATGCTTGATGGTTCTCCTTACATAAACCACGAGGTTTCTTACATTCTGAAGAACGCCCTAATAGAGATGGCTCACGGTTTCGGCATAAGCACTAAAAATCCTTATGCACCAAACTTTCAACATTCCGTGACTGACTTCTGATGATAAATGAAGCTGGTGTTTTATGTCATACATCTATTATACTCTGATGGTATGAAGCTGGTGGTTTGTTTTTCGTGATAGACTTGAATTCACCAATGAAGCTGGTGTTTTATGTCATACATCTATTATACCCTGATGGTACACCAATGAAGCTGATGGTTTTTTTCCGTGATAGACCTCTGATCACCAACGAAACTGGTGTTTTATGTCATACATCTATTATACCCTGATGGTACGCAAATATATTATATCAAAACGACTTAATACTCGATCGGAATCAGAAGCAGAGAACACGAGGGGTACGCAAAGGAAGATCATCTTCATCTTTATCTATAGAAACCTGTTTCATTCCGTAGTTCCTATATGAGAAGGTGTTAAAAAATAAAACCGTACTCGAAACGAAATCATGAACACTTCGAGAAACTCTGGAAATTAACACCAGCCTGAGGCCTCACTAAAAAGCGTTACACTGGAGTTGCCAAAATTTGGATCCAATGCGTAAATGATTTTTTCCCAACAAATCGCCACATGCCAAATTAACACATCTCCTGACTTTGAATTTAGATCAAGCTGCGTGTTTAATAATTCCTTATGTGTCTGGTATAAGTACACTCATATTTAAATTGCAACATTTTAGCATTTCAATTTGATTTAGACTGCTAGCTTGGAGGGAGCCGTCCATTGATGTACGAAAGCTTGGTAAAATGTACTTTGACTCCATACGCCGATAAACGGATAAATACCTCAGTCTTAAGATGAAATGTTTACATTGTACCAACGTCTAATTACGAATGGCAAATTTCGCTTTTACGGGAGTTACTGCTTACACCTTATTTAAGAAAATATTCTACCACACGATGAAAATGCCATATTTATTCTCATCTACGTAAGTTAACAGTTAAACGTCTTTTGCTGTTCTAAGAATTCGTAAAGTACTCATCTCCAAAGGAAATTTTAGTAGCAAACATATTATACTCAGCAATGGAAAAGAAATGCAGGCAATGCAAATGCACTATTTTTGCCTTCTTGTTCTTAAAAATATACTCCTATATATGCATTATTTGGATTTCGAAAACAAAAATCCAAACCATATTAAAAATTCCACATATCAGCTGTAATATTTTAGAAAACTTTTAAATAGGAAGGAAACCTTACAAAAGTTTTTCTAAACGGGTAATTGTTTCGTCTTTTAGAATTGAAAAGTAGTGGAAGGAAATCTATAACAGCTTTCATCACATTTGAAGGTAAACTGTTGATATTTCGAATAAAATAAAGATGAGGGTGGCTTCAAATATGAACATCTTTTACCTGAAACATAAAATCAAATTACATTGGATCATAAAGATGTTGATATTATCGACCGCTAAAAGTTGGGCTTTCCCAGAGAGAGAGAGCTTCAAAGCAAAAAGAAACGCGGAATTTAAGACTAAAATCCGATAGTGTTATTTTAAAAGAAGTTGCTTTTTATTGACTTCGACAGGTATCTTAAAGATGTTTATATGGCAGTTCGGTTGCCATAAAAAATACTCCTTATCCCTTCTACTTAGGTGAATTTTTCCTTTTCATTTCTCTCCAAGAGCAAACTATGTTGAGGAAGTGTCTCATTTTCCTCTAGAGATATAGGCTCTACTGTGTTTGAAAGTATTACAATTGTTTTAAGTAAGAGTATTTTTGCAAGAAAAACAACAGTTTTTGGATTTCCAATAATTTTAAACTGAATATGTTTTCTAAATTCTGAGGTTTCTACGTCTTCTGCCCTCTGAAGTAAATTTTTCTAAATATACATGATATACCTAACAAAATAGATGTTTGCATTTTAGATGGAAATTCAGCGAATGCTACTCTTATGCTAAAAAATCTAACTTTATGTTAATGCTAAAAGTCTATCGTACGAAAGGTCACACTAAAGTAATTCACCGATGCTGTCACATGTACGGTCATTCACAAACATAATTTTCAAATTGCAAGTCAAGATTAAAAACACTTTATTTACAATTAAAAATTAATATTTTCACCCGAGATCTTTCGTGGCTGAACATAGCACCCATCATCAGGCTCAAGCGCCACGAAACACAGGAGCAGCCATTATATTCTGTCAACACGACCCACAATTCACTCGGTCTTCTCAATCACCGGTGATGCCATCAACAAATCGTTAAAGTCCAAAAATTAAGTCTTAATCTCTTATCATATAAAGTCCTCTTCTTCAGAGTTGTGTGAAGAGGGGGCAACCATCTTTCTCCACTGTCTTGGAGCAAATGTCGGGAGTTCTACTGTACAGCATGTTTCCCCATATACAATAATGAAGAGGCTTTCCGTAAGGAAAACATTACGTTTATTAACACTTCAGTTAAGTACCCTAACATTTGTCCAATCTGGGGAGTAACCTCCCTGGTTAACAGCTAGAGTGAAAGCTGTGGAAACCGTTCCAAAACGAAGAGCGTATTTATGTTCAACCATTCTGACATTAACGGTTCTTAGGGTAGAACCTATATAGTATTTAACTGCAGTATCTGAATCTTCATGAATTAATGGTATGCAGCAGACGCCTGGTTTGTTAAGTGCTGAGACTCTATCTCTATCATTTCTTATCATGGAAAAAAGGTTTCTGGTGGACACTCCAAACGTTCGATTGTGTTTGTAACAGGCTTTTCGTAAGATAGACACAAGAGGAGGAATGAAATCAACTTTGCCGATGTACTTAGTAGGTTTTTTCTCTGTGGGCAAAGTCGTGAATCTCGGTCTTTGAAATTGTTGTAATAGTCCTTGGAAGAGATTGACAGAGAACCCAAACAGTAAGGCCAAATTTTGAACTCTCGAAAGTTCATCACGTCGAGTTTTACTTGTTGAAGAATGGGTGAAGGCACGTTTGATTAAGAAGCTTAAAGCTGAAGCTTTATGTTCGGGAGGGTGAGAAGGACTGTTACAACAATTTCAAAGACTGAGATTCAGGACTTTGCCCACAGAGAAGTAACCTACTAAGTACATCGGCAAAGTTGATTTCATTCCACCTCTTGTGTCTATCTGAAGAAAAGCCTGTTACAAACACAATCTAACGTTTGTAGTGTCCACCAGAAACCTTTTTTCTATGAAAAGAAATGATAGAGATAGAGTCCCAGCACTTAACAAACCAAGCGTCTACTGCATAACATTAATTCATGAAGATTCAGATACTGCAGATAAATACTATATAGGTTCCATCCTAAGAACCGTTAATGTCAGAATGGGAGAACATAAATACGCTCTTCGTTCTGGAACGGTTTCCACAGCTTTCAATCAAGCTGTTAACCAGGTAGGTTACACCCCAGATTGGAGAAATATAAGGATACTTAACTCAAGTGTTAATAAACGTACTGTCTTCCTTACGGAAAGCCTCTTCATTATTGCATATGGGGAAACATGCTGTAACATTGAATTCCCGACATTTGTTCCAAGAACGTGGAGAAAGATGGTTGCCCTCTCCTCACATAACTCTGAAGAAGAGGACTTTATATGATAAGAGATCTGATTTTTGGACTTTAATGATTTGTTGATGGCATTACCGGTGATTAAGAAGACCGAGTGAATTGTGGGTCGTGTTGACAGTATATAATGTCTGCTTCTGTGCTTCGTGTTGCTTGAGTCTGATGATGGGTGCTATGGCTATGTTCAGCCCCGATAGATATCGTGTGTAAATATTAATTTTTAATTGTAAATAAAGTGTTTTTAATCTTGACTTGGAATTTGAAAATTATGTTTGTGAATGACCGTACGTGTGACAGCATCGGTGAATTACTTTAATCTAACTTTATGTATAGCAGTAAATTCGTGCGTTCTTGCCTTTGCAAAATTCCGTTCCTTCTTTATCCTAATATTCATACATTTTTGCAGGTGACCGAATGAGAATTATACAAAAATCATATTTTGAATGTTACTTTGCTTTTTGTGATACAGGGATAGTGTATAATATTTATAAATCTCTAGATCATCGTTAATCATTCAAAATTCCTTAGATCACTGGTTTTACCCATTCCTCTCATAAATCAGATGTTAAGTAATGTTCGAAGAACTTCTATATCTGTTTTATACCGCATGCAAGGCTCACGTGCTATAAAACATGCAACGCCGTACCTAACGAACTGGCATCTTAGTTTATGTGAAGACTAAGATGCCCTTGGATCCTTCGTTTGGAAGTGCTAACTAGTTTCCCTGTGTTCCCATGTCACTATCTTGCATTGGGTATCTACTGAAAAAACTGCTCCAGGTTCTCCAAAGAGGACTACGAGGAGAAAAGAGTGCGTCAGAAGAGAAACTGAGAACGAAAATATATCTACAATAGAGAATATGGAATTAATGAACAGACAGAATTATCATAGAAAATGTTTCAGGAAAATGAATGCAGCTAGGAAGACATTTGAACCCTTGACTAATATAATGAAAGGTGAAGATGGATTAACTGTAAGTGTTAACCGACTATACTAGATAGGTGGTGGTAACATTTTGATAACCTGCTGAATTTTTAGCAAAATAATTTATTCTTGTGTAATTGGATCTGATGAAAAACAATGTTAGATGGATCAGGATTAAGGCCAAGATCCCTGAACACTCGAAAAGACGAAAAAGGTCATTAAAAAACTTAAAAATAACAAGGCATATGGAACTGATAATATCTCAGCGTAGCTACTTGAGTATGGGTGAAGAAGGTGGAGGAATATCTTTAAGAAATTCCAAAACTAGCTTGGACTGAAGAAAAAATGCCGAGCGCTTAGAATGAAGGAATTGTCTGTCGAATATATGGGGAAGGAGAGAGAATGGAGAGCGAAATATATCGTCGATTTACACCTTTAAACCTTGGGCATAAAGTGCTCTCAAACGCATTATTCGACAGTAGTCCCACTAGTGCAAATGGAGTTTGGCCCATATCAATGAGGCTTTTGACCGGGAAAGTCTACCATTGACCAGATCTATACTTTGCGACATATTTTAGAGAGAACGTCAGAATTTAGTATTTGTACACATATTTATTTATTTATTATAAAAGCTGCATATGATAGCGTAAACAGGAATCGACTATTTGGGACAATGCAAGAAGGGAAGTTGCCGAGAAAGGTTATTAGAATGGTGAAAGTGGCAACGCCGAATGTCACAAATTGCATTCATTTACAGAGAAGCCATTTACAACCACTTTACACACACAGTGGCCGACGAGATTGCAAATGCAATGGTATATGTGCCATTTAATGAAGCACTTGAAAACGTTGTTAGGAATGCAAGAGTGCATGCTAGTGGTACAGACATCCAGAGCTCTGCACTACTAAAGGCATGTGCCGATGACTTGCATCTGAGTGCTAGATTTTACCCGCCATTGGAAGTGGCCTCTGCAGACTTGGAAGAGGCTAGTAGGGAAATGAGATTAGTAATTAAAGAATCTAAGACCAAATATACAGCTGCAGGAAAAGCCTTTTGCTCCGGTCTGCCTTCTACCATCATGTTGGATGAAAACATTTTGCGGAGTCACTGAACTGTAGATCCATGAAAGAAGAAGTCTATTGAAAAACGAACATTACACTAAATTTCGAAGCGAGTGACGATAAAGTCAAGCACTTGTAATTATAAAAATGTATTGTTGCTACCCCCCCCCGGGGGTCGCCGGATTAGTGAATAAAAATAAGCTTTAAGAATTTAGATGTCAGGATGTCAGGCAATGGCTGACGACCCGGAGGTAGACAGTAGAATTTAGAATAATATTTGTGAGCTCTTTTTATCGCCGAAATCTTATGTACTGGTGAAAAGAATTTATCCTGCAATTTAGCCAATTAAAACTAAGAAATTCTGACACTCATTAATATGTCATGCAACTTCTGTACTGGCACGAGACAACAGACATTTAATCAATTAACAACTAAAATTTGAGGATAATGATGGAGGCGTCTATGTACAAAGGATTGTGAAGGAGGGGCGTCAAGTAGACTCGTCCCTTTCGGGATAGCTTTGAGGCTGAATTTATCATGAAAGTCAATGATTATTTGTTGGCCTATACAGCCCGGCTTTAAAAACAGTTCTCAGCAGACGAGAGTCTATTGGTTGACCGGAGCCAATCTAATCACAACTGGCATGCATACATAAGTTCTGTACTTACAGATATGCTGTTTCCTCAGGTATCCATGTTTGATGTATTTATATTCGTAGCGCACCTGTGTGATGACACGCCCATTTCAGAGCGGGCACTATAACCAATGGAGAGGGGAGTCGAACCCCATCTCCCACTTTCTCTCGTGCACTGCATTCGCCTGCATGAAACCATGGACGCATTTATGCGCACCAATGTCGTGGTGGAACGAAGCCACTGACGTGTAGAAGGATACGTTCGTCTCTCCAAAGGTGAGATTCTCTCATATATCACCGGTCGGCATCTCCGTCATTCGGGGCTGTAATTCCATCACATCGTGTGACCTCCGGGACACTGGCTTTCTCTTACGTGCAATCTAGCACCAGGAAAATAAGTATCGTCCTCTCTCCTATTCCTCGCGGTAATATCAACCGCTCGGCCGCTCCTTGTATAGCTGGCCGGCATCTTCGGTCCGAAGCTCTTCCTTCGAGCTGGATCCGCTTCACCGGACCCGTTCCCTTCACGGCTCGGAAATAGACTATTCTTTTTCGCTTGTTTACATCATTCACAGATTCCTTGTTCTTCTTCTTAGGGGTCTGTTTAAACTCTCTTGTCAGCCTGAAAGCATTTGGCGCGGTGAAATGGTATGAAATACATGCCTCTGCATTCGGAATATGTGGTGGGTCCCACTTCCTGAAAAGTACAGAAAACACATAACTTAACTAACACTCCTTTGACCTGCCAAGGTTAGGAGTTGCAAACGCCATAAGTTTCCTGATCTGTTGACACTTTAATGGCTATCCGACTTGATCGACACGCACTGAGGGGGCGACGCATCGTGTTCCCCCACACCAGGCTAAGATTTCTCCGTTCCCTACCAATTTTTGGCATTAATGTTCCTCTTGAAATCGTCTTTGTGGGAGTCTGAGTGCTTTTCAATTGCCGTCTGGTGTGGTCCCATGATGCTCACAGACCCCCAGAGATGATCCACTAATTCCTTTGTTCTCATTCAGACAAAGATAATTACAACACTTCCCTAATTCAAATAAGTTAATTTCCCAATTAATTTGCAATAGGCCAAATATTTAATTTAATTATCAACATAATTTAACCAAGCCTATTAAGATCGTCCCCCTTTTTAATAGTTACTAATTTAGACCCAATTTTCGCATCAGTATATTTGTGAATATTAAACTAAACACATTTTAATAAATAACTCACGAAAATCGTAATAAATGAATTATCGAAGTGTTACAGAAATATATCTTAAAACATGTTTCATTTAAAATGAACGGTCTTTACAACTTTAGTCTGAATTGATTAGTGAAATAAAATTATAAGAAAATGTATATTAAAATAAAAGGGAAGCTCTTTAAGTCCAACTTCGACATATAAATGTATTGTTATTTAGTTTGAAATGCTATGTTATTTACTTAACAAATCTGCTACGTTGAACTATTGCAGACGGGAATATTTGAAAAAATAAACACAACGCCTTTCTGTTTCTCTCAATTCTTTTTTTGCTGAGCAGAAAGTAGCGTGAGTCAGCATTGAAGCAAAGTACCAAGTAACATAAGTATAATGAGATAAGGAACGCTGTAGTAAGCGTTACCCATTAGAATGATTTGCTTCATTATCATGATCTACAGAAAGTAACTTAAGTGGTACATTACATATCACCCTGATACGAATTTCCATATACCATTTGCATCGAACACTAAGTTACAACAGCTTCATAGACGAACCTGCCTCTAAAAGGCGATCTGAAAAGGACATAATTACAATGAAGTAAAAGCATTCTTACCAGATATTATTTTAATAATTTATTTTTCAGATAGTAAACTAAAACCAAACAATCAAATAAAAATATGACACTGAGTGCATATTATCAAACATTTGTAAATAAATATGGTATTTCAAATTTGTTATTTTAAAAGTTTCAAACAAAATAACGATTCAAAATCTTGGTGGCTAACGAGAATAAATGGTTATGATAATTTACGCTGGTACTCGTCATTAAAGCAACGCTACAAAATATTTTTAAAATAATAGTTAGGAACATCACTTACACTGGAACCTACTGGTTGAAATTTATTCAATTTATGCTTCTGCTATGAATGATAATCAGTAGGCTACAAAACGTCAAATTGTATTTCCAAGCTGTTGTATTTTTCAGACTTTATATACCATCTCCAAGTGCTGAGGATTTCTGAATTTTATCCGATATCGTTTGTTCTCGAGGATTAAAGCCACTACTAATCATATGTAATAAGTGGGAACGTTTGTCACCTAAAACAATGAATATTGATCAAAGTTGTTATATGTTTCTTACTGTTTTCAGATAATTTAACTTATTAAGATTTGGCGGCAGCGATCCACGTTTTTAATTCAATAGCGCCTAAAGTTCTGAATCAACAAACAGCCTCAATTAACATCTTCACAGTGCAGTTCAGTAAGCATGTCCGCCTTAAAGTGACGATGAGTACTACAACTTAGAGCATATTTGCCCTAAAACGCTGCGCTTATGTCCTGGAATAACATCAATATTTAAGTACACTCAATGGACAAAACCATAGAGATATCTACCCAGTAGCGTGTTTGTCCTTGTATAACGCAAATAACACCCAATATTCACCGGAATATCGAGTCCATCAGATGTCTCAGGGTTCACGGAGGTAGTGCCACCCATGTTGTTGTAATATTGTCCACAACTGCAACCATGACGCCGGTTCAGGATCCATTGATCTCATGTTCTGCAACACGGCATTCTACAGAACTTCCACAGGGTTTAAATCCGGACTCTTTGGGGGCCACTGGATACTTCTAAACTCAGACGAGGGCATTCCTCGGTGGTAACTTGCCAATGTAGAGGTACATTTTCCAGCTGAAGCATACCATCGACTGCAGGATGCACGAAGGACATGAGAGCGTGTTGGTTAACAGCCAGCCTATGATTGTAGTGCGCAGCGGTTAAGAACCTCTCTTAATATAATAATGTATCCCATGAACAGGCTCATCAAACTATCACATATCCACCACATCCTTGAAGAGCCTTCGTGAAACGAAGGGACATGGCCTCATGATATTGATGTCATACGCGCTCACTCTCGTTAGCTCGATACAGATGAAAACTGGATTCCTCTGACCACACAACGCGACGCCACTTTTACAGGTACCGTTTGATATTTCAGGCTCCAGCTGAAGCGCAATGTCCGATTACGTTCAGTCAGATGTGCCACAATAATATGGCGTCGTCTTCCGTAGCCCAGGGTATACAGCGTACCCCGTATCATTCGCTCGGTTACGCTGCTTGTGCCTCCGATATTTTACCTAGATGTGATTTGCGCCTTAGTAGACAAGTGGTGGGCCTGAGCGAACATGGATAGTCAATACTACCCAGATCGTGAATGGCGTGTTGTTGGCAACCGCTTGTTCTCTGGGCGCTTATACGTCCGTCAAATTTACACGCTTGATAGGGTTACCCTCGGGAATCCTTGTATGCTTACTAGCTGGGCGATAGAATGACCCATCTTTCTTGTGACAACAATGTTTTCACGATCAAAGTCGCCCAGATCAAAACGGTTACTCATGTACGTCGATTGCAATACTCTATTAGGAAGCCATGATCTCGCCTTTTTGTCGACTGAGTTTGGTTTGTTTCTGTTCCACTCTGCGTGGAGAATGCCCAGGTAATCTGCCCATTACCCCTATCTCTAATGTCTGTCTACTGAGCGCATTGCCTTTGTTTCGAGGTAAATTAAACTGCTACGTGTTCACAAGAACAGACGATGATCCAGTCTCTGTTAAGCCCAAACGCTGAACATTGGGAAAACGTTTTGAGTCACTATGAAGCATTTAGAAGATCCAGAAAATCTGGAAATCAAAAATCACTAAAATGTTTGGTCACCTAAATAATCACTGAACCCAGTTCTCTCAGACAGGAACCTCATGACGCCGTAGGTCTAACCACCTCTAAAAAGAGAAATGAACGGAAGTTCAGGTAGGAGGGGTTGTAACAAAGACAGTGATGAAAATTTAGTGTTATAGAAGGTATGGATTGCTTTCGGCTGTTTTGATGTCTGGCGGTATTAGTTATTTTGAGTTGAAAGGCAATGGCTGTCCTTGGATACCATGCCACGGTAGCCCAGCTTCTTTGCGCTGCGTCCCTTGCCCATGATTCTTTGCGCTGCCTCCCTATGTATGTATATACGGGCTATACCAATCAAAGATCTGTCTTGCATCTGAAGATGTGCTATAGTAGCCCGAAAGTACTAATGCTTTTAAAGTGTATATATTATGTTTTAATTAAAGAATTGTGTATAAGGCTACCGTTATTTAAACGCACATGTACGGTTTTTTATTAATTTTATCACATATGACGTGCGTACTTGTACTTTCAACTTCATATATTATACCATTTTATTTATTTATTTGTTTATTTCATTTGTCAAATGAGCTTTATTTTTAGGTTATCGTATTTGCTTTTGAAAAAATGCATTAGTCTTATCTTCTAATTAGCTGTACTGAACACAGGACCTAATGCCTTTAATTTAGCAATTTCTGCATGAGGAGCTCAGTTGCTATCGTATGTGTTCATCCATTTATTTAGGTATTTGGAGGTCTGATTTCTATTTAATATTTTATTTGTAGATCATTCGAGGGCCAACCATTCGTTTGAATTTATCGGGGAATGATGGTTAAGCAGTTCAAATATTGTTAAATATTATTAAATTAACTGACCTATTATTTTCAGATATTACGCATTATCCCTGACATGGATCGACTTTTTAATGTGCAATTATTGAAAGTCATTTACATTTCATTTTGTTTTTGTGTGTGGGAGGGTTTGCAAACGGCATGAGGTGTATTCCATATGATAATTTAAAAGGTCATTCTTATTCTCTCTGTTAATATGAGTTACGATTTTGTTTTAGATCAATAAATGTTTCTACATTAAATGCCGATATTTTCGATTCCAATTATCGTAAGTTGGCTGAAAAGGGAAAATATTTATTTTACAAAATGCGATTGGTCAAGGTTTATTTGCATTTCACTTTTGGGGAGGCTGTAAATTGTGTGTTTAACAATGTGTGATTCTTCAAGACTGTACACGAACCGGAGGTCAAAGGAAGAAAAGCGGTTACAGATCACTACATATATTATTTCATTGCGAAAATAATAAAAGCCTATCAAAAGCGAAGTTCTGTTTTCACGACTCAATCTGAGTGTCAAATCCCTGACTCAAAATAAACTAAAATATTCACAACAAAAATATGAAACCAGTGCTTCCTTATGAAATACTTGAATTAATAGGTTTTTTCTGCGGTTGCCATTTGAAACCACAATATTAAATATAAATGATACATTTAGGATTATCTTTTACTACGAAAAGAAATTGTACATCTACAAAATTATGTCCCAGAGGTTTATCAAATTTTAAATAGTGCATACACATGTATGTAAAAGTAATGGAATGCGAAACCAGGTTTTCATCGAAACAGAAAGTAAATAACATCATAATATGATGAGATCAAAGTTTTATGAATGATGCTCTAAATTTGAAAAACAGAGTAAAGCTGTCTCGATTCTCTCAAAGTTGCGATATACCGTGTCACATGTAAAAGAATCAAAGAACCGTGTATTTTCAATAATCTAGAATTGAAATTTAACGTCTAATCGCCAAAACAGAAAATTAAGGTATAACGTATGAATGGATTGAAAACAAAAGAAACTCACTAACATATCGAGACTAAAGCGCAATCCCGGGTATACAGAAGAATTTATAATCGAGGTTCAACTATATGTTTTTCAAACACCCTAACACTAGTTATTATTCAGTTAAAGAAAAAAAGTAAGCTCATTCCTATAATCATATCACATATGGTGATTTTTCATGTTAATACAAACTTCCCATATCCCATGCACTAGGGATGCCAAAAACATATTTTGGCATTCCTCGTCAGAGAAATATTGGATCAATATCCATACTCAATTTCATCCAGTCGCATATTGAAATATTTTTTTAAACTAGCACGTATACCGTACAAAATTAATTTTCATATACTGCAAGATAAAGTTAAGTTGCAAAGGTTTTCAGTTAAATATTCTAATTAAAATATATTAGGAAGTAATTCTAGATTGAGTTGGTTAAAGAATGTAAATTTCATTTAGTGAAGAACGCCTTTCCCTAAGCTGAGTTTCCAGAAACCATTACGCAATTATGTTTGTACAATTTAGCTGATGATGTTTTAGAACAGCTTCCTAAATGTTTAGAAAAGACTGTATTAAAAGAGGGTTTTTGCCTGTGTGTGATAAAGGGTTATACGTTTTGTATTTCGTTCTTTAGGAGTTAAATAATTCCAACAACAATTTCTGTTGCAAAACCCCATTCAAGGTGGAATCAAGAAGGCCATTGGATGCAGGAAACACGGCTTTTTCTTCTTCACTGGATCCGATATGACCCTACCTATCGCCCATTAGCAAAAACAAAAACTGTTGCGATATCGGACGGTAAATAGATGAAAACACAAGATTTGACCATAATTTGTGCCTATGGTGCCTCCAACTATTTGCAGTGCCATTTTGTATGACTGGTGCTGGAAAAAATTATTCGTTATACAAAATGTATAGACTTCACAACTAACTTGAAGAACGTCCGGATATTTTTAATGTAAATCATATGTTATTCCTTAAGCATGTTTTGCAAGACTGTAAATATCACTTGGTAATATGAAAATCACTGCAAATATCACTAAACAATTCCTCTAACTAGATGTACCATCTGTAGGGATGTGCTTACAAATAAATAAGTAAACAAATAAATGAATAAATAAATAGTACATTGCTCCATGTCTGAAACACTAAAAACTCAGCATTTTGAGAATATATAGTAGCTGTTTTTATGGTCATTGAATCTAACGAACATCAAAAATGATTCGCCAAAGAAAAAAATCTGAGCTTCTAAAATATCGATTGAAAAAATTCTTTCGTGGAAAATTCTTTCACTCACATCGATAAACAGTTTAGGAATAGTTTCTTCTTAAATTTTTCTACAGTTTCTCCGTACGGGGGCGTAGATGTATATCTTATTTTTGTAAATATCTCTACTTCTAGGAATCCGATTAGAAAAATTCCTCTTTGTTCGATAGTGTTTTCAGAGTTACATGTTTTTCATACAATTTCAAAATTGTCAAGTAATTCATAAACTTTCCGCTAATAGGCGTATAGGTAAATTGCGTTTCCCCCTATATATCTGCTTCTAAATCTCCGATTGGAAAAATTGTTTCTGCACCGGTTAGAGACCCTGATGGGAAATCGTTTGAACATAATTTCTATTGTTCGTAAAAAATGACTTGGCCATCAGGGTAAACCTTAATTTCCGCTTCTGATGCATTTACTGCAAAATATGAGCTTCTACATTCTCGATTGAAAAAAAACGTCATTTGTAGACGGATCCTGCTCATGTCGACAAACATTTTAGAAACATTTTCTTCTTAAAATAATGCATGGTTTCTACGCCAGGGGGCGTAGACGTACATCATATTTTATTCAATATCTCTACTTCTAGGTACCCGATTTGAGAAATTCCTTATTTGTTAGATAAAATTCAAATGTTTCAGGCAAATCATTGACTTTCAGCTAGGGGCACAAACGTAAATTGCGTTTTCTACGTTGTTTCTGCTTCTAAAACTATGATTTGAAAAAAAAATTCCTATATCGCATACAAGACCTGATGGAAAATATTTTTCACATTATTTCTAATGTTTGGTAAAGAATGGTTTGGCCACTAGGGTGCATAAGGTTTAGTTTCTGCTTCTGATGTATTTGTAGCAAAATCTGGGCTCCTGAGAACTCGAATAATTTTTTTTTCTTGGACCTATACCGCTCATATGGAAAACCTTTTGAGAATACTTTCTTCCTAAAAAAATGCACGCTTTTCCCACCAGAGGACGTAAAGCCGCATCTTATTTTTGTCGATATATCTGTTTTCTGAGAGTCCGATTTGAAAAACGAATTCTGTGTTGGAGAGCGTTTCAGGTGCGAAATGTTTCTCATATAAATTCATGGTTTCCTTAACGCACAAGTCTGCAACCAGAGGGCGTAAGTTCACGATTTCGTTTACAGCAATATCTGCGTGATTAAAAACACGATTGAGAACCTTCTTTCTTTCGTCAGATATTATTGTTTTCCATACCGGTTCCACCGAATTTGAATAGCTTTGATAAATTTAATTTGCGTCAGAACGGATTCAAAAGACATGCTTATTAATCCCGAAAATTCAGTGTCAAATTTCTTGTTAAATTTCTAAAACGGACGAGTGAAATTCTGAAAGGTGCAACAGAAAGTTTTGACTGTTTTGGTAACATAAATGAGAAAAATTACTGGGACATGATGCTTAAAGTGTTAAGGAAATTTTCTTATTCACTGCATTAATTCAGTTCTTACTTATGGATAAAGCCATGAAGCTTTAGGTAAATAGCTATGCAGACACTGCGCCCAACTCAAAGACGCAATGATATGTGCATGTTTGATATTAACAAGAAATATATTAAATACAGCTTGTCAGAAAGACACGTCCCATTTGAAAGTCATCATGATCAAAGTAAACATAATTCAGAGGCAAATGACCACAAACACCGTTCGGCAACTAAATTGCTAGACGTAATACCGTGGCAAAGGAAGAAACCCAAAAGAAAGTTAGTGAGAGATCGTTAGACCAAATATGGAATCATGCTGGAGTGTCAAGAAATAGAAATGCACAACACAGAGGCTCGTAGAAAATATTTGTGTAGAGTTTTTCCTAACAATGATTTAAAATGTTAGACGATGAATATGATGATATCTACTGAGGGATATGGAGACGAAATAAGCTTTGGGACAAATTCGAAGTGCACCAAAAGTGTGCACTTGATCACGATATTTTTATTACCTTTTGAGAGAAAAGAAAAGAAATCATTGATCTGAATATTCCGACGGAAACAATTCCTCGAGGTCTGTTGATATCTCGAAACGAAACATTATTTTGTTTTAAATGTCTGGTACATTTCACAAGTTTCAAAGAATTATCTATGCCATATATAACATTCTAGCCATCTTTCTTACTGGCGACTTTCATTAAGATTTTTTCCTAAATATTTATCGGTATTTAACACATATCGATTTTCTTTGTAAAGGTTCTGTTAACAGTTTTTCGACTTCGATATACAATACACATAATTCAGGGCTTCTGAATTGTTTTAAGTAATTTACTCAGAAAAGTTTGGTATATATATATACGTTGAGTGGCTCTCTTAAGATGAAGTGCTGGGTTTTCAGTCAAACTTACGCCTTAACGTTGGCAAATTTCATTGAAAAATGATAGTAATCCTACATGTTAAATCAGTGCTGTCTAAGGATCGGCACACGAGCGAGATATAAACTAAATTTATTCTGTTGGAGTGGAGGTGCGAGAGATGGATCTTCGCAGTCGCGATTGAGCTGTAGCTGCTCTTAACGCGCTTTAAATTCACAGTAACATCAGTTAAAGTTGAGGGGTGCTGATGCACGAGCACCAGGAGAGAAATTTCCCGAACTCATATTTGCTAAGATGGCACCCTATCATCGTATAACACACTCATCGTCAAAAAAATAGTTCTACCCAGAAGGAATTGTCGGAATGCAATGCTATTCGGAAGGAAGGTAAAGGTGACCAGGAACAATAAATAATTAAACATTGAGACTGATACGGGCAACATTTATTAAGCTACAAGCAAATAAGTAGTGTGTCTCAGTAAGGCATCAAGCAGCCTCGCTAGCTCACACAACATGCAGACGTCTCAGCATGGAGTCATACAAGTTCCTAATGGTGTCTTACGATAAGCCGTCCCATGTAGCTTGAGTCTCCTCATGCAGTTCGTGCAGATTGTGCGGTTCGGGTGGAGAGTGGATAGTTCGTCCAATAGCATCTCACACATTTTCCATCAGCGATAGGTCTGGCGATGCGGCTGGCCATGGCATAGAGTCAGTGTCATGAAGGTAAGCTCTAGAAACAGCAGCAGTATGCGAACGAGTGTTGTCCTGTTGGAAAATCCCACCGGAATGGGCGTTCAGAAAAAAAGGGCCACTGGTCGTAAGACGTCATTAACGTAACGTTGGGCTCTCAAAGTACCTGTAATGAACACAAATGGTGATCTGGCATGGTAGGTATTTGGTCCCCACACCACCATTTCACCTGGCCTTCTGGGAGTGTGACGCTCGAAAACAAACCGGTCATCTTGTGGCTGACCACGGTGCCTCCACAAACGGAAGCGGTGGCCGTCTTCTCCAAGACAAAAATGGCGCTCGTGACTGATGATTACCCGCTGCCATTTTGAGTGGCTGCATGACATTCTGGCACGACAACATTGCAGTGTTTGGCAATGATGCAATTGCGTTAAGGGCTGTCGCCGTAACGGTGTGCCTGCGTGTAGTTCTAGGTCTTGCAGCAGTCTGCCAATTGTGCTGGAACTCATTGGACGATGCATAGTGAGCACCACTGCTCGCTGAATATCCGCAATCGTGGCTGTTGAGTCACTCCGCGCATGTCGGGTAACCCGTCGGTCCTCTTTCTCCGTGATACGTCTAGGTCGTCAGACACTTTCTGTCGCTATTGCTTGCCTTGTTTTATCCATTGCCGCCAAGAGCGTGCTATGAAGACACCCGTACGACAGGTTTGGGGCGCAATATGGCCTTAAGTACTCCAGTTTTCCGGAAGCCGACGATGTGGCCCCTCATGAACTCTTCGAAATGCTCAAATTACTTTCGTACTTTTCTTGAGTCATACTGCGCCTACGAAGGATACAACCAACACCACAGCACGAGTCAGATCGGCAAGAGCGCGCGACGGGACGGCTGTATGTAGCCGTTCTGACACAGCCCTACGACCCCTCCTTGCTTGAGTCACATGAGCGGCCGAGTGTGGTACTTGAATCATTTGCATGTATTAAGATGTCAAACCTACCCGCAAAGTTTCATTCCTGTCAGCTGCTTCCTTCTGTGTGCAACTATTTTTTTGACGATGAGTGTTTATACTTTTGTTTCTTTCTGGTTCCAAATCACCAATTCCTAATCCTTGTGAAACATATAGATATTTACAAAAAAAAAAAAGACTGCATAGAAAGAGCTTGTCACAGAAAAAGTGCAGTTCGTATCCAATGGACACGAACAAAGTTGGTTACATAAAATAATATAGTTAGTATTAATTTATATACAATGCCGGAAAGTGAAAAAATAACACCAAGAAGGAATTGGTGGACGATCATGATATTTACATATGTTAATGGAGTCGAGTTTACGTAGGTTTGATGTTAATTTCGGATCAACCGGTGAGCGCTTACGCCACAGCACGGCGTAATATGAAAATTATCGTAGGTTGTATTTAAGGAGTACGGCGAACTGAATGTAACCAGTCGTTGGCGTACGGACACGTGCAAAGACCCTGAAGAAGCTGCAATGCCTGGACATGGAAGATGTGTACTATTGTAGCAGTTATCGGACTTTGAGAGAGGTTGTCTAGTTGGACTCCGCGAGGCCAGCTGGTCGTATCGTCGTATTGCGGAGCGAAATGGACGGGAAGTATCGGTGGTGGTGCGATGGTGGCGTAGATGGTCCGAGGAACATTTCCACACGAGAAGACGTGGAACCGGGAGTCACAGACGGACTGATGAGCGGACAAATCGACGAATAAGAAGAGCGGCGTTGTCAAGCAGAACATCAACTGCGACGCAAATCCGAGCTGCCGTTGCACCGGAGGTGACTGTGGAAACAAACCGCAACCGTCTACGGGATGCAGGACTACGTGCACGTGTGCCTCTGGCATGTGTACCTCTGACTCCAGACCAACGTCAGGAACGGCTGCAGTGGTGTCGCCAACGTCTTCACTGGATAAGGCAATGGCGATCTGTCGTGTTCAGCGATGAAAGCAGATTCTGCTTGGTAGTCTCCGATGGCCGTATGCGTGTTCGCAGATGCACAGGAGAGCGTCTCCACCCTACTTGCATCCGACAGCGACACACAGGGCATACACCTGGTCTCCTGGTGTGGGGAGCGATCAGTTATCACTCCCGTACACAACTAGTGTTTGTACCGGGCACGTTAAACAGCACCTCCTACATCAGCAACATCATTCAGCCCGTTGTTGTGCCATTTGTAAGGTCGGTCCGTCGTGTTGTTTTCCAGAAAGATAACGCACGCCCACACACGGTACGTGCAACGCAACGTGCTCTTCAGTATGTCAGAGAACTTCCATGACCTGCCCGTTCACCGGATTTTTCCCCTATTGAGCACGTGTGGGATTTTAGGGGGACAACGACTTATCCGGTCTCCATGGCCAGCCACGGCCATCCCCGATTTACGCGTCCAGGTTGGGGAAGCTTGGAACTCAATTCCCCAAACCTATATAATATCGTTAGTGTGAGTCTAATATCTGTACGACAGACTCCATGCCAGAATTGCACAGTGTGATGCAGTTCATGGCGGTTCAACCTCGTACTAACCATGTTACATGGCAATGTTATTTTTTAGCTTACCAGTAAATACAGCTGTATTTTGCCATAATGTTTTGATCACGTTGTCCTCCGTATTCCGTTATTATGCTGTATAAGTTTCGTTGGTATCAAACGTCACCTTCTTGGTGTTCTTTTTTCACTTTCCGCCAGTGTAGTATAATATCGTTAGTGTGAGTTTATATAGTTTTTATCTGAGTGTATGAATAAATTTCCGCAACAAAAATGGACAAATTGATTTCTGTAGGAACTGTCAAGAATTATCAAAACACTTGACAGGTGCCTAAAAATATACGGCGTCGCTCAATGCAGCAGACTGAGATAAACAAAACAGCTGTGTGTCCCAAACCTAGAGGAAACAAGCGAAGTTAATGGCAGCTTCAATGAAAAGTTAGGTCCGTTTGCTATTTCTACTGATAAAAATTCAAGGAAATAAAAACCAGCCTTCTGTAAGTAATTTTTTCTATCAATAATATACTAACTGACAGAAATAGGTTTAGATTTAGATTATACCTTGGTCTTTGAGCTATCTGTGTTGCACATAATATCGATAAACAGCGACGCAATAACCATGGCAATAAGATGATTGCGAATCAACGAAAAAGGACGTTGAACCCTCAAAGGTATCACATCGCAGGTCAAATCAAGCGAATTCTCTAAACTTAAATGTAATTTCGATGCATCGAAGCCTAATATGGAGTCATTACAAATCCCATCTCATGTTCATTTTCAAGCACACGTTTTCCATTGTTTGATAGAACGGGCGGTGAGTTTCTAAGATGTGTTGTAAACAGTCTTGTAACGCATAGGGCTTTTCTACAAATATTTTTCCACTCTTAATTTTACAAATAACAGAAACATATATTTCAAGAAAAATTATCACATTAAAATTCGGGTAGAGTTTCTGATCATTGTAACAACTTTATAACTGTTGTATACACCACAGAATGCTAATAGACGCCATCATATCAGCTATGCAGGAAGATTGACTGCCCGATCCTATGCGGGCCACTTGTAGTATGAAGTCGGGATATCGCGGACTCCGTCTTCAGAGAAAGTGCTTGGTTTCTTTGTGATATCATCAACAGCTGCACATTTGAAGTGTTTCTTTCCTGTGTTATTGGACATAGCTAACTATGTAAATAGCAGAATGATTTTCCTATTAGAACACCGATCAGAATAATAACATAAGTTGTCATTTGTTATTCGTAGTTGTGTGACACCCTTCTCCAACGGAAGTACATAACTGAGAATATAACTCAGCGAAAGTAAGAAAAACGTCCTCTGACACGGATATCATAAGAGCATGGTCGGGATTCCCTAGTAAAATATCGGATGCTGGTTGATGGTGCCGAAAAAAGGGGACGTATTCTAATGGATAACCCTGAAATGTTTCATCATATAGCAGTGCCTTTTAAACCCAGATTTGTGAAGAGAGTCGTAAACAGGGGTCCTTAATTGCTCCTAAAAAACTCATATTCCGTAACCAAATTCCAGTAAGTGATTTTTTTTCATGGCTCATACGAAATGCTGCTCTTTTTTTCCTAGTTTTGTCTAAATTCAATGTGGTGAATATGCTGTGTTTGGAAAACAGCTGAAAATAGTCCTGTCTTCCTTAGGTTTGATGTAAACTAATTATATCCAAACTGCAGTGGAAATTTCTAGTTGAGATGTAGCTTAAGATTATGTAATGGTTTTTCTAATTATTTTATTATGAAACGACATTTCAGCATATTGCAAGCGGTTCAACTTCACTAAAACTTGCCTATCACTTAACTTTCAGCATTTAATTCAAAACAAAATAGATACTAATATTATATAATTTATTTCCTGGATTACTTGTAAATTGATGCAAGTATGGAACACACTTAAAGAAGGAGTGTATCTTTTCAGAGGTATGTTGGACTAAACAGAAAAAGCGAGGATTAGCTGTTCACGTATTGAAGTGGTTCAAAGCTTCGCGTCGGCATATCCTGAAGCGTGGCAGATCCGGCACAAAAAGTTCAATAAATAAATAGCCAACTTAAAGGCTTACATTATATAATTCTACATCCTGTATTGAAACAAAACTGTAATGCTATGTAATTCACTTTATTTTAGGAATAATAAACTTAAACCTTGTTGCCTGTAAAAAACAATATGGCATCGCGTGTATAAAGCCCTTATATCAGAATAAATTTTGCAGACAGGTTTAACAAAAACACGAATCATGTAAGAAATATTTTCCACAGATTTTGTCTCAGGAATCTTCTCTGGAGGTACAACATTGCACCTGAAGCTACTTTTATTCCTAAAACCTGAATGTCAATGCATGTTCTTGGCATTCAGGAACTTAACATCCATAGTAGCAATGAAACATTTTGCTTAGTTATAACTGTATTCATTCTCCAAATTACCGGTTTTCGGGAAGATTTCAGTCAATGTTACAAAGAATTCGAAAGTTTTTTTCATTCAGTAATGAGCTCCGTACATAATGATCTAATAATGGATAACCGAGGGCATGATATTTTCAATGTGCACTTTATTATTTGAAAATTGCTATAATAATTAAATAATAAATAAAAATAATTGAGAACAAAAATGATGATAAGCATGAACTTTTCGCCACTCACTTGGCCACATTTTTATGCAAGTTTCACGCTTTTAATAGAAAATCCTTAGGTTTTGTGCTAACGTTTATGCACTCATTATCGTTCAAGAAAAAAACGGTACGATTAACGCGAAACATTGCATGTAAATTATTAAAGTTTTGTGCGATTCCACATACCCGGTTGTCCAACGCCGGCGCTGCAAACGCAATCCGTGGATCTTATAATACACATTGCAGGGGACTCCATATTCGTGCGATGTGCGCAGTAAGAGTCACGTGAGATCCCTGAGCGATAGACATGCCGACGAGCCGCCGTAGATGTGCGTACGGGCAACTGACGGGGTTTGAACGAAGCCGTATCGTCGGGATGAGAGAAGAAAGGTCGCCGGCGCGCAGAATCAACCGTCATTTGGGCGAGTCGTACAGTAAGGTTCAATCGTGCTGGGAGAAATGGAGATGGAAAGACATCCAGACACGGAGATATGCCTTTGGATTACCCAGCCAAACCACAAGCAGAGAAGACCGCGGGATCGTGAGAGCGGCACGTGCAGATGCAAGGACGTTCTTGTCCAATATCGAGAGATATGTGGCTGATGTGCAAGACATTTCTTAGTCCGCCAGAACCATTTCCAGGCGCATGGAAGTGGCGTATCTGTACTCTCGATGGCCCTTTACGTTTCCTGCCATTAACATCTGACCACCATCGTCGTCGATTACAGTGTTGTCAGCAGCGAGCAGCGTGGAATGTCTGGGACTGGCGGCGTATAGTGCTCAGGCTCAAACCCCCTTCTGTATGGGAACGGATGACCACCGTGTCCGAGTGCGGAAGACCACAGGTGAGCGTTACAATCCCAGCCTCACTGTACAGCGGCACAAATCCAGAACTGCAGTGGTGTTAGTCTGGGGAGCAATCGCGTATGACAGACGAATTTCTCTCGCTGTGATCCGAGGGACGTTGACAGCCTAGCGCTATGTACAGGAGATCCGGGGGCACCATGAGCTGCTTTTCTTTGCAGGGCGACCTGGAGCCATTTTGAAAAAAGATAACGCCAGACGGCACACGGCTCGGGTTTCTCAGTACAGTCAACGTTTTCCTGGCCTGCCAGATCACTGGATCTCACACTCATCCAGTATGTGTGGGACCAGATATCCACCTGCTGAGACATTTTAATCACTTCTGCCCTTGATATATACCATCTCACTACTAAAATCTCATTTCAATCCAAAGCCTCCTTCTTGGTTCGGCGATTTTTAAGGAAACGAGTGTATCAATTGCCGGTAATTGCTTATTTATTTTTTGACAAAACTTACTACGAGTCGCTTCTGAAAACACATATAGAATATTAAGAGTGAATTAACAAAGTAAGATTTCTTGGCGATACTTGGGAAACCGACCCAAAAGAAAATAATTCTATCCCCACGCTTTATTTTGTATGAGGTGATCATGCAATGCTCTGTCTCAGAGACTTTGGTAAAATGAGCCAGTAAATACGGCTATAAGCACTGATAATATTTTGATTTCAGTTTATCCTTCGGCGTTTTTTCCTGAAACCGAACTTTTTTCCGTTTACAACCAAAGACTTTAGAAGTGTTTACATATCTTCCAGAGGCTTGTAAGTGATGGTAAAGCTCAAGTAGCCAACTGGAAGTTGGGCTCTTTTTCTTCCACATTTAATATGTGCGCGCAGGTGTTCCTTTTGTATTTATGCATTTATTTGCTCACTAGCATTCAACCACTTTTTAGTAAAAGTCCAGTGTATGATTTTATTACTACCCAGACTCATTTGAAAATTTCATACTTTGTTCTCAGAGTCCGTTTTTGACTTCACACGAAATAATATGGGTCCCTGTGAGATACAAATTTACGGATCTGTACCATCAAATTTGTAAACGGGAAATTTGAAGATGCAGATCCTTAAATTGGGCATGCTTCAGGTTTTGTCCTTTCTTCTGAAATAATGATTGAAGAGTTAAATCATGTTTTTTCACATAAATAAATACCTGCTCATTACAATTTTCTGTTCTTCTATATTACGCCGTTTTCTTTAGAGTGAGGCTGTCAATTTAAAAATTATGATTCTGATTTCGAATATGCTACGCATTCAGAAGAAGTAAAGTTAGCTCTAATGTTCATACACATGTGTCCAAAACGAAAGGAAGCAGTACATTTATACCTGTGTAAGAAAAACAAGATATGACCGCAGCCAAATTGAGTAGTAATTATTTTGGCAGCATACAAACACATGAAAAGACACAAAACATTTTTATAAATGACGAACACATTACAGTGTAATCAGTGTTTACGAAAAAGTCACAAATTTCCGAAGGCCATGTTTGGGGAATGAATGTACAGTGATTACCGATAACCAGGCGGAGGAACATTTCAGTATGTAAAATGTGCATCCTAACTGCGATGCAGCGCTTACAACATCATGCCATACCGAGCATCACGTGGTGCAGGAGTTCCTGAGGCAAATTGGCCCACTCCTCCATTAGAACATGGATCAGGCCATACCTGTTTTATAGATGCGGGTAGGTCTTGAACACCAGTGAGTCTCCCCATTGCGTTCCAGATGTTATCTATGGGGTTCAGGTCAGGGGAGCGTGCTGGCCAGTGGATGCGATGAATGTCCTCGGTCTCCAGAAGTGTCTGCACTGCTCTCGTCCGATGAGGTTTCTATTTTCGTCCGTGAACAGAAAGTCTTTGCATTGAGCAGAATGGAACAATTGAACATGACCCTTGAAAACTTCGTTGCCACCCCGGTGGTGCAGTTGCATGAGCAATGGCTTAAGCCCATTCTTCCGCGAAGGGTGCGGGTTCGAATTCCTGTGAGGTTTGGATGTTGCTATTGTCTTATTGCGCTGTGCTTTTGTCCCTTTCCTGGAACAAGTGGCCTAAATAAGGGATGGGTTTTTGTCCCTTTCCTAGAACCAGTGGCCTAAACAAGGGATGTGAGTCCGCTTATAGCACATTGATTTGTTCACGGCGGTCGTTAAACTTTCAATACAAAAATAACCCGTAGCAACAGCATTTTTACACCATAGATCCATTTCATAACGCCTGTATTTCAATGGGTCCATTAATCATGATGTTGCTCCATATGTGCTGATACGCAGTACCACTTTCATGCCAGATTAACTGACGTCTGCAATCCGAGGTCAGGCTTAAAGGACTCTCACCCGTGAAGTGTACATTGCCCCGCTCATGACATGTCCAATTTATGTCGATAGGAAACCACTGAGAACGTGAGCTACGTTAAGTTCTGGATAGAATAAGCCAGACTTCAGGTCTTCGGGTGGATAGCCCTATATGTCGTAGACGTCTTGCTACAATTTATCGTGATATCTGCGTTCTTGTGCTGGAATGGTGGCGACTCGTAAAACTGATCAGCTGTGCTTTGGCGATTAGACTTGACTGTTACCACTAAAAATTCGTCTTCATGCGTGATAATAGGGAGACGGCGGCCTCATGAAATGCATCTGAAATCCTAACCATGCAACTGAAACACTAATAATTACATAAATCGCTTTTTAGCGAATTATCAGCGACTTTCAGTCACTACTCTTTCTCAAGAATTGCACATCCGAGATGCGTGGTATTCATATCATATGATTGAAATGTTACCCCGATTCTAAAAAACCTTTGTAAACGTCATCACCTCGATTTCGGCGTAAAAACTTTGAATGTCTTCTCAAGTATCAAAACAGATCGTGACCGTGATCCTCCCGCTGATCGATCTGGGGTATACTGCATCCCACTAACCTCCGTGGATGACCAAGAATCTACCATTTCATACATAAGCTCCACACAACGTTCCTTAGAAATTCGTGTCATGGAGCATAAATATAACATACGAACAAGATCTACATCTACAGCACTAGCCCGCCTGGTTTCTGAGGGTACTTATTACCCTAAGTGTGATGAAGCACGCATCATATTAACCACCTCCAATAAATTTGTTTTACTTTTCGCTGAAAATTTGCAAATTTTTAACTATGGTACTTTATGTTGTAATGACGTTTTACCGAAACATATCCCCCACCCGTGGAAATTACTTATTCAGAATGAAAACGGCACTCTTGGCAATGTGCATGCCATTCATCATGAATAAAAACTATGTACAGTTGATCTCCATTATGTTCACTACCATACATTGTATTACTGTATTTTATGTATATGGCATCGTATTTTACATCCTTCTCCTGTATATATATGTCTCACCAGGGTTTATTTTGCCCTTTTAACATCTGATAATGATCTCAATGTAGGATCCAAAGACATTTTATGAATTTTATAAAAAAATTTAGAACTTTAAAAAGTTTTTAAACTTCATGATCGTTTAACTGAATGAGTAGATCACCACATACTCTAAGTGTAACGGATCAGTCGAGAATTTGAGAAATCCCGAATACTTGTGGTAATATAACTTACTATCTGAACAAGGAAGGCCAATCTTGCTTCCCATTCTGAATGAGTATGTGACGTCTCTCATCGTTCAGAGCCTAAATTACAGGTTTAAAGCACTCCCTTGATAACATAAGGACAATCCCTTTCTACAACTTATGGTCGCAAATGGTGTACCCAACTGCTCTCCTTTTATAACATAGAAAACGACGTTTCAGCATCTTATTAGGATAAAATGTTTCAGATGTAATTCATTTAATTTAACCGGTTTTAAGAATTGTTAAATGATCTGTAATAAATAACATTCACTCATATGTTTGTTAAATTTTTAATATAAATAATAAACAGAGTGTTTCCTGCCGTACGGTAAGCTTGTAGTTATTTAAACTTCACCTTTCGCTAGGATTACCATTTTGAATACATACTTTTCTGCGTAACAGCTGCATACTAAAAATCGGAGTGCAAAAATGAAAGAGCTGGACATCGCGTTAACGAGCTCAGAGATGAAGCACGTTTTCACAATTCGGATGTGTTTTGTTGTTTCAGACTTTTAACCTTAGTAACAAAATCTTTAGATTTATTGTGAAAGTATGTTCTGTTACTGATTTCTGCGGCGAAGGTCAGACAGTCAGCATTTATTGCCCATTGGAAATTTATATGAAAATTAAGCAAAATCATCTTTTCCTTGTATAGGATTTTCAAGAAGATATTTTACACTTGTAAGAAGATCTGGTTTACATCGAAATAATGAACCGTTTTTCGTGGGTGAATAAGAAAGTGAAGTTTTTCTTAAAGTAAGTAATGAACTATATCTTCATAAAGTGAAAAGATTAAAGACGGTACACCGGACGTATGGACAGCTTAAGAGCTCAATAGGTTTCGTATAGACGTTCAGCCTCGGAATTATGTTATTTTGAAATAATCTTGGACGTAAAATCATTGCTCTTCTCATCCCAATTCCGAATATCTTACTCTAAAAATCTTTGCAAAATTTAAAGTGTTACCGCATCGAACTTAAAACTACTTTTATACCTTAATTACTGTTTTACATAGTGTAATGATTTCCAAATATATTATTATAAGTTTTGGAAGTTAATTATTCGTACATATTTATTATTGATTATAATACACTGCATTTCAGGTTCCATAAATAACAGTGTAGTAATGCTTTACACCGAATAAAAAATTCAGACTAAAATGTAAGAAATTCACCTACAAAATAAGTTTCAGGAACTCAGGACACACCTTTACCACATTCCAGAAAAACATCTTTATTAACGAGTTTGTGTAAAATATCTGACAATTTTTTGAAAAAGTAGAATCATTCCACAGCTGCTTCACGGAGTGTTCCCATCCGTGTTTATAACAAATCAGGTACTCTAAAAAAATGAATCACATAATAGAGGACATATATTTTCTGAGGTTGTTTTAAGAGAAGGAAAAATTAATACATTATAAAAAACAGAACTACACTTGGTACTTATTTATTTTAAATTACGTCGCACAATGAACAGATATCTATTTTGCAAGTTCAAAAGTGAATAATTGGGCATTTTAAAAGTTGCTGTTCAAATTTCGTGATACAACATCAGTAGGAGGAAAATGGAAACAAAAGACCTTGTCAGCCGGTAAATCTTCCAACCATGACTAAAATATGAATTATTTTAACTGAAAATTTTTAATAATTTCTTACCAATTATTCGAGGTATTTATCTTAAGTTGAGTACGAAATTATTTGTTTTATTGGTTGCAGCGGTTGAGTAAAATTTTTATTACTCTGTCTAGATATTCACAAATATGACATACAAATTCAAATTGTGTAGGGAAACTTTAAACATTTTTTTTATATTTAAAAGCCCATGGTTTTAGATTAAATAATTATGGAAACAGGACTTTGTGAAGAAAACAGAAGCATAATTTTCTTGACTGGTATTTTGAATGCGCAAGATGCTGAATTGATTTTTATTGGTAACATATCCTGTTTTTGGGGAAACCATACACAATCTTAAATATTAGTCTACAGTAATGCAGAAAATATTCTTGTAAAGTTCAGAAAATTTTCTTGTAAAGTTTACCCCTGCTAAGTTTATCGCTACAACCTATTTTGACTGCTGCGTTCACTTACTGGTACGTCACAGATTCAATGTCAGTCTAACTGTTTCGTGGGCCTAATTTCATGTGTGCATTTTATTAACCTCGGAAGACAGAACCGTTGTTTCAGTTGACATATAAAGAACATATGTTAATATACCTACATCAGCGGCATTTATGATCAAGATAATTTTTTGGAACATTCACCGTACCACTGAATGAGGAACAAGTGTAAACATACACTGCACATTTTCAAAACACACTCACATAATTCATCGGCAGGCTGGTGCAAAGTGTCAAAGATTCGAATGTAAATCATGACGTTGAAAAAGGGTATTTTTTTATGTAAGGTAAATACACTATCTACAAACAAGTAATTGGACCCTTGTGATAGCAAAAGGAAACAAAGTTTATTCACCTTCAATACTTGGTGGAGCCTCTACGAGCGGCGATTACAGCTGCGACCTTCCGGGGCATACTCTCAACCAGGCTTTGTACGACGGCTAGCGGTATTTCCTTCCACTCGGCTTGGAGAAGACAGATCAGTTATTACACCGATTTCGGACTGTGGGGGCACCACTTAAGTGGATGCTCCAACTCGTCCCAGAGGTGCTCGATCGGGTTAAGGTCCGGGCTCTGCGCAGGCCAGTACATTAGATAACCCCATTGTCACAATACCAAGCCATGGTGGAACTCGCAACAGCACAGGTGGCATTGTCATCCTGAAAGTAACATGTGACCACCCTGTAAAACTGCCCCAACGTAGGAAGCGCATGGTCATCCAAAATGGTTCAATAGGTCTCGGCGGTGAGTCTACCAGGAATTGCGACCAAGGGTCCCATGCCATACCAGGAGAAACACCCCCATAGCATAATTCCACCGCCGCCGAACTTCACAGTTGGCACAATACATTCCGGCAGGAGGCGTTCTCCAGGCAGACGCCAAACCCAGACCCTGCCATCCCAACGGTAGAGGGTGAACATTGATTCGTCGCTCCAAAGAACCTGTTTCCACTGTTCAACGGTCCACTTTCGAGGTTCTGTGCACCACGGTAACCGAGCAGCGCTATTGGACTTGGTGATCAAAGGCTTGTGGCCGGTAACACGTCCATGATAACCAAGCAGATGGGCTTCCTTACGGATGGCTATACACATAGGGCTTTTTGTTGAACTTTGCAATGTGGCAATGTGAACATGTCAATTTTGATTTCCTTCCTTCGTCAAACAAAACCAGTTTTACTAAAAGTCATAGTTCTACCGACGAGAATACTTATTTCAGACAACTTTTCAAATCCGCCATATTCCTCCATCGCATTTTGAACTACAGAAAATATGTCTTCCCCTATATTTCTAGCATGCAAAGGGCAAACTTTCAATAACTTTTCTTTAACAGAAAATTCTTTACGGATCACTTTAACAAAAATTAGAAGCTGATTAGTATGCGTAAAGTCTACTTTCATCAAGTGCCAATGAAATGTGTATGCAATCTTTAATTAAAAAATTATAGGTCAAAGACAAATGCAAACCAATAATTTCAGTTCCCCTAGTAACAGTGTGTTTTAAAAGAGGTACAACTAGAAATGCATTTCTAATCGTTTCTTCATAAACCGCTTCCGGCAGTACACACATTCTCACAAATTATCCGTCAATAAACGGTTTCATTACACTTGAAAATTCGTAACTAGTCACATAGGATGATAGGAGTGATGACTATTGAATCTTATTTACAGTACTAATTATATTTATTTTTTGATGTTTAATTTTCATTCTTAATTTGTCAATAGAAATTTAACTTGACTCGCTACAAAGCTTGTCATAGTTTTTCGAATGATTAGTGATGTAGCGTCTTTAAAAATAATATTCTTTTCACTTGAAAACAAACTAACAATTGAGATCTGTATTCCTTACTGAGAATAAACCAATAATCGAAATATAATTCAGTTTTATTGCACGATTTTGAGTGTTTATTCTTTGCTAATTTCTGAAAACATCTTCGTCACAAACACGCGAAAGCAAAACTAAAAAAGATCTAGCTCGTGGTTGAATAACCTGCAGTGAGTCACGCAGGAGAAATAGGAAGAAATTCTTGGCGAGTATAATTCAACTGCCGGATTTTGAAGCGTCCTCTATATGACGTCACAAAGACAGGGCGAAACATTCCTCATACTGGTCAGAGCTAGCTGAAGAGAAAGTTAGAGGTGAAATGCTTCCACCGTTCCTAATCATTTAGAAACGCAAGCAACGAAAGGGAATGTTTAATTAGAGCTTAACGTTTGTGTTGATACTTGAGGAATGCAAGTAAAAGGCGCGAAGTTCTAAATCTTATTTTGGCCAAATGTAACATTGATTGAGCGGACACGTTCAAGTATTCAAGCAGTAGTAGCTACTACGGCAATCTGAAAAATGAAATTTGTTGAATAAATTAAGAGAAATACGCTATCTACTAACAAGTAATTGGACACCCCTGCAATCGACGATATCTGCGGCCCTGATACACGTCACGGCCGCCGCCGTTAAATATCGTGTGGGAAACAACAACGCAACAAGTCGCATGAAGATGCCACGCAGTTCGGTGCTCTCTGATTTTGAGAAAGGTGTAATCGTCGGGTATCACAGAAATGACAGATCCATACGTGACATATCCAACGAGTTGAAGTACCCAAAATCGACAGTGGCTTACGTGATTGACAAGTGGAAGATGAGAGGTGACTTTCGAAATGTGCCCCTACCCGGCAGACCCACAAAGCTGGGAGTTTGAGGCCGACGGGTGCTGGCCACGGACATTCGGAAGAACCGCACCAAATCGATGGGTCACATCCGCTAGGAGTTTCAACAGGCATCCGGAAGTGTTCTTTAGATGAATACCACCCGTAAGGAAGCCCATCTGCTCGGTTATCATGGACGTGCTGCCGCCCACAAGCCTTTGATCACCAAGTCCAATAGCGCTGCTCGGCTAACGTGTTGCAAAGAACGTCGACGATGGACCGTTGCACAGTGAAACAGGTTCTCCGGAGATACAAATCAAGCTTCACCCTCTACCGTTCGGATGGCCGGGTCTGGGATTGGCGCCTGCATGGAGAAAGCCTCCTTCCGGAATGTATTGTGCCAACTGTGAAGTTCGGCGGCGGTGGAATTATGTTATGGGGGTGTTTCTCTTAATATGGCCTGGCACCCTTGGTCGCAATTCCTGGTAGATTCAACGCAGAGACCTACTGCACCATTGTGGATGACCATGCGCTTCCTACGTTGTGGCAGTTTTACGAGGTGGACCCATGTTACTTTCAGGATGACAATGCCACCTGTCAAGTTGCGAGGTTCACTATGGCTTGGTATGGTGACAATGGGGTTAATCGAATGGATTGGCCTGCGCAGAGCCTGGACCTTAACCCTGCCGTGCACATCTGGGACCAGTTGGAGCGTCGACTTAAGGTGTTCCCCAACCGTCCGAAATCGGTGAAGGAACTGACCTGTGTTCTCCGAACCGAGTGGAAGAAAATACTGCTTGCCGTCGTACAACGCATGGTTGAGAGTATGCCCCGGAGGGTCGCAGTTGTAATCGCCGCTCGTGGAGGCTCCACCAACTATTGAAGGTGAATAAACTTCGTTTTCCTTTGCTATCGCAGGTGTCCAATAACTTGTTGGCAGATAGCGTATATAGAATGGAGCGCAGCGACTTGGTCATCACTGGTTTACAAAATTAAACAATGCATATTTTCAGAACTGTCACTATAATATCCACAAAGCAAATGACATTAAGAAATCAATCATTACAACTTTGATATGTCTTTATTATCAACAAAATTTTAAGCCTTTAGCTAGGCAAGAGTTGACAATTTCAGTACTAGCTGGTGTATATTGTAGCAAAATAGAGTTAGCTTTTGGAAGAAAATGTAAATCCTTCCTCCTGAAATCCTGTATTTTGTACTGCAGTTAAATATGTAATTTCAACAACGGACAATAGCAAGTATTCTTCACGCTTTTTTAAACCAATGGTTAAATCTCCTTCTAAAAGGGACTACAGCATGCGGAGTTGTTTCGGGTGCCCTAAGGTTCTTCACGTTGTGTTCTTCGTAGAAGTGCGGGAAACGAGGCGACGTACTTAGAGATAAAAAGATGTTATCATATTTTATTTTTAACATAAGTTTTAAAGGTCACCAGGAACACTAATTATGCAACGAAACAAAAACTGGAACACATTCCTAATTCGGATCTATCAACAGATATTTATTTAGGAATCTAAAAATCTAAATGCTGCTTCAAAAGCAAAAGAAAAAAGTGTGTTTTTCTTTCTCTCTTTTCTATTTTTGTTATTACTGAGATGACGATTTAAAGCTGACTAAAACATATTTGAACTTGATATTACTTCTCGGTTAAAAATCATTTGATAAAACGACAAAGTACTTTCTTGAACAACTTGTACGTGTTAGCAAAGCTGAGAGTGATTCAAAGAAATAAAATAATAATAAATGTCAATGTCATGTGTGTGTTTCTTTAGAGATATTGGGGTAGTGGTTTAACGCAGAATAAAAACTTTGTTTCATGTTTATGAATAACCTGTTGTATAAAATTATGGAAACTTCTAAATTTTTATTTTAAGTGGTTATTAAGGCATTTCAAGAATTAAGACCTGAGAATTGTCGTATAAAGAGAATTGGGGACTGTGAACTCCTGTGCTTTATTACTTTGCGGATAATAAACAAGTGTTTATTGTTATGTACGTTTTGTTGATTATTTTCGTGATGTAATTTTATTTTCTAGAGTGGTGTGTGTTCAGAAACTTATAATAGCATAAATAATTTCAACGGCGAAAAACTTCTACTAAACTGTGTTGTACGCAAATATAGTTCTACAACAGCCAAACGAAAGCTTCCTCTTTATTTAGCGAAGGCGAAACGTAAAGCAATGGCTGTTGAAACTACTGTACGAATTTTAACACAATCCGGATTTCATCATCATCATCATTGTCAACCATTATCAATCCACTGCTGGACGAAGGTCTCCCCAAGTTTCCTCCACAACGGTCTGTCTTGTGCCAGTCTCCTCCATGTCACCCCTGCATACTTTCGAATTTCATCCACCCATCTCCCATGTGGTCTTCTTCTGGGTCTTTTCCTGTCCCTTGGAATCCAATCTAAAATTTCGGCTGTCCATCGATGATCTGTCCTTCTGGCAGTATGTCCAGCCCATTGCCATTTCAGGGATTTAACTCTGATCATGATGTCTTCCACTCTTGTCATTTTTCGGATCCACGAGTTCCTCTTCTTATCTCTCCTGGTTACACCAAGCATGCACCTCTCCATGCTGCTTTGAGTTGTCTGCAGCCTTTGTATGTCTCTTTTAGTTAAGGTCCACGTCTCTGCACCATACGTAAGCACTGGAAGGATGCATTGATCAAACACTTTTCTTTTAAGACATAATGGCATATTGCTCTTTAAAATTATGCTGTTTCTTCCAAAAGCTCTTCAGGCAAGTTTTGTACGCCGATTAATTTCTTCATCAATGTGACCCTCACTTGATATCTGCTGTCCAAGATAAACGTACGTGTCTGTTATCTCCAGCTTTTCTCCATCAATCGATAAATCTTCATTTCTTGTAAAAGCATTGAACATCACTTTTGTCTTCTGAAAGTTCATTTTTAATCCCACTTCTTTACTCTTGTCAGCAAGTTCCTGGATCATACTCTCCCGCTCTGATGGGGTAGTTGCAAAAATGACTACGTCATCAGCAAAACGAAGGTGGGTTAGATAATCTCCATTAATCTTTATCCCCTTGTTTTCCCAGCTCAGCGACTGAAAAACACCCTCCAATGTGGCATTAAAGAGCTTCGGAGATATGGTGTCACCTTGTCTCACTCCCTTTCCAATTTTTACGTGTGTTGTATTTTCAAACAGCCTAATCTTTGCACTTGCATTTTCATAGATGTTATTAATAATATTAATGTATGCATCTTCAATACCGCAGGTTTTCAGAGCCATTGTAACTGCTGATGGTTTCACCGAATCAAAGGCTTTTTCATAATCGATAAAAGCCATGCACAATGGAAGTTCATATTCCCTCGCTCTTTCAATAAGTTCTCTCAGCACGTGGATATGATCTATTGTGCTGTAGCCACTCCTGAATCCAGCTTGTTCTCTCGGTTGAGCCATGTCCAGTGTTACCTTCAAGCGGTGTGAAAGAACTTTAGTGAAGATTTTATAAACTACTGATAGGAGGCTGATAGGTCTGTAGTTTCCGAGATCATCAATGTCACCTTTCTTATGTAGCACGATCATTGTAGCGGTGTTCCAATCCTCAGGAATCTTTCCTTCATTAAGGCATCGAGTGAAAATTTGGGCGAGTACTGTTTCGATTTCTCCACTTGCTTCTTGTATGATGTCTACAGTAATTCCATCTTCTCCTGGAGCTTTTCCTCGCTTCATGTTCTTGATTGCATGTGCAACTTCTGCTGGAAGGACTGGAGGAACTCTGGTACTGGTATCTTTCATGATGTCTGGAGTGCATATATCATCCCTTTCATATAATTTGGAGTAGAAATCTTTCACTCTTGTCAAAATTTCGCCTCTATTTCTTGTTACAGAACCATCTTCTTTTCTCAGTGCCATAATCTGTTTTCTTCCCTTACTGAGATGTCCCTTTGCTATCTTTAGGCTTTGGTTGTTTTCAATTGCTTTCCTCACTAGTTCACAGTTGAATTTCCTTACGTCTTCAGTGATACTTTTTCTTACTGTCTTGCATAGCTCTATATATTCCACTTTGGAAGTCACATCTTCTTTAGTTGTCCTCATCTCTCTTCTTTTTTGCATCAACATTTTGGTTTTTCCTGATAATTTGTTCACATGCAACTTGTTCTTAGACCCAGCTAATTTTGTTGCTGTTTCCATAAGAGCTTTGGTTACTTTTCTGTTAACTTCAGAGATGTCCACTTCTTCCGATGTTAGGCCTTCTAAGGCAGAGAACCTGTTCTTCAGTTCTAACTTGAAGGTATTATGGTGTTTTTTAAGGTTGGTTATGTCAATAGATTTTGTTTGTCTTATGAGCTTGCCACGTTCAAGTTTAGTGTTGAGGTGCATCTTACATCTCACCAATTTATGGTCACTACCTGTGTTGAACTTGTTTAGCACACTGCAGTCTTCTATGACGAATTTTTTGTTACACATAATGAAATCAATTTCACTTGTCGTCCCATTTGGATGTCTCCATGTCCATTTCCTGTGTGGCTTTTTCTTGAAGAAGGAGTTCAAGATGAAAAACCCTTCTGCCTCTGCAAACTCAACGAGAGTATTTCCACGCTGGTTTCTGTTGCCATGACCGAATTTACCTACTGAAGTTTCATTCTGTTGCCGTTGCCCTATTTTTGCATTGAAATCTCCCATAATTATTTTCAAGTGCTGCTTACCTTTATTATTTAGATGACAAATTTCCTCATAAAATTCTTCAATTTCTTCTTCAGGATGACTTGTGGTGGGTGCATAAGTTTGAATAATCTGAGCCTGGTATCTTTTCGAGAGTTGGATAACAAGTCGTGCAGCTCTGTCAGAGGAACTTTCAACTTCTACAACTTTATCCTTCAGTTTCTTGTTTATTATAAATCCAACACCACTAGTTCTGCCAGTATCTGTCCCACGATAGTAGAAGAGATGTCCACTTTTCAGTTCGATGAGATCTTCTCCTTTTCTCCTTACCTCACTTAGCCCCACGATGTCCCACTTGATCCTTTGTAGTTCCTCTTCCAATTCAAGAAGCCTTGAATCAGAAGATAGGGAGCGTCCATTGTAAGTAGCCAAGGTCAGCATCAAATGGCAGCCTAGTCCGGTCCTCCGGGGATTCTTAGCACCCTCTGCCTTCATGTCGCACTGGCCGCTGCCTTGGCCAGGTACATTCCAGCTGCCGGAGACTGAGGGCCAAGATTTAAGTTGTGGAATCATTTTGGAGGGGTTTGGCCATAACTCACCACGCTGGCCAAGCGGGTTGGTGAGTGTGGGATAGCATTTCCTCTAATCCCGATGGTATAGTTATACCGCTATGGGCGGTCGTCAGAGCCCCTTTAGTGGGAACAGGATGCACCACGAGAAGGCGGGGTTAACATTTGTCAAGGAGAGGCTGTGATGTTACGCATCACCTGACCTTACATCCCGATTTACAATCCGGATTTACACTCCTTTATTTAATGAAGCCAACACTCTAGACAATCAGAAATGGAAAAATGAGGTCCAGAATCCTTATTAGCTTTGTTGAAAAGGCCAGGATAGAATTTATATTACACTTACCGCTAATTTTTAAATACTTTGGTTTATTCTGTTTTCGTCCTACATCTGAAAACGAACTTCTAGGCTTGTTCGAGGGGACTTTCTTTTTATGATGTACCTATGACGAAACACTTCCAGGACATTTTACGGAATAATTTGTTAATCACTCTTTTTGTAGAAGTTCCTATGGCACGGAGCAGAGAATCACACGAAAAGAAGTGAATGGTGAAGCGCGATGTGTCATTATAAGGATTTTTGGAAAATCTCAATTTTTATTGGCTTAGACTAAATGCCCATTGACCAGTATAATATAAAAATAATACTAATCCATATTTCTCTCATGCTAAATTCTTCTGAAACCGTAATTGCTAAGAAACTAAAATTAATCTAATAAAAGAAAAAGCTTCCGGATTTTTAAATCCGTCTTTTCTTCCACATTGAATCCCAAATCACTTTCTCTGTTTTCAACTAGGTTAGTTTTAAATTAAATATTTAAAAATAAGTTACGCAATTACCGCTATGTCTACGTTCAACGAGCTATTTCAGGAAACATCTTTGGAAACTTACAATTCATGTAAAGAGATGAATAGTGTTGCATGAAATTGCGGTGCGAAGGAAAAGCTGAATTACGAAGGACTCTCAATAAAGCTCGTATTCGGTTAGAAGCCATTAGGTATCAGAAAACGAACTCCATAAACATCAGTCGTAAACAAAACAGATATTCTGGGTGTCCTAGAGAGCTCCAAATGTAAAGTATTTGTGAGCAGCGCAATAATATTTATTACTTCTTCTAAATATGTTTATATCATCAAATGTTTCTTCCTAAAATTACAAGATTTTCAGCTTATAGTAGGTTTTGCATGAATCCCCAGAAAGAGCACGTTTATTCTAAAAAAAAATCAATGGGACGGTTTGAAATTTCTGTGGCAGCTTACAAAGAGGCATCGAGTTTCTATGGAAATAGAACAAAAAATGTGCAAAGAACAAAGTGATCAGAATATAGAAAAACTGCACGTTTATAAGCAAAGTCAGACCCCTCCGTTTAATGAATATTCTAGGACACAAACCTTCCTTTAACACGGGTAGTCCTTCCGTAACTATTCTCCAATCATTGTCTTAACACCTTAGTAACGATACTGCCCGAAACTCTCGTACAAGCAGATAGCCAGGACCACCCGAATCTCCCATATACTGTATTGTGAGTAAAATTCATCTTCCTCAAATGTCTTTCGAATTTGCCCAGCCTCTGTTGTGTTAACACAAGTCACATTCAGTTGCCATTGCTCAGAATAGGCGAAGTATACTAGAAGGTGTTTTCTCCTGGACAATATCATTCTCTCTCTTGACATCGCAGCTGTTTCCTGATGAAGACTAAATTTATTTCCGTCGGGAGACGTCAGAAGGACAATGCGTGCCAAACCTACAGATCGAAAGTTTTGAGTGTAATGACCAGGGCTAATCCTTTTTCTTATTTTCTTTTAACCTCTAATAGTGGGAGGAAAATTCTAAAATCAGCAACAGTGAGTTTTGGGGGGTTATGCTGTTCTGGGCGATAAACGACTTCAGGGAACTGGTCATGAAAAGTTTAATGACCATTTTCTTACTTTTAGAAAATTTCTAAATTCCAAAATACATCCACGCTAGCTGTCAACAAGCGAAATTAGCTCCTAGTACTTATCTTGCACTTATGGAGAACTTATGGACAGTGTTAAAATATTCGAAAGAAGTTGCTCCAGTGACATGAAGCAAGAGAAGGCGCAAACAGAATATTTCTGTGTAGACGCTCAAACTTACAGTGTACATGCGCCCAATAGTCTTGTTTTTGCCTCTTTGTCGAAACTTCCATTTACGATTTGTTTCGTCAAATACATAATGCTGTGCGATATGAATATACTAAGTGTTTCGAGCATTTTCACCTTCTTTATTTAATTTAAACCACGCAGTTAGATTCGTATCACGTGTGGCTTCTCTTTCTGCTACAGCCTGCATGTTGGCTTCAGTGAAATAGACAATTTGCTCATTAGGAAGATGAACTTGAAGTCGCACGATTGTGTGAGATTGATGATGAATTTTGAAACCAAAGAGTCTCCATCCTCTCAGAAGCACCAACGTACTTGGAATCCATAAAAGTTCGAATTTCATCGTGATTTAAAGTGTTGTGCACTTCAATTGCTACATTAGTACAGTCATGTCCTTTGTATACGTATTTGAACAGATATTTCACACTCTTGACGGGAGCACAGATTTTGAGATTAATATGGCAATTAAATTTCAGTCTGAAGTATGGGTTGTACGGAACAACCCAAGAATTATCAATAGTCTTTCCATAGACAATTATTTCGCTGCCACAATTTCGGCGACGGTATTTGGGATATACGTCAGAATTTGCCAACGTTTCTTCTTGGAAATATTTTGTAACTTTCTTGGAACATTTCCCGTCAGTCATACAGGGGATTTCAAGTTACGTACCCCACAAAATCCGTGAATCATGTGTTTTGTAACGATAGCATGTAACCTTTGGCAAGTTATAGCACTGGGAATTTCTGCTGAAATAACTTTATCAAGGGCATCCGGATCCTTGGGTTTGTCTTCTGCTATGACAATTAGCAAAATGTGAGCGTGGGGCAGACCACGTTTTTGAAATTCAATGGCATGTACAATTACTGCTGATGTTCCAAGAGCATGTTTCTTGGTTCTGTCTCTTATTAGCTCATCTAATTTCAAATTGAAAACTCGTGCTACTAAGTCTGGCCGAAATTCTGCAGAGTGGCCCTGTTCTAAGTTATCCGTTATTTCTTGCCATTTTGAGTTGCATGCCATTGTGATAAAGTTGCATGCCTCATTCTTTGATCACCAGCCTCTTCCGGTTCCGATACATACAGTTGAGCAAACTTTCTGTGGTCCCCATTTGTAGGTTGCAAAGCTCCTGCTCGATGATAAATTTGTCCGTTAATTCGGAAACAATAGGGACCGTACCCAGGAGGCGGAATAATGTTAGCTCCCATGGACGCAAACGGCAAAGCTCTATTTGTTGATCTTATGTTGTCCATGAAATTTTTCGGATGCTGATACTGTCCTTTCATTAACTGCTGAAACCCAGGGGCTGATCTTATAGCATCTAATTTTACTTTACCTCTATGGATTGGACTGGATTGGAGGTTTAACGACCACCGTGAGCAACTCAATGGGCTATAAGCAGTCGCCCGTCCCTAATTTAGGGTCACTGGTTCCAGGGAAGGGAGAGAGCCAGTGCCGTAAGAGAAGCACAACATCCATGCCTGACCGGGATTCGAACCCGGACCCCTTACGGACGAATGATCAGAGGCCAGCGCCTTAGACCACTGCGCCACCGGGGCGGCACTTTGCCTATATGACAGCATTGCGTCAAAAGTTTCTCAGATGGCTATTCTGCCGCAAAATGATTTACATGGCAAAATTGGCTAATAGTGTCCATGGAACCGCAGTTATAAGCGTCTACCTTTGGTTCTAAAACGTCAACTACACTATCTACCAACAAGTAATGGGACATCTCTTCAATCGACAACGCAACCAGTCGCATGCAATATGCCACGCAGTTCGGAGTTCTCTGATTTCGAGAAAAGGTGTAATTGTCGGATATCACAAAAATGGCCGATCCATATGTGACATATCCAGCGAGTTAAAGTAACCAAAATTGACAGTGGCCTACGTGATTGGCAAGTGGAAGATAAGAGGTGACTGTCGGAATGTGCCCCGATCCGGCAAACCCACAAAACTGGGAGTTAGAGACCGACGGGTGCTGGCCAGAGAAATTCGGAAGAACCGCACCAAATCGACTGGCCACATCCGCGAGGATTTTCAACAGGCATCCGGGAGTGTTATTTCGATGAATACCATCCGTAAGTAAGCCCATCTGCTTGTTTATTATGGACGTGCTGCCGCACAAGGCCTTTTATCACCAATTCCAATAGCGCTGCTCGGCTAACGTGGCACAAACAACGTCGACAGTGGACCGTTGAACATTGAAAACAGGTCCTCTGGAGCGAAGAATCAAGGTTCACCCTCTACCGTTCGGATGGCTGGGTCTTCGGATTGGCGTCTGCCTGGAGAACGCTTCCTGCCGGAATATATTTTGTCAACTGTGAAGTTCGGCGGCGGTATAATTATGCTATGGCTGTGTTATCTCGTGGTGTGGCACCGGACCCTTCGTCGCAATTCCTGGTGGACTCAACGCCGATACCTACTGCACTATTTTGGATGACCATGGGCTTCCTACGTTGTGGCAGCTTTACGGAAAGGACCCATGTTACTTTCAGGATGACAATGCCACCTGTCATGTGGCGAGGTCTATCATGGCTTGGTATGGTGACAAGCGTTTAATCGAATGGACTGGATTTAGCAGAGCCCGGACCTTAACAATATGGATAACCTCTGTAACGAGTTGGAGCGTCGACTTAAGGGGTGCCCCCACCGTCCGAAATCAGTGAAGGAACTGACCTGTCTTTCCCAAGTCGAGTGAAAAAAAATACCGCTAGCGGTCGTAAAACGTCTGGTTGAGAGTATGCCACGGAGGGTCGCAGCTGTAATCGCCGCTCGTGGAGGCTCCACCAACTATTAAAGGTGAATAAACTTTGTTTTCCTTTTCTATCACAGGTGTTCAATTACTTGTTGGTAGATAGTGTACGTCAAAAAAAGCTTGGTCTCTAGTACGTGGATTTTGTCAGTGGACTGTAACACCACGTCTCTGGCGTAATATTTGCGATTATGACATGTTTGAAATTCGGTGTCGTGCCAGATTTCGTTCCATTTGGTGAGGAGTCCTATTTGCTACCCTATGACGACTCTGATTGTAATCACTTTTCACAGCAGACATACTTTCCCGCTTTGCACTTTCTTGCTCTGCCTTTCGTCGTTTTGCTGCTTCCTTCTGGAAAGCTACTTTTTCAGCAGATTTTTTCGCTTAGGAGGCATATTTGAAGTGTTGTTATTAAAGGTCGCCCAAAACAAAGTCGATGTTTTGAGACAAATGAACCACAATATGAATCAAATGACTTCGAATCGCACACACCGAAAAAAACCAACAACTCTAACTTCGAACGAAAAAAAAAGCTGTAAACAAAACATTAAACAGGAACGGTTACGGATACCATTGTTTGAGCACCGGGATATAAATGTTCGTCTCTTTCTGTTAAACAGGGTAATAAAGGAAATCAAGGGTGTTTAAATAATAATAACGAATTTTAATTTTTACTGTTATATTGTAGGATGCAAAAAATATATTTTTTTATTATTATTTATATACCCTATATGAAATATTACCAAAATTCCTGAAGTAAAGTTTTAGGATCTCTAAAGACTTGACCGTGTGACTTAACGCATTTCTGACGTCATGTGACAAAGAACACAGCAGCAGCTGTGTTCTTTGTTGCTATGAAAACAAAACAAAGTCATATACGCGTAGATTGTGCGCGTGTATGTGATGACGTCACCTACACGAAAACACGAAAAACAAAGCGTGAGTTCAAAAATATTTGTTTCTCGGTTGTTGCTATGACGACTTAAAAAGTGGCACGGCGGAGGTCTCTAGCAAATTATATATTAGGATTACGTAATATTTTGCAGGCACAAATAACTGCAAAATGCTAATTAAGTCACTTAATACATAAGTATCCTAATACCATATCAATAAATAACTATATATTACGTTTTTAGTTGCTAATTAAATAATAATTCCCATGAAATGCGTAATTCTCCCGACGCTGTTGGAGCAGGTTTGTTTCCAATTTTATTCATGTGAGAAAAGTTATATCTTAAGTGGTGTTCTCGGCTGGCTGCACTTCCAAACCTGACCTGCCATCTGCCATTTATGATGACTAGATATCGGCCACTAGATGGTAGCCCGTCACATTTTTTAGGGCTTCCGCTTTCTAGCTCAGATCGTGTTACCTCCGGCGTGTGTTTTAAAAGTCTGTTTTGCAGTGGGAGCCTTTGTGTGTTCCTTTTAGGTTCGAACGCCTTTTCTCACTGTGCGCAGTATCGAATAGATGGCAGCATGCTACTTATAACAGACTTATGACAGATTCAGATTCGTAAGGTAATCTATCAAGCTTAGGATTTCAACATCTAACAGGCAACCACTCTCCTAATTATGTAAATCCACTTATACAGAGCTCGCACTCAAGGTGTCGAAATCTAATGGCTTCCTCTGACACGCAGACTAATTGAGGTAAATCAAAATATTAATTTGGTTGACTTATTCTAGGATATGTTTTTCTACGGAATTGTCATCTAGACTCAGAAAACTGTCTTAAGGTGTTGATTCCTATCATCAGAGAGTTGTTATCCGGTACGAAATCAATTGATTTTAAAATCACGTAATCAACAGCTTTGTTCTGCTTGATAGATACTTTCTCATACATCACGAAACGAATCTTTTCTGGCATAATAAATGTTTTGGAGTTGGGACAGAGTTACCATTCACAGAGCTCCTCTTAAGGGATGGATATCATAGTGATGATCAGCATAATTACAGAACTGACGGAATGTATCTTTTACAGTGGCTAATAGATGTCTGCAAGTCAGTGCTGACGCCTGAAACGTAGAGAGCAGGCCAGTGTTAATAATAATAATTTCCCCTACCTTCCTTCCACCGCATCGTGCCGTGAGATCACGACACAGCTGAGGCTTTAATAAGAGAGCATTGGTCTAAAACCTAAGTAATATCCTTATTTCAAAAAGTAAATATATATACAGTATTTCAATCAAACATAAATTTAAACACTACTGAACGGAAGTGCTAAACATCCAAACACTAATTGCATTCTTAATTCTATATTCAGTTATTTTATTTATATTTATTTATTCATTAAACTTTTTAATAAAGACCAACCAAAGATGGGAGGAACGGTATCGGCTAATGCTCTTCTTTTTACGAAAATCTGAAATCAGAAGCTTCTAAACCCACGCAAATTTTGAAAGTCAGTAAACTGAATATTAAAGTTCATCCAAGGAAACGAAGAATCTTTTGACTTCTCCAATGTCTTAAAATTCTACCAGAACGCACGAGTTACTTATCTTTGTTTCTTATTTTCTTTCGTTTCGTTGAGAAAATATTTACCCCGCATACGGTCACACGAAGTCTCACCATGAGAAGTCTAAATAAACCGCCTACACGTACAAAGCCGATATACCAAACAATTTGTAAAGCTTTTCTTATTTTTCGTTTAAACAGAACGTGAGGTTGCTTTGGAAAATTTATCGTCGTTATGAATTTTTGTTCCTGCACAGTTTTTACCCGTTGCTTAAGTTTAGACCTCAACTGAGCTTACGAAAAAGTACTATTACAATGGTCCACAAAGCAATATTCGAAACCGCTGTTAAAGTTGAAAAATATCAGATAATAGTATATACCAGACTCTTTTTGTCAGTAATTGTAATTTCAACGTTTAAATCTCATGCTTGCTACTTTCGCCACATGTGAGTAGCTGGGTACTATGCCACTAACTTCCGAGAAATCAACAAGGCTACGGCACAGTTCTGTAGCATAAGAGCATATCACTTTAGCAATATATTTGGCCATCCGCGGCAGCAATTTTGCTTACGTAATAACGGAAATAAATTGTGAACATCGAAGTTTTAAGGGACAATCTTTCCCTTCCGAAGGAAAGATTGTCCCTTAAAAATTGCGTTGTTATCATGTATTTGTGCGCTATATATGCATACATCCACCTCTCTCAATATCGAAGAGCAAGGGAAATAGCTCTTCATAACTTGCTTGCGAATAATTTAAGAAACAAAAAAATTATTAAATCTGGGATAATACGAATTTATTTTATGAAGAAAACTTCAGAATACGCTCTGTTATATAAATACGTAATCATTAACTAACTGCACGTTTCAATAAATTTTATCCATGTGTCCCTTCTTTTCCATCGGGTGCTGGTTTTGATTTACTCAATTACGTTCATCTCTCTGCAGGTGCAAATTCTGCATAAATAACCTGCTCACAAAACTAATTTTGCAATGAATAGAACAACTACGCACATCAATAGCGATCTGTTCTTAAGAAAAAAATTACAAATCTTTTCATCTGCTCTACTCAAAGCGATCAAATTTTTGCTTCTTGCACACGCAGAAATCCGTTGTACTATTATTCGATTATTTTCCTTTTTAAGTTTTCCGGAAATGCATTATCGTATAAACAGCACCGGTGTCCGGAGACTTTCCACAGAGTGTATATTTATATATCTTGTTGACCGAGAACGGATTGATAAGCATAGCACAAAAATATTCTACCCAATTATATTCCCACAGAAAAATGATATCCTACCAAATTATATTTTGCAAGACAAATGGCTTATTAATCAGCGCAGTCCAACTGTGGCTCGCAGTTCATGCAGTGTTTGTGATCCATAAAATTATTACTGCATAGGATGACACTTCGCTTAATTCTTTGTGACAAACGACGAGGCCTAACTCGTGTTGGAAATCATTTTGCATTTCTATATTACATGGCATGAGCTAATTTCAAAACTAGTCACCAGAAATAATATGACCACCCTCCAGCATTCATTGAGCACTCATTTTTAAGACAAGCCCTTTGTTTAACAGATTTAGTAAAAAAGCAAACAGAAACAGATATTTTCTAGAAAGCTTAAAGTATTGTATCTCATTTTTGTAATTTACAGCCCGCAACTTCTAATCTTTGATCTACAATTCCACACACACACACACACACACACCCGCGCACATATATATATATATATATATATATATATATATATATATATATCATCATCATCATCATTGTCAACCATTATCAATCCACTGCTGGACGAAGGTCTCCCCAAGTTTCCTCCACAACGGTCTGTCTTGTGCCAGTCTCCTCCATGTCACTCCCGCATACTTTCGAATTTCATCCACCCATCTTCCATGTGGTCTTCTTCTGGGTCTTTTCCTGTCCCTTGGAATCCAATCTAAAATTTCAGCTGTCCATCGAAGGTCTGTTCTTCTGGCAGTATGTCCAGCCCATTGCCATTTCAGGGATTTAACTCTGATCATGATGTCTTCCACTCTTGTCATTTTTCGGATCCACGAGTTCCTCTTCTTATCTCTCCTGGTTACACCAAGCATGCACCTCTCCATGCTGCTTTGAGTTGTCTGCAGCCTTTGTATGTCTCTTTTAGTTAAGGTCCACGTCTCTGCACCATACGTAAGCACTGGAAGGATGCATTGATCAAACACTTTTCTTTTAAGACATAATGGCATATTGCTCTTTAAAATTATGCTGTTTCTTCCAAAAGCTCTCCAGGCAAGTTTTGTACGCCGATTAATTTCTTCATCAATGTGACCCTCACTTGATATCTGCTGTCCACGATAAACGTACGTGTCTGTTATCTCCAGCTTTTCTCCATCAATCGATAAATCCTCATTTCTTGTAAAAGCATTGTACATCAGTTTTGTCTTCTGAAAGTTCATTTTTAATCCCACCTCTTTACTCTTGTCAGCAAGTTCCTAGATCATACTCTGTAGCTGTGATGGGGTAGTTCCAAAAATGACTATGTCATCAGCAAAACGAAGGTGGGTTAGATAATCTCCATTAATCTTTATCCCTTTGTTTTCCCAGTTCAGTGATTGAAAGACATTTTCCAATGTGGCATTAAAGAGCTTCGGAGATGTGGTGTCACCTTGTCTCACTCCTTTTCCAATTTTTATGTGTGTTGTATTTTCAAACAGCTGAATCTTTTCACTTGCATTTTCATAGATGTTATTAATAATATTAATGTATGCATCTTCAATACCGCAGGATTTCAGAGCCATTGCAACTGCTGATGGTTTCACCGAATCAAAGGCTTTTTCATAATCGATAAAAGCCATGCACAATGGAAGTTCATATTCCCTCGGTCTTTCAATTAGTTCTCTCAGTACGTGGATATGATCTATTGTGCTGTAGCCACTCCTGAATCCAGCTTGTTCTCTCGGTTGAGCTATGTCCAGTGTCACCTTCAAGCGGTGTGAAAGAACTTTAGTGAAGATTTTATAAACCACTGATAGGAGGCTGATAGGTCTGTAGTTCCTGAGATCCTCAATGTCACCTTTTTATGTAGCAAGATCATTGTAGCGTTGTTCCAATCCTCAGGAATTTTCCCTTCATTAAGGCATCGAGTAAAAATTTGGGCGAGTACTGTTTCGATTTCTCCACTTGCTTCTTGTATGATGTCTACAGTAATTCCATCTTCTCCTGGAGCTTTTCCCCGCTTCATGTTCTTGATTGCATGTGCAACTTCTGCTGGAAGGACTGGAAGAACTCTGGTACTGGTACCGTTCATGATGTCTGGAGTACATGTATCATCCCTTTCATATAATTTGGAGTAGAAATATTTCACTCTTGTCAAAATTTCGCCTCTATTTCTTGTTACAGAACCATCTTCTTTTCTCAGTGCAATAATCCGTTTTTTCCCTATACTGAGATGTCCCTTTGCTATCTTTAGGCTTTGGTTGTTTTCAATTGCTTTCCTTACTAGTTCACAGTTGAATTTCCTTACGTCTTCAGTGATACTTTTTCGTACTGTCTTGCATAGCTCTATATATTCCACTTTGGAAGTCACATCTTCTTTAGTTGTCCTCATCACTCTTATTTTTTGCATCAACATTTTGGTTTTTCCTGATAATTTGTTCACATGCAATTTGTTCTTAGACCCAGCTAATTTTGTTGCTGTTTCCATAAGAGCTCTGGTTACTTTTCTGTTAACTTCAGAAATATCCACTTCTTCCGATGTTAGGCCTTGTAAAGCAGAGAATCTGTTCTTCAGTTCCAATTTGAAGGTATTATGGTGTTTTTTAAGGTTGGTTATGTCAATACATTTTGTTTGTCTTATGAGCATGCTACGTTCGAGTTTAATGTTGAGGTGCATCTTACATCTCACCAATCTATGGTCACTGCCTGTGTTGAACTTGTTTAGCACACTGCAATCTTCTATGACGAATTTTTTGTTACACATAATAAAATCAATTTCACTTGTCGTCCCATTTGGATGTCTCCATGTCCATTTCCTGTGTGGCTTTTTCTTGAAAAAGGAGTTCAAGATGAAAAAACCCTTCTGCCTCTGCAAACTCTACGAGAGTATTTCCACGCTGGTTTCTGTTGCCGTGACCGAATTTACCTACTGAAGTTTCATTCTGTTGCCGTTGCCCTATTTTTGCATTGAAATCTCCCATAATTATCTTCAAGTGCTTCTTACCTTTATTATTTAGATCACGAATTTCCTCATAAAATTCTTCAATTTCTATATATATATATACTGCGGTTGTCCAAAATAATGGAAACACCTTGAAGCATTATGTGTTACGCACCTAATATGTTGTGGGAACACCCTTGTCGTTTACAACTGCTTTGATCCTCCTTGGAATGAACTCATACAAGTCCTGGATCGTGGTAAATGGTATATTGTACCATTCTTCCTGCAGAAAATGCTCCAAATCCTTGGGAAACGCCGGAGGATGATAACGGAATCGCACTCTGTTTTCCAACACAGACCACAGGGGCTCAATGATGTTTAAATCCAGTGATTGTGAAGACCAGGGAAGATTTGCAACTTCATCCTGATGCTCCTCAAACCATGATCGAACAGTTGGACTTCTGTGAATCGTGGCATTATCATCTTGAATGATGCAATCCTCTGATGTAAACAATATCTGCGACAATGAATGGGGATGGTCGGTCAAAAGGGTGACGTAGTCACCCCTAGTGATCCGGCCGTGTAAGACGATAATGTGACAAGCTGCAATCCACGAGATCATTGCCCAAACCATTACGGAAACAATATCTGCGCCATTGAATGCACATGGTCCGCCAAAAGGGTGACATAGTCACCGCTAGTGATCCGTCCGTGTAAGACGATAATGGGACATGCTGCAAACCATGAGATCATGCCCAAACCATTACGGAACCGCCCCCAGGCTTCACTGTAGGAAGGAGACAGTCTGGGTTGTAGGATTCTGCAATGAGTTCACCACACGTAAACCCATCCTGTAGGGGGAAATAGTGAGAAACATGATTCATCCATAAAGAAGACGTTTCCAGTGATCCTTAGTCCACATTTTATGTTCCGGGCACCACTGTCGTCTCCGTTTCATATCCACCTGTGACACCAGGTGCTTTGCAATCAGAGTTCTGGCGTAAATATTGTGCTTAAGAAATATCTTTCGCATGGTATTGGTTTGCACTAGGTTTTGGAGACGTGCGTTACGCTCAGCAGTCACTTTCGTTGCCGTGGTCTTCCTCCTTGCGGTCACAATCCTCTTTAATGTCCTCCTGTCTCTCGCAACGCGTTTGGTTTTCCTTCCACAGTTGTATCTCGCAGATTATGTTGGGCAGTTAACATTGTATGCTGTCATGACTTTCAACACGGTACCTCTCGATACCCCCAATACTTGTGCCACTTTGGTTACCGACACACCAACCAGACGAATTCCAACACGTCACTCATTGTGCCTTCACCTGGAACGAAATTAGGCAAACATCGTTTTACAATGCAACAACACAGATCTTTGAACTGTAACACTTTTTTTCCAAAAAAAATTGTAGCTATATGATTATTTTACTCAGAAAGCCGCACATACCAAAGTCACTGTTTTCAGCAAGGTGGTTCCATTATTTCGGACAACCCCTGTATACATAATATTTTTTATTGGAAGTTTAACGACCACCGTGAGCAACTCAATGGGATATAAAAAGTCGCCCGTCTCTAATTTAATGTCACTGGTTCAAGGAGAGAGAGAGAGAGAGAGAGAGAAAGAAAGAGAGAGAGAGAGAGAGAGAGAGAGAAAGAAAGAGAAAGAGAGAGAGAGAGAGAGAGAGAAAGAAAGAGAAAGAGAGAGAGAGAGAGAGAGAGAGAGAGAGAAAGAGAAAGAGAGAGAGAGAAAGAGAAAGAGAGAGAGAGAGAGAGAGAGAGAGAGAGAGAGCCAGCGCCATAAGACAAACACAACATCCACGCGTCACCGCGATTCGGACCGTATCCTTCTCGGGAGAATGATCAGAAGCCATCGATTAGACCAATGCCCCACCAGGTCGGCCCACACACATATATCGCAATGAAGCGCTTTTTTCACTGCAAGTTAACATATTCTTAGACTCTAACCCGGATTTTACAGTCGAATATTTAATTTTCCGTAGACTACACGGTCATGTCTGAATGTTTTTTTTCTAACAGTTTTTTTTTTTGGATATGGAATTAATTTTGCCATGTCCTGTTAGGGTTTTTACTGATTTGCAGGGTGTTCCAACTTCAAATTAAAAAAAAGGATTTATCTTCAGAACCTGAAAATATTTAGAGATAAATTACAAACAAACAAGAAGTACGACAGCGAATTTTCGGGTGTAATGAGCACGTCCTTTTATTCCGTTCTGACGTAAACTAAATTTATAAAAGCTATTCAAGATCAATGAAACCGGCTAGGAAAACAACGAACCGGTTTCTGCTCTCGATAAAACATTCATAAATAGAAATATCTTAGTTTTACCAGCGACTAAAAGCATGTTAAGGAGATTAACAAATGGCGCACAAAAGGTTTCTCATAGCATAAGGAAGGTGTCAGAGACAAAGGTTTTCAAATCGAACACTTAAAAGAAGAAATATACAGTAGAATGAAACATCATATAAGTCTACGTATGCTAGCGAAATAATTTTTGATAAAGAAAAATTGGAAAATCGGCAAAAACTTTTCTTCAAAAAAAAATCTAAGATAAGAAAAAGAGATTTTCCAAAACGTTCCCAAAAGCAGAGAGATCGAAGTAAACGTTTTCGACATTTACGCTCCTTGCGGAAAATCTTTGGATTATTTAAAGTGGAAAATGCTCCACAATTCGATTGTAGCTAATGGCATACAGTAAGAAAGAATTTTTTCAATAGTGTTTTTAGAAGCAGTGATACAGATGCAAACAGAAACACAAAAACAATACCTCCCGACAGAACTGCAGCCTTCAAAATTCCTCATGTGCTAGAATAAAGTTTCCTACATGGTAAATGCATCCCTTTAATCATTAATTTAAAAAGAAATAATTTTTTACAGTGTACGTACAGAAGCAGTGATATGGAGAAAAACATATCAAACATTTGCTCCTAGCGGCAAATATGTGCATTGTTTGGGGGGAAATATGCACACAGAGTTTGCTTAGCTAGTAATATCTCAGTGAAGAAAGAAATTCTTCAATCGAGTTTTCAGTCCCGGAGATATTACTGTAAACGAAAACGTGATCGTTCGCCATCTGGTGGCAGACTTGTGCGTTAAGAAAAACTTGAAATTATGTGAGAACCACTTTCATGTGGAAACGCTCTTCTACAAAGAATTACTTTTTGAAATCGGGTTATAGGAGCAGATATATCAACAAAAATAAAATATGCGTGTACGCTCCCTGACGGAAAACCCATTCATTATTTTAAGAAGAAAGTATTCTCAAAAGGTTTTTGGATGCGAGCGGTGTCGGTCCACGAAATAAGTTTTACAACCCAGTTTTCAGGAGCTCTGATTTGCTGCAAATATGACAGAAACAGAAATTAATCCTCACGCCCCCGGTTGGCCAAACCATTCTTTACCAAATAGTAGAAATCATTTGCAAAACATTTCCAATCAGTAGCTCTATGGGAAACAGGAATGATTTTACAAATCTGAATTTTCAGAGCAGAGCTATCGGAGAAAACGCAATTCACCCTTACGTCGCCTATCGGAAAGTCTATGATTCTCATGGAAATTTTGAAATTATGTAAGAAACATTTCGAACTGGACACGCTATCCACCAAAGAAATAATTTTTTAAATCGGGCTCTCATTCTTAGAGATATTGACATAATAAGTTGTAACTCTACGCCCCCTTGCGGGAAAATCATGCATTATTTTAAGAAGAAAATATTTCGGAAATATTTGTCGACGTGGTTGGCACTGGGCTACGAAAGACGTTTTTCAATGGATATTTGAAAATCTTAGATTTTCCTGCAAATTTATCAGAAGCAGAAATTTATTCTTACGGCCCCTGGTTGCCAAAATATTTTGAACGAAAAATTTAAATTACACACAAAATATTTCTTATTACAAGCTGTATGTTCTGAGATAATAGCAGAGATTCAGAGGAAACGAAATTTACTTTTATGCTCCCAAGCGGAAAATCTATGCCTAACCTGAATTAGTTACTATACCTAAAATAGTCTTTGGTATAAATTGAATCGAATGATAAAATAATTTTTAAAATCGGACGCTTAGAAACAAATATATCGAATAAAATGTATTTTAAATTAGGTATCTTCTATTTTTAAACCCTATAGCGGCGAAACTCTGCACAGTAAAAGAAACGGAATATAAGGATTCCTATTTTCAAATTTCAAGTTCCCAATGCAAAAAGAATTTTTCAAATGGGATTAATAGTTGCATAGATATTGTGTCCAGGGACTGATGGACAGACGGACGTGTAGAAAAACTGGTAGCATGAGCATAGTCTTTTTATAGAAAAGACGTGCTGAAAATAACAGACAGAGGGACGAATCGCAGATTTCAATGTAACTGATACATTTCAGCATACCATGAAGAACGAAATTTGCACGTGATTTAAGTACAAACCAAAACAAGAAAGATGACTCCCAATTTTTGGGTGTAATGAGCACGTCTTTTGAATCCGTTCTGATTCAAATAAAATTTATCAAAGCTATTCAAAATCAATGGAACCGGTGTGGAAACCAGTATTACCAGACCGTGAAAGGCCTTTTTTCAATCGGGTTTTTAATCCACAGATATTGCTGTAAATGAAAAGGTGACCTGACGTCCTCTGGTTGCAGACTTGTGCATTAAGAAAAGTTTCAAATTATATGAGAAACATTTTGTAGAGGAAACACTCTCCAATAAAGAAATAGTTTTTAAATTTGGACTCTTAGATGCCGAGATATCGACAAATATCAGTTATGCCTCTACTCCGCCAGCAGGGAAAGCATGCATTATTTTAAGAAGAAAGTTTTCTTGAAAGGTTCCTGAATGCGAGGGGTGTCGGTCCCGGACAGCATTTTTGTCAATCGAGTTATCAGGAGCTTAGATTTTGCTGCACATACATCACAAGCAGAAATAAACCTTATGCCCGTGTTGGCCATTCCAATTTTTACCAAATAGTAGAAATTATATGAAAAACATTTCCCATCAAGTGCGGTATGCGATACAAGAAGAATATTTCAAATCGGAGTTCTGTGAGCAGAAATATCAGGAAAAACGCAATTTATCTTACATGACTTTATGACATCCGCTTATAGTTGTTTTAACAGATATATTTTAAGTTATTTGTGATAATGATCTTATTTTTAACGTAATTTCCATCTCTCTTTTAAATTGTATGTTCACAATTATATTGTAGGCCAGTATTGTCGTTTTGAAACAACATGAAATTCAACTCTAGGCTTTGAATTGTTGGGTTGTGTTTTGTAGGGTTGCGTTTTGTAGTTGGGCTTTGAATGAAACTCCATTCCGTTTGTTCAACAATTTTAAAAACAATTCTGTCTGAAACTGAATCTTCGCTAGTAATGTGAACTTTATAATTCTACCTGTGTTTTTTCTTGAACTAGCAACGCAGACCAATATGTACTAAGCAGAAAGTATCGTATGTTACAGCAAATTAACCGAAAATGTTAAATAAATATGATTCATAATTTTTCCTGCAAATCGGAAACAGATATTCAAAGGTATTATTTTAAGTTGGGATGTAAGGTCAGGTGATGCGTAACATCACAGCCTCTCCTTGACAAATGTCAACCCCGCCTTCTCGTGGTGCATCCTGTTCCCACTAAAGGGGCTCTGACGACCGCAAATAGCGGTATAACTATACCATCGGGATCAGAGGAAATGCTATCCCACACTCACCAACCCGCTTGGCCAGCGTGGTGAGTTATGGCCAAACACCTCCAAAATGACTCTACAACTTAAATCTTGGCCCTCAGTCTCCGGCAGCTGGAATGTACCTGGCCAAGGCAGCGGCCAGTGCGACATGAAGGCAGAGGGTGCTAAGAATCCCCGGAGGACCGGACTAGGCTGCCATTTGATGCTGACCTTGGCTACCTATAACGGACGCTCCCTATCTTCTGATTCAAGGCTTCTTGAATTGGAAGAGGAACTACAAAGGATCAAGTGGGACATCGTCGGGCTAAGTGAGGTAAGGAGAAAAGGAGAAGATCTCATTGAACTTAAAAGTGGACATCTCTTCTATTATCGTGGGACAGATACTGGCAGAACTAGTGGTGTTGGATTTATAATAAACAAGAAACTGAAGGATAAAGTGGTAGAAGTTGAAAGTTCCTCTGACAGAGCTGCACGACTCGTTATCCAACTATCGAGAAGATACCAGGCTCAGATTATTCAAACTTATGCACCCACCACAAGTCATCCTGAAGAAGAAATTGAAGAATTTTATGAGGAAATTCGTCATCTAAATAATAAAGGTAAGCAGCACTTGAAGATAATTATGGGAGATTTCAATGCAAAAATAGGGCAACGGCAACAGAATGAAACTTCAGTAGGTAAATTCGGTCACGGCAACAGAAACCAGCGTGGAAATACTCTCGTTGAGTTTGCAGAGGCAGAAGAATTTTTCATCTTGAACTCCTTTTTCAAGAAAAAGCCACACAGGAAATGGACATGGAGACATCCAATTGGGACGACAAGTGAAATTGATTTTATTATGTGTAACAAAAAATTCGTCATCGAAGACTGCAGTGTGCTGAACAAGTTCAACACAGGTAGTGACCATAGATTGGTGAGATGTAAGATGAACCTCAACACTAAACTGGAACGTGGCAAGCTCATAAGACAAACAAAATGTATTGACATAACCAACCTTAAAAAACACCATAATACTTTCAAGTTGGAACTGAAGAACAGATTCTCTGCTTTAGAAGGCCTAACATCGGAAGAAGTGGATATTTCGGAAGTTAACAGAAAAGTAACCAAAGCTCTAATGGAAACAGCAACAAAATTAGCTGGGTCTAAGAACAAGTTGCATGTGAACAAATTATCAGGAAAAACCAAAATGTTGATGCAAAAAAAGAAGAGATGAGGACAACTAAAGAAGATGTGACTTCCAAAGTGGAATATATAGAGCTATGCAAGACAACACGAAAAAGTATCACTGAAGACGTAAGGAAATTCAACTGTGAGCTAGTGAGGAAAGCAATTGAAAACAACCAAAGCCTTAAGATAGCAAAGGGACATCTCAGTAAGGGAAGAAAACAGATTATGGCTCTGAGAAAAGAAGATGGTTCTATAACAAGAAATAGAGGCGAAATTTTGACAAGAGTGAAATATTTCTACTCCAAATTATATGAAAGGGATGATACATGTACTCCAGACATCATGAAAGGTACCAGAGTTCTTCCAGTCCTCCCAGCAGAAGTTGCTCATGCAATCAAGAACATGAAGCGGGGAAAGCTCCAGGAGAAGATGGAATTACTATAGACATCATACAAGAAGCAAGTGGAGAAGTTGAAACAGTACTCGCCCAAATTTTCACTCGATGCCTTAATGAAGGGAAGATTCCTGAGGATTGGAACAACGCTACAATGATCCTGCTACATAAAAAAGGTGACATTGAGGATCTCAGGAACTACAGACCTATCAGCCTCCTATCAGTGGTTTATAAAATCTTCACTAAAGTTCTTTCACACCGCTTGAAGGTAACACTGGACATGGCTCAACCGAGAGAACAAGCTGGATTCAGGAGTGGCTACAGCACAATAGATCATATCCACGTACTGAGAGAACTAATTGAAAGAGCGAGGGAATATGAACTTCCATTGTGCATGGCTTTTATCGATTATGAAAAAGCCTTTGATTCGGTGAAACCATCAGCAGTTACCACGGCTCTGAAATCCTGCGGTATTGAAGATGCATACATTAATATTATTAATAACATCTATGAAAATGCAAGTGCAAAGATTCGGCTGTTTGAAAATACAACACACATAAAAATTGGAAAGGGAGTGAGACAAGGTGACACCATATCTCCCAAGCTCTTTAATGCCACATTGGAAAATGTGTTTCAATCACTGAACTGGGAAAACAAAGGGATAAAGATTAATGGAGATTATCTAACCCACCTTCGTTTTGCTGATGACGTAGTCATTTTTGCAACTACCCCATCAGAGCTGCAGAGTATGATCCAGGAACTTGCTGACAAGAGTAAAGAAGTGGGATTAAAAATGAACTTTCAGAAGACAAAAGTGATGTTCAATGCTTTTACAAGAAATGAAGATTTATCGATTGATGGAGAAAAACTGGAGATAACAGATACATATGTTTATCTTGGACAGCAGATATCAAGTGAGGGTCACATTGATGAAGAAATTAATCGGCGTACAAAACTTGCCTGGAGAGCTTTTGGAAGAAACAGCATAATTTTCAAGAGCAATATGCCATTATGTCTTAAAAGAAAAGTGTTTGATCAATGCATCCTTCCAGTGCTTACGTATGGTGCAGAGACGTGGACCTTAACTAAAAGAGACATACAAAGGCTGCAGACAACTCAAAGAAGCATGGAGAGGTGCATGCTTGGTATAACCAGGAGAGATAAGAAGAGGAACTCGTGGATCCGAAAAATGACGAGAGTGGAAGACATCATGATCAGAGTTAAATCCCTGAAATGGCAATGGGCTGGACATACTGCCAGAAGGACAGACCATAGATGGACAGCCGAAATTTTAGATTGGATTCCAAGGGACAGGAAAAGACCCAGAAAAAGACCACATGGGAGATGGGTGGATGAAATTCGTAAATATGCGGGAGTGACATGGAGGAGACTGGCACAAGACAGACCGTTGTGGAGGAAACTTGGGGAGACCTTCGTCCAGCAGTGGATTGATAATGGTTGACAATGATGATGATGATGATGATTTTAAGTTTCGCAATGCTAGATGTACTGCAAAAGTGTTTCTTTGAAAATTTGGTACAACTTTGTCTCTTAATCTATTATCAAATGACGGATCGTGATGAACAGTACTCTAATTAAAATGCGTTAGAATCTTTTGTGTTCTGATTTCAGGAAAATTTTAAGAACGTCTTTATGGAAACATGCAGTTATTTTGTTTTTCCTCAACTTGTAACAGGGCCTTGATTGATTAGTAAAATAAATTAACTATACAGTTCTATGTGTTTTATTTGTGGATCAGTTGTGTAATTCACATGACTATATAAGCGAGTCCAGTGATTTAATTAGCCTCTAAGAGACAATATATCACTTCAGGCGTCCTTTCTTTCGTTATTGAACACGGTCGAAAGCAAAGTGAGCTGGCTGATTTGTTTTATAACAAACTTTCATTCCATCCATGGGGGTTTGTTTAATTATTAGACGTATTTCCTAAAGATCAGCGGTAGTGATTTCCGCAAAAACTCAGATCTCAAAATTATACATTCAAAGCATCTGGACCCGCTGTTGCGTATCCAAATGCTGGAAAAGAAAGTTTCTGAAGTAATTCTAAATTTACGGAATCCCGTGCATTGATGAAGTTGCTGCATCTAGAGACCCGGCTGCTTACAGGCAAAATAATCCTTCAAGGAATGACGGCAGCTCTAAATACGAAAAAAATATGGAATGAAAGACTTTTACAGAATCTAAATGCAAGCAAAGATTTAACCAAAAGTCTTATTGCATATTGTTTGCCGGAAAAATGAACTAGTGATAAAGTCGAAGTTAGAATAGACTCTAACGAAAAATCTAGGGTATTGTACCTTGCCTTATTGAAAGTAAAGTTCCTCGTGGTCATTTGTCAGTGCTATATAACAAATATAAGAATTCCAGTTTGCTACTGAAAAACCGGGAATTGAGAAAACTAAGGAGAGTAGACTGTTGTTGAAATAATTTAGAATATATGACTAAAAGAAGAGAAGGAACTCGTGTGAGGACTGTGACACATTGATCGTGACATCGTTAAACCTTTTCCGAAAAGAAAAAAAAATAATTCGGATAAATTGGTACTACGGGTAATCGGGGCAGCAAAATGTTTGTGACAATTCAAGAAGAACATCCGAAATTAATTCTTTGAGATAAGACTTCACATAACTGGGGTACCCGCCTTATTGTGCCAAAGTGTTCTAGACCAGACGGGTTCCTCTTAAACGGATTATTCAGTAAATGCTCGATGCACTTGAATTGGAATACCGTAGATCTACTGCTAATGTTCTTTACTGGGTTTGAGATTTTCGGTGAATAATTTACTGCTTCTCCTCTAAATTAGTTGATCGGATATATCGTCTTGCTTCTTATTGGCAGTACTGCAAGACAGTAGACGTGGTTATATACGTACTTACCTTTTGATAGACAGCAGCTTTAGTCGCTGTAAATCAAAAGGTAAGTACATCAGACTTGCCCCACTACATATGTACATTTGGAAGATATAGGTCACTAGAAAAAAAATATCCTATTGCTTTCCTTGCTTGTCCCCGTGATCATGATGTCTGGTGTGCACCAAAAAAGTGGAATGCATAAGAAAACCAACTTAGCTTTTTCACCTTCGTAGCATTATACATTCCATTACCGTATGCGTTTAACTACGTCTCGGCACTCATTGCGGATTGGTATTTTATATTCCTTTCAACATTTCAGGAATGAGCCAGTAAAAATTATCTGTTGTAACATGAGTTGGCCACCGGTGGGCTGAGGCATAAAAAATCTTGCTGGGAAATACTAAGCCTCTGCATCTTTATTTGAATAGGTATGAAAAACAATGTGTTTCTCCAAATTACCTTGAATTTCTGTTATGGACGTGGAAGCAGAAAAAACAAAATAACAACGACGTCGCACATTCTAAAATCCTCACCAATACCAATACTTCTAAACTGAAGTTTAAACATACGAAAGAAACTCTTAAACTATTAGGAAACAATCAGCACGAAACTACATTCGGAATTCGAAGAGTTTTTTCAGACAGTGCTTCATTAATGATGTGCACGGTAATCTTTCAGTTTATAAACAGTGTGAAGGGCAGGATTTAAAACAACATGTAGTACAAAGTATTTCAAAGTTCAGAATTTCTTTACTGGTCTGTTGAAGAAATTCGCTGACAACATTTCACAGTATCTTCTTCATAAGCCGTTTCGTGGACATTTAAAACGGCTATCACTATCATTTTTTCCCTTATAAGACCCTCTGTACTCCCTTGCAGTAATTTACGTAATGGTCAAACACTATAGTTTGGGACACTGTTGTTTTGACATAAATATTCTACACGTGTTATTTGAATTAAATGTCAGCAAGAGCCGACTAAAGAAAAATTGTTAATTGATAAACTTTTCGTATTCTGTAACCATACCCAAAGGGTAAGGTCCTTCTTTCTGGTCATTTTTCAAATTTCATTCATAAACTAGAATTATTTTGTATGGCAATCTTATGGACGCAAAAATTACGATTAAAAAAAAACGAGTTTTCCGAAGAGAGCCTGAGTTCACTCAAACAAACATACCTCAATCGCTTCGACTTAGCTAATTTGAAAAAAAAAATGAGTTAAGCAGCAAAACAGTTTTCAAATTGTTTAAAACTTCGCACGAATTTGGTTTCGGAATGCTCTAGAGAACTAATACGTTGTGCCATTAACTTTTCTAAATAGAAACTTACTAACATAGTACACGTAAAGGCAAGTCATTATAGGAAGAGACTTTAATGAGAATTCAAAGTGTACTTCTTTGAAAAATATAAAAATTATCGGGTATCACAAAAATCAAAGAAAATGTTACGAAAGAATTAAAAAAAATTGCATGGTGAAATTCTTTTCCCATTTAGGTATGTTTTTTTTTCTCGCACACCTACGCAAAATGTTGACGGCTGTCCACAGATGCCGTGATATGGGAGTTTCTGAGCTAAGGTTATTTTTTTTGTAATATTATGGGAATAATTCTGGAGGTCGCCAAATATTTTATGCTACGGCAGTTTATATTAAAATGTGTCCGTTGTCTTGCAGCAGAAGTTGTTTTTCGTTTCGGAAATTGCTCCATGTCCTTTGAAACCGAATTCTAGGCAACGGACCTTCGACTGTAAAGACAAACTTCCCGCCTATCAGAGCTAGTTGGTGAAAGATGAAGTACGTTTTTGTCGTAAAAACAGATGTTAATATTAAAAAAAAAATGTTTTAGTCGCAGAAAACAGGTGGTAAAAGTAAAATAATAAAAGATAATTATAATTTGATCCAGAAATCCTGGCTGCGAATGTAACACAATTGAAAAGCCACAGACCCGTCGGTTGACAATTGATACAGTGCAAGGGTCCAGCAGAATGGTATAATAAACTTGACGGCTAAACACTAACAAATGCTGGACTTCCGAAGTCTTACATGTGTTTTTTCTTCGGCAGTTTCCAGAGGGTTTGGCAACATTTGATATCATCACTATCCGTATACTGCTACGCTATATACATAACTGTGAATAATATTTAATCACTAGCAAGAATGTTTATTATGCTCTGAATACATCATTGCGAAATGCCATTCCTTCCAACAGCCAAAGTAATACCTAAATCACAGAAGGCTACATTGATTTCTCTCCGATGTTGTAGGAAAATATTGTGATTCGAGATACGTTTCGCATTTCATTCTACGCACTCTACTTGTATATATGAAATACTGATATGAATTCAAAAAAATACCACACTGTTTTGTATTTCATTGTGGAACTATTTACATCGCGTTGTGGCAGGTTGCGGTGAGGCAGGATGTTAATTGTCGCAGAAGAAGCATGTAACATTTCAGAAGTATTTCCTAAAATTTTAAAATTGGGGGGTTTTGATGCAAAGGGAAAAAGCTGTTTTCGTAAGCTTTGACTCATTTATCTCGTATCAAAAACAACGGTTAGGAAATATTCAGCACAATTATTTTCAATGTTTTGGCATTTTGCAGCATCAAGACCAGCATTTCATCTCACTGTACATTTATGGATTACGAATATTGTAGTTAATCACTGGTTAAATAATAGTGGGCTTATAGAATGGCACATTGTTGAGTATTATCTTTTTTTACCGTTTTGAACGCTAAAGGTATGGTAAATTTGTCAGACGTTATAATTAGCGACATTATTGAATCGCAGAAGATGCAGTTATAACCACATATTAAAATAGTTTTGAGTAATATCAACAAAACGTTTATTAGAAGAATTCGTTTCTGGTTCTGTTGTTTAAAAGATCATACGTTATAGGATCATTTCTATAGTATGGTTTGCGAGTTGACTCACCGAACTTTGCAGAAGACCCAACCACGATGATGTGCAGTGGGTTTCCTTCTGAGCGTGAAACTGACATGGAAGTTCCCCCTTTAGTGGAACGTCTTTGTCTTTGAGGATCGTACCATGGTCATTATGACTGTTGGTGGGAGGAAACTCGTTCTGATTGGTTGATATTAATTAAAAGAGAGATAACAGAAATTTATAATTTTACACGGATACAGGTTAAAGTGTTCTAGGAGATTCAGTGGTTAGCTCCTTTAGGAAAGAACCATCTGCCAAGGTTTGTGTACCAAATTTCACCACTTACAACAATCTCGGCAGACAGCTCGAGCTGCATTTACATCCATTAAACGTCGCACACAAGACCTTTTTTACTTAATACTCATATTCTTTTTTTTTTATTCTTGAATCAGGTCCTATCATGATTTTCTTGGAATTCTACCTTTCCTTCGTGCTACTTGGGCTGAAAATGTTTTCTTAGTATGTGACGTACCTGCCAGCAGGACGCACACGACATAAAGGCAGATTGCAATCAGAACACACGTCCGCGTAGCTCAATTGGTAGAGTGACTTATTCCGGAATGAGGGAATCCGGGTTCGAATCCTGGCGTGGACAGAAATGACGGAGAAATTCACTTCGTTATAATAGCACCCGAACTATTCGGATGACCCGACCGTTCAAAATCTCGCAAAGGTGTGATGTTATTTCCACACCGCGAGATAGGAAAAATCAGATAATCTCTTCTCCAGTGCTTCGAAATATAAATGTGTGTGACATTGCATTCCACACACCAGATTGACTGGGAGTTTTCAAGTGCACATTCTACAGTGGATGGCTGCCTGCAACGATTCATGGTGACGGCTGACCCGTGGGCTATGCCCGCGGCCCTATTTCGGGGGGGGGGAAGTGACGTACCTGCCAGCAGAACGCACACGACCTAAAGGCAGATTCCAGTCAGAATAAACGTCCGCGTAGCTCAATTCGTAGAGTGACTTATTCTGGAATGACGGGATCCGGGTTCGAATCCTGGCGTGGACAGAAATGACGGAGAAATTCACTTCGTTATAAGTATCTCGCTGCTGTTGCTTTTAACATGGGCAAACCGCCTTCGCATACTTGTTTCCACCTTACCGACAACATTTTGCCTCACAGTACACATGTACGACACATGTTCAATGTAAACATCATCAGAGAGTCGGTGGTCGCTTAAAAGAATAAACAAGAAAGATGACACCGAATTTTCGGGCGTAATATGCACGTCTTTTGAATCCGTTCTGACGCAAATTAAATTTATTAAAGCCGTTTAAAATCAATGGAACCGGTATGGAAAAAAAACAAATTTGACCGAAGAAAGAAGATTTTCAATCGAGTTTTTAATCCCTCAGATATTGCTGCAAACGGAAACGTGAGCTTACGAACTCTTAGAAACAGAGTTATCGACAAAAATAAGATGTGACTTTACGTCCCCTGGTGGGAAAACTGTGCATTATTTTAGGAAGAAAGTATTCGCAAAAGGTTTATCCATATAAGTGGTATCGGTACAAGAAAAAAATTAGTTGAGTTTTCAGGAACCCTGATTTTGCTACAAATACATCAGAAGCAGAAATTAACACTTGTGACCACTGGTGGCCAAACCATTCTTTACCAAACATTAGAAAATATGTGAAACATATTTTCCATCAGGTCTTTTATGCGATACAGGATGAACTTTTCGAATCGGAGCTTTAGAACTAGCAGAAATAACGCTGAAAACGCAATTTACCATTGTACCCTAGCGGAAAGTCTATGATTTACTTGTAAATTTTGAATTTATAGGAAAACCATTTCTCATCGGAAATACTATCCAACAAAGAAGGAATTTTTCAAATCGGTCCCTTAGAAGTAGAGATATTGACAAAATTAAGATATACGTCTGAGCCCCCTGGCGTAGAAAATATGCATTATTTCAAGAAGAATTTTTTCCTGAATTGTTTGTCGACTTGAGTAGTATCGGTCAAAAAACGACTTTTTTTTTTCAGTAGAGAATTTAGAAGCTCATATTTTGCTGCAATACATCAGAAGCGGAAATTAGGACATACGCCACCTAGTGGCCAAACCATTTTTTACATAAAATAGAAATTATGTGCAAACGATTTCCCATCGTGAGCTGCATCCGGTGCAGAAATAATTTTTCAAATCGGAGGTTTAGAAGTAGAGATATAGGAGGAAACGCAATTTGCCTTTACGCCCCCTAGCGCAAAGTCTATGAATTACTTGAAAATTTTGAATTTATATGTAACACATGTCACACTAGAAACACTATCCAACAAAGAATGAATTTTTCAAATCGGACTCTTAGAAGTAGAGATATTGGCAAAAAATATATATATATACATGTACGCCCCTGGCGTAGAAACCATGCACTATTTTAAGAAGGAAATGTTTCTAAAAGGTTTGTCGACATGAGTATTATCGGTCAACAAACGACGTTTTCTTCAATCGTGAATTTGGGAAGCTCATATTTTGCTGTAAATACATCAGAAGCGGAAATTAAGATCCCCTACACCCTGCTGGCCAAACCATTTTTTTACAAAAGTTAAAAATTATGTGCAAACGATTTCCCATCAGGAGCTGTATCCGGTGCAGAAAGAATTTTTCAAATCGGTGATTTAGAAGCAGAGAAATAGGGGAAACGCAATCAACCACTACGCCCCCTAGCGGAAAATCTATGAATTACTTGCAAAAATTTTAATTATATGAAAAACATGTCACACGGAAAACACTATCCAACAAAGAAGGAATTTTTGAAATCGGACTCCTAGAAGTAGAGATATTGACAAAAATAAGACGTACATCTACGCTCTCTGGCGGAGAAACTGTGGAATATTTCAGGAAAAAAATATTCCAAAGAAGTTTATCGATGTGAGTGTCATCAGTCCACGAAAGAAGTTTTTCAATCGATATTTTAGAAGCTCAGATTTTATGGCAAATACATCAGAAGCAAAAATTAACACCTACGCTCCCTGGTGGCCAACGTTTTCTTTACCAAAAATTTGAAATTGTAACCAAAATATTTTCCATCAGGAAATGTATCCGCCGAAGAATTGTTTTTTCAAATCGGAGTTTTAAAAGAAGAGTTATCGGGAAAAATGTAATTTACTTTTACGCCCCCTAGCGGAAAATCTATGTGTAATTTGAAAAAGTAACTGTATTGAAAATACTCTTCGACATAAATGGAATCGAAAGATAATAAATTTTTTCAATCGGATGTTTAGAACCAAATATGTGGAATAAAATGTATTTTTGAATTCGACATCATCTGCAATTACACCCTCTCGCGGTGAAATTGTACATCGTAAAAATAAACAAAATAAAGGATCACCATTCGCATATCTCAAGCTTCCCAGTGCAAAAAGAATTTTTCAAATCGGACTAATAGTTGCAGAGATATCGTGGGTACAGACGGACGGACGGACAAACCGATAACATAAGCCCGATCTTTTTTTCAAAAGACGTGCTAAATACAATAGGCAGAGAAAAGGATGCTTTCGTTCGAGTGGAGTTTGTATTCCAATGGAAAAGGTAAGAGGCCTGACATTATAGAAATGCTTAGAAACACCATTTGGATAATTTTACAATACGAAAGATTTTGGAAAACTAGAAGATCATAGAGTGACTGATATTGCCAAAGAGTTTTAGATTTCATATAGCATTGTTTCAAGACAGGATCATTTACAGAATAATTAATAGTACATACATTGGACTTCACATGAGAAAGTAATTCTTAAACGTACGAAAATGTAACATATTTTTTACTCTAACGATGTTTGGAACTTCTAATGGCGTTTCAACACCGAAAGAAATTCTAAACCTAAACTATAATACCGGAGCCAATAAAAATCTCAAATATGAAAACTAAATTTTAAATCCAAATTAATCACATCCGACGCCATAGAACATATTGCAAATAACGAAACTTTCCCAAAATGTCAAAAGAAGAAAGGGTGGCACCAATACATTATTGTTCATGTTTTAAAATTTCAGGTTGATTTTCTTCGATAAAAGAACTGGACTTGTGCTTTGAACAAACTTGCAACATTAAACAAAAATATATGTTTATTCTTAAATTTTAAAACAAATATTCAAATATCAGATTTCCAAAAGAGTGTTGTGTTTGAGTACATCATTTGGAAAGGAAGAGAAAGGAATAGAAAAGTAAAAAAGATGGAGTCAAAATAATTTTGTGACAGTAAAACCAAAATTATGTGGTCGTCGAACTCAATAAATTCACTATTGTATGCCGTAATAGGCAGTTCAGCAGTGTGAAAAAAAGTCCTGGAGAGTCTTGTGTCTTCATAACTAAACGTCTGGGTTGCATTCGCTAATTTACTGGTGTTAGAACTCTGAACGGTTGAAAGCTGAAATGCCCTCATGGGGATGGTACAAATGCCACATATGTTTCAGAGCTTAGTGGAAAGCCTGTGCGTAGACTCCCTGGATATGAATGTGTCAAAAGAATATGATTCATAATATTCCCGGACGTAATGGTGGCCTGATGGACTGTGATCTGGCTTCTAATCTTTTGTGCGAGACAGCTGGGGTTCATTTCACCAAAAAGGTAAAGGTGGGGCTTTTGTTTCATGGCTCCTGCCCTGTTTTATTCCTAGAAATAACGGTGGCGTTTAAGGGGAGGCGATTTCTTTGGCCTCTTAAGTCTTCATGGGGATCTTTAAACTCGAAGAAAATTTACCTTTTTTATTTCACTGCTCTGAGTTTTACAACCTAACATACAGTACCCTTTTCTTTTGTTGATTTGTCTCTTTAAATCATTTATTTTTTACGTTTATTTCCAGCACATACAGCAAAGACGACTACAATTTTGTTTCTTTAATTGAAAATTCTACGAGGAGCAATAATAGAAATAATTTACCAATTGCTTTTTAAACCAGAACAAAATTCACCTGCCTTGATACTGATATTAGAAATACTTAAAATATATTCCTTTATAGCAATAGGGGAGAGATTAGCTTCCAAGCTATTTTAAGCGCTTTAAAGAAAATGGAAGAATCTACAGCTCTCTAATTTCATCGTTATGCACTTTCATCGGCTTAACAGGATATTTAAACAATTTTGAATAGCATGATGTCAGATGAGGTCAGATCATATGAAGAGGATTTTAGGATGCGAGTGTCTGACCCAAGGTTTTAAACAACCCTTAGATACAGGAAGCTAGGAGATTTGGGCTAGAGTGTCCGATAGGAAAATGAAACGGAAGTGAATTAGAAAGGGGGAGGAAAACGCCATTATTCGTCACCTAGCGGCCAGTGTCCGAGGTTCGACGTCTTAAAGTGCCCATTCGACGCACGGCGGATATTTAGTGGTTCAAGCGTTCGTACCTGCCTAGGATCGAAACAGAGGCTTCTCCGTGACAGTCACGAAAGCTGACCACTAGACCACGCGCTGCCCTTAACATGATATGATATATCTAGCAGCCTTGGAATAATGTAAAGGGCAAGCTAATTGAGCTCAGGTGTTCTCCAGGGCCATTTGCTACAACAATGCGCATGTGTACGAAGTCTACACTGCAAAACATAATAAAGCTTATGGAACTACATAAAAAGCAAATATGAACAGAAAAAAGAAAATTAGAAAAATAAAAGGTAAAGGAAAAGCTTGTTTTACTTTTTGAAGAAAGTTTTACCTTTACCGTAAAATTAAAGGTACAGATATGGGTAATCCGTCATTAGATAAGTATAAATATATATATATATATAGTTCATGTAATTGTTTAAACACTCGGTAAAGACTTTCAAAATGAATCGTGCTCTCCCATTGACTTAGTTTTCTGAGATCTGGCTTTTGACTTTTCGTCCGAGATGCGTACGGGTCCAAATCCCTGTGAAGCGTGAATGGTGTGTTAGACTTACGGCTCTGGCTCTAAATTTGAAACCTTGGCCTAATTAGGGATGGCGAAGAGCTTTTTCCCAATCGAAGCTTCTCATGGTTGTCGCTAATTCCCCTATTCACCGCCAAAAAAAGGAATGAATAGTTATAAATCCGCAGAAATGTTTAGCTAAGGCACTTTTTAAAGAAATTTGCAGGACGAAGAATCCCTGTAAGACGTACGTTCCTGTTATTCTCACGGTTATGCGACTATCGTGAAGTTTAACAATTTGTTTTTGTATCCGAAGGAGAATATTAGAATGAGGGATATTGGAATTATTCCTATCCGGTCGAGTTGCACAGGAAGATCGGCCATTCCATATTTTTGCAACCAAATAACCGTGGCTTTCTTGCTGAGGCTTTCAAAATTGCGGCTTCTCCAAAGATCATACTTGATGATGCGATTTCGCTTTTCTGAATCACCGTCAGCGTTACCATACCGCACATGCTGGTCAAGGAACCAATGTGGCGAACAGCCAGGATATTTATGATAGATAATTGCTGAAGATTTACATAAAAAACAGATGCTCATAAATAAAGTTACATAGAGAAATACGCCTGAAGAATCCAGTTGAAACAAGCAGCCGAAAAAAAAATAAGGGCAGATAGTAGAGAATGGAAAATTTGCTTAAGAGCCATGATTATAATTTAAGCTTTTGAATAAAATCTAAATAGACATGACAGAATAATATGCGCCTATTAAGGGTTATATTGCTCAATTTTTGTTCCAGGCAACCATCTGAATTCATGTTAAAAATATTAAACGTGCTTAAAGGTTTCTGTTTGTTTATTGAGGATGTCCTCTTTTTTATATACACTTCGATCAGAAATACACCAATGCAAAATTTAGGACATTCAATATCAAGTCAGCATACTATGTTCAGCGATGTAATACGTATAACTAATGGTTTAAGAGAGCAATGGGAAGCTTATTTAGTCTGTTATTATGGTTACAACTTCAAGACTAGTTTTTGTCACCCTGGATATTTGTTAAGCTGTAATACAAAATATATATTCAAATAACATTTTCAAATTATTCTGCAATGTACGCCCACTATTATCGGCATTTGTTTAACTACGATTGCTAGCTTAGTCAAAAGCTCAAAAGGTTTCAAAATCAAAGATTTAATCTAGCAATGGTACATAGAACGGATTTCTAAATGTAATTTATTTTGTGGATATATTACTAGCACTTGTTATGTAAAACAATCTTCAAGAATAATTATTTAAGAATAAAAGGTCACTTTAATGAAATCGTACTGATAAGTAAATTATGTGTTTCAAATAATCAGTATTACTATCTTAGGTGCTCTATAATGATAGCATCATGGATTCAGTATTGTAAGGAATCCTTTTCCAATTAGTCGTATTTCCTAAATTCCCTAGATAATAGGCTATCATAAACATAAAAAATAGAAATAGCCATATCAATAGCATTTGAACAACAGGTAGGTACGCAAATAAGAGTGAAAAATGTACGATAAATAATTTCGCGAAACGTACATTACAAACGTCCTGAGAAACTTGAGTACGGAAGAAGAAAAACGTGTTGCACTGATTGTACACTAATTCGTGAAGGCACCATAATATTTTTCTTTATTTATTTATTATTACGTTTCTTCTCATTAGATTTTATTTCAATTCGCCACTTCTCATCACAATTTTTGCTCTCAATTTTCTGCTTCAGACGACTTACGTGCCTCACCGTAAGATATTTTCTTAGTGCTGTGTATTTGAAAAACTTCTTTGAACAGTGTTCTTGTAATAGAGAACACACAAAGTTCATTCGGCAAATTAATATTAATAATACTATTTCTTAGAAGTTCATTCACTTGAACTTAAGATTATATATCTTAGCAACAATTTTACACTTAAATTCAAAAATCACAACAAATACTCCTTAATAGCAAAGTAACCTGATTCAAGGGATATGTAATAAATACGATCCTGTGCTACAATCTAATCCTTTCTTAAGACATTCGTTTGGAATTTGACATCGCACTGAAGAAAGGAACCTATAATTAGATACGTATATGACAAAAACAGTGAAACATTAGTTTCTTAATGTTACAATGACCTTTTAATTGAGATATAAAAACCTTAAAGTTCAAACAAGGATTTATACGTAGATAAAGCCTTATTTGATTACAAAATATTGATGGCATACATCACTTCTTGGGTGTTCGTTAATAATTCATCATTCATGCAAAAGTGTCATTTAGAATGTTTATTCAAATGAATGGTCATTCAATCAGAACAAGCAGTCGTTCCTCTGCAATCAGTGAGTAATTAATAAGACAGGATCTCCGCGTTAAGACCTCAACGAAAATTGGCCAATTGCGCAAAATTGAACAACCTTGATTGATACCCATTTCCAGTTCGCGAACGAATCTTCGCTTGCTTCGAATGCACTATTAGCATGCAATGCCAGAATGGAAAGTGGCACACACTTGAGGAGAGAAAGGAAGAGCTTATACTATCTCATTCACCATGCAGGAATGAACCTTCGCTCGACATGAGCACCGTACTTTGGGTAATAGCATTTGCATTTTATTTCCCTTCTCAAATTTTGCTATATTTAATAATTGTTTCAAATACACTGACGGAAACAAAATCCCAACACCAAGAAGTGGTTGTTTTAAATAAACGACAGTTAGTAGGCAGTGAGAGTACATCTGTAAGATGACATCTATGCAAATTTCGCGCACGGCGCATACGTGAGGCGCTAGTAGCGTCCCTCGGAACATAAAAAGCAGGTTTGCTGTAAATACGCGCTGTAACGTTCGTGAACGTTAGTTATCGTTGAGATTCAACGTAGTGTGTTGATATTAGTCAAGAATGCCTTTAAGAAGACGAAGAAGCCATTATCAACAGCTCACAGAGTTTGAACGAGGTCGTGTAATAGGGCTACGAAAAGGTGGACTTTCGTTCCGCAATATTGCAGAACGACTTGGCAGGAATGTAGCCACTGTGCATTATTGTTGGCAACGGTGGTCAAGGGAAGGTACTGCCTCAATAAGACTGGGTTCCGGCATGCCACGTGCACTATCTGCACTACTAATAGGGAAAACCGCCGGGTACGGCGTTTGGCCGTGGTGCGTCGTACCGCGTCTGCGGCAGCAATTCGAGCTGCAGTTGCCATTACAGTGACACAGCGAACTGTTACAAATCGGTTTTTTGAAGGACAGCTACGATCCAGACTCCCCGTAGCGTGCATTCCACGTACTCCACACCACTGCCGTTTGTGACGTCAGTGGTGTCAAGCTAGAGCTCATTGGAGGACGGAGTAGATGTCTTTTGTGTTTTCTGATGAAAGGCGATTCTGCCTGGGTGACAGTAATGGATGTGTGTTGGTTAGAAGGAGGCCAGGTAAGCGCCTGCAAACAACCTGTCTGCGGCGAGACACACTGGACCTACACCTTTAGTTACGGTCTGGGGAGCAATTTCCTATGACAGCTGGAGCACTCTCGTGGTTATTCCACTCACCCTGACGGCACAGTTGTACGTCGGTCTGGTGATTCAACCTGTTGGGCTTCCATTCATGAACAGCATTCTAGGGGGTGTTTTCCAACAAGATAACGCTCGCCCGCATTCCGCTGTTGTAACCCAACATGCTCTACAGAGTGTCGTCATGTTGCCATGGCCTGTTACATCTCCAGATCTTTCACCAGTCGAGCACGTATGGGACATCATTGGACGACATCTCCAGCGTCACCCCCAACCAGCATTAACCGTCCCTGTATTGACCGACCAAGTGCAACAGGCATGGAACTCCATCCCACAAACCGACATCCAGCATCTGCACGACACAATGCATGAACGTTTGCGTGATTGTATTCAACATTCTGGCAGTTACACCAGTTATTAATGTACCAGCATTTCACATTTAAAATGGCTCTTCTCGCGCTTACATTAAGCTGTGATCTTGAAACCTTAATCGATTTAAATATGTTAAATGTACAAATGTATTGCCGCCATTTCATTCCTCTACAACTCTTTTTTCGTGGTGTTGGGATTTTTTTTCCGTCAGTGTATATTGACATAATATTTTGAGAGAAATTAACAAGCCTAACTTATTTTAAAACAAAAGAAAATTCACGAAGACCATGTGTCCGGACCAAAAAAAGGGAGGAAGTGACAGACGACATAAGTGAAATGTGCTCACGGAACTTGCAAGGTTCGTTCTCAAACACAAAATATATAACCATTCTAAAGTTAACAGTTGGTCGAAGGTAATTTAAAATTTCTCCGTACAAAAGTAGTAGCAGATTGATTAATCATTTACAGTGGTGAGAGCGAACCATTCAATTTGCAGATCCTTTTTTTGGACACAAATCGTTCAGGAATATTCCATCATTACTGAATTTGGTCAACGAATGTGCACTAGTAGTATTGTCTTAAAGAAGCGCTTAAAGATTTATATGAAAAGATCTTTAGAAATTAATCATTCATTCTCCAACGGAAAGAGAATTTCTGATAAACGTGTAAAATTTATAGTGAGACACGAGCAATGTGTTCATGAAAGCTAGTGCTTTGAAATTTTGTTTTAAGTTGATCAATTTTAGGACGCGATTCATAGTTTATTTTATCGACTGAAGATCTTCATATATCGATACTCTTGCGTTTCTGTAAAACCTCGTAGGTTTTTCACACAAATACGAAAAATATTGACAAACATTGTTTCTGTATTTTTTTACGTACCGCTGCTTACATTTTTCCATGAGTGATGAATAAAATATGTATGCCTTTTTTGTTTTCAAGCACATGCTTATTTATTTAAGTTATCTTTTTATATACAAAGTAGGACTAGAAAAATTATTAGCTATATTTTTGTATGAAATGCGGGTAACACGATCATTGCGAAACACGGAAGCAACTCAGCATACTCTTGTTCAATGCCACGTAGGAAAATTTCGCTGGGTGAGTTTGCCTAACGTTTACTTTGCAGACGAACCCGGTTTTTGTGTGAGAGTGGTCTGTGTCAGAAATATGTGATGGATCGAAACTCCGCGATAAGCTTTTTATTTCGTTTCTAAGATGGTACAGAAATGTTTGCTGGGTGCATTTGCCTAACGTTTATTTAGCCGACGAATCTGGTTTTTGTGTGAGAGTGGTGTGTCAGAAATATGCGATGGACGGAACTCCGCGATAACATTTTTATTTCGTTTCGAAAGCTTACAGAAATTTATGATGTACATCTTCAACGTAAGATTGGTTCAACGGTTTCCCGGATGATCCATAAACTTTGTAATGCGACGATATGAGCAGATGCGATTTAACGAGTAGAAACGATAAAACTCCGCTGTCCAGCGATGGATTTCATACACCGACATATTTTGTTGTGTTTGGAATGCTATAGAATTTCCTTTCCGTTAAAATTCGCTTGTGACAGATTTTATGTGAATTTTACGACACTTTGTAGGGATGTCACTTTAGGAACCTGTGTTTTAGAAGGGAGGATTGATTATGAAATCATCATACCTTAGATAGTACAGACAAACAGGGTTTCCAACGGAATCTCATAAATCTAGTGAGATAATCCAAACAAAAAGAAGTATGTCATGGAAATACTAAAAGAATTTTCGCTAATCATAATTGAAGTGTATCTTTCTGTACATGATATTGTTTCTCCCATTTCTTCTTTAGTTTAAAAAAATTTGATCTAAGGTTATAATGCTAGAAAAAACCAAACTACTTGTTTCGAATCTTCGGAAATTTGCAGTTTGCTTGCTTCACCTCTGTAACGAATATAAGGCATTTCTACATGGAAGCAACATATATGTGACCCGATGGGCACTGAAGCTTAGAGAAACAATCCAATCACCAGAGGAATCAGACAGCATGAGTTTCTTTTTTTGTTTTCTGTTAAATATTCAAAATCCCTGTAATTGAACATTCAGAATTGTTCTTTACATTCATTTCCTGGCTAACATATCAATTAGCTGTATATGTTTTTTAGAGTCCCTCAAAAATTTATGACAACTGATTAAATAGGTTTTTGCGGGACCGTATCTACAGTATAAGCACGAATTCTAGAAATCCTACATATTTTCGCTCAAAAGGTCGAAAGAAAAAATACTTTTGATTTTGATATGTTTCGTTTAGTTTGATTTTGATATTTGTGTTCTGACTGAATTTTTTAGCTCCTAAAAACTATTCGGCGTTGTCTTTGCAAAAATGCACGTTTCATCATACATATATTATCATTTGCATATTTTGATACAAATTGCACTGCCTAGATAATTTCTTCTAATCAATTTCTTGAATTGGAAGAGCTAAAACTCCTTATAGAGTATTATTATCCGCTTGCATAAATATCATGATTTCTATTTATTCACTTTCATACCTAAAAATTCTACCTTCAATATAAGAAAATCACGTACTTAACTGTGTGAGCCTAAAGGATTTATAGCATACTCTTGACGTCAAATCATCATTTTTCAAAGACACTCCATCCACATTCGGACAGAACAATATGCACAGATCACTTGCACTTGGGAAATGGAAAGCACACAGCACAAAAAGCGAGTTCACGCATTCACTTTTGCAATCAACCACGCGTGTCTAAATTAAAAGAATAAGGACGATGGAGCGCTTATTATAGGTGTTTAAGACTACCCCTTACAGACAAAAATAGCAACAGACTTTATATTTAGCATGGCAGGACCTGTTTAATTTCGTGAAACCAATACGAATGATCTGTAGCAGTTAATGTCAAAAATGATGTATTTATCACATACTGAAAGTTTAACTGCTTCTTAATTAGATACTAAAAAATATGTTTATTATATCATCATCGCACTTAAAAATCAAATTTTATTTTACAGTACTATTGAATCTTTTACTCGTGCAAACTGAGTATTTGACCAGTAAAAAGCCAAAAAGTACGATACCTAGTCAAAAATTATAAATGCTAAAACCTGTTAACGATTTTTTTTTTTTAAACAATGCACTACAAGCAGTGTACAACACAACACTAAATATACAGAAAATTTAAGAAAATGCAAGGAACTATTTGCACAAGTATGTGAAAATGATATTCTTCCAATATTTCTTGCTGTCCTAGCATTATCTGATGTACACTTTTTGATCGAAGATTATTACTCAGTTACTATTTGAATTTCCTTCTTATGGAGCATTAGCATGCTGTATTTAATCTGCACATCTGTAATAACAGTTTTAAAGCTATCTTTAAACATCTCGTTTATGGGACGTTTTATGAAGTTAATGTATGTTTTATAGTTTTGCGTACATACTCACATTCATTGTCACTTCCAAAAAAGGTGTTTATGTTAAATCCCTTCATTTATATCGACTTCGTAAGTTTGAGAAATAATGACAAAGAAATGCACAACATATCCAGATCGCACAATAAATTAGAATGTGTGTCTTCTACCGATATACTCTTTACGAAAGTAGCTATAAGGAGTAAAATTTTAGGAAAGACCCTCATTAAGAAAAATGGGATTCCTTCTCACATATGTTTCGCTTATATTCTTTTGACTTCAACAGAAGAACCAAAGAAGAGGCACAATTAATGTTTTGTCACTCCCCTTAATGCCTGTCACTCTGCGTATTCACATAGAAGTCTTCTCTATGAGCAATTGTCAGAAAACGGCCCGAGAACATAAAATCTGTCCAAAATGAATAAAGTCCAAATCATTTTCCTTCCGACTTGGTCTTATTTTTCTTTAGAAGGTGTTAATAAGCTAAATCTAAATCTCCAAATCAGCGTTCTTGCTTTTACGATGGTTTAGTACTTACATTCATCGGTTAAAAAGAGGAAATTTTTGCCATGCGCCATGTTTTTTGTTTTAACACAAATGTAATTATTTCAGATGTTTGAGAAATATAAACGCTACTTTTCATGAAACAAAATATTGAGACATGCCTCGTATTATATTCATTTTAGTTATTTCGTCCATTGTAAGAGTATTTTTTATCAAAAGTTTATTTGGCGATATTGTGCAGAATTAAAAAAGTAGCAATCTGTACTTTTTTCTTTTATTGTGAACAAAGTGACGACAAAGAGGGAAAAAGGAAGAGCTGTCGATATTTTTATCTGTGCTGAGCAATAAATTTGGAACGACGAGGTACACCTGAAAGAAAGCTTAGTTGTCCTTTATGCAGGAGGCAGACATAACCTATTTCGTGTTGTCTGTTAGAGCAGACTATTTCTTAGCACATTAAAAAGTCGTTAGGTGCATGTGTCGATAAACTCCAAATAGCAAAGCTTTTTAAATACCAGGATAAGGAACAATGCATCAGATAGAGAAATTCCCAAATGCTGAAAAGAATGAATATTTGCAAGATATGACGTGTAAACCATCTGTAAGTATCGTTCCATTGAATCTATCTTTAAAAAGTTCAACCGAACAGTCTTATTCACCGCCCCAGTGAGGAGCGGGTATGATAAGATACAGACGTTGTAGAGTGTCACAGCCATAATTAGTTGTTTTATTATTAGTGGCGATACCATCAGGCCTCCTGGTAAAAACAAATGTTTTGTTGCCGAGAAGAACCCCTTATGCGTCGAAAACATTTTATTAAATAGAATGTTCAAGCCTATTAAAAGCCGTATCGTTAGCTCCTGAAAAGTCCGACAGTAGAACCTTGTAGGGATTTCGATATTTTAATAAATATTTTTTATAAGAAATAAACTGTTAACATTGGAGTTTCCAAAGTTAAAGCTATTCAGTAACACCCCGATGTACGTAAATAATACGTTCGGTAAACTATTGCGTAATTTGAATTTTACATAAGTCGATTTGTAAATTGCGTTAATAAGAAACTGCAATATTTTTTATTATATGTATCTACATATATTTATTATTACTTTATGAAAGAGACATCGTGTAGCAATATCTACTCTGATATACGTAAACTATAAAAGTACGAAAACTATGTACATATACGTAAAACAATTTAAAAACAAACTGAAATACTGTACATATGTATTCACTTTTCAAATAGGTAAAATAAAGTATTGTGACGGCTACGTTGGCTCGGTTGGGAGATAGCCTGCGCTGGGTGGATGGTTGTGAAGAGGAATGCTGCTCTGCGGCAACTTCTACCCTCTCGATGTCGAAAGCTGGGGTAGTACAGGTCGTTTGAGTTGTGGTGTTGACTTCGTTGTGAGCGGCATCTCATAAACATGTTTACAGTGGATTGTGTTGTCACACGCTTCTTTTGATCGTAGATGTCCATGTAGCTAGACATATCGGAGCAGATACGACGGGTAACAATATCAAGCTACTCGGTGTCCGGATCCATAGCTTCTAATTATGCTAATGTCATGTCTGTAAGGTTAAAAACTTCGGCTTGTTCCTTTGTTGTGAATTTCTTTACTTCTGGAATTGGTGGTTCAATCGGCTTAGTATTTTCTTCGGAATTTCGAAATGCCTAAAAATGAATAAGGTCATCATTAGTAAACCCTGCATCGTGCTTCAAAAGAAGCTCGTTAATGTCACCGTTATAAATTTCCAGCTCTAATTGCTGTTTCAGTTGTACACACGTCTCCGTCGCTTGCTGTAATTATTGTGTCAACTCAATACCACTAGCAGTCATTGTCTGTTCTCCATCCGGAAATGTTTAAAATTATGGGTCATTTCTGGGCAAAATTTATTCCACTCAGCGCTCATTGTTATCTGCTTGACTTCCTCCCATGCCACCTCGATTTCTTAATAGTGTTAAGGATATTCTGTTTCTCATAGAAATTACGTAGTGTTAATGTCCTTACCACTTTTAATGGCCTTAATTGCTTTGGAAAACGTACACCGCAGATAGTAGGCTTTGAAAGTCGCAATAACGCCTTGATCTATTGGTTGCAAAAGTGAGGTAGTTCTAGAAGACAAGTAAACGATTTTACGTCAGGATAAACGTCATTCAAATTTTTACGTGTGGCCCGGGGCATTGTCCAAATGGAGAACCACATTAAACTGGATTTTTTCCACAGCACAATATACCTTCGCCAGAGAAACCAAGTGGTTTTTGAACCAGTCTCCGAACATCTCACGTGCAACCCAAGCCTTGATGTTGGATTTCCAGATTACTGGCAGCATACTCGGGTCAATGCTCTGAAAGGCGCGATGTTTCTGGGAGTGGAACTCTGTAAGCGGTTTAAGTTTCAAATCCGCTGAAATTTTACCGCCCATCATAACAATGATCCAATCTTTTGGGACCTTTCTTCCAGGCATAGGTTTTTCCTCTTTGGAACGCACATGATTTTATTTCATAAGGTGCACAAGAGGGGAATTTGGGTACCTCATCAACTCACAGTCCAGAAGAACACAAATTGCATGAGGGTATGCTTTTCCCTGATTGCGCGTTCCCAGGTTAAACCGTTTTCGGACAGCATTGTGGCAGGTGACTACGAATGGCAACTCCTGAAGACAGTGGTTGAACCCAAAACAGAAGCCAATGTGGACCTTCAAACCCAGCTTACAGCCACCTAAGATTCTGCTCTGTGTTTGGGGGGACATGCGGGGTGTCACGGGTTTAGAGCTGCTGCCGGACAGCACTGTTATTACCTCCGATGTGTACTGCTGTCAGCTCTAGGATGTGCACGCCTCGCTCACGTCGAAACAACCAGCACATCCAAACGTCATGGGCATCCTTCTCCACCAGTGTGGAGCGGTGGAGAAGGATGCCCATGGTTTTTTGGTTTTTATGCAGCGGCACACTTGTCGTCTAAATTTCGGTGGGCAGACACACCAGATTACAGAAATTGTAACATAATAATAAACAAAATGTGATAACACATATCTTATTTTCAAAAACTGTCATTTATTCATTTTGTATATGAATTATGATTACCAGGTGTGAATTTATTCCCACCCAATTTCAGCAATAGGTGACATGTTACCCAAATATTTTACATGATTTACCAATGTGAGGCGAATGGTAGACAGGACCCCCCCCCCCCACCGTGAAGCCATCAACGTCACGAGGAATCGACTGATTCTTTGACTTGTATGGTTTCAACGATGAAAATGCTACTATACAAAGGTACGATGGGTGAAAGGGAAGTAATACATACAATGCTATATGTGCTCTTTCTGGATAGTCATATCTCTCCAAATGCCTATTAAAGACACGAAAATTGATCACTTTAAGCAATTGATGCCCTTTTGACCTATGTATGCGCTTTCATGGTGAATCAAGGTTAGCATGTGTATTCGAAGCTGATTGTGACAACAGAGCCCCATTTAAACTCGGTGCGATATTCTGCGTGTTCGCATTTAAATTATCGGTCAGTTGCGCAACAGTAATCATTCTGTTGGCTTGTACCACACTGAAAAGCCTTCGCCCACAAGCAGCAGCAATTGGACTTGCTTTGCCCAAACATTGGGGACGTTCTTGGTATAAAAAAGAGGTCCTTCAAACACCTCTTTCTTAAAGTGTTAACAACGGCTGACTGTGAGCACCACAGAAGCCTTGGCATCTTGGAAATGCTCTGAATCAGTCGTGTAGCGATTATGATTTGGCCTTTGTCAAACTTGCTTAAGGCTGCTGGCTTTCCCATTTGATGAACAAGAATAACACTGATTAACACACCTCAGAATCAGATGTTAATTATAGAGCTTTATAACTCTCACTCGCATCGTCGTTTACCTGCAGATGCTTCATTAGATATCATATTTCCCTCTATCTCTCTAGAAGAAACAGATAACCATCATTATAAGACTTACTGCTTCTCTCTTTTCATTTTATGGCTCTTTAAACTTACAAATACTGACACGCATTCATATAAAATTAAAATGCAGATCATAAGTACTTAAGTGTCTGTCATATCTAAGTAAACCAGGAAAGTACTATTTATCAAAATAAATGTTTTTGCTGAAAACTTTTCGTCATGGATAATGAAAAGTTTAAAAGTAGCATTAAACATCATTCCAAAAATACTGATTTAATAGACTACACCATTATAAATGGAGGAAAGAGTTTTAAAAGTTAGAGAGCAATGAACAGTTCCTTTAACTTACAGAACATGCGGATACGAATGTAATTTTGAGGTATGATGTTTTCTTTACATTAAATGTTCCTAGCTTTTTTGTTTTAATACCTTATATATTATTATGCCTATTAAAATTATTTAATGAAGCTTATAGTATTTTCTTGAAATAATTAATTACATAAACTATTCTACTCATTTTGATTCCTTATCTTCTTTTCCATTGGTTACATAAGTTGTGAGATAAAAATCACCCTCGAAAGAGAGCAGAAAATAAAGAAAATGGCAAATTCATTTCAGAAAAGGAATGGACTAGCATACGATTTGTACCAAAAAACAAAGCTTTATAATTCTTAAGTGAGACCGTGTTAATCTTCTAGAGCGAATGCACACGCAGTGTAATCGACACGAGCAGTTCCCTATAGAATTTTCGAAGGTAATGCCTGTTTGCGACACTATCCTGAACTCGGTACGAGAGGACGGTCTCCAAAATACCACAGAGCTTCCACAGGGTTTAAATCCAGACACATTAGAGGCTAATGGATGGTCCTACATATAAATCAGTGTTCGTAGAGTAGTACCTCCCACCGCTCAACCTTTGGGCGCTGGTACGTCCGTCGATGCTATACTCGAGCTACATGCTGGATATGGCTGCGCTCTAGAGGCCCTAGGGGTTTTACACCTTAGCCGACAGAGTGACCCATCTGTCTAGCATGACAAAATGCCAACGTCCCAATTCGCTCATATCACCTTGTTCCCCATGTTGGTCGATTGCGATACACAGTAAGCACCCAAGCTGTCGTACTATTTATCGCCTGCATACGTTTTGAGTATTTTACAGTCTGGGCGTGGATGCCCACTGCCACTGCCCATCACCTCTATTAGTGTGGGCCGGAAACAAACAAAAAGGTGTGAACGTCGGACATATCAAATGTAATAGCGCGGAAAACCTGTCTCCCTACCTTGTTAGTAATTGTTCAAATTTTCTCCGAAATTGACCAATATCTTCCTGTTCCCCAGCCAGCTCAATGTCAGCGCTAAATACTGTAGTATGTCATTTAAGCGGATATTTTGATTTTATAGTGCACAAAAGATCTGATATGGCCGTCACTCCGCAAAAAATACACTGCTGCACAATTACTAAGGACGGATCATAAACGGCTATATAGCGGGTAAAAAAGGAAGTGTGTTTCGATGTCAAGTGAAATAAAATAATGTCAGAATGTCAGGACATTACAAGAAAGAAAATTTATTGTGCTCTGAAATCCAGAAGGCTTTGGAACGTGTTCAAGGGACAAACAGGCCATTTTGTGTGGAATACGTAAACGTGAAAAATGCAATTACCGTCCGCCGGCGTTCTCGCGTAAGATGTTAATACGGGATATGGCCACCATGGAGGGCGATGCAAGATTCCACACGTCGTGTCATGCTTTACACAACATTATCAAGCAGCTGTTGGGGTATTTTTTCCCATTTCTCTGGCAGTGCACGGATGAGTGTGTCCTTGTTTATTGGAGGGCATTGGCGACCAGCAAGACTCCTCCCCAAAGCATCCCACACATTCTCAATTAAATTCAGATCTGGAGAACGTGCTGGCCATACGAGGCGTTGAATATCCTCGCTCTCAAGACACTCCTGGACAGCGACTGTTCGATGACATGTTGCGTTGTCGTCCATGAAAATGAATCTATCACCGACAGCACCACGGAACATGCGAACATGAGGTAGCAGAACGTCATTAATGTATCGTTGGCCAGTCATAGTTTCAGTTGGAAGCACATAGAGGGACGTACGGCCATTGATAATGATGCCAGCCCATACCATGACACTACATGTCGGATATCGGTCCCTTTCCTGTATGTTTGCTGGACAATATGCAGTACCACTATCACGCCAGATCAGTTGTCGTCGACAATCAGACGATAGACTGTATCTACTCTCATCTGAGAAGAGGACAGCAGACCAGTAGTTATCAGTCCAATTGCGATGTTGATGGCACCATTGCAAACGGGCTGTACGGTGACTTCTGGACAATGGGATGCACACAACAGGACGGCGGGCGTTTAGTCCTCCTTCATGCAAACGTCTGGCGACAGTTTTTCGGGTGATCCGGTTGCCAGTAGCAGCCATAAACTGATTTGCTACCTCACTAGCTGTGCTGGGCCGGTGTCTTTTTGTTGATAGCACTATGTACCGATCTTCTGCAGGTGTCGTACTGCGAACACGACCTCCCCAATGACGTTTGCTACACTCTTCATTTGTTTGAAATGATTTCCAAAGCCTTGAAACAACACTGTGGCTGACGTCGAACTCCCTGGCAAACATCTGTTATTTTTCGCCCTTCGTCAATCTTGCCAATAATACGGCCACGCGTAAAATCATCTAGGTGATGTCGGGAAGACATACTGAAAATTTGCAAGTTTGTCAATTGATTCTTTCCCTTTCAACTTTGCGTTTCAACAACAACGGTCAATACGCGTCAATTACTTTATATCTCTTATCAGCGTTGTGACGTCACGAACAAGTTCGGCAATCCAAAATTTGCATACGCACAATACGTCTTACTGTATCCCGCACTTATGCTAATTTCCACATTTTCCTGCTTTCCATTTTATGGCTGCTATCGTTGCTATTGTCATCCGTCCTTAGCAATTGTCCGGCAGTGTATAAGTAAGTAGTCCAAGAAAATCCCCGTCTTCCGCATTTTCCAGGTGAATCCGATCTTTATTGTACTCATTCCGTGTTTATGTCTTAACGGCCATTTGGTACAATTCAGCCGTTACTCGACTTATTTCTCACAATCTGCTACAGCTACAGTCCCGTGGTAAGTTTTGGATTTTGTGCAATTTTCTAACAGTAACGGTGTAAATTAGGTGATTTTTATTTTTTTGAGGTGAAACTCTGAAATTCGGCTGATTTAAAATGGCAAACCAAGCACAGGCTAAAAAGGTCAAGGTTTATACACGCTGCTCTGTAGGTTGTCCAATCATTGGAGAACCAAAAAAAATGAGCGTTCGTGTTTTGCCGACATGTGAAGATGTACTTTCGGATTATATATAAGTTGGCAAATCTTTAAAGCGAGAATCCAAGTCGGATCCAGCCTTTGCTGCAATAGCTCTTTCTACAAGTCAGTAGTTAGTTTACATCTGGGAGTAAACCTTGATGTTAGCAAGGTGGAGACTAATATGCTTTGCTGGTTTGGCCATGTTGAAAGAATGAGTGATGATATACTTACTAAGAAAACCTTTTTAACCCAAGTGGCAGGAAGGAAAGGCATAAGAAAGCCAAAGAAATCATGGGAGGATCAGATTCAGGAGTGTCTGCACGAGAAACAAATTATGAGTATGAAGTATAGAAGATTTTGTGTACGGCGCGTAATGAATGTCAGTAAAGCCAGAGTTGTATGTCAAAATCGCTGTAAATGGGGAAGTTTGATACGGCAAAAGTAAGTAAAAACTATCTGATAGTTTTTATTTCTTTTTGGAGCTAACCTCTGAATCTCAGAGGACAACTTAGTGATATGTATGTATGTATGTAGAAAGTTTTTGATACCGATTGTGTGAAAGATTCAAAAAGCGAAAAAAAATTCGCCACTATCACAATTGATATCAAAGGTTGGTGAAGTCTCATTCAAAGAGAAAGAAAGTGAAGGTTTACAAGTGGAAAGCAGATAAATTCAGAGAAGAGAGTAAAGGGCTTTTTGATATAGCAAATTGGAAATGCCTCACTTTCGATGAATGCAATTGTGAAAGATTATGTAAACTATTAAATGATGAGCAAACTATTTTACTAGACTAACGAACCACCCGAAAAATAGCCATAGAATATACAGATGTTCCTTCTACTCTAAAGCTGCAAAAATGAGAGCAGAAGAGAGAGAAGAATGCAGTGAGAACTGTACGCTCAAAGAAGTCGTCTAGTTATAAAGATTACTCTTTAAACTAAGGCAAGTTAAACATAAACATTCTTCAGATTCAGATGCTTTTTTTGACAGGACAGATTCAGACGAATTCGCAGTTAAAATAAAACCGATTCAATTGACTTCTAGCTCCCCAACTCCATCGAAAATATTTAAAGATTCTGTACAGCAAGCCTTATCGATATCATCGACCACTAAAGAGTAAATGAAGGTTAGCTTGGCTTCTTTAGCCAGATCAGCTGTCCGTTACGGAATATCAGATACAGCCGCTGCTGCGATCGCCACTTCGGTGTTCTAGGATGTTTGGAATTATTTCACACGAGGGCCTTAAGGCTAAGGTATCTGGCCAGTGGTAGAAACTTTGAAGATATAAAGTTTTCCGATACAATATCACCATTTGCAATGAGAGCTGCCATTCTTGAAACTTGCGAAGCGTTCATGTACCATTACATGAAACTTGCGTTCATGTACGATAATATGAAACAATTACCTTCATATGAAACTTGCGAAGCGTTCATATGAAGGTAATTCTGTAATTTCTCTATCTTTGCTGGAACTAATGGATGATTGAAACCTGAAATTGAATTTCTCTACTGAATGTTGTTATGCGCTTGGAAATTGGGGATTAGGAAATTCTAACAGTACTACTACGTGCAATCAATTCATTTTTAAAAAAGTCATATGCATTTCAAAAATACGTAACGTAGAAAGATTAAACACCATCAAAACCATGTGACATATATGCATTCCTGCAAAAATGGTAAACAGTGTTGCCAGTGAGTTGGCAGAATGAGAGAAATATACCTTCTGTTTGAGATGGAACAGAAGGTGTACTCAACGTCGCAAGATTCCGAAGAAAAGGACTGCTCCGGAAAATTGCTTTGATACGGATCCTCGTTAGTTTTTACTGAATATCTACGCAGATTCCCGAGATTGTCTTCAAACAGTACTTCGTTAATCGTTTTGTTTTTCAAATAATCGCTGATAACAGTGTCCCAAACTTCCAACATGACTCAAGGATTCGCACTGATAAATGCGAGTATTGACTCGCACGTCCCTACGCGGTCAGGATTAATTATAATATCCCTCCATCAGCCAGCACTGACGCTCAAATATCAGAATATCCAGCTTCGCGTCATTACCTCATTATTACTTGTCGTTATCCCAAATCTATCGACCTTACGCGTTAAATAAAACACTCATTATTTTCAGGTAATGAAACAGTTATTAGACGTGTAAGCTTCGCTTAATACTTCGAAACAAGGAACACCAACTTCCTTATTTCGTTAAGTTAGTATCCGCCTTTTGACTAAAGTTAAAGATATTGATGCACGTTATGTTACGGCTCTTTATTGAATACTTTATCCCAGATTAGAATTGTTTCATTCCTTGGTTTTTGGTGGAAAACTAGCTTCAAGAAAATGTATAAGTAATACTTGAGCATATTACTAAAGGGATTTTGTTTTAATGAAGAATTCGGAAGCTAATTCTGCAATCAGAAATTATTTTCAAATTCTGCAATCAGAAATTATTATCAAATTCTGCAATCAGAAAGTTCAGTTTAATATCTATAAAAAAATAAATATATATAAATATTTACCTTATTTGACTTCACATGCGCTTTAGGTTCCTAAATATTTAGAACTAGAGATGAGCTTACCTGTTACTTGGTGTTCACGGCGCTAACTGTGACTGCTCCTCAAAAGTAACAGTGATTTTTAACTGTGATTGGAATCACAGTTTAGGACCTGTTATTTGTTTCTCTTCCGTGAATTCGTGCACCAGTAACGACTAACGAACGAGTAAAGTAACTGATAGCAGAATCACTTAATGGAACGGTGGGTTGGCCATAATACAGCGGATCCTGGGTTATATGTTTTTTACTTTTAAACATAAATCTGCGTTAACCCCGATATTTTGCTGTAGTTATAATGGCTTTTTCAGTTGGGTTATGCGTAATTCTTTTATGCGATTTATAGGTTAAATTTTGAATTCAGATTATCAAATATACAGTTCTTTTATACATAACATGGTGCTACAACTTTGAAAAAAATGAGACAGCATTTATTTTTCAGCCTTGAAATGGACGAAGCAACAAAAAAATTATCATTTAATGTTCACACACAATTCACAAATTTCTCCAAATTCAAAAAAATTAAAACAAACAGAAAGTAGTGATATTTTACCCAGCATTAATGGTAAATCAACTAGTGAACAAAATTCTTTGAAAAGGGCCAAGTATTATAAGTAAATAATGTGTTCTAAGGGTGTTGAATATAAGAACACATTCGGATTTACTACCTAATATTTCAAAGGTAAGAGTTCTTTCATATATTGAAAATATGAAATCATGCAGAATTTCTTACCTTGTTTTATAATGTAAAAAAAAAAAAAAAAATTAAAGGTCAAAATAGACAGGCAAGAACAAAATAGAATGGACAGGTAGCGAACAAAGTATTCATTAGCATAATCTAAAATTGCGAGCCCTCTTCCCCTTTTTTTTTCTTTTTGGAAGCATTTAAAATTGTACAATAGTATTTAATATTTTGAAATTTCAGTCACATGTTTTTTAAGCCATTCCATAGTAAAATGTATAACTGAGATACTACTGTCTGTCACAGATTACAAAATTATGAACTTTATAATTTTCCGACAGAAGATATGGGCACAGCCCACGTAAAGTTCTCTGACAGAAATTTCAGTCGGTAGTCATAGTCATAATATCTATCAGATTTTGTAAAGTGGTTAATACCTGATTATTTTTGTAGGGAATGGAGAGGGGGCGGATCATATAAATTGTGGACAAATATAAGACTAAATTTAAGCAACTGATTACCTCCCTGTTGGGAAAATTTCTGTGAAGGTATATCTATAGCTCGCATGTGTGTGTATTATTTGGAGGGAAATTGCCACACTGGCACGACCCTAAATCGGCAGTTAATAATTAACATAAGAAATGTGTTACCGAATTGTGGACTAGATCTCCATACAGAAGAATGCAGAGTCTACAGGAAATAAAGTAACTAGCATTCTAATAGTATATACAGCAGAGTTAATGTCAAAAAGCCTCCCGGTGGCGCAGTGGTCTAAGCGATGGCCTTTGATCATTCGTCCGAGAGGGGTCCGGGTTCGAATCCCAGGGAGGCATGGATGTTGTGTTTGTCTTATGGCACTGGCTCTCTCCCTTCCCTGAAACCAGTGATCCTAAAATAGGGACGGGCGACTGCTTATAGCTCATTGGGTTGCTCACAGTGGTCGTTAAACTTCCAATGAAAAAAAAACCTAGGCTTCCTCAAAAACTACACTATAGTAGATGTTGCCATTCGTGAGCTAAATTCCAGCGTAAAGGTTGGACACCTACTAACCTAAGGGGTATTTAGCTCACGAATGACAACACCTACTATAGTGTAGTCTTGTGGACGGGTAGGGATGCTACCTGAAAATTCGACTGTAAGCAATATCCTTTTATTCCCAAGTAAATCCTATAATTTAGTGAAATTTGTAATACATCAAGTCTAGAAATAGCCATGACATCAAATTATTACCTGTTCATCAAGTTCAGGGAGGAACCCTGAGCTGAACTACTTTTTTGTAATTTTTGAATACAGAAAGAGAAACAAAATAAGAAGCTGTGAGTACTGATATTATGATTCTAAACATCACAATAGAGTATTACAATATTTAAGCACGAAAAAGGACTTGTTTTTGGCATTGACTTTGAGATCAACGAGCATCTAAAAAAATGTGAAAACACAATTTACTGTAAAAACTATAATACTTATGAGTTTATTGATATAATTAAAAATGTAAACCAAGATCTACAGGATTATAGCAAGTATGGATGTCAAGGCCCTTTTTCCAAGTACCACTGTACCGGAAGCAATTGAAAACATTATTAAAAAATTAAAACAGGACAAAAATCTTAATAACACACAATTTCAAGAATCAAAAGCAGTTTTGTTATACATTTATGAAAACAATATTTTCAAATTTGAAGAGAACATTGCAAACAAAAAAATAGAGGCCCAATGGGTTCCCCTCTGTCAAATCTATTTGCAGAAGTGACTATGAGCAATATTGAGGAACAAATAATCTGTACAATGGAAGAAACTCCTTTGGTTTACTGTAGATATGTGAATGACATTTTTATTTTGTCACGAATGAGTATTTATGAACTTGAATCATTAACTCAGCAATTTGGTAATATCTCACCAACATTGACAATAGAACATGAGGAGGAGAATACTTTGATCTTCCTTGATGTTAAAGTTGTCAAGCAAAGAGACCAACTACAATACAGACTACATAGAAAACAGTCATTTATTCCTGTTCTGATTCCATATAATTCAACACATCCATACACACAGAAATACAATAGTATTAAAACTTCAATCAAAAGAGCAATGATTACACACTCCTCAAAAGAAGAATTCTTTACAGCCATTCCATGAAAAAGTGGACAAACAGGAAAAAAATTAAATTGTATCATATTATTATTTATGATACATCAAATTGAAGGTATGAGTACTACATAGAATTTGAATTCACAACAAAAAATGCTATATAAATCATTGTCTCCTTGCATTTCAGTCTTAAACATAGAGAACAAAAGGTAGAATTTACATTTAGTAATTAGACAATTCTAATACCAGTTCTGGAAATGTTTTGACAACTGTTTTTCACTTGCAGTTGTATTTGCTAGATGTAGCAGAGTCCAAAACACTTTGTAATAACATATTTTACACTTAAAAATAATTGAAAATTTAAAAACATTTTTTTTAGTCTGCTGACCGTCATTTGTTTTTAGTCTGCTGACTGAAATGACCATAAAGATAGTTTATACTAACATACCCTTTGTGTAGAAATTTCAAACTTTGTGGAAGTTTGACTGTCAGCAGTCTGAATAATTGTAGAAAAAGTCATGTAGAAAAAATTTATTCTTGGACCTCAACTGAGGTGTGACGTGTGTGACATTATTGAAAGTCTCACTTAGGTGTCACACTTTGGTACTGAGGTGTTGCCTGACATTGCCACAACTCTGTTTAATGAAAAAGAAAAGACTTCACGCTGTATATCAGATAGCACAAAGAAAAAGAAAAGATTTTTATGCCATAATGATATATTGTAAGTAGACAGGTACCAGGAAATGTGTGAAATCAATAAAGGACTCACTATCAAGGAGGCACAATTTAATACAAAAAAGACACATGCTAATGACTATAAGTGATGCTTTCACACAGTTCAAAAATGAAAATTAGAACATTTTAATTAAAAAACTAAGTTTTACGACCTGTGTCCTGGATATGTGACATTAATTTTGTAAACACCACGGAATTATGTGCTTGCAAATATCATGCAAATTTACATTTTTTTATACAATCCTTGGCCAGCAAAATTCCAATTCCCCAAAGTTTCCTTCAAATGAAATAGAACTGATGAGTGTTTTGTGCTGCAGCATTCAAAATGAGAACTGTATGATTGGATTTTGCACAGACTGTAAAAGTGATGTTTGCATGTGTGTTGAAGAGATACATATAGACACATTTGTAACATGGAAAGATATAGATGGTTTCAAAAAAGTGGTTGAGATTGATGGTTCTGTTTGAAGAACTGTGCTTCATAATCAGTTACATTATTATAAAATTCATTCTTTTGTAAGAACAGTTCAGTCACCAAATGAAGGTCTGCTCCAAATTGATTTTTTTGAAAATTACAGTACTATCTCCCAAGATGAAATCCAGAGTGGACACTGGAGGCACCAGCAAATAACTACTGTATATTTACCAGTTGTGCATGAAATATTAAGCATACTGTAGCTGTAATAAGTGATGAGCTCAACCATTACCAAAATGCTGTGTGGGCCTTCTTAAAAATTGCTATAGCTACATTAAAGGCCAAATTTCCAGAAATAGAAAAGTTAACAATTTTTTCTGATGGAAGTGCAGCTCAATTTAAAAACCAATTCACTCAGTAAAATCTTTATTTGAAGCAGGACTTTGATGTCGCTTGAGAGTGGAACACTGAAACGCAAAGTAGAGACAGTGAAATCTAAGGTGATGATTGTCAATTCTGCAGGATTTTTTCTAATGTGTAAATAAATACATTATATGAGTTTATTCTTTTCAGAAAAAAAAAAAAAAAAAACTAACCGTCGATTCCGATGGGTTTTGTCTAGTCTCTTTTTATCTAACCATTTCTTCATTATCAAGCAATGACGATAAATTAAACTACGATTGGACGAAAATTCCCATTTTCATCTGACTTATTTCCACAAAGAGCAATATGCCTTGCCTGGCCAATGTTCTGGCAACATCAAATAAAATATTTAAAACTTTAGTATTAAATTCTTTATCATGTTCTTCTTGAAAATTACACTAGCCCTTTTCATTTTTGTCTAAAAGAATATCGACGTGTTTATCTTTTTGTGAAAAATGGCAACAATCCACTAGTGCAGCTTTGTGAGCTTTAAAAGAGAAATGCTGGGATAATTTTCCTAATTTATATTTACCCACACTCTTCATTTTGTGTCATTGTCTTACACCTGTTTCATTCCAAGTACAATCTAATTTCTCCCTGTCTGGACCTTCAGGGAAAAGAAAACAAACTCAAAGCAATAAGCAGTATCTTTAACAATGCTTTACTCTATATCAGGATATTGTTTATACCAGGAAGGAGAAAAGCGTCTCGAATTATCTGAGGGCATCTGCTGCCTCAGGAAACCTGTCGGGGTGAGGGCGGATACCAAAATTGTAAAAAATAAAGAATTTTTCGTCCGATTGGGAGATTTTTGACATTTACAAGCTACAAATAGACATTATGTGAGGGCATGTGCCTACTCAGCAAACCTGTCGGGGTGGGGGCTGGGGGTTAATACCAAAAGTGTAAAATATGAAAAATTCCTCGTCTGATTGGGAGATTTTCAGCATTTACCAGCTACAACTCAGCAAACTATCTGAGGTGTACCTACTCAGGATACCTGTGTGTGGGGGGAGGGGTATATAAACAGTGTATAATATGGCGCATGCGCTCAGATAATGTGTCGTGTTGTAGCTGGTAAATGCTGAAAATCTCCCGATCAGACCATAAATTCTTCATATTTTACTATTTTACACTTTTGGTTTTACCCCCCCCCCGACAGGTTTCGAAAGTAGGCACATGCCCTCAGATAATGGGTCGAGTTGTAGCTTATAAATGCTGAAAATCTCCCGATCGGACGAGAATTTTTTTATATTTTACAATTTTGGTATTAACCCCCCCCCCCGCCCCGACAGATTTCCAGAGTAGGCACATGCGCTCAGATAATGGGTCGAGTTGTAGCTTATAAATGCTGAAAATCTCCCGACCGGACCAGAATTTGTTTACATTTTACAATTTTGGTATTACCCCCCCGACAGGTTTTCTGAGTAGGCACATGCCCTCAGATAATGTGTCGAGTTGTAGCTTATAAATGCTGAAAATCTCCCGATCGGGCGAGAATTTTTTTTTATATTTTACAATTTTGGTATGTCACCTCCCCCCCGCCCCCCGATAGGTTTCCAGAGTAGGCATATGTGTTTAGATAATGTGTCGACGAGTTGTAGCTTGTAAATGCTGAAAATTTCCCGATCGGACGAGATTTTTTTTTATATTTTCCACTTTTGGTATAACCCCCCCCCCCCCCCCCCGACAGTTTTGTTGCCGAGTAGTCACATGCACTCTGATAATTGTCAGACTTGTAGTTTGAAAACCGTAAAATATTTTGTTGAGATGCAGATCAAACATTTGTTATAAAGAATTACATTAATTATCGCAATTAAGAAAAGACGAAATTACGGAAGCTTTATATGACTTAGATTACCAACCTCTGTTGTGGGGTCGTGGCCACGAGGCGGTCAAAAACGTAATTTTTATACGGCCCCTTAAAATGTTTGTGGCCAGTTCTCCTACACCCAGGTCGCGGGTGGCCTAGTGGGCAACGTTCGTGACTGCCACGGAAAGGACCTCAGGTTCGGCAGGTACGAACGCTCGATCCACTGAATATCCGCCGTGCGTCGGATGGGCACGTTAAGCCGTCGGATCCCGGGTACTGGCCCCCGGTAATAAATAAATGCGTCTTCCTCCCCCTTTCTACTTATCTTCTGTGTCACTTTTCTATCGGGCACTCTAGCCCAAATCTCCTAGCTTCCTACTTCTAAGGGTTGTTTAAGACCTGGGGTCAGACACTCCCTTCATAAAATCCTCCACTGAAGATCTGATCTGAGATCCTACACCCAACTTGAGTTAATACGGAATTGTTATGAATGTGACATCGATAGAACAAAAGCTGTTAAAAATGTCTAGGCCTCGGGCCTGTGAAATAACATTTAGTGCCAAAGTAAAAGCGCAATGCTACTAACTTTATTTGAATCATAAACGTTGCGAATATGACATTGAGTAAAAACTATTTTAAAAGCCTAGGCATAGAGTAACGAATGAATATTTCGTGCCTGAGTAAAAGCGGAATATTATTAACTTCACTTGATAAGTAATAGTTGTGAATACGACATTAATTGAATAAAACCTAGGGAACGTGAGAAAGTTTTTAGTGAAAAATTAAAGGCGGGATATTATTAACTTGAGTTGATACCTAATTGTTATGAATGTGGCATCGATAGAACAAAAACTGTTAAAAAGGCATAGGTCCTGTGAAATAATGTTTAGTGCTTAAGTAAAAGCGCAATATTATTACCTTGAGTTGATACGTAAACTTTATGAATATAACATCGGTAGAAGAAAGACTGTCAAAAGGTCCTACGAATGAGGCATAGTAATTTAGTGCCTAATTAAGTAAGAGAGAAATATTAATAACTTGAAATGTTATGTAAACATTTAGTACCTAAGTAAAAGTGCAGCGTTATAAAAAAATCCCTGTTTGTCGTCTTTTTCCGAACATAGTATGAGTTCTGATGTAATTGCTTTGTTTCGTTGAAACCTAAGAAATGTGTTATGTAATCATGAATATGATGTAATCCATATTCATGATTATGTGCTATGCAATCCCGATCCAGGACGACGAAATTTTCAAGTTTTCGGATATTGTCCTTCTCATATTTACACCAAACGGATTTTCATCTTCAAAATTTGTGCTTTGTAATTTTTTAAAATTCAATTGTAATTGTCGTTTGTCTTACTGGGAACGTTATCTCCATTCAATTCCCCTCACAGCGCCAAGAAACTGCAATTTTTGTACGACCCCTAAAGATTTGTGCCCAAAAGTCCGTTATGTCCTAAACTTGTTTTAAACTTTTATAGGTAATTCTGCGCGAATTCTGATATTTTGCTGTAGTTTTTACGGCTTTTTCAGTTGAATTATGCGTAATTCTTTTATACGTTTTTCGCGGTTAGTTAAATTTTGGATTCAGATTATCTAAAACACACTGTTCTTTTGTACCTAACATGGTATGTTACAACTTTGAAAGAAACGAGGCAGCATTTTTTTTCAGCCTTGAAATGGATGAAGCTACTAAAGATTTACTAAGTAACGTTCACAATTCACTATTTTCTCTGAATTCAAAAATTTTAACCCCACTCACTGCGAGAACGATGAGCTCAGAAACAACGCTGTGAAAAAAATCACAAATAGCAGGCAGCTGCCAAACGCAACAGCAGATAACGAGTAACAGCTACAGGAGCAGAATTCACTCGGTAACAGTTAAGACGGAGCTGTGAAAAATCACGAAGAGCATGATGGGTAGCAATAACAGAGTGAGGAACGCTTATTGGACGATCACTGTTGCTCACGGTTTTCAGTAGCAGGCGCTACCTGTGACTTTTCGGTAACCGTGATCAAATCACAGGTAGTGAAATAACGCTCATCTCTATTTAGAACTGCCTTTAACTAGGGTCTAGTGAAATTCATGCCATCTCATTTTGAAGAAGAGGTAGAAACTCTTTTTTGGGTTATTTTAATGAATAAAATATTCCGGTCTTCGCATTATCTAGCCCAATAGAAATGGTCAAAAAGTTCTGCACAACATTTTCAGAAATGATTAGAAGTAAATGTTCAAGGTTTGAATTAAGATCAATTTCTAGAGAACTTGTTTCAGACGCATTGTCACCTACGTAAGCGCTCTATCGAAAACTTGTGTAAATCCACACACATAAAAAATAATCTTCATTGCAAAATACCATTTTTAATATAACGGCTGGTATCGAAAAACATATCTAATTCCAAAATTAGAAATATCTAAATGAACTCCATAATTTATACGATTCATGAATTCGATAATACGTATGATGAAGCTTAAATCCCACTATTATTCCTGTAGGGAATACTTTTTTTCATAAAGACGTTGTACAGCAGTACAAAGGAAACAAACTTATTTAATTGTATAACTTTCTTCTAAAACCAATTAGGAAAAATTTGACAATTGTCAAATGAAGAGCAGTGTGAAACTAGAAAATTTACTTACACTTGGATATTTTTGTGGGAGAAGTAAAAAAAAAATAACATAATTTTCAGTTCTGGTACCATCTCCTAAAAATCTTATCATGTTTTTTTATCTAGTATTTTACTTATTTTGCCTCTTGTTCTTGTGTCACATCGTATCTATATACCTTTCTCACTTCAAATATTTTAAGCTATCAGCACCGCATGGTATTTCACGTGAACAGCGTTTTCCTCTTTTAATGGCGAGTGGGTCACCAAGTTTTGACTACAAAGTGTTTCGAGCTCATAATCTGAGTAGTGGAAATAGGGGTTAAAAACTCTGTTCTTTCACAAAATGCTGATTTGTCCTTTGTTGGAATTTATGCATGCTAATTTTTATTACTATTTACTTACTCTTTATTTACCAATTCTGTAAGAGGAGCACACATCCATGTGTCATCAGGGTTCAAGCTGGGACCAATCTCGGCCGAACGTTCAGTAGTCAGCGTTTAGAACTCTGAGACACTGGGGCGGGAAACGAAATTTCAATTCTCAAAGTATCCCGCATAATTTAAATTAAAAGAAATGTGCTTTCTTTTTGTAAACTTCCCCACTATGCCATTAAATCTGTTTAAACCGCTCTTGTGCCACAATTCTAATCGATGATTTTTAATATTTTTTGCTTCGTAGGCCCAGTCCAGAGTCGTGGACGAGGCACTGGTGTGTCTGCTTGATCGTGCTGTCTGTTTAGTGTAGTAAATAACTGCCCTAAACTAAGGATGAGTGGCTGCTTACAACCTAAATAATAACACAAGTAGGTTTACACTGACTATACATATGATAGTGTAACTACCCTATACTAGAAATCCGAATTTATTGCAGTGGTTTAAAAATTCTGTCTCCAAGCTTTCGCACATCAACCATATGGCGTTTCAAGGAAGGTTGGCAGCAAACCGTAAACTGACTAATAGGACGCTTCAACAATTTGGATGCCGTGACTTAAATTGGCAATAAATATTAATGTTTTTGACTCATTTAAAATTAGAGTCAACGAGCATAACAGGGACACAAAGAACAGCAAGTTAACCACGACCGTATCTAGAGAAACTACTTGAAGTCCGGTGGTACTGTGTGGAATGACATAAAGAAATTACATTCCTACTCTACCTCCAAATCCATTTCCATTCGAGATCCTTTGGATATCATTAGTAGCCCTGAGTCCCGCAATGGTAGCGTCTAGCTACATTTATCACGAATTTTGAACCAATTGTTCAAATAGTGAATGCCGTTTTTTTCCTCCCTGAATTCCGCGTGCTAAATGAACATGATGCCACGTGTCTTTGAATGAATAATTAGTTTTGCTTCTCTTCGTTTATTGTCAAGTCAAGTTACTGCATTCAAATTGTTAAAATGTTCTATAATATCCAGTTTGCATTTGCTCTCCACCTTCCTTGAGAAAGCCATCTGGTTGATGTGCGAAATCTAGGAATCTTTGACTTTTATTCCACGCCAATAAATTTGGATTACCAGTATAGTTATAATATCTTATGTTTACAACCCTTTCAGCTGCAGACGGTTTTAATAAAGATGTTACACTAATCAAATTTCTTATACGTATTTCTGATAGCCTTAGAATTTACTCTCTATTAACACACGTATCTTCATATTAAACTTTTTTATGGGTAATTCTTTAAATTCTAATAGTTCCAAGGGAAAATAACATGACCCCTAATTTATTAAAATTTTTTTAGGAACACCACAACGATCGAGCTCTTGGAAATGAAAACATTCTTCGAACATATGGAGTTTCATAGTTGTACTCTATTTATTACTATTTGCAAAGCTTTAAAGAAACAACTGAAGCACAGGGACAGCATTTTTTTCTGGTAGTTGAGGAACTGCTTGATCCATACTTACCAAACACGGAAGTTCATATTAAGCCATAGTATACACTGATCAGCAATCATAATGTGTTCTTTGTCTAAACAATGAAATCTTACTAATTTTGCGGAGCTGATCACGAATACAACAATAAAATTTGAATCTTAGTTAGCTATACTTTCCATAAAACAATAATTAACAGTCAAAATGTGAAATGACCAGAAATTCGGAATATATGTTTAAACGGGATGGCAGCGCAAGGATGTAAGAGTGTATGGCTAAAAAAGAGTGTATGACTCTAAAGAGTATATGGCTTTATTGGCAATCTGTACCTATGAATATGAAGAATGACACAAATCTAGGTATAGAGTATCGGTCGCTTTGTCTATCTTACAGTCCTGAGTAACATTAATTATTTGGGTATGTAACGCCTAGCTAAAGGCGTTATTTTTCAAAATGTGATGCTTCATATTTCGAATCGTTTTCATTTAGTATTATATATATACTACGGTTTTCAAATAATCAACTGAAAATTATATGTATATTCATATGCTGCTTTTTTGATCTGAACAACAAGAATTGCGTTGATTAACAGAGTTGAATAAGAGGTCTAACATGTATAGTTTCATGATTTTGACACGCTGTTAGTACGATCAAAAGATAAAAGAGTAATAAAATGGCAAATGACGTCGTGTTGTGCAAATGTCGAAATCATGGCGAAATACAATGTCATGCAAATGTAATACGCATTTAATCAAAAAATCATAAACGAATTTACGACTAGGCCAACCTAGAGCGCCTGGCTGTAGTGACAGTGACGATTCCTGAAATATATCATCAGGAGAAATTAAGTTTACTCTTTCCGAATGTGGTATTGCGTTAAGAATTTTTCTGAGCATGATGGCTTCTAATGCATCAGGTGAAAGGAATTTTATTGTTTTCAAAAGAGTAAAGAATTATTTTGAGAAGTATTTCTAGTTTGACAAGTCTTATTGCAATGCCGAACTTGTAAAAACTTAAATTTCAACATGCCATTAAAGACTTTGCTGCCGAGAATGTACGTTAACTGGACTCGTAGAAAAAATTAGCATCTCAAAAGGTTTTGGTAATTTTGATAATGGTAATTCAAGGAAAATTTAAAACTTTTTATTACGTTAGACTTTCTAACTAGCTCTTTTTTTTAAATTACGGTTATTGTAATTTGTAGCTGATTTATTAATATTTATTTAAATGCCGGAAAATATATTAAACGTTTTTCTTTTCAACGCTATTTTCATTATATGAAAAATATTCATATGCAATTTTAAAGAACCATATCCCGCCCCAGAAAACAGCACAGGTGTGGTTGTATGACAAAGCGTTTGCATATTTATTCTTTTGTGTATGCGTCCCACATTTGGGTACACTAAATACATATCCCCAAAGTGAGAAACACAATCCAAAATGTCTAAAATCGGTGTTTCAGTGTCTAGTCACACTAGATGTGGCGTGGTTCTCAAGACTATGGATGGTACCGCTACACACTAGCGTTTCCTAAGAGGCAAGTGAAGAAACTGATTCCTACTTAATTGGGCACCAGGCGCTGACCAATTCGACGTTTCTTTGTAATGGTCCTTTGCCTGTCACTTAAAGTTGATCACCAAAACGTTGCTGCGGCGGGACTGTACGGAAATTTTTATAGACTTAAACTCAGTCTCGTTTTTAGTTAGACAACTTTAAAAACGAAATAAAAATGTTCGTGTGAGGATCACCCGATCGTAACGTGTTTGTAAAAAAGAAAATGGAAAACAGAGTTGTAGAAATACATTACAAAGCAATAAAATGAGCCCCATTTATGGCAGCTCTTTATATGTAGGTAAGAAACACAAGCAAAAAACGGTCACCTGCATTACGCCGTAAGTAGTTTCAAAGTGGACGACTCGTGGCAGCACCTCAATACAATCAATATTCATTGGACTGGATAATGTTATTGAACAAGTATATAGCTGAGTAAAAAGCTATTACATTGTAGTATCTATTGTTATATTCTCAGCAGTGTGTCTCATGTCGAGGGAGTGACACGGCTGATGATACGACTCATCACAAAATTATCAATCAGTGGTTTACATCCTAAAAGACACGATCTAAAGCCTAAAAAGATGCATTGACTAATGCCACGGGTGAATACATTTTTAGTTAGTGGACCTTCTAAAACCACCACACAATTGGTCAGAGCCGGTGGCGCTATTAGCTAAGAATTAGGATGATCCCATGATAATCAAAAACCGATAAAGTCGCATATATTCGCTCTAAAAGAAAGTAGTGTTAGTCGGAATCGAACACAAGATAAACCATTTTCATAAACCTTCCTGTAATAAGGTGAATAAGCCAAATTTTTCTTCATTATGTATTGGGTTGGTGCAAATGAAATGTCCGGCAAAGGACCAGGACACTTCAACGGGGAGAATAGAAAAGTAGGGCAACTTACCTAGGGAAAGTAATCCCCCTTTAGAAATGACACATAGTTGCCATATGTCAAACAAGGCCATAATCGCGGAACAAAGAAAGTCGTGTCGCTGATACTATAAGAAATCATCAAATACACATTGAACCTCGTTGTCTGTTGTGAACTTTTACCAGGACAGGTAGCAATACAGGCGACAAAGCAGATGATAGTCTGCGGAGACAAGTCCGGGAAACAGGCAGGATGAGGCCGAGCTTCATATCCCAAAGTGTATCAGCATCGTTCGTTGTGCAACATAAGGGCGAGCGTTGTACTGGAGCAGAAGAACACCATGTCTGTTGAACAAAGCCGGCTGTTTATTCACCATTTCCCTGTGCATCTGGTGTAATTCAGCTCAATAACTTTCCTGCAGCGATGATTTGGCCTTTTGCCAAGAAACTCAGTTGAATTATGCCGGACGTGGACCACCATAAAAGGAGCATTACGTTCTTGGTGTGTATGGATGGCTTTGGATGCCATCCAGCATGCTGTGCCTTGCTTGACCATTAGGCTGATCGTTTCCGATTGTCATAAAGGATCTACGTCTCGCCGCAGGTAACGATTCGATGCAGTAGATGTTCCTGTTTATTCCTGATAAGCAGCGACGTGCAGACTTCGAAACGCCTAGACTAGTTGTCAGTTGTCAGCTCATGCTGCAGCTACGTGTCATGCTGTTTGACTTTACCCAGAGCAGCCAGACGCCGATCAACTATCGTGTGGTGGACACTTACTTCTGCCTCTATCTATCGACATGTTTTTCGGGTGTCCGCTTCAATCAAACGTAACAGAACATCGTCGTAAACAGCAACAGGTAGGAGACGACGTCCTATACTTTGCAGGTCCGTACCTCCGCTTCGAAACTTCAAAAACCACTGCTGAATGGTTCGTTCGTTGGCAGTGTTATCCTCATACGCTTTGTTAACGTTACGAGCAGCAATTCATGCAGAATGGCCCAGTCTTAAGTCATATAGAAAGATGTCACTGAAATCCGGCATCGGCATGTTTCCTTTGTAAGAAACCTTACGTCCAAACAAATCACTCCTGAACCTTCTTCACAAACGTTCCAGCTATTTATAGTAACTCTGTGAGGTAATACCGGAACTCCTGTGGCTGGTTCCATTCCGCTGTGGTGGGGGTCTGCCTGTCCTGCTCGTTTGCCCGGACAATTTTATTCGCACTAACCTAGTATATATAACGTAAAGTAAAATTTTATTACTGAGAAAATTTTATTATATATTTTTATTTAAGGTTTATACTAGTTCACATTTCATTGTACTATTAAAATTACCTGTCACATATCTTTAGTTGTATCAGTAAAAACACTGTAAAGTCAGATAGCTCTTTAGTATTGGGAACATGTTTTCAAAACCGTGTTTGAACTCAGCTTCAACACATTAAAAACGCAATATTGGATATTTTGAGTCAAAGTAAAAAATAAGATCAGTTTTAAGTTACGTAACAACACTTCAATGATTTCCTAGAGTTTAAAGAGTAATTTAAATATAACTCCTCCTAACCGAGGTTACGACATCCATTGTCCTAAAGGACCTTAAAGGAACAAAAGTATTGAATTTAATAAAACTTTCGTGTATTTCCTGGAAGCCCATCAGTTCTCTGTCGAGTATGACTGTATTCGTTATGGAATTGCCTTAAACGAAATATCAAAGTTGCCTGACCCTTGAGAAGTTATTTAGTAACGTAATTTACTTTTATAAACCAAACGTATGTACATTGTAACCGGAGGTTTTATTTTCTCGTGAGTGTGAAGCTGTTTATCAAAGATATGAATGAACTAGATGCGTTATGCATTAGGGAAGAACTGTTTGCAAGCTATATCGTAAAAGCAGTCATTTCAAAAATATGATGATCACGTTGAAATTAATATTTCCGAATGGGCTATTATGGGCACATTGTCCGATGTGTCAAATAAGTTGCGGCCTCTCCAGTTATATGCCAGATAATAAACGCCTTTAATAATACGTGCTGAATCAAACTCTGGTATTCACATTGATAATTATAAAGTTCAGTCCTAATACAGAGAACTACGAAATCCACCAGAAGATGCAGCGAAATCTTGGGGTGTAAATCACTGGCGGAAAAGGTAAATTTCTTCGCTGAAAACCGTCGATTTCTGCACACCTACGGTGCCAGTCGGCAAATTTCATGTCTTCATACACCCACGGGCAACGAAATTTGCAAACAAAGAGGGAAGCATCGGATTTAACTGAAATTTTATAGACGTAATGATACAGATTAATGATACACATGATGGCAAGAAGAGAGCTAAAGGACCATTACAGAGGGATCTGTGGCACGCAGTCCAGCCATCTTCAATAGCGCCTCACAACAACTCGTGGGGCGATACATGCTGTAATACTGCTGCGAACAGACGTCTGATCGTGTCCTGTGGCAGACTGGCCCACACGTGTTGGACGCAGTGCTCCAAATCCCGGAGAGTGTGGCCCGGCAGCATCCGGCGTTTTAGCAGGTCCCACATGTGCTCGATAGGGGACATGTCCGGGGACCGGGCAGTCCATGGAAGTGTCTGTACATGAGGTACTCAGACCTGGGCAACCCAAGCCGTGTGCGGGAGAGTATTAACCTGCTGGTGTAGCGCACTTGAAATTCCGGCCAATATTGGGAGCTAGTGTAGCCGTAGGATCTCATCCACATACCGCTGGCCCGTCAATGATCCACGTATCACTACTACAGCTGATCGGCTATACTAGGCAATGGAGCCCAATAACATAATACCTGCAGTATGGGAAGTGTGGCGCAGGATAGAGAGGTTGCGCATTTGCCGTTGTCTTGGGATACCTCCACACCCGGGCACGTTGGTCATCTGACCCCATAAAGAAGCGGCACTCATTGCTAAACAGCACACGTCGCCAGTCTGGGGCGTTCCTCGTCCCTCTGGCCTAGTACCACTGCACACGGAGTCGGCGATGGTCCGGTGTTAATGGCAGCACACGTAAGGTGAGCTGCAATCGCAGATTCGCTTCTGCGAGGCGTCGGGAAATGTTTAGTGGTCACACAGGACCAGCTACAACTGCCTGTATAGTGGACTGGGTCCCCATGCGTCCATTCGTGCCTGGTGCACGATCCATCGATCATCTCTATCTGTTGTCCCCCTGATCCATCCGGAGTTGCTCCGCCGTGCGGTAGTGCCGTCACGTGTCCACTGCTCCCCAACGCAGTCGGACGGTATGGTCAGAAAGACCTACGTGGCAGGCTATACTGCTGGCCGAAAACCCTGCCGTTTTCAGCCGATAATCAGGCCTCTCTGAAGGTCCGTAAGTTTCGTAAATCGACGTCTCTGGCATCTTGCCGGTATTCCTGTCACTCTGTACTCTTGCTAGAGTCGGTAGGTGCTTTTCGCCTTCAGGGGGCATCAACTACACGCCGGTTTATGAGGCTGCAGGTTCGTGCTCGTAGATCCTCCACAGGGTGTGCGGATTTGGGCACTTGCAACAAAATGTCTGCTGGGAAATTCTCGATTATTCAATAATTTGTTGTACAACTTTTGATTTTTGCAGTGACACAATATTTTTCGTGTACAGCGAAGACTGATTTCTTTTAATCCCACGATGTTGAAGACCTGCTCTTATTCTGTGGTATTTGGATTAAAATTTTCTGCGAAGTATAGTGTTTTACCTAGACTGTATGCACTGGACTTCTACAACAATTTATACATATTGCCGTTATACTTTTCTTATTAGTAAATTATTTTTGTGATTTTTTGGTGAAAGGTTAACATTCTTAAAAAACCGTAATACAAGTTTTCAGTCGAAATTCTTGCTAATGTTTTAGTGATAAGAACATAGCAATTGCAAAAAAAAAAAAAAAAAAAATATCGCAACGCTACTGATTTTATTAAAACTACTGGTGTCCAAAATAATGGTCGTTCCCATCCATTCTGCGAAGCAACTGTAAACTTAAATTTGTTCAGATTGAACAATTACTACTAGCATGCCATCTGCTACAAAAATAAAACTGCACAATTCGCATATTTAACAAAATAGGAAGTAAGTATTCAGAGGGTAGATGTAGTTTGGAAAAGAATATGATAGATTACGCATCCATGCTTCTTAAAATAATACCAGCAATGAGCCTATGTTTTTAATGCAATCAATTTCAGTATTTTATAATTATATTGCTAATATTATTTCCTGAATTTTCAAAATAATCATGCTTATATCAATATTTCATATTTCACAATACTTACAGCAATAATGATTACTGTTCTGTTTATGTATATCATGTAAAAATATTAAAATTGTGGAATCGCAGTTTGTAGGATTTGAATAAAATTTCATTTGTATTGCTTACAAATGAAATCTTGCAATAATGAGTACACAACAATACATAAGATTTTTTCATAGTATATTTTCAAAACTCATGATTTTACTTTAAATGTTCGGTAAATCCACATTTATCTGTTTTATGCATATTCCGTTCCTGTACCAATTTATCCTTAGTGTTGATACGTAATATAGAATTACAAGCCTAACGTTTAAACTCACAAATGCGATTGTATGCTTTAATATTAAACTTTACGCTAATGTTACTATTAAATAAAATATATCTCCTGTAAGTTTAAGAAGAAAAGTTTCAACTCATAAACGAAATTGTATCAAACCGTTTCTTTGAAGTAGAATCCTTCTCTAATATTCAGGATGGTGTCGGAACAGAACCTTTGTGCTTCTTCTAGCAACATATCTGTAAAGAATTTTTGACTTCCTAAATATCATTAAATACGATGTAAAACCAGATATGATATTTCGGTTTGAACGTAGTAGTGTACAGTTTATAAGTAAAAAAAACATTATATTTATAAATAATACCAAGTGAAATTATATTTTGTAGAAATAAAGAAGTCCGAAACAAAAAAAAACATTTGATTAGGCAATAATCTGAGAAGTATAATCTGATTTTTTCTAATTATGCGTGCAGACATGGACTTCTACAGCACCCATGTATTCCCACGTGTCTATTTCTTTTCGATACATCTCGCTCAATTCCGATCTTTTCCTATCGTTTCTATTTCTCTTCAAAACACAACGGAATTCAATACTTTTCGATCATTCAACTACCTACTGCCTTCAAACATAAATTCGTTTCCTTTGGTATACATACAGACCTTGCCAAATAAAGTTGACAGACAACCACTTTGTTCTGAAACTAACTTTCAGGTATTTGTACATCATATTCAACAAAATGATTAAAAGTCATGTCTTTATAAGTGCAAAGAAGTGGGCTAATTAATTGCAGGGCAAACATTATTTTGCAGTTCATAAGAAAACTAGCTGAGGTAACCTGGGTTGTCAGTGTTTAACAAAAAATTTAGGAAATGAATCGTCATCTGGGCCAGAGTTTTCAAACAGTTGTCTTGGATTTTGCAATGATTTATTAAACTGATTTTCGCTTTCCCGTGGCTATTCTGGAATTCACGTGATTTAGCGGGGGAGGGGTACAAGTTATTTTACTACTTTCATTTTCTTGGAGTTTGGATTGATTTGGTCAAAATACTTCGCTTTTTCGGGACATATTGCAAATTCACATCGTTAATAGAGGGGTCTCAGGTTCTCTTAATTTTTTCACTCTGTTGGATTTTGGACTAATGGGTCCAATAGATATTCGTTATTTCAACTAAGGTTAAAATTTCGATACATTAATAATATTGATCAAATCTTAATAATCATTCTAATAAAAATTATTTTTGCATTAAACATGATTTCTTTCGTCCAACATTAATTTAGCAGTTCAGCAAGTTAAAGCTATTAAATGTTTGATTTCCAATGTTAATTAAAGTAAGCGCAGGCCTTGCTGCCTACAATCAGTTAAGTATGTCACCGCAACATGTAAAAGCAGCGTAAAAATATATTCGTCTTCTTGCAAAAAATAAAAAATACTAATAAATTTATTCAAACAGCTGGTGCTAAAAACATATAAAGTTTCAAATGCGGCAGTTTACATGTTAGTATTCTGTGTTTCGCTCGATGGATGTTTTAAAATTGAGTCGCATAGAGAAGTCGACCCTGATTTTTCGAATTGATTGACTCAAGCTATCGACCCTTTCGGATGGGAGCCCGAAGACTCTGTGTGAATGAGTTACACATGGTTCTTTAAAAATTTCATAAGAAAATTAACTACCGACTGAAACCTCTTTCACAAACAACTTCATCTGATCCATAAATCAATGCATCGACGCACTTCAGTAGGCAGCGGTGGTTACCGCACTTGGATGATGGCTACAAATCAGATTCCGCCGAAACAAAGGCCATTCTTTCTGGCGTCAGAGGCCAATTCACTGGTGGAATACTCCAGGAGGAACCATATGCGTTTCCTGCCATGAAAGAGTTACATTTCGTAGTGCTAAGTTAGAGGAAATAACTTTTCGTTTCTGTCTTCGTTTTTTCCATCACATGCTAAAGTTCCTGAATTATTTCGCACATGATCCTATAATGAATAAGCTTTTTCCCTAGCTAAACTAAGCTAAAGCTAGAGCTAATGATGAATAAAGCTTTCAACTAAGCTAAGTATACTATCGTGAATGTAGCCTGCACGAATAGTATAATGAATTCAAATGGTTGTTGTTACTAGTTAATTAATATCATGAATAAAGTCTCTTGCTAGTAGTGTAGTAATAGTATTGAACAAACTTATAACTGGTAGTAATGTTGTAGTAGTAATTAGGATGAATAAAGTCTTAACGCTGGTTGTTAATAATAATCCACTAATTGACATAAACCTAACAGCCAGACAGAGATCTGACAAAAACTATGAATTGAGAAAGACGTACTTACTACAAAGATATTTTATTATGTACGCTTGATCCTCCAACGCACACACACAATTCGTTTCACAATAATCAAGAAATCAAACTAATCACATAGAACGAAGCTCTCCATACAGCAACAAACTCTCTCCTTCACATAAACCAAAGCTCTCTCTCAACAACAACGCTCTCTGTATAATAACAACGCTCTCCGTATAATAACAACGCTCTCCGTATAATAACAACGCTCTCCCCAAGTCTCGTTGAACGCGCCTATTTATACTGGCTACCACCACGTCATGACTTACACTCATTGCCAGATCTCATTCAGCGGGTGAAATAATATTTTGTTCAGTAAGAAGATAATTTACATAGAAAAATAAAATAACCAGAGATAGTAAAATCAAAAGGAAAGTGAATATAGAGTATGCGTTACATCATCTCCCCCTTAATTTTTCTTTTCTTTTTTTTTTTTTTTTTTTTTCCGAAAAACCTATCAATTTTGGAGTGTAATTCTTACACTTCGTTGATTGACGTTTCTCGACCTCTTTTTTGATTTGTTGTTTGGTGGCAGCAGTATTTACAATATCAAACTTGGCATGACAAAATCAAGAAATCTGTATTCGTCTGTGAAACTTGTATTTTTGAACAAAACAAACCTGCATCGGCATACTTTCCTTTTATTCTGCCTAGCAGGAATCACTTTTTTTAATTTCAAATGACGTTCTCATTATTCGTTGAATACATACCAACTGTATCAGCAGCGAAGATTGCCTGGAGCTGCCTAACAGTAACAATTTTATTATTTTAATTTCAAATTACGTTCGCATTATTCGTTGAATTCATACCAACTGTATCAGCAGCGAAGATTACCTGGAGCTGCCTAACAGTAACAATTTTATTATTTTACCCCTAAGCACATAGATATATAAAAAAATTGGGATTAGTAGATGGACATAGAAGAAATATAAAAAAAAACACACATATATACACAAAAAGGAATGCATAGGCACACACGAAAAAAAGAAATTCTGACACGCCAACTGGTCGTGCAGGAAAAACAACTAACTGAGAAAAGAACCTGTCCACGAGAACTTACTTATCTCGAGGACGCATAAAAAACTCTAGTACGATAACGTTTTCTAGGCCTAATCGGACTGGTAAAATCAGGTGGCTTAGATCTTTTCCGGGACTTTAATGGATCTGGAACATCGGTCTGCTGTCGGTCAAGAAATCCCGGCGGCTGACGGGAACTATCAGGAAAGGCGGAAATCCGTCGGTCCGGAACGGCTGAAGTCTGTGGGTCCGGAAATCCCTGCGACTGAGAAGAACGGTCAAGAACGGCTGAAGTCTGGCGGTCCGGAAATCCTTGCGGCTGATAGGAACGGGTTCCCCCAGGCTTGTGATATGGAGTCCCTTTGTGCTGGGGCCCGTTGTGTCCTTCCAGTATTCACTTGGACGGATGTGGCTCCGGCCACATCGTTTGCTTTCGCTTACGCCCTCGCGGCATGAGAGTGCCAGCAGGCATCGGCCCTGTTTGCCCTGAGCGTAGGTTCCAGGGGCGAAACCCGGGCGGATGCAAGGATTTCTGCCTTCGTCGCTGCTGCGGCGAAGCAGATTGGGGAGACAAGTTACGTTTGCGCCCAGCTTTTGGTGGTTCTGGACGGTTTGTAACATTCAATTTAGTGTTCATAACTGATAAATCAGAAATGTCCGAAGCCACTGAGTCGCTGCTGTAATTCAGTGGTCGTGCAGGGCGATGTTTATTTTAGCCTATAGGAATACTTTCTGATGAGGTATTCAAAGAAGTAGTAGCCCACGTTGGTGCAGAGTTATCTGGAAACGGCGCAGCAATAGTCTTGGCAATGGTTGGAGGGAAAGGAACGATACTAGTATTCGAAGAACTCGATTCTAGCCTTGGTCTCATGGGAGAATCAGGTTGCGTGTTTGGAAACCCGTCTTGAGGAGGGGAGGGTGAAGAAAAAATCACTGGAGATTCTTCAAAAATGTTTGTTGGTTCGTCCAAAATTTCTGGAGGTTGATCGTGAGATATAGACTCTTGAGTCTGTGGAACAGAAGGTTGAGTAGGGTTGATTATGAAATCGATATTTCGTTCATGATACTTGCGACACTGATCAACGTGTACGTATTGAAATTGGTTGTCAGGTTTTTCAAGAACAATGTTATTTTCAAACACATTTGCCACCCGATATGGACCTTCGTAGCTGGGTGCAAATTTCTTCACTAAAGTATGCGAAACAGAAGACTGGAAGTGTGTTTCCACGAGAGTGAGATCTCCAACGACAAGATCTTGTTCCCTACGCCTAGTATTATAATATCTTGCTTGAGCCGCTTGTGCTCCTAGCATTGCAACACGAGCTTTTTCTGCCATGATTCGTACTGATTGCGGAGTTGGTCGCTGGTTTAGATCGTCGATAATCCCCGTTAAATTTTCAAAAAGGGGTTTTAATTTTGCGACCCAGAAAAAAGTTCTGCAGGAGTAATTTTAGTAGATTCGTGGACAGACGAGCGGAGGGCGAACGAAAAAAGCTCCAAATGGTCATCCCATCTTTCATGATGATCCATTACAAATGTAGCAATCATTTTCACTAGCGTGCGGTTCACACGTTCCGCAGGATTACTCTGGGGATGATATGGGGAAATGAATTTATGTTTAATGTGTAGTCTCGCACACATTCTTTCAAAAATGTCAGAAATAAATTGAGGACCATTATCCGAAACTACTTTATTAGGTGCACCATATCTAGAGAATACTTCATTAACTAATACATTACAAATAACTTCTGCCGTAGCGGCTTTAATGGGAAAAACTTCAACCCATTTAGAAAAATTATCAGTTAGTACTAAAACGTAAGGAGTTTTGTTTTTAACAGATAAAGGATAAGGTCCCAATAAATCTATGGAAATAATATCAAACACATGAGAACTTAAACTAGATTTCAAGTGACCGGCCGGTCTTACATTACGGTAATTATTAATCTGACACAAGTGACATGATTGAGCGTATGCGAGCACACTTTGGTACATGCCAGGCCAATAGGCAACATCCCGCAATTTACAACGGGTCTTGCGAATACCTAAATGGCCTGCAAGAGGTTTGTCAGGAAATTCGTTTGAAAGGGCCATTCTAAGGGTTCGCGGAATACATGGGCGAAACTCTGCCCTAGTAGTCCTAGATTTTGTATAGTAAAGAAGACCCTCTATTACTTCAAAATGCTGTGACCTTCCAGCCAGAGAAGGATCACTTTGTAGGGGCTAACCCGCAAGCAAAAAATTATAGATATCCCCAAAATCTGGATCATTTATTAATTCTGCCATTATCTGCTCTCTGGATGTTATATCAGCTATTTGAAGTAAAGGCTGACATCCAGGAGTAGCTTCAGTGGGGACCCCACTAATCGGAACGCGAGATAATGCGTCCGGTAATTAATTCTTATTACCTGGCTGATACGAAATTTTGATATTGCTCTCTTGTAACTTCAGAGCCCACTTCATAAGTCTTTGAGATAGGTGCTTAGCAGAATTCAAATACTGAAGGGCACGATGATCCGTAATTATGTTAACTGTCAGTTCGTTAAGATAACATTGAAATTTATTCAGCGCATACACAACAGCAAGACATTCACGTTCCGTAGCTGAATAATTGCGTTCAGCTTTGGCTAAAGTACGAGACGCAAAAGCTATTGGATGCCCAGCTTGTGACAAAACGCAACCAAGACCAACTCCGGATGCGTCAGTATAAATATTAAATTCCTTAGTATGATCCGGGAAAGCCAACACTGGAGGCTGAGTCAACGCAGACTTCAGTGTTTCGAATGCAGCGTTAGCCTCAGGTGTCCAAACAAACTTCTTGTATTTTCGTTTTAAAGCATACAATGGCTCACATATTGTAGCATAAGCGGGGACGAACTGCTGATACCATCCGGTCATTCCCAGAAAGCGTGATAGTTCTTTTGCTGTTTTAGTCCGAGGAAAGTCAACAATAGGCCTAATTTTTTCATTATCCGTAAATAAGCCGTGGGGAGTAATTTTAAACCCCAGATATACAATCTCGTCCCTCGCTCTCTGGCATTTACTAGGTTTTAACGTCAAGGCAGCATTGTATATGAGTTGGAACACCTGTTTGAGCAGAGAAAGGTGCTCGTCAAAAGTCTCGGATGTAATAATAATGTCATCCAAATATACATGCACATGGGGACCCAGGACAGGTCTGAGAACCGTATCCATAAGCTTTTGGAAAGTAGCAGGTGCAGAAGCTAGTCCAAAGGGCATACGTAAATATTCATAGGCCCCAAAAGGAGTCACAAAGCCAGTTTTATCGACAGAGTCCGGATGTACTGCCACCTGCCAATATCCACTCACCAAACCCAAGATTGACATCCATTTGGTTGACGACAGGTCATGTAAAATATGTGACATGACAGGTAGTGGATAATTGATCGTTTTTGTGACTTGGTTGAGCTTGTGGAAATCTGTCACGAAACGAAATTCATTGGGTTGTTTCTTTGGAACCAAAAAGGCAGGAGCAGCCCAGGCGCTTGTTGATTCCCTGATTATTCCCTGTTTAATCATTTCAGAAATTTGACGTTGCATTTCCTGTTTCTTATGTGGAGCACAAGGGTAAGGTTTCGTCGCAATTGGTTTCGAACCATCAGTGTCAATGACATGATAAACCAACTGTGTGAAACCAGGTTGATCCGAAAATAAACCAGGGCTTTCCTGTAAAAGGAGAGAAAGCTGGTTTCGTTGCCCCTCATTCAATTGGTTACTCAATAACAAACTCGTTATATCTACAGGAACCGTAGGAATCATTTCGACAGGTTCCGGAAAGGAAATCACATGTTGTACGAAATTCAAAGTTATTTGAAACGTATGAATAAAATCCATGCCCATTAAACATTTCACAGGTAGCTGGTCTATAAGCAGGAAAGAATGCGTAAAACGAGCTTGTCCCAGCCCTAGAGATAATGTGACAGTTCCTGCGATACTGAAGATTTCGTTATTTGCACCTCGCAAATACTGCGTCGCATACTGAACTAGTATTGCAGGAAAATTGTCAGTGCAAAACTTTGTATTTAGGGCTGATATTTCAGAACCAGTGTCGAACTTTGTCTCGACAATAATATCTTCAATTGTCAAGTATACATCAGGCAACTGAGGAGTTTGAACAGTCACTAATACTGTTTTAGGGTCAGAATGCTTGGTATCAGGAAGTAGGACCGACCCTTGGTCTACTTCCTTTGGAAGTTTAAAGGATTCCTGGTTGGACTATCATGCGGTCTGAAACCTCGACCCTGCCGGCTATCGGGAAAATTTTCACGATGAGGAAAACTGCGTGAACCCTGCTGCGGGAACTCCGCGTGTCTGTTGACATTTTCATATCTATTACTTCTTCCCTCAGCACGGGCAGAAAAATCATCATTGCCCTGAGCATGAAAACGTTCCGAATGCTGAGGATTGGAACGGGGTCGAGCATACTGTGCATTTGTACGATATCCCGAAGATTGTTCAGAAACTCGCTGTTAGTTTGCCACTCTTCTGTGTGGTGGGACGTATGAAGCTTGGGTGTGCACTTGAGTATGCTCGCGCTGAAAGTTATTATGCCTATTATGCCGCTGAGGGTTTTCGTAATAAGCCTCGCGGGGTGCCCGAGCATGGTGAGTTGAACCATGTTTGCCATGTCGCTCTTCATACGTGCGTATGAGGCGAAGGCATTCATGAATTGTGGCAGGGTGTCGAACCTCAAGAAAGTCTTGTAAAAATGGGTCGAGCTGCTGCAAGAGGGTATCCAACATGTCAACATGACTGGCATTTGGATCCCATAGGTTATATAAGCGTGTCGTTTCCAACGCAAATGCAACAGGGCTATCGTTGGGACCTTGCTGACGAGAAAAAAGCTGTTGTGCAAGGCTAGCTCGACTGAGGCCGAAAGGAAAGACCTCCAAAAATTCTGCACGGAAATTCTCATAATGAAAATCTGGGTTCGACACTCTCCACTGCCGATACCAGGTCTTAGCGGTATCCCTCAAGCAAGTGCCGGCGATTTGGACTTTGCAGTCTTCAGGAATATTATATAGATCAAAATGATCTTCCAGATCTTCGAGGAACTTTAAGGACCCCTCCAAACCATTGAAATGAATTGTTCCTGCATGCGGCACGAAATGGGCAAGCATTCTGCTTCGCTGAGAGGATTGAACTCCCTCAGGTACGACCCGCGACTCAGAGTAATAGGAAGCTGGTGCATTATGAAATTGTGAAGAATGCCTGGGTACGTGTAGATCATTCATATCAAAGTTAGAGCCACAGGCTTCTTGCAAATTGTCAAAAAGAACACCATTACCCTCGAAACTTGTCTGAGGGTGGAAAATTGAAGTTGTCTCAGGTAGTGAAGACATGGGTAATAATTGTCAAATCTCGTGTTCGAGAAAAGTTCGGGCGCCAATTATAATGAATAAGCTTTATTTGCTTTCCGCTAGCTAACTAGCTAATTATAATGAATAAACTCTTTTCTACCAGCTAGCTAAAGCTAATGATGAATAATGAATGAAGCTTAAACTAAGCTAAGTATACTATCGTGAATATAGCTTGCACGAATATTATAATGAATTCAAATGGTTGTTGTTACTAGATAATTAATATCATGAATAAAGTCTCTTGCTAGTAGTGTAGTAATAGTATTGAACAAACTTATAACTGGTAGTAATGTTGTAGTAGTAATTAGGATGAATAAAGTCTTAACGCTGGTTGTTAATAATAATCCACTAATTGACATAAACCTAACAGCCAGACAGAGATCTGACAAAAACTATGAATTGAGAAAGACGTACTTACTACAAAGATATTTTATTATGTATGCTTGATCCTCCAACGCACACACACAATTCGTTTCACAATAATCAAGAAATCAAACTAATCACATAGAACGAAGCTCTCCATACAGCAACAAACTCTCTCCTTCACATAAACCAAAGCTCTCTCTCAACAACAACGCTCTCCGTATAATAACAACGCTCTCCGTATAATATCAACGCTCTCCCCAAGTCTCGTTGAACGCGCCTATTTATACTGGCTACCACCACGTCATGTCTTACACTCATTGCCAGATCTCATTCAGCGGGTGAAATAATATTTCGTTCAGTAAGAAGATAATTTACATAGAAAAATAAAATAACCAGAGATAGTAAAATCAAAAGGAAAGTGAGTATAGAGTATACGTTACAATCCTTTAATACGAAAAATAACGCATAAAGATGCTTATCTGTCTTCTAGAAGAGCGTTGAAATTGAGGCCGCGTTTTCTCCAACTGAGGAACGATGGGACAGTTTTTCTCTTAATTAACGGTGAGGGAGGCTGAACCCATGAGGTTAGCACTTAGAAAATGCTATGCACTTAAGCTAGGAACTATGATTCACGTAGAAAATCGAGAGCTCATTTCTCCATCGGTAATTTTCATCATGTTTTGGTTTTGAAATTTTGTTTTAATCAACTTGAACGCAACTGAGGTGCAACACACCTCCAGAGACATAAATGGTGACTGCAGAACTCTTTCCAGAGCTAAGTTCTGTAACAAGCAAAGTTTCGCTCTTATTTTTCGTCGTTGACGGTAAAGCTGTCTGCCCAAGCTGGCGAAAGAGTGGTATAATGCTCAGGTTTTTACTCTTTTAAGGTAGTGTTCTAATCTTAGGCTCCTGACTGCCGGACACGGGTTCAAATCCCGGTGAGCTATTGGTGGTATGTTTGTCTTACGGAACTTTCTCCTTTCAGGGAATCAGTCACCGTAAATTTCGAATGGACGGCTGCTTTTAGCTGTTAGAGGTGCTATCGGTGGTGGTTAAACCCTGAAATTAATATAAAACAGTTGCTCTAAATTAGGAGAATAGCCCACTGATTTTCTCTCTGTAAGCTTATAGCCCTTCCCTCCATTAAAACATAAAGAAAATAGTGGCGGGTGACAACTCACAACCCTTACACTGGGCAATATCGGTGCCGCACTGGTATAAAGTTTGGAATCCGATTATTCGTTCCACATGTGTCTGTGTTCGAACCACGAAAAAGCACGCAATTTGTGTTTGACTTACGGCGCTGCTCATCTTTTATTCCTGGAACCAGTGGCTTCAAATTAGTGACGGTAAGTTTCTTATACGTCGACGACATACCTCGTCTTGCTATTTTGCCATTCCTGCAGCAACAATACCCAGCAATATTTCCAAATGAAAATTCCCGGCCTCAAACGTCATGACTCATCCAGTCTTGCCTCGGAAATGTCAACCCCCTTCCATGGCCAGCCAGATTGCATGAGTTCTCACAGATCGAAAATGTTTGGGACAAGATCGGACGCCACATACTCCCATTAACGGATGTCGACGAAGTGTCCTCAATTTGGACATCATCTGGCATGCTATACCTCAGGTGAGTGTCCGTGTATGTGTGTATGTCATAGCAGGTAACCACTTCTTTCCGACCCAGAGATGGAGCTACAAGGTACTGACTTCTTCCACTTGTATAGCGTTTTATCTTAATAAGTGTGCCAACGGCTCTGGAATTCCAATCCTTTCTTTTCCTGTATATGTACATTGCCCATACCAATTTTCATCCTGGTTGGATAATTCCTTCTGGGTGTTTCTTTTCTTTCTTTTTTTTTTTTTGGCAAAAAGTGTAAAATACGTTTAAGAAACAAGCAATAAATCAATTCTAAAATCTAAGTGATCGATAGTCAAAATGTATTGATATTAAAATCCGATCGATGAGCACTATATTTTTACCGAATACATTGCACTATTTTTATTATATAACACGACTCTTGTGAAATTAAAATCTTCTTTAATGGCGTGAATAAAAACACTCATTAATTGCCGAGCTTTTACGTTCTACTGGGAGGCTGAACTCATATCTTATCCGCAACCGTGCAACAAAAAGTTTTTCTGGGAACTGCCAGATTCTTGTAGAAATTTCCTTAACAAACAATAAACAAAGCCATCGCTCCATCCACGTTTTATCAACACATAGCAACCGAAATATTGTAATCTGGTCACCGCTGATGACCCGAATCCCAGATCTCTCGATATCTAGCCGAGCCCGTTTGCCGTCTGTCTCCTTAGCTTTCTAGCGATGTCGGTATTTAAGCACTGACGCCACGTATTTTGAACATTTTCACTTTGGATATCGCCCTGAACAAACACCGAAAAACAACAGATAATGTCCCTCTATAATACTGGAAAATGGTTCAAGCATTGGCTGACTTCCACACGAACGGAACGATTGTTCCAATATGTCCAAAAGTTCTTGAACTGCTTCAGCGTTATCTGTTAATGTTCTAAGTCCCTCATAAATTAACCCAGATGAAGCCTTATAGTTGGGCGCGAATGGTCTTTAATTATCGTGTATTTTTATTTACACCATTAAAAGAGATTTTGAACTGACATGAGTAAGGTGTTAAGTCACTTTCTTTTTATTCATATAAATGCCCTCAATCAATATAATTCTAAAGAGTACCTACACATTCAAGTTCCCACTTTGTAAAAATCAAACTAAATAAAAGTAACATAACTTATTAATTCATTTATTGCCAATATGATACATTTTGCTATCTTTTATTTTTGTATATCATCAATTTTAAAGCAAAAAGGTATTAAAATTACAAAATAAAGGACACCCAGTAATTAGTTCGAAACATAATATACTTACAATTTGTCATTAACGTAGAAACATTCGCTGATAGAGAATGAAGTGTGTTTCTAAATTTCGTGAGCTTTAGCTCTCAACTTGTACTAAGCAGAAACAAATTATAAATGTAACCCGAATGAACTCTATCAAACAATACTGCCTTTGATACTCACTGATATAAAAAGGTACGAAGCATTTTTAAAAGAGGGGCTTCTTTTCAACTTCCATTTTCTCTAGAATTTCCAATTTCCGCACCTGGATTTAAATTGCCGCTCGTTTTTGCCGCAATTTGCGATAAAAACTTGAATTTCGCGAACGATCTCGTCGGAGAATTCCCCAAATCGTGATGACGAACATTTGCCGGAAAACTCTCGATGTTTGTGACTGGGGTAGATAAAAAAAAAATCCTAATAAAACAGACGTGTGTCATGCGATCTGATTGGACGAAAGTTTTAACCTCCTTGGGTTCTCGGGAAAGGGTCCTTAACTACTCATTGCTATGAAAGGTGCAAAGATTGCTATACATTCTGGGGCCATTTGCAAGTGACGTGCAGCATTCTGGCGGACACTGACGTCACTTCATTTTTTATCTCCTGCACGTGGAATGGGAGCATGTGTTTGCGTTACCTTCGTTTATTTCAAAAAAAGTTTGGTGTGTGCTTTAACACATCAAAATGTACTAAACTGCGGAAAAGTAGCTGGGTAGATCGCCTGCCAGTGATTACCAAGTTTCTAAAAAGCAAAGGATCAGTAATGAAAAAACGACAAAAAATATTTCTTTGTCATTAACAGAGAAGTAAAAAAAAAAAGTTGTCAGTGCTAAGAGGTAGCAAAGCATGAGAACGTTTGCGTCTTTACTTATAAATTGGGGAAATATCATGGGAGGAAAATCGACTTTGCTGAAGGTGAGAAGATTTTTCTCTCTATCCTATTAAAAAATAGTAATATTGAGTAGTTTTATATTTCTCCCTCTTGCATAAATTTCTTTAAAAGTTCCTATGTTCAGGCTGAATTTGAAAGAATTCAGACTGAACATCATGATGATATTCAAGTGCCGTTGGGCCGTGTTCTTGTTTGGGATTGGTCAAATTATAGGACCCTCAGGTATTTCATGATTTCGAGTTTCCTATCGCTATAATAGCGATTTGGCATATCCAACGGACAATATCACGTCTTGGTTTTACGTCAAAGCAGAAACTAAATCTCCGTTTCAGGGGGCGCCGATTTCACCGCTACCAGATGTTTTGGCCAATACACCGTAACACCCCAAAATACATGCCCACGTATTCTGCCGTCATAAATGCTAAACGAACGAGCGTAACGAAAGTACTTCCGATGATTAATAGCGATTAAAAAAACAAAGCAACAGAAAATAAGTTAGCCAAATCATGCAATGCATTGATTATAATACGCTTTCCAACATACCAGAATACATTACTCAAGTTATCACTCAACTTATGAGAATAATGGCTGTGGAATAAATCTCGGTCCTGTGCCCTGACTTTTAATCCCATTTCGATGTTACTCAATAGAACTGGTTTAGTATACCTCTGAAATAACATGATAAAGTTTTGTCGAAATCGAAGCATATTTACGTAAGTTATGATGCATAAGAGCTATGGAAAAGATCCCGCTCCTGTGTCCTAATCTTTGACCCCATTCCGCCCATTTTCAACAGGATTCGTCCTCAGGCAGGCTCCTACAACATACTAACATTTCATCCACATCGAAGCATTTTTACTTACGTTATGACGCATAAAGGCGATGGAACCCAGCAAAAACACAAGTGCTGGGAAACTGCTCGCCACCAGCTGGCAGTGATGGGTCACTGCTGGCTGAAATCTGCCGCTCACGGCCCGGTAGTGGTCCGTTGGTGGCAGCGCTATCACTTGGCGAGCCATTGATGGCCCTGCAGCATCGCCGTGAATTGTGGTCATCCAAGCAAGTGCCACTAGTGGCCCGTTGCTGGCTGCCAATGCAACCCCCAACAGCAGGTGTAAGCATAGGGACTGAGCATGTGCAGAAGCAACACTTGCTGTGTCTCTCATGGTACCAGTTCGTTGAAGACGACGCTATCGCCATCGTATTATTTTAGTGGATGTTAAGAAAAAAATCCATATGTGCAGAGATGAATTAATTTCCTAATGAAATTTTACGTCGACGAAGATATCAGATTAAACCGTGAAATACTAGATTACAGCCATGAAATACACCCACTCCATTCCCATGAATGATAGTTCATGGAATTTAGTGGATGAATAACAAGAAAAACTTTGAAACCACTCGAAACACATATCCTGGAAAACCATTAAAACAGCGTTTGTTGAAAAAAAAAAAGAATTATACGCTTACAAAATTTATTAATTATTTGAAAGAAAAAAAGCAACGCTATGTGCTGTACTCATCCATGGGTTGAATACACAAGACTGGGAGGAATTCGTTTCCAAAATAACGAGAAGTAAAATAAAATATCTTTTACTCTTCAAAACAAATGTAGCTTCGGACAACGGAAAGGAAAGACACAACGTGAAAAATGTAACAGAATGTGACATGAACCCGGAAAAATATATATTTATTCAACAATCTCTTTTCAAGACGGCAAAGACAGTACAAAACTTTGCAAAGCGACTCTAAGTATGTACACGCCTTGAAAATGATTGAAGTTCCCTTAAGGTAAAAAAAAACAAAAAAAACTATCGTTACGTTGAAAAAATTAATTTACCAATTATATGAAGCTGACTTTTATGAAAAATACCTCTCAATATTGTAAAATGAAAGAGGGAAGCATTCGATTACAAATTGCATACCAAACAGATAGCTTCCAGCAGATTTCCGAGCGGCGTGAATTAGTCCAGTCGGTAGCGAGCGCGACTTCAAAGCAAACGGCCCAGGATCAAATCTAGTCAGATGCAAACGGTCGTTTTTGCGGTGTGTTGAGAAAATTTCCCCAGCGCAGTGCGTTAGTTCACAAGATTCGTAAGAGTAGAAAAAAAAGTTGTAGCTTTGGGAAACTGCGGCTATCCTTGCTTTTTTTATTATAATTATGGATACTGCTGGTAAATTGGCGGACAAGATTCGGCAAGCCACCAGTTACGTCACGTGGTTGCTGGCTGCCATTAGCGTCCTACTAGCGGACCACATTAGCCTAGGTATCATTTCTGGCACGTGCTTGCAGGGCCACTGAAGGGCCACTTTTGGCAGCTACTGCCTGTGGTGGACCACTGATGGCCCTGTTGTGGCATATGACAACTGATGGGGTGCCAACTGTTGGCCTGAACTGCTGGCCCTTCTGTTGGCCGCCCGGACATTTTATTGACGGTTCGGCAACGGCAGCGTAGTGCTGAGCCAGCAAGACTGTTTTTGCTGGGAAGTTATACCGCTCCTGTGGCCTGAACTTTGACCCCATTTCGCCCATTTTCAATAGGTTTTATCCCCAGGTGATCCCCTACCACATACTAAAAATTCATCGAAATCGAAACATTTTGCACGTTAGGTACGACGCATAAGTGCAATGGAATGTATCCCGCTCCTATGTCTTGACCTTTGACCCCATTTCGTTCACTTTCAATAGGGTTCCTTCCCAGGTGGCCCCTACTACATACTAAAATTTCATCGAAATAGAACGATTGTTAAGCGAGTTATCTGGCGGTCGGACATACGCACACAACGCGTGACGTATTGTGGCAAATAGAACTCGACCATCTGCTCGCAAGAGCGTGACGTCATAAAACTTTAATAAGATCCTCACGCAACATGTGACCTAAAGAGATAGATAGCGTGACCGCGTGCCAACATCTCAATCTCGAGAATGTGACGTCATAAGATTTCTAAGCATGGGTACCATTAATGGGACGACGCCATGACAAGTGGTAATTCGGGGTGGTTATTTAATACACTAAACGAATTTTCCTAAAGTCGGGATCAAAGCTAAATCGATTTCTAGTAACATAAAAGGGTAGGTTACCGACTTTCATCAAAATTCTTAGAGCCGTTTTCAAAATAAAATTTACATAGATACAAGCATTGCTCCTTTAAGGTAGACTTCAAGTAATTTTGCTTCCTATACTTACAATGGAAAAACTTCTGTACACACCCAAAGAAGAAAATTTGAAAATCGATTAAAATAGCTTCATTTTATGACTTGGAATACTTAATATTTTGTAAAACCTAACCATATTTATGCAATTAAACACTTATTTGTCTACTGACGTCATCAAAGTACAGGTCGCGTCATCTATTTTCTGGTTTCAACACCACCAAAGGAAACTTTATTGTTTTTTTAATATAATTATGGTAATGATTTCGAAAATGTTAAGTATTCCACGTTATAATATGAAGTTATTTTAATCGATTTTCGAATTCCCATCATTGGGAACACACTAATTGTGAAGGAAATGTGCACAAAAGTTTTTTCATTGGAGGTATAGGAAGCAAAATTATTTGACGTCCACCTTAATAATATGAGACAAGGGCGATGGAATGGATCCCGATTCTATGTCCTGACCTTTGACCCATTTGTCCCATTTTCAATAGTGGTCCTCCCCAGGAGGTCCTCTACCACATACTAAAATTTCATTCAAATCGAACCATATTTACGCACGTTGTGAGGCGTAAGGACAAATGGAATGGATCACGCTCCTATGTCATGACCTTTAACCCTATTTGTAGCACTTTCAATAGGGTTCGTCCACAAGTGGTCCCCTACCACACTCTAAAATTTCATCGAAATCGAACCATTTTTATGTGAGTTATATTGCCGACAGGCGGACGGAAAAAGCTGGAGCATATACGTTTCTTCAACCTACGGTTGGAAAGCGTAACAAGAAAGATGACACCAAATTTTCGGGTGTAATAAGCACGTCTTTTAAATCCGTTCTGACGCAAATTAATTTTATCAAAGCTATTAAAAGTCAATTGAACCGGCATGGAAAACAATAGTATCTGACGGAAGAATAAAGTTTTTCAATCGGGTCTTTAATCCCTCAGATATTGCTGTACACGGAATCGTGAGCTTACGAACTCTTAGAAATAGAGTTATCGACAAAAATAAGATGTGGCTTAACGTCCCTTGGTGGGAAAACCATGCATTATTTTTGGGAGAAAGTATTCACAAAAGGTTTATCCATATGAGCAGTATCGGTCCAAGAAAAAAATTTTAGTCGAGTATTCAGGAGCCCGAGATTTTGCTACAAATACATCAGAAGTAGAAATTAACACTTATGACCCCTGGTGGTCAAACCATTCTTTACCAAACAGTAGAAATTATGTGAAAAACATTTTCCGTCGGGTCTTGTATGCGGTACAGGAAGAACTTTTTAAATCGGAGTTTTAGGAGCAGAAAACGCAATTTACCCTTGTACGCCCTAGCGGAAGGTCTATGATTTACTTGAAAATTTTGAATTTATAAGAAAAACGTTTAGCATCGGAAACACTATCCAACAAAGAAGGAATTTTTCAAATCGGACTTTTAGAAGTAGAGATATTGACAAAAGTAAGATATACATCTACGCCCCTGGTGTAGAAACCATGAATTTTTTCAAGAAGAAATTGTTCCTAAAATGTTTGTCGACATGAATAGTATCGGTCCACAAAAGACTTTTTTTCAATCGAGATTTTAGAAGCTCATGTTTTGCTGCAAGTACATCAGAAGCGAAAATTCATTTACGCCCCCCTAGTGGCCAAACCATTTTTTTACAAAAATTCAAAAATTATGTGGAAACGATTTCCCATCCGTAGCTGTATCCGGTGCAGAAAGAATTTTTCAGATCGGAGATTTAGAAGCAGAGATATAGGGGAAAACGCAATTTAAATTTACGCTCCCTAGCGAAAAGTCTATGAATTACGTGACAATTTTGAAATTATATGAAAAACATGCGACACTGAAAACACTATCCAAAAACCAAGGATTTTTTCAAATCGGACTCCTAGAAGACGAGATATTGACAAAAATAAGATATACGTCTATGAACCCTGGCGGAGAAACTGTGGAATATTTTAGGAATAAAATATTCCGAAAAGTTTTATCGATGTGAGCGGCATTAGTCCACGAAATATTTTTTTCAATCGATATTTTAGGAGCTCAGATTTTATGGAAAAAACATCAGAAGCGAAAATTCACACTTACGCCCCCTGGTGGCCAAAGCATTCTTTACCAAAAATCGCAATTATATTCAAAAGATTGTGCATCAGGAGATGTATCCGCTGAAAATAAAATTCAAATCGGAGTTTTAGAAGAAGAGTTATCGGAAAATATGCAATTTACGTTTACGCCCCCTAGCGGAAAATCTATGCGTAATTTGAAAAATAAACTATATCCAAAATACTCTTCCACATAAATGAAATCGAAAGATAAAATATTTTTTTCAATCGGATGTTTCGAAGCAAATATGTGGAATAAAACGTATTTTTGAATTCGACATCATCTGCATTTACGCCCTTTAGCGACTTAATTGTACATCGTACAAAAAAAATGAAATGAAGGATCATCATTTGCATGTTTCAAGCTTTCGAATGCAAAAATAAATTTTGAAATCGAACTAGTAGTTGCAGAGACACCGCGGGTACAGAGGGACCGACGGACGGACGGACAAACCGATAAAATAAGCACGATCTTTTTTTACAAAAGACGTGCTAAAAAAGCAAAATAACAATCAGCGGAACATACGAGAAACACTTTTCCTTAAAAAAAAACCAAGCAGAATCGAGGAATGCCAAAAAATAATTAATTTTCATTTCTTCTTCATTAGAAACCATTACCATCATTTACGCTTTCTTTTTTTTTTTTTTTTTTTGATTATTGGAGGGTTAACGACCACCGTGAGCAACTCAATGGACTATAAGCAGTCGCCCGTCCCTAATTTAGGGTCACTGGTTCCAGGGAAGGGAGAGAGTCAGTGCCGTAAGACAAGCACAACATCCATGCCTTAACGGGATTCGAACCCGGACCCCGTACGGACGAATGATCAGAGGTCATCGCTCAGACCATTGCGCCACCGGGGCGGCCATTTACGCTTTCCAACCGTAGGTTGAAGAAGCGTATATGTTTGAGCTTTGTCCGTCCGTCCATCTGTCGGCACGATAACTCGCGTCAAACGGTTCGATTTCGATGAAATTTTAGTCTGTGGTAGGGGACCACCAGGGGACGAACCCTGTGGAAATTGGACGAAATGGAGCCAAAGTTCCCGGCATAGGAGCGGAATCCCTTCCATTGCCTTAATGCTTCATGACTAGCGTAAATATGGTTCGATGTCGATGAAATTTTAATATATTGTAGGGGATCACCTGTGGACGAATCCCATTGAAAATGGGACAAATGGGGTCAAAGGTCAGGACATAGGTTCGGGATCCATTCGATCGCCCTTATCCCATACTATTAAGATGGATGTCAAGTAATTTTGCTTCCCATATTTCCAATGGGAAATTTTTTCTACACATTTCCATGGAAATTTGAACATCGATTAAGATATCTCATATTTTAACTTGGAATACTTAACATTTTCTAAAACATAACCTCAATTATATTAAAAAACAATAACCTTTCCTTTGGTGGTGTTGAAACCAGAAAAAAGATGGCGCGACCTGTACTTTGATGACGTCAGTAGACAACTAAAGGTTGGAATGCATAATTATGGTTATGTTTTAGGAAATATTAAGTATTCCAAGTTATAAAATGAAGCTATTTTAATCGATGTTCAAATTTTCATCCTTAGGAACTCATTAATTGTGAAGAAAATGTGTACAGAAGTTTTTCCATCGGAAATATATGAAGCAAAATTACTTGCCGTCCACCTTAAAGGAACAATGCTTGTGTCGATGTAAATTTTATTTTGAAAACGGCTCTAAAGATTTTAATGAAAGTCGCTAACCTACTGTTTTCTGGTACTAGAAATCGATTTAGCTTGATCTCGGCTTTAGGAAAATTCGTTTCATTTGTTTGTTAACCAGCCCGAAATACCACGTGTCATGGCGTCGTCCCATTAATGTTACCCATGCTTATAAATCATATGACGTCACAATCTCGCGATTGAGATGTCGCCGCGCGGTCACGCCATCTGTCTCTTTACGTCCCGCGTTGTGTGTGTATCCTATTAAAGTTTTATGACGTCACACTCTTGCGAGCAGATGGTCGCGATTCCCATCTGCCTGATTACGTCACGAGATGTGTGCGTATATCCGTCTGCTAGATAACTCGCGTAACAATCATTCGATTTCGATAAATTTTAGTATGTGTTCGGGGACCACCTAGGAAGGAACCCTATTGAAAATGAACGAAATGGGGTCGAAGGTCAGGACATAGGAGCGGGATCCATTGCACTGCTGTTATGCTTCATAACTAACGTAAAAACGGCCGGATTTCGATACAATTTTAGTATGTGGTAGGGGATCACCTGGGGACAAACCCTCTTGAAAATGGGAGGAATGCGGTCAAACGTCAGGACACAGGAGCGGAATCACTTACGTCGCCATTATGCGTCATAACTTACGTAAAAATGCTTCGATTCGGATGAAATGTTAGTATGTTGTAGGGGCCTGCCTGAGGACGAATCCTATTGATAATGGGTAAAATAGGATAAAAGGTTAGGGCACAGGAGTGGGATCTATTCAATAGCCTTTATGCATCATAACGTAAGTAAAAGTGAATCGATTGAGACAAAACTTTATCATGTTATTTCGTAGGTATACTGAACCGGTTCTGTTGAATATCATCGAAATGAAATCAAAGGTCAGGGGACAGGACCGAGATTTATTCCACAGCCATTATCCTCATAACTTGAGTAATTATTTCTGGTATGTTAGAAAGCGTATTATAATCAATGCATTGCATGATTTTACTAACTTGTTTTAATCAACATTCTACATATTTCCAAAATATACATATATATACATCAAATTTTGATTATTTACCTACACATACGTTTATTTCTTTTTCCTCTAGTACGTATTATTTAGCTTTTAAGAATATCAGGTAAAAAAATGAAGCTGTTTTAAGGCTTTTATAATACTCAATCGAATTTCAGCATTTTATTCAGACCGTACAAACCATATAATAATGGATTGTACCAAATAAAAAAATGTTCGGATAATTTATTTTTCAGTATTTTTTTATTTTGATTATTATACTATAATATGTAAGTGGTTTATGACACAGATAGACATTTTTCTGACAGGAAGCCTTTATCATTTTGGGAACTAAAGATATTATAGCTTGTTCCATAACCGAACACCGAATTTCCATGGACAGCAAAATTCTGTTCAGAAAGTAGAGTCGAAGAAACCTGTTTCCGTGGCTTGTCCAAAACAAGAAAAGGCAGTGACTTCTGCTGTGGACATCGTGTATGCCTAAGTTAAGGAAATTTTGTCTAAAAGAAAATTCAAAGGTTTGAAGGAGCTGTGCATTGGTTTAGGTTCTGAAGACAAGCGTTTGTTAAATGCTCATAATCATACAAACGATGGGAGTGCCAATAGTGTGAATGACACTCACAAAGCTATAGCCGCAGTAGTGCAAGATTATATCGTAAATTCGGTTAAATCAAGTTTTGTTGTTCCAGTTATGATAAACGAAAGCCCAGATAATTCTGTCATTTTGCGTATGATAGCATACAATATGTAAAGTGCATTGTTATACTTGATAAAAAAATAAAGAATTCTGGAATTGCAACTGCTAAAATACCAGGAAACTTTAAACAAGATCTTCCAAAACATCAGCAGATCTAACAAACACACAAATCAGTTGAAATCTTTATTTTATCATGGAAATGAACTAAAAACAGTTTGTTCATATCTAACAAACTAGATGGTTCTCTAATAATATAATCATTCTGTTGATTGCATAAAACAATATGGGTCGGCCGGTGTTACACTTTTATTAGAAGACAGGTGTGCTGTACCACGAGTCAAATGCATTCAGTTTTATAATTGCAAAATTGATTAATTACTGAAATTGGATATTCATCTTTAGTTATGCTCGGCAAGTCACTGTTTGATTTAAGCTGAAAGTTGGACATTCTTTTTAATATTGCACTTCTGAATTTTCATTCAGAGTAGCTTCAAGCTGTGATACTCACGTTTATTAACAGCTACACAATTAGTCTCTTTTCAATGCCTGTTTTGGAACCATAGGGAAATGCCGGCTTAAAATGAGACTCCTAACAGTTGAACGTAGGGGAAAATATCACTCTGAAATTGCCAGAAAATTTTGAATACATTTGCCCATTTTGCATTCTTCTCCTATGCGGAAGCTTGACTTTCACGTGCCGAACGCATATGCTTCCGGCTCGCAAAGTTAATGAAAAATTAAATACATAGTATCTGAAAAAGATATACCATTATGTTCACAAAAAACTGTTTTGGATAACTTTCCCTTCGCAAAAAATGAAAGACTGAAGCTTAAGTTTTTTCGCAAGTAATTACGGCTTATGGCTGTAAATTACAAAAATTGAAATCCTCAAGCCATAATGGGACACGTTAGAGTAGGTAGTCTCCTTCAAATAACCTAATTTCTTCAATGTATTACTCAACCTACAGTATTTGAGCTAACCCTGACCACGTCTGCCTTTGCGGGACAGTAATTTATGTCTAAGTACATTTGTTGCACAGCAATTTCTAAACTAAAATTAACTTAGACTTCCGAAAGGCACGACATTTTAAACAAATAATGCGTGATCTTTTACTCAAAACGAAAAAAAATTTAACAACGGTCGGGATATTATTATTATCTTTTTGAGCGAAGCTTTATTCGAATTTTCTTCGTTTTTAAGATATTTTAATTAGCTGTACACATCAGACGTATGGATAAGGCTTCTGATATGTACAGCTAATTTAAATCTCATTAGTGATACCGTTTATTTTTCCCATTACACTCTTACTACAGAATAGTTATTCCATGATATTTTACTGACAAGTTTCCATTTGTGATTTTACTATGCAGGTAAAAGCACATGAACTTAATTACTTTCTGTTTTATATGAACAAATAAATTTATCTATTAAAATATTTCGAAGTTTGGTACCCAATCTTTTTTTCACCGAGGATCACGACCCTTGAAGGCAACTCACCAATCCCAAGAGATTTGCTGGGACGGAACGGACGGATCTAGTACTTTTTTCAGAAATCCAAAGTACTATACTAAAGAGGTGTCCGATATGTATATGGATTTTCATTCCTACCAATTACTGGAAATAAATAAAAAATACAGGATGCATTAATATGCTACTCACATATGTAATACAGAGGTACGAACAGTCATAGTCACTTTTCCACGTATTCTCCGTTCAGCATAATGCGTTTCCTCCAACGATCAACAAGTTGTTTCATTCCGGTAGCGAAGAAACCAGCAGGGGTGTTGCGAATCCATTAACTGACAGTCGCTCGTAGATCGTTCATGCTCTAACGAATAGTATCTTTCAAAGGACCAAAAACATGGAAATGGAAAGGTGCCAAGACCAGACTGTACACAAGGTACAGAATAATGTTCCTTCTCTATTTTGCGATTTCTGTTTGCACTATTTTAGCAATATGCGGGCAAGTGTTATCATGCTGAAGCAAAACTCGATTGTTTTTCACTGTCGGCCGTTTGGTCCGGATACGCTGCGCAAGTTTTCTCAGTTTCTTTACATATACCTTTGCATTTATTTTTTTCAGTTTTTGACAAGTACTCAAACAGAAATATACCGTGTTTTTCCCAGAAGACAGTAGCCATGACCTTGGACGTCGTTATACTAACTTTGAGCTTCTTTGATGTGGACGAACTCGAATGACGTCATTGAATACTTTGTCATTTTGTCTCCGGTTCGAACTGAGGAATCCACGTTTCTTCTCCTGTGATTATGCATTCAAACAATGAGTCACCCTCCTTATCGTAGCGTTGTACCAGTTCATTGCAAATGTCTAGCTTCTGACGTTTATGCACAGCTGTAGGCACTAAGGATACCTATCAGGCACAGATCTTCCTATACTTGAGATGTTCATGAATAATTCGTCTAACGGAATCTTCACTGATATCCAATTCCATGGCAATATCCCGAACACGAAGGCAAATATCATCTTTTATCAAGTCGTCCACCCGTTAATCGTTTAATCAGTCAGCACCATGTTAGGCTTACCTGACCGTGCCTCATCTTCAAGGCTCTCGTGGCCAGATTTGTACTTCATAACATGTTCATAAACACTAGAACGAGACATAGCCGTTCGAAGATACACCGTTCGAAGTTTTCTCGTAATGTCCACGTCTTCTTTCGTTAAAAATGTGACTACTGCTCACGGATCAAACTAAACACTTAACGTAGCCGCCCATGTTTTTGATCGACAGCGCCACCTAACATTAATATCAAGCAGCTCCGCTTTTACGGAGCTTCACTGAAAGTAGTCGTGATAGTTTCACGCATACTTTCAGTGAAGCTTCTAGCTGTGCGATACTTTCGCATTTTCGTGTTAGAAGATCCCATCCGCCCCAGGGAAGACAATCAGCATGTTTGGGTGTACATGATCCGCAAGGATGGATTCATAAGGAATTCGGTCCTTCGTGCCTTCTGCAGGCATGAGTGGACCCAATGAATGCCAGGTAAACATTCCACAGACCATAACGCTTGTGTTCTTCCAGAAATGGTTAAACAGTGTTTGTTCTCCGATGTTTATCGCCTTATACGACAACGTCGATCCGTTCGATCAAGCAGAAAACGTGGCTCATCGGAGATGGTTATCCGTTACCTATCAGTGGAGGTCCAATTCAGATACTGCCATACTTTTCTTCCGATGCTCTTTCTTTAGCATTGGTGCCGTGATCATTCGTCTGCTTTGGAGCCCCATAGACAGCAGGGTTTGCTGAACTGTCGTTTTTGACAGACTTCCGGTAGTCCCGGGTTTCACTCGGACAGTGAGTTGCTCCATTGTAGCCTGTCCATCGGCACTTTTGCAGCCGACATTGACCTCTCACATCAATGGCACGTGGTGCCACTCTGTTCTCACGTCGCACACTAGGGTATTTGACCCAAAAATGTGATCAAAATTATTTTATTTTATTTTATTCCTTTTTTGGCTTTGGAATGTGTATATGAATCTCGTTTAGGTATATTTAAACTACAAGAATGGAAAAACATATATATAAATCACAAACAAAACAATAGTAAGCAAATGTATGAATTGGTACAAATACGACGGTTGAGTAAATATTACGAACTGTCCTATGAGTCTTCGGCGGATTGTAGTTGGTCGTCTTCACTACTTCCTTCATCATCGTCATACCGCACCTCCCACCCCTCGCCGTCGCTGCTTGACCTGGTCGAAGTATACCTATTGTCTCCTTTGAAAACGTTTTCGACTTCTGTGGTCTTGAAGAAGACATAAGTGGATCAGAAGTTAGAAATAATCTACTAAGTATGTCCATATTGCAATGTTCTCTGGAAATGTCGGGGCATAATTTGTTCGGTATAGAGGAAAACGTTTATTCCTGGATTTTGCTGCTTCCTCTGACAATTGCCCGATAGGCAAAAGTGCTTTGGAAATCATTGTCCGTCCATGAACCAATATTGTGTGTATGGCTGCGTCTTCGGATGCCAGGAATACAGCTTCACATATAATTGTGCAGTCTCGACACAATAATTGTTAAATTTCGCCATGTCTATCTCATGTCTTTTTGAGAGGGTTTCCAAAATAATTTTAAATCCATGCATTAATCCTTCCTCAACGCCCGTGATTCTAGACGCCACTGACGGATCCAGGAGAAATAGCTATATTCAAAGAAACCACAAAAAAGTAGTCTGCGGGATTCCACGGCTCAAACTGCTTGATATGTGTTCCTTAGGACAAATTTAATGCTTTGGTGTAACAAAAATCACTTGGAAATGCTTGGAAGCATAACGAAACCCTTTGTGTTTCAACAAATCATGTGATGATTTTAAACATTTCGGTACTACTTTTACAGCAGTCATACTAACTGAATATTGGAAATAGATAACTCAAATACATAATATTCGATCGTACAGACATTCGGGATCAGAATCCATGATAACAAGCGTATATATAACTGCGTTTAGCTCACTACAATAAACACTTAAATAACGTTGCCGAACAAGCTCCACGAAGAGAGACGTGCACAAATGATGACGGCTAACTTCCGACTACCGCGTTTAGCGCTATTTTATGCGCCCACTGACCAAGCTGGTGAGGGGTTGACGTCATGTCTCTTCAACAAACATAAGTTGTTGTTATCCGCTTAAACCGTGTTTAGGAAATGTGAACTTTGGCCAGTTGTTTTGTGTTAAACACCCCTCTGTGCGTCGCTTAATCGGCGTCATTTGTATAATAACGATATACTTTAACCACAGCAGCACGTGAATATGCCACAAACTGCGCTGTTTCAGAAATATTGCCATCCTTGGCTCGAAAGATGATAATAATCCTTTTTTGCAGACTTGATAAATCGCTCCTTTTATTCATGACAACAACGAGTGATATGTTTTCAGAATGCCTACAGCACACCTTATATACCCTTTAAACCAGTTCACAAGACGTGCCTTCTTTCATTGGCTACGCGCTGTTGACGTCCAAAGTAAGAGGTAGGGAAAATAATGTGACTCGACTGTAATTCCTGCTTACTAATTCTGTGCCATGTTGCAGTACACATTTACGATAGGCTTCCGGATTTGTCAACATCAAGATCGTCCGGGTAGGTAGAAAACCATGTTTCCCAGATTTTCTATCAACACCCCTTCCCCACATACACACACACACTTTTACGTAGCGTCAAAATATGGATCGGTAAGACTTCAGTGACTTCAAGCCTAAATAAATGAATTTTGAAAAACAGTACATTTCAACGTCTTTTAAAAAATGTAGCACATTCGAAATTATACCGCATTTTTCTGATAAATAACTGGAACTTGTTTTATATATACATTTACATAATAACTCTAGTAATATTTTATCTCGAAACCTTTTCTTTTTTGCATATTTGTGAAAGTATGAGTGCCTACTATTTGCACGATGATAATATTCTCAATGCTGTGGAACATTTCTAAGTTTTAGGTAACATGTTAATCCAAACAGTTGGTATGAGACTGCACTTTCATACATTAAAGTAGCAAATTACGATGGTCACCATCTGATAACGTTTTCGGCATTCGCTTCCTTCAGAATGTCCTCGATTCGACTTAAAATAGTTTGGATCAACAAAGTGCTAATGTACTTATGAGCCATTACATTATGATAACGCCCCAGACTAGAGAAATAAGCGGACCTGGAGACCGAACGGGGCGCAGGTGAATTTCATACAGCAGTATATATACACTATATTGACAAAAGTCACAGGACAACCCTTTAAAAGTAAATGAACGGATTCACTGCGTTGTTAGGAAGCGCGGTATAGCCGCAAACGGCATAAAAACGAGCCTGAAACTGACCGCGATCTATCGCACTTTGAGTTTGAGTGAAAATGTCACGGCGGGAGAAAACTGACTTTGAGAAAGAATAGATTGTTGGGTGATATATTAGGGGTTGTCCATAAGAGAAACCGAGAGGGGTTTAAACATACCCACGTCGACTGTTTTGGATACACTGAATAAGTGGAAGACACATGGCATGCCTGAACCAGCAAAACGTACCGGCAAACTACAGAAAATCAGTGATAAAGGTCGTCGAAGCCACAGGAGAGCCGTTACAGCTTATCGACGGAATACTGCACAAAACCTAAATGTACAGGTGATTAAAAATGCTGGAACCTCGGCATTTTCACATACCATTCGCAGATAACTTCATTCCAAGGGTTACCGTGGTCGTGCTGCTGCTCATAAGCCTTTCATCTCCATCTCGGAATGCTACTCGTCGTTTAGTATGGTGTAAAGAACATTTATCGTGGATCGTAGGTCAATGGAAACATGTCCTATGGACTGATGAAACCAGATACACGATCTATCAGACTGATGAATGTGTGTGGGTATGGCGGCCACCGGGGGAACGCTATTCACCACAGTGTACTGTTCCTACGGTCACGTTTGGAGCTGGCAGTGTAATCGTGTGCGTGTGATTTTCGTGCTATGGACCCGACACATTGGTTATCGTGAACAAACCTATTAACCATAATGTCAACCTCGATATTCTGGACAATTATGCCCTACCAACTCTGCAGAAATGCTATGGAACCGAGAATTGTAGGTACCAGCAGGATAATGTACCGGGCTATAAAGCAAGGACTGTTACGGCGTGGTTTGACGATAGTTCCGTATCGTGTGTGGACTGGCCAGCACAGAGAACTTATCTTAATCCCATAGAGCACCTATGGGATGAATTACAACGTCGCATAGGAAGTTTGGATCCACGGCCTGCTGCTAAGCAACAGTTAGCGGAAGCATTATGTATTGACTGGAAGCGCATACCAATTGCTGTTTTCCAAAATCTTGTGGAAAGCATGTCTCGAAGGGTCAGTGCATACATTAAGGCCAAATGTGGACCGACACCGTAGAAATGTATGACAATAAATGCTATGTTGTGTTTCTCTTCTAGGTGTCCAGTGACTTTTGTCAATATACTGCATAACCGGAGGATCGGTTTTGGGTTAGTAGAGCGTTCGTGTGCACAATAAAAAAACTGCCGATTTATCGGAGTTTAATAAAGGACACATTGTGATGGCACGACTCCACCGGACTATGATCTCGGAAACAGCGTGGCTTATGGGTTTCTCACGTGCCGCTCTACGGAGTACATCTCAAAAGTGATGCACAGCTGGCTAAACGACGAACCGTCGTCCAGCAGTGTGTCGTCCGCAGAGCATTGATGTCAGAGGGGAGCGGAGACTCTCACGCATTTTTCACAGAGACCGCATGCCCACAGTTCTACAAATCACCCGCACCTACAACAGTGGTAAGCAGGGCAATGTCTCACAGCACACAGCTCATCGCAGCCTTCTTTGCATGGGCATGCGTAGCAAAAGACCCAGTCGGGTCCCCATGCTCACTGCACGTCATTGCTAACAACGCTTGAAATGGGCCCAAGATCATCGAGATTCGACCGTGGATGATTGGCAAAAGTGGCCTGGTCTGACGAATCAGGATTGTTGGTGCATCATGTAGAAGACGGAGTAGCGCGGGTACCTCTACTACCAAAGGGCACTTAATCACCTGGTTAAAATGTTAGGCGGAGCATGCTGCCGGCAGAGGTGTTATGCTGTGGGCGATGCTTCCTTGGAACATGTTATGCCCAGATAATCCGAATAGCAGAATACCTGACAGCTGTCAGGTTTGTGAAAATTGTTGGGTACCACGTTCACCCATTCATGGTAACTGTGTTCCCTCCTGGCGATGGCCATGACCAACAGGATAATGAGCTATGCCACACTGACAGAATCGTAAAAGTGTGGTTCGAGGAATATGCTGGTGACTTTCTATTAATGCCTTGGCCTAAACTTTCACCTGACATGAACCCATTCAAACATTTGTGGTTCGCCTTGGAAAAGCTGGTTCGGGTTAAATCACCACCACTCCGAAATGCACGGGAAATGGAGGATCTACTGTTGATATTACGGTGCCAGATACCCCAGGATACCATTCGCCACTTCATTCAATCGGATCCTCGTCGACTGGCCGCTGATGTGCCGGCTATGTGGTGCCCTACAGCTTATTCAATTGGTGGTCATAATGTAATGGCTCATCGGTTTATAATTTTACACACACGTCCAGCTGAGGTGATGCTACGGGTGCAAATTAATTCAATGCAAAGTAGGGTATCCCTGGAGGACATACCTAATTAACGACATGCCCAATGCAATGAAATACATATAAACGCTCTAATGGTGTCATCAGCGCCGAATGATATTATATCATATCTGCCTCAAAAACGCTTTCAAAGGTCATCTACTGCATATTCCTACCTCCAATTTCAAACTGAGGGATCACTGAATCTTATAATTCCTTACCATATTTATTACTTCCTTCTCCAAGGAAAACCTAATCTTCGGTAAAAATCCTCTAAGTATGGTATAGGGAAATCTTGCCCATATCCTTATCTGTTTTTCTTCTGTAAACAAATACTTTTGGCACCTTTAATTCTGCAGTAACAATACAAATGAAAGCACATGTAATACGTATATGATAAGTGGGTTACACATTTTCTAAAAATACCATTTCGTATGTTGGGTTTTTTTCGATTTCTTTTTTTCAAAGCACTAGATTAAATTCAGTAGAAATTAGGATTTCACAGTATAGGACGAACAGCATATTGCGAATATTTCGAAATTAAAGTGAAAAAAATATATATCACATGCCCCGATTTTTATATACTCACGGCTAGAGTCACTGAAGTAATATTTTCTTGATTTAGTTATATTTCTTCAAGAAAAAAAAAGCTTCAAAGATTCACGAGTTCATCTTAGCAGGGTTCTATACATTGGACAAAATGTCAATGGCGTAATAAGTAAACGAAACTTCTTAAATGTTGCGGCTCGTAGATCGTGATGGAGGAATTTTAAATCAAATCATGTTTTTAATACTGACAAGGCCAATAATTCATGCACTTCGCAAAAGTTAAAAGAAGGGTTTCCGATTATATAAATAACATAAAAATTGTGCAACACACGTATATGTTCGTTAAAAGAAGGAAACTCTGTGTCATACCACACCAGTTATTAACAAAGTAATTTTTTAACAGTATTGTAATGTCTGGAAATAGACATGACCTTAACTTTTTGCCATAGTATTTCACGACTTCATTACAACCAAGTCTTTGCTTATACGTACTTTCAATGAATACATTTTTCACGTTGTCAATTGCACCGATAAAACTCGAAGGAAACCGAAGAAGCATATATATATTAGTATATATTAAGGTAATACAACGTTGTTTGTCACAATAAATAATTGTGACAAACTACGTTGTATTATCATAATATGGTTTATATAAGTGTCACAAGACTGTAGTCTTTGAGATGAAAAACCTACTATATTAGGTTTTTATAATACTTGGTTTCAACGAAACTCGTTTTCCTAATCAACAAGAATGAGCATTGGGTAAAAAAGAAATGCAAAATTTTAAGCAAGACCTGAAGATATTGTAATCAATGCAACACGAACAAAGCATTTTGTCTTTTCAACTTTTTGGAATTACACAAAACGTTTTAGGCGTGATGGATCTCTAAAATGTTTAGGCTAACTAGAACGTTTTTCGTACATGGCAACATTATAACATGATCTGGTGAGCATTTGACCAGTTTACTATGAATCACCTTTATGATGTGTTGGTGGATCCAATGAATACGTACAAGGTAATACATATTAAGGGGATTAGACGAGCGAAAAAAGATATGAATCAATTTCTTGTATTTTAAAAAAAAGTAAATGTCATGTTCGAGAGAGAACCACAAATACGTGGGTTGACCATTTATAATCAAAAGTTTAATGCTAAAATCGCTGAAAACGATTTCATTGTTTCTTTGAATAATAGACTTACAGATCTTTACATATAAGGTGAACGATATGAAGAGGCAAGATAGAAGATAATAGAGAATGTTACACTGTTCAGCATAGAATATGCTTCAGTAGAAAATATACTTCGGAGCGCTATGGAATTAGTTCAGTACATGTAGACCGGTAGGATATGAAATTACTCCAGTTATTTATTAATTTCGTGATCGGTGAAGCCCATGTAAGGGAAGAACTTCGCGGTGTAATTGACTCTGGCCCTACTCTACTTAGCATATGGGCCACTGATTCGGACTGATCTCGGTGACGAAATCCCGAATGAGGAGTAAAATGTCTGAGCTACTTCATCAACAATTTTACTATTGCACGGATACCTATACCAAATTCCATCATAACGTTACGTACTTCTAGTTTGTCCCACTGTTGAATTGCAACGGAAAGGCATCGAGATGCAAAACTTCTCAAGCGTACGTAGCAAAAGTGGTTGGATGAACGCAGCGTACCTTTTACTCAGACGGATGAAAGAATGCAGCGTGCTTTGCACTTAGGCAGAAAAACGAAAGCAGTGTGCTTTGTGCATAGGCGGTTGAACGAAAGCAGTGTGCTTGGTACTTAGGCGGATGAACGAAAGGAGCGTGCTTTCTACTTACTCAGAAAAACGAACGCAGTGTACTTTGTACTTAGGCGGATGAATGAACGTAGCGTGCTTTGTACTTAGTCGGATAAATGAATGCAGCGTGCTTTGCTCTTAGGAGGATTAAATAACAGAGTCGGCTATGTTCTGAGACGGAAATCCGAACGTCTCGTTAGCTGAATTACACGGGGAGCCGTAGCAACGCGGGAAGCCGAAATTATACGGGAAGCCATAGTCCACAGCGTGCGAAATTCGATGTCGATTACACGTACCTGTGAAGATCGTAGTATGAAAATGGTCTGTGAACTATTGATACACAGAGATAAGTATGCTTTCTCGCCAGCCATGTGACTGTTCTCACTCACGCAGCACATGTTTGTCTGAAGTTAAATTTGTGGTACCGTACAATACATGCGACCCTGGGCAAATGCAAATGTACCGTATTCAGCGTAGGGTCTCGATTCTGTGACAACACCGAGGATTACTATTTTTCAGTCTGGAGACGACGTGGTCAACGGTCTGATCTTGCTTCCATTCTTAAGCTTCACACTGTTGCTAAGCCTTACTAAGCCTAGTGCCATAATTTCGTATAATATCAGCTTTAGTAGCGGTTCATTGCTCGTTTGTATATTGGGTACCATTATAGCACGATAAAACGTCCACGAGGTGCTGCCCTTCGTTCTCTTGCTGTAAAACAGTGGCAAGCTTGTTGCCCATTTTCAACAAGATAACTTCTTCCAGCACCCAACGAACATCAGCAGACAATACCTACAACGCCTGCAGATCCTTTTCTGGACAGAGCGATACCCAGATAAAAGGAATATCAGAAAATTATTAATCAATATATTTTCTAAAATTAATCAACGCTATTTATTACTTACGAGACTTTTCACCGGAACATTCACCCAGCCCATGAAGAAATTCATCATTACATTAGGAATAGCTATGCCATAGTTTAAGGATCTCTTCAGGGATTAATCAGTAGAAGCTACAACACCGGCATTTCAAAATAAATATGAAAGAATAAAAGTATTAATGTCTGGTTTCTTCTGCAGTATTCATTAAGCAAATTTTGTTAAAGAAAGGTGTTTGGTAATGATTAATCAAATGGAAATTTATGTGATAAATGTTTCATGTAAACATTATTATTTGGATTTGTTAATCTGAAATATGCCAGATCAAGTGTCTTAGAATCACCGCGGACTGTAAAGGCCAGTCCAAAATATTGGGTAGATAAAAATTTATACTGAACAGAATTCCTTCATGTTAAAACAAACCTCTAATACTGAAAGCGATTATATTGTCAGGTTACTCAAACAAAACGCATTTTCCTCTGTCAAATTTATAAAGAGATCTTACAACGAAATGAGTCTCTATGTTCTTTAAAGAGAATGGGTAAGCCATAAAAAACACAACACTGTTTCATTAGAAAATTTTAAGAGATTGGAATACGAATGGCATTTGTATCAGTATCAGATTAATTGAAAAAACGAATGAAAAGCACACACAATAATAAGCTATTCAAAGGAGGCAACTTTTATTAAGTTTAAGTTCCCACTCTACAAAATTAAAACCCACTAAATGTAAGAAATAAACTTCATGTTGAGGAAATGCTGCATGTTAAGTTTTTAAATTAAAAACGTGAAATGCCGACGTCTTTAAATTCTATTGGAAAATAGCACTGCGAGGGTCTTGTGCAATGGAAAGACGGCGACGAATCAAGACAATGGTGATGTTTAGGTAACAAAATAATGAACACAACTGCAGATCAATGAAGAAGAACGAGGAATTTTGGAAATAAATTTCAAAAGAAAAATTGGAAAAAAACAGATCAGCAAAAGTTATATAATTCTTTAGGCTCTGCTTAAAATCTATTATGTTTTCTAAATCTAGAAATAAACAAATCTTTAGAAGCATTTGGAAGCATGCGGCAAGATTAATCCATGAAAAGTGCATGGTTCTCGTTACTGGCCTGTGTAAGTTCAAAAATGAAAACTCAAAAAACGTATTTGTTTATATACCTTTTTGGTTTTTGTACTTATAATTCCAAAGATAGAGAAATGTTAGTAAATATTTTTGGAGGATTAATATATTGAAATTAAATGTTGAGTGTTTAAAAAAGAAAAACAGAAAAACAGACGGTAGAGGTCTGTTTAAGTTATGTTGCTCTATCCCAAAGATCTCAAACATCAGCCTAAATACACCATCTAATGAATCCTTAGTTCTAAGCATGCTGTATTTTGAGTTTACAGTAGAGTTGTATAGCGAGAAAGACGGAAATGTGTTTTTGAAAAATAATTCTTTACGTATTTTTTAAACGACATATTAGTTCAGATTTTTCTGAGGAAATATATGTCGTTTAAAAAAAAAAAAAAAGAAAGAAAAAGGATAGTTAGATTTTTCTGCATTTCCTAAATTTTATCTCAAAAAAGATTTTCTCCTACGAGACAAAGTGGAAAAACCAAATGCATGGTATGACATAAATTATCTCTTGCTTTTGTCACTTCCTTAGAAATAGTGCATAGCATTCAGTAGGTTGTTTCTTATGAAAAATATATTGGATCATCTTAGGCCATATGGTAAATAAGCACGTGGTAAATTGTTCGAAAAAAATTATTATTCTAAATAAATGAGCAAGTATATATTTCAGTTTAAGTGCAAAGAAAGTTTACCGTGAGCCTATGCTCACCAGTTGTTTCCACCGTAACATAAAGAAGTGAAGACATATTCAGTTTGGTTAAAAGTCTGGAAGTGCTCCTTGTCTTTTTTAAAGAGCTGGTCTCTATTACCTTAATGGACACGTTAGATGTCATTGGACAATATTTTGCTTAATGTAAATAGAAAAGTGTGGCACATAATTTGAAGGAAAATTACGAGTATATCTCTCTATTCTAAAAAAAAGTAACTGCCGTCGCTGCTGCTGCCGCTGCTTTCGAAATTTCGCAACACTCCTGCTTTCCTAGCTCACAGATCAAAATGTATTGAACACAAAAACATGAAATTTACCTCTTTGTAGAGAATTGTTTAGAGAATATGCTAAAATATACCGTTTGTCGATTTTAGCAATTCTTCAAGAGCTATCGTATTTCAAAATTAAGGTAAGAAAAAAGTGCTATCAGGTCGCGTTCCGGACGCACTAACAGCAGCAGAACCACGAAACTTTGCAGGCATGTAGTGCCATGACCAAAGTTTTGCACCTCGTCGTCCTTTTTTGGAATTTCGATTTAGTTTACGAGAAATTAAATTTCTAAATTTCACAAAATTCTCTATTTCGCGATGGAATCCATTAAAAAAACAGATATATGGCAAACTATAAATCATAACGCTTTATCACGAGGTCACGCCGTAGTTTTCTGAATTGACGACCTCTGTTTTGCAAAACGTTGCAAGCAAAGTTGTTTTTTGGAGAACCGTTGGTGAATTACAGACTCCTGCGGAACATGCGAGCTACTAGGTTTAACTACAGAACATTCCTGTTGGAAAAATTAGCGCTACAAACATAAGAGTTTTAAAAAGTAAAAGAAAGCATTCGATAATGCCGAGCAGACGGTTTAAAGAAATAGATACTAATAAACATCGTTATTGGAGAGTTTTTAATCAATATCTGGAAATAACCAATTTCCTGAACATAAAACTGTTAACAGATGAACTTTGTACCTTTTTTGATAATAACCGTACGTAAAATTAAATGAATATTTTAAGACATAGATTTTAGCGGTAATATTTAAAAACAGTTTTTCACATAGTATCTATCGTTTGAATGACCTTTACTTTGTTTTAATAACCACAATACAGCACTGAAGTAATATGTTTGTTAAAAATAAGAAATATATATGGGGCATAACAGTGCAATAAAAGCAAATTTTTCTTCACTTACCACATATTGTAGTTTTCTTCGAATATGTAAAATACTATCGACTTTATCTGTTTGAGAAAATGTTTTCTTAAATCGAATATTGCAATGTCTTCTTGCTTTTCGCTTTTTGATGACCATGAGCAACTGATTTGATTACAAGCCGTCGTCCAAGCCTAAGTGTGCAAAAGATCTAAATCTAGTGTAAATGGAGGCTTAACAAAACAAACTGGTCTGTCTGTCTAATGAATGTTTGCTCCCAAGAACGTGGTTCATCTGTGTTTGTTTAAAAATTAGGCCATTAACAATGTTCTTCCAGTTCCTTTTTCGGTATATTTGACGATAGCTGCAACTTTTTATATTTTTATATCTTCTCATTTTTCTCATTATTTCACATAATCCTACGACTTCCACCTGGACAATCTAAAGTTTTTCCAGTTCAGGAAGCATTGAATTGGAAGACAGCGTAAGACTGTTGTGCCATGACAGGATCAGTACCAGATGACTCCCTGTCGAGTCTGCGCCTCTGGCGACTTCTTGCTGTCGCATTGACCTCTCTTACGGCAAAGTTTATTTCAGCCACGAGAGACTGAGAACATTTTTAATTTTGAAATTTTTAGGATTTGGGTTGGGACTAGCCGTAGCGCAGCACCAATACAGAGTACATTTGTCATTTATTGCCATCAATTACTGTAATTCTTGTAGCACAGTTATGCCGCTACCCTTCAGTTATCAGAGAATTCTCATTGGCCAAAAAATTCACTGCCTATAAATTTTAAATCTACTAAGCTCTGGCTTTATATTGGGCCTCGTTAGAAATTGAATTACGCACATATTGTCTGGTTTTGTTTCATGGACACTTCAAAGGACATGCGAGACAAATTACATGTTAAGGAATACCTGCTTTCCTTTCATAGGTCTAGATAGTAATGAGAGAAAAATGAAACAAGTATCTTCGCACATGTTAACTACAGAAAACGTTGTGCGTCCTTTCGTCTGTGAAACGTGCGCCAGCATATATTATTTACCACGTGACGCACAACGCAAGAGCCTCATTCCGAACACCTGGTACAGCGACACATTGCGTTATCAGGTGTGCAGAGGCTGTGGGTCTCGCATAAATAGGGTGTGCGGCTGCTTCTTCATCTTTATTGCTACGGAAAAAACAGGTAAAATGAAACAACAGCGCTGACAGAAATGCATGAAGTTCAAAACCAGGGATGGCGCTCAGATGGCGCAGCTGTCTGAGCGATGGCCTCTCAACATTCGTCCAAAAAGTGTCCGCGTTAGAATCCCGGTGAGGCATGGTTGTTGTGTTTGTCTTACGGCACTGGCTCATTCCCTTCCCTGGAACAAGTGACTCTAAATTAGGGACGTGCGACTGCTTGTATCCCATGGAGTTGCTCACGGTGGTTGTTAAACCTCCAATAAAAAAAAAAGAAAGTCATTGAACAATGGACAGTAATATTGTAGAAATGTGATTCCCGCGTTTAAACGCTGGGTCAACTATCTCGAATATAAGCCGAGATCGGGATTCACGATGATCATAAGCAGTCACCGTTGGTCGAAACTGTGATAGCCACCCTGGTGGCGCAGTGGTCTAAGGCGTTGGCCTCTGATCATTCGTCCGTAAGGGGTCCGGGTTCGAATCCCGGTCAGGCATGGATGTTGTGTTTGTCTTACGGCACTGGCTCTCTCCCTTCCCTGGAACCAGTGACCCGAAATTAGGGACGGGCGACTGCTTATAGCCCATTGAGTTGCTCACGGCGGTCGTTGAACCTCAAATCAAAAAAAAAAAAAAAAAAAAAAAAAAAGAAACTGTGATACAGAATTCTGGTAGCATTCAACGACAGCTAGAATTTGAAGTGGTGTTCACCAATCAACTATGAGTCGTCACCTGCAACAGCTTGGTGTCTCTTTCAGGAGTCGTGGAGGTTTTTCCCGTGCAAATAAAACCCTGCAAGCAGAACGTGTCGCCATCTGTACCAGATTGCTGTCATTTCCACAAGACGGTGATTTTAGGGGTCGTGTCGTCTCAGGAAATGAGAAGTGTATGATCTTTCGTAATCATATCGCTGGAGAACTAACGAGTGATACCAGGACGGGACGATCAGTTACTGGTTTAGACAGGGAAGTCTGAGAAAAATGTATGGTATACATATGAGAAAAATATCAGCCGTTTTACCGAGCAACTGCAGAGGTTCTGCGATGATCTGCTCCAACGCTGAAAACATATATGAATCACTTTTTAAGGATGTCAGGGTTCCAGAACCCTGACATCCTTAGAACAGCTAAGGATGTCAGGGTTCTGGAACACGGAACCGAAGGTTTACTCTCGAAACCAAAGTCCGGCAAAAATAATTGTCACCACCATGAATGATTTCACATGGGGGTAAGTCGGATATTTGCTTCATACAAAATAAACTACCACTCATCAATAGAAATTTATGATGTGGATTTCGCAAAATATTATATTTTACCTTGTGTGAGTGAAGAAATGCCATACAACGAAAATAATCGCTGGCTCCGAACTCCCCAAATTTGTTTCCTCTTTTCCTTATATGTCTACCACTGGAAATTACGTGCATCAAACAGATGTCATCGCTCTTTCCACGTTGATAAGTGAGTCACGGAAAAATTCTCATTGGTCGCCACCGGTAATCGAACCCAGGGTATTCCAGTTACGCGCCATATATGCTTCCACTGCACCACAGCGGCCTCGAATTCCTCCAGACACACACACACTGTCATCGCTCTTTACACGTTTATCAACGTGGAAAGAGCGATGACTTCGGTTTGATGTTCCTGGTACACCTCAAATGTCTGTATTAATTATTCATTTGCCTTCTAATTATTTGATCAGTTGATGCTTAACATCTTTGGTGAATCTCCAGCATTGCGCGGGGCACCAGGAAGCAGCCTGGTGCAGTTGGCTTGGTAGTTAGTGGGTGTAAGTCTGGAGGAATTCGTGGCCGCTGTGGTGCAGTGGAAGCGCAACCGAAGCGTAACTGGATGACCTGGGTTCGATTTCCAGTGACTTCCAAGGAGAATTAATCCACGCCTCATAGTTATTTGCACATTTGCTGCTTACCCATCTTTGGTGAATCCCCAGCTTTGTGCTAGGCTCCAAGAAGTAACCTGACATGTGGTTTGGCAGTTAGTCGTATGAGAGTCTGGAAAATTTCGGGGCCGCTATGGTGCAGTGGTAGTATGCCCGGTGCGTAACTGGAAGACAATGGATTTTATTTCCGGTGGCGGCTGATGATAATTTTTCCATAATTCACTTAAAAAACGTGGAAAGAGCAATGACTTTTCTTTGAATGTTTCGATAGACTCACAAAAGGGCCGCCGCAACACCGTCCTAGGCTAATGCGAAGTTCATCGATACGCCGAATCCTCGGACTGAGTTGAAGAAATGCTAGACTGAGCTCGCCGCAGCATGTGTTTACATTAACGTACTTTTCGGCAAATGCTACTGAAAAAATCTTAAAAATGCGTTGTAAAGCTGAATGTTTTTCACTATTTCATATAAAATTACGTACTTTATAACATATAAATAACATTTTCTGGAATTTTTCAGCCAAATAATTTAGGACGATAAACTACACACTTAACGGAGTACCTATTCCCTTTATCGGGCAATACGTTCGCCCCCAAGTCGCGCAAAAACCCAAAGAATTGAAGCTAATAATAAAAAGCTTAATAAAACATAATTAAAAGATTGAAAATATATAGTACAGTAATAATCGAGACTAATAGTATATAGTTACCTCACTAGGCCATTTTTTTATTCATCCGAGATTTAGGAATGGCATTTTCCCTGTGTTAGATTTTTTGGGAATGCACATATGAAACGACAAGACTGATGACCCAACTAACCTACGTTTTTAGGTCAGAGAAAGCAAGAAAATATTTTACTTAAAAAGCAACACTCAATCCTCTGTTCATTTACTGTGTCAGTTAAATTTATTTCTTCAATGAATGAAATAAAGGATTACTTCATTGCATTATACAAATTTGCAAGATGTCAATCGCTTATTGGTGTAAATATCACATGGATGTTAAGTCAGATAATATCCGAAAACTTAGAAATTCCATCGTCCTGGAGCAGAAATCGCATCCGCGTTTCAGATAGCGCTCGAGTATACTAACCAGTACAGTACCCAGAATAGTGGAGTTTCATTTTTTCGATTAACTTGAATATAACTATCACAAAAATCGCTAGTCTAAGCTACCAGCCTTCATATATAGCGAATTTGGAAGTTTAGAATTCATTCCCGTGACTGCCCGGAGGCGCTCCAGGACGATAAAGTTTTCGGATATTATCTGATTTAACATCCATGCCATATTTACACTAATAAATGGACCCCCATCGCTTCTACTTTCATCATTTTACATTCCACCAATTCGCTGTGTTATAGATTGACAGTTAAAGTTAACTACTTTTCACCGAAAATGTTTTGCACATTACATAGTTTTTCTTTCTCCAGAAACATACAGACTTTGCACGAAGTTTAAAAAGCTGATGTGTTATGTTAAATACCCGAGTATACTTCACTGCAAAGCGAATGCTTTTTTGCTAAAATTATTAGATTTACCTGAAGAAAAGAAGAAGTAAATTGTAAAATTAATAATTTTAAAATTAAAATGAAGTAAAAAATGTGTTTAATATTAAATGAAATTTCTTCTGTTAAAACAAATGACCTTGACACATGCCAGAAGAATTGCCATCCGTTTCTTCTGAAAGATTTACGCCGGTGTCACAGAAGTGCCGCTATCCAATAAGCAAAGAATCATTGCTGATCAGCTATCTAAAGGGAGCCTTCTCTGCCTTCCTCGATTCTTGACTAGGTCCATGGCTCCAATTAAAAGGCCAAAAACAATATCTTTGCATTGTTCCAGAAATAAGCCTATCCACAGATAGATGTCATTATCAACACTGACAACTCCAACAAAATGACTGGATATTATTTTGTTGCCACGGTTAAGAGACCCTCTCTCCAAAAAAAATTAGGAACATTCTCATTTCTCACCCTAATAGTAAATGATTTACATTCACTGTTTGTCATATGCGTTTCTAAAACTAGTTGAGAACTTTTTCCGAAGCAAACATGGAATATAAGTCGACGAAAGAAAATCCCTGTTATTTGTAATATGTTTTGATATATAACGATAAACACCTCATATAAGTTGTGACGAAATGTATTAATGAAGGTGAATTCGTACTTTTACCCTGGCTGGAAGTTAGCGGTATGTAAAGAGGAAGTCGAAGAGGATGTCCTGGATAGAATATCGAGAAGAACATGTTGCATGAACCTATCAGAACTCCTAAATTATCACTTGTTCCTATCAAAAACCGCATTTCTTCTAGTAATTAGTTAAGCTGATTCTTTTTAGTGGGGTCCCTATAAAGAAAGACTTAGACTTGCAGTGGTCGTTTCCCGGAAGAGGTACAATACCTGCAGTGGGGAATTTTACTGTCAATGTTTTATGAAATATTTATTAACGAAATAAATACTAGTAATGCAATGGTGTTAAACAAAAATTCCTTATCAAAGTTATTTATTTTGTCCAAAAATTTGAAGAAATTCAGTTCTTAATACTGTAGTAAAGTGCGTTTTCAGAAATCTGGACATACTTGCTTGATTAACTCCCAGTAAACATTTTAATAAAGGTTTATCTTTAAATACACATGAAACGTAGGCTTGAACCTTTTATGTTTAAAACAAAAATTTAGAATTAGAAATGTCTCAGTATTTTCTAAATAACATAAATTACATAAATAAATAATTTCCTAAAATTTTGTTCATAACAAATTTCAGTAGGGTAGCAGAAGGGATGCCAGGAGTCCTACTTAAAATACTTCCAAAAGTGATTAAAGACTGTTCTTAAGTGACATATCATTTCAAGCTTTTTTAATATCCTTGTCTGTAATTTTTTATTCAAGAAAAGTTGACTTTAAAGTTTGTTTAAAGAGACCATCATTCATCGTACAAAAATATCAGTTATTCTGTACATTCAAATCTCACTGAAATGCGATGAGACCAAATTCCTCATATTTTTGGAGTTTCCCAAATAAATATGCAGTAGAACATGGTTTATAGTTTTTCCCGAAATTTTATCTCCGAAACCTAACTTATCGTGTTTCTTTTATATTCTAAGTAGGTAAACGGGATTCACGAATACATGAAAACACATTTTACTCTGCTTGCATGACATGTTTCCACAATTAACAGTAGCGAACGCAGAAATTTTTGTATTTGGGGTTTCAATCATATAAAAGAAAAAATATTTTAAGAACGGGACTTTATCATAACGGAAATACACCGCATGCCTTAGGAAAGGTTCCAACAGGAAGTATTTGTTGGAGCTTCATGGAAATTGATGCGTATATTTTGCCAGATATGTTATGTAAATGAGTACACTAGCCAACAGTGAAGCGAATGGTGGAAGAAACAAAACGGTTAAATGGCCTAGCGTAGCTGAATTTGTTCGACCTTTCCTGGGCGCGTGGACCATTGTATTTGAGTGATCTAAGTTGCCAAAATGACATAGAAGAAGTGAAGATGCCTGACATAGTATCTCGAACGCAAACATCACACAGACGCCTTTTACAGATGCTTTATTATAAGAACATACAACTGGTGTGCCCTTCCTTCGCATCATAGCGGAATCAGAACAGCATGAAAATACTGCCGGCCGGATTTAGTACACAATGATTGCAAAAGGAATCTCCCTTGCGGGATTGTTATGAGTAGTGTAGGCACATGTCCGAACGCCTCGATTACCGCATTTGGGGCCAATCCGTAGCTTTCCCCCGATCAGAAGTGGATGACGTGTCTACCTTCATTTTATGATTAAGAATAACCTTTTTTTGTTTTTACTACGTGAAGAATATTACACGAGTATATGTCGCATCCATGGTCTTGTTTTCCCTTGGTAAGTTTCTTGGGCTCACACGTTCCAGAATGATGCTGTAATCTTCTGTTGTTCCAGATTTTTCCTGAATAAGAATTGAAATCAAAATAATCTTATTAACATACTTCAGTACGTCAGTAGTTTATTCTTCACTTGCACTAAACTAAATTTCTCGCCGATGTAGCAGATTTTTTTTTTCATGCTGATAGCCAGTGGTGAACGAGTTATCTTCTGTACTCGAAGCAAATTTTCATTCTACTAAAAATTCATGAAAATACTATATTGAAACAACAGGTTGCCAGCAAACTTCTGGGATGCATGTTTTTGCAAGAAATGTAATTTCGAAATGTTCTGATATATCGTAAACAGAGTATTAAATCTATTGCTTTTGATGGAAACTTCACAGAAAGAAGAAGATATTTTTTTTTCAAGGAATTACATTTTGAAATGAGGAAAAGTATATATACATATATATATAAGTTATGGTTAAATGCTGAATTCTGGAGAAATCGCGATCTGTCCAGGTAAATAGTGATGTGCCTACCAGTTTCAGCAGAGCCCCATGTATTAAGGTATTTCGGGATGTGCCTGGGCCAATCGAAATTAGACCGATCGACTTTGGACAAATCGCGATTCAACCAATTTAATGAACTATTTTTTCATAATGAAAGCAATAGAGATCAAGCAAACGCATGGAAAGTATTCATATGAAACAATGGTTGAATTACTGACCTCAATTCGACGAAGGCAGATGTTTCTTTCCTTACGAAGTTCCTTCACTCCCGGCTTTATGGGGAAGAATATCAGTCCCATGTCGGGCTCTGCATCCACTCTGTTGCCATAACTGCATTTTGTGCACGCCTAAGTAGAGAAGACATTCTTTTTTTAATTCCATTTCGTTTACTCATCTTGCTGTTACATATTAAAATTAAGCATTCTGAACAGTTAAGCATAAGCATATAAATAACAGCAGGGAAGATCAAGATAAAGGCCTCGAGGAGACCTGACCGGCCTTGAACTCCCTAAGTTTAAGCCAAGACAAGAACGTTCCCATAACAGCAACAAAGTCAAAGAAGAAAATAAATATCAAATTAAATATCTAAGAAGGATATTATGATATTGTAAGCATATCAAGCGAAACATAATGTTAAAGTAATGAAAAACATGAGTTGCCCTCGTCTCTTGGGAACCGAATCCTTAGCTTGTAAGGCCCTCGCCTTCCCCCTCAGTCGAATAATCCCTGCATTAATCAACCTCTCATCTTTCGTTAATAAATTGATATCAGTTATTGAGTAGATAGAGTTTTAGTTTATTTTTAAGCAAATTGAAGTTATTTTTTATATTAATTCTGCATGCAAACAGTTCCAAAACTCCGGACCAGAATAATCTAGGCTTTGTTTACTAGTTTGTGTTCTAGGTGTAGTAGGTCTCAAAAAAGCTTCGTTATGAATATTATAATGGCACGTAGATGTATAAATTTCTATGAGTTCCTGTCCTAGGTTCATTTTATTTCGTTTGTACATATTTTTACCTAAGTTGAAGTTAAACAGTTACTGAATTGTTAGAATATTATATTTGTTTGGGTTGGATCTGGAATATCTCAACGAATTTTGCTCTGGAAAGTTGCCACCATTTAAGTTATGTTTAAAATCTATTAATCGAATGTATTAGTTTGGAGAATTTTTAATTGATTAATATTAGTATGTGTTGTTTGATCCCAGGATAGCAAACAGTAATTGAAATGTGAATGAATTAATGCATAATATAATATGTTTAATGTTTTAACAGACAGATTTGTTAGTATATGACTAATTATTCCTATATTTCTGGATATTTTTTTTGATAAAATTTCCATATGAAATTTTCCTTTTAAATCATTGTAAAAAACAATACCCAGATAATCAAGATTTTCAACCAACTCAATCCGATTATTATGAAGGGAGAGTTTAAAATTAAGAATTTAATTAGGTTTTTGTCTAGAAATAAAATAAGGCTTTAGATTTATTGTATATTGTAATTAATTACTAATTCAGTGGAAGACAGCCCGTCACTGTACATCGATAGTTGAGTAGTAGATATAAATATTAGCTCACTAATAGTTGGTCCCGAAAAGAGGAGTGTTGTGTCAACAGTGTAAAGAATAAGGTTTGAGTTAGATTCAATATTAAGGATATGAACAATGCACTGGTGTGCAAAAATTAAGGACGAAGAGCAGAAATTGGGATAACAGCGGAACGAGCCAGCAGAACGGACCGAAAGACCACTCAGGAGATAGACTAGGTTCCGATGCGGTAGGGCATCGCATATATGCAGCATGATGTAGGAAGGAGGGGGGGGGTCGGAAAGGTGGAAAGGTATAAAGCACACGGGCGGTGTACGTTCAGAAATTCGGTGAAAGCTATTACACGGTGTACATCTGTTGACAGCGCGTTGCTACCACCGTGTGATATGGCAAACAGGCAATCCAGTAGACGAAATCTGGATGACCTTACCCGAGGTCGCATCATTGGGAAGTTCGAAGAAGGTCGAAGTGTGACTAGTGTGGCAGAGGATTTCGGGATCGCTCACAGCATCGTTTAACGAGCTTGGAGAGCATTTCAAACGACAGGAACAGCTGTCCGAGAGTAAAGTAGTGGTCGTCCACATGCAACCACGGCGGCGGACGACCGGTATATTGTTTCACAGGCGAGAAGAGACAGACGGCAGACAGCGCGAGAAATCGCAAGGCACATGCAACAGAGCACTGGACGTCCGTTATCGCGTTTTACCGTGACCAGGAGGCTGCACAATGGTGGTCTATTTGCACGACGACCAGTACGGTGTGTGTCATTAACGCCTGCTCATCGGAGACCGCGGTTTATGTGTTGCCAGGAACACAAGAACTGTACATATCAGCAATGGAGTCGAGTTCTCTGTACGGATAAGATCCGATTTAGTCTGACGAGCGATTCTGGACGTATACACATCTGTAGAGAGCAGGGAACACGCACTCACACCTCCAATATCATCGAAAGGGACCGGTTTGGAGGTGGCGGAGTTCTCGTTTTGGGCGGTATCATGCTTGGTAGCCGTACTGACCTCCACATCTTCCAAGGATGTTCAGTCACTGGTGTCCGCTATTGTACCGAGGATCTCCTGCCTCACATGCGTCTGTGTAGAGGTGCTGTGGGTCCTGAGTTCCTCTTCATGGACGACAACGCTACACCTCATCGTAAAGTGGCTGCCGCAGAGCTGTTGGAAACTGAAGATATTCAACGCATGGATTTTCCCGCAAGGTCTCCGAACCTAAATCCAATCGAAAACTTGTGGGCCCTTCTCGGGAGACACTTGGCAGCACGCCACCAGACACCAGCAACGATTCCGCAGCTGCGATTGACGCTACAAGAGGAATGGTCCGCGATGCCTCAACAGCTCCTTCACAACCTCGTCCTCAGCATGGGAAGACGTTGTAAATCCTGCAACGCAGTCAGGGGTGATCATATCCTCTACTAAAGACTAGATTTTTCATGGCAGCCGCCTGTCACATGGACGTTTCTTTCTTCTGTCCAGTTGTGCTAGAAGCTACCTTTTCAATAAAGTGCCTTTGTATCCCTTTGATTTATTGATTGGACGGTTTTGCTCACTTGTCCCATATTTTTACATCTTGGGGATCTTATGGTATGATTTGAGCCGATGTGAAGCACTTCTGCACGACGTTACATTCGAAAAACCGTCTCGTCCTTAATGTTTGCACGCCAATGTAGGAGAGAAAGTGCTTTTTGGTGAATCTCTCTGTGACAAGAGGATATCTTCTAGATATACCCGTACTTGATGCTTGAATTTTTTCAATATTTTGTACCGTAGTTCTTTGATGTAAGCACACAGTACAGTATATCTTGTATTTAAGAAAAAACGAAGACACCTCGCAGTAAATTTAATGATTACTCTCCTTAGAAAATAAGATATCATCCCACTAAAAATTACGGACATCTCGCCTTAATAAATAAGGACGTCTGGCTCTAATGTACAATAAATCTCATTACAAATTAATTAAGGACTCCTCAACAAAGCCGAACATTTGTTTTAGCGTTATACTGCTTAAGTCTGCTTTCCAGAACTTGCGGGATTAACATATTCAGTTAAAATAAATCAATTTTCTATTCCTGACGCTGAAACATATCTTAATATGAAAGAACAAAATGCCCGAGAATTAGTATTTAAAAATTAGCAAAATTCAATAGTTTTGGCAATATATTCCCTATAAATAACAAATATGTTTCAAACGTGTGTACATAACTGCAGGATGTATTTCCAACGCACTTGTTGAATATGGGGAATACCCGAAATTTCCCATTTTTGAAATCGAATAATATTTATTACGAAAGAGAGCACAGAGCTGTGTGTGTATAACTGGGTGTTGTATCTCAGTGTATGCTCAGTGTATTCCATTCAAACCTTTCTAGGCTTCTCAGCATTGCAGTTAAGTGAAAGATTTTAAAATCATACAATTAACGAATTCGTAATGTTCCTTTCTTCCTGTCTTTCAGATATATCAAATTTGTTTTGCAAACGTAAAAGTGATATCTAGTTTTCGTTATAAACATTTATGTGTTAGACTGATACAGGATGTTACATAACTCACAGCTCAAAGCATGCAATTAGAATACTCTCTTTTGTCATAGGTTTTGCACACTTTTTCAACATTTTAAACTCGATTAAAAAAAAGGACCCAAGATCAACTAGTGCTTAAAACAAGTAAGAAAGAAGCAGATTCAACAAGACGTATCAAAACACAGTTCAGAACAATAAAATATATTACTGCGAAATGTTATAATGTAAATGTCTAGTGTCGCATAGTACATTAATAAAATAGAGACATATCTCATGAGAAAACTAATGTGCAACAGAAAACATTGTGAAAGAATATTAATAGTTTATGCTCAGGAACTGTGGCTTACGTCGGCAGATATTCCTCTGTAACATACTCTTTGGTAACTTTTGTTCCTCTGTCTGAATCTTCCCCTCAATTGTGGGTTGCTGTAAAAAATTGAAAATTATGCTAGCATTTGTTTCGTAAGAGAAGAACAGTACATACTGCAAAAATATTATTATGGTAGGTGCTTGGTGCTTACCCGGGCGATATCTCTCGAACAGTGTAAAATTTTAGTATGTTCTCTGAATTTATAATCGTAATAAAGCCGCAGTGCCGTTGTTCTTCAAAACTCGAAAGATATAAGAGTATGAATACATTTGTGCAGTGTTTTCCGGGAGAAAATGTTTCCTTTAATTCTTTATAAATTATATGTGATTAAAATGTCTTTCCCTTTCAGCATGCAATGATCACCGAAACATCCACATTTCTGCGAAGCATATATTTCCTCCATAGGGACAGACAACTCTAGTGTTAGACACAAACAAGTGTCGAATCAAACAGGAAATTAGCAATGAATGCAATGAATGCACAATTTAATCCACAGTCCAAAGGGACCATATCGTATTAGCACTGGCGTCTCAGCACTCAGGTATCAAGATATGTGATATTCGGCTTTTGCTAAGAGTGTCTTATAACATCAGGTAATTTTAAAAATAAAAATAATTCCTCTTTCTGCTTCTGATATTTTCTCTGGGTATAAATCTATCTGTCGATAGCCTCTTAGTGCCTATAGTTAAGATTTTTTGACAACACAAGGAAGATAAGTACTCTTCCAATAACATACAAATACAGTTTCAATTTCTTCTCCTAAATAATCTGTAGGTAGGGTTGACTTTAATTCACTCAACAGATTTCCCAACAAAACAAAATACACAATTGGATGCCATGGAAAACATGATTTCATAAGTACTTTATTTTCTTTTTTTGTGACTTTCGCACTTATTATGTGCACAATCTTCATAATCCCACAGAGTAATAGAAGGGCCTTCGCAAATTGTTGCCATATTGCACTCGAATTTACATGATATTTTGAGTAAGGAAGGAACAAACATTCTATTTTAAGTACAAAAGGTATTTTGAAATATTCTGAAATTATTTGAAATTGTTATTATACCGAGCAATAAATTAGCAATATGCTGCTACAAAATCTTTCTCTGATTGAAGCCCAGGAACGAATATTTTAATTCCATTGTTCTACCATCCTTTACCTCACCACTCAGGAATTAATTTTTCAGAATGCTTTTTCCGCAAAATATATTACACAGATTTCGTCCACAAAGCTCAGTAAGAAAACCAAAGTAGCGTAGGTTTCTTAAGCATTGCTGCGCTGTTGTTGGTTTTTTTTTCAAATATTTCTTTGGTAATATTTTAGATCTATAAATCAATGTGCTGTAACATCAACGGAATATAACTATAACATGGCCTTTACCTGTCTTTCGAGACATATTACATGCCTCGAAGGAAAGGGAAAGGTCATCAATTCTTATAAGATTTTATGTCGCATAACCAATAATTTAAAGATACTGTTTATCACTATCTTATGTAATATTGGTTCCCTTCTTCCTGTATTTATTTATTTATTTATTTTAATTGATTTGCCAAAGATTAGTAGGAACAACATACAACTTGAAGTATTTATTCCGTATTAAATGGTGTAACAATTTATAAAAACACAAAACCAATAAGTACCGAGCTTTCACACTCCGAACGGGATTCTTTCTCAAGGCCAGTGAACACAAGCATATTTTGGAGAACGACGATAATTTGAAATCTTGGAGCGCGTTTCTACTACGTGTCTAAGTGATATTGCGTCTCGCGGAAGGTGGCGTCTCGTGACCTACCTTTCAAACATTCTCTCTTCTACTTCCCTTAATGTCCTATTTCAGTACAATCTTCCACGCCACCGAGAGTTCGAGGGAAGGGCTCTCGTTGCAAGGGTTGGGGATGCATGAATATTTCGACGCTTTCTCTAGTCAGTGTTTCTTTGTAATCAGTGTTCCTCTGTAGTCAGTGTTTCTCTGTAGTCAGTGTACGCAGAGATCCTCTTCATGTTATTCCACATCGGCACGGCGTCATATTGGGCAACTTCTTTGCATAGCGCTGTTTGTGCTTGGCGTGCTTTAATGTCCCTTATGTGTTCTTTTACCCTAATTGTAAGGGATATTTTGGTCATTCCGATGCATGATCGAGACAAGCCATCTGAATATTCTAATGGTATCTCATACACTCCAGCTCTAGAATTCATGTCCGGGTCCTTATGCGTATTTGCGGCTGATATTCATGCACACCAACCCTTGAAGCGAGAGCTGTTCTCTCGAACTCTCGGATGCGTGGAAGATTCTACTCAAATAGGACATTAAGGGGAAAAGGAGAGTGAATGTTTGAAAGGTAGTTCGCGAGACACGACCTTCCGTGAGACGCTATATCACCTATACACGTAGTAGATACGCGCTCCAAGATTTCAAATTATAGTCGTTTTCGAAAATATTTTTGTGTTCACTGGTCTTGAGAAAGCCTTCCGTTTGGAGTGTGAAAGCTCGGCACTTAGTCGTTTTGTGATTTTATAAATTGTTATAAAATTTAATACGGAATAAATACTTTGGTGTTGTACAATACTAAGGTGTAAGTTACATTACCGTGAAGGAACAATATCATTTACCGCATTTCTCTTCAGGAAAAGGAAGACGACGTTCCTACAAGTTACCGCTGGTGCATAAATTCCAAGCCATAGATTCAGAAAAATATCATTATGCAATGTTCCCGCATTGTAATTTCGTAGAGTAAGTCACCGAGTTTGATATAGAAGATATACACATAGTCAACGGAAACATGAAGATACGATTGTGTTACGAAAAAAGAATAATTTTTAATGCTTTTCTGGTACTTTCAGGGGTGGAAAGAAAAAGCATTACCAGAATTTACGGGCTGAGATTCGTAGCCAGATTCCGTAGTCACCAACCGACAAATGCGACCCTAAGCATTCCACAGCAGATAATCATCCCCCAGATAAAATAATATCGTTTTCGCTGCCCGTATTTTCTTTCAAAATATTAGTAAGTACAAATTTTATTGCCCAAAAATGAAATGAAAAATCACAGTCTTCGTATGGTTTTAATTAGGTTTCCCTATTACCTGTTAATTTCCAAAACATTCGATATATGCCAAAAATTTAGAGGCGTATTTTTTTAAATCTCGGAGGGTCCGAAAACCTTTTTAATTCTCTAGAGCGAAGTATAATCTCAGATGTTAAAGTTATAGCTTATTTAAATATAATTGAAAGACAAAATTACGAAATATAAGGTCGCAAAAGGTATATACCAAAGAAAACAGTACTTCAAGAACCAAAATGCCGTGTTATACACTGAGTGGTCACTTTATTATGACCACACCCTCAGTACTTCTTTGGGCCACCTTTTGCCTTTAATACTGCGTCGATTATTCGTGGCATGGACTCCACGAGATTTTGATAGGTGGTTTGTGGAATCTGAGACCAGGAGTGTGCGATTGCAGGGTTGTGGATCCAGCTGTCTGATGGCTCGTTCAACTTCATCCCACAAATTCTCAATGGTGTTGAGATCTGAACATTGTGGGGGTACCTAAGCAAAGTAAAATAACCGACATGTTCCTGAAACCAATCCTGTACAATACGAGCACTATGGCACGAGGCATTATCTTGTTGAAAGTAGCCATCGCTGTTGGGATAAACCATCCAGATGACAGGATGCACTTGGTCCGCAACGATGTTTAGATATGATGTGTCAATCAGACATTGATCAACATGAAAAAAAGGGCCCAAGTATGCCAGGAAAACTTTCCCCAAAACATAACGTTGCCTCCATCAGCTTGAAGGGTCGTAGCAATGCATTTGGTGTCCATGCTTTCGTGCTGTTTCCGAGAAATTCTCACTCTGCCATCGGCATGGTGCAACTGAAAACGTGATTCATCGGACCACATAATTTCTTTCCAATTATCGACTGTCCAATCCTTGTGCTCCTGTGCGAACTGGAAACGTTTTCTCTTGTTAACTTCTGTTGTCTGTTACCAGTCTGGGCACTCTCCGTTCCGCCGGATCAGTCACTAGTAGATGACGACCACACGTTAAACGTAGAGACCCAGTTTTTTGGCTGAGAATCCTGTCTTTAAACACTTTAACAACAGCTGCTCTGGAACATATCACGAATGCAGCGGTTTCGGTGGCACTCGCTCCATGGCTTTGAGCTCCTACAATCTTCCCACGTTGAAAGTCCGTCAAATCGCACTTTTTACCCATCTCGTCACACAAAAATCCCCCCTACTTCTGTCGCAAGCACTAAGCTTTCCCTTTTTATACTAGCCTCGCCCTCTGGCGGCAACAGCATGCAGTCATAGCTCCTTTGCTTAAAACTGTCAGGTGGTCATAATAAAGTGGCCACTCAGTGTATATTGTATAATATACAGACTTACCTGATGTAATGTAATGCGTGGATTCTACATTTAATTACAAATAGGAAAATGTCATATCAAAAGAAATGAATATAATTAGAATTTGCTTTGCATATTTATGAATTACTATATTGTTCGAGTTTTCACAAGCAACTTCTCCGTAAAGGACATTTCTTTAAGATTTAGTAATCTATAAAATTTCACCGGAAACAAATTTTGAGGTTATTTATTTTTAAAAGATCACAAAAACAAAAAAAGTTTCTGTGAACTCTGAGTGTGATATTTTTATCCCTCTTAAAATCGTTGTCATCAGTTGGCTCCTGAACATACTAAGTGTCGGTCAAAATAGCATTCATCTTTTACTTGATTTTAAAAATGTCTTACTGTATTTATTTGTAGTAAAAATAAGGAAGCAAATCTGTCAGGAAAGAGGATGTAGCGCACAAAGTTTACAAAAATTTGTAAGGAATTAATACGGACAAATACGAATTGATAAAATATTAAGTGTAATTGCTCAAAATATCTCAGAGATAACAAATAAAATCGTTATAAAAAGCTAATCCCTGCCTGTTACCCGTTGGGACCTCCCTAAAAACAATGTAGTTCAGAATAGCAATTATTTAAAAATGATTTTAACAGTTTTTTACTGTATTTATCTGTAATAAGAATAAATGAGGTAAAACCCTCCGCACGGAGGATGTATAACACACGTTTTACACGAGGAGTTTGCATGGCAATAATTCGAAAAAAATTAAAAGCACGCAATTTTAAGTGTAATGCTTGGAGCTCTAACAGATGTTGCCAAAAAAAAAATCATCATAAAACGCTTTTTGTTCCATTCAAAATGTAAATAAAATGGCATGACGCAATGTTTCGGTAATTCGAGATTTCAACACGAAAACCGCCTCTTTCACATCGCCAATATTTTCGAATGGACACATAAACGTATCATTATTGATATGAATTTTGAAACGATATAAATCAGGGTTGGCCAAACGTTTCGTGTGCAAGGGTATTTTCGCTCTTAGTATACATTGGCGATCGACTAATAAATGAACTTATGAAATTCGTACCGGAGGAGGAGAGGACCTCCCAAGGCCATGTTAATAAACACCACAAAAGGAAATAATTACTTATATTTGAGGTGTAGAAAACGCATTTAAAACAGCATAAAAAAGATTAATTTAAAAAAAAGAAATAATGAAACTGCTCTTCGGTTAACCTGAAAGAGGAAATGTATTTAAAATAAAAACGGAGATATTGCGGCTACTGTAACGGTGTAAAAAAGTTTATATTTTTTTAGGTTTAATTTCTCTTACATTTCTAGTTTCCAGGCATATCTCTTTAATAAATATTAATAATCCAATAGCACACAATCTTCCTTTAGTAAAACTTGAAACCAAGCAAAGAAATCAAAATAATAACAGAATAATGGTTTCTAATTTCTTGAAATACCATTCAAGAAATATTAAATTTGCTTTTCAGATGTAGGCAACCTTACCTTATTTTACGGCAGTGAAATTCATCAAGAAGTTGATCATGTTGCAACTCATATGATACTGCAATCCTCAAACTGTAAAGCAAATCGTCGTCAGTTACGGGATTCCTATCTTTTGTTTTTATCGCTTTAGTTGCAGAAAATAAAGCTTCACATAAGTAGGTAGGCAACCAAAAAAAAGCTGTCTTTTTAAACAGCAAATTTCAAACATTTGAATATGTTTCATCACATAACAGCTGCCACAATTCTGTTGCACTGCTATCATTAGCTCTTGCTTTCAAGAACAAGAACAGGTCGCAGCGCAGCTTCAATTTTAATTGAATCTCCGTTGACTAGTCTGCTACCTTCGAAGTCAGCTCAGCAACATCATCCGTCTTTATTTTCTTGAATATAAATGTGATAAATGCCGCAAAGTCCTCTAGCTTTAAAAATCTCAAAGAACCTTTTTTCGAATTATCTGTGCAACTCGTCCAACTGCTTTGCATAGCACTCGAAGTCGGGAAATGTACTACACTCTGACTCTTGTTCAATACACTTAAAGTTTTTTAAGTCGCCACTTCTCAGCTGAGTTCCGAATAATTCGATTCTTTCTTTGAAACGTTTGATCAAGCCCATAACTCCTATCAGGGATTCATTTTTTCCTTGCAACCCGAGAACAAATTCATTTAATTTTCCGTTTATTTCACAAATAAATGATAGCTTCAGTAATCACTGTTTATTTTCCTACTGATCGGAATTATCTCACCGTGATTTTAGAAGTTATTTGATTTCTGGAAGGAGACTTCTAAATCTCTTTAAGAACGAAATGCGACTATGTGTCGGTATTACACGATTTAAAACTTCGTGTCGCTATTACACGATTTAAAACTTCGTGTCGCTAATACACGATTTAAAACCATTGTGGATACTTTCAACTATGGTCTGTTTCTTTAGTGGGGTCATTTTTAAAAGCTCTTCTCTGAACGTCAATTCCGAAAAAACGATTCTAATGAAAATACATAGCTAAGCTGTATCAGTAAAATCCGTAAACTAATCGAACTGCAGAGGCAGAATGGTACACCATCGTAAATCTTCCGTTAACTGGTCTAAATATCACTCATAATTTCCGTCCTTCTCAACACAGTGTTTCGAGATAAAGATAAATCTTTAATTTCTGAAAGTACTTCTGATTTATTTTTAAAATCACTGAAAAGAACTTCTCCCGCTACACAGAAAGCCTCTTTGGTGAGTTCTCCGTCTTTAAATGGTTTGTTTCGTTTCATAAATACTTCAGTAATCTTAAATGATGCTTATGGAATCGCTTTTGACTTACTGTTAGTCTCTGTGAATGTAGACTGCTGGGTGCTCATATTCGAATTAAGTTCACGAACTTTAGTATTTCGAAGTTCACTACCAGTTCCCTTTCTTAGACAACGCAACACTGGAGTCACAAATAAGGCAAACACACTTATTTTTAACCATAATAAAAACTCTTGCTCCCATTCATTGTGATGTTTTTAGTTTCGTACTACTACCGCCTGTTGCACTCATATTGGTCAGAATGTGCGGAATAACGCAGAACTCGGAATGGCACACACACAGAAAAAACGGCAACAATACACTCCACTGAGCAGTAACTCCATTGCAAAGCTATCTCTCAGCGCCGAACCTCCGACGCACATGCGCAGTGCTGGAGAGCTGCAGCCAAGAAAATGGGGAAAGTTTCGGCACAGCCGCCGCCCAGTTGTAACCATTTCTTAGAGCACTGGAAAACAAGAAAATCCGTTGCGTTTCCAAAGGCCTGGAACTCACATTTCAGTTCCCTTCCGAAATGCAACCATACTAAAATTTCGCAATGAATACGATTTTTCGCTTTGTGGTCAACGTTTTGGCCATCCCTGGTATAAATGATGTAAGAACATGGAAGAACAACAAGTGATAAAATAAGTAGTTACGTTGGCAAAATAGATGTTATGCTTTACAGCAGGAGAGAGTGATCGCCAAATGATCATTTGGCACTGAATATTAGAGGGCATTTTTAATAATAATGAATAAAGTGATATTAAAATTTTCCGTAAAATTCAGTGCATTTTCTGTGTTTTTCTTTATAAGGAAGTTTAAACGCCATCGGGAACAATCGATTGGCTATAAACTGTAGCCCCTTTCAAATTTAACGACACTTGTTCTAGGGGAGGATGAGAAGAAGTAACTAAAAATATATTCAGGCCTCACCTGGATTCGAACCTAGTCCCATTTCGAACGAAAGTTCAGAAGACAGCTCTTACACCACTGCGCATCCTGAGAGTCTATAGTGTTTTGAAGATGGTTGAATTTTATTTCTTTTTTGTGTACACAAACGGAAAAAAAGTCATAATGTCACTGTTTGGAGCTTCTTTTGTATATATTGTTGCGACCTTTTGGTCTTCAGATATCAGGTTGCCAAATTAATTCCGGACTGCGATTCGAATCACTGGATCCGCCAACAGCTCGTTAGCCAATTAGCTGGCACAGTACACCAATAAACCAATGGAGGCACAGTATAACAATTAAAACAGGGATTTAATATATAAATGCATAAATTACACCTTATACTTAATTGAATAACACAAGCTATAACTACCGGCCAACTTTGGCCCCCTTCGGTGTTTCAGAAAATATGTCCTAACGAAAAGTCTGTTCGTTCACAATGGACCGCAAATAAAAGTATTGGTAAAAAGTACTTACATAGGTCCCTGAATATCCACAGTATGGATGACACTAATAACACAAACACTCACGCGGATAATTTGATCTTAACTTCCATCACCGCTCCTTCTTTGCTGTGGCAAAAACGATGTCGTTCCCCGGTCACTGGAGGTACGTAATTAGACACACGCACACAAGGTTTTTCTCCCCTACTCGACACGAAGAGGCTATGCTGGGGGTCCTCCGTGGTTCTTGGTTTCAGGCGTTTCTCCTCGCTGCTCTCTCTCTCTCTCTCTCTCTGTGGATTTCAAATGAACTGGCTCCTTACGGCAGGTATCGATGGTGCGGCAAGGTGAAGAAGGTTCCCAGGCAGATCTGTTGCTGGTTAGTCATCAGCTTATGTTTTTCAGCTGGCTTCACTTCTTATGCTCAGAATTTCAAGAGCACACAGACGGAAAGCATTTTCTAGCACGCGGAAAAATCGAGGCCCAGTTCTCTCGGCTACCACGGTATCTGTCCTCCTCTCAACAACAATTTCCCGTCTCCAAGAAATTGGTAAACGTTGAATTCTAACACTTAAATCCGCGACATATTTATTATATCATCATCATCATCATCATTGTCAACCATTATCAATCCACTGCTGGACGAAGGTCTCCCCAAGTTTCCTCCACAACGGTCTGTCTTGTGCCAGTCTCCTCCATGTCACTCCCGCATATTTACGAATTTCATCCACCCATCTCCCATGTGGTCTTTTTCTGGGTCTTTTCCTGTCCCTTGGAATCCAATCTAAAATCTCGGCTGTCCATCTATGGTCTGTCCTTCTGGCAGTATGTCCAGCCCATTGCCATTTCAGGGATTTAACTCTGATCATGATGTCTTCCACTCTCGCCATTTTTCGGATCCACGAGTTCCTCTTTCTTATCTCTCCTGGTTATACCAAGCATGCACCTCTCCATGCTGCTTTGAGTTGTCTGCAGCCTTTGTATGTCTCTTTTAGTTAAGGTCCACGTCTCTGCACCATACGTAAGCACTGGAAGGATGCATTGATCAAACACTTTTCTTTTAAGACATAATGGCATATTGCTCTTGAAAATTATGCTGTTTCTTCCAAAAGCTCTCCAGGCAAGTTTTGTACGCCGATTAATTTCTTCATCAATGTGACCCTCACTTGATATCTGCTGTCCAAGATAAACGTACGTATCTGTTATCTCCAGTTTTTCTCCATCAATCGATAAATCTTCATTTCTTGTAAAAGCATTGAACATCACTTTTGTCTTCTGAAAGTTCATTTTTAATCCCACTTCTTTACTCTTGTCAGCAAGTTCCTGGATCATACTCTGCAGCTCTGATGGGGTAGTTGCAAAAATGACTACGTCATCAGCAAAACGAAGGTGGGTTAGATAATCTCCATTAATCTTTATCCCTTTGTTTTCCCAGTTCAGTGATTGAAAGACATTTTCCAATGTGGCATTAAAGAGCTTCGGAGATATGGTGTCACCTTGTCTCACTCCTTTCAATTTTTATGTGTGTTGTATTTTCAAACAGCCGAATCTTTTGCACTTGCATTTTCATAGATGTTATTAATAATATTAATGTATGCATCTTCAATACCGCAGGATTTCAGAGCCGTGGTAACTGCTGATGGTTTCACCGAATCAAAGGCTTTTTCATAATCGATAAAAGCCATGCACAATGGAAGTTCATATTCCCTCGCTCTTTCAATTAGTTCTCTCAGTACGTGGATATGATCTATTGTGCTGTAGCCACTCCTGAATCCAGCTTGTTCTCTCGGTTGAGCCATGTCCAGTGTTACCTTCAAGCGGTGTGAAAGAACTTTAGTGAAGATTTTATAAACCACTGATAGGAGGCTGATAGGTCTGTAGTTCCTGAGATCCTCAATGTCACCTTTTTTATGTAGCAGGATCATTGTAGCATTGTTCCAATCCTCAGGAATCTTCCCTTCATTAAGGCATCGAGTAAAAATTTGGGCGAGTACTGTTTCAATTTCTCCACTTGCTTCTTGTATGATGTCTATAGTAATTCCATCTTCTCCTGGAGCTTTCCCCCGCTTCATGTTCTTGATTGCATGAGCAACTTCTGCTGGGAGGACTGGAAGAACTCTGGTACCTTTCATGATGTCTGGAGTGCATATATCATCCCTTTCATATAGTTTGGAGTAGAAATCTTTCACTCTTGTAAAAAAATTTCGCCTCTATTTCTTGTTATAGAACCATCTTCTTTTCTCAGAGCCATAATCTGTTTTCTTCCCTTACTGAGATGTCCCTTTGCTATCTTTAGGCTTTGGTTGTTTTCAATTGCTTTCCTCACTAGCTCACAGTTGAATTTCCTTACGTCTTCAGTGATACTTTTTCGTGCTGTCTTGCATAGCTCTATATATTCCACTTTGGAAGTCACATCTTCTTTAGTTGTCCTCATCTCTCTTCTTTTTTGCATCAACATTTTGGTTTTTCCTGATAATTTGTTTACATGCAACTTGTTCTTAGACCCAGCTAATTTTGTTGCTGTTTCCATAAGAGCTTTGGTTACTTTTCTGTTAACTTCAGAAATATCCACTTCTTCCGATGTTAGGCCTTCTAAAGCAGAGAATCTGTTCTTCAGTTCCAACTTGAAAGTATTATGGTGTTTTTTAAGGTTGGTTATGTCAATACATTTTGTTTGTCTTATGAGCTTGCCACGTTCCAGTTTAGTGTTGAGGTGCATCTTACATCTCACCAATCTATGGTCACTACCTGTGTTGAACTTGTTTAGCACACTGCAGTCTTCGATGACGAATTTTTTGTTACACATAATAAAATCAATTTCACTTGTCGTCCCAATTGGATGTCTCCATGTCCATTTCCTGTGTGGCTTTTTCTTGAAAAAGGAATTCAAGATGAAAAATCCTTCTGCCTCTGCAAACTCAACGAGAGTATTTCCACGCTGGTTTCTGTTGCCGTGACCGAATTTACCTACTGAAGTTTCATTCTGTTGCCGGTGCCCTATTTTTGCATTGAAATCTCCCATAATTATCTTCAAGTGCTGCTTACCTTTATTATTTAGATGACGAATTTCCTCATAAAATTCTTCAATTTCTTCTTCAGGATGACTTGTGGTGGGTGCATAAGTTTGAATAATCTGAGCCTGGTATCTTCTCGATAGTTGGATAACGAGTCGTGCAGCTCTGTCAGAGGAACTTTCAACTTCTACCACTTTATCCTTCAGTTTCTTGTTTATTATAAATCCAACACCACTAGTTCTGCCAGTATCTGTCCCACGATAATAGAAGAGATGTCCACTTTTCAGTTCAATGAGATCTTCTCCTTTTCTCCTTACCTCACTCAGCCCGACGATGTCCCACTTGATCCTTTGTAGTTCCTCTTCCAATTCAAGAAGCCTTGAATCAGAAGATAGGGAGCGTCCGTTGTACGTTGCCAAGGTCAGCATCAAATGGCAGCCTAGTCCGGTCCTCCGGGGATTCTTAGCACCCTCTGCCTTCATGTCGCACTGGCCGCTGCCTTGGCCAGGTACATTCCAGCTGCCGGAGACTGAGGGCCAAGATTTAAGTTGTAGAGTCATTTTGGAGGTGTTTGGCCATAACTCACCACGCTGGCCAAGCGGGTTGGTGAGTGTGGGATAGCATTTCCTCTGATCCCGATGGTATAGTTATACCGCTATTTGCGGTCGTCAGAGCCCCTTTAGTGGGAACAGGATGCACCACGAGAAGGCGGGGTTGACATTTGTCAAGGAGAGGCTGTGATGTTACGCATCACCTGACCTTACATCCCATTTATTATATACCGCTCTTTAAATCCAAGAGCTTTCCCATTGTTTCGCGCGAGGCACAGACAAAAGCTTCAAACGCTTTTGTCGTTCAAACATTTTTGAGTCATGGGAAATAGCTTTTAAACTCTGACCCGTCCCATTTCCGTTTATGGGCTCTTTGTTCTCGTGGCAAACACCTGCAACTCGCCATTTGAATTCAAAGTGCCAGCAGATCTCTTCTTAATATACCGCCCCTCGCAAGTGATTAAACTATAACTCTGTTAATTAAAACCCCCATTTAATTTTCAATGACCGTTAATTAGCCACGCCTCTCGCCAATTAATTATGCAAGGGGGAGGGGTCGTCGTAATATTATATATCGTGTCCTTTACTGCTTTGTGAAAAATGAGACTTAAAAATGAAAATGAGAAATATCTCCGGTATTAAAAACTGAAGACATATCTCACAAATGCATATTGGATTTCTCTTTTAAATGTTTGCCCGATAATCGTACATAACGACTTGGATATATATATATATTTCTCTTTTTTTCTTTCCAGCTGCGTCATGCAACATTTACAACATTAGAAATTTTAAAAATCAGACAATCATATCAACATTTGTAATGTTGTCAGGAAAATGCACGTTAACTTCGCTATCATGTTGCAGAACGATCTTGTTTAAAACAAAACTATGCCTTTACTAAGAAGATTGCCTTAAATTTTGTTAACTGATATTAATCATAATTCATGTATCAACTAAATTTACGGAATTTTTAGATAGTAAATTATGGTTATTTGTCTCTCATCTAGTTTTATTTCTTAGAAATGTGTGTACCCACATGTAGCAGTGTCGTGATGTTGACGTCATTTCCGCTCTGTGATTCTACAGAAAAACAATTGGAAAGAGAAGATTACAAATATGCGAGATATATACTTTTAAAAAATCAAATTTATTTACGGGGGAATTACAGCGTATTGAGGATTATCACAGTACCAATTCTTAGGTCAATATATCTTTCAAAGTATGAGTATCTTCAATATATGATAAGAGTTCTGTATGAGCAATCGTTCTGTATTTGAAAAATTTCTTCTAGACTTCGTGGTCCAAGTTTCCATTTTATAATTTAACACTTAATTTTCTGTGCAAACAATCTATATCAAATGCGATCATTGAGGCTCAAATTGGCTCAGTTCTTCCTGTATCGGGACATCAATTGCATTAAACATTCAGTAGATAAAATTTCATTTTTTTTAATATTTACCGGGAATAAATCGGGAAGCAAACCAAGAATACACTTAAAACACATCTTGAAATTCAACCTATTAAAAGGTGTGTCAAACGATCAACTCTTTCATTAGTGAAATTAAATTGTTCAAAAAAGTTTTTTATATATATTATTTTACTCAAATTAAACTGAAAACCATAAAGCGTTTGGTAGCGAAACATTGATATATGGTTTTAACATTCAATTTACGTCATGTTTTCAGATAAAAAAAATAATTTAAAATTCAGAATACTTTACACTAACTACGGAATGATCATTCTTTTTAAAATAAAAGGAGAAAGAAAGCAGTTTGATTCGCAATGTTTTGCAGGGCAAAAGTGTGAATTTTTTTGGAATCACGAATGGAAAACGGGATAACACCATATCATAAAAATACAATTTTGAATTCGAGAATCCGCTTTTGGAGTAAATATGACATGGATGGTAAGTCAGATTATACCAGAAAACTTGAAAATTTCGTCGTTCTGAAGCGAGAGTCGAACCCGTGTCTTTCGGATAGCGGCCGAGTATTCTAACCACTACACCACCCCGAACGACTAAAATTTCGTCGACCCGCACCAGGACGAGGAAAGTTACAAGTTTTCGGATATAACCTGATTTACCATTTATGCCATATTTACACCAAAAAGCTGATTATCACCTTCAAAATTTGATTTGTATCATATGGTGTAATCCTGAATTCCATTTATGATTTATCTGCTCCTCCGTTCATTCATGGGATAGAATTCGTATCCTCCAAATTCTCTAAACACGAATGGCGATTGCTTCGACTAGCGAATTTTGTGATGGTTATATTGAAATTAACCAGAAACTTCAGACTTGTTAGTTCTGGAGGTTGTAGTAGTTATCATATCCGCGCGCTATCCGAGAGACTCGGGTTCAATTTCCGCCCCAGGAGGAAGAAATATATTTAAGTTCTCGGATATTTTTTGATTTAACATTGATGTCATACTTAATTAAACATTTATTGATCTAGATCAAACCTTACAAAAGACCTTTCGGATCGTTAAATACTTTCCATCTTCATGTGTTACCAGGGCTGGTAATACACAATATATACACATATATACAAAACAGGAGCAGCCTTCAACATATTTGGCGTGGTTGCTGTGATGAGTCAATATAATCAGAACTTTGATTGGATATTGTAGTTGTTGGCGTCAAAGAGCTGTTTGTATCAAAATTCTTCAGGAAACAATTGTGGGTAAAATCGGGAATTACCGATTTCCAAGGAAGCGGTATTAGTTTCGGTGTGTTATCGTTACACACCCTACCCCCAAAAGAATGAATTAAATTCTGTGAACCTTAGGTGTGATCTGGACATTGTAATAAAAATCATGTTACTTAATTTTTCCTACGTGTAATAAAAAACAAGTGAATAAGCACACGTATCGAATTAAAATAACATTTTACAAGCATATCGATCTTTAATCAAAGACAATGCGAAATATTATTTTTCCCCTAATCAGCGGTCAGATAAACAGCTGCAGAGTATGATCCAGCAACTTGCTGACAAGAGTAAAGGCCAGGGATTAAAAATGAACTTTCAGAAGACAAAAGTGAAGTACGGTGCTTTTACAAGAAATGATGGTTTATTGATTGATGGAGAAAAGCTGAAGATAACAGATGCGTACGTTTATCTTGGACAGCAGATATCAAGTGAGGGTCACATTGATGAAGAATTAATCAGCGTATAAAACTTGCCTGGGGAGCTTTTGGAAGAAACAGCATAATTTTTAAGAGCAATATGCCATTATTTCTTAAAAGAAAAGTGTTTGATCAATGCATCCTTCCAGTGCTTACGTATGGTGCAGAGACGTGGACCTTAACTAAAAGAGGCATACAAAGGCTGCAGACAACTCAAAGTGGCATGGAGAGGTGCATGCGTGGTGTAACCAGGAGAGATAAGAAGAGGAACTCGTGGATCCGAAAAATGACAAGGGTGGAAGATATCATGGTCAGAGTAAAATCCCTGAAATGGCAATGTGCTGGATATACTGCCAGAAGGACAACCCATAGATGGACAGTCGAAATTTTAGATTGGATTCCAAAAGACAAGAAAAGATCCAGAAGAAAACCACATGGAAGATGAGTGGATGAAATTCGAAAGTATGCGGGAGTAACAGGGAGCAGACTGGCACAAGACAAACCGTTGTGGAAGAAGCTTGGAGAGACCTTCGTCCAGCAGTGGATTGATATTGGCTGACAATGTTGATGATGATGATCGTTATTTCACGTTTCCGAGCAATATTTTCCAAACCATGCATCATATTGGCATTTTCTGATTGCTTTAAAATGAGAAAAGTTACTTGGAAATGAAAAGGTGTCGAAATTTTAAAAGCATGTCTTGGCAATAGAGGACATTGTTCTGTATGTATCCATCACAGAGTATACTTTACATTTTGGATGTGTCTCTTACTGGTGGAATGTGAACGAGAATACCATCTCAAAAACCTTGGGTGTCTGACTAACTGGCGGCATGCTTTCCCCGATGTAATACCAAAAACGTGGGACAAATTGTCTGATTTGAAAATTTATTCAACAATTATGGATAAAGTAAATTAGGAACTTCAACATACTACTTAAACTTCATCTACTTCGTCTTTCTAGAAGCAAGAAAGTCATCTGTGTACTTTCTGTTTCGTATCAGGGAATATATATGCGAAAGAACGACGTAGTTTTCAGCTTCTGTTTTGAAAATCTGAGAGCGAAATGAACTATATTCTGTAACGTAGCACTACAAAATGTAACTCTTTCCTGACAAGAAGGTACCTTATTCCTCTTGTAGTCTTTCGCTAGTGAATTGGGCCGGGAGCGAGCCACACGATGTACTTCGTTTCATTGGAACCATGCTTAACTTCGTTGCCGGGGCGTTTTGTTGATACTGCCGCACGTGTATTGACATCGTCGTTCTTGGAGGTCAATTTTGCGGTAAAAATCTTTAAAATGCATTTTAAAGATGAAACAGTTTTTCATCATGAGCTATTGAATTGCATACATTAAGATATGTTTTTCTCATTTTTTTGAAATTTTTAGCCGCTAAAGAACACATTTATTGAACGTTTAGGACGCTAAAGAACACATTTATTCATATTCGTTTCCATATAGATCTATCTCAAACGATAATTTGAGAATGTAGCTACCTTATATAACTTTTAGTATTTTATTTGTAAAAATAATATATTAATAATTTATATCTAATTCACACGTCAGGGAAGGGTAATGTCCAATTGTTTTAACATTTGCCTTTTGGTAGGCTTGGCAGCAAAAAAACAGTTCTGTATGCGTTTGCAACTAGGAAAGAGATGTCTTGAACTGAATTCAGTGAAGCATTTCCACTAAAGATCATGAATGCGAATTTGTTTCATCAAGACATTATATCCGAGTTGGTCCATATGAAGACCAAGTCCTTTAATGACGAGATCGGAACGATGAATACTTTATTTTCTTCAAAACAGAAGTCAACTGCACTTTCTAAATAGATTATCTTGTTTTATAATTCAAAAGATTTTTGCATTATTATAAGTTTTAGGGACATATTGTTTTTGTAGTTAACCCAAGGATGTGGTTCTAGTTTTCCTAAGCCGCAAAGGTAATTCTTCCTGATGTGTTGTGCTGTAAAAAACAATAGGTTGAGACGTCTGTGCTATTTAATTTACGTCGTTTTTGCATGTCTTTTTTCTTGTCCCATGCGTTTTTTTAACTGTGAGCGAGTTTTCATGTATTGTAAGGGAGTTTGCATGTTTATACTTCTTACTGAAGCATTTTCGACTATTCGTTTTCCATTTCTTTCTTTTTTCTAGTTTCAAACAAATATCTTCATTTATGAACCTAAATTCCATTACGTGCCTTACAGTCCATAGTTGTTTTGAAGCGCATTGTTGGTGTGTCAATTCATTTTCTTTGTGGACACACTGATGAATCCTAACCATATCGCGATTCTTCCAACTATAACTCCATCGGTAGGTGAAACATCTGTCTTTATTCATTAATGTACATCATTCTACACATATTATATTGCACATTGTTTCAAACACTCTAAATGTTAAAAACACAATATACATGCCGATAATTTTCTTTTACCATCGATGTTCAGATGTAGCTGTTGCACCACCAGTTAAAATTTGAAGTTTAAAAATATTTCACCATTGAAATCTAATAAAAATTTTAAAATCACGCCATTTTTAAGATCACTGCTATTCCACGATCAAACTCCGATTAAAATATCGTTAAAGCTTTTCAACGTTTTGAAAGCGGTCTGCAGAAATATTACCACCTGCTAGACGATGATGTAGACTGACTATGTGCGTTAGATGATTTCACTGTGGGGTCTATTTATGTGTGCGAACAACCAAATGATCACGTGCTTCTTCTTACCGATTCAGGGTTCTCTCCTTTTTGATACTCTGCTGCCATCTACACTTTTATTTGGTGTTTATTGCTCTTGTTTCCTTCATTTCCTTTTGTCCTATTTTTCTTTTTCCAAAGTTGTTCTTTATATTTCCTTTCCCTTTTAATCAATGCATTCCTAGGTTCCGCTATGATAATTCGTTCACTATTGTTACAGGATCTGAGTTTATTTTTTTCTATGGTAACATCCTTGTAGTACCTAAACTCCCATTATCCTTATATCTACTCTTGATTTGAATATCTTCAAATTAATATATGCATATTTTTGGCTAATTTCAAAGCATCATGAAATAATTTTGTATGAGGAATCGCATAGTTGTTGTTTTTTTTTCTGTGTATTTCAATAGTTCAGAATTTCGATGAAACAGATTTCGGAAATTTTCCTTTCTTTTCCAAACAAAGAGCATGAATTTACTTGTGTCACGGAGATAAGATATCAGCCTGATTGTTTCAGATTTTTGTCTTTTTGTTTGTCTAGGACGACCACCAATTTTAAAATTTTCATTTTATGCACAACGCTCCATTTCTCTTTGTTGTATAAATCTTGGAAGGTCTAACAGACACACAAATTGTACCTGTTGTTGGAACGAAGTTTTTTTTTTTTTTTTTTTTTTTTTTTTTGATTGGAGGTTTAACGACCGCCGTGAGCAACTCAATGGGCTATAAGCAGTCGCCCGTCCCTAATTTAGGGTCACTGGTTCCAGGGAAGGGAGAGAGCCAGTGCCGTAAGACAAACACAACATCCATGCCTGACCGGGATTCGAACCCGGACCCCTTACGGACGAATGATCAGAGGCCAACGCCTTAGACCACTGCGCCACCGGGGCGGCGGAACGAAGTTGACCTGAAAACCTTATATTTTATTACCTTAACGTAATTAGAAATATAAGCTCCATGTACATATATATGACATAAGTAAATATACACCTTATTTGTTGATAATATTTTTTTTCTCTATTAATGGAATGGAGGAAGCTGAGTTGTAGCTTTATTTAATATCTGGTAGCCATATTCGTTGCACAACTTAGAGCTTTCACCCTGTCCGGTATTGCGGAAATGAGATCAGTAATAATGCTTTGTGGAATTTGAGCCAACGATTCATGTAAAAAAACTAGCAGGTGTGTATTATTTGGTTTCTGTATCACCGTCGTAATTTTCCATTCAATATGGCCCACAGCTGTTTAATTTGGCCCATATCAGGGATCTGGATTGGCCACGAAACTTTGCTTTACAATGCAGATGTAAAGGAATCTTTATTTCATTACATCTGCATGAATCTTTATTTCATGTATCATGAAATAAAGATTCCTTTACATTTTTACAATGCAGTATTATATTTATACCTGCATTCCATTTCCTTTATTTTCTTTATTTCATGATACATGCCACGTTGTTTGACAATTTGATGCCACGAGACATTATGTCATATTCATATTTGATATCTTTATTTTCACGTAACACTTTATTTAAATTTATTCCTTCTCCTGTATCTGATGATGGGTTCTAGGGAAACCCGAAAGTTCTTATATACAATAAAATCTTTAAATTCCGCCAACGAATTTAAATTTGTATTGTGCATGACTCTTGTTTTTTAAGATCGTGCATTGAAGGCAACTACCTCGATTACTTTGGATTACCAATCTTATAATTTGATATTTGTCTTCAATGTGTAAAGAAATGGATTAAAGAAGGCAATCGATAGGACTAAGTTTTCAAGTTCTCACTTGCCTGGGTGTCTCGTACGTGCACAATTAAAACCTATGGTTTCAAGTGTTGCTAATATAGATGTTAAGCAACAGGACCCAGCCAAGGAGATTTTGTAAAAAACACTTCTGAAAAATGATGAAACAAAGTGCGGTGTGTTCGAATAATCCGGGAAAATCTCTGTTAAAACATAAGCCTACTTAAAGGTATAAATATTGTTCAAATTTAAAAACAGCCTATTACAAAACCTAGAAAACTTTTATATATTAGACTTTTCTTCTGTACATAAAACTGAAAGAAATGCTATATTCTTATCGTTGCAAAGAAATAATTTATCGAATACTTCAATATATCAGAAATGTGTAAAATACTGAATTTTCGAAATTTAAGAGAACAAATATCTGTAGCATTCTAAACAAATCATACCCATCGTGAAATAGAAATAAATTAAAAAAATCGCCCCGAATATTATGTTTTAACAGAAAGGTATCTATCACATTACATAAACGAACATGAAATAATCGATAAAATTTCCAAACTACTTTAGGATTTTCTAAAAATCTTGCACAAAATTCGACAACACAGTGTCAAATCTGCAGGATTAATATCGGATAGTACTTTAGAAAACATAATTTTTCCGAATTTTCCATTTTAAAAATTTTCTGAGAGCGGAAACCAATGTAACATCGATTTGGTCATTGATCGAGCATCCTGATTAGAAGTCAAAAAATTGAATCACAAAGCAGATACTATTTTACGGTACGTTAGAAGAAAATTTGGAGAGTAGCAAATAAGGTAATCACTCGAGGATCGTGGTTAAAATTCTGGAAAGTGATTCACAAAACAGCTACTGTTTCACCAAAAGTTAATTAGATTGAAATTTGGAAAGTAGCCCCGATAATGTCCTTAATCGAGGATTCTGGTTAAAAATCTAGAAAATGATTCTAAAAAAAGCTATTGTTTTACGTCAAGTTATTTAGAAGGAAATTTGGAAGTAGGAACTATGGTAACGACTCGAGTATCGTGGTTACAAATCTAGAAAGTTATTCACAAAACAGCTACTGTTTTACTGATTGTTAATTAGGGAAAATTTAAAGCAGAAAATAAACGGATTCCATCTGTTTTCGACTTGGAATGACAGGTTTTTCGCATTAACAGGTATCAACAAACTCTGTTGCACCCATTTCACTCAGGAAAAATATTGTGCAACTAAATGTAGCTCCTTAATTAAAATAAATAGTTTCCGAATATACCTGTTGGCAAATGATGAACAAATATACCTGATCTAAGGATTAAACTTTGCTTTCAGACAGCGATCGCAATTATAGCAGTTGTTGTATGATTTACATTCCCGGTAGTGCTGTACACTGAGAATCAACTGTGATAAACACAGCTACACTGCTGACATTTTTACAACTAGCTACCCTCCACCTTTTTGATGATTTCGACAAAATAATACCAAATATTGGAATATATCGAAATTAAATTTTGGATGGTTAGGTATAAAACCCGAAGTTAACATTTTATTACTAAAATATTCCAGTCATTAAGGGTCCTCACTGCTTTCGGGTGGCTTTAGAGCATGCCTAATAAATAGATAGGGGACCATATTTTCCATTTTACGCAGTCGAGTCACATTATTTTGCCAACCTCCCACGTTTAAGGTAAACAGCGCGTAGCCAATGAAATAAGGCACGTGTCGCGATCTGGCGCAAAGGGCATACAAGGTGTTGTGTAGGCAATCTGCAAACGTATCACTCTTTGCTGCCATGAATAAAAAGGGAGATTTACCTGATTTGCAAAAAGGGATGATCATCACCTTTCGGGACAAGGGTGGAAGTATTTCTGAAACAACGCAGTTTGTGAACTGTTCGCGTGCTGCTTTGGCTAAAGTGCATACGGATTGGTGAAATGGCACCAGTGCGAATGGGCAACGTGGGAACTACGGAGTACAATGTGCCATTGATGTGATAGCTGAAAATCGGCTGCGGAGGTGCGTAACGACCGATCGACGCGCTACAGTGGAGCAACTCACTGGGCGAATGGCCAGGGGCTACCTGAAGTGTGTCTAACAGGACAGTTCATCGAACCGTGCTGCGTATGGGGTCCTGATGCAGACGGATAATCACTGCACCTATGCTAATGAAGGTGCATCTGTAGAAAATTCTTACATTTGCACGGAAGTATCCAAATGTGACCTCCGCTGATTGCAAATAATTGAATTCTCCGATAAGTCAGTTTTCTGATTCATGGAACGGAAGGACGTTGGCGTATAACGCCAGAAACAACGGAGAACAAACGCTCTTCAAACATTGCTAGCAAAACCCAATAGAACATCTGTGGGACCACCTCGATCGTATTGTTCGCTCTAGGGATCCTCCACCACTCATTAGATTTCTAACAGTATCCTCCAGCAGCTGTCTTATGCACTGCAGTCCGCATGACTCCACATACCAGTGAACACCTTCCAGCATTTCATTGAGTCACTCCTAGTCCGTCTACCTGCTGTCCGCGCTGCACACTTCGGTTACTCTGGATATTTGCTGGTGGTCACAATAATGTGACTCGACCGTGTATATCACCGCGAAACTATCTATATTGATTAAAACGAAAGGGATTTTCCAAGTGTGTATCAGACTTGCTAATGTATGCGTACTGGGTTACACTTTCAAAAATACCCTGATAGGCGTTCCAGTAGGAGCATTATAAGTGATATAATATTTTCTAATGAAATATGTATGCCCTGTAAAAAATCCAAAATCCTCGTTGAATTGTGAAATGAGATGGGTATGATGTTCAAAGTGATGTTTTCAAAGTCTAAAAATGACTATGCACCAATTCGTCGCAAACGCCAAATCGCGGCGTTCTCGATTATTAATTGCGATTGAATATTTTACAGAAAAGCATAAAGCACGTGTTGTCCGTCTGTTCTTCACTCTCTCTTGCAAGAACAACACTTCTACTTCAAAACTTGCATTTGATGAAATTGCAGCTTTTCTTATGGACGAAAAGAAATGTATGTGATTTCAGACGTCAGTCTTTTCGTTCTTCAATCGTTGTTCCATCTGTCAGCACCCGTCTTTCTATGTGCACTACTAATATGTAGGGGTGATATTGTCTTTTTAGATTTTCCCACTGAATATACTGTTAGACTCATAACACATCTGTCATGGGTGACGAAGTCCTCGTTATTAAAAAGTATGAAATATTCTAAAGGAAAAAAACTTCCCCTTTAATCAAATCGTAATGGATCATATTTTAAAACAACAAAACAGAGGAAACCGGTACATTGGTTCTACTCCATACAGTAATAACCAGTACCTTCAATGTAAAAAAAATGTTCTGCAGCGAGAAAGCACTGCGGGTCTAAACCATGTGGATTATCATCAGGATTATAGTTTTCAGATATTTTAAGATCTGCGATTTTATTCCTGTGAAAGTATAAAAAATACGCGAAAATAAAACTAGTTCACTAAAATAAAACTAGCTCACTCGTGAAGACCATAACTCTCATCTTGGTGGAAACTGCCTGAAAGGTAAATCATAAAACTGGCAGAACTGCAGCAAGTGCTTGAAATCAGCGTTTTACCCATAATATCACGGTTATAAATTCAATATATGGCACCAGTTGGATTCAGATAATTCTTGATTTCATCAAGAAAATAAATTCAACATCACAATAATTTTCCTGAACGAAATGTTATCAATACATTTTGTTCCAACCTGCTAATGGGACTGAATCCATGTCAGCCTCAGTCGAAGCATATTGAGTCCATTAGTTTTCTCTTTTTCATTTTCACCTTTTAAATTTTGCTAAAACCTTACCAGTCTTCTGAATCACTTTCTGGATTTCTAACCACAATCTTATAATAGTGACAATATTTATGCTGCATTTTTGTCGGTCTTACATATCTTTCAAAATAGAGAGCGCAGAAAAATTACGTTTCCTACATAATTATCCGATTTTATTCCGATCTCTTTCGACACTGAGTTTCAGAATTTTTCACAACAGGGTGTTTTGAATATCTAAAGCTGCTGTGAAATTTAATCTATTACTCCATGTGTGTTCAAGCCTTGTGAGTGACATATTTTCTTTAATATCCGTCATAATTTTTCCACCCCTTTCGACTGCCACATGGACATGATTTGCTTGAAATGTTAGACACTTTATGTTCTGAAATTATGAACATTATATATTTTTAAAACATAACTGCAGTATTAAAGTATTCCATAAAAGCAATATATTTCTATCCAGATTTAATACTATTTTATTTACAGTATTAATAACAAGGGATGTAAGGTCAGGTGATGCGTAACATCACAGCCTCTCCTTGACAAATGTCAACCCCGCCTTCTCGTGGTGCATATTGTTCCCACTAAAGGGGCTCTGACGACCGCCAATAGCGGTATAACTATACCATCAGGATCAGAGGAAATGCTAGCCCACACTCACCAACCCGCCTGGCCAGCGTGGTGAGTTATGGCCAAACACCTCCAAAATGACTCTACAACTTAAATCTTGGCCCACAGTCTCCTGCAGCTGGAATGTACCTGGCCAAGGCAGCGGCCAGTGCGACATGAAGGCAGAGGGTGCTAAAAATCCCCGGAGGACCGGACTAGGCTGTCATTTGATGCTGACCTTGGATACGTATAATGGATGCTCCCTATCTTCTGATTCAAGGCTTCTTGAATTGGAAGGGGAACTACAAAGGATCAAGTGGGACATCGTCGGGCTAAGTGAGGTAAGGAGAAAAGGAGAAGATCTCATTGAACTGAAAAGTGAACATCTCTTCTATTATCGTGGGAAAGATACTGGCAGAACTAGTGGTGTTGGATTTATAATAAACAAGAGACTGAAGGATAAAGTGGTAGAAGTTGATAGTTCCTCTGACAGAGCTGCACGACTCGCTATCCAACTCTCGAGAAGATACCAAGCTCAGATTATTCAAACTTATGCACCCACCACAAGTCATCCTGAAGAAGAAATTGAAGAATTTTATGAGGAAATTCGTCATCTAAATAAAAAAGGTAAGCAGCACTTGAAGATAATTATGGGAGATTTCAATGCAAAAATAGAGCACCGGCAACAGAATGAAACTTCAGTAGGTAAATTCGGTCACGGCAACAGAAACCAGCGTGGAAATATTCTCTTTGAATTTGCAGAGGCAAAAGGATTTTTCATCTTGAACTCCCTTTTCAAGAAAAAGCCACAAAGGAAATGGACATGGAGACATACAATTGGGACGACAAGTGAAATTGATTTTATTATGTGTAACAAAAATTTCGTCATCGAAGACTGCAGTGTGCTGAACAAGTTCAACACAGGTAGTGACCATAGATTGGTGAGATGTAAGATGCACCTCAACACTAAACTTGAACGTGGCAAGCTCATAAGACAAACAAAATCTATTGACATAACCAACCTTAAAAAACACCATAATACCTTCAAGTTGGAACTGAAGAACAGGTTCTTTGCTTTAGAAAGCCTAACATCGGAAGAAGTGGACATCTCTGAAGTTAACAGAAAAGTAACCAAAGCTTTTATTTAAACAGCAACAATATTAGCTGGGTCTAGGAACAAGTTGCATGTGAACAAATTATCAGGAAAAACCAAAATGTTGATGCAAAAAAGAAGAGAGATGAGGACAACTAAAGAAGATGTGACTTCCAAAGTGGAATATATAGAGCTATGCAAGACAGCACGAAAAAGTATCACTGAAGACGTAAGGAAATTCAACTGTGAGCTAGTGAGAAAAGCAATTGAAAACAACCAAAGCCTTAAGATAGCAAAGGGACATCTCAGTAAGGGAAGAAAACAGATTATGGCTCTGAGAAAAGAAGATGGTTCTGTAACAAGAAATAGAGGCGAAATTTTGACAAGAGTGAAAGATTTCTACTCCAAATTATATGAAAGGGATGATACATGTACTCCAGACATCATGAAAGGTACCAGAGTTCTTCCAGTCCTCCCAGCAGAAGTTACTCATGCAATCAAGAACATGAAACGGGGGAAAGCTCCAGGAGAAGATGGAATTACTGTAGACATCATACAAGAAGCAAGTTTAGAAATTGAAACAGTACTCGCCCAAATTTTCACTAGATGCCTTAATGAAGGGAAGATTCCTGAGGATTGGAACAATGCTACAATGATCCTGCTACATACAAAAGGTGACATTGAGGATCTCAGGAACTACAGACCTATCAGCCTCTTATCAGTGGTTTATAAAATCTTCACTAAAGTTCTTTCACTCCGCTTGAAGGTAACACTGGACATGGCTCAACCGAGAGAACAAGCTGGATCCAGGAGTGGCTACAGCACAATACATCATATCCACGTACTGAGAGAACTAATTGAAAGAGCGAGGGAATATGAACTTCCATTGTGCATGGCTTTTATCGATTATGAAAAAACCTTTGATTCGGTGAAACCATCAGCAGTTACAACGGCTCTGAAATCCTGCGGTATTGAAGACGAATACATTAATATTATTAATAACATCTATGAAAATGCAAGTGCAAAGATTCGGCTGTTCGAAAATACAACACACATAAAAATTGGAAAGGGAGTGAGACAAGGTGACACCATATCTCCGAAGCTCCTTAATGCCACATTGGAAAATGTCTTTCAATCACTGAACTGGGAAAACGAAGGGATAAAGATTAATGGAGATTATCTAACCAACCTTCGTTTTGCTGATGACGTAGTCATTTTTGCAACTACCCCATCAGAGCTGCAGAGTATGATCCAGGAACTTGCTGACAAGAGTAAAGAAGTGGGATTAAAAGTGAACTTTCAGAAGACAAAAGTGATGTTCAATGCTTTTACAAGAAATGAAGATTTATCGATTGATGGAGAAAAGCTGGAGATAACAGATACGTATGTTTATCTTGGACAGCAGATATCAAGTGAGGGTCACATTCATGAAGAAATTAATCGACGTACAAAACTTTGCCTGGAGAGCTTTTGGAAGAAACAGCATAATTTTCAAGAGCAATATGCCATTATGTCTTAAAAGAAAAGTGTTTTATCAATGCATCCTTCCAGTGCTTACGTATGGTGCAGAGACGTGGACCTTAACTAAAAGAGACATACAAAGGCTGCAAACAACTCAAAGAAGCATGAAGAGGTGCATGCTTGGTATAACCAGGAGAGATAAGAAGAGGACCTCGTGGATCCTAAAAATGACGAGAGTGGATGACATCATGATCAGAGTTAAATCCCTGAAATGGCAATGGGCTGGACATACTGCCAGAAATACAGACCATAGATGGACATACGAAATTTTAGATTGGATTCCAAGGGACAGGAAAAGACCCAGAAAAAGACCACATGGGAGATGGGCGGATGAAATTCGAAAATATGCGGGAGTGACATGGAGGAGACTGGCACAAGACAGACCGTTGTGGAGGAAACTTGGGGAGACCTTCGTCCAGCAGTGGATTGATAATGGTTGACGATGATGATGATGATGATTAATAACAAAAAATAAATTTCTGTAAAAAGGGTGCACCTTTTCTCAAACTGAAAAATTCTGAAGATAAGTGCAAACTACGCCGTTTAATGGGCCTCCGTTTCTTATAGAGATTTGTGGAGTTTGTTCATAGGGGGCACATTCTAACTCATGATTCTAAAGTCTTTTCTGAAACATTATCTCTTGCTGGATGTTGTTGGTTAATTCCCGTATAGTCGAACAACTGAATGCATGTGTGTTATTGGTGTAAGTATTCCGGGAAACAGAAGTAAGTGAAAATTTATAAAATTTCATATCTCCTTAAAATCATTTTTTACACATTCAAAGCAAATGTCAAATTATGAGATAGTTGACATAATCTATCATACTATTGCTTTTGAGACAAAAACGGTGGACAAGAAATAAATTCTTATATATGAAAAACGATACCATTTCGCGAAGGCTTAATTACAATAACAAACTTTAATTTTAACTGAAAATATCTTTCCAAAGTAATGTAAATGTGGCGCTCTCGTCAAATAATGTTAACTTTTTAAAGATGTTTCTAGAAGTATTCCTTCCAATATTTATGATTCATAATTGCATTGTGACTAACGTAAGCTTCACACTTACTATGCTTCTAAACAAATCATATTTTGGAAAACTCTGCTACCCATTACTGGAAAAAAATATAAACATATCTATTTTAATAACCATTACAGTCACCAAATGTGAGTTTGGATATACACTGGGTGTGATTATAGCGTATTACTTAACCATGAGTATATTGAGGGATAGCCATTAGGATTTTTAAATACCTAATGATTATTTTACTGTGATTGAAGTAGTTGTAGAAATTTTAAACATTTCGGAGTCCTGTGATGTTGTTGTTTTAATAAACATGAAATTGTGACGACATGTGACAATGTGTGACCATGTGGACATAGGACTTGCTGCGTGGCGTAAAATTATGTTAGAAGGGTCCTTCTGAACTCAGAGACACCATTCACATATTACAATGATTCTGGGTTTCCATGATACATCATATTAACAAACTAATGTTCCAGATATATACACCGCCCAAGAGCTTGCTATGAAAACCAAACCCAGACCATTGGAACACTTCCACTAACTTGTACATTTAAAACTAGCTGGTGCACATCCATTGATTCGTTGGTGACAACATGTGATCTCCGAAACCGCAAGGTATTCTGATTATTTATCTGGATGGAATTATAGTGCATAATATAATTAGTGTAGATAAACAAGCCGTCTTCTACACGATGATTTAACACAAACATAATGTAATACTTTAACACAAACCTAATGTAATACTTTGATACAAACATAATGTAATACTTTAATACTAAGTGCAGATATATATCGTACCAGATCTTTCGAAACTGCAGAGAATTTCATCATCAGGTACATAATACATGAAGGAGAAAATTAGTTGAACAGGAACAAAACACCGTGATTTAAAAAACATGAACAAAGAATTAAACGCTGAAGGCGCGTGATATTACCAATTACTTTGCCGTGATATACATACACGATCATGCGACATTCAGGGGAGATTCATAGCACGTGCGTTTGCGTTTTTTGGCATATGACTAAATACGTATTGATTGTATTATACATATTTGTTCATATTTTGAACGCTGCTTTTTGGTTAAATTGTGGTTCGCGTTATTTCTCGATCAATTCTAGCAATGTTGGGTGGATAGAAATTGATGGATCGTCATTCCAGCATTTGGGTTTGTAAGAAAGAATAAGTAGACTTTGGGGTACAATAGAGATATACTTGTGTTCGAGGTTGGAAAGCAAATCTTGCTTTGTGCCCAGTCTGGATAGTGCGTGCCATTATTGATCAGACAGCATAGTGATAAGGAATTGGAATGGGTCATAATGTTGTATTTATATTCAAGTTCCTCGATTTTTTACATTTCGTGAAGTTGATCTGATGTATATCGAGTCCTCATTTTTGTTGCTGCAGTGCTAGCATTGTAGCCTCTCATGCCGGTAGTGCCATCACTGTCGAAATCGCTGATGTGACTAAGCCATTCTTAATTTTGTTCACATCTTCAATAAAACATGATTTCAAGTGCCTAAATTTCTACCGAGACACAAGACAGAAATAGGTATTTTGCCATCATAAAACGTGAAAAGCATTTTTGGTGCAGATTTTACTCCCCAACTAAAGTACACCAAAGAAATGAAATTATTTAAAATCTATATTCATTTTTTATAATGGTTTGCTCTAATTTCTGAAAATTAAATTATTATTTTTTTCAGATGGAATACATGAATTAATGATAATCATTTTTTCTGAGCTTTATGAATTCATCAGTTTCTAATGACGTGTTTTACCGAACATGTCAATTCCCATCTGATGAACACCGTAACCTCCGTTGAGTTTGGTGAATTGTTTTCAAGACATATTTATATCTATTTTTTCAAGGGAAAAATGTAGCTATCTGTATCACATTATTTTTGCTTCCAGCAATTTTTATAGAGATGCAATATGATATTTGGCCTATATTAAATTAATTTTTTGATTTTAAGAATTTCTCCAGCCAATGCCAAATATTTGGCACTACGAAAATGTATGTTCCGTTGTCTCCAGTGTTCTACATTCTAGACAATTTGGGTTCTGAGCAAGATTGGTTTTAAATAACCATTTTGCTGCTCGGACAATCTTATGGAATATTTTCAAATTTATACCGCAGCATTTAGCACACATTCTAATTTTTTGTAATTACATTCGAATTTTATTGTGATGGCAACGTAAAATTTATCTATTGTTCCAGTAGGATTTCCTATGTCCAAAGCATGGACAAGAGTCTCCGTTTTATCATGTACTATTACGTTGTTTTTGTTTTTTCAGTTCTATCCATCCTTTTTTTATTATGCGAAACAATTTTAAACATGTCATTAAAAGACGCTTTGGGCGATATATATAGAATATCAACAAAAATTTGAATATCGTGACCATCCTGGTTTCTAACAATATAGTAACGCTGAGTGTGCTGTTGTCACAATCAGGAATTTCCTGCAATTGACTTGGGACAAATGGTATAACTTGAATAATATCACTTGATTAAGTAACGTACAGCTTCTTCAAGCGTTTTCATATAACATTAAATATAATTTTCAGTACAACAAAATTAAAATTTTTGAATAATATTTCATATTCATTTTTAAATTTAAATACTGCGCACTGACTACTTTGTGCAAGAGTGTACTTATGTCACATCTAAGGGGAATAACATATTTAATGCGTTGATCCTCCGTCTTGGAAAGCGATGTCATATCCGATGGCAGCGCACTCTAACACGCTCATCATTGCAGCAGCACATTTTTCTGCGAGCACGAAACACCACCTCTTCTAGGTACTGTGACCAGAGTGCCACAAAATTGCTCAAGTTCATATATTTAGACAATTTCCACATGTAAAACCGTTGCTTCTGTTTGATCATTAATTTACTTTAAAAGAAAAATATATTGAGACTATTATTTTAATTATTTTTTAGTATTTACTGGACCCATTGTAAAAGGTTTCACTTCTAATTGCACCATTAATGCGACGTGAATGGCCGCAAAGGCATGAGGTTTAGGTTTTCATCATAAAAACAGCAGTTTTTACGGAAAGCGCAAACATTTGAATTAATTGATCAGATTTCAGCGTGTAGTACCTATTCTCAAGAAACATTTAATTGTAGTAGTTAAAAAACAGGTTTTGCATAATTACCTTTAAACGGAAGCAGTCTCACTCAATAGGCATAAGAAATTTTAAATTATTCCCATGAATTGACTATGCGCAAACACATATATGAGGAAACTATCTCATTAGTGTATGTAATACAAGAAACTGAACTTTTTGGTTTCACAATCTTACGGGAAACATCCCGTATAACCCAGATTTACAGGCCTTTATTCCTACCAAAGTAATATCCCTTTCAAAAAGAGTACTTTAGAATATATTTTTAGTAAAAAAACTTAGATACATGATATACTCCTTCAAAATTTCTAACTCATCAACGAGGAGTTGAAATTCGTGCATTATACATAGAGATCTGCGGGCTATACTAACAACATTGACCCTTTTCATTTCCACTTTTGCGAGACATAGAGATTGCATACTCGGTCATAGGTGGTACCTCGTATGCACTAACTTCTACTTATTAGCTTTGGTTTGTGTGTAGTGCCTGTAATTCATAGAGGGAACCCTTATGTCGTTTGAAAATTGTTTTCTTAGTGTGAAAGTTTGCATTTTGTTGTAAGATTATTAATTGGATAAGGCATTTTGACGAAATCGGAAGGCACGAATATACATGCACTTTGTGGTTTGAATATGTGAGATTTTTCCTAAGCTCAAGCGGGCATTCCGAATGTCTTTGTTCTTGGCAAGTTTTAGAGAACGATGATCTGTGTTCCAACACACTTGAGAGATTATTACTTTCGATACCGTCGTGAAGTCGAAAGCAATTGTCATCCACTCAAACGCAGGCTAACTGACTGGTATCAAAAAATAATTTGTAAAATCACTAGAATATTATTTCTGCGGAATTCTCGTCGTTCTTAGAAATACTTCTTGAATATGTTGATTCGCATGATCAGACATTTATTCTCTGATAAATAATCAATGTATTTAATTTCATGAACTGATAGATCAAGTGGTTTCGAATAATTATGTAGCAAATCTTTTTTTACAAAACCAATGCAGGATGTGCCAAAAAAAACGGCGTTCTTTAATTCTCCTCGAAATTTCCCCAATGATGCTGGCAACAGCTATGGATCGTAATTCGTTTCAAAAAACGACGCCATTTGCAGAGATATTAATCGGGGGAAGTGCTCTAGCTGTAAATAAATTTTACAAAAAATGGTGACTGTGCTGCTGCTACTAGACGAAAATATCGGCGTCATTTTAATCTCGGGAGGCATGATCCTATTCCATCAGAACATGCCATCAGATTATGGGTGAATACCTTTGAAGCTACGGGAAGTACATTGAAGGAAACACCTACAGGTAGGCCTAGGAGAATTCGAAAACGAGAAAGAATACAGGAAGTGCAGACTGTTGTATCACAAATTCCAAAACGTTCTGTGAGACTATGAGACTAATTCCTACAGCAGTGGGGATTTCAAATCGTAGTGACCATACAATCTAACAGGACGAGTTAGTCACAACGCTACGAAATACAGGTTGTTCAGCAGTTAATTGAGAATTATTACGAACTCCGAAAGGCTCTGTGAGTTGAACGTTTGGCTAAAACGCAAGGCAATGAAACTTTCTTGCGTTTATTGTGAATAAGTGACGAGGCCACTTTCATCTAAGTGGTTTAGTGAGTAAACACTACTTTCGCTACTGTTCAGATAATCCCCGTCAACGGCTGTTACACAGTCAGCTAGTTAAAGTGTGGTGTACAGTCTATACAATGCGAATAATCGGCACTTACTTTTTCGAGGATAAGCAAAGACAAGCAACAATTTTAACATCTCACAGGTATTACGACATGATAGACAGTCGTCGAACCGCTACGTGCACGCTTTCTTTCAGATGAGCCATTTTGGTTTCAACAAGAGGGCAATACGTTTTACTGTGTGAGAATTTCCATGGAAGCAGTACACGAACTTTTCAGAAACCGCATCATATTCCGGAATGGTGGTATTTCGTGGCCCCACAGGTCACCAGACCTGTCAGTTCGTGACGACGTCCTGTAGGTGTAGTCACAAACTGACAAGTCTTTAAAACTAAGATGTATACAATGAGCCCACGCACCACTGCTGAGGTGAAATACAATATCCGTACAGAAGTCACAAACATTTCTATAGAGATGTTGGTACATGTCACGAAAGATTTCAGTCGCAGAAAGTCCATGTAGACGTCGAAATGGTTGTCACCTCCTAAACAAAATATTCGAAACATGAACGTGACTGTGCAGATTTCAGAGATGGCATTGTGTCAGGGTGCAATGGATGTGTTTGTCATTTATTTTCATTAAACGAAGTATTATCTTTGTTGCATTCAAAAACGCCCGTTTTTTTTTTTGCCACACCCTGTACTTCGGACTAGGGAGGCAATTGAGTTTCGTTAAGTTAATTTTAAGATCCTGCTAAAACCGTAACGAAAAGCGGTCCATAGAGAGCCTGTGTCATTCGAACTTTCACGTTGGCAGACAGTGGACAGCACGTCACGCTCACTACATCAAGCAGAGACGACCAGGAAGGGAAGTAAAACCAATCCGCGAACATCTCGGCGCGAGAGATCCCTGCGATCTCTGATTGAGTGTGTTTTCTGATGAAAATCATATCCTCTGCGTTTTTCGAGAATTAATTTTGTATGAGAGCAGGCGTGAAATTGAAATTTTTGAAAATATTGGTCAAGTCTCAGGACAGACATTGACGATAAATTTTACGATGAACCTAAAACGACCTCCATTCTTGATGAATTGTGCTGCAAGTAGAAGAACTCTTTGCTAACAACAAATGCATTTCAATGAAACAACCTGCACGTGAGCATCAGATACCGCATTTAGGTACTTAAAACCAGAATTCTGGAATAAAGCTGACCTGAGTGAAGTTTTTTAGTTAGGTAATTTAAAGCTCTTCATTAGCAACTCAGAAGACTGTAAGCAGTCGTTCGTCCTAAATTTCGAGACACTTGGCTCCATAAAATCGGTAGAAACAGTGCCGTAACAAAAACAGAAAAGACATGTTTCACCTGGATTCGAAACCGATACGATCTCGCACGAATGTTTAGAAGCCAGCCATTTGACCACTAGGCCAAATGGGATGCCTAATCTATTTTATGTGTGTAAATGCGATAACATACATCAAAAGAGATGAAATTTCGAGAAAATTTGAAATCATTGAAATAGTCCTTTAGTTTTCTTAGCGGACATATACTGTTTGCTTCGAGAAGGTAATACATTTGTGGTAGACGTGGATAGGGAGCAGCAGTAATCGATGTTAGTTTTCTGCTAGTGATCAAAATAATTCCTGTAACCGAAGTTTGCACTATTCTAATAGCATTGTCACAGACAGCGCTAATAGCATGATGATAACATTGATTAGTGGAAAACCATACTCATCTTTATCTAATGTTTTCTAGCGACGTTATGATGTTTGATTAGGTAAAAAGCATCCAAAACTGAGATTTAAGCAAGCACTGAATGGCTTTGGGCTCAGTGAAGCGTATTTGTTTCAGTACATTCCCAATCAGATATTTTCCAAAACAGTAGAAGCAACAGTCGGAATTTATCTTCTTTTCGGGGTTGAATAATAACTAGATAATACACATAATACAGAAGAAAGATGATCGTTTTAAAATTAATTGCACATGCATTTGTTCAAAATTATGCTTACAGTATATAGTTTAAAATAAAAGTTATAAGAAGAAATGCTGTGTTGGTTTGTTTACTGTTCTCGCGGCCACATCCTGTTCAAGAAGGAGCAGTATTGTCTTATTTACATAGCTTTTGTAACTTCCGTGGCATTGCAATGTAGTAGCAGTATTTCTTCTTTGAATTCGTAACGGTGTGCAGCTCTCTGCGATTTAGGAGTTAGGCCTGTCTGCCCCCCATCCATGAGGCGCTTTGGAACAGGTAGCTCTTGAGATGAGTAATAAACCGGATTTGTAATTATTTGGGGCTTGAGGTTTAAAATTTAATTTATCAGTACTACTTTTTCCCTACTCTGAAACATTCGTTATGGCAGAAAAGTTTTCTTTTTTCAAAAACGGAAAGGTGTTTGTTTCTCTGGCAGAAAAATGAATTGGTTACGTGAATTTGAGATCAATTCATTAAACGCCAAGCAACATATATGTGATGATGCCAATCAAAGCCGCAAAGCAGTGTTCCCAAGTAGCGCAACAATTCCGTAGGAAAAAATATCCCAGAGTATTGTCCCTCTAATTAATAATTAATATTTTAATTTCCATGTATTAGTTTACTTTTGAGAGGATGATAATTATGATCCTTGTGCATAAATAAATAATATTTGGGGAGCGAGTTACTGATAGACGTCCAATTCCTATAATTCGGAGGTTACGGTGACGTCCCACTGATTTGTCATGACTGAACTTCCAGTCTGCAGGTGTTTCTCGCCGATGGCCGGCAGTGTTTCTCAAGGTCAGTCGTTCTCAAGACATGCATCGCTTTGTATTTTGTACAAAGCAACCAAGGATCTAGGACCCCTTGAGCAGGAAATTTCCGTTGTATTTGCGCTTGCCGATCTTTGCTTTATCAGCCTCAATGATGAATCCTTCGAAACCTAGCCTTCCTTTGGCACACTGGGAGGCTACCATGAACTCTAAAGCTAGTTCTCTGCTATACACTTATCAGTCGCTAAATGCGTTAGTGAACGTTGTAACATCGCGCTGCGACGATTCTGTGATTGCCTCATCGTAGGGATATACTTTTGCGAAACAAAACACAAGAATCACAGCGATATCAAAAGAGGTATGATATCCCTCTGGATATATCAAATGGAAGAAACCACTGAAAGTAGCTTAAAGTGTCTGAAACCGTTTTTCCGTAGCTCCTGTCATATGTCTACGAAACCGCGTTGGGGAAAAATGAGAAAAAGAATACGGAGCGAGATTTGTTTGGTTCGACGCCATGGTATCAATTTTGAGGCAAAACTAGTTTCACAGCTCAGGAAAACTGTTTCCAGATTTTAGTACGTTTCTTCAAATCAATGCTTTTTTGAATAGAATAAGGGATTACACCATACAATACAAATTTTGAAGATCAGAATCCGTTTTTTGGTGTAAATAAGACAAGGATGGTAAGTCAGATAAACTTGAAAATTTCGTCGTCCTGGAGCGGGAATCGAAGCCTCATCTTCCAGATAGTGCACGGTAAGCTAATGACTACACCACCCAGAACGTCCAAGTCTCAAGTTTCTGATGAGACTTGGAAAATTCTGGAGAATTTTCAAGTTTTCCAATATTATCTAACTTACCATCCATGTCTTACATACACAAAAAACGAATTCTCATCTTCAATGCTGTTAGTTTGAAGCAGAAGAATGAGCTCAATATAATTAGCATTTTTTTTTGTTCTCGTATAAAAAAAAATCTATGTTCTTAACGTAAACTTTTCATAATCTACCTTTGGTTTCAAAAAATCAATGATTTCCGAGTTCAACAAGGTAAAACTACAATTTTCAGGGTTTCATTATGTTAATTAAACTATCCGTCGGATCACATAAGAATAGGATTATTGCACCTGTACTCCTACAACTCCTGCCATCGTTTGCATGATGAGATTGTTAGCATGAGTCTAAGATTTTTAAGTAAATTTTCTGAGCTCTATCTCACAAAGTCCCTGCTACATTTAAAGTTACAACGTCGTTTCGGTTTTCTTCCAATATCTCTGCGATATTTTAAAATTTCCAAATAACATATGCTGTATGTCATTCAATTCCAAGCAGCAAGATTTTGGACTATTTTCGAGATATTCTTGAAGTCACAAAAAATATATTATTTTTTATTTTATATTTTGTATCACAAACTTTGCAGTGCCGGTCCGGTGAAGCTGTGGTCTGAGCGATGGCTTCTGAGCATTCAATCGAGATGGATCCATATTCGAATCCCGGTGTTGTGCTTATCTTACGGCTTTGGCTCTCTCCATTTCCTGAAACCAGTGGCCCCAAATTAGGAATAGGCGACTGCTTATAGTCCATTCAGTTGCTCTATGTGGTTGTTAAACCCCCAATCAAAAGAAAATTTCCAGCGCAATTAATTTGTTAATAATCATCGAAAGGATAAAATTTTGAATTTCTCCATAAACAGTACTACCTGATTTTCGAGTTCCTAAAAGGGACATTTTTACTACATTACATCTCTAACCAATTTGCTTTTTGTTAATAGCCATCGAAATGATGAAATTGTGATTTTTGAGTACTTCGATGAAACGTACTTGATTTTGCAGAACCTAACTGCGATACCTTAGTTTGAAGCAGAAGAACTTGTCCGATGGGCTTCATATTACCATTATTATCGGAGAGAAATGTAGATTTGGTATCGTATATACAGCTCTGTCTTTACATCACAGTTGATGTGGAATGTAAATACCAACAGATATTACCAAATTGATGATTAGTTATTTATTTATAAATAACAATTTTGAAACATTATACCGAAACTATTTACGGAGTTATAACTGCGATTTATCAAATTTGACGGGAACTCTTAGCTATTACAGAGCAAAGAATGGTCACTTACGACATTTTTACGGTAAATTTTGCCCTCCTTCACAAACAATTAAATAAAATATTGGTAAAACTTTATCCAAACGAATTATGTTCCATAATTTGCTGGACTCAGGCCAAAGATAAAATTATTTGTCTGATTGGGCAAATGAGCAATGTTCATTTAGGCTGATATATCTTCAAAATTAATATGGTTGCTGAGAAGCACATGAAATTTGTCAGTTTCGTCAAGCTTTTCATAAGAAATTACTTGGGTCATATCGAACCGCACTTGCGCAATGCAGCAATTTGTAGAAATGTCATGCCCATAAGCTTGTCAAATTTTAAGAATAGGATTTTACGAGGTTTCGAATTTTCACCAATTTTTTGCCATTAAACCAAGGAAAGGTGGATAGGTTTTATACAAGTATGTAATTAGAAGTGCTTATCCGTCAATATGTTGACTCATACTTATGAAACTACATTTGGTTTGGTCTTCGCATATTGACATAAAATATCGTATTTCAAATTTGCTGGACTCGGAAAAAAGGTATTTACGATCCTACGATCATTTAGCCTTCTGGCAGAGACAGGAAGGTTTCTGTTTCGTCAAAGAAAGAAAATACAATGATTATTTCAAAAATCCTGCTTACTGTACGCTTGATTAGTTGATTTACGATATCTGCCAGTTCGTGTGGTGAAATTTTCCCTTCAAGTAAGGCGGAGGATCCCGTTTAACTGGGACATCAGTTAATCGGCAGCCCTTTATTTGGGATAATCCTTGGAGAACAGAAACAAAGCGGGAATATAAACTTCATCTGATTAGCTTCGTTAGGCAATTACACCGCTATTTATCGCGAAACAGACTGAAGAGATCGCACGTGCAAGTGTTTCGTTACTGCAATGCAAGTGCTTCGTTACTGCAATGCAAGTGCTTCGTTACTGCAATGCAAGTGCTTCGTTACTGCAATGCAAGTACTCCGTTAATGTGAGTTTCAGTCGGTGCAGAAATTCACAGTAACAAAGAACTTGCATTTTGACAGCATTACAATTTTGCTTCTGCTGCCTCCTAGATACTGGGCTTCTGTTCACTACTAGGGCGTGGAGCATGTGTCAACATGATATCTTGGTTAGAAGGATAATCAAGAGTGCTTTGATTTCCTTCGTTTTTTATCACTCCTTCCAAGATGCCACGAAAAGATATAATTTCTTCTTCTTCTTGGTTACTCAGTCCCAGGACTGGTTGTTCAGTAGATGTACTCTGTCTCTCCATTCCTCTCTATTCTCTGCTGGTCTCTTCAAGTCATAGTATGCCCTAGCATTGGTGTCTTGGAGTAATTGTGCCACAAATCCATTCCTTGGCCGTCCTCTTCCTCTCTTGCCTTGAATTTCCCTTCCAAAACTTTTAGAATCGGGCTTCCATGGCGCAATGAGTGTTTCATCCATAACATTCTTCTTTTTTAACATGCTGATCAGATTCCTGGGTTCTCCCACTCTCTCCTAGACTTCCTCATTAGTTTCTCTATTGAGCCAGTTTATTCTCTCCATTTTCTACAGCTCGCATCTCAAACTATTCCGGCCTTTTCACTGCCCTCTTGGTCAATGTCCATGTTTCAAAACGGTAGCGAGCTACTGGCCAAACATATGTTTATTACATTGGGGGACACGCATTTTGGTGGCTAAAATGTTAAACCTTTTTATGGTATTTTCGGATCACCGATTCGGAAAATGGCATTAGTTTTTGTCCAACAGATACGTTTTTCACGATATGACGTATGCATAGATATCACGAGAACATCACCAACACACAAGAAATTCTGAGAAGAAACACGAACACCAACAAATCCCGAGAAAAAACGAACACCAACACATAAATTTTGTGATTGAGACATGCTGCTGAACCCGCGTTTCTGTGATTTCCTTCGATGCGATGTTCATGGACATTCGCAGTGGATGCTCCAACAATAGTCTGCCATAATGTGCGTATCCCACGTCCACGATACCGTTCTTGCATGGCCCTTATTTCCTGGTGCAATCTCTCCCCTTGTTCATCGCTGATATCACCAAGACAATGTGGAAATCTATCCAAATGACTGTGGAGGTAATGCAATTTGATGCTCATATTGCAAACAACTGTACAAAAGGCAGCGAGCATGTTTTCATCGCGTTCACGGTAGTTACCGGCCTTATGATTCCCAAGAAGTTTCTGTACAACCATACAAAATGACGACCACGCAGATGCCTCAGTATTGTCCATCGAGTCTTGGAAACGCTGGTCTTTTATGAGTTCCCGGATTTGTCGTCCACGGAATATACCTGCTTTTATTTTCTTCATGCTCAACGCTGGATATTTTCTACATAAGTAGGCGAAACAGCTTCCATCTCTCTTAAGGGCCTTTATAAATTGTTTACTTAAAAACAAGTTTGATGAGCAATATGGGCAATATGATCTTTTCTCTGTCCCCCAAAGGTTCTGTGATGATATCTTTCTCTCTAGCTACCATATTTTCTCTCACATGCCACTGTCTTCTCACCCAGTGTTGATATTTAGCTCTACTGTCCCACATACATAAAAAGCACGGGTGCTTGGTGTTCCCGGCCTGCTCTCCTAGGAGAAAATTAACTAACTTCAAATACACACAGATGACCCATTCATGATTGCGGTATGTTATCGAATCTAGGACTATGGCTATTTTCGTCCGATCTGCCCGCATACCAACTGAGTAACCGTTTGGGATCGATCAGTATCTGCTCCCGTTACGTAGAAGTACACACTTGAGAGAATGCATTTGGAGCTACCTAAGAATAACCGCCATTCACTGGGTGTGCATTCCGGTACGCCCACTTTCATTAGCAATACTGGCACATTGCTTCAAAAACGAATTCGTTTTCTTTTGTGAAGATTGGCAGAAACTCTTCTTCTCTGCTGCGATACAGTGTGATTTTTGTTCCCGGTAACAGAAAATTGTTTTCTGCCAGCACGGAAGCTAACTATTAAGCGGCCTTCTTTGGAAGAATTAGGTGCCTCATAAGGTTGTTCAATTCCGTTAGACTGAAACCTGAGGCAGCGGATTAAGGTCCTTGGAAATCACTGACACGTTACTCAGCATAGCTTTATTTCTCACAAGCCGATTCATCCGACATTTCTAAGAACTCTGGAAGCCTGCTACATTTTGGGACAGGTATATCTTCTGAATGTCGAACAGGGCGTCTAGCGGAGGCTAGATCAGGATACATCCGCTTACTCTAGTTTTTCCTATTAATGCCCTTTATATTCACCAGAGAAATATAACAGTCATCACTGTGGTTGCTCTCTTCGCGCCAAACCATTAGTATACGAAGTTTCATGCACTTTCTTTTCGCATTCGTCCACTATCGCAAGTGCTCTTTGCACGTTTTACACACGACATGAGCTGTCCAAGGTTTATCTTGGTCCCCTAGTTTTACTGTGAAGTAGGCAAAATAAGCTCTTTTCACAAATTCCGTTACAGCTTGTTTCTGTTGACCGAACGTGTACTCTCCGCAACGATAACATAATATATCCCGATAAATACATATACATAATATATAACGACCACCTTGAGCAATTCAATGGGGTATAAGATTATAAGCAGTAACCAGTCCCTAATTTAGGGTCACTGGTTCCAGGGAAGGATACCATCTCCGGAATCAACGGCGCAAAAATACCCGGAACCAGGTCGAAAATTTCACGCACCACAAAAACAAAATGTTTACAGAAAACAAATGCCGGCGGGAAAATAACGTAATACTCGGTAATAACGGCAACAATATCTTAAAAACCACAGCTGCTAGAGCAAAAAATATACCATTTCCGGAATCAGCGGCACAAAAATACCTAGAATCAGGTTGAAAATTAAAGGCAATACGACAAAATGTGTTGTGTTCCCCCGTGTAATGTATATGCATAATGACACCATACGACTACATGGATTGTTTTCTCAATACCTTTCTCAATATTACCAAAATAATAAGTTAAATTAGGTTTTTGACATTTTCACTAAGCATTGATTAATAAATATGTACGAGACAGCAGACACATTCGGAATCGTACATTTTTTCTTCTAAAATCACTCCTTCGTGCTGGGTAGTGTTTAGGATAAGCAGACATAACCTTCCTTGATTTGTCTCTACGGAAGAATAGGCATTGAACGCAGAGCTCACACTGTTCGGGAAATGAATTCGACTTGTACGTGTCGCAGGTAATAAAACACATGTGACTAATACTGAACACTGGTTTGATGTCATTTCATTTTCCGGCATTTAATTTTTCACAAAATGTTTTGTGCTGCATTCAAAATTTTCGCATTCTCACTGCCGGGAGATTTTTAATATATTTTATACATAACTATAAAAAGCCAGAGTGTGTGTTAGGCTTTCCCACCTTTTCCATTAGTTCATTTTCTGCTTAAAACGGCTATTTTGCAGGGTATATTTTAAGTGATTGTGGCTCCGAAGTGATATTAATAGGACTTTTGAACACTTCGTAGAGCAAGCAAAAACCTTGGACTTTTTGGATTTTGGAATTTTACTATAATTTACTTTAAAAAGAGAAATACTGTATAAAAGGGTTAGTTGTGACTTAAGAAATTATGTCTGATAAACATGTGCGTCAGGAAAGTATTTAAAGCTGCACTTTTCCTACCCCTGGCTGTCATATGCCCAATAAGAAAACTGTTGTGTGTCTAAATTACTTGTATTCCGCTGTTGCTGTGGTCTCCTTGGGCACTTTATATGTTGCTATCGCTCCAACATTGCCATAGGCCTTAATCATCATCAGCTTAGCCTTCGATATTTGGTGGCAGAATTTTTTCTAGCTGAGTGATTCTGGATATATCCATTGAGCAGACTGAAATTTCAGTTCTGGTTCAAAATCTTGTATCCAGGTTTTGTCTATAGCAACAAATATGACCCAAAACTGCTTGCCTTCTGTCTCGTACCGCCGAAGCAATTCTTCTGCGATCCTTTTACGAACTGCTAGCTGCTCTTCACTCAGATTATGCGGAACCCATTTGGTAGCCACTTTTCTCTTCTGCAATGTTTTAGTAAGAATTCTGAAAACCGAAGTGGCAGACACATTTGCTTCATATGTAATGCCTTCACATGTTTTCCGTCGATCTTCGAAAATGCGGCAAGCGATAACAACAGAATTGTCGTCCGTTTTATCAGATCGCCGCAGCTTCTTGGGTAGACTTCGATACTTTCCCGATCTTGGCGGAAACGCGAAGCCCATAGTAACACCGTGCTACGATCCACTAAACTAACCTCACAAACTTCACACAAAGCTTCATGAATTTCAGTAGGAACTTTTCCTCGCAAAATTACAATTTTAATGTAGGATCGCTGGTTGGTATGTGAGTTCTGACCTGCACTTTCATCCTCCATTTTTATTCAGATTTCATCGGAATAGGAATAAATTAGCCAGCAAACGTAGACACAACTTGTGTACTAAAAACTGACTCACAACTGGCTCAACGATTGGAGCGATTGCGTCATCCTACGGGCAGCCCCTGCGTTGTTTGCAAAACTTTTGAAATGACCTACGTGTTATAGAAGCTTTGGATATCATGTCAATAACTCCCTTCTCAAAATGGTTTATATTCGTTATTAATTAATTCTTCATGTGCGGATTCGTAGTACAGGGAATTGCTAAAATTATATTTCAAATTTACCTCATCGTATGCAAGAGAAATAAACTTTTCATACCTTAAAAGAAGTGCGTTTGAATGGTAACCCCAAAATCATTGTATGTAAAGAAACACATCAGTTAAACAAAGTTGTGTGACAAAAACACAGGTTGTCACTTCGAGCCTTAATAAATTCCCTCAAGAATGTTAATGATCCATGGACCATATTAAAATTATGTAGTAATCTGAACATTTCCTTTCATAACGTGTTTCATAATATTGCATTTTCAAAGACTTTTACTATATAATAATTCAAAGGTATATTACACTGACGGAAAAAAATCCCAACACCAAGAAGGGGTTGTGTTAGATAAACGACAGTTGGTAGGCGGTCAGAGTACATCTGTAAGATGACGTCTATGCAAATTTCGCGCTCGGCGCATACGTGTGGAACTAGTAGCGCCCCTCGGAACACGCAAAGCAGGTTTGCTGTAAATAGGTGCTGTAACGTTCGTGAGCTTTAGTTATCGTTAAGATTCGACGTAGTGTGTTGATGTTAGTCAAGAATGCCTTTAAGAAGACGAAGAAGCCATTATCAACAGCTCACGGAGTTTGAACGTGGTCGTGTAATACGGCTACGAGAAGGTGGATTTTCGTTCCGCAATATTGCAGAACGACTTGGCAGTAATGTAGCCACTGTGCATTATTGTTGGCAGCGGTGGTCAAGGGAAGGTACTGCCTCAAAAAGACCGGGTTCCGGCCGGCCACGTGGCACTACTGAGAGGGAAGACCGCCGTGTACGGCGCATGACCGTGGCGCACCGTACCTCGACTGCGGCAGCAATTCGAGCTGCAGTTGCCACCACAGTGACACAACGAACTGTTACAAATCGGTTACTTGAAGGACAGCTCCGAGCCAGACGCCCTGTAGCGTGCATTCCACTTACTCCAAACCACTGCCGTTTGCGACGTCAGTGGTGTCAATCTAGAGCACATTGGAGGACGGAGTGGAGATCTTTTGTGTTTTCTGACAAAAGCCGGTTCTGACTGTGTGCCAGTTATGGCCGTGTGTTGGTTAGAAGGAGGCCAGGTGAGCGCCGGCAACCAACCTGTCTGCGGCCGAGACAAACTGGACCTACATCTGGAGTTATGGTCTGGGGAGCAATTTCCTATGACAGCAGGAGCACTCTCGTGGTTATCCCACGCACCCTGACGGCACAGTTGTACGTCGGTCTGATGATTCAACCTGTTGTGCTGTCATTCATAAACAGCATTGCAGGTGGTGTTTTCCAAGAGGATAACGCTCGCCCGCATACCGCTGTTGTAACCCAACATGCTCTACAGAGTGTCGACATGTTGCCGTGGCCGAGGAGATCACCAGATCTTTCTCCAATCGAGCACATATGGGACATCATTGGACGACAATTCCAGCATCACCCCCAACCAGTATTATCCGTCCCTGTACTGACCGATCAAGTGCAACGGGCATAGAACTCCATCCCACAAACTGACATCCAGCACCTGTACGACACAATGCATGAACTTTTGAGTGTTTGCATTTAACATTCTGGCGGTTACACCGGTTATTAATGTACCAGCATTTCACATTTAAAATTACTCTTCTCGCGCTTACATTAAGCTGTGATCTTGAAACCTTAATCGATTAAATATTTTACTTATACAAATGTATTGCCGCCATTTCAATTCCTCTACAACTATTTTGTCGGGGTGTTGGGATTTTTTTCCGTCAGTGTATATTGTCCAGGCAATACAACATATTCCACAAAAATGGGAGCTTCTCAGTTCTTAATTCGGAAATAAAATTACTTATAACTTAATTTACATTACTTAGGCAGACGTGCCAACTCTCCGGGTTTAGGCCGGGTATGCCGGATTTTATGACACTTTCCGGAATTCCGGATTAGAAAATAATATTGCCGGATTCCATCATGATTTCCGTAGTGTAAATTAAAAAGTAATGAGAAAAGCTCGAAGTTCTCCAAGGCATCGGATAACTTCGATGATTACCGTAGCGTAAATTAAAAAGTAATGAGAAAAGTTCGAAGTTCTCCAAGGCATCGGAGAACTACATTGATTACCGGAGCGTAAAAAGTAAGGAGGGGAAAAGTTCGAAGTTCTCCGAGGCATCGGTTCATTAGCGAAGAAGCGACCTTTCCATTCTGAGACAGCAGCCAGCAGTTTTGCTCTGCCGTTGGCAGCGATGTTTACTCTTCTGTCCGGTAATGATCTCTGGCGTGCACGCACGGAGTAGCAGCGGGCTTGGCCTTGGCGCGCACGGTACGTACTGACGCAGATTTCTATCGTAAGCGCGCGGTAGTGATTTGGTTTGTTTCATGTACTTCGTCTGTCTTAACAGGAATTTCTGAGAATTTTTGTGCACGCGTTTAATCAAGCGATGGCTGGTAGAAAATATCAGTCTGTTTTTAAGAAGTATACAACAGATTATCCGTGTATAATCGAATAAAGGAACCGCCAACGATTAGCCTTTTGCTCTAGTTGTAGGTGTGACTTTTTCGTTGTCCACAAGAGCAAAGGAGATATCGTTAAGCACATTCTTACGCAAAAACACGTGGCCAATTCTAAGTGCGTGGAAAATAACAAAACATTAAATTTTTTTCGAGATAGTTCATCTTCTGATGCGATTATCCATGCTGAGTGCTTGGTTACTTCATTCCTCGTGTAACATAACTTACTTTTAAGCTGTGCTGACCATGCAAGTGTGCTTTTTAAGAAAATGTTCCCAGATAGTAACATTTCAAAAACATATGCATGTGTGACAGGACAAAAACATCGTGCGTTGTTGCCGAAATGGGGAAATCTTCAAAAATAGACTTGCATACTTGCCAACTTTTACGGATTACCCGTAAAACTTACGTATTTCTGCTTAATTTTACGGATAGAAGTCTTTTTTAACAGATTTTTTTAATATTTAGATAGCTCAATCGAAATATTTCAACCCCCTGCAACCATCCACTTAGATTTTCTAACAGAACTTACGAGCGCTGTGTCACGCGATGATGTCATCTTTGATTCGCTGGCTTTGTGACATCTTGCGGTAGCTCTCTCTCTCTCCACAGGAGTGTGCTCAAGTGATGTGCCGACCAGAGTTCGCCAAAATGCGTAATTGCACATTTAGTATGCATCGAAATTTTACCAACGCGTAAAAATACGGAATTCGCTTTACGCATGAGAGAGTCCGACGGCTTCAAGGAATTTCTCCTTTTCCGTCTTAATTTGAGTTATCCTCCAGATCGATGCATAACTTAACATAATTTTTTTAAATATTTGTTAACAGAAATTGTTTTACATTTTTTATATACCTTAACGTAACAGTGCTTCAAATTATGTCCATTGATATTTCAAACATACGAAAATACGCTTGCAGGATTTTCATAGAAAATTACAGGATTTTTCTCTTCTTAAGGTTGGCAAGTCTGCTTAGGCGTTTCATGTATAGTAGAAATTCGTTGAAGTACAAATTCGCCTCTTATTAGGTACATGTAAAAAACAAATTGTACGAAGGGTTTTAACAGAATAATTGAGCAAAAACTGTTCTTGAAACCTGTAAAATAATAACTTGTCGTCCAATATCGGCTCAGAAGCAGTTCGACTTGTACGAGTCATGCACATACTTTAAAGGCATCAGAGATCATACATCCTGTAACATACGTCCCAATTATGATATTCACATTGGTGGTGGAATGTGTGATCTGACCTCGCTACAGATATTCCCACCAATGTTCATTCAATAATGTTGTGGTCAGGAGATATTTTTTGTTGCAGGTTTAACGACCACCATGAGCAACTCAATGGGCTATAAGCAGTCGCTTGTCTTTAATTTAGGACCACTGGTTCCACGGTAGGAGAGAGCCAGGGCCGTAAGTCAAGCACGACATCCATGCCTCACCGGATTTCGAACCCGGACCCCTTTCGGACGAATGATAAGAAGCCATTACTTAGACCACTGCGCCACCGCGGCGGTATAGAAGATTGAGGTGACCAGGGAAACTGTTGTTCCACATCACCATTCTGTGCTAACCTCAAATCGAGACGTTCCACACAATTCACATATGGCATTATATGTTTGATACCACAGAGAGTCATTAGGTAATAACATCGGGTGTGGAAGAAAGGACTCGTACATTGCAGATGTCACACCTCCCAGCAGAATAATCATGCGCCCTAAGAAATGTCATTATATTCCGCCCGACCACAACAGGGATTGACCTACATGCTTCATGGTCCGAAGAAATCAGTCAGGGTAGTACGTTTCAGAAGATTTTAAGTGGGAAACTATGTTTAGTAATGAAAAAATTTGTGACCCCCGATTCAATACTAGATGATAGGTTGTTAAGTTGTAGCATGCCATACTCTGTATGCTTTAAACTTGTTTTACATATTTTGTTGCATGAATATTGTTAGTCGGAATTTTGTGGACGGCAACACGGAAGTAAACAACAAATACTGAAGTTCCAGACGAAATGTTTCGAAGGAAACTGGAACATTCCAATGGTATTCCACTTTGCTGTCATTTGTAGCGTCGTTGTGCTCTGCTTGCGTTGTATAATCCTTGCCAACGTTCGATTCTAACTATCGGACACTTTCCTAAGGGCACTACAGTTGTACGTTATGAGGCAACGCCGTGTCCGTTTTTGATTGGTAGTCATAATCTTCCAAATAGTTCTTCTTGCTACACCTACTATTTCTGTCGTGCCAGTTTCCTACAAACGTGAAACAACAGTCATGGCTGTTTTGATTTCCCTGAGATCCGACATTGTCTAAAATCATCCAAGACATCGAATAGTTGTTCAAGAATTAGCTAAATATATGTGTCCGCGAAATTCCTCTAAGTAAATTTAATAGAAGTTTAGCACTGCTTTTAAAAGTTGTTTTACCAAGCGCAAGCATTTAACATTCGTTGCTGTGGCTTACGTGAAAGCCATATTTCTATATAAATTACAAAAAAAAAAAAAAAGACACATAAAATAACAAGAAAGCAAAATCTTCTGATTTTACCTTCAAGTACCTGCATTTCGAAATTCCTTAATTTGCGGTTAGATAGAGGGTGTGTGTTTTCAGCCAGTGGAAAGGAGCATATTACGTTAACCAATGTGCAATATTTTGACTTTGCGGATCATACTAGGTAGGCAAAACGAACTCACCTTTGTTTTTAAAAATTATCTTTCTTTAAACCAATACCTAACAAAAAGCGTTTTGTATTTTTACCAGTGATAACAAACAAAGAGTCAATTTATACCTTATTGCCGATCATTATATTATTTAAATTTTCTGATATTAAAACTGCGAGCTTTGCATATTTACAATTATTTCATGATTAAAGATTACATATCTTTCAATTAATATTATCTAATAAATAATCCTTAAATTTTATTAAAAGCAAGAAGTATCCTGTTATAATGTGAAATTAAGGACACTTTTTTTATATTGGCAAGTAAAATACCTTAAATTTTCTTTAAACAGGTCCGTCTTATTATTGCTTAGTATTGGGTCTCCAGCTTCAACTCGGATCAGTCAATAATCCCAAGAGATGTACACTTTGCTTGTGTGGCAGAAAGTAGGTTTGCACACCATTTGTTGAGCATTTGGTGTACTACATGATTATTCGTTTTATATCAACATTGTTAAACTAGCACACCATGTTTAAACTAGGGTTTTGAAATATCTTCCTGTATGCTACAATTTTGGTTCTTCATTCTAGGACAGGGAGTAGCAGATTTTCTCTTCCTCGTTAAATGTGAAAACTTCATTAATTTTTTTATACTTTGCTTGTTAAAACCGAATATTTTAGCTTTTCTCTCTCTTGTAAATTACTATGATATCTTAAATTTTGTTCATCAAATACAACCGAATTAGAATTGAATTAAAATGATACCGAAGTTCCTGTTTTACTCATGCAATGCGGGAACCCGTTAAATGTGGTCGCGTTATTTACGAGTGCTAAAATATGTGTTTTTGTGGCTGTGTTTTGAAAAGCAACGAAAACCATAACATGTTGCTTATGATTTGCACGATACGTCCTTTACGAATGATGCAATTTTCATACGTACGGTATACAGAATATACCTTTGAAGATAGTTGCTCTTAATGGAGACCTAATCTAAGGCGATATTGCAAATGTCTTACCACGGAAACTAAACGCATACAGACATACGATTCAGGATGCGAATGTTCAAAATTAGCAACGCACACAACTCACATTTTTGAAATAACTCCTTCTGGGTACTAGTTCCCTAACAGGTTTAGTCGCCAATACCCAAGCCCTAAAGATCCTCGAAGACGGAAAAAGACGTGACGCCGTAGGTCCAACGTCTTGAAAAGAAGAACATACAGATGTTCAGATTTGATAAAACTAAAGTCAACGTGATGGAAAGTTAGAGTTTTAAGAGAATATGCATTTGCGGATCAGTGAGGAAAAGATGAATTTGCTGCTGAAACTTGCTCACCCAAAATTAAGTTATAAATTATTTTCTTACTTATTTAATTTTAGGTTTAAGCTGGCGCTTTAATTTGATTTTGTTATATTCCATAGTGCAGGGCCGTTTTTTATCTTTTGCACAATTTGCTTAATTTCATGGTTCATCCGTGATATATATAGTTTTATTACATGCTGCGTCATTGCTGCAGAACTTGTACATTTTTTGTATATATGAAATTATATTTAGTTCTGTTACCAAGTATCAAATAAATTTATACTAATGATATTTCCAATTTATATTACATTTTCTGTATTTCAGGGCCACACAATTTTCATTGCTCTCTATTTTTCTTACTTTACATTGCTCATCACTTTTTTGGTGTAATGATATTACTGCACACGAAATTAATGCTATTATGTTCTTAGTGTTAATGTTATTTGTTTATGTTATTTCATGTTAAATGTAATGTTATTACTATATATGATATTAATGCCATCAGGATTTGGTATAATATCATTGTTGCTCATGATGTTAATGCTATTTCATGTTTGGTGAAACGTTATTGTTGCACAAGATAATCTTTTCTTTAGCTAATTTCGGTAATACTGCAATCCCTTTTTGATAAAATGAGATGGACTAAGCCCTAAAAAGTGTCTTTATATTTTTGCTGAATTATTTTACATGAACCCACTGTATTCCAAAATTCGGATACTTGAATAGCTTCTTGAATGACTTGACTTGAATACTTCGTTGCTTTCCCATCTTAATTTCCTTTCTTTGCTCTCTTATCTTCTCTGCGAAACACAGGAACGGCCGGAAAAAGACCCTGATTGATAGAAACAGTACAGCAATAAAGATGATTCTTACCCTCAATAAAAAGATCACTGCGCCGAAATTTAGTGCCCAGCAAAATCTGCATCTCCAGACCTCAGTATCAATGAAAACAGTGCGCAGGAGATTACATAAACACGATATTCGTGATAGAACTGCTATTGCAAAACCTCTGGTGACATGTGTGAATACAACACAGCGACTACAGTGGTGCAAGCGCTTACACCCGGGTAAAGCGATGCATAAAATCGTACAATAAGGTAGGATGAAGTAAATTCACACTATTCCCAACCGTAGGAGGTGTTTACGTGTGGAGTACACCGTCAAAAGCGTACAACACAGACTGACTGCTCCCAACAATGCAGCACAGTGACGGTTCTGTCATTCTCTAGGCTGTCGTATAGTGGTACCCTGTAGATCCCCTGATCACCTTGAATGGACAGATTACTGGCAGTGCGTATGACACCATTTTGGTTAAAATTCAATAGCTCGGGCATTGTTTCCTATAAGGCATGTCACGCATCAAAATGATAACGCTCCAATACACAGAGCTCGGAATGTCCAGTCATGATTTGAGGATCTTGCAGATGAACGTTTATACCTTCTCAGGCCTCCCCAATCATTAGACTTAAACATCATCTAGCCACCGTGGTCTGTGTTGGAAAACAGAATAAAATCTTGTTATCCCACTCCGGCATCTTCCAAAGACGTAAGGCAGTTTCATCATGAAAAATGGTGTAACATCCCATTAAACACTATCCAGGATTTATATAGAGGGGTCCATTTTGATGCGCAGTAACGGAAGCATTTTCGGAGCCGCTCGCCCATGACGTAGCTGTACAGGCCAGTGGAGGCGTATAGGTAGAATCATTTGCTTTGATGTTTGTTTACACTTGCGGTTGCTATTAGTCTTGGTTGTATTTAGTAACTTTTGATCAATTCTTTTTGATTCAAGAGTCATATTTTTATGCGATAATATAAAGATAACTATTGTGGTTACGAAATGTAAGCGTTATAAGATTACTATTGATACAACAAAAAAAGGCATTATATTGCCGTGTATTTGCTGGAAAACTTCACGACCCCTCCATTCTGTGCTATTATTTGGAAGGAACGATGCCCAACTGTGTCGTTGCTCTGTGTCCATCGTAGAATAAGAAAACAAAATTAACTGGGTTTACTTATCATGCATTTTTGAAAGATCAAGTGTCACAAAAACATGGCTATTCAAATTAAGACGAAAAGATGTTGTCAGTGTGAAACGTGCCAGAATTTGCTCCAGAAATTTTTCTGAAGATATTTATGAACGTGATTTGAAATCCGAATTACTGGGTTATCCATCGAGTAAACAGAAAAGGCTGAAATTACATGCCTTACCGTCCATGAATCTCACCTCTAGTAGCAATACTCCTGTTGCAAATGCACATGTAACTGCAAACACCTAACATAATGCAAGTAGTAACATAGGAATTTCTGTTACCGCGGAATTTTCTATATCCCCGTAACATTTAAATTTCATCCGTATAATTTTGATCATTTATTATTTTTTTATTTTTACTCTAAGGCGGTAGGAAATAAATATTTAAATTGCCAAAATAGAATATCAATGTTTAAAAATTACTTTCCGGTGAAGCTGAGCCAGGCTACCCGAAAGTCTAGGTTGATAATTAGATCAGTCCTAATTGCACTCAAGCCAAATGAAAAGGGGAAAATTATATTTTTTTTTCTCACGGAAACTTGATGAAAATCCTAGATGGGAAAGAAGAGAAAGGAAGACATTCACAGTTTTTTTCTCACGAAACTCAAAGAAACTGAAGAGAATAGCAGGAGCGCAATAAATCCTTTTGGGGGCGTCACCCCTGTTCTCAAGCAACGCTTGCGAGCATCTCTGCATTGTCCAATGTAGCGACCAAATTTGAGATAAGTCACGTCGCCGGAAATACCTACGTGACAATCTTCGCTTCTAAGTAGCTAGGCAAGGTCAATTAACCAAAAAGGTGCGAGGACAAGTTGACAGCTGAAAGATGCCCAATTTATTTTGATACAACACTGAAGATTTCTTAAACAATACTTGAAGACAGAGAAATGTGTAAGTCCAAATGTTCAAGAAAAAATTAATTCCTGTGTTGGATTTTAATACTAGTTGAGGTTATTCCTCTAACTTATGACACGCTCTGCGCGACAGTGAAAATGCCCTGACGTGCTGCCATTTTTGTTTGATGTGGAAGGTAAAAGTACGTATTTTCTGTATGGATCGCGTTTCGTTACTATTTTTGCTGGGCCTTAAGAGGCCATTTAGCAATGTTAATTAAATCCCTGCTGCAAAATATTTATTCTGAAGGAAGAGATATGTGACCTCATGATTTGTAAGCTGTACATCTAGAAGAATAAATCAATTGCATTAATTAGGGAAGAACAGTCTGGTGATGCGAATCGACGCCACAAATAATGTTTGAGGAAAGACAATTCCTTTAGAATAAAGAATCGGAGAAGATGATTAACGAAATGAATACTTTTTCTTTCTGTTAGCGTCCGTTTTAGAGGACGCCTATTGGTTCCTAATATGACTATAACGAAACTCGTTCAAAGTGTACAGCAATATAGATAATCTTTCTTTGCCACGTGTTTATGATATCATACATTTGTAAAATCCAGATATCTGGATATCATAAAACTTCCGTGTCGTATATGCTGGAGCATTTCCTCGCTCCCGCATATTTCATCAAAAACCCTCTTCCAATTCCTCGCTCCCACAGATTTCATCAAAAACCCTCTTCCAATTCCTCGCTTTACTGCAACATGACACCTGTAAACCGAATACATATATGTATCGAAATACCTTACATGTTCCCGCTGAAATACACACGAACTACAGAAAACCAAACCTAACAGGTAATACTGTTAACTAATCTTAAGATACATTTAAAGGCCCGCGAAAACAGTAAAAAAACGCGATCGATATTAAGCTGATATGTAAAGAAGGCGTGAAAACGAATTACAGGCTCTTATCAGGAGGTACACCAACTACCAACAAACTGTAGCTAATAGCTGGGACCGGTAATATTACAAAACGCGATCAAATGAAAATACATGAATTTCCTTCCAAATCGTCCGATAAGTGGAAGCTCGTACGTCCAGGGAAGGAAGTATGAACTACACTATGTACCAACAAGTAATTGGACACCCCTGCAATCGATGATATCTGCTGTCCTGACACACGTCACGGCCGCAGCCGTTAAATACCGTGAGGGAAACAACAACGCAACCAGTCGCATGCAAGATGCCACGCCGTTCGGAGCCCTCTGATTTCGAGAAAGGTGTGATCGTCGGGTATCACAGAAATGGCCGATCCATACGTGACATATCCAGCGAGTTGAAGTACATAGAGTCAACAGTGGCATACGTGAATTGCAAGTGGAAGATTAGAGGTGACTATCGGAATGTGCCTCGACCCGGCAGACCCACAAAACTGGGAGTTAGAGACCGACGGGTGCTGGCCAGAGAAATTCGAAAGAACCGCCCCAAATCGATGGGCCACATCCTCGAGGAATTTGAACATGCATCCGGGAGTGTTCCTTCGATGAATACCATCCGTAAGGAATCCCATCTGCTCGGTTATCATGGACGTGCTGTCGCCCACAAGCCTTTGATCACCAAGTCCAATTGCGCGGCTCGGCTAACGTGGTGCTAAGAACGTTGACAGTGAAACGTTGAACAGTGAAACTGGTTCTCTGGAGCGACGAATCAAGGTTCACCCACTACCTTTCGGATGGCCATGTCTGGAATTAGCGTCTGCCTGGAGAACGCCTCCTGCCGAATGTGTTTTGCTAATCGTGAAGTTCGGCGGCGGTGGAATTATGCTCTGGGGGTGTTTCTCCTGGTATGGCACGGGACCCTTAGTCGCAATTCCCGGTAGACTTAACGCCGAGACCTACTACTCCATTTTGGATGACCATACGCTTCCTAAGTTGTGGCAGTTTTACGGGGTGGAACTTGTTACTTTCAGGATGACAATGCCACCTGTCATGTTGCGAGGGCCACCATGGCTTGGTATGGTGACAATGGTATTAATCGAATGACTGGCCTGCGCAGAGCCCAGACCCTAACCCTATCGATCCCTTCTGGGACGAGTTGGAGCATCGACTTAAGGGGTGTCCCCACCGTCCGAATTCGGTGAAGGAACTGACCTGTCTTCTCCAAGCCGAGTGGAAGAAAATACCACTAGCCGTCGTACAACGCCTGGTTGAGAGTATGCTCCGGAGGGACGTAGCTGTAATCGCCGCTCGTGGAGGCTCCACCAACTATTGAAGGTGAATAAGCTTCGTTTTCCTTTGCTAGCACAGGTGTCTAAAAACTTGTTGGTAGATAGTGTATTAATTGCGCTGCACGTTGATTCTGAGCATCGAATGTAGTCGGATTTAGTTTATGTTATGGCGAATAATACAAAGTTATTTCCGAGACGAAGTGTGTAAACGAGCAACGCAACTCATGTACGAATTTCGTTTCATACTTTGCAGCCACTGGAGACGAAATACCAGAAGTTCAAAAAGTAAAGCAAAAATTATAACAAGCACGATATAAGTTTCAATTTTATTGTTTTGTAGCAGTATGTAGTTCCGTAAGAAGGAGCTCTAGAACTTTACGAAACAGAAACGGTAAGGAAGAGATGTTCAAGAAAAAATTAGTTGCTTGAAATTTCTAGTTTAATGATGACTGCAGGCTATTCTACTAAATCCATAGCTATCGAACAACCCAAAGTACTACGCCTTTAGATCATTGTTACATGCATCATCATTTCTTCAAATATGAGGACAAAATAACAGTAACATATATAATTTAGATAAATCGACGACATCCATTGTGCAATGCCAGTAAAAATCAGATACACTCTTAATTGGTTGCAGTTTAGAAACTCTTAACTGGTTTCTAGTTGATATTTATTAGACAATTGTTTTGGCAAATTATTTTCGACTCAGTTTATCTATTTGAAATGCGGCACTAAGAAACTATAGCCACTAACAAAACTACAACCCTAAACATAGATGTTGTGAACGTATCGGAAATTGGATTCAACAGAAAGCTTAATTTTCTAATTTCCTTTGTTTTTTTTCGTATAACGCTTTCAGAATGGGAGACGTTTCGGGGCACATTGGTCTTTGTAGGCATGTTTCACTCTTTTATACAGGGTGTCACACTCGCTAGATGTCCCGAAATTCTCCTTATAACTTGAAACAAAAGATCATCGTATTTCGGAAATATTTGAATAAATCATACCTGAACCCATATGAAGAATGGCGGCGTCACGTCCAGAAAAGTGTTCAGCACTTCCTTCGATCTCAAACATTTAAATAGCCTGTGACAGCGTGGCCGCTACAGCCAGCTTCTTGAGTGCTGTGGTTGACCGTATATAATTCAGTTCTGTTATTTTTTGTTCTGCAGATACCCGATTTGTGTGTTTCACGTCCACCATGTCCCATTTTTTTGCTATTCTTTTATTAGATCACTCCAGTCATGATGTGGATATGACTCCAGCTCCACATTCCACGCTGATCACCACATTGTACGAATTGCACAGGCTTTTATGCAGAGCACGATATACGAAGCAGATCCATGTTGAATCTAAAAACTCACGACAGGAAAAGGGTAAATCAGAAAAAAATCAAGATGTCTAGTTACAAGTGCCCGTCACTAACAGGAATCGCGTAACGCAACATAAAGATGCACACAAGGAAAGAGACGAGGAATAGACGCCATGCTTTTAACGTGAGGGGAAATCTCCGTATCCGAAGAATTGCCGTGCCTGTCTGACGAAGGGCAAGTATTTTATGGTTCAAAACGTCTAAACTTTGGTATGAATTCTCACACCTTTCCCTCGGCAGACACAAGTTCTAACCACCATGCCACTTGCGGCCCTGAAAAAATAGCCAGTTGGAAATATTAAAGGAGTGTCACAGATAAATATTAGAGATGTGTCACAGATAAATATTAGAGATGTGTCACAGATAATTTGCAGAGTAGCAATTATCATATGAAAGGAATGGAAATTGGTGGCCTTTTACACCTATGATTGTAGTCTGAAGTGCACAGTTCTTTTTAGCAACTAAGGAATGCTGACAAAGTAAATTTTAACACAAGCTGCTAAATATGACGACTCACAGAGACCAAAAATTAGTATTAATCTGAAGCTTAATATAATATAAAACACATACAGTTGATTCAAGCTATACACTTCTGTTACCATGTTGTAACTCTCAAAATAAGAAGAACATTCAGTTGAACTACCTGATAAAACATATTACACATCATACTATTAGAAAGCGCTCAAATTCAACTATGTAGAAAATGTACTATACGCTTAGTGTTCATAGAAACATTGAGAAGACAGCTACTTGTTACCTTGATTGGGAAAAACTCCGCTTGATACTTGAGATGAATCCGTCGTCATAGTCCAAAAACGGCAGTATGCACTGTATCAACACTTGAGGCATATCCATAGCAGATCCTCGTAGTTGCTTCATTCATTCCTTCAAACTCCAACGACATCAGGTATTGTCGACATCTGACTCGGACTTTCCAGGTCATATTCAACAGGTCATACACCGAAACATACTCTTGGCTATACTTCGCCTCTATAGGAAGACGGCTCTGCTGGTATTTATAGCGGCTTGATGACGGTTTGTGACGTGATACGTCAACGTCGCTGCTTTGCATGATTGTTAATGTTTCTTCTTTTTTTTTTTTTTTTTTGAGCGGGCTGTGAAGCACAGGGAAAATTCATTATTTCCAACAATGTTAACATAGGTGTTAAATCTATTTTTTCTAATAAGTTGGAATGTTTTCCTCTAAGAAAGTCTGCTACCGATACAACAAGCAATTAGGTAAACTGATCAAAAATTATAAGTAACCCGTTATGGCCTAGATATTTGGTTCAAATATAGAAACAACCTTTGTTTCTGATATTTAAGGGAATTTCATTTAAAATAAATCTTTGTTGCTTCACATGAGATTTATATCTTACCAAGATATCCAAAAATTGTACTATTCAATGATTTATGTCTAATGATGTATGTCTTTAGGTTCCTCTTTGAGTTAACTACAACTAATTAATTTAAAAAAAAACAGGATCTCAAACTTGTGGTCAGACCTGCTATATTTTGTACTTAACCTAGAATAACTATTAAGCCTTTAAAGTAAAGCTTTGTTTGAATTGTTAGAAAATATCAAAATATATATCCCTTTGTGTACCATTTTGTTGGTTAATAAATCTTAGGTAAGACCGAATTGTCCAAAATTAATATCAAAGATTTGAGAAAACTCCTCAAAGCTATTGGAACAAGTCAGGTGCGCGTGCTATGCACACCCTACTTTGTACACTTCCACTATACCAAAGGAGGAAAACTTCATAACTTGGCACACTTCAAAACCTTTCGTTTTACATTATTCAATTTATACTACTGTTTGCGTAAATTGTAACACCAAGGAAGAATCGCCCTATTCAAATGAATTTTGTATCACGGATTCCTTATCTTACAAGAGATAACTGATTCGATTTGTAGAGGTCTTCAACATTATCCGTTTTATAACTCAGTATCGTATAAAACACCTCGAGCAAACCTTTTAGCCTCTATAGGGTTGAAATGTAGTGCCAGTTAAATTCTGGTGACTTTGATATCGCCTTGGAGAGCAATCTGACAGGGTGCTTCTATGCGAAACCAGGGTTCATTTGTCGTGATTAGCGCAGACCCTTCACCGGCTAGTCTCATAGCTACTATGTCCCAGACATGTGCCATCGGGGACATACCAGGGACTGGTGCAGGGCAGGAAAGATGAGGTATCTTGGATAGAACAGGCCACATGTGCCCGAGCATTTTCCAGCTTTAATGTAGTGCCAGATAAATTCTGAAAATAGCGTAGGGCCTTGACTTCTAAAACACTCCTGGTGTATAGCGGTCCTCGGGTTGTATCAAGGCTGTTGTGGAAATGAACCCGGATGCGACCTTAAACATGACGCTTGAAGTTTGAAAGGTATGAGATGAAAAATGTACTTTCTCTGCCACAAAATGTATCTTTCAAAAATACGTACCCTATCGCATTTCTTTTTCAGAAACCAACAAATTAATGATGTCTTTCATGGCAAAAATAAGTTACTGCTACTTTGAAATTTTTTGTTTCGTGATTAGTTCAGAATATAAAGTTCAGCTAATCCGTAGCAATAACATTATTAAAAACAAACTTCTAGTTTAATGTGAGAAAAATAATATTCATAAATATTTAAATCAAAATTCTAATTATTATCAAAGTTCTAATTATTATACTGCTTTTTGATTATGTCGCCTTTGGTTGGGCATAATTTCTCAAACATGGGGCGTACGTGTAATCCCAATTTTAGAGATGGAATTTCCTATTTCCAAGTCTGGAATTACAAGTTTACATCTTGCAAAATCTTGAGGATAATATTATTTTTAAGATTCCTCAAGTTTCAAAACCGTTTAAAAGCATGGAATTTCGTAACTTTAAAGTTCTTTCAAAAAGTGTGACTAGTCAGAACATCCATGCAAGCATGAAATACCCGTTGAATGAAAACACATATTTTGTAGGTTTTTGTCAAATGTTCTAATTTTTTTCACTTTTTTTACAGTTTCTATTCTTTATGTTTTTAGTAGAGTTTGTTTTTCAGAGTGATCTTTAGGTACGATCGGATGCTTTAACTCGTCCGCTCACTGCTTTACAATAAATATTTTTTAAGTAAATATGAAATATAACTTCAATTTGTATTTACGATGACATTAGAAACTGTGTATACAGTATAGGATATAAACAAGGTCGTCTAGAAAACATAATGCCATGGTATTAGCGGGAGGAGTTCCCTCTTTTATTGATATCTAGCAGAACTCAAGGATTCCGATTAGTTTGCAAACCTGTCTGGTGGGACATCAACACAACACCAACGTATAGTTCCTTGCAACACAAGAGTGACGTCATAAACTGAGGGAACTCATTTTGCTAATGTCATGGCCTTGTGTATTCTAGACGGCTTTGATATAACTGATGTATCAAACAACGGCTTTTGTTGAAATACACTGATGTAATCCTATACTGTTCATGTAAATGACATTATGTTCAATGAGATGCACTGGGAAAAGGTGAACAAAAGTGCGAGATATATTACTAATTGATCATAACAATCAGGGAATAATTTGGTGAGTTTGGGCGCCTACTTCCACGAGTGCATGCACATTCAAAGAGAAAGGATGAAATTTATATATTCAGATATATGCACACATCCGTTATTAATAAGGCGATGTGATAAACTTCTTTACGAAAATGATGAAACAGATTTCGTCCAACAATATATTTATAAATTTCACTTTATTCGGGTTTACCTAATACTTGAGATGTAAACTGTAATTAATATGAGACCTCTGTTTTTTTTAAAAGCCAAGAAATCAATATATACATGTTGTTAACCTGTTTTATAATAAAAGAACAAGAAATGTAATGGTGTTAAAAAGTCTATCGCATGTGGAAAGGAGATCCATTTTTCGGAACTTAAGATTGAATATCATGAAGGAGAAGGCAAGAGCAAGTGATAAGCAAACACCTGTGAACAACATGGCAAACCAGCCGTAGGTAACTTCAAGCAAGATAAAGAAAAAGTTTCATTCTGAATTGTACAATATGATGGATTAATTCTGAAATACGGAATTTTGTTTTTCCCTGGTTTAGTTGCCGTTTGCCTAAAGAAAAATTTTGTAAAAGAGAAATTTAAATATATCATAGGAGTCATTGAAAAAAATTGGGAGCGGCGTGTAGCCTAGTGGTCAGCTTTCGTGACTGACACGGAGATAACCTCAGGTTTGATCCTGGGCAGCTACGAACGCTCCAATCACTCAATACCCGTCGTACGTCTGATAGGCACGTTAAGCCGTCGGATCCCGGGTACTGGCACCCCGGCAATAAATAAGGGCGTCATCCTCCCGTTTTTCTACCTCGCTTCTGTGTCACTTTCCTATCGGGCACTCTAGCTCAAATCTCCTAGCTTCCTATTTCTAAGGGTTGTTTAAGACCTGGGGTCAGACACTCCTTTCCAAAATCGTCTACATATGACCTGGTCTAATCTGAAAATAGTTGGAGTATTTTTTTATATGATAACAGAACTATTTAATAAATTGTTTTGTCTAGTTGACTCTACGCTAATACCATGAACGGGCTCTCTTTGTTTTTTCATCGGAAAAATTTCATCGGATATTACCTAAAGCACAATGCTTTCCCTAAGCTGAGGAACTGAGCATATATAGATATTTCATATGGTTGATAAAAATATCCTACTACATAAAATCAACGTATGAATAATTAAAAAAAAAAGGCTCAAATAAGAAAAGATGAGATAAATCCATCTCTTAGAAGGAATGGTTTCGGCGAACTGAATAATTCCAGGTTTTCGTATTAAGGATAGCTGATATATATATATCATCATCATCATCATTGTCAACCATTATCAATCCACTGCTGGACGAAGGTCTCCCCAAGTTTCCTCCACAACGGTCTGTCTTGTGCCAGTCTCCTCCATGTCACTCCCGCATACTTTCGAATTTCATCCACACATCTTCCATGTGGTCTTCTTCTGGGTCTTTTCCTGTCCCTTGGAATCCAATCTAAAATTTCGGCTGTCCATCGATGATCTGTCCTTCTGGCAGTATGTCCAGCCCATTGCCATTTCAGGGATTTAACTCTGATCATGATGTCTTCCACTCTTGTCATTCGGATCCACGAGTTCCTCTTCTTATCTCTCCTGGTTACACCAAGCATGCACCTCTCCATGCTTCTTTGAGTTGTCTGCAGCCTTTGTATGTCTCTTTTAGTTAAGGTCCACGTCTCTGCACCATACGTAAGCACTGGAAGGATGCATTGATCAAACACTTTTCTTTTAAGACATAATGGCATATTGCTCTTGAAAATTATGCTGTTTCTTCCAAAAGCTCTCCAGGCAAGTTTTGTACGCCGATTAATTTCTTCACCAATGTGACCCTCACTTGATATCTGCTGTCCAAGATAAACGTACATGTCTGTTATCTCCAGCTTTTCTCCATCAATCGATAAATCTTCATTTCTTGTAAAAGCATTGAACATCACTTTTGTCTTCTGAAAGTTCATTTTTAATCCCACTTCTTTACTCTTGTCAGCAAGTTCCTGGATCATACTCTGCAGCTCTGATGGGCTAGTTGCAAAAATGACTACGTCATCAGCAAAACGAAGGTGGGTTAGATAATCTCCATTAATCTTTATCCCCTTGTTTTCCCAGCTCAGCGACTGAAAAACACCCTCCAATGTGGCATTAAAGAGCTTCGGAGATATGGTGTCACCTTGTCTCACTCCCTTTCCAATTTTTACGTGTGTTGTATTTTCAAACAGCCTAATCTTTGCACTTGCATTTTCATAGATGTTATTAATAATATTAATGTATGCATCTTCAATACCGCAGGTTTTCAGAGCCATTGTAACTGCTGATGGTTTCACCGAATCAAAGGCTTTTTCATAATCGATAAAAGCCATGCACAATGGAAGTTCATATTCCCTCGCTGTTTCAATTAGTTCTCTCAGCACGTGGATATGATCTATTGTGCTGTAGCCACTCCTGAATCCAGCTTGTTCTCTCGGTTGACGCATGTCCAGTGTTACCTTCAAGCGGTGTGAAAGAACTTTAGTGAAGATTTTATAAACTACTGATAGGAGGCTGATAGGTCTGTAGTTTCCGAGATCCTCAATGTCACCTTTCTTATGTAGCAGGATCATTGTAGCGGTGTTCCAATTATCAGGAATCTTTCCTTCATTAAGGCATCGAGTGAAAATTTGGGCGAGTACTGTTTCGATTTCTCCACTTGCTTCTTGTATGATGTCTACAGTAATTCCATCTTCTCCTGGAGCTTTTCCTCGCTTCATGTTCCTGATTGCATGTGCAACTTCTGCTGGAAGGACTGGAGGAACTCTGGTACTGGTATCTTTCATGATGTCTGGAGTGCATATATCATCCCTTTCATATAATTTGGAGTAGAAATATTTCACTCTTGTCAAAATTTCGCCTCTATTTCTTGTTACAGAACCATCTTCTTTTCTCAGTGCCATAATCTGTTTTCTTCCCTTACTGAGATGTCCCTTTTGCTATCTTTAGGCTTTGGTTGTTTTCAATTGCTTTCCTCACTAGTTCACAGAGTAATTTCCTTACGTCTTCAGTGATACTTTTTCTTACTGTCTTGCATAGCTCTTTTTTTTTTTTTTTTTTTTTGATTGGAGGTTTAACGACCACCGTGAGCAACTCAATGGGCTATAAGCAGTCGCCCGTTACTAATTTAGGGTCACTGGTTCCAGGGAAGGGAGAGAGCCAGTGCCGTAAGACAAACACAACACCCATGCCTGACCGGGATTCGAACCCGGACCCCTTATGGACGAATGATCAGAGGCCAGCGCCTTAGACCACTGCGCCACCGGGGCGGCTTGCATAGCTCTATATATTCCACTTTGGAAGTCACATCTTCTTTAGTGGTCCTCATCTCTCTTCTTTTTTGCATCAACATTTTGGTTTTTCCTGATAATTTGTTCACATGCAACTTGTTCTTAGACCCAGCTAATTTTGTTGCTGTTTCCATAAGAGCTTTGGTTACTTTTCTGTTAACTTCAGAGATGTCCACTTCTTCCGATGTTAGGCCTTCTAAAGCAGAGAACCTGTTCTTCAGTTCCAACTTGAAGGTATTATGGTGTTTTTTAAGGTTGATTATGTCAATAGATTTTGTTTGTCTTATGAGCTTGCCACGTTCAAGTTTAGTGTTGAGGTGCATCTTACATCTCAACAATCTATGGTCACTACCTGTGTTGAACTTGTTTAGCACACTGCAGTCTTCTATGGCGAATTTTTTGTTACACATAATAAAATCAATTTCACTTGTCGTCCCATTTGGATGTCTCCATGTCCATTTCCTGTGTGGCTTTTTCTTGAAGAAGGAGTTCAAGATGAAAAACCCTTCTGCCTCTGCAAACTCAACGAGAGTATTTCCACGCTGGTTTCTGTTGCCATGACCGAATTTACCTACTGAAGTTTCATTCTGTTGCCGTTGCCCTATTTTTGCATTGAAATCTCCCATAATTATTTTCAAGTGCTGCTTACCTTTATTATTTAGATGACAAATTTCCTCATAAAATTCTTCAATTTCTTCTTCAGGATGACTTGTGGTGGGTGCATAAGTTTGAATAATCTGAGCCTGGTATCTTTTCGAGAGTTGGATAACAAGTCGTGCAGCTCTGTCAGAGGAACTTTCAACTTCTACAACTTTATCCTTAAGTTTCTTGTTTATTATAAATCCAACACCACTAGTTCTGCCAGTATCTGTCCCACGATAGTAGAAGAGATGTCCACTTTTCAGTTCGATGAGATCTTCTCCTTTTCTCCTTACCTCACTTAGCCCCACGATGTCCCACTTGATCCTTTGTAGTTCCTCTTCCAATTCAAGAAGCCTTGAATCAGAAGATACGGAGCGTCCATTGTAAGTAGCCAAGGTCAGCATCAGATGGCAGCCTAGTCCGGTCCTCCGGGGATTCTTAGCACCCTCTGCTTTCATGTCGCACTGGCCGCTGCCTTGGCCAGGTACATTCCAGCTGCCGGAGACTGAGGGCCAAGATTTAAGTTGTGGAATCATTTTGGAGGGGTTTGGCCATAACTCACCACGCTGGCCAAGCGGGTTGGTGTGTGTGGGATAGAATTTCCTCTAATCCCGATGGTATAGTTATACCGTATATATATATATATATATATATATATATATATATATATATATATATCATCATCATCATCATTGTCAACCATTATCAATCCACTGCTGGACGAAGGTCTCCCCAAGTTTCCTCCACAACGGTCTGTCTTGTGCCAGTCTCCTCCATGTCACCCCTGCATACTTTCGAATTTCATCCACCCATCTCCCATGTGGTCTTCTTCTGGGTCTTTTCCTGTCCCTTGGAATCCAATCTAAAATTTCGGCTGTCCATCGATGATCTGTCCTTCTGGCAGTATGTCCAGCCCATTGCCATTTCAGGGATTTAACTCTGATCATGATGTCTTCCACTCTTGTCATTTTTCGGATCCACGAGTTCCTCTTCTTATCTCTCCTGGTTACACCAAGCATGCACCTCTCCATGCTTCTTTGAGTTGTCTGCAGCCTTTGTATTTCTCTTTTAGTTAAGGTCCACGTCTCTGCACCATACGTAAGCACTGGAAGGATGCATTGATCAAACACTTTTCTTTTAAGACATAATGGCATATTGCTCTTGAAAATTATGCTGTTTCTTCCAAAAGCTCTCCAGGCAAGTTTTGTACGCCGATTAATTTCTTCATCAATGTGACCCTCACTTGATATCTGTTGTCCAAGATAAACGTATGTTTCTGTTATCTCCAGCTTTTCTCCATCAATCGATAAATCTTCATTTCTTGTAAAAGCATTGAACATCACTTTTGTCTTCTGAAAGTTCATTTTTAATCCCACTTCTTTACTCTTGTCAGCAAGTTCCTGGATCATACTCTGCAGCTCTGATGGGGTAGTTGCAAAAATGACTACGTCATCAGCAAAACGAAGGTGGGTTAGATAATCTCCATTAATCTTTATCCCCGTGTTTTCCCAGCTCAGCGACTGAAAAACACCCTCCAATGTGGCATTAAAGAGCTTCGGAGATATGGTGTCACCTTGTCTCACTCCCTTTCCAATTTTTACGTGTGTTGTATTTTCAAACAGCCTAATCTTTGCACTTGCATTTTCATAGATGTTATTAATAATATTAATGTATGCATCTTCAATACCGCAGGTTTTCAGAGCCATTGTAACTGCTGATGGTTTCACCGAATCAAAGGCTTTTTCATAATCGATAAAAGCCATGCACAATGGAAGTTCATATTCCCTCGCTCTTTCAATTAGTTCTCTCAGCACGTGGATATGATCTATTGTGCTGTAGCCACTCCTGAATCCAGCTTGTTCTCTCGGTTGAGCCATGTCTAGTGCTACCTTCAAGCGGTGTGAAAGAACTTTAGTGAAGATTTTATAAACTACTGATAGGAGGCTGATAGGTCTGTAGTTTCCGAGATCCTCAATGTCACCTTTCTTATGTAGCAGGATCATTGTAGCGGTGTTCCAATCCTCAGGAATCTTTCCTTCATTAAGGCATCGAGTGAAAATTTGGGCGAGTACTGTTTCGATTTCTCCACTTGCTTCTTGTATGATGTCTACAGTAATTCCATCTTCTCCTGGAGCTTTTCCTCGCTTCATGTTCTTGATTGCATGTGCAACTTCTGCTGGAAGGACTGGAGGAACTCTGGTACTGGTATCTTTCATGATGTCTGGAGTGCATATATCATCCCTTTCATATAATTTGGAGTAGAAATCTTTCACTCTTGTCAAGATTTCGCCTCTATTTCTTGTTACAGAACCATCTTCTTTTCTCAGTGCCATAATCTGTTTTCTTCCCTTACTGAGATGTCCCTTTGCTATCTTTAGGCTTTGGTTGTTTTCAATTGCTTTCCTCACTAGTTCACAGTTGAATTTCCTTACGTCTTCAGTGATACTTTTTCTTACTGTCTTGCATAGCTCTATATATTCCACTTTGGAAGTCACATCTTCTTTATTTGTCCTCATCTCTCTTCTTTTTTTGCATCAACATTTTGGTTTTTCCTGATAATTTGTTCACATGCAACTTGTTCTTAGACCCAGCTAATTTTGTTGCTGTTTCCATAAGAGCTTTGGTTATTTTTCTGTTAACTTCAGAGATGTCCACTTCTTCCGATGTTAGGCCTTCTAAAGCAGAGAACCTGTTCTTCAGTTCTAACTTGAAGGTATTATGGTGTTTTTTAAGGTTGGTTATGTCAATAGATTTTGTTTGTCTTATGAGCTTGCCACGTTCAAGTTTGGTGTTGAGGTGCATCTTACATCTCACCAATCTATGGTCACTACCTGTGTTGAACTTGTTTAGCACACTGCAGTCTTCTATGACGAATTTTTTGTTACACATAATAAAATCAATTTCACTTGTCGTCCCATTTGGATGTCTCCATGTCCATTTCCTGTGTGGCTTTTTCTTGAAGAAGGAGTTCAAGATGAAAAACCCTTCTGCCTCTGCAAACTCAACGAGAGTATTTCCACGCTGGTTTCTGTTGCCGCGACCGAATTTACCTACTGAAGTTTCATTCTGTTGCCGTTGCCCTATTTTTGCATTGAAATCTCCCATAATTATTTTCAAGTGCTGCTTACCTTATATATATATATATATATATATATATATATTTAAGGGGTTACTTCTTCAAAGAACAGTAAGAATTCCTGTCATTCAGTGTTAGACTTTCAGAAGTTATGATATCTTAGGTCGATGAAAAAGAAAAAACTTCTGATCAAAATACCAATGACTTTTCTTTCTGAAAAATACGTATATGATATGGATACAATGGAAAGTGGATTTTTGTTTCATTTTTAAGTAAATCTCTTTAAATAAATCAGTAACCACTTATTCTTGCTACATATTCTGGCAGATATTTGCAAAAATAATCAATGATATTACAGTTGTATTATAAGGTGTATTTTAAACGAAACGATATCTGTTCTGAAAGAAAATCAAAATGTTCGCACATGAAATTAGTTCACAAGTGTAAGACATTCCAGTTTTATGAGAGACCAAATTACAAACATTGCTGACTAAAAAGCATTACTTACGGATCACTAAATTTTTCTCTAAAAAATCCATATGACTGGTTAATCGCTACAAAAGGGTTTAAATGTATAGACTGCAAAATATTTGATTCTGAAATTAATATAAAATTATTTTATAGATATTGCACAATGAGCAACCTATTTGAACCGAGCTACTCTGATTCAATAGAAAAGTATTATGAAAGGAATATAATATGACTACATTGATTAAGTGATAAATATCAGTTGTCACTTTTCTCGTTACATAACATGCAGTTAAGCACTTAATGTGAAATTTTTAGGGACATAACAGAACGACTACGATGTTATGACATATTTGCGAGTCAATTTGTTCAAATTTGTCCAAAAATTTAAGAAATTTGACGCAATCCATTTTTGAAGTTATTTAGCTTTCGAATTTAGGTCTCCGGGTTTATTTATTCAAAAATATTTAATGCGAAAGTTAGAGTGCTTAGAGTCACTCTTTCCAAAAAAAATTCGTAAAATATAAAAACAGTGTTAGTTAGTGATTATGAAATTACTTAGAAAACAAGTGTCGTGAATAACTCAGTACTTCCAACTATTCTTTGTTTTTTAGTATTTTATCAGAAAAACATTTTAAATAAATCATTAGCTGAAAACCTTTTCGCTTTCAGTCCAAATCTGTTTCTATCTATTTGGAAAGAGCTGGAAAGTTCTATTTCAGTGTCATAAATTGTAGAGGTCTCCTTATCGGAAAACGGTGGTGAATCAAATTTCTAGTTGCAAATCTTTCTGAAAACCAAATGAGCCAGAGGAATTCCACAGTTTAATTCCTATAAACGTTTCAAATATTTTCGCTATAAATTTAGCATTTATGACATTTATATAAAAAATTGGAAGAATGTTTTCGGTGTGATCCCTTTTTCATGTATTCTAATATTTCTAAAGTCTTGGCAGAAAATCTGTAAGTCACGATAAACTCAGATTAAACATGATCCAAGTTCTGACGTCATAAACCCATAGAGGACGAAATGCATGTATAATATTTAAATCAATATGTCCAAAAAGGAAAAAAATATAGAAAATATAGAATAATGATGTGACAGAGAAATATAAGTTAATAGCATTCGGGTTAAAATCTTCGAATGGAACAATTGCTCAAAATACAACTCCTGTTTACTCCCACTAAAATCGTTTTCTGTTAAATGCAAATCATGAATGCAAAACTGAGAAAAAGTACGACATAAGGTTTTCTAAAACCTCATATTGCTTTGTGAAGCATCTGGTCCATGGAATCCAGTTTTTTTTTCTTTTTCTCAATATAATTTGAAATTAAAAAAGAAAAGTACATGTATTTTCTCTACTTAACTTCAGTCGACGTCTTCACGCCATAGGAATTTTTGTGCAGTTATGTTTAATGATATGATTTAGAGGAAAATATTTTACCGCACATCTCTTAAATGAGAGATGAAAATATCGTCATGCAGTTCTTATAAAAACTAGAGAGTTCTAAATTACTCTGACTAACAAATGAGAACAAAAAACGAATAAACGAAGCCAATGGCAAAATGAAATGGAAAAGCCCAATTTTTGTGATAGGCACACATTCTGTTTACTATTAGAACACCTTCCGTTTAAAGTCTCTAAATCCCTCCAACCTTTAAAAGAGGTTCGTTTTCCTTTTGGTTATGTCGGAATATCCGTATTTTATTCATTGTATCATGTTTACAACGATATTTGGAGATGAAATGTCCTGGTTATCTTTGGACTATAACCGTCGGTCGGAGAATAAGGCTATGTAACTGATTTTTTAAGAGTGCTGAGAAGGTATGGTTTTTGAAGCAGTTGTTGTAGAAAGGTGGCCGAGGTTCAGGTGTTAGTCTCTAAAATTATTTACGGATAGAAATTAAACTAAATGTCAGTTCTTCATTTCTCCTTCATTTCCCTTTGAATATGAGTTACTACTCAGACATCACAACTTCTTTTACTTTACATGTTGTGACCTGTTACAAGCAAAGTTTTTCTACCAGACGTATTCAGACACCTTCTTGCATTTGACTTTCTCTACGTATCAGCATATCATACTGTTTTGATCGGACGAAACCAATCAATTTTTCAATCTTGCAGATATACAGGATAAGGGATCTTTGATGTGTCGTGATTGTGTCAAAACAGGACTCATCAAAATTGAACTACCTGCCGCCTTGAAATGCAAAACACTGTGATTTGCACATTCGTTAGCGCTACAATTGTCACTTGTGTGTCTTTTTCTTTTTTTTTTTTTTTTTTTTTTTTGCTTCCTGGGTTAATATACATTATTTCTCCGGCTGACGCAGAAAAACATTCGGGCGTCGAATCCATTCTAGGGGGTGAAGCGATAATGATTTGTCACCTATCTTTAAAATCAGGTTGCGTAAGACGTTAACATGGTGTTCAAGTGTCTGCTGGCATGTTGTATAACGGTCCGAGTTTGGAAGTAAAATATGGTATTTAAGTCCGTGTTGCTAATTTGCAATATACCACTGATATTCGAAAACTGTAACTTATGTAGGGTTAATAAGAAACAACCAAAATTTTTTTCCCCACTCGTTATTAATCAAGATGTTCAAACATTATTTCTTGCAGGGGTTCTACGCAGCCTCATACCTGTTTTCATTAAAAATAATATGATAAATTTTTTCTCCTTTGAAGAATGAAAAAACAGTTTTATTCAAATCCACAATCTTTAGCTACTTAATAAATATCAGGTGAACCTGAATAGCTAAAATAATATGGGTTAAATATATTTATGACTACAATACTTGAGATGGTGAGCTAGAATAAAATGTTTTTGTTTATAATATACGGTTTATTATCCATAAAATTAGTTACATATAACTTATCAATTGAAACTTTGTGTTAAGCGATAGGAGTATTAACGACTTGTGCGTCTTTTACTAGGCATACATTTTAAGCATGTTTAGTTAATGCTTCCTTGTTTTGTGCACATTTAACGTGCAATTCCGACGCCTGTTAGGTTCCATCCAGTTATGTTTTACTCTTGGTGGCTGTATGAAGACAAACCCTCAATATCGATGCTTTCAATCAGATATCGCAAATCTTTGTTCATTACACACGCGTCCTAGATGCCATTCAAAAATCTTATTCTGTCATCCTCTCCTCTTTTCTCCAACCCTGTACGTGCAGGTAACTATTTTTCAATTTGTATAACATTTTCCCTAAACATTCGAATTGCTATAAATGAAAACATAACATTTTAAGTAACTTCTCTATTGACTTAGATGTGTAATGATTTCGCTTCACAACGAAAACAAGGAATGTCATTTTTTTCACCTTGGTTACACATTGCTACAGAAAATTAAAGATGACCTTGATATTGTTATGGACAGGTACTCGGTGAGGTTCATCAGGCCTTTTGTGTCTCTCAAAAAAAAAAAAGAAAACTGTTATATGGCTTTGTGCATTATTCTGAAAAGGAAAATCTCCAGAATAACACACTCACGCCACCACCAATGGAATCTTTTTCGGATCATTCGGATTAGAGGTTTAACGACCACCGTGAGCAACTCAATAGGCTAAAAGCAGTCCCCGTCCCTAATTTAAGGTCACTGGTTCCAGGGAAGGGAGAGAGCCAGTGCCGTAAGACAAACACAACATCCATGCCTCACCGGGATTCGAACCCGGATCCCGTTCGTAAGAATGATCAGAGGCCATCGCTTAGACTACTGCGCCAGCAGGGCGGCACCAATGGAATCACTGTATGTTGTAATCTCGCCTCGGCGTTAACAGACAAAATTCATCCTCTTGATGCAGTAGGAAACATTATTCATTAGTGAAAGCTTTTGCCGCCCCGGTGGCGCAGTGGTTTAAGCGATGGCCTCTGATCATTCGTCCGAAAGGGGTTCGGGTTCGAATCCCGGTGAGGCACGGATGTTGTGTTTGTCTTACGGCACTGGCTCTTTCCCTTCCCTGGAACCAGTGACTCTAAATTAGGGACGGGCGACTGCTTACAGCTCATTCAGTTGCTCACGGAGTTCGTTAAACCTCCAATAGAAAAAAAAAGTATTCTTTTGATATTCGATATTTCACTCCTGATATTTTAAGGTAAATTGCAGTCATTGTGTCGAAGGAAGGTGAGGGGTGCTGTGGTCACGCGTTCACACCGTACCACCAAAGCATGGAACAATATTTGGAATATAGCTGAAATTTTTTACTGTTTTACCAGATTACAGGCATACGCTCTTCTACCAAGACAGCAGCTCATTATTTCCAACAATACTTCAGAGCCACCTTACTCCCCAAGTACTAACAAGGGAAGCCTTTCAACTGGCGCTCCCCAAAATTGAAGAAACGTCGCCAGAAGATAGTACAAAGGGCAAAAGTCAATGGTTGTATCTGCGTTTTGGCCCAAAAGTGAAGGAATGATCAGAAAATGGCCTTAGAGCGTAAGTGGGAAAAAATCATCTAACATGTGTTGTGGTGGGTGATATGTAACTATAATATCAGCTATTTCCATATCACTCAAAAAAAGCTCATGTCATACAAAAGGCAACAACAACCTTTAGTACAGATGTAAATGAACATTTGTAGCATTGAACACATGCTTGAAGCAAAGTAATTTGGAAAAATGAGAACAACACAAGATCCCAAAGTTATCACAGCACAGAAAGTTGTCATTGATATCTGAAAAACAAATACGTTGAACATTATCAAAAGAAGCTTTATCAGTTTCACAGTATCCAATTTTTATCCACGGGTATAACCACATGTTGTTAATTTTTCTGAATGCCATTGATTGTTCATTAATACGTTTGATGATATTCTCCATTTGCGCTCTAGGGCCATTTTATGACCACTCGTTCACCTTTGTCAGTTCATTTGGGCCAAAACGGAAATACACCCAATGAATTGTGCCCTTAGTACTATCTCCTGGCCACGTTTCTTCAATTTTGGCGTGTGATACTTGCAAAGCTTCCCTTGAAAGTAGACATGGGCGCAAAATAACAACCTATGTGTTATGTTTTGTTGCTTCTTACGTCTATTACCACGTTACGTTTTAACTTCTGCAGGCAGTAAAAAGCAGGATACGCTCTACGTTTCCAGAATACTGCAAACATATTCCCAGTATTAGGTGATCTCGCCCTTCTCAACGAAAGTGAAATGCTGGCTTTATCTCATTGCAAAACTCTACCAGTTCCGATTGTTACTGCATGTGCACTGAATGAGCAATGAATACACCGTTCACTTTCGCACATGCTCAATGACGCCCCGGAAACTATCTAGTCTACGGGTAAGGCAATGGCATTTCATGAAGTTTCGCTATAGCTGTGAAATGCAAGTTTCAAGACGTTTTTTAAATTTACTTTCTGCCGCCTAAGTCTGCTACTACAAAACTTTAGCACAAAGGTCTGAGATATCCTGTCTGATCGATCTTGATTACCAACTTTACAATGACATTTCTTAATACGCAGATATCAGTTCACGAAGTTTGCCCGTATATTGAAATATAGGTAAGAGAAGCATGAATGTAATATACATATTAAGGAAATTTATGTCCTGGAAAAAACAGAAGCTTAATAATATATTTTGTAAATTGTCTCGTTATAAATAACTGATATGTTTTTATGTATATGGATTTTGTGACTTATTTTCGAGTATGTTTTATTTCTTAAACCAGAAGCAGTCTATGCTTTTGGTTCATTGCTTCCAACATACATTTTAATGTAATATTTTTTTAAACATCGTTGTTATCAAATGTTCAAGGTCAGCCGGAAACACCTTTAAGCAGGCTTTTGGTAGCACACAGAATTACGTTTAGTCAATTATTGAAGTGTCTCTTTTTACCGTTTTTTAATCGAAATAGATTTCTGTTTCAATAACGACATACATTCTGCCTAGTTTAGGTTAAGAAAGTGAAACTTTATGCACATGTTTACGTTGTATATTTTCACATCGATGCAACGCTAGTCACTGAGAAACTCGGACTTGCTGCCGTGGTGACGAGGTGGTCCGTCCAAATGTATCTGGTTTCGAATCCTGGTGAGACAAGGATATTGGGTTTGTCTTACGTCACTGGCTCTCTTCTTTTCCTCGAACCAGTGGCCCTACATTAGGGCCGGGTGACTGCTTCTAGCCCATTGAGGTGATCACGGTGGTAGTTAAACCCTCACATCAACAAAAACCAAACTTGGTCTCTACAGTGGAAATGCACTTAGGTGAAAATAATTAAGCCATATCCGTAGGGAGGGCGGATCTTGCAGAAAATCAGCTAAACTGGTAAAGTAAAAATACGATCTTAGCAAAAACGTACTTTTATAGAACGCACATTGTGCTTTAGAGTTTTGCTATGTAGGATACGGAAAGGTTCGTTCTAAAAATGCCAAATTATGGTGAACCAGCAGAAGTCGGAACAATATACCAAATTCTTTTAACTAACATCAGAGTCTATGGTGAATCACAAATATCGGTGATAATTGTTGACAGAAGACGAATTGCGATATCATCATCACTAAAATACAGTAGGTAACATACCATTTATATATTATGACTTCTGTAGCTTATATGCTGTAACAGCAGTGAAATCTCTTGCGTTTTCAGAAACAGAGTGTCGTAGCAATCTTTCACATCATAAGACACTCTCAATTAATTTTATATGTTGCGTTCTATTTTTATCCAGGTTTCATAACCACATTTAGCACCTTTATGGGCAATGAGTAGTCGTCCTTCCTTAATTTTGTGCCAATGGTTCTAGGAAATGGGACATCTCATGTCAGAAAGACGATCAAATGGCGCATGCCTTTGCCCGGAGGTAAACTCATGACCCATCTCGGACAAATGGTCATGTGCCAACGGTTAGACAACTTTCCCACCGAGCCCGCAATTTCGGATTTTTAAACTGTGTCTTGAATTTTTTTATGTGCATGTAGAAAACACAACCTGAATTTTACGTTTGCAAAATCCTTTCAAATAATTTTGCTACAGAAATTTCGGCAAACAGCGGAAGATGAGAAACAAAATATTGAGCTGCTATGCCAGCATCACGGATGTACAGAGGATTTCCTTATATACTTTTAGAGGGAAGAGTGAATGTGACAGTTACAGTATTAAGCTGTTCTAAAGCCTTTTTTTGTTCAGCAGGATTAACATTATTTCTAGAGAGGCAGAGGTTTATCAAAATAACGGAAACACTGTTTGTGAAGAACGTTTTGTGAATATGCTGTAGGCCCACTTAGGCTTTCAGATCCGACGCAGTTCGAGTTGGAATACACTTATGCAATTGCGCACATAGGATAATGCAATTTGGTTTCATTATTTATGTAAAATTGGTTCTAACTTGCCAGCGATTTTGGAGGTGGAATATGTGAAGTGACCATTCGTTCCAGATATTTCCGCAGCTGTTCCATAGCGTAGAGATGGCCAAGATAGGAGTGGTGCCTCTAATGTGCAGGGAATTTGCTATTGTGTGCCGAAAACGTTTGCCTTTATGACGGCCTCTAATATCAACGGGACACCGTACAACAGATTTTAGTAAATGTCATTTGTAATGTTCCGCAAAGTGTCTTCAAATTTGGGACAAGTTCGTATTTGCTTTCTAGGAGAATCCTTCTTCCACGTACCATATTTTACAATTCATCCAAGAGATTCCCTACAGGCCTACGGGAAGTGGAAATTATTCACGATAATGTCCTCACAGCGGACTGTAACATGTCGAGAAGTACAACACACTGCATTGATTTAAATATCCTGGTACGGGCCTTTTGAAAAGTACTGCGACAAAGCTCGAAATGCTTAATTTACCGGTGCATAAATGTCAGGATCAGCTGTAATAGTTTTGTCAGAAACGACTAAAGGTCGAAACTTGCATCAGTGAAAAGAGCTGCATACCATCAAGGTCTATTCTCCAAACTTCGTTGAAATGATACAGTCCGAGAGTCACCCTTCTCGGTGAATGCACAACTCACAGGAACGACCGTCTAACTGGTAGACCATGTTCAGTGAATCGTCATTCAATACCACAGTTTTTGATTGGTCTGTCGGCCAAGATTGAAGTTCTTCTTACCTTCTTGATCGGAGTGTGGCGAGAATCAAACTGATTAGTGGTTTATGGATGATTGTTTGACCGTGGTAACCATATGATGCAGTTTTTTTACACAGTGTACAACTTTTTCTATTAGATCCGATACTCTCACATCTGGTTTGTCTGATATACGGCAATGCCGAGTTGCGCTCTTATTAGACATTTAAGAATCTTTCAGGAACTCTGCTGTAATGTTAAGTCATATTCAGAGATTTGCTGCATGTTTCATGGCAGGTTAATAAACCATGCGTGTACTTTTGATGTCAGATCCCATCTACTGAACTACCCATCTTCTAAATCTCTGGAAAGTAACAAACGTGCTTAAGGTTGGTGGAGAACAAGGCCTTTCGCAATATTATCTCTTCGTTAAATAATAAGTATCATAGTTTTATGTTATTGATATTTACAATATTTAAGCGAAATTTAGATCTGCAATATTTTAACTGAGTTATTTCACATTTGTCAAACTGTTATTAAAAACATAATTTATAAAATTTCAGACTAGAATCAACGAATTCATCTGTACTCGTATATTATCTTGATACTATAGGAGGAATAAATTATAGGAGACATTGGTCCCACAAAGGGAAAGCAACCATGGGACTTGTTGCTCGTTTCGACGCGATCAATATGTTATTTTGATAAACAGGCTCCCGAACTCCTTCTCTAACACAGTAGTATGATTAATAATGTTAACAAGACTAGTGAAAGGTTTATTTACAAATCTAAAGCAAAAGTGAAATACCTCCATCAAAGAATATCTAACGAGAAGAAGTTAAGGCTCAGCGAGACGTAACTAGCGCAGCCGTATCTTTAGGGAAAACATGCAGTGCACAGAAGCCAACATACAGGCTGATGCCGGAGCAGACTGAGTTGGACTGAGCATGCGCATTTGTGTTTGTTGACTTTCTTCAATTCTCTCTTCTAGCTCTGCGATATATGCTATAGTCGTTTCAGTGATCTGCAATTGTTCAAGTGGACTTACAATTTTATTTTGGTAGTCTGTATCAAGCAAGGCATGTCTTTGATGGAAGAAAATGATAAATCTACTAGGAGAGTAATTACGGGTTTTTTCCCCATTCCTTTTTAAGTGTTATTAAAGGAAACATTTTGAGCCTTACATTGTTCGATTGTATGCATGTTGACATGGAGGTTAATCATTTTTCCCGCCTTTACGTAGAATCATTCTCAGTATTATGTTTTCTTAGGATTCACAGCCATTAAGTAAAGAATATAACTAAGGTTACATACCTCACGTGTACGTTTTGTGGAAACCCATTCATGTTCTTCTGAGAATTCCACGAAAAGAATTTTTAATACTTCAGGGTAACATGAACAAAACCCATTGAAATTCAAAAATGGCCTCAGCACATTTGACATTTAAGGTATATTGTTAATATGAAATTCATGGCAAGCAACCGGGTATTACTATAAAGTAGTTATCTGTAGGTATTTCTTTGCAAATTGCACATGTGTGTGATTTACCCTGATCAGGTGGCCTTGCTGATGCACCTGCAATGCAAAATAATATTTATAATGGTTCCATATAAACCTAACACCCATAAAATAGGGTTAAATAAAAATTAGGTATAGTATATTTCAGTTAATACTAAAAATTGAAAATTTGTGTCAGCTGTTTAATGAAATAGAACTTCCTCTTCATACCTCTTAAATCAAGCAGGGCATTTTTTTTTTACTTTAAGGTACTTTACTACAATCGTCATGTTGGTGTTGTGGTGGAAACTAAGCAAAGTGTAAGAATGTATATGCAGCCCCGGTGGCGCAGTGGTTTAAGCGATGGCCTCTGATCATTCGTCCGAACGGGGTCCGGGTTCGAATTCCGGTGAGGCATGGATGTTGTTTTTGTCTTACGGTACTGGCTCTCTCATTTCCCTGGAACCAGTGACCCTAAATTAGGGACGGGCGACTGCTTATAGCCCATTGAGTTGCTCACGGCGGTCGTTAAACCTTCAATAAAAAAAAAAAGAATATATTTAATGTGTACACAGCTTATTAAATTTTTTCTTGTTTGTGGTTTTGTTTGTTGCTGCACACACTTGCACCTGGTAGTACTTAAAGTATTTGTGTTACATGTGTAACTTATGTGTTACATAATATTTATTTTACCTGTGTATTAGTTCTGTGGCCAATATAGATCAATAGCAGGACAAAATGGTTATACAATATGTATTTTCCCAGGTTCCCAAATCCTTAGACCAAAGCCACAGTCAGAGCTGTGACATGCTGGGTTCAGAAATTATGAGTGCCAAATAAATTTTTCAGTAGTTTTATTTATTTGCAAACGCAACATTCAGGGCGGGCAGTTGAAAAAAACCAAAAAACAAATACAACGTTAATTCTGGTTTGATGACCTTTTTGGCCTTCCTGAGCATAAGAGTAACACAATTTAGGAAAATTCAATTTCTGGACTTAACATTAGTTGACATAATTTCATACCCATTCAGTAACAATAATATAGCAAACACCTCTTTTCACAAGGTAATAAGATATTGGGATTTCATATGTAACTTTTTGTTATGCTCACTCCAGAGTCAGAGGTGCAACACTATCCCACACAACTATTTTTTAAGACTCCCTCACGCAATATTTCAGCTGTTAGAAGGGAGTCATCTGAGCGTATGAGTCAGAGGGGCAACACTATTCCACACAACAGCCTCTGATCATTCGTCCGAAAGGGTCCGGGTTTGAATCCCGGTGAGGCATGGATGTTGTGTTTGTCTTACGGCACTGGCTCTCTGTCTTCCCTGGAACCAGTTACCCTAAATTACGGACAGGCAACTGCTTGCTCGCCGTGGTCGTTACACCTGCAATCAAAGAAAGAAAAATATCCCACACAACTATTCTTTTAGTTTTAGACTTACTCAGTATTTCAATTGAACACAGAGTCATCTGAGCATATTAGAGAGTACTACAGACATGCTATATTTATAATTATAGCTTGAAAGATGAGAGAGATATTCCTTGTCAGTTTACAAAATAAAATTCTTAAACTGTATTATGGCAGCAAAAAAGGAGAAAACTGCGTAAGGTAAATTTGCCAGGAAATCGTAACCTGCCATAGAGATTTGTATCCATGGTTCCCATACGACTTATGTTGTATACATACTATGTACAGTAAGCACCTGAAATATTTTTTTCTCCAGTACCCACCTTCAGACAAAGTTACTACTTAGCCTTAAGGGCTGCACGTTACAATTTAAGCATTTTATTTCCCTTTTTAAGGGTTTCTAGAATTTTCTAAAATACATTTGAATTGCTGCCACCTAAACAAAAAATTTCCTCTTTATACAAGGGCTCCTTTGCTACATCACTCAAATGGCAAACATATAACTCTTCCTCTGATCTTACATAACTGACTCAGTGGCTCAACTGGAATGAAACTATTTCAAATTATTACACTGTTCCAATATCCTCCGACTCACTGGTCAGAAAACATATATATTTTTTATGACGCTTAGCCACTATGAGATATTAATCTTTAGGTAATTTTATGTGCAAACTTCACATGTGCATGATTACCCCTGGTCATGTGGTTGGTACACCTTCTGTGGCATTATTAATCTTGCGCGTCACAATTCGGAGAATGCTAATCACTGAACCACAACTATCCCTACTATGGAATGGAGAGGTGACTTACGATTTCAGTTGCAAGTAACTGTATCCACAATTGTTGTTGGTTTTTGTATAGACGTTAACGTGGAATTTGTATCCTTTTAGTGTGGCATATCCCTAAGCAAAGTTTGTTCATAATCATGTGTAGTAAGGTATCACTGCTTACACTACTACATGTGTGCAGCCTGCTAAGTTCAAATTCTACGTTACAGCTTATGCCTACATGTAGAAATTACAATTTTCATTTAATTATTTAAGGTATTATATTATGATTCATTAGAGATGTCAAAAATTAAACTGAAATGAAATACTAGAAATAACAAATGAGATCTTTTTATGTTTCAGGAGGAAAAAGAATCGTCATGTGATTTGTGTAATCTGCAAATCAGAAAACAGATCTCACCCTGACCGCAGGTTTTTCTCTTTTCCCAAAGAATCAAGTAGGTGAGTCTCCTTTATTTTGCTACTTTCTCAGGATAAGGTTTTAATTTTTGGCAAAAATTGCGTTCGTTATTCTTAAATTATGTTCATTTATCTAAGTTGTAGGTTATTTGGTTATTTACCTGAAATAGAGCATTGTTAACATTTAGCTGCATGTTTTGCATAGCTAGTGCAATGTAATATTTAAAAAAGGTAACTTGTGTTTAAAAAAATTTAGTTGCTTAACAAACAGTTGCTCAGTTGTCAATGTTTTAATGCAATGTGAAACAAAGTGCTAATGTAATGAAAAAATATGAAAAATACAAATTATTTAAATTACAGCAAAATTTCTTTATGGAATTCACTTTGAGCTGTAAATTATTTTGCTCATTACTCTTGTTTAATTTCTTGTTGTCCTAAGCACCAAATTTATATTGTGTCATCACACAAATGTCAGTTGTGTGATGACACAATATATATTTAGGGGAACTTGTTTTTTTATAGTTTTTCACTACTTAATACCATTTGAAATGGTATGTTTCTATGTATTGATTACAAAGTGTGTAATACATTGTTCTTTCTTAGATTTTCATCCTGGATTTCGGCATGCCGTGAACACATGTGTCCCAAAACTGTTAGGGCTGTGGAAGCAAAATATCCAAACTCTTTATACATTTCCCATTATAAAGTATGCTCCCTCCATTTCCAGGATCATGATTATGCTTCAACAAAAAGACACTTCCTCCACAAGTCTGCCATTCCTACAATTTAAAAAAATCCAGGTATGTTCCTTTGCAGTTTAGACTAACAATAAGACATGTGAAATTGTGGGAATTAAAATCATATTCAATTATGTTTCTTATGTGAATTTAGTTTTAAACTACCTGTCCTTCATTTCAGTATATTGCAAAGGTGGCCCTATGATCTATAGAGCCACCTTTGGTATGTACGAGGTCTACGCAAAGGTAAGAAAGAGATCCATTCATATTTTGGGTTTCGCAGCTGTCATGTCAAAATATAGCTTTCCCGAATGTTATTCGACAGTTATAATGATGAGCCTGAAAGCAAAAGAAAAGAAATTATATTAAGGATAAACCTAAGTTCCAGAAAAACCACATGTGGAACCATATACATTTAACTGGCTTAATATATGTACTTTCGCATGAATCCATGTTTACTGTTGATTTCTTTAAGGGTAAAACCTTACTGTTTTTATTGATGTAAAACGAAATATCAGGACACACCAGGAAGTTCAACAAAAACCATTGACATCTATTACAACTGATACAAATATTACTAACCAAAACACATTATTTTAACGTACTTTTACCTAAAACATGCATAATATCTAACATTTTCAGATTCTTTCAATTTTATTAGAGGACTAAGTGGAAATTTTTTAAGATTAATGAAGAAACACAACATTATTTTTGGATATTCAGTTCAAAATATTGGTGACTTAATTATAAAGAAAAAAAGTAACAATAATATACTACAATCAGCAGGCATGTATGAAATTCCTATTGTTACACAGAGTTCTGAAGACCACATATACATTGGCTGCCAAAAAATAGATTAATAAAAAGATTACATCAACATATAAAATCTGGAACAAAAAGGAAGAAAAAACTGCACTTATCCAACACTATGTTAAACATAAACAATACCTTGATTTTGAAAATATTCAATTACTAACCACCCACACAAACGAAAAAGAAGTAAGAATTTCCGAAAGCGTTATAATTGAACAAAAAAAAAAAGATAAAATATGCAGCTTACAAGACCTCACCACACTAGACACAGCCTGGAAATCTCTTATATATAAAAAATCCATAAAAAAAGGCAAAAAAAAAAGAACATTACAAAAAATCACACAAATTAACAAAGAAGAAAAAAAATGCACCTGTTTCTACGAACAAATAATAATAGCCCAAAAATTTCTACACAAAAGAATTATGCTTACGACTGATACCCACCAACTCATCCAATAGATGGCAACACATTAAAAACGAATCACCTAACACATACAGACACACAATAGAATTATACTTACAACTGATACCTACCAACTCGTCCAATAGATGGCGACACATTGGAAACAAATCACCTAACACATACAGGCAGCAAACCTTCCCATCAATTTCCCGGCATGCAACTCCAAAACTACACACATACGAGGAACCCTCATGTAAAAATAGTGGCCCGAAGATGGCGGTTAAGTACCGCAGAAAGCGCTCGCCGTCCCCTGATCCGATGAGTATAACTCTTTCTACAAAAATCTTTTAATTAATAGTAAATTTTAAACGTTTGATTGTGCAAGTGAATGAATGTGGAACTGAAAATATATAACCTAACTGTTTTATTTCTGCAAAAAAAAATTTTATTGCTAACCAAAGGTCTATATCGTAAGGGACCTCTTGGGGCCGGGAGCACATGCCTCACAGAGCAAATAACGTGAGAAATACTTTGACAATATCAGGTAAAATACCTTAGATATTATGTATATTTTAATCAAAAGCACATTTATAACATAAGACAACCTATAAGGTTGCCTCATGAATTGCATTTTTCGTAGTACTTTTGCCTGTTTTAAAATGAATGCAATTGTCAGGAAAATGCTTTCAATATATTCTCACTTAATCGCTAAAAGACAGTAGCTGTATTTCCTCGTATCCCTCTTTCAAGTTGTGTTTTTTACTCACGACACTGGCTATTAGAAAGCGCATGCGGCGAATTGATAACGTGCAACCGTAGCAAAGAATATCTAACTCAGAAGTTAAAGCTCGATGAGACGTAACTAGTGCTGCCCTATACAAAGATACAAGATGCAGTGCACAGAAACCAACATACAGGCTGATGCTGGAGCAGCTGTGCATGCATATTTCTGTTGACTTTAATTTTGGTAAAGAACAATTAGCCAAGCTACTCACAGCATGTGATTGTTGCTTCTCGGTAGTGTGATCACTTCGCAAGTCGGATATGTTAGTTTTGTTATGCCAATCGGGTTAGTTGAGGCTTTTGTTTGTAATTCAGTTTTTCAGTAATGCCAAATACTAGAGATTGTCTGCATTTTGTATGGGTTCTTAGGCCTAACTACAATATTTGCTAAAATTTAATTTAAATTGTGATATTAATGCCATTGCATATTTGTTTCACCAAAATAAGGGATGGGTGGGATATCAGAAAACAATAGCAACATGAAAAAAACAACAAAAGAAACTGCTCTAAGCAGATAGTCATCAGATCAAAGGAAACCATGGTGATCAAAGAAAAGCTTCACTGCCGTAGTCCTATAGAGTCTTTTGCTCCTGAATGTTTGCTTTCCGGCAGAGCACATACTCTCATAGGTTGTGGTGGCAGTGTAGTCGCCTGTTTTTATGATATCTCTATGAGAGTTGACGTTTTTCACGCGAAGCTTTATATTCTTTGACAGTAGAGACCATCGACTTGTCACTGAATGGATCGGCTAACAGTTGATGGAGGGAAGTAGAATGTTGTCTATTGGTCCCTGGCCATTCAACTATCTTACGTGGTTATTCGTTTTTCTCAGGGTTCAAGTTGACGAAATGGACTTTTGGCCAGCTATGTCAGGCAAATACCACACTGTGCACCATTTGTCTTACTGTATGGTATGTACACAGTGTATTCAAAAAGTTCCAGGACTGATCATACACAGACCATATAACACAGAGGATATACTTACATTTGATATTAAGCTTCAACATAGTCTCCTCCCAATTCAATACAACGCTTGGAACGAGTGTACAGGTCAGTAAACGCCTTCTGGAACGCCTCCACTCCAACACTATTGAGTTCCGATGTCACTGTCGCTTCAATCTCGTCTATCGGCTCGTACCGCTGCCCCTTCATCTTCAATTTCAACTTGGGAAATAAAATATTGTCCAGGGGGGACATATCTGGTGAGTACGTGGGGTGGTTGATGCACACAACCTGCCTTCTCGCTAAAAATTGCTGCACAAGGATGGACTTGTGAGACGGTGCATTGTCGTGCAAGAGGCGCCAATTTCCACTGTCCAACATTCGTTTCAAAAGCCGATCCAAAACATCTTTGTAGAATGCCCCAGTCACAGTGGAACCTTGACGATAAAATTCTCGATGAATGATGCCCCGACTGTCAAAAAAGGTGATCAGCTTCGTTTTCGTTTTTGATTTCGAAGCGCGAACTTTCATCGGCCGATTCTTTTTCGGACTTGTCCACTCAATACTTTGGCGTTTTGTCTCCAGATCGTACTCCTTACACCAAGTCTCATCTCCGACGACAATGTTTTGCATAAAAGTTGGATCCTGATCGGCCGCGAAAATCAAATCTTTGCAGGAGGAAATTCGGTGTTCGTTTTGTTCAGGAGTCAGAGTGTGCGGCACAAAGCGCGCACAGAGCTTCCTTTTATTCACATCCTCCGTCATGATGGTGAAAATAGATTCCACACTAATGTTTACCGACTGTGCAATCATTTCTATCGTTATTTGGCGGTCGGATCTCACCAACGCTTGCACACGCTCAACATTTTCATCATTTCGACTCGAACATGGACGACATGATCTCTCATCGTCTTCAGTTGAGTCTCTTCCAGCTTGAAACCTCGAAAACCACTCAAATACTCGCGAACGACTCATAGCATTGTCAGTATCGTCACTATACGCAGATTTAATCATTTCGTACGTTACTGTGGCCGATTTTCCCAATTTAAAACAAAATTTGATGTTCGTTCGCTGCTCAATTTTTTCGATGACAACGGCTCACACACACGCTTTACACAAATGAACGCTGCGAAGGCGGAAGTAGTCAGAATTAACTGGAATCACATGATACGCGTGGCTGAAGGTCGTTGCTGCGTCATTCCGCCGGTTTCATAGAGATATCGCCATCTGTACGTTTTTACGAGCGGGTGTCCTGGAACGTTTTGAATGCACTGTGTATTTCACTTCAAATTGTATGGAAAAACAAGATTCAGATGAATTTGTAAACATTGTTACTTCAAAAATTATGATTCAGTGAGTAAAATATTTAAATCAATGTTTACAGACCTGAAAATTATATCCAAAGAACTTGAATGAGATTTCTTTATATTTGTGCATATATCTGAAGCCAAGTTGTGTTGTTAGTTCAAAGATTAAATTGCTAATAAAATTAATCTTTCCACTGTGCAGAAAAGGCAAACCTGCATCCGGGTAACTTAGCAAGCAATCATCATGTTCGTAGCCCAAATAAACCTCCAACTAAACGAAACCCGTCGGAAAAGACGGTTATTTTTTTTTTCAGAGAATAAACTCATATGAAACAACAAATGTGAACTTTATTTGATTGACAAATTCATTCAACCACTTCAGCGAATACAATAGTCTAGGTTCGTGTTTTTTTTTTTTTTTTTTTTTTGACTGAAGGTTTAACTACCACTGTGAGCAACTCAATGAGCTATCAGCAGTCGCCCGTAATATTTTCACTAACAATGGTCAACGGAATGTTTATTTACATTTTTACATAATGGGAAACGTCTTACCTACGTGAATAAACTAGATTGAATGAATATTAAATTGTATATATACATCATGCAGTCCAACAGCATAACGCAATCAGGTATTCGAGAGTTTTCGCTGTTCCGATGAGAACTTTGATACCAATGCCTGCTAGCATTGTATCGCGCAACGGTTTGCTCAGTAAAGACTTTGGACTATCTCAGTCCCTCCATCCTCCGCCTTCAACAGCACACGAGTCTACAGCAGGCAACCGAATGTCAACTGCACCCTTCTCCCATAGACTTTACATGGGAACTTTGCCTCCCCACAACCCGAACGGTTGCCCCCAATCTCATTTTTTTACTTCGACTAACACATCTAAATGGTAAGACCTTTATTTTGATACCTCAACCATATCTTTACGCAGGGCTGCTTGTGTCCCGGGTCTTACCCAGATTTCCGGGTTTGGGTGATCTTTCATGCCCGGAATTCCAGATGTTTAACTTTGATTAATGTGCCTTGCAAACACCTCTGTTTACATTCAGCCGTTTTCTCAAAATAGGACTCGCAGTAAAAAAAAACCTTATAGAATTAATATATAGATTTTTTTTTATTGTTCCTGTATTTGTTGTTTTTATTTGACCCTTTTTCTTCAAGTAATTTTGCTGTAGTGTAGCATTTCCTGAGATTTTTTACTTTTGGCCAAACCATCATGACATTAGGTCTGGGTTCATGAAATCTACTTAGGATATCTCCCCCCCATAGAATTGAGGTTCAGTTTGGCAATTTATAAAGCTATTCATGGGTGTGAAAGAAAGACAATTTCCTTGTCCCTGGTGTGTTACATTATTTGCGTATTCGTGAAATGGGTTCTTCAACTTATGCTTTTATGCTTCATGTATGCTTTCTGTTGTACTGTACAAGTCAAGTATTGTTACATTTTTTGTTTTAGAAAAAAGTGTTGTTTTTTCATATAATTGAAAATGTGAGGTTTTAATCCCTTGTGTTCTTTCAGCTAATACTTCAGTTCTGGCAGGGGTCCTGAGCCTACCAAGTATGAGAGAGGCCATGATGAAAATGCTGCAACATGAATCAGAGAGTGCCGACATTTTTGAAGATTTGCCAGCTTCTGTTTCTGCAGTGAGCAGGAGCCCAGATCCAGCAGTCCCTATGTCTACTCCTGTAGCCCCAAACACTCCTGATATTGTGCGTATGCCAAGAAGGCAGTTATTTTCTCAGCATAGAATGATAACGCCTAAAACGGCAAAAATTAAATCTTTATCTTCTAAGCTTTATTATCTTAAGAGAAAATACGCAAAGAAGAACATTAAGTGCAGTATCAAAAGTGTTCTGGAAATAATTCAGCCTCTAGCGTCTCAAAATGTATTCAAATTCATCAAATGTCAAATCTCTGCTGATAGTGTTTCCCGCTATGGTCGTAGGTGGTCGTTAGATGACAAATTTTTATGTCTTCAGCTCTACCTTGCAAGTCCTAAAGCATATTGCACACTCAAGAGTTTTTTACATTTACCAAGTAAACAAACTCTCTTGAAATGTGTATCAGGTATTGCAATGGAGCCAGGATTTTCAGCTGCTGTGCTGGATTCCATCCGTTTAGTAGCCAGCAAGTTGAAACCACATGACAAGAAATGTATTATATCATTTGATGAAATGAGGCTAAAAAAAGGTTTAGTGTACAATAGGAAAAAAGATTCTGTCGATAGTTTTGAGGATTATGGTTCCCACATTATTGACACTCCTCGTATTGCAACACACATGCGTGCTATTATGGTTCGTGGGGTTTGCAAAAAGTGGAAACAGGTTGTTGGGTACTTTTTCTCAGCCGATACCACACCAGCAGCAATTCTGAAGGTGTTAGTCCTGGAAGCACTCGGAAAATTGTTTGCTTCCGGGTTAACACCCATCGCAATTGTCTGTGACCAAGGGTCCAACAACCAAAGGTTGTATGGTGTGGAATTTGGTGTTAATGAGGAGAGACCTTTTTTCATATTTGAAGGTAAAAAGATCTTCACATTGTGTGATGTTCCACATTTGATAAAATGTGTAAGGAACAACTTCAGGAGATACAATGTTAAGTTTTCAGGTAGCAAAATTGCTACCTGGGACCATATTGTTGCCTTGTATGAATTTGATTCCAAGCAGAAACACAGAGTTGTTCCTAAATTATCAAGACGGCACGTAGAGGTGGATGGGCTAAGTGCCATGAATGTCAAGCTTGCCCCTCAGGTGCTAAGCCAGTCAGTGGCATCAGCTTTGTGTTTGTTGACTGCACTGAGTTATATACCTTCTTCTGCCGCCCACAAAGCTGACTTTTGTTCATCTGTCAATGATCTCTTTGACAGTTTGAACAGTCGAGGTTTGAAAGATAAAACTCGGCCTTTGTTGTCTGCTGTTACAAAAAATTCTTCTCACATAGAATTCTGGAAGAAACAGTTGCAATTTGTAAAATCATTATCCTTTGACACCAAAGGTAGTAAAATTTCATTGCCATGCATATTAGGCCTCAAAATTACTTTGTCTGCCTTTCTGCATATGATCCCTACACTTTTAATTGATGTTCCTTTCATTTTAATGTGCAGGTTTAAATAAGATGCCTTGGAAAGTTTTTTTCTGTTGTGAGATGCAAAGGAGGTAACAATGACCATCCTACTGCATATGACTTTCAACAAAGAGTAAGGCTAATCATGGCACAGAGTATCATTAGCACTCGTGGAATGGCAAATTGTGAGCCTGATGATGACACAATTTTAATTCCCATGCATACATTAAATGTGTCTGAAAAATCTGAGCTGATAAACAGCAGTGATGTGGACAATCCAGACAGTTCATTAAACAGTTTGATTGCTTCAGATAGGATATTTTCAAACTTAGAAACAAATTCAGCTGCATATGTAGCAGGGTTTGTGGCCAAAAATGTAGCAGCCAAATTTTTGTGTAAAGTTTGCACTGCTGATTTAATTGGTGACAAAACTTAACTGAGAATTCATTGTTCTTACATTTCAAAGAATTCGATGATGTCAAAAAAGGTTTGACTTATCCTACTGAAGCATTGTTATAGACTGTCTGTAAACTTGGTGAACTGTTTACTTCACAGTTTCATGAGATTTGCCACCACAGACACATAAAAAAAAATTGGTTGGCAAACTTAGTGAAGTAGACCACAATTGGTTATCCTGCAGCATTCATAAGGTAAAAATGTGGGAATACCTTGTTGGGTATTATGTTCATTTGATGGTTACATACAAAGTTAAAGAAATGTGTAGGGATCTGAAAAACAGAAAAAAACCACTGAAAAAGATGCAAAAATTGTCATAAAAATTGAAAAACATGTTTAGCACTTTATTTTGAAAACAAGCATTTTATCTTTATTCAGGGGCACACCTAGGGCCTTTGCAGCCTGGGTGCAAGCCCAGATTTCTCGCCCTTGTAGGAGAATATTTTTTAATTATTTTTACATGAAGTAGGAGAATATTTTGTAATTATTTTTAGCGAAAACACATTTTTTTTCAGTGGTTTTTTTCTGTTCTTCTAATGGAAATTACAAAATTTCTTGATGATGGAGATACTCCTCCAGAATATCTCTATCCATCCATGAGATAATTTTGGAGTGACATGTCACTATGCTCTCTGTGATGCATAGATATCACAATTCACCTGAAGGAAAGTTTCATATGAAAATACTGTAGTCAAAGATTCTTTTATAATAAACTATGAAACAAATGAAGCTTCTTGTAAAGGAGCATTATATGATTTTGCTGAAAGATATCAGCAGTGTTTGCTCATTAAACAGAAGCCTCAAAATATTATAGACACTTAGCGAAATTTACGTAAACTAAATATGAGAACATTTCCTAATGTTGAGGCAACTTTGAAAATATTTCTAACTTTACCAATTAGCAACTGTACAAGTGAATGTTTTTTTTTTTTTTGAAAAGACTGAAATCTTTAAGAACAACGCTTTCAAAAAAAACTTTCTGCATTGGCAATACATTATTTTGAAAATGACAAATTCTATTTCAAATTTTAATGATGTAATTTCTGAATTTCAAGCTCAAAAGATAAGAAAGAAGTCATTTTAAAGATATAAAGATAACACAGGTGACAGGCTAACTAAAAAAAAAATCTCTTGCCACAGATGCTTAAACCATTTTAGGGTATTTCTAGGGTTATGGATACATGCTTTGTAGGTTTTTTTATAATAGGGTGTTGTACAGATCCTTAGTGTTTACATTCCATCAAATTTATATTTCATGAAGTCCACAGTTGGATATGAAATCATATTTTGACAAAGTCAATTTCATTTTTAATTCACTTTGGAGAAAAATATATTGAACTGTTTTATTTACTGCAAACAGCCTTGACCAGAAGAATATCAAATTTACTGTGGTCATTGACTGTTCCTTCTCATAAGGGTTAAGTGGTGGTGTTTCAAGTAAATATTTTCTTCAGTGTCTGTCCAGAATACTTTATTTGAATCCCATAGATATCTGTGTGCATGGAAATCTGTATTGGAAAATAAAGAATGTGTTAATTTAAAAAGGTTTTTAGGTGTGCAACTCAATTGTCGGTCCCTAACCACAAGCGATCGTAGAACTTAGGCAAATGCAAATAGCTGTGTGCGATAATGGCTGATTGCAGCGCCATCCAAGTTATCCAGGCAACCATAACCGCTCACAGCTGTAGTGGCAGAAGGGACAAAAGTTGATGGTGAAAGAAATGTCGTTTGGAAAGCAACATTTGAGGCACTACCTCCTGTTCATGTATCAGCTGGAAAACAGTGCCGCAGAAGCCGAGCAAATTATCTGTGCTGCTTTGGGTGAGGCTGCTGTGTCCTACAATATGTGTAAGAAGTCGTTCCAGCAGTTTAAGCAGAGAAATTTCAATCTTCGTGATGTAGAACGTCCGGGACAGCCACAGAAAGTTGACGATGAGGAACTGGAACAACTGTTGGGTGCAAATCCCTGTCACACACACTAGAGCTTGCTTAGGAACTCTGAGTAACATGGCAAGCCATTGCAAAGTGTCTGCACAAGCTTGGATGGATTCACAAGGAGGGCCGTTGGGTAGCCCACCTACTCACAGCTGCAAACAAGTCTTGGTGCTACGATGTTGCTGTGTCCTTGCTCTCCAGATTCAAGAAGAAGGATTTCCTGCACAAGATTTTGACCTGTGATGAGAAGTGGATCCTCGACGATAATCCTAAGCTGCGCAAATCGTGTGTTCATCCAGGTCAGCCTACCCCCAGTACCGCCAACCCAAAAATCCATGCCAGGAAGTTGTTGCTGTACATATGGTGGAATCAGCACGGTGTCTTACACTATGAGTTGCTCAAACCTAGTAAAACGGTCACTGCTGAACATTATTGTCAGCAACTCATTCGTGTGAGTGACGCAATGGAGGCAAAAAGGCCATACACACCAGCAAGGGCAGAAGGTCGGTCCTGTTGCTTCAGCATAACGCACATCCTCACATCGTGAAAACAACTTTAAACATAATCACCGACCTGGGATGGGAGATTATTCCACCCGGCGTATTCTCCAGACTTCACCCCGTTGGATTATCACCTCTTTCGCTCCCAGCAACAACACCTGAACGGTACGAACTTCACCTCTGTCAAAGGTACACACAAGTATTGATGACTATCATCTCAAAGCAGCCCTCTTTTTTCCACAGTGGCATTCGACAGCTTCCTGACCAATGGCTCAAATGTATCCAACACGATGGGGATTATTTACCCCATTAGGTACGTATTCAATTTTCTATAATTTGTTGTTAATGTGTCGTGTCTGTGGCCGAGAATTAAGTTGCACACCTAATAATTTGCAGTGTATGTATTGTCTGTACTTATTATTGAAAAAATGTATACTTTATTTGTATGGGACAAAGAAGCACATGTGTCACAAGTGTTTAGTCAGAGTAATGTGTTGGAAAATGCATAATTTACCTACCAGCAGCTGATTTTTTTTTTATTTCACTTTACGATGTATCTATTATCTGTACTTATAATTGATGTCATGTATACTTTATTTGTATGGAAGAAAGAAGCTCATGTGTCACAAGTGTTTAGTCAGAGTAATGTGTTGGAAAAGGCATAATTTACCTACCAGCAGCTGATTTTTTTTTAATTTCAGTTTGTGGTGCATGTATTGTGTGTACTTATTATTGAACACATGTATACTTTATTTGTATAGAAGAAAGAAGCTCATGTGTCACAAGTGTTTAGTCAGAGTAATGTGTTGGAAAAGGCATAATTTACCTACCAGCAGCTGATACGTTTTAAATTTCAGTTTGTGGTGCATGTATTGTGTGTACTTATTATTGAACACATGTGTACTTTATTTGTATGGGAAAAAGAAACGCATGTGTCACAAGTGTTTAGTCAGAGTAATGTGTTGGAAAATGCATAATTTACCTACCAGCAGCTGATTTTTTTTATTTCACTTTACGATGTATCTATTATCTGTACTTATAATTGACGCCTTGTGTACTTTATTTGTACGGGAAAAAGAAGTGCATGTGTCACAAGTGTTTAGTCAGAGTAATCATAAAATTATTTCATGGTTTTGCATTACTAGTTGTGTTGAAAAATGCATAATTTAACACCAGCTGATTCTCGAAAAATGTTGTTTTGCAGTGTATCTATTATCGATACTTATTGTTGACGCCCTGTATTCTTTATTGGTGTGTAAAATTGCAGCACATGCAACATCTATGATCAATGAAGTAATAAAATTATTTAGTAGTAAATATGCATCCGTTTTATTTTAGAAATAATTTAAGAGCATTGTCTTTTTTTTCAATCTTCTTTTCTGACTTAACCTTTTTTTTTACCAATAATTGAAAAATATTCACAAGATGATCGGAAATGCAAGGTAAGTTATTGCATCATTTTACTTTGGGATCTAAAGCCTAATGGTGTATGTGCGGAATAAATAGAAACTGGGTACCGGATGAAATTGAAATCGCCTGACATCATTGGAGCCTCAAGCTGTATTTCTGAAGTCTGTTCTAAATCATTTTGGTAAGTAAAAAGTTGTTTGCAGCTTAAAAAAAAATCTTCCCAAAAAAGTGGATTTTTTATTTAAAATCGTTCGGACAGGGCGCGTTTTATGCGTCACTTTATTACAATTTTTTTTCGCTAATATGTTAAGCTGCAGCTACATTTCGTTTTGCATGTTTTACGTGAAGTTGTGAAGTTCGTGTCATTTTATTTTTTAGAGTTAGTAGGATTTCTTGATTTTCACAAAAATACAATATGTTTCTTTGTTTAAAACAGCTTCCAGTTCGGAATTTAAGAGAATTTAAAAATTGTAAGCAATTTTATTTTCCCATGACATTAATTTTGAGGCATTTTGGTACCTATGTATTCAATATCAAGACTGAAAAAGTTGGTGCTTAGAGTGAGAATAAAACTGCTAATATTTCGTTAAAATAATATTAATTGCTATTGTATATATTTGTTTCACCAAAAGAAGGGACGGGAGGGATACTCAGAAAAAAAGAACTGCTTTAGTCTCAGACCCAAGGAAACGATCACCGATCAAAGCTTCGCTTCCGTTCTGTCTAAAAAATAGGCTTCGCTTCCCGTTGTCAACTGCGCTTTTTGCGCCTGAATGCTAGCTTTCCCGCAGAGCAGGTCTTCCCTCGTGGTGCAGCGGCGCTGCTGTCGCCTGCCTTACATTATCTCTACGAGAGCTGGCCTTCTTCACGCGAAGCGTTTATATTCTTTGCCTCCAATAAGTAAAAAATTCATTATTTAAAAATATTTTTTTCAATAAAAAACTGACAACATATTTTGAAATGTTTTGTTTTAGTCTATCGTACATAGAGTCTAGCTTTCCTTAAGGAAAGATCAAACATAAAGAAAGCTCCGCGTTAGAAAATTGGCAGACAATTCCAAAAGAAAGCTACCAGGAACGTGCATTATTATATAATATGGGAACATACAATGGTATAGTGCATAAGTACTGACCTCATTCAATACATATGCATTTTTCCAATGCCAGATTTCAAAACTAGTCACAGAAGTTTGATTTACTCCTAAAAAAATTGAGTTTGTATGAAACATAATCATTGGATAAGAGCAGGAATTCAGAAATATGCATTGCTGCCTAAATTACAATCCAATATGATAAGAAGGTATTCCAAGAACAGGAGGCCAATGCTAAAATCTAGACGGATGGCTCGGAATACTTAGTTGAAAAGAGTACGTCCTTTAGCTCATTCTCCTCCTAGGTGGCAGGCAGGTCTAAACTCTGGCTTCTGACCATTCGTGCAAAATGGATCAGGGTTCGAAGACCTGGGAGACAACCGTGCTGAATATGTCGTTCGCACTAATCTCTCCCTTCTCTGGAATCAGTGTCACTAAATTAGAGACGGGCCATCGAGTTGCGCTGGTCCTTAAATACCAAAGTAAAACAAAATAGTACTTTCTGGCACGAAGTACATCTTTCAAAGCTGGTTTTAAATACATTAAAATATTCATATAATTTCAGTATTTAAACTGAAGTAAAATCTTTCTTAGACTTACACGGTAGATTTGCACATTGATCAGTAGCAATCCTTCAAAACAATGTTCCGAAATGAAGTAAGTTTCGTTTGAAACTTTGAAACACCAGAAGATAGTATAATGAAAACATTGCCTAATGGTTAGATATTTCAAACGGAGCGATTTTGAGCATATCGAAAAATCATTTGCCTTAATAATATTAGCGACAAAGAATTCACTTCAATTTTTAATAACAGTAAGAAATCGAAGCCACAGCCTTTTGCATTTGTGCTTAGTAGTTTGGGAAATGTAGATTTAATAATAATAATAATAATAATAATAATAATAATAATAATAATAATAATAATAATAATAATAATAATAATTCACAGGGGCGCGAAATTGATTCACTGGTCATTATACAGAAAGCCCAAACTGTCGCGGTGGTGGGGCTTGTGTGTCCCGATGAGTTTGAGAGTTATTCTGGCGGTAGCATTGCTACCAGCAGGGCCACCCAAGCCAGACAGGTCTTGACTGAGGAGCCAGCCTAAGAGTACCCAACAACCATCAATCATAATGAGACGAAAGAAAAAGAATTCCATACCAAGTCGGTCGTCGCCCGGGTCAACAAGGACCGCGTCAGGTGCTTTGGTTCCTAGACACCTGTCGACAAATAGGCTTCGGGGCTCAGCAGATCCTGTTGAGGAACCAGGACAGGCTGCTGCAATGCTACTGGAACAAAAGAAACGTAAAACTTGGACAGTTCCTGAAAATCGAGAAATCATGAAATGTTTTTACCAGGCAAATCCATCTGCCCGCGGTTTTCAAAAAAGAAAGATGCAAATTTGGAAAGGAAAACATCCAGACAGTGGAATAACGGAACAAAGAATAATGAATCAAAGTAGGTTTATCATCAGGAACAAGGTATTTACAGAACTGGAATTGCAAAAGATGGAGAAATTGGCAAAAGAAGGACCAACACAAAATAAGGACTACGTCGTGGAAAACTTTGTGCTGGTAAATTCTGAAGATCAAGTAGCAGAAAATATTTCACCTGAAGAACAATCTGTGAAACAACATGACAACAATGAATTGACACAACAGCAAAGTCTCCTGAAAGAGAAAATTTTAATCCATATGATGCGAGCTGAGGAACGACAAAGACTTCCTGTAATTCGCCAAATACGAAGCAAACAAGTGAAACATTCGTTAAAAACTACAAATGATGCCGTGGACAAAATTCCAACTCATACTTTAAAGGAAACAAACCAGCTCATGTACAGTACAGCTGCCATAGTAACCATGAAACTTGGTTACAAGATGCCAAAGAAGAAAATGCCTGTCACTCCTAAGTGGAAAATTCGGCTAGAAAATAAAATAAATAAACTCCGTAGTGACATTAGTAACTTAAAATGCCTGAAAGATGGGAAGCTTAAAAGTAGAAAATAAAAGATGGACTCTGCAAAAAATACGACCTGGAAAGAAAAAGAATTGTTGAAACTATGGAAGAATTAAAACAACGTATAACAGCTAGTGCAAAGAAAATTGAAAGATATGACGGACGTCTAAAACAGTACAAAGAAAATGCGCAATTTCGGAATCAGCAAAAAGTATTTTATAAATCATTGGGACAAAAGGTAATCTAAATAAGCATCAGCCCATGCAAAAAAGATGCCTTGACATTTTGGAAAGGAATTTGGGAAAGCCCCGTTGAACATAATAAAAATGCCTTGTGGATCAATGATGTTCGTAAAGTTTGAAAGGAATACACATGGATAATCTCATGATAACAAGTGATATGATTACACAGCAAGTAATGAATGTGCAAGCCTGGAGCGCTCCTGGGCAAGATGAAATTCATGGATTTTGGTTGAAATATATTACAAGTCTTCATCAACGAATAGCTATGCAATTCAATATAATGCAACAGACTGCCACAGAAGATTGGATGACAACAGGTCGAACATTCCTTATAATAAAAGATCAAGAAAAAGGCCATGAACCTATTAACCATCGACCTATTACATGCCTCCCAACAGCATTCAAACTTTTTACAAGAGTACTAGCAAGATCATAATATGACTACTCATAGGGAAACAATATGTACCCAATAGAAGAGAAGGGGAACTTCAAAAGGTCAAGAGGCACAAAAGACCAGCTGCTAATGGACAAAATGGTGATAAAAAACTCCAAATAAATCAAAACGAATTTGAATATGGCATGGATTGATTATAAAAAGGCCTATGACTCATTGCCCCACAGCTGGATTAACACTTGTTTGGAACTATTTGGAGTTAGCAAAACATCTGCCGATTCCTCAAAGAAAATATGAAAAACTGGAAAACAGTGTTACATGCATATGGTGAAGAATTCGGAAAAGTTAATATCAAGAGAGGCATATTTCAAGGGGATTCTTTGTGGCCTTTATTGTTTAATATCTCTTTAATTTCATTGTCAATGATTTTGAACAAGACAAAAATGGGCTACCACATTTCGGACCAACATGGAAAAATAAACCATCTGCTGTACATGGATGACCTTAAATTGTATGCAAAAAGTTCCGCCGAACTTGAAACATTGCTGCATACATTGCAAATATTTAGTGATGATATACAGATGGAATTTGGACTGGAAAATGTGCAGTACTATCCATGCGCCGGGGAAAATCCAGAATATAGATGGAATAGAATTAGGAAATGGTAATATACTGAAATTATTGTCAGATAATGAAAATCATAAATTCCTTGGAATTCTTGAATCAGATAACATCTTACATACAAAAGTCAAAGGTCTGACTCAGAGTGAGTGTATCAAAAGAGTAAGAAAAATATTGAAATCAAAACTAAATGGTGGAAATACAATCAAAGCCCTAAATACATGGGCCATTCCAGTAATTAGATACCCAGCTGGAATAATTGATTGGAATCAAAGTGAATTAGAAATACTGGATCGGAAAACTCGAATGTTATTAAACATGCATCATGCACTCCATTCAAAAAGGGATGTTGACAGAATGTATTTACCTCCGAAGATTGGAGGCACAGATCTACTACAAGTACAACAGGTAGTAGAGGAAGAAAAAAGAAGCCTGAATGATTTCGTCAACAGAAGCAGAGAAAAGCTGCTCCAGGCAGTGAATAATGAAAATATCTTTAAAACAACAGAAAACAAGGCTGCATACAAGAGGAAACAGTTTTAAAGCAGATTAGACGGCTGAAAGAGCAAGCCACTGCATGGACAATTTCTAAAGAATATTGATGGGAAAAGTGACAACAACTTGACTTGGGCATGGCTGAAAGCGGGTTCCATCAAGAAAGAAACAGACGGTCTGATTTTTGCTGCACAAGAACAGGCATTGCAAACAAATGTTATGAAGGCTGAAATCCAGAAAGTCAGTGAGAAGTTACCAGGTTATGGACTAAAGTGTCGACTTTGTCAAGAAAAAGATTAAACTGTGTGTCATCAAATATGTAAATGTAGCAAAACTGCACAGACAGATTACAAAGTTAGACATGACAGGGTTGCACAATTGATTCAATGGTCATTATGCAGAAAGCAAAATCTGCTAGCATCTGAGAAAGTCATAGAAAATAATGAAATCAAGACCTTGGGGGATATCAGAATTCAAACCGAGCGACACATAGAACATAATACTCCAGACAAAACAGTCATAGAAAATCGGAAAGTCTGGCTAATTGATAAAGCGATTCATGGAGATGCCAGAGTCAATGAAAAAGAATTGGAAAAAATGACTAAATATAGAGACCTAGACATAGAAGTTACCCGGTTAGGGACTAAACACACAACGGTAGTCCCCATTGATATCGGGGCACTTGGAACAATGTCAAAACATTTTTTGAATCATTCTGAAAAATTGCAGCTTTCTGATATGCCACCTACAGAACTGCAGAAGGCAACTTCACTTGGGACATCATATATTTTACGTCGATTCTTGACTGATACCTAGGTCTCCGGTGGAAACTCGTATCAGTTCAACAATACCAGTCAATGAAAATTTGCTGTTTATTTTGTTTGTCAGAGGCTGTGATTAGTATATTTCGAATGAAGAAAATAACAATAATATCAATAATATTAATAATAATAATAATAATAATAATAATAATAATTATTATTATTATTATTATTATTATTATTATTATTATTATTATTATTATTATTATTATTATTATTATTATTATTATTATTATGATGATGATGATGATGATGAAGATGATGATGATGAGACGAAAGAAAAAGAATTTCATACCGGATCGGTCGTCGCCCGGGTCAAAAAGGACCGCGTCAGGTGCTTTGGTTCCTGGTCACCTGTCAAAAAATGGGCTTCGGGCTCAGCAGAACCTGTTGAGGAACCAGGACAGGCTGCTGCAATGCTACTGGAACAAAAGAAACGTTAAACTTGGACAGTTGCTGAAAATCGAGAAATCATGAAATGCTTTTACCAGGCAGATCAGTAGTAAGAAATGGGGGTTTTAATGACAAAGGAAAAGCCCCACGGTGCCCCACTGCTGCCCACGTGCTCATCTCGACACCGCCCACTGCGGCCACGTGCTCCCGTACGGACGGATGTGGTCAATCATGACGTCAGTCGCCGCCATTTTTTTCCACGTGCTCCTTCCGGCCATCTTTTGTACGCCACGTGTTTTGAGATGAGTCATCGTTTTCTCCGACCATGTCATTTTGTGTGCCACGTGTTTTGAGATGAGTCATCGTTTTCTCCGACCATGCCATTTTGTGTGCCACGTGTTTTGAGATGAGTCATCGTTTTCTCCGAGAATACCATTTTGTGTGCTGCGTGTTTTGGTATGAGTCATCGTTTTCTCCGACCATGCCATTTTGTGTGCCACGTGTTTTGAGATGAGTCATCGTTTTCTCCGACCATGCCATTTTGTGTGCCACGTGTTTTGAGATGAGTCATCGTTTTCTCCGAGAATACCATTTTGTGTGCCACGTGTTTTGAGATGAGTCATCGTTTTCTCCGAGAATACCATTTTGTGTGCCACGTGTTTTGGTATGAGTCATTGGGTGACATCGCCGTGCTAGCAAGCAATACTATGACATCACCGATACAGTCATGATAAGAATGGGGTAAGAGGAGAAGTTGACGTCATTTCAGATTCTGTTAAACTCCAAGACTGATTTTTTTTCAATAACTTGATCATTTTACAACGAATTTATTCCTTATTTGTTCCATAATTTTTCAACGTAACGATTTTTTTTTATTTTCTTTGAGCTTCACACATTTTCAACGGACGTATCAACATAAAGACGTTTTCCAAAGTTTTGTGTTGCAGACATAATCTTAAAACACGATTGTTTATTAATGTGTTTACGTGTTCAGGACATTTTCTGTTACATTTTTTAACGTAGTACCTTTTTCCACCATACAAAGCCGCAATGTTTTATACATAGTTAGAAAATCAACAGCATTCTTGATTTCAGAAAATCAACAGCATCCTTGATTTCACGAAGTACTGGTATCTAAGGTTTAGCCAGCATACTCAATCCACTGAATGAGTAATGGAGATGATTATCACCGTAGGCCACATGTTGTCTAGGAATTTTATATGTTAATGTTATGAATTTTTATAATTTTTATATGTTATGAATTTTATATGTTAATTTTATATGTCACCCCCCCCCAAAAAAAAAAAAAGAAAATGGCGGCGACAGCTAGTAGGATGGCAAAATCCACCATGGCGACTCACCCACACACGTGGCGTACAAATCACATCTCAAAGAAGTAGATATTAAACTTCCTTCTTACATTGCCACCATTCACAAAAATTTGTAAAATGAGTGTTACTATCTCCATTGTTCCACTCTCATATTTCATGTTTCCTATGCGAACAGAAACCGACGTGAACCATTGTCATAGAAGATGACTCGTCCGCATTTTCACCCCTCGACTCACACAAGACCAATATCGTCACCTAACCCCGGCAGTAGTTCACCAAATTTAATGTACATGACCTCCTAATAAAGAACATACTGCTGGGGTTAGGCGACGACATTGGTCTTGTGTGAGTCGAGGGGGAAAATGCGGACGAGTCATCTTCTATGACAATGGTTCACGTTCGTTTCTGTTCGCATAGGAAACATGAAATATGAGAGTGGAACAATGGAGATAGTAACACTCATTTTAAAAATTTTTGTGAATGGTGGCAATGTAAGAAGAAGGAAGTTTAATATCTACTTCTTTGAGATGTGATTTGTACGCCACATGTGTGGGTGAGTCGCCATGGTGGATTTTGCCATCCTACTAGCTGTCGCCGCCATTTTCTTTTTTTTGGGGGGGTCGACGTTTCACGATTACCACCATTTTGTTTTCTCACATGTAGTCAATTTCATTTTCACCCCTTCGGAAATTGTACTTTTTGCCTGATTATTTGACACTGGTTTTAAACGAACGTGCTAAATTCTTGATCATTTACACCTGTCCGTAACGTGCTCGTGCTTGCATCACCGATGACTCACGCACTCGTTAATCGTACGTCTTATCTCAAGTCTGTCTGTTTTATTCTCGCTTCGTTGCTCGGTGTGAAGATACTGCTTTTTTCAATTACTGCTACATTTTCTTTCGTCTGAAGAAATGTATTCTTCTAAGATGTATCATAAGGATGGCCTCCATTTTTCCTATGAGAAATTATTTTCCGATTCTGAAGCTACAGATTATCTTAACCACCTCGAAAATGAAGTAGAATATATCGGTGATGATCTCAGCAAAATTAAGCTTTATGGAAAAACATAAAATCCCTAGACAACATGTGGCCTACGGTGATAATCATTTCCATTACTCATTCAGTGGATTGAGTGTGCTGGCTAAACCTTAGATACCAGTACTTCGTGAAATCAAGGATGCTGTTGAGAATGTATGTGGAGAAATATTCAATTTTGTTTTGATTAATAAGTATAAAAATGGAAATCCCTGTATTGGTTTTCACAGAGATGACGAATGTGAAATTGTAAAAAAATTCATGTATTGCCCCAATTTCTCTAGGCCAAACAAGGGACTTTGTTTTTAAAAGAGATGGTTTTCAGCCGGTCGTCATAGCTTTGGAATGTGGATCCCTTTTACAAATGCTACCCCCCCACGAATGAGTCATGGTATCATGGACTGCCACGTTGCAAGAATGCTCCCAAAATTCGTCTAAATCTGACATTTAGAAAGATGATAACAGGGTCACCCTTATCATGTGACTATGCAATCACGTCATCAAGAAGCGAATAACACACATGTATGAACAATACGAATGAGTCATGGTTTCACGACCTTCCACGTTGCGAAAATGCACCTGATGTTCGATTAAATCTGACCTTTAGAAAGATGATAACAGAGGCTCCTTTATCACGTGGCTATACAATCACATCATCCCACAGTGAACAACGCGCATGCGTCAACAACAATTTGTTATCAGTTTTGGCCGAGGACAGACCAGCTCCCTCATTCTGTTCTCTGCCTTCGAATTCTGTGCACGTTGTGTTACCTACCTCCTCGTCGATCTGCGTTAAACATGAAGTGAACTTCTTCGTCTTCAGATGTTTCTGATGCCAAGAAAAAAGTGCGTAATGATCCGCGCTTAATGGAAGCACGATGGAAGCTTTTAAACTATGGATGTCCTGATCCGTTTGCCAAACCTCCTCCTCACGGTATTTTATTAGAAAGCATGCCTCTTTATCATGTGTCCCTCGGGGGAAACAAAGTTGCTAAAGTGACTGATTTTTCTGGAACTGTGAGAGTGCACATTCGCAGCTACACTACCAAAGGAGAAAAACTGTTTCCTACCAAATATGGCGTGACAATGTCTGCTAGAACATTCAAGAAATTCGTGGACCGCTCGCCTTGTTATGATGCTCTCAACGAAATCAAAGTGATCAATAAAGAACTGTTGATCAACTGTTCACCTTCATCTGGTGGGCCTGTGTATACCTTTCAACAACTGTTCACGTGCTCCAATGATGCCTTGCAATTGAATTGTGCTTCGGTGTCCCTAATGTGGGAACAATTCAACACGCTTCGTGATGCTTCTGAAAAGCTGTGGGACGGTATTCTACAATTACAGTTTGGAACAGTTTTTCGTGATGCAGCGAGATTGGTATGCAGTAAATTCGGACTCGAACATATGATATCTGATCAAGACACCAATGCTCTTAAACTTTCTCTGGTCGATGCGGTTGGAAAAAACATTGCAAAAGTGTATTACTGCAGAGAATGTCATTTGCATCCTAATCTCATGCCAAACAATCAGCTGGGGCATAGGTGCTTTAACGAAACAGAAGAAGACAAATGGACTCTATGCTTTGACGAAGCATTTGCTCTTGTTGAACCCAAAACTTTGGGGAAATACTTTGGTGAGCGCCTTCAATCGCTGATACGTCCCACCATTACTCACTTTTTCTTCGAGAACATTAATGTGAAGAAAATTCTTGTAGAAGCTCAAGAATGTGGAATACGTTGGAGCAATTTAGAGTCCAGATGAGAGAAAAAGTTATTTTGAGGAATAAAAGAAAAGTCCTTTTAGGACTAAACATCAGTCCTTTTCAGGACTACTTTTATTTCATTATTTTTTGTCATTCATTTATATTTTTTTCTGTTTGAATGTGAGTGTATGTGAACGAAGAAGGTCACTGGCGTGGGCTTAATTGCTCCGTAAACCTTAATGTGTTTCTCCAATATTATGGAACCATGTTTAATGAAGTTCGCCACCTCTTTTGCTACAAGAAGGCAACAACGAGGGATTTGATCATCCTGATACCTCCACCTTTGAATGGGTAATACGAGCATTGGTTGAATAACTCGCTCGGGGGACCTTCAGCCGTAGCAAAGTTTTTGCATATGTATAATTTCAGTTTTCTTTCCTTGATGTATATTTCTTCTGTTCGATTTAAATTTCTCGAAACTGACCTTATATAAAAGGAAGTTGTAAAAAAAAAAAACAGTCCTTGCCAATTATGAACTTTTTATAAAACGTACCCTGTCACTTTTCAAGTGAAAATATTTCACTCTTTTGAGATTTCTAACATGTCTGAAAACGCTCCTTTAAGGCAAATGATTTCTCCATGTTATTCTATGGGATTTTCTCCTGCTTTTCAGATCAACGTTTTCCCAGAACCATCCTCTAAGTAAAGTGAAGCGAAACATTTTTAACCTAGACGGAATTTAACTTTCTCGAAAGCAACCTTATCTAAAATGTAGTTGTAAAAAACATAATCCTCCTCAATTATGAACTTTTTAAAAACGTACCCCTTAACTTTTCAAGTGAAATATTTTGCTCTTTTAAGATTTCTAACATGTCTGAAAACGCTCCTTTAAGGTAAGTGATTTCTCATGTTATTCTATGGGATTTTTGCGACTATATAAAAAATTAAAATAAAAAAAATCGCCCTCTCAATGAAAGCAACAAATTGGCGATGTTTGTTTCAGTGTGTGAGACTTCTTGCTGTCTGTTCCTTTATAAGAATCAAGAGAAAACATACTTAAAATACGATTGGCTGTTCTTTATGTTCAAGATTATTATGTTCTTGAAGTAATTAAATAAATGGTGTGTGATCTTGTATCAGAAAAACAGATGCGATGGAGATAACCTATTTAGATATGAATGTAAGGGAAAACGAAAGTTAACGTATGAAGGGGAATACCTCAAACACAGATGTTTCACATGTAATGCCGGGTAAGTTAAAAGTGATCATTGCGTGAATGAAGTTAACGCAAAGTTTTGACGCATTTCGACGAAAAGCGAAATAAATTGGGGAAAAAAAGAATGTGGTTAGGTGTGTTCATACTGAATTTGACGAGGTGAATTAGCAATAAATATTTGGATATACATGAAAGAAGTGTAAAAACAACTCATTAAGAAAATTATTTTTGGGGAAAGTATGAAATTTTAGTTTATGTCATGATAATAAATGTCGGTGAGACTTATTCTAAAGTTAAAAAATATATCTGAAGTTTTAGTTGCATTTCTGATATTAGGAAATTTTGTATGGAAATGTGAGAGTGATCGAGTCGAAAAGAAACAAGTTTGTTAAAATGAAACAGGAAAAAAGTACTACGAAGAAAAAAAATCGAAGTACAGTGTAAAGCAAAGTTAAACAAAATAGGTAAACGTAGAACACTTTTTTGAAAAATAGATTAAGTCGTTATACAGAGAAAAGAACTAAGTCTTTCTTAAAAAAATGATTACATTTGTTTGGAAAAATTCGATATTTTAGCTACATGTTGAGAATAGCTGCTTTTCTGGTGAGTTAGGAAATTGCTATGTAGGGGGAAAAAATGTTTGCTAAGAATATGATGTTTAGTGGAAGTACGGACTTGATCGCTATATCTCCAGAATGAATGTTCTTTCTGTTGATTTAGAAAAAATATACTGAAAATATATTGCAAATAATATAAATGTTATCGTAAAAAAGAATGCTTTAGAATGAATGTCTTGATAATGAATGCTTTCCCTGTTGAGTCAGTTAAAGAAAAGTTTAGCAAATTAGGATAGAATGAAAAAATATGAATATTTCACATACACGCAGGTTTTTAGGAATACTTAAAAGTGAGTTGGAAAGTGAGGGAAACAAAAATTCTGAAGTGCTTGGTACATCTTGTGATATCAAGTTGTTAAGAAACGTTTACTCAAATGAAATGAAAAAATAAAGTCATAGTAAAGAAAATACTAATACAATCGAATTTTAACTGTCATCATCATCATCATCATTGTCAACCATTATCAATCCACTGCTGGACGAAGGTCTCCCCAAGTTTCCTCCACAACGGTCTGTCTTGTGCCAGTCTCCTCCATGTCACTCCTGCATATTTACGAATTTCATCCACCCATCTCCCATGTGGTCTTTTTCTGGGTCTTTTCCTGTCCCTTGGAATCCAATCTAAAATTTCGGCTGTCCATCTATGGTCTGTCCTTCTGGCAGTATGTCCAGCCCATTGCCATTTCAGGGATTTAACTCTGATCATGATGTCTTCCACTCTCGTCATTTTTCGGATCCACGAGTTCCTCTTCTTATCTCTCCTGGTTATACCAAGCATGCACCTCTCCATGCTCCTTTGAGTTGTCTGCAGCCTTTGTATGTCTCTTTTAGTTAAGGTCCACGTCTCTGCACCATACGTAAGCACTGGAAGGATGCATTGATCAAACACTTTTCTTTTAAGACATAATGGCATATTGCTCTTGAAAATTATGCTGTTTCTTCCAAAAGCTCTCCAGGCAAGTTTTGTACGCCGATTAATTTCTTCATCAATGTGACCCTCACTTGATATCTGCTGTCCAAGATAAACATACGTATCTGTTATCTCCAGTTTTTCTCCATCAATCGATAAATCTTCATTTCTTGTAAAAGCATTGAACATCACTTTTGTCTTCTGAAAGTTCATTTTTAATCCCACTTCTTTACTCTTGTCAGCAAGTTCCTGGATCATACTCTGCAGCTCTAATGGGGTAGTTGCAAAAATGACTATGTCATCAGCAAAACGAAGGTGGGTTAGATAATCTCCATTAATCTTTATCCCTTTGTTTTCCCAGTTCAGTGATTGAAAGACATTTTCCAATGTGGCATTAAAGAGCTTCGGAGATATGGTGTCACCTTGTCTCACTCCCTTTCCAATTTTTATGTGTGTTGTATTTTCAAACAGCCGAATCTTTGCACTTGCATTTTCATAGATGTTATTAATAATATTAATGTATGCATCTTCAATACCGCAGGATTTCAGAGCCGTGGTAACTGCTGATGGTTTCACCGAATCAAAGGCTTTTTCATAATCGATAAAAGCCATGCACAATGGAAGTTCATATTCCCTCGCTCTTTCAATTAGTTCTCTCAGTACGTGGATATGATCTATTGTGCTGCAGCCACTCCTGAATCCAGCTTGTTCTCTCGGTTGAGCCATGTCCAGTGTTACCTTCAAGCGGTGTGAAAGAACTTTAGTGAAGATTTTATAAACCACTGATAGGAGGCTGATAGGTCTGTAGTTCCTGAGATCCTCAATGTCACCTTTTTTATGTAGCAGGATCATTGTAGCATTGTTCCAATCCTCAGGAATTTTCCCTTCATTAAGGCATCGAGTGAAAATTTGGGCGAGTACTGTTTCGATTTCTCTACTTGCTTCTTGTATGATGTCTACAGTAATTCCATCTTCTCCTGGAGCTTTTCCCTCTTCATGTTCTTGATTGCATGTGCAACTTCTGCTGGAAGGACTGGAAGAACTCTGGTACTGGTACCTTTCATGGTGTCTGGAGTACATGTATCATCCCTTTCATATAATTTGGAGTAGAAATCTTTCACTCTTGTCAAAATTTCGCCTCTATTTCTTGTTATAGAACCATCTTCTTTTCTCAGAGCCATAATCTGTTTTCTTCCCTTACTGAGATGTCCCTTTGCTATCTTTAGGCTTTGGTTGTTTTCAATTGCTTTCCTCACTAGCTCACAGTTGAATTTCCTTACGTCTTCAGTGATACTTTTTCGTGCTGTCTTGCATAGCTCTATATATTCCACTTTGGAAGTCACATCTTCTTTAGTTGTCCTCATCTCTCTTCTTTTTTGCATCAACATTTTGGTTTTTTCTGATAATTTGTTCACATGCAACTTGTTCTTAGACCTAGCTAATTTTGTTGCTGTTTCCATAAGAGCTTTGGTTACTTTTCTGTTAACTTCCGAAATATCCACTTCTTCCGATGTTAGGCCTTCTAAAGCAGAGAATCTGTTCTTCAGTTCCAACTTGAAAGTATTATGGTGTTTTTTAAGGTTGGTTATGTCAACACATTTTGTTTGTCTTATGAGCTTGCCACGTTCCAGTTTAGTGTTGAGGTGCATCTTACATCTCACCAATCTATGGTCACTACCTGTGTTGAACTTGTTCAGCACACTGCAGTCTTCGATGACGAATTTTTTGTTACACATAATAAAATCAATTTCACTTGTCGTCCCAATTGGATGTCTCCATGTCCATTTCCTGTGTGGCTTTTTCTTGAAAAAGGAATTCAAGATGAAAAATCCTTCTGCCTCTGCAAACTCAACGAGAGTATTTCCACGCAGGTTTCTGTTGCCGTGACCGAATTTACCTACTGAAGTTTCATTCTGTTGCCGTTGCCCTATTTTTGCATTGAAATCTCCCATAATTATCTTCAAGTGCTGCTTACCTTTATTATTTAGATGACGAATTTCCTCATAAAATTCTTCAATTTCTTCTTCAGGATGACTTGTGGTGGGTGCATAAGTTTGAATAATCTGAGCCTGGTATCTTCTCGATAGTTGGATAACGAGTCGTGCAGCTCTGTCAGAGGAACTTTCAACTTCTACCACTTTATCCTTCAGTTTCTTGTTTATTATAAATCCAACACCACTAGTTCTACCAGTATCTGTCCCACGATAATAGAAGAGATGTCCACTTTTCAGTTCAATGAGATCTTCTCCTTTTCTCCTTACCTCACTTAGCCCGACGATGTCCCACTTGATCCTTTGTAGTTCCTCTTCCAATTCAAGAAGCCTTGAATCAGAAGATAGGGAGCGTCCGTTGTAGGTAGCCAAGGTCAGCATCAAATCGCAGCCTAGTCCGGTCCTCCGGGGATTCTTAGCACCCTCTGCCTTCATGTCGCACTGGCCGCTGCCTTGGCCAGGTACATTCCAGATGCCGGAGACTGAGGGCCAAGATTTAAGTTGTAGAGTCATTTTGGAGGTGTTTGGCCATAACTCACCACGCTGGCCAAGCGGGTTGGTGAGTGTGGGATATCATTTCCTCCGATCCCGATAGTATAGTTATACCGCTATTGGCGGTCGTCAGAGCCCCTTTAGTGGGAACAGGATGCACCACGAGAAGGCGGGGTTGACATTTGTCAAGGAGAGGCTGTGATGTTACGCATCACCTGACCTTACATCCCTTACATCCCTTAACTGTCATAGATCTGTATATTTCCCGTATACCCACGGAAACGTAAGATAGAAAAATTTATTAAGTTATACATTTAAAAGAAAGAAAGAAAAGTGGCTTACATATGAAAAAGAAATAATAATAATGAAGAAATGCCTGTTGAAAAAAATAGACAAGTAAATTTGGAATAAAGAAGGAAACAAAAATTCTGAAGTGCTTGGTACATCTTGTGATATCAAGTTGTTAAGAAACGTTTACTCAAATGAAATGAAAAAATAAAGTCATAGTAAAGAAAATACTAATACAATCGAATTTTAACTGTCATAGATCTGTATATTTCCCGTATACCCACGAAAACGTAAGATAGAAAAATTTATTAAGTTATACATTTAAAAGAAAGAAAGAAAAGTGGCTTACATATGAAAAAGAAATAATAATAATGAAGAAATGCCTGTTGAAAAAAATAGACAAGTAAATTTGGAATAAAGAAAATACTGTTGCCGTCGAATTTTTACCACTACAGATCTGTATATTTCTCATAAATGTAAGCTTTTAGGAATACTTAAAAGTGAATTTTGAAAAAATATAACGTTGCATGAAGAAACAAAACAAAAATATATATGAAGTTTTGCTACATCTTGTGATATCAAGTCGTTAAGAAACGTTGGTTGAAATGAAATGAAAAAATAAAGTCCGAATCGTGAACATAGAATAATATTCAAAAACACAAAATTAAGTTAAATAGTGGAAAATGCGAAAAAAAAATGTTTGTCAGAAAGAAATGTAAAAATAAAGAAAATACTGTTTCAATCGAATTTTTAACTGCTATAGATCTGTATATTTCTTGTACATACAGGAAACAGCGATGTTTAAGTCACATTTAAAGCAAGTAAGAAAAATACAGTTTAAGAGGAGAAAAAATAAATCTGAAGTTTTGTCACATCCGGAAATTCAAGTCGTTAAGAAACGTTGGTTGAAATGAAAAAAATAAATTCAGAATATAAGTATGAGGCAGTTTGCAAAGTTTGAAATAACATAATGGACGAATACGCGAACATGGAATGATATTCAAAAACATAGATTAAGTTCGATAGCGGGAATTGAGAAGGTAAAAAACGTCTGTTAGAAAGCAATGTAAAAATACAGTAAGAATGGAGAAAATATTGTTTCAATCGAATTTTAACTACTATAGATGAAAGAATTGGAAAAATACAGTAAGAATGAAGAAAGCATTGCTTCAATCGAATTTTATCTATTATGGATCCGTATATTTCTTGTACACACATAGAAAAGTGAGATAGAAAAATAGATTAAATCATACATTAAAAGCAAGTAAGAAAAAAAACAGTTTCAGAGGGAAAAAAATTAAAAATCGGAAGTTTCGTCACATCTTGTAGAACAGATATCAAGTCGTTAATAAACGTATATTGGTTTAAATCTGAAAAAATGTGTGAAGCTCAAAGAAAATAAAAAAAATCGTTACGATGAAAAATTATGGAACAAATAAGGAATAAATTCGTTGTAAAATGATCAAGTTATTGAAAAAATCAGTCTTGGAGTTTAACAGAATCTGAAATGACGTCAACTTCTCCTCTTACCCCATTCTTATCATGACTGTATCGGTGATGTCATAGTATTGCTTGCTAGCACGGCGATGTCACCCAATGACTCATACCAAAACACGTGGCACACAAAATGGTATTCTCGGAGAAAACGATGACTCATCTCAAAACACGTGGCACACAAAATGGCATGGTCGGAGAAAACGATGACTCATCTCAAAACACGTGGCACACAAAATGGCATGGTCGGAGAATACGATGACTCATCTCAAAACACGTGGCGTACAAAAGATGGCCGGAAGGAACACGTGGAAAAAATGGCGGCGACTGACGTCATGATTGACCACATCCGTCCGTGTGGGAGTATATGGCCGCAGTGGGCTAGTCGAGGTGAGCACGTGGGCAGCAGTGGGGCACCGTGGGGCTTTTCCTTTTTCATTAAAACCCCCATTTCTTACTACTCAAATCCATCAGCCCGCGGTTTTCAAAAAAGAATGATGCAAATTTGGAAAGGAAAACATCCAGACAGTGGAATAACGGAACAAAGAATAATGAATCAAAGTAGGTTTATCATCAGGAACAAGATATTTACAGAACTGGAATTGCAAAAGATGGAGAAATTGGCAAAAGAAGAAATTGGCAAAGAACCAACACAAAATAAGGACCACGTCGTGGAAAACTTTGTGCTGGTAAATTCTGAAGATCAAGTAGCAGAAAATATTTCACCTGAAGAACAATCTGTGAAACAACATGACAACCATGAATTGACACAACAGCAAAATCTCCTGAAAGAGAAAATTTTAATCCATATGATGCAAGGTGAGGAACGACAAAGACTTCCCGTAATTCGCCGAATACGAAGCAAACAAGTGAAACATTTGTTAAAAACTGCAAATGATGTCGTGGACAAAATTCCAACTCATACTATAAAGGAAACACATCCGCTCATGTACAATGCAGCTGCCATAGTAACCATGGAACTTGGTTACAAGATGTCAAAGAAGAAAATGCCTGGCACTCCTAAGTGAAAAATTCGGATAGAAAATAAAATAAATAAACTCCGTAGTGACATTAGTAACTTAAAATGTCTGAAAGTTGGGAAGCTTAAAAATAGAAAATAAAAGATGGACTCTGCAAAAAATACGACCTAGAAAGAAAAATAATTGTTGAAATTATGGAAGAATTAAAACAACGAGTAAGAGCTAGTGCAAAGAAAATTGAAAGATATGACGGACGCATAAAACAGTACAAAGAACATGCGCAATTTCGAAATCAGCAACAAGTATTTTATAAATCATTGAGACAAAAGGTAATCTAAATAAGCATCAGCCCATGCAAGAAAGATGCCTTGACATTTTGGAAAGGAATTTGGGAAAGCCCAGTTGAACATAATAAAAATGCCTTGTGGATCAACGATGTTCGTAAAGTTTGAAAGGAATACACATGGATAATCTTATGATAACAACTGATATGATTACACATCAAGTAAAGAATGTGCAAGCCTGGAGCGCTCCTGGGCAAGATGAAATGCATGGATTTTGGTTAGAGTATCTTGCAAGTCTTCAGTCTGTTGCATTATATTGTATGCAATTCAATATAATGCAACAGACTGCCACAGAAGATTGGATGACAACCGGTCAAACATTCCTTATAATGAAAGATCAAGGAAAAGGCAATGAACCTATTAACTAACGTCCAATTACATGCCTCCCAACAGCATTCAAACTTTTCACAAGAGTACTAGCAAAATCAATATATGACTACTCATAAGGAAACAATATGTACCCAATAGAAGAGAAGGGGAACTCCAAAAGGTCAAGAGGCACAAAAGACCAGCTGCTAATGGACAAAACGGTGCTAAAAACTCCAAATAAATCAAAACGAATTTGAATATGGCATGGATAGTTTATAAAAAGGCCTATGACTGATTGCTCTACAGCTGGATTAACACTTGTTTGGAACTATTTGGAGTTAGCAAAAACATCTGCCGATTCCTCAAAGAAAATATGAAAAACTGGAAAACAGTGTTACATGCATATGGTGAAGAATTCGGAAAAGCTAATATCAAGAGAGGCATATTTCAAAGGGATTCTTTGTGGCCTTTATTGTTTAATATCTCTTTAATTCCATTGTCAATGATTTTGAACAAGACAAAAATGGGCTACCACATTTCGGACCAACATGGAAAAATAAACCATCTGCTGTACATGGATGACTTTAAATTGTATGCAAAAAGTTCCGCCGAACTTGAAACATTGCTGCATAAATTGCAAATACTTAGTGATGATATACAGATGGAATTTGGTCTGGAAAAATGGGCAGTACTATCCATGCGCAGGGGAAAAGTCCAGAATATAGATAGAATAGAATTAGAAAATGGTAATATAATGAAATCATTGTCAGATAAGGAAAATTATAAATTCCTTAGAATTCTTGAATCAGATCACATCTTACGTACAAAAGTCAAAGGTCTGACTCAGAGTGAGTGTATCAAAAGAGTAAGAAAAATGTTGAAATCAAAACTAAATAGTGGAAATACAATAAAAGCCATAAATACATGGGCCATTCCAGTAATTAGATACCCAGCTGGAATAATTGATTGGACCCAAAGTGAATTAGAAATACTGGATTGGAAAACTCGAATGTTACTGAACATGCATCATGTACTCCATCCAAAAAGTGATGTTGACAGATTGTATTTACTTCGGAAGATTGGAGGCCCAGGGCAACTATAAGTACAACAGTTAGTAGAGGAAGAAAAAAGAAGCCTGAATGATTACGTCAACAGAAGCAGAGAAAAGCTACTTCAGACAGTGATTAATGAAAATATCTTTAAAACAACAGAAAACAAGACTGAATACAAGAGGAAACAGTTTTAAAGCAGATTAGACGGCTGGAAGAACAAGCCACTGCATGGACAATTTCTAAAGAATATTGATGGGAAAAGTGACAGCAACTTGACTTGGGCATGGCTAAAATCGGGTTCCATCAAGAAAGAAACAGGACGCCTGAATTTTGCTGTGCAAGAACCGGCATTTCCAACAAATGTTATGAAGGCTAAAATCCAGAAAGTCGGTGAGAAGTTAGCAGGTTATGGACTAAAGTGTCGACTTTGTCAAGAAAAAGATGAAACTGTGTGTCATCAAATATGTAAATGTAGCAAAACTGCACAGACAGATTACAAAGTTAGACATGACAGGTTTGCACAATTGATTCAATGGTCATTATGCAAAAAGCACAATCTGCTAGCATCGAAAAACTCATGGAAATACAAGGCTGAGAAAGTCATAGAAAATAATGAAGTCAAGAGCTTGTGGAATTTCAGAATTCAAACCGATCGACGCATAGAACATAATACTCCAGATATAACAGTCAAAGAAAATCGGAAAGCCTGGCTAATTGATAAAGCGATTCCAGGAGATGCCAGAGTCAATGAAAAAGAATTGGAAAAAATGACTAAATATAGAGACCTAGCCATAGAAGTTACCCAATTAGGGACTAAACACACAACGGTAGTCCCCATTGATATCGGGGCACTTGGAACAATGTCAAAACATTTTATGAATCATTTTAAAAAATTCGAACTTTCTGATATGCCACCTACAGAACTGCAGAAGTCAACTTCACTTGGGACATCATATATTTTACGTCGATTCTTGACTGATACCTAGGTCTGCGGTGGAAACTCGTATCAGTTCAACAATACCAGTCAATGATAATTTGCTGTTTATTTTGTTTGTCAGAGGCTGTGATTAGTATATTTCGAATAAAGAAAATAATAATAGAAATTTTAAAAATAATAATAATTATTATTATTATTATTATTATTATGATGATGAGACGAAAGAAAAATAATTCCATACCGGATCAGTCGTCGCCCGGGTCAACAAGGACCGCGACAGGTGCTTTGGTTCTTGGACACCTGTCGACAAATATGCTTCGGGGTTCAGCAGATCCTGTTGAGGAACCAGGTCAGGCTGCTGCAATGCTACTGGAACAAAAGAAAATGTAAAACTTGGACAGTTGCTGAAAATCGAGAAATCATGAAATGCTTTTACCAGGCAGATCCATCAGCCCGCGGTTTTCAAAAAGAATGATTCAAATTTGGAAAGGAAAACATCCAGACAGTTTAATAACGGAACAAAGAATAATGAATCAAAGTAGGTTTATCATCAGGAACAAGGTATTTACAGAACTGGAATTGCAAAAGATGGAGAAATTGGCAAAAGCAGGACCAACACAAAATAAGGACTACGTCGTGGAAAACTTTATGCTGGTAAATTCTGAAGATCAAGTAGCAGAAAATATTTCACCTGAAGAACAGTCTGTGAAACAACATGACAACAATGAATTGACACAACAGCAAAGTCTCCTGAAAGAGAAAATTTTAATCCATATGATGCAAGGTGAGGAACGACAAAGAATTCCTGTTATTCGCCAAATACGAAGCAAACAAGTGAAACATTTGTTAAAAACTACAAATGATGCCGAGGACAAAATTCCAACTCATACTTTAAAGGAAACCAACCAGCTCATGTACAGTGCAGCTGCCATAGTAACCATGGAACTTGGTTACAAGATGCCAAAGAAGAAAATGATTGGCACTCCTAAGTGGAAAATAAAATAAATAAACTCCGTAGTGACATTAGTACCTTAAAATGCCTGAAAGATGGGAAGCTTAAAATTAGAAAAATAAAAGATGGACTCTGCAAAAAATACGACCTGGAAAGAAAAAGAATTGTTGAAATTATGGAAGAATTAAAACAACGAGTAACAGCTACTGCAAAGAAAATTGAAAGATATGATGGACGCCTAAAACAGTACAAAGAAAATGCGCAATTTCGGAATTGGCAACAAGTACTTTATAAATCATTGAGACAAAAGGCAATCCAAATAAACCTCAGCCCATGCAAAAAAAGGTGCCTTGACATTTTGGAAAGGAATTTTTGAAAGCCCAGTTGAACATAAAAAAATGTCTTGTGGATCAAAGATGTTCGTAAAGATTTGAAAGGAATATACATGGATAATCTGATGATAACAACTGATATGATTACACAGAAAGTTAAGAATGTTAAAGCCTGGAGCGCTCCTGGGCCAGATGAATTGCATGGATTTTGGTTGAAGTATCTTACAAGTCCTTACAAGTCTTCATCAACAAATAGCTATGCAATTTAGAATAATGCTACAGAATTCTGCCACAGAAGATTGGATGAAAACAGGTCGCACATTCCTTATAATGAAAGATCAAGAAAAAGGCCATGAACCTACTAACTATCGTCCAATTACATGCCTCCCAACAACATTCAAACTTTTCACAAGAGTACTAGCAAGATCAATATATGACTACTTATGGGGAAACAATTTGTACCCAATAGAACAGAAGGGGAACTTCAAAAGGTCAAGAGGCACAAAAGACCAGCTGCTAATTAACAAAATGGTACTAAAAAACTCCAAAAGAAGAAAAACGAATTTGAATATGGCATGGATAGATTATTAAAAAGGCCTTTGACTCATTGCACCACAGCTGTATTAACACTTGTTTGGAACTATTTGGAGTTAGCAAAAACATCTGCCGATTCCTCAAAGAAAATATGAAAAACTGGAAAACAGTGTTACATGCATATGGTGAAGAATTCGGAAAAGTTAATATCAAGAGAGGCATATTTCAAGGGGATTCTTTGTGGCCTTTATTGTTTAATATCTCTTAAATTCCATTGTCAATGATTTTGAACAAAACAAAAATGGGCTAAAACATTTCGGACCAACATGGAAAAATAAACCATCTGCTGTACATGGATGACCTTAAATTGTATGCAAAAAGTTCCGCCGAACTTGAAACATTGCTGCATACATTGCAAATATTTAGTGATGATATACAGAAGGAATTTGGACTGGAAAAATGGGCAGTACTATCCATGCGCCGGGGAAAAGTGCAGAAAATAGATGGAATAGAATTAGAAAATGGTAATATAATGAAATCATTGTCAGATAATGAAAATTATAAATTCCTTGGAATTCTTGAATCAGATCACATCTTACGTACAAAAGGTCAAAGGTCTGACTCAGAGTGAGTGTATCAAAAGAGTAAGAAAAATTATTGAAATCAAAACTAAATGGTGGAAATACAATCAAAACCATAAATACATGGGCCATTCCAGTAATTAGATACCCAGCTGGAATAATTGATTGGACCCAAAGTGAATGAGAAATACTGGATTGAAAAACTCGAATGTTACTGAACATGCATCATGCACTTCATCCAAAAAGTGATGTTGACAGATTGTACTTACTTCGGAAGATTGGAGGCAGAGGGCTACTACAAGTACAACAGGTTGTAGAGGAAGAAAAAAGATGCCTGAATGATTACGTCAACAGAAGCAGAGAAAAGCTACTTCAGGCAGTGAATAATGAAAATATCTTTAAAACAACAGAAAACAAGGCTGAATACAAGAGGAAACAGTTTTAAAGCAGATTAGATGGCTGGAAGAACAAGCCACTGCATGGACAATTTCTAAAGAATATTGATGGGAAAAGTGACAACAACTTGACTTGGGCATGGCTGAAATCGGGTTCCATCAAGAAAGAAACAGGTGGTCTGAATTTTGCTGTGCAAGAACCGGCATTGCCAACAAATGTTATGAAGGCTAAAATCCAGAAAGTCGGTGAGAAGTTACCAGGTTATGGACTAAAGTGTCGACTTTATCAAGAAAAAGATGAAACTGTGTGTCATCAAATATGTAAATGTAGCAAAACTGCACAGACAGATTACAAAGTTAGACATGACAGGTTTGCACAATTGATTCAATGGTCATTATGCAGAAAGCATAATCTGCTAGCATCGAAAAACTCATGGAAATACAAGGCTGAGAAAGTCATAGAAAATAATGAAGTCAAAACCTTGTGAAATTTCTGATTTCAAACCGATCGACGCATAAAACATAATACCATACATAACAGTCAAAGAAAAACGGAAAGTCTGGCTAATTGATAAAGCGATTCCTGGAGATGCCAGAGTCAATGAAAAAGAATTGGAAAAAATGACTAAATATAGAGACCTAGCCATAGAAGTTACCCGGTTAGGGACTAAACACACAACGGTAGTCCCCATCGATATCGGGGCACTTGGAACAATGTCAAAACATTTTATGAATCATTTTAAAAAATTCTAGCTTTCTGATATACCACCTACAGAACTGCAGAAGACAACTTCACTTGGGACATAATATACTTTACGCCGATTCTTGACTGATACCTAGGTCTCCAATGGAAACTCGTATCAGTTCAACAATACCATTCAATGATAATTCGCTGTTTATTTTGTTTGTCAGAGGCTGTGATTCGTATATTTTAAATAAAGAAAATAATAATCATAATAATAATAATAATAATAATAATAATAATAATAATAATAATAATAATAATAATAATAATAATAATAATAATAATAATAATAATAATAATAATAATAATAATAATAATAATAATATTATTATTATTATTATTATTATTATTAATATAATTTTCAAAAATTGCAGCTTTCTGATATGCCACCTACAGAACTGCGGAAGACAGCTTTGCTTGGGACATCATATATTTTACGCAGATTCTTGACTGATACCTAGGTCTCCGGTTTAAACTCGTATCAGTTCAACAATACCAGTAAATGTTAGTTTGCTGTTTATTTTCTTTGTCTGAGGCTGTGATTCGTATATTTCTAATAAAGAAAATAATAATAATAATAATAATAATATTATTATTATTATTTTGAAAAATTGTAGCTTTCTGATATGCCACCTACATAACTGCAGAAGACAGCTTTACTTGGGACATCATATATTTTACGCCGATTCTTGACTGATACCTAGGTCTCCGGTGGAAAATCGTATCAGTTCAACAATACCAGTCAATGATAATTTGCTGTTTATTTTAGCCTGTTATCTATATATTTCGAATAAAGAAACTGATAATAAATATGGTGATACCAAAATCCAAAAGAATAAGTTACATCCGGAACTTTTGTAGTCCCTGTTCATGGACTTATTCTTTTGATATCATCAGACGGTCGAAAACAGTCTTGAGGATATTAACCGAACTATAAGATCAAGGATAACCCAACATCGAAAGAGATATCCAAAAACACCCGTAAAGCGTGTCATGTTCCCAAATGCAAAAGGAAGATAGGCATTATTGATTCAAAACGCTTTCACGATGCTCCCATTTGCTCACTGCGGAAATACTTTCACTCCAAAGGTAACGGAAACAATGTGTTTGTTGTCATATTTGCTGCAGACAAAGAGAACACTCCACTACTCTTAAGTAAACCTGATACTAAAATGGAAGAAAAGACCAGATTTCTACAGAAGACAAGATTCGATAATGGCTGAAGCGAGTTACTTTATATGGACAAAATAAACTGATTGAACCCAAACATTACAGAAAATACATTTGAAGAAGGACCTGCAGAAAGCCAAATGTAGATGTGGTTTGTGCAGTGAGATAGTTGAACACATCTGTGGGGGCTATACCACGAAAGCAAACGTTTTTTACATGCAGTGACATAACTATTTTGCTAAGATAATTCATCGACACTTAACGCCCGATACAGAACTATCAGTGTCAGATGAACCATACTATAAACATCAATCCACTGAGGTACTAGATAATAAACAATACAAATTATATTCCGACAGTGAGCTTGAAGCAGAATAACCATCTGTGCCAATCGCCCAGACATAGTGCTATATGTCAAAAGGCAGAAGGGAGCAATGTATCAACATATCGGTACATTTGCACCGTAATATTCCGAATATGTGTGCAACAAAGTTCAACAAGTATGTAAACTTGTTTCAGAGTTTAAACAGATATGAAAGCCGGAAACGGTTCACTTACGTCCACTGATTATGTCTGCAACTGGTATAATTTGTTAGACACGTAACTCAGCTTGATGGATCGGTCTACAACACCTACGACCCAAAATCCAAGCGGTAATTCTCGATACTTGTCACACCGTACAACGATTTTTAAACCACAAGTGACAATGTCTGTTCTGAGAAGTTAACCATACTAGACATGCCATTTCTGTAGATAAGAAAATGAAATAGTAAAAATAACAATAATAATAATAATGAGAAGAAGAAGAAATTTCGTCTACAACCATATGCATGCATTTATACACAACAAAATAGGCAAGATGAAATTATAATGCTCATTTCTACTAATACTAGTAATTAAAACAAAACAAATGTCGTAGTGAAATATATAGTTCCATTTTTCAGCCATATTGTTCTGTGGTGAAAAGTATTAAAAACAAAGGTTGTTTCAGCTCAATTATGCAAAACGTTTTCACACGTAATTTAACATCATCCGTATGTAAAGAGATTTTCTTTCCATTCACAATTTAGAAGCTAAGAATGTTCTAGAATGCTGAGGGTAAGCATTAAGGGAAATGGGCTGAAGGTAAGAGCTTAATTATTCTGGTTTTACCTTTATTTCCTTCACGCTTTTTACAGTTTTTATCTCAGTCACAATACCCTTGATTTTCCATATCCCTAGTTCAATACCATGTCCTTTTGTCAACTACAATCTCATTTAGGTTCCCTTCACTCTCACTCTTATGACAGGCCGACTGCTTCTTTCTTTCAGCACCTGTTCATTTGACTGAATGAAGCCAAATTTCAAAACATGTTCTACCGTGTGCTCTCAATGGGGTATTAACATTTTTTTTCTACTGGTATGACATCTTTTACGCAAAACAAGTAAATACAGTAGCGACTCAGTCCTTAATTTGGCATATATATTTCCACGGAGGGAGATACTTATGTCCCATCCGACATAGTTAGTGTTAACAAATCGGAAAACATTAAGAAACCCTCTCCTCAAAGGAGTCAGCCACCCAGACGGGAGATGTTTTCTTACAGTATGATTAGCTATTTGTTGACTTCAACACGAAAGAAGATAGATACAAACAATTTGCCCTACATGATTTTAATTGCTCCTGGCCTCAAGATTGCGATGTATATCTGAAATTACTCATGAATGGGTGATGTGTTTTTACTGTAATGTATATACATATCACTAAGTTGTTTTCTGAGAATCACGGGACAGCTCCACAAAGAAACAGAAGCTACCATATAAATTTCTAACTAATTATTTACTTTTGTCGTATCGAATTTCTCCATTTACGACGACCTTGACACACAACTCGGGCTTCACTTATTTTAATCACACGACTTAGACAAAACCAAAACTTCACTCTTGTAGTCATTTTCTCATGCAGTCACTCCTGAAACTAATCATCGCATGACTTCCTCGGTCTTCCTCTGCCTTTCTTTTATGCCACTTCGACTGAAAACATTTCTTGGCAAACATCTCATCACTCATTCTTTCAACATGGGCAAACCATCTAAGAACATTAGTCACCATCTTGCTGACAACATATTACTTCATATTACATAGCTGTAACATCTTCATTCCCTACACGATCAGAACGTGTCTTGCCACAATTCCCTCGTAAGTAACGCATTTCTCCAGCACAGAAACGACTCCAATGTTTCTTCTGCAATATCCAGGTTTCACTGCCATACATAGATTAGGAACAATTACACTTTCATACACAGCCATGTGGGATTCTCTTGAGAACCCATCATTTCTGTAAAAACCTACTAAAGCAACTGCGACATTCACTGAAGAAATCCCTCCTCTGCTAATTTGCCATTTAATTTGTTTTCTCTGTCAAATATGCTTCCTAAATGCGCAAACTCATGCAACTGATAAATCACTGTGCCATTTAGATTATCTTTCGTTCAGTACTAACAGTTTCTGGCTCAAACACCGTAATTTTGGATTTTCCCTTATTTATACTCAGTTTTAATTTCATGTAAACTTCGTACGTTCGGGACGACATACTCTGCAACTACTCACTTTTGCTCTCTGCCAACAGGACTTTGTCATCAGCATAGAGCAATCTGCACACACGGATATTACCTAAACATAACCACTATCGTCCATTTTGGCATAACGTATGTGAGCGGTCTTAGTGAGAGATCAGTTTGCTTCCTCGTGTGGCTCTGTGGGCAACAATGGCACACAGAACAGCAACAGGGTTCTCTGTAACAAGGTTTTATATATCATATGAGTGTATTTTGCACCTTAATTAAAATCTGTAGCAAGAAATCAGAAAATTTCATTTATGAAGAGAATGTACTTGTACATTTGCGTTTTCCGAAGAGACATGTCAATAAGTATAAATCAAGTCGTCTGCAAAACTGTAATATTAGTAAATATTCGTTGCTTTTTTGTTTTGTTTTTTTATTTGGTGGTTGGCGCAATTCACTGACCACATAGAACAATTCAAAGAATAATAATTCATCTCCCATTCTTAATTTACTGAAATTGGTTCAAAGGAAGGGTAAGAATCAATGCTGTATGATACACACAGCACCCATTTCTCTGCGAGATTCGAACACGTCTTGGACGAACGACCACAAGCCAGCACTTAGACACCTCTCTCGAGATTTTTGCTTTGTAATGAAAAGTAACTAATGCAAAACACCCGGAAGCTTTAGAAATACATTGACGAGTTCAGATATAACAAGAGCATCTTTTTTGTCTCTGACGCGTATGTCTTAATTTATATAAGTAGATAATACCGATCTTTGAAGTAAAAAACGAAACTGAGTCACATAGCACAAAGTTGTGTTCCAGGAAAGTCTGATATCAGCAGATATTTTCAAAACAACGCCTCTAGATTCCAAATATTTTTTATACATTGCAGTTATTTAGGTATACTGAAGTTATTGCTTTGTTTAAAAACCCATAACTGCAATCGGGGGTTTCATTAGGTACACTACAGTTACTGATTTGCTTCGAAGCCACCGGGAGTATCTTTGGCTCTCATTTGTCAGGCTTCTCTGACTTAGGGCTCATCCCGCTAACGAGAATATTACTGTAGAAATGAAGATCCAGTCATTACGCATATGTTGGTTGAACTGAATCGGTATTCGGCCCAAAAGTCTGCGACGCATACGAAATGTCCCAGGACTCGCAATGTTTGCTGTATTCTGTGTTATAACGAAATAAAACTAAACGTAGTGAACCTTTATGCTTACATTTTGTGTTTTCTCTTTGAAACATTATTTTAAGTAACCAATTAATTTCCTTCAATAGAAGTTCCCTAATTTCTTCAAGACATAAATTATATAAAATATTGGGAAACTCATATCTGTTTTCACATACAGTATACTCATGTTCTGATTCTAATGTGAATTATATTCGCCAATAACTAACTTTGGTTTTAGTTACATGACATGAAATCGATATCCTGATTGACTGTCGATTCCCGATTGCACAAAATAGCTTATAACTTTAACATCACAATTCTCTTCTTCTTTTCAACTTTGTGGTTTGGTCTTTCAAACCATAAGCTTGCGCTACACTTTAAATACTGATACTGCAATTTCTTATTTTCAGGGAATAAAAGTGTTTGGTACGTTTTCCGGTAAATACACACTGACTCTACCAGAGATTCCTCCTTCACGGCCGAGCATTGTAAGATTGTAAAATTGCTGAAAACTTGTAAAAATAATATTACAATTTCCTTCTGTTTACGCAAAATTTTGTCGGTTTGCCTCCATTGTACTTTGCACATACTTATAATGATATTTCCTTTTTATTTGCACAAAAATGTGTTTGGACTTGGTAATTGACAAGCCTAAACAAAGGCGTACGTATAGGATGTTAATTTTATATCGGCAGCAGAAATTCACTCCCACGTTCTTAAAGGAACGAACGAAAATTCCCTGAAAAATGTTCAGATTCCACTAACCTTCAAAACGCTGCGATCTTTGGAGAGAGGAAAAAGAAAAGATATACAGTTTAGAAACGGGAATGGTGTGCCCTGATAGGAAAGAGAAAAAAGAATAGTGCGGAAAATAACAGAGTGTAAGGCGTATACGGTTTCCCGTTAAGTAAAAGCATGTTTGGCTTAAAAACCAAGAAGAGTAAACAACACGGTTGTAAATAGATAAATGTTATAAATACACTGGCGGAAAGTGAAAAAAGAACACCAAGAAAGAATTGGCGGACGATCATGAAATTTACATATGTTAATGGTGTCGAGCTTACGTAAGTGTGATGTAAATTTCGGGACCAACCGGTGAGCGCTTACGCCACAGCACGGCATAATATGCAAATTATCGTCGGTGGTATTTAAGGAGTACGGCGAAGTGAATGTAATCAGTCGTCGGCGTACGGACACATGCGAAGAAGCTGAATAAGATGCAATGCCTGGACATGGATGACGCGTAGGATTACAGTAGTTATCGGACTTTGCGCGAGGTCGTCTAGTCAGACTCCGCGATCCCGAGTGGTCGTATCGTCGTATTGCGGAGCGAATTGGACAGGAAATATCGGTAGTGGTACGATGGTGGCGTAGATGGTCCGAGGAACATTCCCACACAATAAGACGTGGAACCGGGAGTCACAGACGGACTGATGAGCGGACCGATCGAAGCATAAGAAGAGCGGCGTTGTCAAGCAGAACATCCACTGCGACGCAAATCCGAGCTGCCGTAGCACCTGAGGTGACTGTGCGAACAATCCGCAACCGTTTACTGGATGCAGAACTACAAGCACGTGTGCCTCTGGCATGTGTACCTCTGACTCCAGCCCACCACCAACGGCTGCACTTGAGAAAGCAATGGCGATCGGTCGTGTTCAGCGATGAAAGCAGATTCTGCTTAGGAGAATCCGATGGCTGTATGCGTGTTCTCAGATGCAGAGGGGAGCGTCTCCACCCTTCTTGCATCCGCCAGCGACACACAGGGCCTACACCTGGTCTCCTGGTGTGGGAAGCAATCAGCTATCACTCCCGTACACAGCTAGTGTTTGTACCGGGTACGTTAAACAGCACCTTCTACATCAACAGCATCATTCAGCCCGTTGTTGTGCCATTTGTAAATTCGGTCCATCGTGGTGTTTTCCAACAAGATAACGCCCGCCCACACACGGCACGTGCAACGCAACATGCACTTCATAGTGTGAAACAACTTCCATGGCCTGCACGTTTACCGGATCCGTCCTCTATTGAGCACGTGTGGGATTTTATGGGACAAGGACTCATTCGGTCTCCACGGCCAGCCACGACCATCCCCGATTTACGCATCCAGGTTGAGGATGCTTGAAACTCAATACCCCAAACTTACATCCAACATCTGCACGACAGACTCCATGTCAGAATTGCACAGTGTGACGCAGTTCATGGCGGTTGAACTCGTACTAACCATGTTACATGGAAATGTTATTTTTTAGTTTACCAGCAAATACAGCTGAATTTTGCCATAATATTTTGATCACGTTATCCTCCGTATACCGTTTTTATGCTGTATAAATTTCTTTGGTATCAACGTCTCCTTCGTGGTGATCTTCTTTCACTATCCGCCAGTGTAATATACTGAAATATCTAATTTCAGGCATACTGGTATCTGAAAATCGCGCATTAACAAGTTTGTTAAAGAATGCAAGATAACAAATAATGCTACTACATTATTGAACTATTTAACTTGATCGTGGAAAACTCTACATCTTCTTTTACACTTTGTACATGTGTTACGTGGGAAATGGCATAGATCATATAAGCGTTGCTTTGTGTCTGCGCCTTTGTCGTTGGTAAATGACATCTTTTCTGCATGCCGGGCGTTGTCAGCGCGTCTCCAATCTGATGGTCCTTAAAGGCTTCACATGCAAAGAAGAAATGTACAAAAATCTGCAGTAACGCAGCAAATGTAAAATATTCTACTGCAATAATTGATTGTGCTATATTCACTCTGAAGATATTCATGACTGCTTCACTTTCGATCTGCGCATATGAATTCATTTATACTTGTTTTTATTGCATAATTAATCTAAGAAAATATAGCATTCTTTTCGAGGAAATTGGGTTTTTGTACAAAGAATTAGAGAAAAGGATTTCAAAAACCAATGATTTGTCGCCTGACAAAAACCAAGGTATTAAAAACGTCGAATATCCTTATACCTAATTAAAATAGGAAAATTTCAGTTTACGTTTTTAGCATGAAACTTATGACGCTACGGTTCCTATCCCTTTGAAAATTATTTGGCACTGTGCTAAGTATTCATATACTACTGCCATTTAAATGTCAATGTTGAATAATGTGTGATTGCAGGGCTTCTATTGAGATATTTAAAATATCCGTGTACAACGCGAAAAGGAGTGTCACCAAGTAACTCGCTTTCGTAACAAAAAATTAATTTTAAACTTAACTAGAATGTGCCAACAAATTTCGAACAAAGTAATGATGGAAGTCAAGCTACAAACTCTATTTCGTTAGCGAATCATAACAATTCTTACGAAACATTACTTCTAAGAAACTTCTGTTCCTATGAGTTGTGATTCTTCAAACTTGTTTATAGCAGATTGTACTTAAAAATGTATTTGCATTTGTATAATCTATTTTGCATAAGTAAACATATCACAAAGCGTTTAGCGTCCACAGATTGTACATAAAGTTCTTACATGTTGCATATTAAAAATATTTGTGTCATCAGGATTTGTGGAATTCACATTTCTAGGTCTGTACCATGAATTTCATAGGTTACATTTGTATCTGATCTATGTTTTTCTTCTTACATGTGTTTCAGATTTGCAAGATTTATACAGTAGGTTTTAAAAATGGAAACCAGTCTGGCAATTAGCGTTTTTTTGTCATAAAATTCATTCTGCTGTTTCAACAGAACATATTCGTTATAATCAAAAAGAATTCCAATCTTCGCAATAATGAAATTCCCCAGTAATATTTAGGCATCGCGAATTTCCGCAGATATGTGGTATGTATCGCCAAATATCATCATCATCATCATTGTCAACCATTATCAATCCACTGCTGGACGAAGGTCTCCCATAAGTTTCCTCCACAACGGTCTGTCTTGTGCCAGTCTCCTCCATGTCACCCCTGCATACTTTGGAATTTCATCCACCCATCTTCCATGTGGTCTTCTTCTGGGTCTTTTCCTGTCCCTTATAATCCAATCTAAAATTTCGGCTGTCCATCGATGATCTGTCCTTCTGGCAGTATGTCCAGCCCATTGCCATTTCAGGGATTTAACTCTGATCATGATGTCTTCCACTCTTGTCATTTTTCGGATCCACGAGTTCCTCTTCTTATCTCTCCTGGTTACACCAAGTATGCACCTCTCCATGCTTGTTTGAGTTGTCTGCAGCCTTTGTATGTCTCTTTTAGTTAAGGTCCACGTCTCTGCACCATACGTAAGCACTGGAAGGATGCATTGATCAAACACTTTTCTTTTAAGACATAATGGCATATTGCTCTTGAAAATTATGCTGTTTCTTCCAAAAGCTCTCCAGGCAAGTTTTGTACGCCGATTAATTTCTTCATCAATGTGACCCTCACTTGATATCTGCTGTCCAAGATAAACGTACGTGTCTGTTATCTCCAGCTTTTCTCCATCAATTGATAAATCTTCATTTCTTGTAAAAGCATTGTACATCACTTTTGTCTTCTGAAAGTTCATTTTTAATCCCACTTCTTCACTCTTGTCAGCAAGTTCCTGGATCGTACTCTGCAGCTCTGATGGGCTAGTTGCAAAAATGACTACGTCATCAGCAAAACGAAGGTGGGTTAGATAATCTCCATTAATCTTTATCCCCTTGTTTTCCCAGCTGAGTGACTGAAAAACACCCTCCAATGTGGCATTAAAGAGCTTCGGAGATATGGTGTCACCTTGTCTCACTCCCTTTCCAATTTTTATGTGTGTTGTATTTTCAAACAGCCTAATCTTTGCACTTGCATTTTCATAGATGTTATTAATAATATTAATGTATGCATCTTCAATACCGCAGGTTTTCAGAGCCATTGTAACTGCTGATGGTTTCACCGAATCAAAGGCTTTTTCATAATCGATAAAAGCCATGCACAATGGAAGTTCATATTAAGAGCGAGGGAATATCGCCAAATATATCATACGTTATAACAATCAATGATGTTCTGAAAGGCGTACCACCCTTTTCCAAGCTGAAATTTACAATATGCTGTTAGTGTTCTTAAATATTTGTTTTTAATTAATGCAGTGACTCTTTCTTTTTGGATTTCTGGATACTTGAGATAAAAGTAAATGCAAAATCTTGCTGGTTGAAGCTGCGCATCATTACCAAATAGTCAAACTTTTGAAGTTTAAAATACACACGGTCCTATCAGAATAATATGGCCACCACCGGAATCACAGTGCACCCGTTCAGGCGAGTCACAGAGTGAACGTGACAAGGTCGACAAGACGAAGATATTATTAGCCGACTAGGGCAGAGGAGCCATAGTGCTTAACGCGAACACAATGGAAGAGCTAGTGATTTGACGGTCGTTCACAAAATAATTAACATCGGCTATCACGCGAAGCATCTCAAAATAGCAGGCTTCGTGGGCTGTCCGCGAGGTGCTGTAGTAAGGGTGTACCAAAAATGGACAGCTGGAACACCGTGTTCCTCCCAACCCCATAACTTTGGAGCCCTAAAAGCCATCGACCACAGAGTAGAACGTCGCATTAGTCGACCGGAAAAAGGAAATAGACGCGCAACAATGAAGTAGAAGAATACGTAAATGAACGCTTGGGCACCCTGTTACGTGACCCCGATAACAGTAGAACAAATCTTGTCACGTATAGGTCTCCGGAGTCGACGCTTCGTCAAGGTGCCAATGTTAACCCAGGTCCATCGGCAACGACGCCTGCAGTTTGCATGGTTCTAATGTCATTGGACAGTGCAAGAGTGAAAAAGAAAGTAGCCTTCTCCGACGTATCAAGGTTTCTACTCGGCAGAAGTGACCACCGGTGTGGGAAACAGCGTCGCACACACGAGAACCAACACGTGGACACGTTTGTCACTTTTCAGGCACTTTCCATTTCCAAAAAATATCTAAGGTATGTTACTCCATACTTGAATGCTTCACTTCTGTTCGTCTATAAACTTTTCCTTCTACTGACCTGCGGAGTAAACAAAAAAAAAACTTTCTCTTTGTAGTAAACACACTTTATATTGTATGTTTCGCACTGTTGAAAGTTTAGACAAAATCTGCAAGTTTTCCTCCTCAACACAGTTCCACCCTGATCCAGCAATGCAGGGGACCATTTGGTTTGTTGAAAGCAATGGTAGGGCACGAGAGCATCTCGCACATTAGTAAAGCTCGTGAGCAAAATTCTTTCCTGGTGTACCTGTTCGGCAGGATTTGTCCACTAATTTGCTCAAAAGAAGTGAGAAAGAAACCCCGATTCTTTTCTAAAAGATTAGGTCGATTTATAAATCAGGTAGACCTATACAATGACTTAAAAGAAGAAAATGAAATCGCTTTCGAAAACAGCAGTGATCATGAGGTTTTGAAAAGGCTACACAAATTTGGTATGCCTCAGAACTCTCAAAAAAGAGATGTCATCGTACAAAGTTTTACAACTAGGGTAAATTTGCAGCATATCATCATTTACGTAATCGCACAAGTACGCATATTTCTCCCAAGTGCATATTTACACATTTCGAGATAGATGAAACTAATGAAATTTAGGATGCTGTTTACAGAACTACATCAAAAATTATCTGCATTTAAATGTGCATTAAAGCTTCAAATTTCAACCTGCCTTGTAGGGTCCATTGATAAAATATTCCAATGCCTCAAAAACCTAGATCCACATTTTGTCCATTCAATAAAAGGGAATAAATGTGAAATAAATACAGCAATTGAAATGTAGCAGAGATTACTGTTTGGAAATCAGCGAAATGAATGTGACGCAAGGCTGTTAAAACGTGTATACAGTCTTTATTTTCAAGATCCGTGCTGTGCTCTTTTGTCAGATATAAGATAAGTGTTAGTAGCGTGTTAGTAACCGGGGAACTGAGTGATTCCTGACACTATAAAGGAGGAATAGTTAAAAGTCAAATTATCAAATTGCATCACTGCGCATGAAATATAAATGCACTTTCTCACAAGGCGAGCAATGTTTGCAAAGAAGGTACCAATGCCCTTTACACAGTATTTTATGAAAAACTGTATTTTGTGTAGATTCTGTTTGATGTTCTGCTTCATATTATTAAGGGTGCAACTTAATTATCGATCCCTAACCGCAAGCGATCGTGAAAAGCATATAGCTGTGTGCGACAATGGCTGATTGCAGCGCCATCCAACAGCTTTGCAGGAAACCGTAACTGCTAACCGCTGTAGTGACAGAAGGGACGAAAGTTGACGGTAAAAGCAATGTCGTTCGAGAAGCAACATTTGAGGAACTGCCGCTTGTTCGCATTTCAGCTGGAAAGAAAGTACGTGTGAGAAGTAGTTCCAGCGGTTTAAGCAGGGAAATTTCGATCTCCGTGATGCAGAACGTCAGGGAAAGCCACAGAAAGTTGATAATGAGGAACTGGAACAATTGTTGGACGTGGATCCCTGTCGCACACAGTCAGAGTTCACCCAGGAACCCGGAGTAACACGGCAAGCCGTTGCAAAGCGCCTGCAGAAGCTTGAACTGATTCACAAGGAGGGTCGTTGGGTGCCCTACCAACTCATACCTGCGAACAAGGCTAGGCGCTACGATGTTGCTGTGTCCTTGCAGTTCAGATTCAAGAAGGATTTCCTCCACAAGATTTTGACCTGTGATGAGAAGTGGATCTTCTACAATAATCCTAAGCGGCGCAAACCGCGGGTTGTTCCAGGTCAGCCTACTACCAGTACTGCCAAACCGAATATCCATGCCAGTAAGTTGTTTTGCTGTGCATATGGTGGGATCAGCACGGTGTCGTACACTATGAGGTGCTCAAACCTGGTGAAATTGTCAATGCTGAACGTTATTGTCAGTAATTCTTTCGTCTGAGTGACGCAAATGAGGCGAAATGGCCATGCAAGGGCAGAAGGTCAGTTCTTTTGCTTAAGGAAAACGTTCGTCCTTACACCTAGAAAACAACGTTAAACACGTTCACGGACCTGGGATGGGAGATTTTTTCCCACCCGACGTATTATCCATACTTTGTCCAGTCGGATTATTAGCTCTTTCGCTCCCGGCAATATCACCTGAATGATACGCACTTGACTTCTGTCGAGGAGGTCCACACCAGTATTGATGACTTTATCAACTCAAAACAGCCCTCTTTTTTCCGGAGTGGCAACCGGCAGTTCCCTGACCGATGGTTCGAATTTATCCTACACGACGGGGATTATTTCCCTGATTAGGTACGTATTCGATTTGCCATGATTTGCTGTCAACGTGTCGTGCCTGTGGACGAGAATTAAGTTTCATACCTGATATTTTAAGGATCTTTTACGTCCTGTTCCTTTCCACTTGTTGTCTTCTGTTTGTGCTGTTTGTGGTTTTCGGAGTGCAAACACGTAATGTGTATAAAGCAGCGTCCAAATTTACGATCTTAACGGAAACCCGTATACTCCAAAAGTTCTCAGTTTCTATTCCTCACTATTATTTCTTTCGGATCTTTTTATTCAGAGACACTAAATGGGCTCAGTGAGTGTTGCAGTGTTTTCAGAAATGTTTGAATCTTCCCAGGCGTATTTTTGTGTTTTCATTTAAAGTTAACTAGAGATAGTCTCCCGTTTTGTTTCATTTCCATTTTAAATATTTCAGTTTGGTTTCGATTAAAAACTTCGGAAAACACGTTTCTACTTCAGATAGTTTTCAGTATTTAACCGTTTGAAATCATGTTCTTTGGATTTTATAACCTTGTGTACCGCACAGCAGGATCAATACAAAAAATTGCAGTTCTTAGTATATTATCAATAACAAAAAGTTTATATAAATAGAATATCTTATAAAGTTTGTAAATTTTTGGAATGGTTTTCTTTTTCTGTTTGTCTTTGTTTAGACTTCAAAACACAGAATACTACACTCAAACTATATTATGTATTATTCATGTGCAGTGTTGGTTTTTATTGTCAACACTAACTCAGACTTGTACGGTACAGGTACAATATTAATGCACACTTCTGCAGCAAAGAGCCAAGTGAAAAAATGAAATATTATCTCAATTCTTCAAAATTCCTATTCTTCTCTAATTCACCAGTTGGAAAATAAAAATTTCTGAGTGACTCAGAGTACATCTGGCGTTCGCAGGTGATTTAATGGAATATCATTTAAAGGATGCAGAAAACTGCCTTAATTACGGATACACTGATGGAAAGCTATAAACATCGATTCTCAAACTTATGACACCGAGGTGTCGTTTTCCTCAAGGATAAGGTGGCGGAGCCCCAACATTTTCCCCTATTCCCGTGCAGTGCAAAAATCATATTTAGTGCAGAGAAAATTGCTTATCAGTGCAACATTGTGTTATACAGGCAATGAGGATTTGAGAACTTTATTTCTGAGATATCTGACTATTATTTCGTCATGAAAGCAGTAGAGATCAAAAAAGAAAGAAAATTCTATTACTAAGGCATTGCAAGTATTCGTAAGAAAATATGATGTTATTACTGACCTTAATGCGTTTAGTGCAGTTGTTTCTTCTCCTTACGAAGTTCTGCTCTATCAGGGAGAGTCGCAGTCGCATATCCGGCTGCCATAATTAGATTTTGTGCAAGCTTAAGTTGAGAAGCCAGTCACACACACATATGTACTTACAAAGGGCAGGGATATTCTAACATCTTTTTGTGCGATACACATGTATACTGTGCTCTAAGGCTGCACCAAAATGTGCTTAATGGCAGTTCATCAAATGCCGCGTTTTCAGAAGTGTCAGATATCAGATCAATAAGATTTTCATATTCATTTGAAGTTCTAATGCAAAGTTTGTCCTTTACAACAAAGATGTCTTTTATCCATGTATAAGTTTCAAAATTCTCGTGTATAACATTTTCGAAGTGATGCAAGAAGACATCACTTATTTCTTGTAGGTGGTTGCAAATATGTCCAAAAAATCTCGTCAGATTCACTAGTGCTTCCTCCGAGCTTTTACAGTGAAATTACAAAAGCGAAGTTTCTCTGAGGTGGATTCGATAGCCAACTAACACGTTCGATCTCCTACCTTTGTATTTCAGCACCCTCGATTCCATACGCCATTCTAACTCAATGAAATTGGATTTACAGAAAAAAGTTGCAGGAAAAAATAATTTCTCAGTCACGGCCCCCACTGAAAATGTAGTTATTTATTAACTTTTCAGAGATTATTTTCGCGATTTAACTAGTTTCTTTGTTTCGCTTTGACTGTAACGTGATAGCCTATTTCTTCCGAACGCAATGAATGAATGGATCTAACACCCACAAAAGGGATTCTTGGTTCTTCTTCAGAAAAACCTTATTGCTTAAACTTATTTTTCAGTGTATATAAATGTTGTGGAAACAAAGTACCCTACATCATTAATACATAAGGATTGTTTTCCCACAAAAAATCCTAAGCAATGCAAAGTAAAACACTGCTTCATCTATATTTAATTTAGGAATACTTAAATTAATTTTGAAGACTTCTCTATGTTGCAAAGGAAATAAGCGAAATTGGAAGAATTTGGGCTCCCACTTGTAGTATGAGTTCATTAGAATTGGAATATATTTATTAAATTGGAAACCCATTAAGTGCTATACAATTCTTCAGCTTTTGAATTCTTTGGAACCTTAAAAACCTTTGTTACTTCTTTGAACTGAAGGACACGAGATAGTACTCTAAGTTGAAAGATGCGACATAGCACGGGGATGTGCACTGGATTAGTGGCAAAAGTGATTAAAAGTGTCTCTTATCTTCGTCTTTGAAACTTAATAATAAACACAGAGTTCTTGCAGTATTTAAAAAAAATATTAATTCAAATATGTCAGGCACTACAGGAGACTTCCAGGAAAACAGTAGAGGAATTATTGTTAATATTACTACGTAGTGTAAAACAATTTTCTCTATTCGGTTAATAAACTTTGTGACATATGTCACAGTCACAAAGTTCTAAATTTATTAGGACTACCGGCCAAATATTGGACTACATTATTAGGACTGCCAGACAAATATTGAACTACATAATTAGCACTAACGGCCAAATTACTACTAAACGATTATTAGGACTAGCGGCCAAATATTTCAAGGAGTTGAAGATGCTCAGATATTTCTAATTTCTTCATTTGCAAATGTACAGCAGGCTCTGTTTTCAAATGCAAAAAAATGGGCACAATCAATAAAAAAATGATCCTACTGATATAGCATAACGTGAAAATTCCGAAGTTAATTTCTGCCAACCAGAAAGTACAACACGAAAGTTCAATCCCCATTGCAGGTAAAAATGTTTGAAGAAAAGCAATAAGAAGTATCGCAAAATCGGAACTCTTACATTTTCACACTTTATTCATAAACTTAAGCAAAATGTAAATTGAAATATGTTTATTTTATTCCTAAATCTATGATCATAAATTATTCATAGCGGCGAACAATCGACGAAGTTCTTTTGTTACAGCAGACACATATTGACTGAAAGAAAAGCAGTGATACGCGGGTTATCTTATTGTTCACATATTGACTGAAAGAAAAGCAGTGATACGCGGGTTATCTTATTATTCACATATTGACTGAAAGAAAAGCAGTGATACGCGGGTAATCTAAATAGTGCCAAGACACAAGAATATGATTTTATGAACCCAAAAATGGACTCCTCGCTCAATGCTAAGAAAAGACATAGCCTATAAAGATATTGTTACTGGTACTGCTGAAATTCCGTGATTTACAGAATTTGAGTCGAAAGTTTTGCAATATCAGCAGAAACGCATATGCTGCAGGGGAAACGTCCCGTGTCTAAACTAGTTCAAGTTGCGCAATGCAATCAGTCGAAAGAAATATAAAGTCGTAGTCGTTGCTTTGTACGCCATTGCATGTCGTCCCTAGGACGTCTGAAAGATGAATATCCACAACCAGATAATTAAAGAACCATTGCATTACGAGTTTGAACTCGGCCGTCGCCTTGCTCAAGCAACACAAAACATTTGTCAAACATTTGTGTAAGCATTGGTGAATGCATTGTCGACCACAGCAGTGCATCCAGATGGTTCAAGAAATATCGCTTAAGAGACAGAAGCTTCGACGATCAGCGAGGCTCAAGTACGCAGCGAACCGTGGATTCGGAATCCATGCACCAGGCCATACGGGCAAGTCCGACGGCCAGGCTTCGGATGCTATTAGGCGAGCGGAGCATATCGCAGACCACCGTGGTTCGTCACTTTCAGGACCTCGGCAAGGTCTACAGGAGTTGCCGCATTGTCTCTCACAAGATGACGCCAACTAAAGCAAACCGCCGAGTGGAGATGTGCACGAAACACCTAGAAAACCCACGCGATGTACGTTTCATTAAGATAATTGTTACGTTTTATGAAAAATGGGTCTATTGCCATAATTTTAACAGAACATCAGTGATTGAACCCGGGCAAGCTTCCAGAACTTGTTGCAAAACGTGGACGATTCGAGCACAACATGGTGCTCTGAGTCTGATGTAATTTCGAGGGAATAATCCATTACGAATTTGTTCCGGACTGTCGGACCGTCAACGCCAACCTCTACTCTAAACAGCTGGAGCGGATGTATGCCGTTTTTGAGGAGAACTACCCGGCACTGGTGAACAGAAATCCCGGTCTTCTACAGCAGGATATTCCGAATGCAGAGGCATGCATTTCTTACCCCTTCATCGCGCTGAATTCTTTTAGAAAGCAATAAGGTGGACAGGAGTGTTAAAACAGACCCCTGAGGTGGACTACAACGCTACGCCTCTTCGCACAGTGGCTGTCGCAGAGCTGTTGGAGAATGAAGATATTCAACGCATGGATTGGCCCGCAAGGTACCCAGACCTAAATCCAATCGAGCACGTGTGGGACCTTCTCAGTAGACGCTTGGCAGCACGTCACCAGACGCCAGCAACGATTCCGCAGCTGAGATTGGCGCTACAAGAGGAATGGGCCGCGATGTCTCAACAGCTCCTTGACAATCACGTCCTCAGCATGGACAGACGTTGTAAATCCTGCAACGCTGTCAGGGGGGATCATATACTCTACTACAGACTGGATTTTTCTTGGCAGCCGCCTGTCACATGGACGTTTCTGTCTTCTGTCCAGTTGTGCTCCAAGTTACCTTTTCAATAAAGAGCCTTTGTATCCTTTGGATTCCTTGTTTGGAATATTTTTCTCACTTGTCCCATATTCTTACATCTTGGGGATCTTATGGTACGATTTGAGTTCATGTGGAGCATTTCTGCACGATGTTACATTCGAAAAACCGTCTCGTCCTTAATTTTTGCACGCCAATGTAAGTTGAGAAACTTTTGTTTTTCCAGAAAACACATACTGATGTTTGTTCTATTTGGCAATTCATTAAAAAGAAAAAGAAAAGTATGTGATATGTTAATATCAAAGTTTATTTTGGGTTCAATAGCACAAAACTGTTTAGAAGCAGCAATGAACAATGTTATGTTGTCGTAAACTAAACTGAACTTATCATTTAATGTTTATAGTTTATTTCTGGAAATAATTTTGCTGATGGGACGGTACACAAGTATAATAAATAGTTTAGATGAATTTTCTGTAAAAAAAGAACATAATTTGATGATTTTACATTGCATTTTTGCAACTCTTTTGTAATTCACACACACTAACCCAACTTACGTTCTCCGCCTTCAAGTACAGAATTGGAACTGCAACGTTACCTGACACTCCATAAAAGAACAAAAACCACTTCGCACTAGGTTGAATGCAAAGTGCGCCAGCAAGCTTATTCACAGCGGAATTCTTTTAGAGCTCCAAAGGGAAGCGCTTCAATTGTAAGGCGGAGGATTGAACATTTAATTTTGTTTTTGTCATGTACTTTTCCGATAATGTAAGCACTACATGCCTACATATAAATTGGATACATAATATGTTGCATATACATATAATTGCAACTCATTCCTTCGGGGGGAAAATGAATAATTTCTTTCGGGAATATTAAACTGCACTGCTTTCGCAGACTGAACTTGTATATAGTATAGCCCACGTATGTGTATATCCCTAATTACATAACCACTACTGATTTATATATTCCTAATTTAGGTGCATTGTTTCCAGTAAACTAACGCAGAAGATTAGGCTCCGTAAGCGCATCCCCCGGACCTTCTCCGAGTGCCAAAACCTGGCCATCCACAACGTACAATTCCTAGCCAGTGCTTTAGACCGCTTGACTACAAGTGCGGCTCAGAATTTCCGATACTGCGCATCATTGTACAATGGCTAACGCAAACCTGTCAACCTAAGAATACTGTGCATCAGATGTAAATCGAATTTCTAAAGGAACACCGAATAAAACCGGTGAAAATATCACATATCTTTATTCGTATTTGGCACAGAGCAGGAGACTCAGAGGTTGATCTTCACAGATACTTATGGCAACCATTTGGCCCCGAAGATGTCAGTGGAACAGTTCACAAGTGGACACACATGGAACTAAACCGTCGAATAGTAACCCCCTACCATCTTTTTTTTTTCCAAGAGTTTCCAACTCTTTCGGCGGTGCAACTTATATGGCCATTAGTATCTTATCACGTGGTGGACGTTATCGTAGTTTTATGTCCGACCCCTGGGACTCTGTCCTACACACTAGAGTTAGACTTCAGTCTCTGCTCCTCTGTGGTATTAGGAAGGCCCACTCCCGGAATTTACTCATTATTGAAGTGGCTGTTATGAAGTTTCTTGGGACAAATATGTTCACGATGGTAACCTGTTGTCATGTATAAATTGCAGTCAGCAATATGAGTTCTCACTATTAAAACGAAACAAATGTGATTTTAATTCATATGTTACATAATGCCACAACTTCAAAAAATTAGATATTTTATTTACTGTAAAATGTATGCTTTAGGAAAGGAGAACTGAAATATGTACATTTTATGTAAAGAGTTAAAACTTATAACGCATTCTATATAAAAGCATTTTCTTGAACATAGAACTGAGAGCTTTAGGAATTTAAATCTTTATTGAAACCGTTTTTACATGATTTCCATAAAATACCATGTATACTACTTCATGTATCGGGTTTCGTAGATCAAATTTGAAAATAAAATAATGAGGTGGAGCTGAATACAGGTATTACTTTCTGGATGTTTAAAATGCAGATGTGCAAGATGATCTGTGGATGATTGTTATTAAATGTTAACGACGAATATTGTTTTCATTCTGGTTCCGTCCCGAATTTCCTTTTAAACAGAACCTATTAAATTAGCTTAGACAAGGCTGCTTGTCATTGTTAGGGCGAGACAGTCGATACATTCTGAAGAACTGTAGATTCCGATGTCAGCTGACTCTTGTATAGGAGTGATATATTACATATTGTATTTGTTAAACTGTCAGACATAAATATCAGAAAGAATTATGTCTTAAGACTACAATATTTTCACTACATCTAAGACAGCGTCATTTTATTCGTACTCCAGTTGGAGTAGACCCTGTACTTCGCGATTAAAGCTTTATTCAATAATAATGAAGTGATTCAAATTTTCCTTCTCGTGCCTGATCTTACATGACATAAATTACAGCCTGCACGATGTTTTGTTTCATGATAAGTAGATGTACGTTTCTGTCTGATACAGATCTCCAATATTCTTCAAACCCTAAGGGACGTGAATGTTCGATCCGTCAACGCTGTATCTTAGAGATGGCGGTCTTTGCGCGCATTCATTCATTGCTGGGCTCCAAATACCTCACGTCGGTGCGCGTTCCTTTATCTTCCAATTGACGCGATAGAACATTGTTTTGCTGACGTTTAATAAGATTTTAAAATTTGAAAAAATTGAGCGTAGAAAACAACGTGATTACAATACACTGTAATGTTAAATATTAAACACAAAGATGCGCAACTGTTCAATTTTACAAATACTTAGTAAATCAACATCTCCCTTTTTTGGAAAAATGTTCAAAATATCGTAACATTATTAGGAAGTCACTTACGATATCAGAAATCAATTCAAAAGAAGAATACGGATTTTGCTTTTGTCAAAAAACAGAATTCAAAGAATCAGAGGCACTGTCCTTAGATTAACAACCTGTGTCGTCCAAGATGTAAATGGAACGTAGAAAGATGACCGAAATCCCCTTGTCACGGAAAACAATCATTTATATTATTATGATTCAAGATATAATGAACTTGGTTTTGCGTTACAATAATAAGTTTAGTACATATATTTTTTTATTATATGTCTGTAGAAATAATATTGACTGATATTTGAAAATTTCTCAGCAGCTTATCCAACGGGAATTGAGTTTATCTCGTGCCAGATTCTAATCATTGCTTTAGACAATTAACTGTGTTTAATGTGTTTTAGGTCACTGATGCCTACTACAGATCGTTAAAACCTCTATTACTTTAGTGACTTCAGTAACATTAATATTTCGCATTTTGTCTAAACTAACTTAAATATACAGGTAAGCGCTCATAATGAAATATCTAAAAAGATAAGGTTGCAAGTGGTATTATATTAAGTGGTATATAGTGCACAACAATTAACAGTGTGTACATGCAGCTTTTCTTCACTGCAATTTAAATTTATTTTTTCACAATTCAATGCAATCCATCGCGTTTCGGGCATACCTGGAATAAAATGTATACTTTGAATTTCAAAAGATAGTTTGCCAAATTTTAGCTATTGAGAATCTTCCCTTTAAAATTCTTTTAATGATACCGCTGCTGTAGTGCATGTAATGATCTAACATGAGATAAACAAGAATATGTTGTGCGGTTGAACAAAGAAACGAAGGATACTTTAAAAAAATGTGCTTCGTATCTAATGACATACACTTCGATAATACAAGGTGCATTTTTACTTGATTGAAAGTCGACAGTTTGATTTGCATTAGTATGGTCAGGTTCTTCAAAGGGAAATTTAAAGAAAGTTGAAGGTGAATTGCGAAAACTAGGGTGACCCATTACTGCCAAGCTGGGTGCAGCCTCCTTCAGGTTTGCCATTCATAAAACCTAGAAAAACAAAATTTTAAACTGCGCTGTTCCGTTATCCACACAGTAGGCTGTTATACCTTCCTTTTTCTAAATTTTGCTGAATATCTAACTGAGAAAAATATTTTTTTTTGCTTATCAGCATCAGTTACTAAACGAAATGGATCGCAATTACATCTTATTTATTGCTCTGATTAAATACTGAGAATCACTTGGATTCTGTCAAAATGCTAAAAACGAAACCAACATCCTGAAAACATTATAACGCTCCTATATTGTATACTATTCATACAAATCCTCTTTTTCCTCGTAACCGTAAACCTAATAAAAGGCGTTCTGATTAATTACGTTATATAATAATGCACAAGGTTTATGACAAAAGAATAAGTAATATAATATTTTATTCGGAAATTAAACTAAATAATAATATATCTGAAAGCTAACGTTGTAAGATATATTGAACGCTGATAAACACATTTCTGTTCCATAGAAACCATGACTGTTAGTATTTATTTATCGTGAGGAAGAATATGGAACACAGCCCTCTTCAAGGCGATGGTAGATCTGTGACAGTCTAGAAATCCTTCTATTGGACATTTCAGGTCCACTAGTGTCATTAGAGAGGTCCGTAAACGCTACGCGCTAACGGCATTTGCAGGCTGATCATCTACACGCTTGTATGGCCTTCGCACATCCTTCGGAAGATCGTTGGTTCCATCAAGAAAAAGCGCTATCCAATCGGGACGCATCACCCAAACATGGCTCGATGAACGCTCACCTAAATTTGGAACCTTCCTGAGGCTCTTATAGTCTCCAGATAGAAACCCGGCAACCCTGTGGAAAGTTTCTGAGACACCGGGGGACGGCACATTGTATCCATAAATCCTGGTGCGACGTCTTTTTGGAGTTGTGGATAATACTGGATAGTCATGGCTGTCATTACATCTGCCCTTTTGGCATCTGGTCGATAAGTTGTATTGGCATGCACAGGTTGCTATTCGTACTAGAGGAGAATAAACACGGTATTCTGCAGTGATCTCCAATTTTTTTATCCACTGAGTGTACAGTCTGAATAATGAATTTCAACTAATATAAACACAGAACATGCGACACTGGAAGAAACCAAAAAATCACAGAAATTTCTGTAGACATGGTACAAACGGGATGCAAACAATAACTGCACAATTGTGTTCAAATGCAATGTTGAGCCTCACAACCACTTATTAGCTTTTCGACTTAAATCAATGCCAAGTGAATGTTATTAGATGAAATGTCTTGGTAGTGATGACTTCCTGTGGAAAGACATTTGGTTAAACATAACAACTGCTGTAAACATCGTCGCAACAGATGGTGTCTAAAACATTAATGCGCTTGGAGACTCTAGGGAGCTACAGTGGTGATTCTTTTGTAGGGCAGATTTGCTTGTTAGGGTACTATAACTAACGTGAGTAAAACATAGTGATTGTCTGTGTGAAAGGGAGTTACAGTCTTGTATTTCTTACGTGTTTTAAAGCCGAAAACCACTACACATTTATTCGCAGATCTCAGATCCAGTTTTGAATCCAGAGTTTTATATAGTTTGTTTTGGAATACCTGTTTCAATATATTTAGTGATCCGTGATATATACGACTTGAACATTAATCCTCAATATAAACGGAGTTTTATGACACTTAGATATAGGATTCTAGAAGCTTAACAAAGTAGTTACTATTCATGTATGATCTGCTTTAAGAAGGTGGCATTTAATTTTTTTTCAACGAAATTTATAGTTCCAGTGCAAAGTGTGTCTACCAAAATAGTTCAATATCTATATAGGCAGTAAGCCTCAAAGGGTGTCTACTATAAAAGTTTAATATACATATATATATATATATAGGCAGAAAGCCTTAAAGTGTGTTTACCACAATAGTTCAATATCTATATAGGCAGTAAGCCTCAAAGGGTGTCTACTATAAAAGTTTAATATATATATATATATATATATATATATATAGGCAGAAAGCCTTAAAGTGTGTTTACCACAATAGTTCAATATACCACATTGGCAGTAAGCTAGTGCTACTATGAAATAACCTGATCGTGAGTGAGTTTGCATGATATGCCCAAACTCATATGTTCAGAATCTCCTGTTTCATTCGCCTGTGCTTCCAACGAAATGATATACTCGATTGCTGATATCTCTATTTTTTATTTACAATAAAATTTATTTTTGTATCTCTTATAATTACATCATTTTCTTTAGTAATTCAGATTGAAATTTCCAAGAATGAATCTTTTATACGTATATTATTCAGGAACTGAGAGATTGGAACAATTTTCATTAAACTGGACCATTTTTGTATGATTTTTACTGAGCATTTAGTTCGTCACTGAGATATGTTTTTGACAAAACAGCCCATTTCATTGAGCCTTTTCGATTTTATAAGTTAACGGTTTTTGTTAATCGATTACCTATATCACCGAAGCAAACTATGAAAAGGGGATAAAAAAATTTGCGGTACAGTTTCGCAAAAGAAGTATGTTATTGTAAGTTCTCATGTGAATAAACAACTTTCCTTACCACCTGTTGAGAGGTTAACAGAAAACTTTGCTCTGCGGAAGGTGTACGAATAGGATCCTCTTATTCTTGATTCTGCTTTGAAGGTGTGTTTATGTGTGTAGATATGCGAACTTTTCAAAACAAACAAATTAAAATTTTTCTGAAGGATCTTTACGCGGTCTTTAACTAAAATGCCTAACAAAAGGCGAAAGAAAGCACATTTTTACTTAAGATGTAATTGTAATAGATGTAGGAATTTTTTTATTTACCTTATTTTCAGAAGATAAAACTGAAAGTGATTAAAATTAAGTGTTTTTAATTACTAAATATTACAAGTTCTAAGATATATACTGCCAGTTTATTATTCTCTGTAAAAGCATGAAATTGATCAACAGCATAGACGACTTTAGAAATATGCCATTTAAAAAATAAATTTTCAATAATACCAAGTACTGTTCAAGAAGAAATTTACCATGTTCGTTTGACACAACGCTATATTTTTTCAATGGCTAATTTTTTATTCTCTTTAATCTTATTGTACACTTCTGGCCACCCAAATTGCAACACCAAGAAGGACACGAGATAGCACAGCCAGATTCACTGGACAGATAACAACAGATAAAAAGATGAAACAATAAAGCTTACAGGCTCGTGCTACTTGCGGAACACGCAGACACCAATAGTTTGTGTGGTCCCCATGACAGGCAATAACGGCCGCTACACGCCGCGGCATCGAACAAAAGGGGCTTTGGATGTGGGCTTGGGGTATGTCTAGGCTCCTTCCACCGGTTGCCACAGTTCATCAGGCGTAGCCGCGGGTGGTGCTTGCCGGGCCACTCGGTTGCCGATCAGCGACCAGACGTGTTCGATGGGCGGCATATCGGGAGAATAGTCGGGCCACGGCAGCAGTGACACCTGGTTGGCAGTGAAGAATTGTTGCACGATGCGTGTCACGTGCGGGCGCTCATTGTCTTGTTGAAACGTGGCCGCTGGCAGGTCCTGCAGGTAAGGGAGAACTACAGGCTCCAAAACGTCGGAGACGTAGCGGTGGCTGTCGAGTGTACCGGCGATGCGTACCAGAAGTATGCGGGTGTGATATCCAATTGCGCCCCAAACCATAAAGCCAGGCGATGGACCGGTACGGCGAGGAATAATGCAGGTGTCATACAGTCTCTCGCCGCGGTGCCGCCACACGCGGATCCAATCATCGTGGTGTTGCAGGCAGAAGCGGGATTCGTTGGAGAAAACAATATCGTGCCATTCCGTATTCCAGGTGCGGCGTTCAACGGCCCACTGCCACCGCACTCGCCGGTGGTGTAACGTCAATGGTAATCGGAACAATAAGCACCATGCGACAAGTTCCCGCTCCTACAGACTACGTCAAACGGTACGTGCTGACACAGGTTGTTGCGCAACACACCCTAATTCCTGCGCTAACGTTCGTGATGTGGCGGTGCTAGTAGTCAATGCCCGCCACACAACATGCCGGGCCTTCTATACGGTGGTGTGCCGCAGCTGCGGCAATTGCTCACGTCGGTCCGTCCATCCCTACTGCACACACCGAATCCATACTCGTCTCATTGTGACTGGCTGTCGTCCCACACGAATGCCGATGTCTCGGTACAATAAACCGCTGTCGCGATAAATCACTATTCGTCCTCTTTTGAACTCCAGAACGTGCTGGAATGACTGCCGTATTCTGCAACGAGGCATCAGGAAGCTTCCTACGCACAGGTCCGGCAGCACAACACACTTCCACTACTTACACCCGCCTTTTGCGCACCCTACGTACAATGCTTCTTGGTGGCGTGCCGGGCGCACATGAATTGCATATGTCCTGCAATGCTAATCGTTTGCATGTCCTCTCGCGGTCGACGCATGCTGCGAATTTCAGGCCGATCAGATGCTTCCTTCTTGGTGTTGTAATTTGGTAGGCCAGCAGTGTACTTTCAGGAATAGAGATTAGAAGACATTCTGTTTTCTCTCACGCACAACGGACGAAATTACTTTTAAATACAAGTTTTATTACATTTACTTCTAACATCTCAGTCAGTAAGTTACACCGAAAACAATTGCAGGAAGAGCGAAAACGAAGTTTTCTCCAACAACTGAACAATAATATCATCTTCAGCTCATCTTGTTCTCGGCGATGCAAAAAACTATAACGCAGTTTATTTTAAAAGAATTTGCCTGAAGGCTTTAATTGGGATGTCAATCTTATTGAACGAGCTGAAGCATGAGCATCAATCTGTTCTGATGTTGCAAAAGCATGATCAATGATGATGCAAAAGCATCATCGATCATCAAATGCAAATTCTGATGCGGCAAAAGCAGATGCTGCAAGATCGATGCGCATGCTGCAAAAGCATGATCGATGATGATGCAAAAGCATCATTGATCATCAAATGCAAATTCCGATGCGGCAAAAGCAGATGCTGCAAGGTCGATGCGCATGCTGCAAAAGCATGCGCATCGATCTGTTCTGTTTTGGGGGAAAAACCAGTACTTTTCAATTCCACAGATTAATAATTGTAAGAATTCTGAGATTGAAATATCTTACTCACCATTCTGAGCGACATTTCGCTACCCAAAGTAACACTTGCCTTCTTTCAGTCGAATAATTTTCTCCAGGAGTAATATATTACATTACTACTTTAGTTTTATGGTTTTTACTCACAGTTATAAAACATGTGATTCTCGGAAGTTTTATAAATGGATATTTCAGTTTGGCACTTTAGCACTGTTTTCGATTTTATTTTGTGCAAAGAATTATTTAATTGGTTAATTTCAGTCCCGTCCTTCGATTTTGGCAGCTTACGACGGTGCGAAAGCTATTCTTGGCTTACATTTCTAATTCAAATTGTGGATAAGTTCATTCTGAAGTGTATTGTTTATCACCGACGCTCAGATAATTTTTCGTAGAGAATACGGCAGGCTTTCAGTTTTACAACGAGAGAATCTGGGACATATTTTTAGCTAAAGTAGTCTTAAACTCTCTAATATTCTGCTAAAATATGCGGCATCTAATTAGAGTTTTTATAGATTTTTTTGTTAAAATGAGGCCTTGGCGTTTTGTTTATCAGGTGTAGAAATAAATTTTAAAGCGTTTTTTTTGTGTGTGTGATGCATAGCGCTAATTTACATATCCGACATTCCTTCGCGTTCTTTTCATGTGATCGTAATGGGTCCAGATAATAAAATGTGACACAGAAGTTTGCCCAAGGGTCAAACACACTTGCACATCGGTAGGTGAAAGACGGCAAGCGATACTTCATTTATTCGACACTGCATTCGTTACGAATTTCATCAAGGAAAAAGTGCTGTAAAATAATGCCCATCAATCTGTTCTGTTCTGCGGGTGTATATTGTATTGAAACGCACGTGTGAATTTTGGTTTAGAAGGTTTAAAGCAGGTGATTTTGATATTAGTGATCTAGAACGTGTCGGCGCCCCGCAGAAGGTTGCACATGAGGAACTGTAAGCATTACTTAATGAAGATTCGTCTCAAACGCGAAAATGACTCGCTGAACAACTGGGGGTACCTCAAAAACCATTTCCAATCGTTTACTTGTAATGCAAAAGATACAGAAGGAAAGAAATTGAGTTCAACATGACCTGAGCCAGAGGAACAAAGATGCACTTGTAATGAATTTTTGAATCTGTTGATTAAGCAACACAAAAAGTCTTTCCTGTGGAAAATTGTTACAGGTGATGAAAAGTGGATATGGTGCAAAAATTATAAACGCAAAAATCACTGGTTAGACCCCAGGGAAGGAACGCCGTTGACACCGAAACGCAATATTCACTCCAAGAAAGTTCTGCTGTGTGTCTGGAGGAATACGAAAGGTGTGCTCTATCATGACCTATTATTGGAACAGAGTAAAACTCTTCCTGCTGATCGCTACAAGCAAGAGTAGCTACGATTGAACCGGGATATCAGTCGGAAACGTCCGTTCATAACTAAAGGATTGCGCTCCGGGAAATTAACGCATGAAAACGCTATGCCGCATGTCACGAAATCGGTCAAGCAAACGTTATTGACGCTTGGCTGGAAAATTTTGGAGCACTCGGCGTATAGTCCCGACATAGCTCCGATCAATACAACTATCATTTGTTCCGATCGATACAACGGGGTTAGAGTCTGTACGGTTCCGAGCATATGATGAAGTGCAAGATTTGGTTGACGACTTCATCACGTCACACGACGAAGTATTTCTTTATGGCTGGAATCCCTCAGCTGCCCGACTAATGGCAGGAGGTGATAGATAATGAAGGCGCATATTTTGATTCGTAAATGTTTTGTTGTTTTATCTCAAATTACATGTTGCTTTGTTTTAAAGGCTTTAAAACTATTTTGTACGTCTAATAGAATAAAAAGTTCTTCTTTTCTTCGCTAAAACAAACTACAATCAATTTTATTTTAATGCCCGGGGGGACATTTTTGAAATAGAATAAAAAAAGACTACTTTCACTTTTAATAATGTCATTAAGTCTTTAAAAATTAATATAAAAGATGCCTGAGTGATAATAATTTCAACATGTTTTATTATCATTTTTTAAAGCGCGTCTAAAATTTACAACGTTCATCTGATAGTAGATTTCAATTGATGTTCTTGAATGACCTGCAGATAATTGGTTTAAAAGACTAGGTCACTAGTTATGCACCGTCATTATAGAAACCACAAAAACTCGTGTTATACGAGCTTCTTTCAACTGAAGTTGAATAAATCTCCCATATTGTTTAAGTACCAATAGTAGTAAAATAAGTTGAAGAACTGTTTATCGATGCAATTCTACATTGCAAAATGTGGAATTTACCCCACATCTTTGAATTCAGGTAACATGGTTACATCATGTCTCAGATAAAAATTTATGCGACGATAAAATCCAGAAACTAAATTTCAATATGTGGCTGACTTGATTAGCGGTTTCCGGAGGTTTCTGTTCCTAGATTAGCATTTTGAAAAAAAAATTCTAAAATAAATTGCAATAAATAAACCACGCTTAAGATAATGAGCGTCTTCATGTCTAGGGGTAAAAAATGTAATACCATGAACTATAAATTCGGGCAGTGCTATTGGCTACGGGAAGGATTCCTCATTCTTCAGATCAGCGAATGTTTTGATATAAGTTGGTGTATGAAAGAAGAGCAAACAAATTAGCATGATTGTATGGATAATGTTAGCGCTTCAGTATATTCTTGCTTTGTGTGGTACAATAAAAAAATATGCGAGCAAGTCGCAAATTTCGCCGTATTTGGTGATAAACGCATGTCCTGTTCAGGACTGAATTTAAATTAAATCATCTGATCTTTTGCAAATCAGGCTATTTATGTGCACGGAACATCAAAAAGGGTAAATAAAGTTACAGATATTAGTAGATCATATGTAGATGTACATGGAAGCAACCAAACGTACACTGCATTTTTTTCTCTTTGGCCTAAATGCACTGAAAGTAATGAAATAGTGCAAAGGAAATTCCTCCAGACCACCAACATTCGTTGGCGGACTAGGCTATCAACAAATGTGCTACACCTCAACAAAAAATCATCTTAACCCATCTTCATAAATACATCTACAAATTCTCAACCGAACTTTGCAGTTTCATTCGTCTCTAATAAATTTTGAACTGATTTTCACTCTTGTTTCTAAGATGATTTATTCCACAAAAAATGACCCAGTTCTTGATATATACTTTTTGGGAATCTATTGCTCTCAGTGTCAGTGTGGTTTGCTATACATAGGTCAGACACACAGATCCCTTAAATTCAGATTAAAAGAACACCAAACATATAATGAAAAGTGTGAACGTAAAAAAATTCTGTAGCCCAGCACTGCTGGAAAAATAACCACCAGTTTCTGTTTGATGACACAAAACTGTTAAATAGATTCAAATGAATATTTGACCTAGCCTTCATAGACGCTTTTTACGTTTTTTTGAAAACTGTAATGAATTTGTAAATGATTTATCTTCGTCTCCATACCTATCGACCGCATATAAAGTACCCATCAAAACCGACAGCCGTACGAGACCTTTGACAAAGGAAACTGGTAACATCGTCACATGCAAGAAAGAATACCCTAAGTACTTATGAAACTGGACCACAGTTTCCGAGGAAACTGTAGTTGACTTTTAAGTTATAAATATTACATTGATAAACGTTGTTTCTATTTTAAATGAAACATCAATTGTATGTCTGTTAACTATCGACATAGCTATGAGCTTTAACTGGTTCAAGCACTGTAAGTTCTGTATCTTTATCTCATATCTCATTAAACAATTACACAATCTATTCGTGTTGTTATGTGTTGCTTGAAATTTTAAGCATACTATACATAAAAAGGTTGGTAGATATCTTTCAGGTTGTGTCCATTACCGTTCTACGCTCTCATTGGCTCACTCATTTGACGTTACTGAGGAGGCACGGAGCAGAAGGAAAATACAACGTTCATACATAACTCAAGTCAAAGCGGAGAACGTAAAGTTTATATGAACAAAAGCTAAAAAAATTTTTTTAAATGTTTCACTTTTTCCCGCAATTATTAAAGAAATGAAAATGTCCATAATAAATTATTTAGTAATATAACAGTGTTACCTTCACCGTTTGTCATATGCGTTTGTAAAACAACACGGTGGGGACTGGAAACCGGAGATTTATACCTACAAAAATCATTCCGCAATGCTTTCTAATTTGCGCAATTTTAAAAATTAGCTTCAAAACTTTTCTTACAGATAGCTAGCTCATGTGACATGAAATTTAGATACAAAATAAAAGTTTGTATTAAATGTTTCCCAAAAGTAATAATTTTCTTTTCGCTACCGAAATGTAGTCCGCTTTCTGTTACACATGGAACTGTTATCACGAAATTAATCTCTACCCTCTGTACACGACCGTGACTACGATCATGTACAGAAAGCAAAGATTTATTTCGAGATACAACGATACAAGATAGAATTTCACTAGTACGGCATTGTTAATTTTTTAACCTCCCTTTTACATTTTGACCGTGAAATGGCGCGTCTTTTTTAAAATTCGGATAGAAATTAGACTTAAAAGTTACTTAAAATATCGGTGATGCAACCTGTATATTTTGTTTTTACTGAAGTGAATGAACGATTATATTTTGAACATTGAACAGTTTTTGTTCTAAACTAATTCATTTGCAAAGGTTCGCAAACTTCCTTAAATCACAGAGATCTTCAGTAATATGTTTAGTGTAATTTCGGAATGTTTGACATTGGCAACATCTTTTCGCTTACACATTTGAGTAGCCATGTTTTGGAAACAAGTGGTCGTTTAGAAATGCGTTATAAATAATTCCAGTTTCTTTTGTTTCCTTATTCAGCGATGGGCACAGAGCAACGTCACAATTAGGCATTGTTCTTACGAAATAATAGTACAGAGTGGTGGGGTCGTAAGTTTTTCTAGCAAAGGAACACACAGCAATAGAACGATTTATTTTTGTTTCCATGATACTTATAACGCTTACCCTTTGTTACCAAAAGTTATCTTTATGCAATTAAAAAATTTGTGCTTCATATAACTACAATATATATATATATATATATATCATCATCATCATCATCATCATTGTCAACCATTATCAATCCACTGCTGGACGAAGGTCTCCCCAAGTTTCCTCCACAACGGTCTGTCTTGTGCCAGTCTCCTCCATGTCACTCCTGCATACTTTCGAATTTCATCCACCCATCTCCCATGTGGTCTTCTTCTGGGTCTTTTCCTGTCCCTTGGAATCCAATCTAAAATTTCGGCTGTCCATCGATGATCTGTCCTTCTGGCAGTATGTCCAGCCCATTGCCATTTCAGGGATTTAACTCTGATCATGACGTCTTCCATTCTTGTCATTTTTCGGATCCACGAGTTCCTCTTCTTATCTCTCCTGGTTACACCAAGTATGCACCTCTCCATGCTTCTTTGAGTTGTCTGCAGCCTTTGTATGTCTCTTTTAGTTAAGGTCCACGTCTCTGCACCATATGTAAGCACTGGAAGGATGCATTGATCAAACACTTTTCTTTTAAGACATAATGGCATATTGCTCTTGAAAATTATGCTGTTTCTTCCAAAAGCTCTCCAGGCAAGTTTTGTACGCCGATTAATTTCTTCACCAATGTGACCCTCACTTGATATCTGCTGTCCAAGATAAACGTACGTGTCTGTTATCTCCAGCTTTTCTCCATCAATCGATAAATCTTCATTTCTTGTAAAAGCATTGTACATCACTTTTGTCTTCTGAAAGTTCATTTTTAATCCCACTTCTTTACTCTTGTCAGCAAGTTCTTGGATCATACTCTGTAGCGCTGATGGGGTAGCTGCAAAAATGACTACGTCATCAGCAAAACGAAGGTGGGTTAGATAATCTCCATTAATCTTTATCCCCTTGTTTTCCCAGCTCAGCGACTGAAAAACACCCTCCAATGTGGCATTAAAGAGCTTCGGAGATATGGTGTCACCTTGTCTCACTCCCTTTCCAATTTTTACGTGTGTTGTATTTTCAAACAGCCGAATCTTTGCACTTGCATTTTCATAGATGTTATTAATAATATTAATGTATGCATCTTCAATACCGCAGGTTTTCAGAGCCATTGTAACTGCTGATGGTTTCACCGAATCAAAGGCTTTTTCATAATCGATAAAAGCCATGCACAATGGAAGTTCATATTCCCTCGCTCTTTCAATTAGTTCTCTCAGTACGTGGATATGATCTATTGTGCTGTAGCCACTCCTGATTCCAGCTTGTTCTCTCGGTTGAGCCATGTCCAGTGTTACCTTCAAGCGGTGTGAAAGAACTTTAGTGAAGATTTTATAAACTACTGATAGGAGGCTGATAGGTCTGTAGTTTCCGAGATCCTCAATGTCACCTTTCTTATGTAGCAGGATCATTGTAGCGGTGTTCCAATCCTCAGGAATCTTTCCTTCATTAAGGCATCGAGTGAAAATTTGGGCGAGTACTGTTTCGATTTTTCCACTTGATTCTTGTATGATGTCTACAGTAATTCCATCTTCTCCTGGAACTTTTCCCCGCTTCATGTTCTTGATTGCATGTGCAACTTCTGCTGGAAGGACTGGAGGAACTCTGGTACTGGTATCTTTCATGATGTCTGGAGTGCATGTATCATCCCTTTCATATAATTTGAAGTAGAAATCTTTCACTCTTGTCAAAATTTCGCCTCTATTTCTTGTTACAGAACCATCTTCTTTTCTCAGTGCCATAATCTGTTTTCTTCCCTTACTGAGATGTCCCTTTGCTATCTTTAGGCTTTGGTTGTTTTCAATTGCTTTCCTCACTAGTTCACAGTTGAATTTTCTTACGTCTTCAGTGATACTTTTTCTTACTGTCTTGCATAGCTCTATATATTCCACTTTGGAAGTCACATCTTCTTTAGTTGTCCTCATCTCTCTTCTTTTTTGCATCAACATTTTCGTTTTTCCTGATAATTTGTTTACATGCAACTTGTTCTTAGACCCAGCTAATTTTGTTGCTGTTTCCATAAGAGCGTTGGTTACTTTTCTGTTAACTTCAGAGATGTCCACTTCTTCCGATGTTAGGCCTTCTAAAGCAGAGAACCTCTGTATATATATATATATATATATATATATACAGAGAATGACCGCCAATAGCGGTATAACTATACCATCGGGATTAGAGGAAATGCTATCCCTCACTCACCAACCCGCTTGGCAGGCGTGGTGAGTTATGGCCAAACCCTTCAAAAATAACACCACAACTTAAATCTTGCCGCTCAGTCTCCGGCAGCTGAAATGTACTTGGCCAAGGCAGCGGCCAGTGCGACATGAAGGCAGAGGGTGCTAAGGATCCCCGGAGGACCGGACTAGGCTGCCATCTGATGCTGACCTTGGCTACGTATAATAGACGCTCCCTAGCTTCTGATTCAAGGCTTCTTGAAATGGAAGGGGAACTACAAAGAATCAAGTGGGGCATCGTCGGGCTAAATGAGGTAAGAAGAAAAGGAGAAGATCTAATTGAACTGAAAAGTTAACATCTCTTCTACTATCGTGGGACAGATACTGGCAGAACTAGAGGTGTTGGATTTATAATAAACAAGAAACTGAAGGATAATGTTGTAGAAGTTGGAAGTTCCTCTGACAGAGCTGCACGACTCGTTATCCAACTCTCGAGAAGATACCAGGCTCAGATAATTCAAACTTATGCACCCACCACAAGTCATCCTGAAGAAGAAATTTAATCTACGTAATAAAGGTAAGCAACACTTGAAGATAATTATGGGAGATTTCAATGCAAAAATAGGGAAACGGCAACAGAATGAAACTTCAGTAGGTAAATTCGGTCACGGCAACAGAAACCAGCGTGGAAATACTCTCATTGAGTTTGCAGAGGCATAAGGGTTTTTCATCTTGAACTCCTTTTTCAAGAAAAAGCCACACACGAAATGGACATGGAGACATACAAATGGAACGACAAGTGAAATTGATTTTATTATGTGTAACAAAAAATTGTCATAGAAGACTGCAGTGTGCTAAACAAGTTCAACACAGGTAGTGACCATAGATTGATGAGAAGTAAGATGCACCTAAACACTAAACTCGAACGTGGCAAGCTCATAAGCCAAGCAAAATGTATTGACATAACCAACCTTAAAAAACACCATAACACCTTCAAGTTGGAACTGAAGAACAGATTCACTGCTTTAGAAGGCCTAACATGGGAAGAAGTGGATATTTCTGAAGTTAATAGAAAAGTAACCAAAGCTCTTATGGAAACAGCAACAAAATTGGCTGGGTCTAAAAACAAGTTGCATGTGAACAAATTATCAGGAAAAACCAAAATGTTGATGCAAAAAAGAAGAGAGATGAGGACAACTAAAGAAGATGTGACTTCCAAAGTGGAATATATACAGCTATACAAGACAGTACGAAAAGGTTTCACTGAAGACGTAAGGAAAGTTAACTGTGAACTAGTGAGGAAAGCAATTGAAAACAACCAAAGCCTAAAGATAGCAAAGGGACATCTCAGTAAGAGAAGAAAACAGATTATGGCACTGAGAAAAGAAGATGGTACTGTAACAAGAAATAGAGGCGACATTTTGACAAGAGTGAAAGATTTCTACTCCAAATTATATGAAAGGGATGATACATGTACTCCAGACATCATGAAAGGTACCAGAGTTCTTCCAGTCCTCCCAGCAGAAGTTGTTCATGCAATCAAGAACATGAAGCGGGAAAAAGCTCCAGGAGAAGATGGAATTACTGTAGACATCATACAAGAAGCAAGTGGAGAAATCGAAACAGTACTCGCCTAAATTTACACTCGATGCCTTAATGAAGGGAAGATTCCTGAGGATTGGAACAATACTACAATGATCCTGCTACAAAAAAAAGGTGACATTGAGGATCGCAGGAACAACAGTCCTATCAGCCTCCTATCAGTGGTTTATAAAATCTTCACTAAAGTTCTTTCACACCGCTTGAAGGTAACACTGGACATGGCTCAACCGAGAGAACAAGTTGGATTTAGGAGTGGCTACAGCACAATAGATCATATCCACGTACTGAGAGAACTAATTGAAAGAGCGAGGGAATATGAACTTCCATTGTGCATAGCTTTTGTCGATTATGAAAAAGCCTTTGATTCAGTGAAACCATCAGCAGTTACAATGGCTCTGAAATCCTGCGGTACTGAAGATGCATACATTTATATTAATAATAACATCTATGAAAATGCAAGGGCAAAAATTCGGCTGTTTCAGAATACAGCACACATAAAATTTGGAAAGGGAGTGAGACAAGGTGACACCATATCTCCGAAGCTCTTTAATGCCACATTGGAGGGAGTCTTTCTTTCGCTGAGCTGGGAAAACAAGGGGATAAAGATTAATGGAGATTATCTAACCCACCTTCGTTTTGCTGATGAAGTAGTCATTTTTGCAATCACCCCATCAGAGCTGCAGAGTATGATCCAAGAACTTGCTGACAAGGGTAAAGAAGTTTGATTAAAAATGAACTTTCAGAAGACAAAAGTGATGTTCAATGCTTTTTCAAGAAATGAAGATTTATCGATTTGATGGAGAAAAGCTGGAGATAACAGACATGTACGTTTATCTTGGACAGCAGATATCAAGTGAGGGTCACATTGATGAAGAAATTAATCGGCGTACAAAACTTGCCTGAGAGCTTTTGGAAGAAACAGCATAATTTTGAAGAGCAATATGCCATTATGTCTTAAAAGAAAAGTATTTGATCAATGCATCCTTCCAGTGCTTACGTATGGGGCAGAGACGTGGACCTTAACTAAAAGAGACATACAAAGGCTGCAGACAACTCAAACAAGCATGGAGAGGTGCATGCTTGGTGTTACCAGGAGAGATAAGAAGAGTAACACGTGGATCCGAAAAATGACAAGAGTGGAAGACATCATGATCAGAGTTAAATCCCTGAAATGGCAATGGGCTGGACATACTGCCAGAAGGACAGACCATCGATGGACAGACGAAATTTTAGATTGGATTCCAAGGGACAGGAGAAGACCCAGAAGAAGACCACATGGGAGATGGGTGGATGAAATTCGAAAGTATGCAGGAGTGACATGGAGGAGACTGGCACAAGGCAGACCGTTGTGGAGGAAACTTGGGGATACCTTGGTCCAGCAGTGTATTGATAATGGTTGACAATGATGTTGATGATACAGAGAAACAGAGAGAGAGCGAGATGTTTATTTATTTGATCGTGCTTACAGAACGTTTGCTATTTGGCCAACAGCAGTTCCTAATTTATTAGCTGCTAACCAGAATTTTAATCCGAATAAAACTGATTACAATAGCACATGTGTGGTACATCGCTAATTCTACAGAATGATTTTCGATAATTAAGTGTGATTTTAGATTTATATGAGAAGGCTCGTGAATTTCTGACCCTGACAGTTCTCCGAAAGAAAGCTTATTTTCAAGACAAAATTATGTGTAGTAAAATTAATATTTCTATTATCATTAATTTGGAATTTGACACACATTTTACAGATTGGTAGTAACCTTAAATTTTTTAAGGATACTTTGGAATGTTCCTGAAATAGTAAAATGTATAAGTTTATTCTTTTCTCAAGTGGCTACCTTTGCTGGAAATAAATTTTATTACACTGTTGACCTTAAATACGGTTCAAAATTAATTTCGAATTTAGAATGAAAATGTACACCCATTAAACAAACTATTAGAGATTGGGGTCATGGGTAGTTGACATGGACATTCACGGTGCAGTAGGAAACAGACTCAAATTCTACACAGGCGATGCGCTAAACATGCGAAAAGCGGTATTTCCAATAGTGCATCGCAAAAGACGAACAGGAGTAATAATGGTGTTCTGAAGGACACTGGGCGCGGACTTTTGCCGGCGCAGGACAGGAGGGTCATTCAGCCTCTTTGCCGTCGAGAATAAAAATCACGTCTGACGGTAAGAGACTGCATAGTCTCTTTCCGTGGAGCGTGATTTTTAACTGTTGCCCAAATCACGTCCATTTAAAATATCGGAGGACCAATCACCAGAAGTAAGAGGACGTTACAGCACACTTTGAATGGTATACGTGAGCCGACATCCTACTCGTTTTCCACTTTTGACTTCTCGTCATCAGAAATTACGCATTATCTAATGCCGGAAATATAAAAACACTGGACCTCAGCAGAAAGTTGGCGCTTCGTGGGGGGCAGAGGAGTCCCGATTTCATCTGTATTGACCTGAAAGGAAGATGTGGGTGTGAGTTCGAGGGCATGACGCCATGGATCCGTCGTGCAATGCCGGATCTGCTAAAGCTGGTGGTAGATGTGTGATTGCTTGAGGAGTCCTCTTATTAGATTTACTAGATCTATTAATGTGTGTGGAGATATCCTTAGCAGTTGTGCGCTACCAGAATGAGCGGTCTACTCACCTACGTAGTCTGTTTCTGCAAAAAATTCACTTTCACAGCAGAGCGGAACCAACCAGACATGGCTCGAGTAATACGCATCTGAGTTTAAGACTATCCACTGGTCTTCAATACCCCGGGATTTAACTCTGTGCAAACTCTTAGGGATACTGTAGAGCTGGACATCTATTCATGGACTGTGGACCTACGTGTCGCCCACAGCTGTAGACAATGTTGCAACTGTAATGGCTCGCATTACCTCCGGAACCCGTCCGTCATTTAGTGGAATTAATATCTGGGCTTGTACAAGCTGTTATTTGCTGTTAAATTGGACAAACACACTATTAAGTAGATATATCTGATTATGTATTGTCTAATGAGAGAGTCTGTTCAGAGATTGGTATTGAACATTCGGAGTTTGAAATTTTATTTACTTGTATTTTAACAGAAAAATTCTACTAAAATAATTCGCCAGTTCATTAACTTAAATTCTAAACTTAAAAAATCAGTTATTCATTCTTGCATTTATATAGGCTTACATGATTTTAACGGAATGAAACATTTGTTTCAACGGAACTGCTGTTTCTTTTCTTTCTCTATTTCCCTTTGGTTTAGCTACACAAATTTAGTAATTCATCTGCTATTGCATTTATGAACAGTAGTTACATAAGCCGCTATTCTTTTCTTAGGTTCAATTAGATTCACTGATACAATTTCATCGAATGCATGGACAACGCCGAATTATCACAGATGTTAATTATATAAATTATACCATACATTCTTTTAGGAATTGCAATCTTTTTGAAATAAATGGTTAACTAAGAAAACGTTAAAAACGTCCTATTTCAGCCATGTAAATTTTTTGAGGATGAATTCATGGAGTATGTCTTTTAGAATAATAAACAAGGTTTATTCGGTCAGTGCTAATACAGCAAAGCCTAAACGCTGAATCTCTAAAGGTTTTGCTTGATCGACTGAATTGTAATGAAATACCCTCAGTCATTTCATAAAATAAATTGCAGTCTAGGTTACATCGAAATCAACCTCGGACTTGGTTTTGCAATTTCTTATTTAGCCTTTTACAAAGGTATAAGTGATCTGTATGCCGGCGTAAATTCTCCTTAGGGCCATATCTTACCTCTCTTTTCAGTCACATGTGCTTTAGTAATTATTACTTCAGAGGCACTTTTAGTTTTGAAAACCGCCGTATCGAGTAATAGCCTTCCAATCTTTATTTGTGTTACTTTTCCAGAATAAGCGAAAAACATATAACGTTGACGTTTTCTTACAAAAAGTTTATTCGTCTTGCCACTCCTTTCAGAAAATTTGAAAGATCGTAATATATATACATTTTAATTCTTAGTAGCAACTACCACAGTAGTCAGTAAATTCTCAATTTTTCTTGCACATACCTCTTCTAAACGTTTGGGCAAGTATTATGTTTCCATTTAAATCTTATAGTTCGTCTTTAGCAATTCACATGTGCGGACTGATTGCAACCGTTGATGAGTTTTGACGCTGAAAAGTAGCTCTGTTGGGCACGACATTGCTTGATAACGTTACCAGATATCATCCCAAAATCCCTTATTAGAATACACACTATCAAATTTTTAGTGCTGCACTTCACAACACTTTCTTTAAAATTTTGGGACATAAAAATCACTTACACAGCTTGCTTAAAAATTGCTTATAAATAATTCAACTTTAGACTTATAAACTGGAAACTATTGCTCAAGACACCCTGTTTGAGGGTATTATAAAGTAGAAATTATTTTGAATCTTTCTTACGGTCAGCATATTAAATTAGTAACTACGCACTGGTGTATTTTCCTTTACTTTCAAGGATGAAATTATTTGTCCAGACATATTACCTTTTCTGCCTCACAAACATTATTCTAAACTTGAAAATGAAAAAGAAGTTGAAATTTGTTCGACACTTGTGCCTTTTTACTACAAGACAATACCACAAATAATGTTCTTGTTTCTATGATGGAGAAAATAATAGTGTACAAATATCTCACCGTTGCTAATTCTTTCCAAGTGAGTTCTACTTTGCAATTTGCTGCAAAAGATTTTCGTGACAAACGTAGAGCTTTAGTAATTCTGAGTGCATAGGTGACGCATCATTTGGAATAAAGACTTAAGTAACGCTTCCGATTTCTATTTAAAGCAATATGCAATTCCAAATGCTTTTTACCGGAAAATCTCTCGGGAAAGGAAAATCAAGTGGAAAAAACTTGGTTTTCCTCAAAAACTGTTATATTTAAAGTTGTAGTAGAACGCAATATTATTAAATTTTGCCAAACATTGCAATTTCTTTCTTTCATATATGGAGTATTTTTGTTAAGAACAAGGTTTACTCTAAACAAGGAAATCCTTAGTTAACACTTGAATGAATCCAAGATTTGTACAAGTACTTCTGTACTTTGTTTCACAAACCTTTTATATCAGCACGAGAATATTAAGAAAATTGACTAAACCATAAAACATCGGGTTACAAACCTGGAAATTCCACGTTCCCGAAAGTCATGATATTAATACTGGTCATTGTCCGAAATCGATTAAAATACACTGAAGTGCCAGAAAACTGGTACAGACGAGCTTATGCAAAATGCATAGCAACGTCACATATGCGCGTAATCGGTTGCGTCTGACAAGCGTATATAAAGCGATAGACATCCTTGCCAGCTGTCCGAGCTGTTTTGGGCATGATAATGACTAGTAAAAACGATTTATGCGATTTTCAACGCGGTGTCATAGTTGGCGCTCGTGAGATGGGCCATAGTAATTTCGGAGGTAGAAACGAAGTTCGGATTTTCACGGACGACAATTACAAGGGTGTACCGTGACTACACGAATTCCAGCAAAACCTCCAATCAACGATGCCAGTGTGGCTGTAAAAAGACATTGGGTGAACGTGACCATCGTCGGCTGTCAAGAATCGTTTCACGCGATAGGCGTGCAGCACTCTCGCAGGTATCATCGGGATTCAGTGCTTTAACCTCAACAAGCATCAGCGTCCGGACTGGGCTATGTACCCTGCACGATATAGGCTTTGGGAGCCAAAGCCCAACTCAAGTCCCCTTGATGGGTGCACGACACAGAGCTATGCGCCTCGCTTGGGCACGGCAACACCGCCACTGGACACTTGATGACTGCAAACAAGTAGTCTGTGCTGACGAGTCGCGTTTCCAACTGTATCGGGCAGATAGAAGGATTCGTATGTGGTGCAAACCCCATGCAGACATGGATCCCTCCTGTCAACAGGGAACTGAACCGGCTGGTGGTGGGTCCGTAATGGTATGGGGTGTGTTCAGGTGGACTTCACTCTGACCCCTGGTACGTCTACAAACGTCTGTGACCGACTTCCGCCATATGCACATCTTTTCTGACGAGGAACACCCGTTCATGTCCTGCATTCATGCTGATGGGTTGGGCGTGTTCCAATAGGACAATTCACATCCACTCAAGTGTCCGGACGCCTCATTATGGTTAGAGGAGCATTCATTTGTGTTTGGGGTGTTTCCATTCCCACCCAAATTCCCAGATCTGAACGTGATTGAACACATTTGGAATGCCATGAAACACGCTATCAAACACAGGAATCCGAGACCTCGGAATACACCTGAATTGTGGAACGTTCTGCAGGAAGTATGGCGTACATTGCCTACAGCACATTTCCAGAAACTAGTGGAGTCCATACCCCGTCGTATTTCTGCAGTCCTGTGCTCCCGTGGGGGAACTACAAAGTATTAGACTGGTGTACCACTTTTTCTTGCACTTCAGTGTATACACTATAAATTTGCAGAGCTTTTTCTCGCTTTTCGAGGCTTTTAAAAAAATTCCATTAAAAAACTTGAGGGCAATCAAGAATTTAAACACTGAGTAACGCACTTTCACTTTCGTCTTTTGAAATACATATTTTTCCATTGATGCTTCGCTTTGGATATTTCTTTCGGGCTACTGCGCGACTCGCAGAGATTGATACAGCTGTGGAGGGAGGAAGTGTGCAACCAGAAATGAACTAGTATCATACGTATTCTAAAAGCACAAGAACGTCTTGGTAAAAAACGAAATGGAATAATAGCAGTACGTGCTTTGGAAATGTCGCTCACACAGAATTGTTTTCTGGAGGAGGAATATCCGTGAAGAAATTCTTTAGTCGAACCTATAAATAAAAGAACTAGTCATAAACTTCGGAATTTTGTTTATTAATCTTGCACCGCTGGTGAATGAGATTTAGAGCAATTACACATCAGTGAGCCTTTAACTTTAGAATTTTGAAGCATAATTGTTAAATGCTATAGTAATAAAAGAAACAACGAATTAATATCTATCATTTACACCTGTTAGTACTTGTAAAGGGTGTATTCAAAAGAACAAACTTTCATATGAAATTTGGAAGGGTCTTAAAAATTAAAAATGCACTGTTAAAATTCTCATATTTTAATGAGTATTACCATTCCTTTATATTTCTGCTTATTGTTAAACATAACGAATCAAAATGGTATTATGAAAATCTCCTGAAAATTAAGAGTTTATGCATGGAAATAAAGATGCACGAATTTTAAACAATATAGAGAAAACCATTCACTTAAATGGATTTATAATCCCCTCCCCCTTATGGGTTGTAATAGCTCAGGGGTTTATGTTAAGATAACAAAGGAGGGAATAAAAATATTTTAGAACAAAGAATGGTGTATATTTACTTTTTCACTAGCAGTGGAGGACTCTCAAAGGTAAAGCTTTGACCTCCAGCATAGTTTGACAACGCCTGCCTAATGATTAATATGGAACTGGTCACTAGATGCTCATTGCTGCGCATTCCTTAGACCCTCAAAGTCAAACGTCTGAAGTTGGAATGGGGTATCGGGCACAGAAATTGACCTGCTGATTTTAAACATCTCGTGTTTATGACTGGTAACGATTCAATTTAATGCACCATGACTGTCGCTTACGTTCACGAAGAAGTCGTGGAGAACGGTACACTGCAGAGTGCAGTTAGCAGCGTCGTACGGATCCAATGCTACGTACCATGGTTTGGGGCGTCATGGGGCTGTTGCAATTCGCGATGTCGCTTGATACGAACTCTGGAAACTCTCAACAGCCAGCAACACATAACCGATATATTAGAGACAGAAGTGGTACCTTCCTTCAGAGTTGCCCTGTCACCAAATTCCAGCAGGTCGATTCTCGGTGACATGCGGTTCGGCATGTCCAACACCTATTCAACGAACAGTAGATACTGCTTCTTCTGTGGACAGCATATTCGCCGTATATGTCCCCGGTCGAATACGTCTGGGAGATGATAGCTAAGCGACTGGCCTGTCAAGCGCCTCTACCAATCACAACAAGTGAACTCTGGTCTCTAATAGAAGCAGCATGGCAGGCCATTCCCCAAGACGAAATCAAAAATCTCTTCCATTCAGGGACGCGTAGTGTAAGGGCTGTTATTGTTGTTCCACAAGGTTTTACAGGATATTGTGTTTTTGAGCAAAAAAAGTCTTATTTAGCTCCCCAAATGTAATAGGTTATCTCCTATAACACGTGGAATCTGTTATATAAATTTCATTTGAATAACGTGACTCTTTCTGGCTGTTGCAATTTTCACAAGCACTAGTGTATGTCCAGAACTACATATAAAGCCGGTGGTCTGGAAATCTATTTTGAAATTATTTCCCACTTTTATGTATACAGGTTTTTTCTCTTATGACAGACAATAATCTTGGTGAAATAATGATCACCAGTTTTTTGTCAATATCAGCTGATGTGTTTAACCATTTGCCTTTAATATCAGTTGTACGTTAGGCTTTTTTGTTTGAGAAATCCAATTTCCGAGGTGCCATACCTTGAATTTGTCTCATATATCCTCTTTGGAGTTCAGGTCAATACTACGCTTCAGCTTGTCAAATTTAGATGCGAGTTTTCTCCAGAAAATATGTAACCACACCTGCTCCATGACATAATGAATTGTCTTACTGATAAAAGTGTCGGTTTTCGTGAAAGTATTTCCACAGATTTGGTAGTGCGTAAATAACCTACAGTACTAGTAAGATCGCAGTACATACCGTTTTCCCAGAACAACTAATGGACTCAAGTCAAACCACGATAGGTACCTCCATATCTATATCCTCTCTTCACCAAACTTCAATCTTAAGGCCAAACATTTCGGCTGTACGTATGTCTCTGTATCGCCCCACACATAAACACACCAGACAAAAAAGTTTAAGGAATGTAAACTTTGTTTCTTAATTTGGAATTTTTCACCACTTCCTTATGATTCAGTATCACGATCCTTACATGTTTTTTCCACTCCACACAAAATATCCCTGAATTCCGCCAAATTTGTAAGGTGCTGTTTTTTCTTCTTCACAGCCCTTTCCAACTTATCCAAGATATATCATTCACATTTGCATATGGCAAATGTGCTGGCCAATAGAAATGTAGATCGTCTTTCGCAAGCTCGCCAAACCAATCGAGCAGGATTCTAGCTCGATGCACGTGAGATTTTTCATCTTCAAGCACTTTGTGTCCATCTTGTTCCAAAATTTGGACAAATGGTAATAACGAATTATTTAAAAGTGGCATATGGTCCGTAGATTTCATGCTATTGAACTCTGGACCATTGGTCCAACTGCAGTACGTGAAATACTGCTACAAAGCATGACATTTCCAGATCCTTTTTGCACGCTCTGTGGACACTTTCCGGGTTATATTCTCCTGCAGCCTTACGCATAACCTTGGAGTGAGTACCATTAAAATTCAATCAGCCTCTGGATTCGTTGGACCACATAATTCGTTGCCGCTGTTCAATGGTCCAGTGACGAATCTTTTTTTTACCTAAGCAAGGGGATTTTTTCTGGACAGTTGTTAACTTCGGACGTGGCTGGGCAACACTACTAAAATTATCAAGCCTCTCAGTTCTTTCCGTAGCGTTCGTTCTCAGACTGGCTTACTGTGTCCAACAATGTACTGTTGAAACATTTCTTGCCGAGTCTGGAAACTTGCAGCAGTTACTAATCGTCTGAAATGCCTGCCATCGCTATTTCACATCATGGCGCTTATACCGCAGTTGTTCCTTCTACAATGATAGCTTCCATACTTCTTCCACTGGAAATGGACCCTACAGGATGTTGACGTGGACGGTTCAACAAACTTAGAAAATTCTTGCATGAAACAAAGATCTTCACTCTTTCCACGTTTATAAATGAGTGACGGAAAAATTATCATTGGCCGCCACCGGGAGTCGAACCCAGTGTCTTTCAGTTACTCGCCGGATATGCTTCCGTTACACCACAGCGGCAGTTAGCGTGTGTGAGTCTCGAGGAATTCTAGGCCGCTGTCGTGCAGCGGAAGCATGTCCGGCGAGTAACTGGAAGACCCTGGGTTCGACCATCGGTGGCGGCCAATGATAATTTTTCCGTGACTCATTTATAAACATAGAAAGAGCGAAGATCTTTGTTTGTTGTTCCTGGTCCAAGTTAAATGTCTGTATTAATTCTTGCATGGAATAACTAGGTTTTCGACCGAAAACAATGGCCCCCTTTGCATCTCAGTAACATCACCCTTACTACCCGTTGTTGTACCTGTAGAAGGAAATGTAGAACACCATAGAAGCTTTTAACACACACCTCAGACAACCACAATCAGAATTCATCACTTCCATTCCCCGTATTTATACAACTCGTTACGCTGAACATCTTTAAACTTATGTACATGTTTCAATCAGAATTCCGTAATTGTTTTGTCAGGTGTGTTTAGAAACTACCATAAGACTGCAGGGCTGTGTATGTCGATGAGACAGTCGAACGCATAGCTTCCCATTGGTCCGCAGTCCAAAATTAATATCAACCGGTATGTGGCATTTCATAAAGCGATTAACGATTAGTGAGTGGCTGCTCCCACGTGGTAATTTCTTTCTTTATTTGTCATTTTAAATTTGTATACATTCTTAAATAGAATAACAGTCCCACCAGATATATCTGTATTAGCACAATAGAGTTATTGTACAAGAAAGGAAGACCATGTGTGAGTTTTCTCAAGATCAAAAATGAGTCAGACAAGACCTTGCGGACTACAACAGTGCGTCTCACTTTCAAACTCTGCAGCCTAGCTGAAGGGGAACAAAATCAACAGACAAGAATGACAGAGTTACCAATTATTTAGCGCCTTCAAAATATAACTATTTTTTCTCATAGTTCAGTGAACGACGTAAATCTGATTTACGAAATATTTTATCATTTATCGCATGAAATCCCAAAACTGTATCTAAAACCAGCCAGTGTTGATTAACACTCGAAATTAAATTTGCAAAGGAGTGACTATTTTTAAACACGAATTGGAACGTATTCGAAGCCAGTCACCTCCGAATTTAAAGAACCATATGTTTTTTAAGTGAACAACGCCAGAAATGTTTTTACCAAATTCCTGACAAAATATTTTTTGTGTATATTTCATTCAGATATATACGTAATATTATTCTTTATAGAACAGGTAATAGAGGCATAATTAGGTATCCGAAAGCGTGCCAAGAGCCTAGTTGTTTCATACTGAAATTCAAGATCTTTGAATAGACCTTCAAATTCCAACAGTAACCAACTAAGCTAAACACGCTTTCGGACACCATATAATGCCTTTATTACTTGTTCGGTAAAGCATAATAACGCCTTATTTTAGGGCTTCTATTTCCGTGTGTTTAGACAGGGCAAAAGAGTCTAAGATTGAGTTTATCTTGATATTATAAAATCACAATTCCTTCATGTTCATATAAAGAAAGGCGATAAATGTTGTAAGATTTATTTGTCCTTACGATCTACTGTATACAGTTTTGTCTTTTTCCCCATGAATTATTTAGTGAGCACACGCGGGAACGCAGACATTTCCCCATTCCGTTACTAATAAACATTCTTAAGTATGTTAGAAAATAAGGTTTATTTCGTGTTTAGAAGTCTTTGGTGGACTTCTTCCGTTAACAATACGAAACATTGAAAGCGAAATAAAATTTCTGGTATTTTGGGAATAACCTTTTTTTTCCTTTTTGCAATTATTTGCAGAGAAGCGAAATTACTCACGCTTTGAAAGCGACTCTCAACGTAATGGGTTACAAAAATAGGCCTAACGAAAGGCAAAATCACAAAACGTTTATACTTCTAAGAAAAGTAATTATTATTTACATACAAATTTATATAAACTTTATTTCAAATATAAAACTTAAACTTCATTTTAACTTACACCGATACAGAATAACCCCGGTTTTGAAACCAGGAAGAAATTAAGTGAAAAATAAATATATTTTTTATATACTTTGTAAAGTTTTACAATTGTTCTTGTACTCTTTCTTCCAATGAATCCCAATTTGTACATCGCTGATTCGGAATAAATATTATGAATACTGTCATCTCCGCAATTGCGTATGTTTGGTTATCGTAAATTAGCTGTAATAAGATCGATGAAACGGTAAAATATGATAGTGAAGGGGAATCTTTTGTATATGCGAGTGAAATTTGAACTATGTGAATGTCACGGAGTTATTCTTGTCAAGGGCATCTTTTATAGTGGGCATTTTACATGAATTCAAGCACCGATATCTCTCAGTCACTGGTACCAACGAACTGCAAGCATACTCATTTATTGCAAGATGTAATCTCCTCCAACTCCAACACCTCTCCAAGGCAGTCACGTGACAATTGGTCTCCTGCCACGATGAGTTATTTTCCTTCTGTGTGTAAGAGGAGTAAGGAAAGTTCATTTTGGTTCCCTTTCCGCATGCCGAACCGCAATGCATGGTTTCTTTAAAAAACGTGACTCTCCACAACCAGGGATATCGTCAGAGTTTTTTAAGTACCGACCATGAGATACACGCTCTTTTTTCAGAACACGCTTCCATGTTAAGGGAAGACCTATAATCACATATATAACTCTATTCTACTACAGGAGATTGGATAACAAAAACTTTAGTAGATGCAAATTACGGGACCAGTGCATAAGAGTGAGCAATTATTATCCTGTGAGATGTATCCTTGCAAGGAGGACGACTGCATATTTGAAACTAAAAATCGATCCTTGTAAATGGCATGCGCTAAGTGTGGTGCCAAAACTAGTAGATTGAAATGTGTCACCTTGACGCAAAGAGCTTCCCCGTCGTTGAATTACAAATGCGCTACTGAAATTTGTAATGTTTTAAATTTTATCAACCTGATAGTTTCTACTTTTAAAATCATTGTTAAATATTTATTCGGAATGTTGCTATTTCACCGGGGTGCTGCAAACTATATACCATATTAATGCCGCCTCGCATATTATACGACCCCAAAGTTTTGAGGATGTTTTACACGAAAAATGAATGGTCTCAAGTATTCCTGGAAGTAAAACCTTCGCAAATGTGACACAATTTATTTTTAATGTAAAAGCTCAATGCTACATTTCCCAGTTATTATTTACAACTCCCAGCCTTCATCCTCATTTCCTCATTCTCCCAGCTCATCTTCAGCAGAGGTACTGGAATCAAAATTACAGTTGTGGTTTTCCTACAGTATGTCATCCTCGCTCCCGTCCATATTGTGAGGTAAACAACATATTTAAACCAGCTTATGAGATAGACACTGCGACTTTTTCCCCAGGTTGAGGTTATTCACTGGGCTAACAGCTGTATACTTGGATTCTTCAGCTTGCATGTTGGAGTTATTGCATGGTTGCGGTTAATTAACCAATCACTATATTATTGATATGATTTATTCTTAAATGATATACACTGAGTGGCCACTCTGTTATGACCACCCTCTCAGTACTTCGTTGGACCACTTTTGCCTTTAATACTGCGTCGATTCTTCGTGGCATGGACTCCAAGAGATGTTGATAGATGGTTTGTGGAATCTGAAACCATGCTTGATGAATAGCACTTTCCAGGAGTGTGAGATTCCAGGGTTGTGGATCCAGCTGTCTGATGGCTCGTCCAACTTCATCCCACAAATTCTCAAAGGGGTTGAGATCTGGAGATTGTGGGGGCACCTAAGCAAAGTAAACTCACCTGCATGTTCCTGAAACCAATCTTGTACAATACGAGCACTATGGCAGGACGCATTATCTTGTTGAAAGTAGCCATCGCTACTGTGATAAACCACCCACATGACAGAATGCACTTGGTTCGCAACGATGTTTAGATATGATATACCAGTCAGACGTTGATCAACACGAATTAAAGGGCCCAAAGCATGCCATGAAAATATTCAATAAACCCTAACGTTGCCTCCAACAACTTGAAGGGTTGTAGCAATGCATTTGGGGTCCATGCTTACGTGCAGTTTCAGCCAAATTCTGACTCGGCCATCGGCATGGTGCAACTGAAAACGTGATTCATCAGACCACATAATTTGTTTCCAATTATTGACTGTGCAATCCTGTGCTCCTGTGCGAACTAGAGACGGTTTCTCTTGCTAACTGCAGACAGCAAAGGTGTTTGAACAGGCCTTCAGCTGCCATATCCGATCGCATGCAGTGTACGGCGAATAGTGCGTGCAGAGATCATTTGAGGGAATCCTTGATTAAGATGGTCTATAATTTGCTGCACTGTTGTCCTTCTGTTGTCTGTTACCAGTCTCGACAGTCTCCGTTCCGCCCAAACATTCACTAGTCGATGACGACCACACATTGCACGTAGAGATCCAGTGTTTTGGCTGACAGTCCAGTCTTTAAGCACTTTAACAACAGCTGCTCTGGACAATTTCAAGAATGCGGCGGTTTCGGTGATACTCGCTCCATGGCTCCGAGTTCCTACAATCATCCCACGTTGAAAGTCCGTCAAATCGCATTTTTTACCCATGTCGTCACCCAAAAATCACTCCTACTACTGTAGCAAGCACTAAGCTTTCCTTTTTTATACTAGCCCCACCCTCAGAAGGCAACAGCGTGGAGCCATAGCTCATTTGCTTTAAACTGTCAGGTGGTCATAATAAAGTGGCCACTCAGTGTATTAATAACAGTGCCTGTAATTTGCAGTTGAGAAGTCATTCACCCATGATAATCACAAGATCAGTCTCCATTTCAGGAACCTACTTCTTTATTTTCTCGATTGTCAGGCCACTTAAATCATCCAAAAATAGCATACTTCTCTGTTGTAGTAAGTCATCTGAAAGACGCCCATAAAATATCTTTCAGACAATCTGCCATCAATTATTCAGACTTTCATTCTTTTACTTGGGTTCTAAAATAATTCGAGGGGGCAGTTTTTCCTTTGGAAGCGTTTTTATCATCAAAATATCTAAGGCGGCAGTTTTCTACCATCGGCAGTTACACATAGCATAACATTAATGTGCAACTTTTCATTGCCTGTAGATCTAACTGTAACTGACTTAGTACTCTTCTTGTCATCTGTCACGTTCGAGGGCATATCGTAAAACACTGGAATTTGGTCAGCATTTGCCGTTTACCCAAGGATAAAATAGTTTTTTCTTAGTTTTATGATATAACGCTGATAGACCATCAGCTTATCACCATAATCTATAGGTAGACGTTGCGAAAGTGAGGTAGTAAGAACAGACCCGAACATCGCATTATGCGTTTACACCAACCCAAGCTCGTCTTAAATTAAATAAATGGAATTTTCAACGCTCTTGCCACTTCCTGTCCTTCACTGTAATACTTCCACGTTTTGAAATTTCTCATTGTTAGGATACCTGAATACTTTCTCAATGAGGTGGCACTCCTAAACTTTTCTTCATTTTTCCCCAAAGTCTAATGTTAAAGCCGGAATTACGAAACTTCTTAGCAGCGGCTGGTTATTTGATTGTTGCGCCTGACGTATGGCTCGCAATTTAAAATTCATATCGCAACTCTTGATTCCTTTGTTTACTCGAAAAGCCGAGGAAGCCTTTTTTTCAAAACCATTAATCACTTTTAGATCTCACATGAGTAGGGCGGTAATTTTATCGCGGAAAAAAAAGGCAAAAATTGTAGGGTAAATAATGAAATTTCGCGGCCGATGATATACACTAACATTTCCGAGAAGAAAAAAGTCTACCAAGTTACGAAGTAGTAATACAAATGACTAGTAAGTAACTAAATAAGCATTATAACTTTACAAGTTTTTAAAATTGATATTTACATTTATAAACCATTCAAATTCTGACACTTTTATCAACGCCGTTACATGAGATCAAGATTTTTAATTACATGGACGGCATTTTGATACATTATATTGTACATACACATATTTCCTTCTTTAATGCTGTGTCTGTTGTCCTGTAACACTTTTGTAATTTAGAAAAGGATCATTCAGCATTGAAACTGTTTGAGGGTACTGACAGACAACGGATGGCGGTCGATCTTATGTAGCTTAGGACAACGACCTTTTTTCCTATTCCAGAAGTCTAGCAAACCTTTGTTTACACGAAAGTTTTTTACACTCGCTCTATATGAACGGAATTCACATTTTAGTTGGTCCTCTTCTTCGAACATGTGGCTGAAAACAAACAAATCTTCTTCGTCGTCTAAAATGTCCAAGGACTTAAATTGATCGAGATCAAACACATTACATGCTTTGAAGAAATGTGCAGCTAGCTGACGAAATTGATGCTTTTTATCTTAAACAAACGATTGCTTAATTTTTTCATAACAGGTGGATACAGCTCTTTTTTGCAGCAACGTGTGACTCTTGCTAAGAAGACTATTGACGATGTCTGACGCTTTCGAGTAGGATTACTTTGCGGTATATTTTTCGCGTAAATTCTAACGAAGACAGTATTAAAATTATTTAATTACGAAAAATACAGTAATTAAAAAATTATAATAGCAATCAGGCAAAAAATAGGTAAAAAATCTGAAATCCGCGGATATATTTGATATTCGCGAAAAATCAGAAAAAACCCTAAACTTCGAGAACAAAATTCCGGAAATTCGTGCCGCTACAGAATTACTGCCCTAGGCAAGTGTAATATCAGTAAAACAACACAGATTCTACTGCCAACTATCTCTGACCTACAGAAGTACCCGTTCATTGACACTGATGCGCACAAGTCCCCGCATTCTCTTCGTTTCGATCCTGAGTTTTTTATAAAACGCAAGGTGATTCCAGCCCGCATCGGCCAGTACAGTCGCACTATGCTACAAGAAACACCTCTGACGAAATCTGCCATTTTTCTCAGTCAAATACATGAGCCTCCGAAAATAATACGACTACAGCTTTTGGAAGCGCATTTGTCAAGAAAAAATACTATCACACTATATTCGGGCCAATACGGTATATTTTCGCATCTGTGAAAATTAGATACACAGGGTACGTTTTTCCAACCCTCGTCTGCTCGCTGTCTTAGCGATATACCAAACACTTTGAGCAATGTTTTTTGCAATGAATCTTCATATTCTGATTCATTTAGCAATGAATGACGTGAAGTTCAGAAATTCAGGAATGTGAAGCTCATAATATGAAGGAAATGGTGATATAACCGAATTCTAAAATGCATCGGCAACCGGTTCGATCTTCGAATTGAAAATTAAATGTACTGCTGTATTATTTCTTTTTCTATGTCTTCAAATTTACCTGGGGTACATTGTAAGGTAGAAATAAGTACAATATCTTATGCATAATACGACAAACATCTGGTATCGGTGTAACATTTCGATACCTTCACTTGATAATATACTTCTCCAATAAGACATATATGAAAATAAACGAAAGTGCTATCAACAAAATATATGAAAAAGGAAAAGAAAGGTAACATTCAATTCCGTGTTGAATACAACTGCAATAGGTCTAGTTTCTCAGTGGTTCCAAACGCGTCACCATTCCTTTTTTCCGATACGGCATATGTGAGTTTTATTACTTCATACGAAATGCACCGCCGTGGAAATGGTATCAATTACGCAAGTAACAACTCACACGTTATATATTCATATAGGCGAACATAGAATATGTGACCTGTTTTGATACGCAGTAAATATTTTAGTGATAATATTAGCAGGCACGATTTCCACACATTTTATATTCCATGCATTCAATTCACCTATATGTACTTTTCTTGTAAAAACGGTTGTGATATACAGTAAATGTTTCAGTTGTAATATACAGTGAAATATCATATCTCACTGAATGTGTCACCCATTCATATCTCACTGAATGGAAAGCACATTCAGTCAGATATGATATTCCGGAAAGAATTCGCATCTTTACTAGTTTATCTATTCGGTGATTCATATTAAATTGTACTATTATATCAATATGTAAAAGAAGTTTGCACCGTACGTGATGTGTATTATAAGAAAGATACAAGTAAAAAATAATAATTATAATAATATGTTCGTAAAGATTTTAAAGAGATACACATGGATAATCTGATGATAACAACTGATATGATTACACAGCAAGTAAAGAATGTGAAAGCTTGGAGCGCTCCTGGGCCAGATGAATTGCATGGATTTTGGTTGAAGTATCTTACAAGTCTTCATCAACGAAAAGCTATGCAATTCAATATAATGCTACAGAATTCTGCCACAGAAGATTGGATGACAACAGGTCGCACATTCCTTATAATGAAAGATCAACAAAAAGGCAATGAAACTACAAACTATCGTTCAATTACATGCCTCCCAACAACATTCAAACTTTTCATAAGAGTACTAGCAAGGTCAATATATGACTACTTATTGGGAAACAATTTGTACCCAATAGAACAGAAGGGGAAATTCAAAAGGTCAAGAGGCACAAAAGACCAGCTGCTAATGGACAAAATGGTGCTAAAACACTCCAAATAAATCAAAACGAATTTGAATATGGCATGGATTGATTATAAAAAGGCCTATGACTCATTGCCCCACAGCTGGATTAACACTTGTTTGTAACTATTTGGAGTTAGCAAAACATCTGCCGATTCCTCAAATAAAATATGAAAAACTGGAAAACAGTGTTACATGCATATGGTGAAGAACTTGGAGAAGTTAATATCAAGAGAGGCATATTTCAAGGGGATTCTTTGTCGCCTTTATTGTTTAATATCTCTTTATATCCATTGTCACTGATTTTGAACAAAGCAAAAATGAGCTACCACATTTCGGACCAACATGGAAAAATAAACCATCTGCTTGGATGATCTTAAATTGCATGCAAAAAGTTCCGCCGAACTTGAAGCATTGCTGCATACAGTGCAAATGTTTAGTGATGATATACAGATGGAATATGGACTGGAAAAATATGCAGTACTATCCATGCGCCGGGAAAAACTCCAGAATATAGATGGAATAGAACTAGAAAATGGTAATATGATGAAATCATTGTCTGATAATGAAAATTATAAATACCTTGGAATTCTTGAATCCGATAACATCTTACATACAAAAGTCAAAGGTCTGACTCAGAGTAAGTATATCAAGAGAGTAAGAAAAATATTGAAATCAAATTTAAATGGTGGAAATACAATCAAAGCCATAAATGCAAGGGCCATTCCAGTAATTAGACACCCAGCTGGAATAATTGTGTGGACCCAAAGTGAATTAGAAATAATGAATCGGAAAACTCGAAGGTTATTGAACATGAATCATGCAATCCATCCAAAAAGTGATATTGACAGATTGTATTTACCTCGGAAGATTGGAGGCAGTGGGCTACTACAAGTACAACAGGTAGTAGAGGAACAAAAAAGAAGCCTGAATGATTACGTCGACAGAAGCAGAGAACAGTTACTTTAGGCAGTGATAAATGAAGATATATTTGAAACAACAAACAACAGAAAACAAGGCTGAATACAAGAGGAAACAGTTTAAATGCAGACTAGACGGCTGGAAGAACAAGCCACTGCATAAACAATTTCTAAAGAATATTGATGGGAAAAGTGACTACAACTTGACTTGGGCATGGCTGAAATCGGGTTCCATCAAGAAAGAAACAGAAGGTCTGATTTTTGCTGCACAAGAACAGGCATTGGAAACAAATGTTATGAAGGCAAAAATCCAGAAAGTCAGTGATTATCCAAAGTGTCGACTTTGTCAAGAAAAAGATGAAACTGTGTCTCATCTAACATGTGAATGTAGCAAAACTGCACAGACAGATTACAAAGTTAGACATGACAGGGTTGCACAATTGATTCATTGGTCATTATGCAGAAAGCACAATCTGCTAGCATCGAAAAACTCATGGGAACACAAGGCTGAGAAAGTCATAAAAAATAATGAAATCAAGATCTTGCGGGATTTCAGAATTCAAACCGATCGACACATAGAACATAATACACCAGACATAACAGTCATAGAAAACCGGAAAGTCTGGCTAATTGATATAGCGATCCCTCGAGATGCCGGAGTCAATGAAAAAGAATAGGAAAAAATGACTAAATATAGAGATCTAGCCATAGAAAATACCCGGTTATGGACTAAACACACAACGGTAGTCTCCATTGATATCGGGGCACTTGGAACAATGTCAACAAATTTTATGAATCATTTTGAAAAATTGCAGCTTTCTGATATGCCACCTACAGAACTGCAGAAGACAACTTTACTTGGGACATCATATATTTTACGCCGATTCTTGACTGATACCTAGGGCTCCGGTGAAAACTCGTATCAGTTCAACAATACCAGTCAATGATAATTTGCTGTTTACCTTGTTTGTCAGAGGCTGTGAGTCGTATATTTCGAATAAAGAAAATAATTATAATAATAATAATAATAATAATAATAAAAATAATAATAATAATAATAATAATAATACGTTCGACAAAGGTAGTATCTTTTATTATGGAATAGTTATGTTCTTGGACACTGGACCTCGCCATCCCAATGGTCAAGTTAAGAGCAATACATGCTCTACGAACACTTAGCCTATCATTATCCAAGACTGTTCATGCCTAGTGAAAAGCCCCACCCTTCCTGAGGCAAGCTGTCAAAGATAGCCTCCTTGGACACTGGTCTTCACCATTCCCATGGATAGGTGAAGCGCAATATGTGTTCAATGAAAACAGGAGTTAATGTTTCAGTTATATTAGTCTCCATGTCCAAGATCATCCGTGAGTGGTAAATAGCCACAACATTCCCGAGGTAGCCTTGCCCGAGATAGAAGACCACGGGGCATCTAGAGGAGTAAACTTCGAAAAAATTTGCGTTATCTAAGGTGTTAGCAGACATGCCAAGAAATAGCATCAGGGGATGTGGCTCAGGTTTAGAATTCCCGAACGTGTCCCCATCAGGAAGTGGCCAGACCTGACAGAATAACAGCCTTCATATTAGACAAGACTCTGCAATGAATGTTAAGATTCATCTTTGATAACTCGTGGGACGACGATGATTAACAAAAGTAAAATTCCATATACCCCAAAGACCGGACAGAAAGTTTTTGGTGATGGTGATAATTGCTCTTTCCGATCTACTCTATTTTCTTCTCTTACTCTAATTTTCAGTTCCTGAAGGGATGCTTGTTCTACAAGGGAGAATAGTGAACTTCCTAAACATGAACAGCCTCAAACTGGGCAGAGCACTTCCGGCTGGTCTCAATTTATTACCTTGTATTACCTTCGACACCTTGTCGCCACCGCTGCTAGAGTTTTGACTGCTTGTAATGAATTGACCACAAAAGCGGGGTTTTCACGACAACGCATCAATGAAACAACGATATGAACAAAGATGTAATGCGGTGCGACATGAGGTGCGCAAACACAGAAACGTACATGATAATTTATAGAACGAAACTTCACATGTTTTTGGATATAGATCCGGAACTGAAAATGAGAGTGACAGGACAAAACCAAGTGGATCGCAGAACAACCATTATCACGATAAACCTACTGTCCGCTCTCGAAATACAAGAAATAAAGGAATAAATAAGAGTGGAACTCACCCAGAAATACAGTCTCAAACAAAGAATAATGAAGGATAGAGAAAGAAGAAGCATCTTTCTCCTTATAGAAATATCCTTAAGAAACATAGTCAATATATCAAAGCAAGATGCTGAAAATCGTGCAAATGTAATCCTCCAGTAGCTTTTGGGATTCAAAGAAAATAAAAGTTCTGCTTTGGAACTGGTACTGAAAAATAAAGTGGAACTGAAAAAGGAAGAAAACACATTTTCTCATCTTATGACACAAATTGGAAAATTGGAAATAACGTTTTACCAAGGTATCGAGTGCACGCGTAGAATTGTAATTTCTCCATAGCGGCAGAGCTGTTAAGGAGCGAAACCTCATTAGGAAGTGTTGCGCAATGTGGAAGCAGCGTTTCGTATGACTTTAAAGCCCCTCCAAAGGAAATCGCATTGTTACACACCTCATGAAATAGTAGCATGGGGCCAGGAAAAAAGCTATGTCATTGTTTGTTAAGAAATGTATGTTTTCATCTGTTCCTGTAAAATTGCATTACGCATGCAACTTCAGAAGCAAAGAACGCCATTGCGTAGATAGAAAACATGACTCCAAGCCAATGGCTTTCTAGGTCTGAAACCAATTTCCATTTGTTACCAGCATGAAGGAAAAGCTAAATACTTGCAATCCTACAATTCCGTATAAAACAACTCTGAGTTCCCTTGGCAAGTCACACTAAAGGTCAGAAACACCTGTAACTCTTCGTCACGTCGTGGCAGTTTATTTGGGGTGAGCATGTCCCTAAATGACAAGTAGTATAGTGATGTTACTATGATATATGATCCAATATGGAAATAAATGTCGCGGACATTGAGCGCATTATGGTTTTGGGCGTTGTTATGATGAATAATTCACTTGTGGAGCTTCAATTCATTTTTTTCTTCGAAAGCGTCCGGTAACCAATTCAACACCTCGAAAAGCATTTTTGGTTCACCATCTCTCTCTGTTTAGGGAATTCCTGATGAACTTGTGATAGAAAAAACACACCAGCACGGTCTTAAACCGTAAGCGCGTCATGCGTGACTTTTCCAGCAGTGGTAAACTCGGTGTTTTCCATTGCATGTTTTTTCGTTTTATTTCCGAGTCTTACTAAAAGCACATTGTTTGTTCATCCATAATAACCCTGTCAAACTCGTGAGGATTTTCAGAAAGATCAGTAGGAATTTCAAGACGCCGCTGTTTCTGTTCATCTGTGAGGACAAATTTTTCAGAAATGTCTACCGTACCCAATTCCTCTGCAAAATCAGTCTTACTGTATTTTACGCTTTCCAACCGTAGGTTGAAGAAGCGTATATGCTCCAGCTTTATCCGTCTGTCCGTCCGGACGATAACTGGCGTAAAAAAGGTTCGATTTCGATGAAAATTTCGCATGTGGTAGGAAACCACCTGGGGACGAACCCTATTGAAAATGGGACAAATGGGGTCAAAGGTCACGACGTAGGAGCGGGATCACTCCATTGCCCTTATGCGTCATAACTTGCGTAAATATGGTTCGATTTCAATAAAATTTTACTATGTTTTAGGAGACCGCCTGGGGACGAACCCTATTCAAGATATGTCAAGTGGGATCAAAGGTCAGGACATAATATCGGGATGCATTGCCCTTATGCGTCATAACGTGCGTAAAAATGGTTCGATTTCGATGAAATTTCAGTATGTAGTAGGAGACCACCTGGTGACGAACTCTATTGAAAATGGACGAAATGTGATCAAAGGTCAGGACAGAGGATTGCGATCCATTCCATCCACCTTATCCCATACTATTAAGGGGGATGTCAAGTAATTTTGCTTCCTATAGTTCCAATGGAAAAACTTTTGTACACATTTCCTTCACAGTTAATGTGTTCCCAAGGATGAAAATTTGAACATCGATTAAAATAACTTCATATTATAACTTGGAAAACTTAATATTTCCTAAAACATAACCATAATTATATTAAACTCAATAACTTTTCCATTGGGGGTGTTGAAACCAGAGAAAATATGGCGCGACCTGTACTTTAATGACGTCAGTGGACAAATAAATGTTGGATTGCATAATTACGGTCATGGTTTAGAAAATATTAAGTATTCCAAGTTATGAAATGAAGCTGTTTTAATCGATGTTCAAATTATCATCCTTGAGAACGCATTAATTGTGAAGAAAATGTGTATAGAAGTTTTTCCATTGGAAGTATAGGAAGCAAAATTACTTGACGTCCACCTTAAAGTAGCATTCCTAGTATGTATGTATATACATTTTATTTGAAAACGGCTCTAAGAATTTTGATGAAAGTCGTTAACCTACCGTTTTCTGGTACTAGAAATTGATTTAGCTTGGTCTCGACTTTAGGAGAATTCGTTTAGTGGGTTACATAACCACCCCGAATTATATCGTTTTCAGTGTCATGGCGTTGTTCCATTAATGTTACCAATGCTGAGAAATCTTATGACGTCACAATCTCGCGTTTGAGAATGTTGGCGCGCGGTCACGCCATCTGTCTCATTACGTCACGCGTTGTGTGTGGATCCTATTAAAGTTTTATGAAATCACACTCTTGCGAGCAGTTGTTCGCGATTCCCATCTGCCTCATTTCATTACGCGTTGTGTGCGTATGGCCGTCCGCACGATAACTCGCGTAGCAATCGTTCGATTTCGATAAAATTTTAATATCTGGTAGGGGATCACCTGGGAAGGAACAGTATTTAAAGTGAACGAAATGGGGTCAAAGGTCAGGACAAAGGAGCGGGATGCATTCCACGGCTCTTATGCGTCATAACTAACGTAAAGAAGGGTCGATTTCGATGAAATTTTAATATGTGCTAGGGGACCACCTGGCGACAAACCCTATTGAAAATGGGCGAAATGGTGTCAAAGGTCAGGACAAAGAAGCGGAATCACTTCCATCGCCATTATGCGTCATAACTGACGTACAAATGCTTCGATTTAGATGAAATGTTAGTACGTTGTAGGGGATTGCCTGGTCATGAATTGTGTTGAAAATGAGCGAAATGGGGTCAAAGGTTAGGACACAGAAGGGGGATCTATTTCATAGCCCTTTTGCATCATAACTTACGTAAAAATGCTTCGATTGCGACAAAACTTTATCGTGTTATTTCGGAAGTGTACCGAACCGGTTCTGTTGAATATCATCGAAATGGGAACAACGGTCGGGCACAGAACCGAGATTTATTCCACAGCCATTATTCTCATAACTTGTGATAACTTGCGTAATGATTTCTGGTATGTTGGAAACCGTATTATAATCAATGCATTGCATGGTTTTACAAACTTGTTTTGTTCATCTTTAATTCCTCTGCCATACATCGCATGCGTAATCGTCTGTCTGATCGCACCAAAGTCGTCCTCACACTCTTCACATTTGTGTCTGCCCTTTGTGTTTTTATTGCCCACTTCTGGCGTAGTCATGCACATCTTCTCGCCCCTTCTTTAACTTTTTATACCGCTCAAAGTTTTTTTGTGTTTTTCAAAGTTCTACTGAAACATCAGGGCTATTTTAATAGGCCTGATGTTTCAGTAGAACTTTTACGGATCTTCACCCAGAATCTGATATTAATGAGGTTCTCTAACTTTCTACCACTCAATTTTACCTCAAACCTCACACACAGACCTGCGTTGCTTCTGCGATTGCTCACTTACAAATGTATTCACTGGTCTCTGTTTAACGCATGCATTACATTAAACATGCCCTAGATCGCCACAAAGGCGACACTACACGATCATTCCGGAAATTAAAACGTCATACCTAATACTCGGAGAGCAAATATGTTAAACTGCATGACATTTGTCGTTTTGCTGTATTAAGCTTAACTTTCAATACATCTGATGTCAATCAAAATGCGATGAAGTTCGCAGAAGATTACTACAGACCGAAACGAAATTTTACAGATTATGAAACACATTTCCAGACAATTTATTGACATTTCAATAGAAATGGTGTACGTTCGAATAGATTAATATTTTTTCTAGGATCTACAGATAGTCAAAATATGTCATCAAAGCGTAATTAAATGATGAAAGTGATTGTCAACTAAGATGCACTGCACGAATCCTAAGTAGTAAGCACCAGAAATATAAGCAGAAAAAAGTAAAGTGCAGTTTCAAGTAAAACGGAAGTTTTCGTTGAGCCTTGCATCAATTTCTGCATTTGGTATTTCAGGAAACATATTAAAAAAGATTGTACCATCCAGAGAAATTTTAATTACATTTATTAATATTAATAAATAAATATTTTTATAAAACAGTGAAATTATAACTATAAAAGGGAATTCTTTATTTGTGTTCGAAAATACAATTTGAAAACATATTTTTTTCATTTTTAAGAAATATACGTACAAAAACAAAATACTTTAAAAGACGTAATCTGCTAATATAGGTACAAAAATAAAGTACTTAAAAAGAGGTAATCGGCTTACAAATGCCTGTAAGCAAAAGAGTTCGTTTGATTTATCATCTCGAAAAATGATACCGAACTAAACATATACATATTTTGAAAATTATACACTTTCCGGTGGCCCAATGTTCTACGCGCTGGCTTATGACAATTCAAAAAAAAATATATTACGCAAAAGCTATTAAAATTTAGCTATTAAAAAGGAGCTATTAAAAAAATTAACAGTGAATACTATGTGCTTTATTGGACACTTTAGGTTTGAATTTGAGGAGATTTGTAGCGAAAAGTTCTGCCGTCATTCCCACTCCTAAAAACGTTAGCAAAACGTTCTGCCATTATCTAAACTCCTAAAAACGTTATTGAGAAATTTCTTGTTTTACCATATGCTATTAACTACTATAAAGATTTACAGCAACATACCTTTTAAACAATACACAATTTTTTCCTAATGATCGTAAAAATGAAATCCTATTTTCGCTACTTGTTGTTCAGGAACAAGTATTTGAAAAGATTTTTTCCCTAGCATAGCTTTCTCCACAAAAATACTTTTCACGTATTTTGAACTTTTCAATTATGTAAAATTCTTCGGCGAGAAGGCGTAGAGTTATTTTATTATCTTCCCTTCTGTATTTCTTCTTTTAACTGAACGACAAGAAAAGAGCTTTGTCTCTGACACTTCTGCTATGAGAAACTTTTTGTAAGCCATTTATTAATTTTAATAACTTACTTTTTTATCTGCTGCTGAAAGCAGGTAACTCTTTCTATTTCTGGATATTATATCGATTATAGAAATCCGGTTGAATTTTTTCCCAAACAATTCCATTTGTTTGAATACATTTTCGTAAATTCTCTTTTCTTCTTGTCAGAAATGATTCAAAAGACGTGCCCAATATAATCGATATATTTTGTCATCTTTCTTGTTTGATTGAGCACCAGGAAATATAACTCTTATGCATATCATGGAAGGTAAAAATGCACATCTTTAACAAACCATAATTCCTATGAGGAAACAGATTCACGTCTCTCATTTATCCATCGTCTTGTGGCCGTTTATTGAGAAAAATGGCAATAAGAATCCCTTGCATTATTTAAATTTCAATTATCCTTTGTTTGACTTTAACCTGCGCTGGTTGCTGAAATAGATAATATTGAATATAAGGGGTTTCTTACCTAATTGGATATTTTGAATTCTGTCGCAGCAGATCTTTCAGAAATTTTAAATCTCGTTCTGATGTCCAGAGTAGTTTTGCTTAAATTTTTTAATGATAGTCATATATCTAAAGTTTTTTCTCTCCCTTTAAATTCAACATACACGAATCGAACTGTTTTGTGTTTTTAATTTACATATAATTGTTTTAGTATTTAACTGGGGAAATTTATTATATATAAAAATATTTTAATTAACGGTCGATAATGTTGGAAATATTTAAATATTTTACCGTAGAGAATTGCATTCCTCCTAAATTATAGTATACGTATCTAACAGAAACAAGTTTGAAAATTTACTGAGACCACTACTCCAAATTGTTGTGTTTGTCTTACGGCACTGGCTCTCTCCCTTCCCTGGAACCAGTGATCCTGATTTAGGGACAAGCGACTGCTTATACCCCAATGAGTTGCTCACGGCGGTCGTTAAACCTCCAAAAAAAATGATATATGAATTACTAATTCGTGTTTCAGATATTTTTTTATGAATGAAGTTTACTCTCTATCTGTTAGTTATTAAGTTTATCCCATTAATGAATTTTGCGTGAAACCAGCACGCATTCACAAGCGGCAACACTGCGGAGACCTGGACATTTCCGCCGGTACAATTACTTCCATATATGGCATAAGAGCAGACATTGTTTCATCGTATTGAAATGAATGTTTGTTTGATACCCTTAATCTAGAATTATGTGTATAGCTCTCCCCAGAAAATCCAAAACACTAAGATTTTTCGACATTATTATATAGAGTACATATGCCTAAAACAGCTATTAGCTAATGATTTCCCATTCTGACCGTGATGTGTTGCGGACTGTCACAGCCAGTTGGGATTAACGGCAGTGGCGGCTCGTGGTTGGAAAAATAGGTGAAGGGCTACAACAGCAATATGAAAAGATATTTTATGTCTACAACGAAAATCATTTAACGAGGACTTACCTATTTTTTTATATTAAATCAATTTTTCTTCCTTTTAAAGCTGCAAATTATTCGATTATGTCGTCATAAGAACGTTGTTTCTTCGTGAGCATCAATAAAATGTCTTCCTGAATAGAAATGTTTACCAAAGAAGCAGGTATATCTTGGGAACTTATGTTTCTTGAGCAAGCTTATATTCTTTTAAGAAAACTTCTTTCCACTGGCACACTTGTAGATGGAATTGTTGAAATGAGGAAAACCAATTTATAATCTTCTGTAAAAATGTTTAGTCTCCCTGAAACACTCGAAGGAGTTCTTGGGTCAATATGTTCTTTAATTTTTCATCGGCGTATGCGAGACTCAGTTCATTTTTAAGGCGCTGGTGTTTAGTAAATATGTATCCGTAAAAATGTAGATTTTCAAGAGCGCGAGAGGGAAAGCATTGATTAAATTATTCGAATTTGGTTGTGTCAACAAGTCAGACATATTGAAGTTTCTTACAGTCTTGAAATCTTATATCCGTTTCCATATGAAGGTGGTTCAAAATTTAAATATACAATTGTTTATAATCTTGAAAAATTGTTTCTGGTGTAAGAGCAGCATATTCATGTGCTTATTTCTGTGATTTTTGCTAGCTCTTCCAAACTGTGTTTCAAATACCTCATCGTTCCTTTTATGGCTCAAAATTTCATGAGGTTTTTTTTTTGGTTTTTTTTTGTAACTTGAGTTACACAGTAGTTTATGCTCAGTGTTTTTTTCTTCAAAAGTTCGAATAATAGATCGGTGGAGCCAAAAATGTAAATTCGAAAGTGTTCATATTATTCAAAAACCCCTTGGCAAGACGAATTGGTTTTTAATCTGATTGTTCGCTATTCGTCAGAAATCCGAACACTTCCTTCAATTTATCCCAATCTTCAACAACTACACTTACTAATATCGAGCTGGAGGACCATCGAGTTTCTGTTATGGTTGGTTTGCGTCCTGCGGTTGTTGATATAAGTGTATAAGACCGCTTCGCAGAATGGCGAACAAACAAAGCAATTCCACTGAGGCTTGCAAAAAGTATTCGACACTTAGAAATTTTAGAAAATCTCTGGTTTAATACAAGATTCAAACGATTAACTAAGCAAAGAACAAAAACATCGTGAGAAGCTTCATCCTTAACTTTTTTTCTGTAACCCATTTAAGTTTCCAGACATTGTACTTGCCGCATTGTAAAATTGTACTATTTATTTGTGTTGGTAATCAGATTGTCCCAAAATTTTGTCTAGCATTTTTTATAAAGCTCCTGACGTTCTATCTTCACTCACATCATGGAAACCCACAAATCCCTCAACCGATACACCTTCCGAATCAACAATTAAAAACTATTTAATTTTTGACGTGATCGTTTATATATTCAGAAATACATCCAATTAATTCATTTTGAATAGTTATTTATCATTTCGTATTGATTTTCAATGTCTAAAGAACTTCTTCATATCAACAATGAAAGTTATTCAATGAAATTTCCGCGATTTATCGAGCCCATGCTTTCGTCATGGCCATGGAATGCTATTTCTTGTTTGCTCAAATACAATATAGACTAATACTGCATCAATCACTGTCTGCAGGAAACGTCTATTTAAAGGAACGTTTTCGTTGAAATGCGTTTTCAAAGCATAGCATTCTATAATGAATAAAAGCTTCTTCTAATGATTGTTGTTTTGTTAATTATAACATGAATAAACTTTCCTGCTAGTAGTGTAGTAATAATAATGAACAAGCATTTAACTGCTAGTAATGTTGTAGTAGTAATTAAGATGAATAAAGTCTTATGCTGGTTGTTAATAATAACAACTAATGAAATAAACCTAACAGCCAGACAGAGGTCTGACAAAACTATGAACTGAGAAAAACGTACTTACTAAAGAAAAATCTTTTATTAGAGAAAACTCGTGGTAGTATCCAACATACACTTCATAGGTCACACAGCTACTCAATAAAACGTAGCTCCTTGCACATGAACAAAGCTCTACTCACATAAACAAAAGCTCTCTGGAACATAAACAACAGCTCTCTCCGCACATAAACAACAGCTCTCTCTACGCACATGAATAAAAGCTCTCCCTGGTATCGTTGAACGCGAATACTGGCTACCACCACGTCATGACTTACACTCATTGCCAGATCTCATTCAGCGGGAGAAATAACATCTCGTTCAGTAAGAAGATAATTTACATAGGAAAATAAAATAACCAGAGATAGTAAAATCAAAAGAAAAGTGAATCTATAGTATACGTTACAATTCTTCCTCAGGGTTTCGGCAATGGCGTTTTGAATTTTTTTAATTCCTTAATATTAATCCGCGTTTCAGGTGTTCGCTAGAATCACGGTGTTTATGAAGTGACGGTGTTGCGCTTAATAAATCTGAGAATCCGTCTTTATTCCACGCCTAATGTTTATTCCAAAAAAGTACTCAGGGCCAAAAAAATTAACACAGAAGTGCTTCAAATCGATTTATTTTGAGTAAACGAACAATTTTCAAAATTAGTATTGTTAGATTTACCGCTCTTCTTGATTTGTTTCTCGGCAACAATTGTCAGTGAAACCGTCGGTCGTCCTTGAAGCAAAATGTCTCTTTTATCTTCATCTTTCCACTGATTAAATGGAGTTTGCAATGAATTACAAACAATGTCGTCCACAGGATGTATACTAAAACGTTCACTGTCAGTTAAATTGTACACAAACCTAAAATATCAGCTAAAGCTTTTAGCAAATAATCACAAAGCCCGAAAGAACAAATTTCTTTCGGAAAATCATATACCAGAGCACAACAAGGGAAAAGCCGTAGTAGATTGCAAGGTACCCTGGTAGTCAGCCCGCTCCACCATGATCTCTCACGATTTTACGCTCAAAAACTGAGAGATGCAGAGGTAAGGCGCCTGAAGCTGAAACACTTCATCTGAGTGAGGACATTGGGGAGGAGGACGTCACTGTTACCATGACAATTCGGCCGAAAACTGCAGACTTCCAAACATTCTCATTTCGGCTCTTCACTTGCACTGTTTTGCGTATAAGGATTTGTTTTCAGTATTGAGCACGCCATGTGAATTAATATCTATTCAAAAGTTTGAGTATTTTGGAACTGAATAAAAGGAAAAAAGTATATATTAAAAAAAATACTGAATAAAACTTTATTTTGAGTAAAATAGATGAAGATGCATTTCACCTACTTCACCTGAAAAGCCGCCACTGATTAACGATGACTTGATGATTTCCTAAAATATTCCGATTCTACGTTTCTCATATTGACATTTCCTAGGGAAAATTATGGGCAGTGGCACACAGTACTTCTCTACGATTTTGACAAAGGTATTAAGGTACTACAATGTTTTGGAACAAAATGGCTTTATTATTTCAATTAACATTAAGTTGATTCACTCTTTGCTTTTATGACAGCGTTAACACGTCGAGGTATACTACCTGACAATTTCCCGTAGACCTGGAAGGGAGTGGCGCGCCATTCGCTTTGCAAAGCTTCTGCCAGAGGGAAAAGCGAAGGAGGTCGTTGTGATCGATTTCGTATTCGTCGTTCCAGTTCATCGCAGAGGTATTCTACGTGATTGAGAAAAGGACTCCGAAGAAGAGAGTGCAACAATGTTTCCTCACTTTCAAGAAACCAGTTCTGCGCGTTCCGTTCAGTATAGCAAGGAGCTTCATCATGCTGGGATACGCAATATTTTCCATATTAACATCACTTTGTTGGTATGGCAGATTCGTCGAGGTACACTTCAAAGTTCATGGTTGGTGGGAGAAAAAAGAAACGGGCAAACGGAATGAGTCCCATCCACGACAAACAAATCAGTACGTGATGGAGTCTCCACCGAACTTAGCAGTTATAAGAACACAGTCCGACGAAAATCATTTGCCGGGCAGTCGCCGAATCGGAGCACGTCCATCAGATTTGAAGAGTGACTCATCATTCCAAAGAACAGCTTTCAGTATATTCACTCCAAAGAACAGCTTTCAGTATATTCACTCCAAGGAACAACTTTCAGTGTATTCACTCCAAAGAACAGCTTTCATTGTATTCACTCCAAAAAAAACAGCTTTCGAAATTCCGATGCCTTTAGAATGAAAATACCAGAATGGAGTAACATCATTTACGAAAGAAAAACTAAAAAAAATGAAGATTAAAATAAAAATATATGCTGCAAGTGATATATGTGTATGTGTGCGCTTCGTAGCGAGAAAACCGTTTTTCGTTTGAACAAGAAAACTAGGCCCAAATAATAATCTTGAATGACTTTGAAGGGAACTTTAAATTGAGAGATATTCTTTGATCAGACATTTGATGGCCGCTGGCGTCAGAATGGCGAATTATGAAAAAAGAGAAAAAATAATAAATATAACCTACGTACGAAACGTTCTTGCACTGACCACATAACTGACGTAACAGTAGTAGGACACACTATAACGTGCATGCCAGAAGACAGCAGTCATTGGCCAACTAGTAAACAACTAGAAACGGTTTATACCAGTACCGTCACTCGGCAGACGGTCATTAAGTGAGTCATAGCAAGCGTTCTCATCCGATTACATTTCATCCATGGGAGAGCAGAGAGTAAACATCCATTTTTGTTAGAAACTTGGTAAATCAGGTACTGAAGCTTACAGAACGATAAAAGAATGATATGGAGACACAGCAGTATCCAACACCAGAGTTTTTGAATGGTATGCACGGTCTCTGTAAAGCGAAAGTCCCTGATGAAGTTTAGAGATCTTGGCATCTCTCCATTGTGCGAACAGCAGAAAAAATCGAAGAAAAGTGGAATGCGTTTAAGGAAGAGAATCGAATTACAGCGATATTTGAAACAATGCCTTAAGTTTAGTGCTTTATCGGAAAATTAAAATTTAAATATATTCAATTGTCGAAGAATAAGTCTTTTTCCTGATTATTAAGATTTTCCATTCAAAGCAGTTTGCCCTATTTTATATAACCGTTGCACAGTTGAAGGATTCTTCAGAGTACGCGGTGACGAACCTTGTGCCGATATGTCTAAATGTGTGACATCGTAATGAGCAATTACACACCGGTGTTTCGTACCTGATTGCTATGTTTAATCAGAGTTTTAATTTTTGTGAAAAATCCGAATGTTGTATTACCTATAGGTTTTATGGTCACAATACTGAAAATGAAATATGTATACGTTAACATTTATTGGTAGTTATTTTTAAATTTGGGGCTATGAATTTTTTGTTGGTTATTGTAAAGCTACCAAAATTTCACTGGTAAGAAGATTAGTTTATTTCCTAAACATTTTATGCGAAGCTCCCAGGAAAGTAGAAGTTATTTCTTTTCTTGAGAAAATGTCTTTATTTTGAATTTAAACGTGTCCTCAGAATAACGTTACATGAAAAATTTTGCTTTATTCGAAATATTTAACGATAATAATAAAACTTTCGGGCAAATATCCGCCTGATGACTTTATTCAGAAATGAATTAAACACATTTACAGGACGGTACTCGCTCTGCATGTGTACAGTTTCCATCCAGTTAAATGAGGATTTTTCAAAAACCAAGAAACTTTTGTTTCAAAAAACTATCATTAAAAAATACAAATGTTCTAGTGGAAGAGAAGAATTATATCAGATGTAGAAACTCGAAAACAAATTATCAGGAAATACAACAATTCAGATATTAACTGCCATTTCTTTCACTTTGATATTTGATTAAATATGCAAACCTCCTGTCAAATTCTTTATATTTTACATGCGTAACAGTGATCTTTACTCACATTATTTTAAGTGCTCTTGTTAGCCAAGGGTGACTGTCCGGCTGTCATTTAGTTTAATTATGTGTTCCAGATAATTTCTCGTATAGTGAGAAACAAAAACACACCGTGCCTTGGTGAGACCCTTCAGCCTTCGGGCACGGATTCATCGGGCTTTAACAAAAGGAAATATAAGCCAATATTTTCCAATTATGAACTCTGCCATTTCACAATGCTCCACCCAAGCTGTTCCAATCCCTTTCTCAGACAATATCGCCGAGGCAGATAAAAATTCAATTAAGAAATTAAAGCAATAGCTATTGACTTTTATGTAGTATCTGACCGCGCAACCGATGCAATATCCTCAAGCGTTATGAATGATATCGGCATTATAACAGAGCATGATACCTTCCGTGTCATAGATAAAAGCAAGATTGGAAGAGAATAGGTTCGAAATGATGATTTTCAGCATAACTAAGACATACTCCTCTGCTTCTTTTATTTTGATGACCAGAGAAATGAAACTTTAATTTTTGAAATACAACATTCAAAGCGTTAGCGTACGAGTAGAATAGGAAGAGACACACATTCCTCCAATACAACAAGGTTGAAGTTATATTGGCCATATGTGCATCACTTCGGTGTCTTCTGTAAGCATATTATATACACTGAAGAGTAATTAAATTAGATACAGCTGCCGTTATGCAAATGTGGCGCTGTTGGTGGCCCTGTAAACGGAAACGGCATGACGTATGCAGCAATCCGACCTTATAAGGAGTGATGCGACGGGAATCAGCAAGAGTCGGACGCAGTATGGGTAAGACGCCGCCGTCGTCAGGGCGAAAGGTTGTGCTACACGTTACTAGACAGGTATATCTAATTCATTGCTCTTCAGTGTAGTACAAGAACTTGCCTTTATGAATAAGACATCTAGGCAGATATAATCAAGTGGATGAATATGATGAAACTGTTGTAACATCCGAGACACTCGATCACAACACAAAACATTTATTACTTTACACAAAAAACATAAATTGGAATACACTTCGCGTTACAAACTGAACTTGTTGTCTTAGCCAAAGCTCGCCATGTTCTCCTCCTTCGATATCTCTCTCGCAACTCTCCTCATCACTCACCACACGCTCAAGTCATTAAATGTCAATGTATCCTTCCGCGCTTTTGTGCGTGGAAGTCGTACTTTACAACCCCTCCTCACTCCAGAGGAACTTTTTCCAGTGGTAAAAAGTTCTTGTCATTTTACAATACAATAGTCATAGTTCACATAATGAGTCATAATCCATTTACAAAGAGAAATATATGAGTTAATTTAACAATCATCTTTACGTGTTTTCCAACAATTTCAATGTAGTATATATCACAACCAAAAAAAACAAAAAACAAAAAAAAATGTTTTCACTAGCAGACACATAGCATGATCAAGGTGGATCATCTAAAGTTGGAACTCTGCTCAGTCCATCTGCATTTTTGTGCATAGTTCCCGATCGATGAATTATAACAAAATCATATGCTTGTAAAGCAAGGGCCCATCTCATCAGACGAGCATTTGAACTTGCGTTGGTGCGTAACCAAACGAGAGAGTTATGATCAGTTTGTATGAGGAATTTTTGAATTTTTGTAGCATTTCAGTTTCTGTACCGCAAATATAATGGCGGCACATTTTTTTTCACTGGTACTGTATGTCTTCTCTGCTGTCGAACGTTTTCTGCTTAGATAGAGTACAGGATGTTCAGCGCCATCTTCTTGTTCTTGCGAGAGGACGACTCCCATTCCTTGATCTGAAGCATCAGTTTGTAGAATAAATCTACGTTCATAGTCAGGGCATACAGAACAGGAAAACTAGATAAAGATTTTTTTAGTTCCACAAAAGCTTTCTCACATTGTTCTGACCATATAATTTCCTCTTTACGATTTTTACCCTTCAAGATGTCTGTCAAGGGAGCTGCTATCGAAGAAAACATTGGAATATATCTGCTGTAATATCCCGCCAGGCCTAAGAAAGATCTTACTTGCGTCTTGTTCTTTGGCGTAGGAAAATTTTGTATGGCCTGAACCTTTCGTTCCTCTGGTTTTAGATATCCTTGTCCAACAATATGACCCAAATACAAGACGTGATCTTGAGCAAACTTACATTTGGAAGGTTTTATGGTCAAGGAAGCCCTCTGCAACCTCTGTAGCACTTCTTCAAGATGTATCAAATGATCCCCCAGTTTTCGGAAAAAATGGCAACATCATCTAGATATGGTACGGCAAACTTTTCGCAGCCTCTCAAAAGTTCCGACATCATTTTGCTAAAGAAATAAGGTGCGTTCTTAAGGCCAAATGGCATCTTTAAAGGCTGATACGTTCCAAAAGTAGTCACAAACGCTGCCAATCGTTGAGTTCTAGCACTTAATGGAATTTGCCAGTACCCTTTTGTTAAATCTAATACTGTAATATACTTCGCTCCAGAAACCTTTTCGACTCTTTCTTCTATGTTGGGCAATGGATAGAACTGGGTCCTTGTCACTTCATTTAATCGCCTGTAGTCAATACATGGGCGTGGATCTGTTCCGGGTACTTCTACCAAAGTCATGGGTATAGTCTGATTCACCAACTTCTATAATCTTGTACTGCAGCATTTTATCTATCTCGGCTTTAAGAATATTTATCTGCCTGGGCGACATTCTATAAGGCTTAACTCTTACAATAGCATTACTAGCTAGCTCGATATCATGTTCGACCAAATGAGTCTTTCCTGGAATATTAGAAAAAATTTTCAAGTAATGACATAATAGTTTTTTCAGATCCTGAATTTGTTGGCCACTTAGGTTTAGAACGTTGTATTTGTCATTTTTCAGATCCTGAATTTGTTGGCCACTTGTGTTTAGAACGTTGTATTTGTCATGCACATGACAAATACAACGTTCTATACACACACACAGGGCGCGCTACTGCGCCTTGCAGCAGCACGAACCTCACACCCGGCAACCGGACCACCTGCAACGACACAGAAGTCGTGCTAACCTACCGGGAGACTGGAGGCAAACCACCTCACTCTCCTCTCCGTGGCACCATTAGGAAACAAAGTCCAACATCAAGCTATTACAATATACAACTACATTAATTTCAGTAGTTCAGGATTCTAAGTGATGTTATTTGGAGAAACACTAATCCCCCAGTGGAGGAAATTCCTCTCCTAGCTGTCTGTAACAATCTGAGGCCAAAAAGACCAACATGTTGTGAAGACACGGTCAGAAAGGGTGAGTGCTCTAACCGGTCCCTAAGCTCGCACTTGACTTGCCAAATTACTTTAGGGTAGTAGAATAGTGATGACCTTTAGGACAATGTATCACTCGGGTCCTTTTCCTCAAAATCTTACAACTTCAGGAACAGTTAGACACAACAATTACTGCCCTACTTTTGAGGAGACACTAAAAGAACTCGGGAGCTCCTTGCACTATTAGAGGACATGGAGAAGCATGAGAGTTAGTATTAAAGCGGTTTAGCCAAAACAAATTGTTTTTATTTTATATATTAATTTTTAGCAATATTTTACTGCAAACTCTGATTTCAGAGTTTGAACAATTCCCGAAGGAAGGGGAATTTCATGTTAATAGTTTATTTGCAAACAGAAATTTGTAAACTATTTGTTTTCAATAGAGATTGTCTAAAACCGGTTGTTCCTATCTCTCTTTACAACGGAATTTTCAATTAATCAAGAGATGGAGGAAAGTTTGATTGAGTAATTAGTATTTTCGTTGGATTAGAATGGGTAAGATGATGAACAAGTATACATCTAAATTAAAAGTTATTATTTATTTGTCACTTTTGCTACATCATTAGTTGTATCCCAGCTGCACAGCAAAGCAAGTAGGGACACAGCTGAGGTAATTCATTTCAAATTTAACATTCCGTGGTTTAATCGTTAAAGTCAAAATACCAAACCAAAAGAAACGCCGCGGAGCGATACACTTTTCACTTCAACTGTACTTGCACTACTGAAAGGTCAAAAACAGGGAAATTGGGTAGTTCAGGGTCCTAAATTTTTTGCCCTCAAATGTTGAAGCATTTCAAAATCGTGAGTCGTACAGATTTTAAAGTATGCAATTTCATTTCGAATGGTGAATACATTTTTAACATTCTATTGCATTTTAAACATTTTTACCGTGATATTTACGTGCAAGTTCGACCCTGTGAACAGAAGCTGCGTAAGACCTAACACAACGCTGCGTGTCAACGCACAGAATGATATTAACGAGATCTTGGACGACAATATTAGTGCTCTCAGTTTTGTTGTAAGTAACGGGTTTGTTATCAATACAATATTGCACATTTTAGAGACAATTAAATCGAACATGAAGAGTATTATAAAGGTCATTCAAATGAAAACGTGATGAAGGGCTACACTGTAACGCAAAATGATATGCGGAAATCCGGAATTCAGATAAATTGACACTGAAGTCCGGCTTCCCGGCTGCTATAGGATACAGCACTTCAGATGAAAGGTAGCTGGAATTCCAAACTACGTATTGTTTGAATACATTGCTAAGCCTGAACAATTACAGAATGACGACAGAGACGTTACGGTAATTCCAACATTCAGCGCGAGTTTGATGAGGGTAAGTTGTTCTATTTGATGTCTTAACTTATCAACTTCTATAGTAACTAATGTGGCCGATTTTTTGACCAACACAAATGCGATCGGGCTAGTGTATTTCGTAAAAAATGGGCCTAGGATTTTCCAAATGACGGCCATTGACTCGTCTGGTCAAGTTACCAAAAGCGATATATTGTAAAATATGCTGATTTTGTATTTCCTATAAATATTGTACACTACATGTTTCTTATCTTTGAATAATACAGGGTGTCAAGGAATAAAATAAAAATAAGAAATCGTTGTAAATAAATACAAAACATAGATACAGGTATGTTCTTCCTGGTATCAGAAAGAGAAATTTTCGAATTTCGTTGGGCATCAATAAATGTGCACATGTGAACCGTTTGTGGTGCGTCAGATATCTAAACGGTATTCCACATCTTGCCAGGGCGTGCGGAATGACGCTTTCAGCAGCAACGATGATTCTCGGACACAAATCCGCTAAATCGTTTACTGGAGTTTGGTACACAACATCTTTGATACAACGCGAAAAAAGAAATCAAGAGGTACCGGTAAGATCTATGGATTTGAGAGGCCATGCTACGGATTAATCCAATGTCATGTAAAAACCTCTTTGGAATGGCGATGGATCCCTAGGTCTGATCCAACGTCATTCCAAATGTGTTTAAAAACATTTTTCCAAATGAGCCGTGACAACAGTTATATAAGTTCCGGTATACGACAAAAATACATTAATTTCACAGGATTCCAAATAAAATAACATTTTTTCCCCCTGGAACAAAGTCTCTGGAATAGGAACGATATAATTTTTAAATATTTGACAGGCTGGCTGAAATGTGGAACTTTGAGTATGGCATAACAGTAAGAAAATTAAAAACTGTCAGCACGTAGTTTGGATAACTTTTTATATTATACAATATACAGATAAAATGTAATTAATTTCTATTGCTGCATTTGAAAAACAGTGGACTCCTGTAATCAGAAGCAGGTATATGATATTTTTGTTTGTTTACATGCTTAGGCTCCTATATAACCTTTATTGAAATTTAAGGATTATTTTTAGTTTATTACTAGAAAACGTTATTATATAAAATTTCCTTCAGAAATTGTTCCGCGCACTTGCATTTATTTGTTTTTTGATAAAGCCTTCTAAAAGGCACATTGATAGTAAGAGATCGTGCATTATGAGGTAACATGGTCAAAACGTAACTAAAGCACACAATTGAAAAAGGTATGGGGATATTTATGCTTGGTGTAACCAGAAAGGAGGAGCACGTGAACAGAGATAATGTCAAGTGTAGGGTTCATCATGACCAGCGTAAAATTCCTGAAGTGGCAATGTGCTGGACATGTTACCAGATGGACGGAGCACCAATTGACAGCTGAAATTTTAAACTGGATTCCAAGAGACAGGAAAACATGCAGAAGACCATGAAAAATGGGTGGATGAAATTCGTAAGCTTACGGGGCTAATATGGAGCAGACTGGCTCAAGAGAGACTATTGTGGAAGAAACTTGGGGACAGTTTCATCGAGGAGTATTTAAATAATGGTCGAAAATGATAACATATATGTACACTGCTGGACAATTGCTAAGGACGGATCATAAACGGCTATATGGTGCATAAAAAAGTAAGTGTGGTTGGATGCCAAGTGAAATAAAATAATGTCAGAATGCCAGGACATTACAAGAAAGACAATTTATTGTGCTGTGAAATCCAGAAGACTTTGGAACGTGTTCAAGGGACAAACAGGCCATTTTGTGCAGAATAGGTAAACGTGAAAAAAATGCAATTACCGTCCGCAGGCGTTCCGGCGTAAGATGCCAATACGGGATATGGCCACCATGGAGGGCGATGCAAGATTCCACACATCGTGTCATGCTTTGCACAACATTATCAAGCAGCTGTTGGGGTAATTTATCCCATTCCTCTGTCAGTGCACGGATGAAGGTGTCCTTGTTTATTGGAGGGCATTGGCGACCAGCAAGACTCCTCCCCAAAGCATCCCACACATTTTCAATGGGATTCAGATCTGGAGAACGTGCTGGCCATAAGAGGCGTTGAATATCCTCGCTCTCAAGACACTCCTGGACAGCGACTGTTCGATGACATGTTGCGTTGTCGTCCATGAAAATGAATCTATCACCGACAGCACCACGGAACATGCAAACATGAGGTAGCAGAACATCATTAATGTATCGTTGGCCAGTCATAGTCCCAGTTGGAAGCACATAGAGGGACGTACGGCCATTGATCATGATGCCAGCCCATACCATGACACTACACGTCGGATATCGGTCCCTTTCCTGTATGTTTGCTGGGCAATATGCAGTACCACTGTCACGCCAGATCAGTTGTCGTCGACAATCAGACGATAGACTGTATCTACTCTCATCTGAGGAGAGGATAGCAGACCCGTCGCTATCAGTCCAATTGCGATGTTGATGGCACCATTGCAAACGGGCGGTACGGTGACGTCTGGACAATGGGATGCACACAACAGGACGGCGGGCGTGTAGTACTCCTTCATGCAAACGTCTGGCGACAGTTTTTCGGGAGATCCGCTTGCCAGTAGCAGCCATAAACTGATTTGCTACCTCACTAGCTGTGCTGCGCCGGTACGTTTTTGTTGATAGCACTATGTACCGATCTTCTGCTGGTGTCGTACTGCGAACACGACCTCCCCCGTGCCGTTTGCTACACTCTCCATTTGTTTGAAATGATTTCTAAAGCCTTGAAGCAACACTGTGGCTGAAGTCGAACTCCCTGGCAACATCTGTTATTTTTCGCCCTTCTTCAATCTTGCCAATAATACGGCCACGCGTAAAATCATCTAGGTGATGTCGGGAAGACATACTGAAAATTGCAAGTTCGTCAATTGATTCTTTCCCTTTCAACTTTGCGTTTGAACAACAACGGTCAATACACGTCAAATCCTTTATATCTCTTATCAGCGCTATGACGTCACGAACAAGTTCGGCAATCCAAAATTTGCATAAGCACAACACGTCTTACTGTATCCCGCACTTATGCTAATTTCCACATTTTCCTGCCTTCCATTTTATGGTTGCTATCGTTGCTATTGTCATCCGTCCTTAGCAATAATGGTCGGCAGTGTATATACACGGACGGAAAAAAATCCCAACACCAAGAAGGGGTTGTGTTAGATGAACGACAGTTGGTAGGCGGTGAGCATCTGTAAGATGACGTCTATGCAAATTTTCCGCGCTCTTAGCGCCCTTTGGAACATGCAAAGCAGGTTTGCTGTAAATTCGCGCTGTAACGTTCGTGAGCGTTAGTTATCGTTGAAATTCGACGTAGTGTGTTGATGTTAGAATGCCTCTAAAAAGACAAAGAAGCCATTATCAACAGCTCACGGAGTTTGAACGAGGTCGTGTAATAGGGCTACGAAAAGGTTGATTTTCATTTCGCAATATTGCAGAACGACTTGGCTGGAAATTAGCCACTGTGCATGATTTTTGGCAGCGGTGATCAAGGGAAGGTACTGCCTCAAGAAGAAGCCACTGTGCATGATTGTTGGCAGCGGTGGTCAAGGGAAGGTACTGCCTCAAGAAGACCGGTTTCCGGCCGGCAACGTGGCACTACTGAGAGGGAAGACCGCCGTGTACGGCGTATGGCCGTGGCGCATCGTATTGCGTCTGCGGCAGCAATTCGAGCTGCAGTTGCCACCACAGTGACACAACGAACTGTTACAAATCGGTTACTTTAAGGACAGCTTCGAGCCAGACGCCCTGTAGCGTGCATTCCACTTACTCCAAACCACGGCCATTTGTGACATCCGTGGTGTCAAGCTAGAGCTCATTGAAGGACGGAGTGAAGATCTGCTGTGTTTTCTGATGAAAGCCAGTCCTGCCTGGGTGCCAGTGATGGCCGTGTGTTGGTTAGAAGGAGGCCAGGTGAGCGCTACAACCAACCTGTCTGCGGCCGAGACACACTGGACCTACACCTGGAGTTATGGTCTGGGGAGCAATTTCCTATGACAGCAGGAGCTCTCTCGTGGTTATCCCACGCACCCTGACTGCACAGTTGTACGTCGGTCTGGTGATTCAGCCTGTTGTGCTGCCATTCATGATCAGCATTCCACGGGGTGTTTTCCAACAGGATAACGCTAACCAAACATGTTATACAGAGTGTAGACATGTTGCCGTGGCCTGCTAGATCAGCAGATCTTTCTCCAATCGAGCACGTATGGGACATCAATTGATGACAACTCCAGCGACACCCACAACCAGCATCAACCGTCCCTGTATTGACCGACCAAGTGCAACAGGCATGGAACTCCCTCCCACAAACTGATATCCAGCACCTGTACGACACAATGCATGAACGTTTGCATGCTTGCATTCAACATTCTGGCGGTTACACCGGTTATTAATGTACCAGGATTTCACATTAAAAATGGCTCTTCTCGCGCTTACATTAAGCTGTGATCTTGAAACCTTAAACGTTTAAATATGTTACCTATACAAATGTATTGCCGCCATTTTATTATTCTACAACTATTTTTTCGTGGTGTTGGGATTTTTTTTCGTCAGTGTATATGTTTTTCTCTCGACCATTCTTATTTCACTATGCAATGTCCAGTCATAAGGGCAAATGCTATATGAATCTTGAAATAACTCAGTGCTATATCATCAAATTGTAAATTACGGATTTTTGTCCAAATTATTGCGTTTAGTTGAGAAGGAGTACTTCACACAACAAAAATATACTCATTTTCTCCGGTTTTTTATGCTAACGAAGTTTGAAAATGGATTTTCCTTTGGAATTCCATTGTTACTGTTTAAAATGTAATACCAGCTTTTGATACAGTAACTTGAGATGAGTTCTTCAAAAAAATTAAGATAAATCGTGAATAAAATACAGTACACTGATTCGGCCACAGAATCATTTTGAATCACTTTACTGTACTTTGTTGTAAGCAGAATTTGAAATATTCTTCGGGACTTAAGCTGCAGGTTTTGCACTAGAAACACATCCCTGGCAAAAATTATGGAATCACTGACAAATGCAAATGGAGGTCCACAGTAATTATTATGTAAGAACAACACAAAGCAAGAAGGCAAGACAAAAACCTGAAAGCAGTACATCTAAACAACGCCCAGCAGGAATCATATAAAGGGGCGTACAATATCTGAATAAAATACTTAATGATGTGTAAAAACTCGCATGGGAAATACACTGCTCGACATAGAAATGTCTCCACCCGGAAAGTGGCGTGCTTCTAACATGCAAATCGCAGGGCGGTTGCAGTAAGTCGAGATTTACAAGTGATGCTAAACCACATCCGATGACGTCACACGTTTGTCAGATAAAGGTGACAACAGCAACGGGTATAGTAATTTGTAGTCGCGGGCGAAATTGTCGAGGACATTTCAGTTTTGTTCTTTGTGCTAGGAAACTGTTGAGCAAAGGTCGAAAATGCCGGGCACACGTCGTCGGCAGGCTTTTTTTTATTGAAGGTTTAACGAGCACCGTGATCAACCCAAAGGGGCTATAAGCAGTCTCCCGTCTCTAATTTAGAGCCACTGTTTCCAGGCAAAGGGAAGAGCAAATGCCCTAAGACAAACACAAAATCCCTGCCTTACCGGGATTCGAACTCCGATCCCTTCCGGACGAAATGGTCATAAGACTGGAGATAAACTTGCCGACGCCACAGGGGCGGCGTCGGGATATTTATCACCATTTGGATGCCTATCAGAGAGGAAGAATTGTAGGCCTGTGTCAAGCGGGTTAGTTTACACTTGTATCGCCGATCATCTGCAAAGGGTTCCATGAACCATTGGACGATCTTGGCACCAATGGCTGCAGGAAGGTTAGTAGGTACGTCGGAACGGTTGTGGTGCTGTTCTACGGAGGTACGTTCGTCTGGACCAGCGGATTGGTCGATACGCTCATTCGTCACCAGAAAGAACTGCAGGCGATATTTCACGAGCTGTGTCATCTCTCATATACCTCGCCATTACGGCCCGAATCGTAAACCAAAGATTTCATCTGTTACACCTGATTAGTAGGCTGAGGTTACGTTGGCTTCCCTTGACGAACAACCATCGTAGCGTACGTCTGGAGTTTTGCCAAACTGAGTCGTGTAAACCGGCATCCTCAATCGACTTATGTGGTCTTCAGTGATGAATTCGCTTTCTGTCTGTGTGGTGACGATAGGCGGATCCGTTTCTGGCAACACCCTTGTAAACAGAAGGATCTAGGTGTCTTTCTCGACCAGCACATAGCCCGTCAAGCAGGAATCATGGTATGGAGTACTATTGTTCATGAGCAAGTCACCTCTTGTCTACTTACGGACACACTGACTGCTGCACGATTCGTGAGCTAGGTCCTGCACCCCATTTTTAACCGTTCCTGAATGGCCTACAGCACCCCATTTCTTGGGAATCAACGCCCGTGTACAAACCGCTCTGGTTTCCAGGCAATGTTTGCAACATGTTCGAACACTGCCATAACCCTAAAGATTGCCTGATTTATCCCCAATCGAAACCCTGTGGGTCCACATTCGACGTCGTCTGCAATCGAATCTGCCTGAGCACGATCTCGACGAATTATGGGAGCAAGTCAACCGTGTTAGGTGTTCCATTCCTCAGGACAATATCCGTCGAATGTATGATTTAATGCCACACTTTATTGCTGCCTGAATTACCGTTCGTGGCGGTGCAACCACTTACAGAAGCGTGCCCATCGTGCTGCATTATCTAATCTGTTAAACTTTGTACGTGGCGGAAAATAAAATCATGGTAAACCCTTATTTATTCCTATTTGCATACTCAATTTCACTACCACTACCCTATCCTCACTCTTTCTGCATGGAACAACTTCTGTGTCGTAGAAGGTATAAATTGAATGAGTCAACTATGTCTTCATTGATATGACAACCATTCAGTACATTTTTAAATCCATTGATGTCCGCTTTAATGCCTACTTAAAAGCGTAAAAGTGTCATTTTATCCCGAATCGATCGATTACCAGAAGTAAAGTACAAGGTTTTTATAATGTATGATTCAAATTATGAACTGTATATTTTAACCTGTGCATCTTCCATAGCATTAAAATACGTTAGCAAAGCGAATGCGCTTCCAAGGAGCTCAGTTTTTAAAATATTATTTCATTTACATATTTGAAAACATACAAATGATGTCATATAATATCTGAGTGCACTACAACATATGAATTCAGAATCATTACCAATACATGAAACATAAGAACTAGCTTCAAATATGCACCTCAGTATTCGTGTCGGAGTGATAGACCTGTTTAGGATATGTAGAAATTTGATCCGCATAATAGAAAAGGATCTACCGTATTGAAGTACGATGTAAATTGAGAGACAACAGGTGATCGGAGAGTAGGGTTTGGTGGAAAATACCGAGAATGGACTGCGGAAGATAGAAAGGGATTTACTTTCTCTGATGAATCACATTTTCTGCAGCATCTAACACATACGCGCTTAATGGTAAAGCACGAATCTCTACAGAAGATGATAAAGATGCTAAGTGAAAAGCTGAAAGAATCTGTGTGATGCTTCTGGGCCAGTTTCATCCTCTTGTGCTTTCATACAGAACTGACGAATTTTACATCGCAACGCGCCTTCACAATGTCCGTATCTATAGGAGAGTACGATTTCAATGATTTCCCAGGGCGCCCATGTCGACTGACATGATCCCAATTTAAAATTTGGGGAACATATGTATCAGCACCTATAGTTTTACTGATTGTATTCCACATACAATTGAGGAGAAAGGGGCAACATCTATCTGTACATATATGGTACAACATACCTATTCACACCTTTCGGAGTGCATTATTCTTCACAATGGCACAGTGGTGGCGAATCGCGAATGAACAATAGGTATTAAATATGCAATTTTATATTTTTGTTCATAGAGTTTTTATGGGTTTCTTCGAGGTTTTAGAAAGCTTTTTTAATTACTACGTATATCAGGAGAATTTTAATTTACCGAATCTCTCCAGTATTTTATAAACAGATATGTATTCGAATTTTACTTTCTTTTATTCAGGCAAGAACTAATCTCACATCGTATGAAGACATTTCTCACTAGAAAAAAAAATATAAGCGTACCACCTCATATGTTAGGAAAATGGCACTGCAATTTTTATTATAAAAATATCAGATTAGTGTAAATTAAGTAGGAGAGCGTTTTCCTAAAAACGATAAAATGCTAGGTGCACAAGCTGCATTATTACAAAAATTAGGAATTGTTTTTTGGTCATTTGAACATAACGAACCTCGAAAATTAAAAGTATTCCTATAAACAGTATGAGTGACTTGTTAAGCTCTCTTCAACTCGCATCTTGTCAAAAACCAATAAAGTTACTACTGAGTAACAAAACGGAGAAGGCAATGTCACATACAAAGGTGTTTGTACAATATTTTCTAAAACGTTTTTGCACACTTTTGAAGATATTATTCAGATTCGGTCTTTTTTAGATCTGGTATGTTACAATTAATATTTTACCATGTTAAAAAGGTACAAAATGAGAAACTTATTTCTTAAGTTCCTGTCTTCACAGAATTTTTAAGAAATTTTCTTCCTGAAAAGGCGTGCTGTTGATTATTTGAATTCGTGTAAAAGTATAATATAAAGTGAACATTTTCTATCCGTATTGTACGATCGAAGGTCAGGTTCAAAGCATCTTTTTCGACGTAGACTTACGTCTTTCTCCGCGTTGGGTAGGCGGTAACATCTGGTACACGTATACAGCGAAAACATGACACACTTTTAACTCTTATATCTTCCAAACTAATTATCGTAGAGTAATAAATAATACATCATTAAACAGTTTATAGGGTCCCTTGTATAACGAAAGCAATTTCAACCATCCGCCTTATAAGCCTTTGACACACTAGCTTTACAAATTCAAGCTAATTTTTGCGTTTTTATGTTTTGCCGCAGTCCATTTTAAAGTTGATAACTAATGAATAGGTAATGATAGCAATGACCTCAGCTCTGCATTCCGTAGATGACGGCCGGCGATAACGGATGCATGTCATAAACCGAAACCAAGTGGATTTAAGATATATTTATTTTTTAGATAAGTAAACATTTGGTGACGAAAATGTAGAAACGCCCTGGAAATCCATAGGAAATTATGATAAGAACTGACGAAATTTGAGGAAACAACTAGAGGAGTAGGAGAAGAATCCGAAAAGTCCCGTTAAATCATCAGCCGAAAGGCCACAGAATTGTAGGGAGCTTCAAAATTCCCTGCGCCAAGATGCGTTTCAGCCGAGTTAGATTCAAGGGACACAACCTTCCCATTCAACTGCACAAATTGATCCTGAACAGCACGGAAAGATGGAGATTGATGCCATCGATCCAAATTTTTAAATTTTCATATCAAGCGTGGTATATCAATGTACATCTACAGTCTTCACAACTTCGCTGGATAATTAATGTATTACTTCTTAAATTTCTGTACTACAGATGCGTTTTTAATTTAGACAAAAACAAGAGCAACATCAAGAAGAGTACACTAGGCCCGAGACGTACCGCTAAATGTATATCCAGGCAACTATGTAGTTTGAAAAACTGTTTCTGAAAAATGATTTCTTCAGAAGCAATTTTAGCAATAGCTACTGACAACGATGATATTACACCTTCTACTTATACTATTATAATCAGCATAAGTTACTATAAGTTCTACATAGTATAAGTTGTTTTCAAGTAAATAAAGGAAAATACTTCTTTCCTTTCATTTCTAAAAACTTTTATATCTGAAAATTCAAACGGGGACAGAAGCAACTGTGCCGCAACCTACAACGTATGGTTACGTCAACTGTACTTCTCTCAATGCTTTAAGAATGTAGATTTCGTGAGATAGTGCCATTAAAAACTGACAGCCGATGTCGTTTTACTTTGTACGTTGGGGCACTGTTGCCACGGTTCCCCTTTGAATTTTTTTCTCATTAGCCCTTTTGGATGTTAAAAGAGAAGCATCATAGAACAAATAGTTCCTTACTGTTTTTCATTTCTCCATCTCTTATCATGCAATAAGCAGTGGACTTGGTTTTTGAAATGCATTTTTCCCAACACTTTATTTCTTTCAGCTACTAGATGTACCTTGGATTTCTTTGAACTCAAGAACAATTTTCAGTTTGCTGATCCTTGAACGCCCAGACTCTTATTGTTATAATTTAGTTTTGCACAAACAGTTCTAAGTCCATAATTTTTCCGATAGTTGGTTTTTTCATATTCAGTAATTTCTGCTGCATTTCCGCAAGCTTGTTTCAATTTTCAGGTAGTGTGTTCTTTTTCTTTTTTCCCTTTTTCTCCTCTTTGGTGATACACTGAAAATGTTTCCTACATCCCTCTTGCGTAAGATACCGGCAATGTCACTTACATTTAGTATACAACACATTACTTTCACCGTGATGCTATGTTATTCCCATGATCATGTGAGGTGTTTGCATTAAAGTGCAGTTGCAGCAAAAACTCTGTTAGCACAGAGAATGTACATGGAAAGAACTGCTCCGATTTCATCCTTTTGTACTTATTCGACGGAAAGACCAATAATTCAGCTTTCAAATCATATTTATATTCACCTTCAGTAACAATTTTAAAGCAAATTGTGGCATGTTTCATATTGAGGCATGTTTTCATCCACATTTGAATATTTGGCAATTTAGAAATGATTCGCAGTTTCTTTCGTTTTCTTGTACTCTCATGGTTACAATGCAAGAGCACAATTGAGAATCGTTCTTACGAAATATTATCCGAGAAAGGAGCTGTGTAATTTTGTTGGCAAAGACATCAAAGGAAGGATTTCCGAAATTACCAAAACAATGTAAGTTTTAATATATAACACTTTGCCTTGTATAACATTATCGCTTCTGTTGCAGAATAGAAATCTGAAAATGAGTGTTCTCCTATACTAGAGAGCAGATCAAATACCGCTAAATGAACTCCAGAAAAATTTGTAAATGAAACTAAAAAAACCAACAACGTAAATGATTGATATCCACAGCTATGTCATGAGCAAGTGTCCCCGAAATGACCTTCCAATGCGCATTCATATGCATCTGTTATCTATTTGAACGTCATTGCGCTAAGGCTGTTAAGAACTTCCTTTCCAAAATTCTGAGTGTGTACTTTGTGTCGTACTAAATAATGAAAACCAAAACAAAAAATAAAACAAAAATCAAGGAAACTCCAAAATCGTTGAATTCTAAAACGAACCAGGATACATAACTCTCCGGCCTGTTGAGTTCTCCCCTACAGCTTTAAGACTGCAATTGGCGAGCTCTGAAAGCAGTGTTCCTTCAGTGAAATATTTAGTAGCTAGAGTAGACCCCATCTTGAACAATGCTTTGGCTCCAAACCAAACAGCTCTTTTGATTGTTCTCTTGAATACTACTCAAAAGCAGTGTCAAACATTTCGCTATACAAAGCAAAATTTGCAAGAACGTTTTTTCCTGTATAAAACAGATATGAGAATTGCTTTCATTTAAATTGCTTTCATTAAAAAAAAATGTTCAAGTAAAAAACTAAACCTTCAAATTTTGTGTTAATATTGTGAATATACAGTATATCTGGAGCCCAAGGTTAAAGTAAAATTGTTCTAAATATTTCAAATCCAAAATACGCAGTATATCAGGTGACGAATAATGTATGCACTAAAATATTTTGTTACAAACTTGAGAAATATTATTTTCAAAGCGATCTACCATCGATATAACTTGCAAATTTTCCCAAAGAGAATTTAAAATTACGCACGCTGCTGAATACATTCAAAATAGTGCACCACGTTATTGTAAAAACATTCTAACCAAGACATACTACACTGGCGGAAAGTGAGAAAAGAACACCAAGAAGGAGACGTCTGATACCAACGAAATTTATACAGCAGAATAACAGAATAAAGAGGTTAACGTGATCAAAACATTATGGCAAAATACAGCTATATTTGCTGATAAACTGAAATTTAACATTTCCATGTAACATGGTTAGTACGAGGTTGAATCGCCATGAACTGCGTCACACTATACAATTCTGGCATGGAGTCTGTCGTAAGATGTTGGATGTAAGTTTGCGATATTGAGTTCCAAGCATCCTAAACTTAGACGCGTAAATCGGGGATGGTCGTGGCTGGCCGTGGAGACCGGATAAGTCGTTGTCCCATAAAATCCCACAAGTGCTCAATGTAGGAAAAAACCGGTGAACGTGCAGGCCATGGAAGTTGTCTCACACCCTGAAGTGCATGTTGCGTTGCACGTGCAGTGTGTGGGCGTGCGTTATCTTGCTGCAAAACACCACGATGAACATACCTTATAAATGGCAAAACAACGGGCTGAATGATGTTGTTGATGTAGGAGGTGCGGTTTAACGTACTTGGTACAAACACTAGTTGTGTACGGGAGTGATATCTGATCGCATCCCACACCAGGAGACCAGGTGTAGGCCCTGTGTGTCGCTTGCGGATTAAAGAAGAGTGGAGATGCTCCCCTGTGCGTCTGCGAACACGCAAAGGGCCATCAGAGACTCCCAAGCAGAATCTGCTTTCATCGCTGAACACGACCGATCGTCATTGCGTTCTCCAGTGCAGACGTTGACGACAGCACTGCAGCCGTTCCTGACGGTGGGCTAGAGTCAGAGGTACACATGCCAGAGGCACGCGTTCACGTAGTCCTCCATCCAGTAGACGGTTGCGTATTGTTCGCACAGTCACCTCAGGTGCAACGGCACCTCGGTTTGGCGTCGCAGTGGATGTTCTGCTTGACATCGCCGCTCTTCTTATGCATCGATCGGTCCGCTCATCAGTCCGTCTGTGACTTCCGGTTTCACGTCTTCTCGTGTGGGAATGTTCCTCGGACCATCTACGTCACCATCGTACCACCACCGTTACTTCCTGTCTAATTCGCTCCACAATACGACGATACGACTACCCGGCCGCGCGGAGTCCGACTAGACGACCTCGCTCAAAGTCCGATAACTGCTGAAATCGTACACGTCTTTCATGTCCAGGCATTGCAGCTTTTTTAGGGTCTTCGCACGTGTCCGTACGCCGACGACTGATTCAATTTACTTCGCCGTACTCCTTAAATACCACCAACGATAATTTGCATATTATGCCGTTCTGTGGGATAAGCGCTCACCGGTTGGTCCCGAAGTGAACGTCCCACCTACGTAAACTCGACCCTATTAACTTATGTAAATTTCCTGATTGTCTGCCAATTTCTTCTTGGTGTTCTTTTTTCACTTTCCGCCAGTGTATGTTGTTTTCTGTTATTCTTAGATTACGCTCAGATTTTAGTGTTTCAGGGAACATATACCAAGTATTGAAATTTAGATGAACCAATCATTAAACCATCCAAAAAAAAATGCCAAGTTTTGAGAGCTTGGTGACTTATTTTATTCATATGCCATTTCTGTAGGCAAATAATTTCCTATAAATGTGTAATTTGCAAATTTGTAGTTGATCATTTCAAACACAAACCTTCGTAAGCTTAGAATCGATATTTGGCATCAGGGACAGGAAGTATAAAAATAAACCTTTATAAATAGCATTGCACCTTTATTTAAGGTTTTCCTCAAAACGAACATGACATAAATCAGACAAGGTTGAGGCTTGACTTTTTGACTTTTTCCACAGTTTTACCAAAATTCTACAATAAGAAGTATAACAGGTATGGCATGACAATAAAGTGCTGTAAAACTGATACGATATTCTAATTTTAGGTTATCATAAGTACCGAAGCTGAGAGCTTATTTCATGTGTAAAATTGCGTGGCATTGCATGTATCAGAGGATTTCCTTGTGTTGTTCAATTTTAATCGCGAATCTCAATATCTTTATTTCTTAAAGAAATATTTTTCTCTAGAAACTTTTTAAACCGAACTGCACCCAAGAAATGTAACTCACAGAATTAATATTCAATATGCCAAACGTAGGTGGTGAAATAATATTTTTTCTAGTTGTATCAAACACAATTTAAAAGCATAAATAAGATAAGTAACACTCTGAATAATGAAAGATGGGTTGTTTTCATGCAGTAGATGGCTCATAAAACAAATTCCAGAAAAAACAGCGATATGAAAAGAAAGAAGAAAAGGCAGCCGCGGTGGAACAGTCTTCTAAGCAATGGTCCCTGATCATTCGTCCGAAAGGGGTCCAGGTTCGAATCCCAATGAGGCATGAAAGTTGTTTGCCTTACGGCTCTGGCTCTCATCCTTCCCTGGAACCAGTGGCAATAAATTAGAATCAGGCGACTGCTTACAGCCCATTGAGTTGCTCACGGTAGTCGTTATTAAACCTCCAACAAAAAAAAAAAAAAAAAAAAGTCGAAAGCCGACCTGCAAAAGACGAGCCGGTAAATGTTATGCCAGAATCTTGGAAGAGAAACAGACTCTGTTTGTTATATACTACCGGAGAGTTCAGCGATTGTTCTCACTTTCGCGAACAAATACGGTCCACAGAAATTGTATTGTTTACTAGCCGTGAGAAATGGTGTCCCACATTGCTGATAGATCTCATTTGTATCTTAGCTGTCCGAAATGGTGACAAACAATGCTAATTAGATCTTGTTTCTTAGCCATCGGAAATGGTAACCCACATTACTGACAGATCTACTTTCTTAGCTATGGTAAATGATAAGTCACATTGCTGATAGATTTACTCTCTACTTACTTACAAAGCAGACAGTCGCGCGATATCTTGGGAGGGCAAATTGGAACGTACGGTTTCTTACGTAATAAGCATCGTCCTAATGCTTCTTCTGTTCTCTTAATTGCAACAATGTGCTGATTACTTTAGTTAAAGTAAGTGCTTAACTTCAGTCTATTAGGACATTTTTGAATACATTTCATTTCTTTTTACTTTTAATTCTGATATTAAAGGTATTCTGTTTAAATCAAATGTTAACCGGTTTTCCAGGGTGCTTACATCCAACTCTCCGTGAAGAAAGTTTACTAATAAATGCAGCAAAAAGATTTACGTGTATTTCCTTTTTAAATGATATGTGTAGTTCAAATCTCCGTTTAATATTATTAACAAAACAGGTCTGAGACTTTTGCAAAAAAGAAATAAATAAGACGGAAAAAAAACATGAAACCTTAAGGTTATAAAAATGTTAAAAAGGTTGGAAATATTAATCACCGTTTATAACTTATTTTTCTGAATGATTTTAGAAAGTAAATTAAAGTATGAAAGTGAACAAATTTATACTTATGGCCTATCCTTGTGTATTTTAATTTCATTAAAAAAAGTTCCCATTCCTGATGTTGTGTAGTCGAAAAAAAGGAACCATCCCCATAAAACTGTTGTAACAGGAAATAATAAAAATATCTTAAAAAACCTGGATCATTAGAAAACGATGTGCAGTTTCTGAGGAAACTTTCCATGTTTTCCCTTAGGCATAAAGAGACAAAGAAGCGAGATATATAATCTTTTGAGAAATATCAATATTAATCTCACAGAAAATGTTAATGTTCTTTTTAAAGTTAACGTATGCATGTAATGCAACTTCACACCATTGCGGTAGTTCCCACAAATTTCTCCGTGAAAGAAATTTGTGGTTTTCTCTGGACATCAAGGCATCATTTGGAGATCCACATTTGTCCTTTTGCTCATCAAGATGAACATTTCGGGCCTCATTTTACAGAAAATGTCATTTACACTAAAATTAAATTTTGGCAGTTTGCTGAGATACTGCGAATGATTTAAGCGACGCCATCAGAGCTATGTTTTTCCGAGGAAGTTGCGATTTAAAAAGAATTGCTTAACATACACTGGCGGAAAGAGAAAAATAACACCAAGAAGGAGACGTCTGATACAAACGAAATTTATACAGCATAATAACGGAATACAGAGGATAACGTGATCAAAATATTATGGCAAAATACAGCTGTATTTGCTGGTAAACTGAAAAATAAAATTTCCATGTAACATGGTTAGTACAAGCTTGAACCGCCATGAACTGCGTCACACTGTGCAATTCTGGCATGGGGTTTGTCGTACAGATGTTGGATGTAAGTTTGGGGTATTGAGTTCCAATCATCCTTAACCTGGACGCGTAAATCGGGAATAGTCGTGGCTGGCCGTGGAGACCAGATAAGTCGTTGTCCCATAAAATCCCACACGTGCTGAATGGGGGACAAATCCGGTGAACGTGCAGGCCATGGAAGTTGTCTCACACCCTGAAGTGCATGTTGCGTTGCACGTGCCGTGTGTGGGCGTGCGTTATATTGCTGGAAAACACCACGATGGACCGACCTTTTCAAATGGCACAACAACGGGCTGAATGATGTTGTTGATGTATGAGGTGCTGTTTAACGTACCCGGTACAAACACTAGTTGTGTACGGGAGTGATAGCAGATCGCTCTCCAAACAAGGAGACCAGATGTAGGCCCTGTGTGTCGCTGGCGGATGCAAGATGGGTGGAGACGCTCTTCTGTGCGTCTGCGAACACGCATACGGCGATCGGAGGCTCCCAAGCAGAATCCGCTTTCATCACTGAACACGACAAATCGCCATTGCGTTCTCCAGTACAGACGTTGGCGACACAACTACAGTCGTTACTAACGGTGGGCTGTAGTCAGAGATACACATGCCAGAGGCACACGTGCATGTAGTCCTGCATCCAGTAGACGGTTGTCGATTGTTCGCACAGTCACCTCAGGAGCAACGGCAGCTCGGATATGGATTTGCGTCGCATTGGACGTTCTGCTTGACAACACCGCTCTTCTTATACGTCGATCGGTCCGCTTATCGGTCCGTCTGTGACTCCCGGTTCCACGTCTTCTCGTGTGGGAATCTTCCTCGGACCATCTACGCCACCATCAAACCACCACCGATACCTCCCGTCCAATTCACTCCGCAATACGACGAAACGACCACCCGGCCTCGCGGAGTTCGACTAGACGACCTCGCTCAAAGTCCGATAACTGCTAAAATCTTACACGTCTTTCATGTCCAGGCATTGCAGCTTCTTCAGAATCTTTTCACATGTCCGTACGCCAACGACTGATTACATTCACTTTGCCTTACTCCTCAAATACCACCGACGATAATTTGCATATTATGCCTTCCTGTGGCGTAAGAGCTCACCAGTTGGTCTCGAAATTAACATCACACCTACGTAAACTCGACCCTATTAACATATGTAAATTTCATGATCGTCCGCCAATACCTTCTTGGTGTTTTTTTCACTTTCCGCCAGTGTATTTTGCCTTTCAATGCGAAGAGATTTTTTGTTATTACAGTATTTCCCGGTTTCGACGCCGCTGTCATAAACGCGCTATGAAAGTGCGTAGCTCTGAAGTGCTATGTGTATTTTAGTGTCACTTAAACTGTTCTCAGAAATATTGCAAACTTCATCCCTCGTTCTGACATTATGTCACAATTATTTTGAGACCTTGACACTCTCTTGATTATTGCCACGGAAACCCCGCGTTTGGGCAAAAGTCCGAATGTTAGAAACGTACAAGATTATTCGCGCCTAAGTAATACGGTGCGAGGACAAAACATAGTTTTTCTTTTGACGGCATGTTTGTGAATTACTACTGGAAATCTTTAAAGTTAATAAATTTTAGCAGAAAAGTATACATTTTTCACTAGTTGATCGCAAATGAAAAATTGAGCACTGCATCTATTGCTGAATTATAAAGGAAGCCATCCACGTCGAATGCGCTGCATGTGAACGCCAAAAATCATAAAACCGAAGAAGCAGTGCAAACGGAAGGACGAATTAGAACTTAACGCTTGTGATCACGTTCTTTAAGAAAGACACTTCTTACACTAAAATTGTTTAGCTTGGCTTCCCTTGCATTTTTTTTTTTTTTGTGCTTTTTATTCACTGATTAGAAGATCGATTGCTATTAAAAACTTCGATGGCGGAATTTCAGAGCATAATGCAAGCGTGTTGAAATTAAAATAACTACAGAAATTGTAAGCCAAGCTGAAGAAAGAGAAGTAAATTTTTAGAATGCGCAAATACCTGAAGGATATGAGCAGGAAATTAGTTGAGTAAGATGACCGAAAAAAAATACCTTTTTTTTTTCTTATTTTTTTCACCAAAAGTGTTAAACGAAAGATTTAGAAGAATAAATGTGCAAATACACGTAGACGTTTAGGCATAGAACAACTGTAAAGTAAATATCTATGGTTTTGATTCGGCTAAAATCCATGTAGATTTATTTTCCAACTCAGGATGAAGCAGCTCATGGTGATGCTTTAAAAAATGGGAGTGAACTTTGTGTGAAAGAACGACTCTCACAGAAATACACTCAAATGTTTGGGATGAGAGAAAAAAGGGATTCTCCTAGTTTCTTCTCAAAACGAACAGATGTATGGTTAGTACTCTGAAATGTGTGATATGAATGAAGTGTTCATGCCAATTGCCAATCGAAATTCGATAACGGCACTTAGAGGAAGATAATCAGTTGGTTTAGAAGAGGGTCAGTGTTAGTTAGCGGTTGAAGTTGGTCTTAAATTTGTCCATGTCGTATTCTTTGAAATGAAAATAATTACTTTATATTTTTGTCATGCAGTATACATGTATTTGCAATGTCACAAACTGACTGTGGGTAATAACTTAATAGATGTTACCTGACAAAACTATGAAATAAATATTCTTTCTCCAAACTGGAAGTTTCAACTATAAATGAATATCTCCTGCAATGAGATATCACTATTTTAGATTTAAATCACACAATGAAGAAAATGAAACTTTTCTAGAAAAAAAAAAAAAAAAGGAAGTTCACATTTCACAAGCTGGAAGTTCATTTATTAGTCTGAATAATGACTGTGCCTGTCTAAGTAACTAAAATGGCTTAAATTATAGTATTTACTAAGCACCGCATTATATACATCGGATTCAGCAGCAGCTGTCGTTTAAGTAAGTACCTTGTTTCCCAGCCACCAAAAAGCATTAATCAAATGTTAAAAAATGACTGACAAAAGGGTCGCAAAAGAAAAAAAGGTTCCATACTAGAAAAAAATTAGTTTGGTGACTTATTTAAGAATTCTTTTTATTAATAGTAAACTGATAACTGTTATGATAAACCAGTTGTCTCTCGGTTACCATGCAAATACTTCCTCCAAAAGATTTCGTATAATGGCATTTAATAGAACTACTAGTTACTAAAACAATTAGTTTTTGTATATAGCTTCGCAATACATAATTTGAGAAAAATGGGATTAAAAATAATACAAATATTTCGAACAGTTCTTTCTTGGAAAAAGGAACATATTGTAAAAACCAACTCTAGGTATCAATTTTCCAGCCACTACATAGGTTAGAGAATTTAAAGTACAACACAACATTCAATTTCTGACATTGGACACACCATTATAATTCCTTTTTATTTTATTATTTATTATATTTTGCTTTCCTAACAGTAGCATCTTTCCGCACATCTTTCACTGAATCAATGATAAGATACCATCCAATTTTCCATTCAAATCCCTTCTAAATTTTGTTACCAGGATAAACTATCGTGTTAACGCCTGAACAAGCGTATTTCACGCACAAAAAAACTAAAATTACTTCCTAAAAGTATCGGGACTTGTTTTTACTGCTTCAAAAATTATCCTCCCTGATTTAAAAACCGATCTCTAGGCTTTTGTTTTTATTTATCGTCATAATTTTTTTTTTTGGCTATCCAACAGAACAGTTGCCCTATTGAGAACAAACGTAATTTCTCGGTCTCCTCGGAATTCACGTACCCTGGGCAGCACTTAAAACGGTCCCAACAATACACGTGTGGATATACGCGTCATCTGTGTCACAACTTGCAAATGCGGTGTAGAAATTCCAGTGACCTTAAGTTCTGTTGAGCCGGGTAGGGCACGACATATGCACGCAATTCTTAACGAATTGGAGGGAAATGCAACATATTTTTCCAGAGTTCCAAAAGTTCGAAAGTGTTATCGACAGACTTGTCGAAAAAGAAATAGCTGTTTCGCATCTAAAAATATTGAATGGGCAGGGAGGGTATATTCTCTTTATTTGCAACTTCAATGTTTTATTGCACTTTGATGTTTTGGGAAAACCCCAAAATATGAGTATACATGGTATTGTGAATGCGAAGGAAAATTGCAGAGACTAAAAAATACGTATGTCTGTTTTTCTCTCACACTAAAACATCTGAAAATGTTACAATTAGGCCATAAGATAGATTCGCTTTGATCTTTATCTCTTCTGTTTTACTTTTAAATGATCTAACAAACCTTTCGCCAGTAAACAAAGATTGCTTGACATAACCGTATCTGTGCGTTTGTCATTGCATTTTCTTGGTGTCTTTAATCTCCCTGAACCCTGCCAGTTTTTATCACTACTTTTGTTCGAGGGAACTTATCATATCTTTCCTCACTATGTTATGTTTACAAGCCCATGTGGTACATCCTGACAATCACAATCGAACCAGGCCCTATATAAGACAAAACACATGGGATGGGAGGGCAGCAAAAGTGAGACAAGAACTATTCCGGTCTTCATTGATTAAACGTGGCCTTTAAGAAAGAGCATTACCTTTGGGGGATTGAAAGAAACCTTTGCCGCGGATGTAAGGGTGAAACCTTAGGAATTAATGCTCTATTTAAACTTTTGCTGTAGTTATTGAAGTAATTAAAATAACTGCATGACCAAAGAACAGATTTTTTTATTGTATATTTGAAGAGAATGAGAAACATGTTTTTGAAGTGTGATTTTTTATGGCAGTAACTTGCAAACAGGAGCGGGGTTACTTCTGGAAATTATAAAATACTTCTTGAAAATCTCGTGAGTAGTATTTTAACTATCTTTCCAAAAACGTAACGTGACCACTGAGAAGGATACATATCAATCAGGATATATTCTATTGAACTAATCATTGCCATACACATATTTTCCGTAACTTCAGTACAACGTATAATGACAAAATGTGTTACAGGAGGAGCAAAATTCTTGATTTAAAGTACCAAAGGTCCCAAAACTGTTAAGAACATTCTGATTATAATATTAATTTTTCTGTAAATCATGTTATTTCACCTCCATTTAAATGTCGATCAGCAGTCTTTCTGTCGAATACAAAATGCCATTCCTCAACGCAATGAAAAATGATCAAGGTATTTAATTCTCATTTGGTAACTAGCTTTACTACCCGGCTTTGCCCGAGACTTAGGCTTATTAATTTCATATTCCCTTATATGTCACTAAAAAAATCTGGAAAAAATTGATTCTTGCAAGAACGAAAACAGTTGATATCACAAATTCGGTTATTACAAATTAGTTATTCATAGTGTGATTATTTCAACACTTGGGCGTTCACAACATTTTCTGTTTCTCCTTCATCGGCGACAATATATAATTTTGTTGGATCCTTTGCTCTTGACATTTCAAAATACAGCTGTAGAATCAAACGGACCAAAAGCGTTACGAATTATTTAACACGCGTCCAGTAGACACAGCATTGGAACATTGACTGAACAAAATTCGTTAACAATTTGTTATCGACGATCCAATGTATTGCGTGCTTTCAGTTTCAGACGTCTTTGAGGAGCATAAAAACGTTAAAAACGTACATTTGCAAATATATTATGAAACTGGCTGAAATTTTCCTGAAATCCCTAAATCGTTAATAGGAACAGACCTCCAAATTTCGCCTGAATTCGTAAGTAACTTTTTAAATTAGCTGTCAAAATTTTATTAACCGTGCCGGCGTATATATTTCTGTTTACCCATAAATAAAAAGTTCCATACCTATTTTTAAAAGTTTTGACAGGATCCCGGTGAAATTTTTAAGGACTCCTCTTATTATCAATTCATGGTGTTGACAAAAATTTTAGCCCATTTCGTTAAAAATCTGCAAAGTTCGTTTTTGCATTTTTATGCACAGTTCTGAAAAATAGAAACACCTGTGGATGAATGCAGTCACGTGCTTTCAGATTTGGAACATATAACGATGACGTAGAAAACGGTTCTACGTCAATTCGTCGCGTGCGTCAATTCGTCGACTGCGACGATTCGTCGCGCGTCAATTCGTCGCGCGTCAATTCGTCGAGCGTCAATTCGTCGCGGACAAATTCGTCGACTACGTCAATTCGTGGCGTTTACAGATTTTTGGTTACATATAAAACGAATGCAGGAAAACGTACGATTTCGAACGTCTTGCTCCCTGATCAAATTTATAAAGTTTGGACACGCAGACAGGATAGGAATATTACGTTTTTCTTTGGCACTAAAAATATTAGACGGTAGACGGTTTTTGGAACGGTACAGGCCCCGGTTGGTCAGAGCCCCCCCCATATACAAAATTCTCGTAAAATCTACAGTTTTCAATTTAGAACCACCAAATTTGGTATATTATCTCATGGTACTCTAACTTAGACGGCAGACCGTTTTTGGAAAAGGTCAAGGCCCGGGGGTCAAACCCCCCCCCCCATAATTTTTTTGTAAAATCTACAATCTTCAATTAAGAACCATTAAGTATGGTATCATGAAACTCAAACTTAGACGCTAGACGGTTTTTGGAAGGGGATGGAGCCGGGGGTAAGAGCCCCCACGTCATAAAAATTTCGTAAAATCTACAGTTTTCAATTTAGAACAACCAAATCTGGTGTACTATCTTATGGTACTCTAACTTAGACGCTAGACTGTTTTTGAAAGGGGTTGGAGCCCAGGAGTCAGAGCCACCCCAATAAAAAAATTCGTAAAATCTACAGTTTCCAAATTAGAATCACCAAATTTGGTATACTATCTCATGGTACTCTAACTTAGACTGTTGACCGTTTTTGCTAGGGGTTGCAGCCAGTGGGGTGGGCCCTTCATAAAAAAATTCGCAAAATCTAGTTTTCAATTTCGAACCACCAAATTTGGTATACTATCTCATGGTACTCTAACTTAGACGGTCGTCGGTCTTTGGAACGGGTCAAGGCCCGGGGGGTCGGAGCCTTCCCCCGCCACATACATACAAAATTTTCGTAAAATCTAGTTTTTATTTCAGAACCATCAAATTCGGTATCATGAAACTCTAACTTAGACGCTAGACGGTTTTTGGAAGGGGTTGGAGCCCGCGGGGTCGGAGCCCCCACCCCTCATAAAAAAATTCGTAAAATCTACAGTTTTCATCTTAGAACCACCAAATTTCGTATACTATCTTATGGTACTCTAACTTAGACAGTAGACCCTATTTGGAACGGGTCAAGGCCCGGGGGTCAGGGCCCCTAACATACAAAATTTCCTTAAAAACTACTGTTTTCAATTCAGAACCACCTAATCTAGTGTACTACCTCATGGTACTCTAACTTAGACGCTAGACGGTTTTTGGAAGGGGTTGGAGCCCGGGGGTCAGACCACCCCCCGAATAAAAACTTTTTCGTAAAATCTACAGTTTTCAATTTAGAACTACCAAATTTGGTATACTACCTCATGGTACTCTAACTTAGACAGTAGACCGTTTTTGGAACGGGTCAAGGCCCAGGAGTCAGACCCCCACATACAACATTTTCTTAAAAACTACAGTTTTCAATTCAGAACCACCAAATCTGGTATACTATCTCATGGTACTCTCACTTGGTATACTATCTCATGGTACTCTAACTTAGACGCTAGACGATTTTTTGAAGGGGTTGCAGCCCGGGGGTAAGGGCCCCCCGCGTAAAAAAAAATCGCAAAATCTACAGTTTTCAATTTAGAACCACAAAATTTGGTATACTGTCTCATGGTACTCTAACTTAGACGACAGACCGTTTTTGGAAAGGGTAAGGGCCCGGGGGTCAGAGCCCACCACATACAAAATTCTCTTAAAAACTACAGTTTTCAATTCAGAACCCCCAAATCTGGTATACTATCTCATGGTACTCTAACTTAGACGCTAGACGGTTTTCGGAAGGGGTTGGAGCCCGGGGGTAAGAGCCCCCTCATAAAAATGCCGCGTAAAATCTACAGATTTCAATGTAGAACCACCAAATTTGGTATATTATCTCATGGTACTCTAACTTAGACGGTAGACCGTTTTTGGAATAGGTCAAGGCCCGGGGGTCAGAGCCCCCCCCCATAATTTTTTTTGTAAAATCTACAGTTTTCAATTAAGAACCATTAAGTATGGTATCATGAAACTCAAACTTAAACGCTAGACGGTTTTTGGAAGGGGTTGGAGCCCGGGGGTAAGAACACCTCCCCCGTCATAAAAATCTCGTAAAATCTACAGTTTCCAATATAGAACCACCAAATCTGGTATACTATCTTATGGTACTCTAACTTAGACGCTAGACGGTTTTTGAAAGGAGTTGGAGCCCAGGAGTCAGAGCCACCCCCAATAAAAAAATTCGTAAAGTCTACAGTTTCCAATTTAGAATCACCAAATTTGGTATACTATCTCATGATACTCTAACTTAGACGGTAGACCGTTTTGTAAGGGGTTGCAGCCCGGTGGGCCCGCTTCATAAAAAATTCGCAAAATCAAGTTTTTAATTTCGAACCACCAAATTTGGTATACTATCTCATGGTACTCTAACTTAGACGGTCGACGGTCTTTGGAACGGGTCAAGGCCCGGGGGTCGGAGCGTTCCACCGCCACATACATACAAAATGTTCGTAAAATCTAATTTTTATTTCAGAATCATCAAATTTGGTATCAAGGAACTCTAACTTAGACGCTAGACGGTTTTTGGAAGGGGATGGAGCCCTAGTAGTCGGTGCTTCCCTCATAAAAAATTCATAAAATCTACAGTTTTTAATTTAGAGCCACCAAATTTGGTATACTATCTCATGGTACTCTAACTTAGACAGCAGACCGTTTTTGGATCGGGTCAAGGCCACGGGGTCGAAGACCCCCCACATAATTTTTTTCTTAAAATCTACAGTTTTCAATTCAGAACCATCAAATATTATATCATGAAACTCTAACTTAGACGTTAGACAGTTTCTGGAAAAGGTTGTAGCCCCCGCCCCTCCCCCATAAAAATTTCGTAAAATCTACAGTTTTCAATTTAAAACTACCAGATTTGGTGTACTATCTCATGGTATTCAAAATTCGACGGTAGACCGCTTTTGGAACGCGTAAAGGCCCGGGGGTCAGAGCCCCTCACATACAAAATTTTCTGAAAAACTACCGTTTTCAATTCAGAACGACCAGAAATGGTATACTATTTTATGGTACGCTAACTTAGACGCTAGACGATTTTGGAAGAGGTTGCAGATTTTTTTGTGAAGGGGGTAAGGACCCCTTTCATAAAAAAATTGCAAAATCCAGTTTTCAATTTAGAACCACCAAATTTAGTATACTATCTCATGGTACTTTAACTTAGACGGTCGGCGGTTTTCGGGACGTGTCAAGGCCCGGGGGTCAGAGTCTCACCCCGCACACACACAGACATACAACAATTTCTTAAAAACTACAGTTTTCAATTCAGAACCACCAAATTTGGTATCATGAAACTCTAACTTAGACGCTAGAAGGTTTTTGGATGGGGTTGAAACCCGGGGGTGAGAGCCTCCCCCTCCTCCTCATACAAATTTCGTAAAATCTGCAGTTTTCAATTTAGAACAACCAGATTTGGTATACTACTCATGGTTATCTAACTTAGACGGTAGACGGTTTTTCGAAGGGGTCGGGGAACGGGTCAAGGAAGCCCATTGCAAAATTTTCGTAAAAAGTTCCGTTTTTTACTCTTAAGAATACCCTATCTACGTTCTAAGGCGCTCTTTGGCCCTTTGAGGGCCTTGCACCATAAACCATCAACCAACCAACTAAACAACCTACGGTCTAAGTTAGGGACTGTAGATTACAATAAAGTGCAAAAATATGCGTTTAATGGTGCATTAAAACACAAATCATTATAGTTTAGCTTTCACTACCAAAGAGCGGCTTATCAGAAAGAAATATAATGTAAAGTAAATAGAGAGTTCCAGATATTCAAATTTCAAAACGGTAAGAAAACGATGATCAATGCCAATGAGAAGTCGTACGCATGCGACATCACTTAGGTACCTTGCATTTCTGTGTCGCGGGATTCACAGAAGCACACGCCAGATGGTCGGCAGTTCTATAGATGTCTCCTAGAAGGTAAGTATTCCCATTCCTTTTTCTTTCTTTTTTGTTTCGCAAAATTAAATTAACTAAATCAAAAAATTTAAAATACGTTTACTGGAAAATTGCAGGAATATCTTTTTCATTCATTAACTTTCACCCGCTGAGCTTGGTGATTAAACAAATAGTAATATGTACCTGGCAAATAACTGGTATCCCTGCTAGTACAAATTATATTAATGATTTATTTGCGTCCAATTCATTCTATCTAGTATGTCCATAAGAGCGTTTGGTGCCGTATGAAAAATACATTTCAACGTGTGCCGCTACGGCGGCGGAGTGATCTAGGCGCTGGCTTTGACCACTTGTCGAGAAGGATCCTGGTTCAAATCCCGGTGAATCATGGACGTTGTGATTGACTTCTGGCACTGGCTGACCCCCTTCCCAGAAACCTGTGGCTCAAAATTGGGACCGTCCGACTGCTTATAGCCCACTGAATTGATCACGGTGGTCGTTAAACCCCAACAACAAAAAAAAAAGATTGCGACGTGTCCATTGCTATTTCTTATGGACCGTACAAAAAGTATGTGTTTGATATCAACGTGTCCACTTCCATGTAGGCTGGCCATAAAATGTTAGGGGACCGTACAAAATTGCACTTCTGTTTTGACCTTGTCAGCCCTTCGGTGTATGGTGGAAGTATACGTATATATAGTTGGGCCATTTCAGCACGTAGTTTGGTTTATATAGAAAAAAGATAATGTTACATTTTTACTCAGCTACAACACATTAATCCCAAAGGCTATTTGTTAAAATCTTTAATCCGCCGTGCTCATATTCACAACGTTAACATAACATGTCAAGTTATTAATGTTGCAGTTTTACCCTGTCACAAAACTTTAACTACAAGACCTTATGCGTAAACTTTTTTAGGAATTTTTAGTCCGACGTATTCATAAGGTTTCGATAACATGCCAAGATTATGGTACTGCGTTTTGACTGAGGCACAAAAATAATAAACAGACCTTAAGCCTTTTTATTAGTTTTCAATCAACCGTGCTCATATACATAAAATTTTCAGAGAAAGTCAAGTTTATTGTGTTGCGCATTTACTCGAGTACAAAACTATAAACGACCATTGGCTTTCACCCGCTGAACTTGGTGATTCCTCAATTCATCCATTAACAAGTCTTTTAAAGGATTGTATGCTATGGTCATATTGATAATGTTTGATGACAAGTCAGGTTAATGATGTTGCACTTATTAAAGACTTAAAAAAGTGTAGAAGCTAGTAATTATTATTTGAAGTCTAAGTAAAAGCTCATTTTGAACTTGACTTGTCATGAAATCCTTATGAACATGGCATTTATTTTATTTTGTGCATTTTACAAAGCGTATGCATTTTTGTTTTGTTTTGGCATTTCTTTTATTTTGTGTTGTACTTGTTACATAGCGTTTCGCATTTTTGTAATGCTTGTGACTTGTGATTGCGTTTTGAATTTTTATTTGTTTCACATTTTCGATTACTTTTTCACATTTTATGTTTTTGACATGCTTTTTTGAAAATTTTGTCTTTTTTAATTTTGCGCTGTGTTTTACATTGTTGCATCTTCGGCGGAATTACATTCTTGAAAAATTCAAATACAAGTTAGTAAAAGGTATAATTCAATTAGTGAGAAATACCAGCACATTTTATTAAAGGGTAGAATTATATGAAATTCCTCTTAAAAAGTCCAGCATGTTAACATTGTCTCTGTGCTCCAAAGAAGTTCGAATTCCTTTTAATCTTGCCAGCGTTTCTCTTCTGGGTGGATTTGTTGGAATTTGTGCTATCACTCTTTCGATTTTAGCCATAGTTGTTCTCTGCTCTTTCGCAATTTCACTAATTATTTCGTACAGTCACAGTTTTTTCTCTCCCAGAATTGTATTCCAGCGTCTGTCTAATATTTCAAGTTCGTTTTGTGTTCTGGGAAAGCCAAATAAATGGTTTTCACTTACTGACCAAATTGCTGGCGGGAACAGCGGAGGGCTTCTGCTCGGATTGTTCCTTCTGCTTCTACGAAATTTTCCAAGAAGATAATTTTCCTCAAACCACTGAACTACAAAATCTGCATATTCTATTAAAACTGATTTCACATATTCAAAAGCAGCTGGAATTTCATCAGATGAAAAAAATGCAAATGCTTGCAAATGTCTGACTTTGAGAGCAAACTCACTGTTTTCCCTATATTCCAAGGCTATGCCAGAGGATGGATATTAATCAGCACATTTTTTTCGTGATGAAACCAACAACATTTGTGTGTTCTGCATCCAAATTCCTTTTTAGCAGCATTATAACTGTAGCTATTTCAAAATCTATTATTATGCGTATATTGTGGTGCAAGCTGAATATCATAGTCTGATGCATAGTCTTGTAAATCCTGCAAAAATACTCTATAATAGTATTATGTTCTTTATACTTGCTGGAAAGTAACCCATAAACTAGTGGGACAAGTCTGTGCATCTCTGGATTCGTTTCAACCGTAGCATGAATGGTACATAATTGCCTAAAAAGGGTTGGACAAGTTTCAAATGTCGCATCCATAATCTAGAGGGGTGCTTCTTTAAGATTTCGTAAATTATTCTCTGTTAAAACAAAATAATTATTTGATGTACAAATGCGCTATCTCTGCCAAGAAATTTTGCACCATCTTCTCCTGTAAATTTGTTGGGGCATCGATCCGTTCTGAAGTCGTAGGATTTGCAGGCATGTCTTCTCTTCGTATTCGTTTTACAACTTGCCTTAGTGCATCCATATTAGGCATGTATGCTGCATTTACTGTAGCCATTAACGTTGTCATGGTTTGAATAATTTGTGCAGGGGCTTCGTCCGTATTTCTCCCTCGTTCTTTTATTTGCGCTCTTGCAACAGCAACATCACTTTTCTCCGGTCTTGGAGCATGATTATGTGGTTTCTCATTGCGCATCCTGTGTTCATCTCCAATAAGAATAGTACTAGCAAAGCCAGTACAATTTTCATAATTTCTTTCAATACAGTGACAATACCGTAAATCACCTCGCACTCTGTTAGGGCAAAATAAATACTCTTTCCATTTCAGCAAATCATTTTCTTTTTGTGAGTTAACTATTTATGTTGCATTCTTCATCTGCATAGTGCCTTCGGAAAACAATGCACTTCCTCTTTCCAAAATATTTAGAATGATATATTTCCACTATTATCACTTGACAACGCACAACAAAGGTTTCAACAAGCACGTTCTTTGTTCTCCAGTCAACTACGAACTAATGAGCAACCATTCAATAAAACGCTCAGAATACAGACAATCACATGAAGCTTGTTCCTCTAGTTAGGGTTTAAGCGAAGTTCAAGATTTTCGTACCTCCGGTCACAAGAAGTGGTTAATTTTAAGGATCGGCATCTTATCTTTTTTTTCCAAAACGCAGAGGCACATGTGTTTTACAGCTGGGACGCTCCAGGCGGGGGATCAACAGATGCGAAGAACCCGGAAGCCAGGTTCCGGAGGCGGCAGCAGGCGCGGACTGGGCAGCTGTACTCTCTGCCGGTAGGCGTCATGCTAATTCTCAAAAATAAATTCAAATTTTTTCTGTGCTGCACCATGCGTATGAAAGAAAATTGTTATACTGAAAAGACAATTTGTTTACCCCGTAACGTATTAAACGAAACCTACGTCCCTACGTGCCAAATGATCTGTAAGTCAAACACAGTTTTTCATGCAACACCTTCCCCCGACTTTCTAAGTTCAGATCTGTTTCGTTCGACTTATTTACTGTACCGCCCCTCTCTTTCGCTAATTGCAATTAATTGCCGTGAAATTGGTGTTTTACGTTGGGGTGTATTGCCGTGTATCCTGAAGACTACACTGAAAGCGGTGAACCCCAGGGGAAAAGTATTCCATAAAAAGCAACAGAAATCCAATGCGAGAGCAAATCTTTGTTCGTTGGCATTACATCCAAGCAATTTAGGCTAAGTAGCAAGCGTGTTTTCTACTACGACACCAGAAGATTGTCGCGAATGCTCAGACAATTACGATACAGATGTGTCCTTAAGACTTCTCTTTCAAGACGTCCAAAGGCGGGCACTAGGGGATGGGGAGGGATACAGTGCGGATGATCTTTTTTGTTGCAGTTAGAAATTCCTAAGCTCATTCTTCCTTAAAACTTTGCCTAGTTACCAGTAAGTACTGTCTCATGCCTCAACCATTGCACATATTTGTTGTTTTTGTTTTCATTCTTTGAGTTAACAGCGGAAAAATATCTGAACTGCGTTGTTTCAGTTGGAAATATTTTTTTTTACTTCAGCAACAGGGCTTCACGTTTAATTGCAAAATACTTCGATAGAATAAACATACCATACATAAAGAGTTTGCACGAGAAAATAGATTAATAATAAGGAAAATATTTTAAACCAAAAAAAGAAATTGCGGAGCCAAAAAAGCTAGGAAGAGGAAACAAAGGCTATAAGAAAAAGTTGATATTTAAAGTAACCTGTAGTCGCTTAATGAGTAAGTGGTATAAATCAATACAAAATCATGTGCTGTATTTGAAAAAAATTATAAGCAAGTAGGCATCGTGTTTGTCCACAGTTTCCCCTTTTCATCCTGTCAACATTACAACCACCACAGAAAAGAAAATAACAAAAACATAACAAAAACACCCATACAAAGTAAAATGCCCAAAACACAAGAACAAGTAACCACAAAAAATGTAATGCCCAAAACATTAAAAAAACTGCAACCACACAAAACAAAATACCCAAAACATGGTAAGAAATTCTGTTGAAAGCACAATGAAGGTAAACGATAGGAGAAATATATGTTTTTAAAACTTAATACAAGTGTCAAAACTTAAATAAAAAGAAAAAAAGAAATATTCAAAATTTCATTGTTACTTTAGATATTTTGACCTGTTGACATTTCGTAAATTGTACTTGCACTCGGTCAAAAAATATTACTTAGAAGGACTCTTTAGTAACTTTTAATCGCTGTGTTCGTATTTATAAGGTTTGCATAACAAATCAAGTTAAAATGTTGCGCTTTCACTTAGGCACCAAATGCTAATTATTGGCCGCTAGGCCTAGGCATTTTAAGTAATTTTTGATAAGCGTAACACTCTTAAATTGATTTGTCATGCAAACCTCATATGATCACAGCATTATAAAAATTAATATAAATGTATATGCCTAGGTCTCGGGCGTATCTATTAATGCTTTGTGCTCGAGTAACATTTAAACAGAATTCATTTTATTTTCTATGAAAACTACATAAATATGAGCTCGGAGGACTGAAAACTATCAAAAAGCCCTAGGCCTAGGGTCTGCTTAATAGTTCCAACCTCAGTAAAGCGCATTGCTAAAATCTTGGACTTCTATGAAAATCTTATGAAAATTAGCACAGCAGACTGAAAATTGCTAAACAGTCCCAGTCCTAGAGCTTTCTAATTATTGTTTTGTACCTGACTAAAAGTGTAATTTTCATAAGGTTTTGTACCTGACTAAATGTGTAATTTTCATAAGGTTACTAGCAGGGGTACCCGGTATTTCCCAGGTAAATATTACTATTTCTAAAATCACCAAGTTCAGCGGGTGAAAGTTAATGAATGAAAAAGCTATTTCCGTAAATTTCCAGTAAACTTATTTTAAATTTTTTGATTTAGTTAATTTAATTATACGAAGCAAAAAAGAATTTACATTATTTACATTACATTGTTTTTCTGCCTGATAAGGCAACCGTTGGTGGTGAAAGCTGACGTTTATTAATTTGTGTTTTTAATACACCGTGAACCGGATATTTTTTCACTTTATTACTATCTACGGCCTCTAACCTAGACCATAGGTGGTGTAATGAAGTGCTGTATTGGGATGCAGTTCTTAAGAGTAAAAACTGTAATTTTTACGAAAATTTGGTATGGGCCCCCTCCACACCGGGCACCGACCCTTTCCGTCTGCGGTCTAAGTTACAATACTATGAGGTAGTGTACCAAATTTGGTCGTTCATAATTCGAAACTGTAGGTTTTACAAAAATTGGCATGGGGGGCCCTGACCCCTGGCTCCAACCGTTTCCAAAAACCGTCTGCATTATCAGTTAGAGTACCATGACATAGTATACCAAATTTGGTGGTTCTAAATTGAAAACTCTAGTTTCTACGAAATTTTTTTATGGGGGGGGGGGGCTCTTACCCCGTGCCCGACCAGTTCCAAACACCGTCTACCGTCTAAGTTAGAGTACCATAAGATAGTATACCAAATTTGGTGGTTTTAAGTTTAAAACGGTATATTTTACGAAAATTCTGTGGGGGAGGGGGCTCTTACCTCCCGGGCCCCGATCCGTTCCAAAAACCATCTCCCGTGTACGTTACAGATTCATGATACCAAATTTGGTGGTTCTAATGTGAAAACTATAGATTTTATGAAAATTTTGTATGTGGGGGCTCTTACCCCCGCGCTTTGACTTATTCCAAAAACCGTCTACCGTCTAAGTTAGAGTAGCATGAGATGGTATACCAAATTTGGTGGTTCTAAATTGAAAACTCTAGATTTTACGAAAATTTTGTCGGGTAGGGAATTCTAAGCCCCCGTGCCCCGACGTGTTCTGAAAACCGTCTGCCGTCTAAGTTAGAGTACCATGTTATAGTGTACCAAATTTGGTGGTTCTAAATTGAAAACTGTTGATTTCACGCATTGGGGAGGGGGGGGGGGGGCTCTGAACCCCGGGCTCCGACACTTTACAGAAAACCGTCTACAGTCTAAGTTAGAACACCATAAGAGAGTATACCAAATTTGGTGGTTCTAAACTGAAAACGGTATATTTCACGAAAATTTTGTACGGATGGGGCTCTAATCCCCGGGCCCCGACCCGTTTCAAAAACCGTCTATTGTCTAAGTTAGAGTGCGATTGTCTAAGTTAGAGATTGTCTAAGTTAGAGTGCCATGATATAGTATACCGAATTTGGTGGTTCTAAATTGAAAACTGAATTTTACGAAATTTCGAATGGCGGGCGGGCTGTGAACCCCGGGCTCCGACCTTTTCCAAAAACCGTCTACAGTCTAAGTTAGAATACCATGAGATGGTATTAAAAATTTGGTGGTTCTAAGTTAAAAACTGTAGATTTTACGAAAATTTAAAATTTTCTAGGGGGGGGGGGGTTGCTCCGACCTCCGAGCCCCGACCCGTTCCAAAACCGTCTCCCGCTTAGTTAGAGTTTCATGACATAAAATTTGGTGGTTCTGAATTGGAAAATATAGATTTTAAGAAAATTTTGTATGGGGGGGGGGTCTTACCCCCGGGCCTTGACCCGTTCCAAAAACCTTCTACCGTCTAAGATAGAGTACCATGTGATAGTATACCAAATTTAGTGTTTCTAAATTGAAAACCATAGATTTTACGAAAGTTTAGTGTGTAGGGGGTTATTTCCCCCTTGCCCCGACCCGTTCTGAAAACCTTCTACTGTCTAAGTTAGAGTACGATGATATAGTATACCAAATTTGGTGGTTCTAAATTAAAAACTCTAGTTTTTACGAAAAAAAAATTATGGCGGGGGGCTCTTGACCCCGTGCCCGACGCGTTCAAAAAAACGTCTACCGTCTAAGTTAGAGTACCATGAGAGAGTATACCAAATTTGGTGGTTCTATATTGAAAACTGTAGATTTTACGAAAATTTTGTATGGGGGGCTCTAAACCCCCGAGGCCCCGACCCGTTTCAAGAAACGTCTACCGTCTAAGTTAGAGTACCATGAGATAATATAACAAATATGGTGGTTTTAAATTGAAAACTAGATTTTACGGCATTTTTGTAGGGGGGGAGGCGGCTCTGACCCCCGGGCCCCCAACCGCTTCCAAAAGCCGACTACAGTTTAAGTTATAATACCACGAGGTGTAAGTTAGAATACCAGATTTGGTGGTTCTGAATTGAAAACTCAGCGACGTCCAACATCAATACCTCTTCTGCCCCGTACTCCTGCCAGTCCTGAACACAGCATTTCGTCTTGCTGATCGAATTTGTGCTCGATCGTTACCATTTCTTGCATATGCTTGGCTACTCCAAACTAAGCATCCACCTACTCACTTGCCTCTTGTGTGCCGTTACATTTTTCTTCTTGTGAAGTTCACTGTATATGCTTTCCATCTTGAACAACGCCTCCCTGCTCTTACTCCACCTCCCCAGGAGGCAAGTGCTATCATTCGGAGACGCTTCCTAGCACGGTTAACCACTCGTCTCCGAATGGAGCACTCTCGTGCTGCCTCAACAAACACCGATAACGTTTTTCAATCCACCTGGGCCCAATCGGCTGGGTGGTTCCATATCCACAATTTGCAGCTACATCTCAACTTATAGGTGTGATTTTTGTTGTTGCCCACATTCACTGTCACAACTCATGATTTTACGTATTAATTTTGGTGGTATGAGGCTCCTAGGTGGAGTCTCCTTTTTCACCCACATGATTCGCTATTTGTGATTATTCTGTTATATGTGCTATTGGAGATAGCTCACCATGTTTCCCATGATCTCTTCGATTTTGTTGTATTTTATGTTGTATATAATTCTTTCTTCTGCACAGTTTACTGCACACGCAATGTCCCCTACATTATGTTGAATATATTTTGAAATTTTATTGTCCCTGTGTATATAATTTAATGTAAGAAGATGCTCTTCTGAGCACTTTTAGCGATTCTCCCCCTTGTCACTGAATACTTCTGTATATATGATGTAAATTTTGAGTGTGAAATAATTTTATGATTTTACAATATTTTGTTTTACGTTTCACTGGAACTTTCCAGTTGTTGTATATATCACTGTATTTATTGGCAGAATTCTACTGTCATGTACATAGAAATGCTATTTTTATTTGAAGAATAAAGACAATTTTGAAATGTAGATTTTACGAAAATTTTGACGGTGGTGGGTTCTAACCCCCCGTGTCCCGACGCGTTCTGAAAACCGTCTACCGTCTAAGTTAGAGTAACATGGTATAGTATACCAAATTTGGTGGTTCTAAATTGAAAACTGTGGATTTCACGAAATTTTTTTATGGGGGGTGGCTCTGAACCGCGGGCTCCGACCCTTTACAAAAAACCGTCTACCGTCAAAGTTAGAACACCATGAGATAGTATACCAAATTTGGTGGTTCTAAACTGAAAACGGCGTATTTTACGAAAATTTTGCACCGGGGGGGGGGGGGGCTCTGACCCACAGCGCCATGACCTGTTCCAAAAACCGTCTCCCGTCTAAGTTAGAATACCATGAGATAGTATACCAAATTTGGTGGTTCTAAATTGAAAACTGTAGAATTTACAAAAATTTTGTATGGGGGTGGCTCTGACCCCTATGTCTCCAACCGCTTCCAAAAACCGTCTACAGTCTAAGTTAGAATTTCCTGAGGTAGTATACCAAATTTGGTGGTTCTAAATTGAAAACTCTAGTTTTTACGAAAAATTTTTATGGGTGGGGAGGCGGGGAGGCTCTGACCCGGTCCAAAAACCGTCTACCGTCTAAGTTAGAGTACCATGAGATAATATACCAAATTTGGTAGTTCTAAATTGGAAACTAGATTTTACGGCAATTCTGTAGGGGGGCTCTGAACCTCCCCCCCCCTTCTGTCTCCAACCGCTTCCAAAAACCGTCTACAGTCTAAGTTAGAATACCACGAGATAGTATACCAGATTTGGTTTTTCTGAATTGAAAACTGTAGATTTTACGAGAGTTTTGTATATGGGGAGCTGTGACCAACCGGGGCCTGTCCCGCTCCAAAAACCGTCTACCGTCTAATATTTTTAGTGCCAAAGAAAAACGTAATAATCCTATCCTGTCTGCGTGTCCAAACTTTATAAATTTGATCAGGGAGCAAGACGTTCGAAATCATACGTTTTCCTGCATTCGGTTTGTATGTAACCAAAATCTGTAAACGCGACGAATTGACGTAGTCGACGAATTTGTTCGCGACGAATTGAAGCTCGACGAATCGTCGTAGTCGACGAATTGACGCGCGACGAATTGACGTAGTCGACGAATTGACGTGACACCGTAGAAAACGACGCTAACTTTAAACATATATTTGCGAATATTTTAGTGAACTTGCTGAAATTTTAATGAACACTATATATCGTTAATAGGAACACGACCTCCTAATTTCGCCGGAATCGGTAAAAAACTTTTTAAATTAGCCGTCAAAATTTTATTAACAGTTTCTGCGTATATATTTCTGTTTACCGATGAAGTAATAATTTACATGCCTTTTTTGAAAAGTTTTGACAGTATTACAGTGAAATTTTTAGATGCTCCTCTTATTACCAAATCATGGTGTTGACAAAAATTTCAGCCCATTTCTTGAAAATTTTGCAAAGTTCGTTTTTGCATTTTTTATGCACAGTTCTCAAAGAATAGAAACACCTATGGATAAATGCAGTCACGTGCTTTCAGATTTGGAACGTAAAAGGATGACATGGAAAACGACGCTAACTTCATTGATTAGCTTATTAATTAATCCATAACTCGCGAAAGGAACAAATTAGAGATCTTAAAATAGCTGCGTTGACCTAAAAATTCCAGTATGAATAAGCCATGCAAATTTCACGATGCCACAGTTCGGCGTTCGAGAGTTTTTCCTGTTTTCAGATAAACAGACGTTTTGTGTTTTATATGTAACATTCTACAATATTCTTTAAACAATACCATTTTGGATGTGCGGTGGATTGCGCAAAAATGCGTGTCATTTTAGTTGTATGATAAGATGTCACAAAGCACGTAACACAGAAAATGAAAAGGAATGTACTACTGGCTTGTATCGACTGAATTATGACGAAATAGAACACAACATTTGCAATATTTGCATATCTGTTATTTAAAGCATGAAGATACTTTTTTCCCGAAAGATAAATTTTCCTGAATTAATGCCAAATGAGGGTCGTGAATACACTGAGTGTTAAAAAAAATGGGGTACCTCTTTAATACCGCGTTGGTCCAATTCGGCATCAGATATCGATAGCAACGCGACTGGCCATCGACTCCACCATTTCGCTGTTGTAGTGCGAATACAATGCACACCATACTTCCTTAAGATGGTACAACAATTATGTTATATTCCCCGGTGGATGATTACTGTCGTTCATGGCACGTCGAACAGCATCGAAAACGAGTTCGATTGCGTTTAAATCCAGCAAACTTGGGGACCAAGTCAAGATATCAAACTCCGTGAAACGTCCTAGCCATAATCGGGCGACTGTAGACGTGTTAGGTGGCCCCTTGTCGTGTTGAAAGAGATCGCAGCCGTGGGTTGGTTGCATGGTATATAAGGCTTCAAATGATATCTAAAGATGGTTACGTAGCCACTACAGCTCACAGCAGTCTTCAGACGTATGAGAAGAACTGATGCGTGCCAATTTAAAACACACCACGACATAACAGAGCCACCCTGGCCTGCACTATTTTTGTTCGATGCTTCGGCATGTCTCCCATTAACACCGCATGATTTCTAATTTATTTCAAGGAAACATAATTGTTCCATACATTTATGAATCTAATTTTTGTTTTACGTTCCTTACTTACATTAAGATTTTCGTTCTCATTGCCTTTTAGAGACTGGTGTTGCTTTTCTTCCTAATTTGACTTCACAGTTCTTTTTTGACTTTGGGGTGTAAGTCCCCTAATTATTCATGTAGTAAACCAATTGGTTCTCGATTCATTTACTGTTAGAATCAATCCATTGTTCAAAATAGCCCTAGCTTCTTTAAGTTGATCGAGACCATAGCCTCTGCGATATAACGCTTATGTGCCACTTGATTTACATATGATAAAAACATCATTTTCTTTTCAATTTTTCTTCACTGATGAATATCCCAGTTCCACAGTCTGCATTTTAAAACCTCATAAATGACAATGTCTAAATCTGCAACAAAACATTAGGTTATTGCAATAAATCGCATGGTTTGCACTTGTATTGTACTGAATATAGAATTCTACTGATCCCAATTCATTTTCATGTCTTTCATAAATTCAACGCACTAGAAACACATAACACCATATATCGCACCCCTGTGTTACATTACTAACTCAAAGCATATATTATATTCATTAAAATTAAGATTGCGGTCATTTCTCGATTAAGACAACTGATCAGCCATGTGACCAATTCCTTTTCCATCATTAAGGGAAGGAGAACATGTCGCGAAAAAAAAAAAACATTTCGCCTCAATATTCCTACACAACCCCCTAGCATATGTACCTATAGGACTAAGCAAACGATGCATTCGATTTATTAGAAACCCACCATCACTAACCTTAAAGGTTTTACAGAATAATGTCCGTGAATCTTTGCCCTGAATAATTCACAAACCGATTCAACATCCGGTAGATCACATGGTTCGAAAAGCCATGTTTCGTTAATAATCGAAAATACAGAATGTTACTGCGTCTAATTATGGATGCAACTGGTTTTGATAGACTTAAAAAAAGAATGTCCTTTTGAAATACGTCGGTGAGTTTCGGCTTGATGAAACATGTGGGAATACAAAAATTGTTGTACCGCATGTAAATTTTCAAAATAAGAAATGTTATGTATTTATAATTGATGTTACCAATAACAATATGGTAGGGTAAAATTCATAGTGAACTACCATAAATAAAGTCATAACAGTGATTTTCCTTATAAGCACGTTTATTTTCAAAAAGTCTCAACTTTCAAATACCATCTTTAAAACGGCATTTCCTATGAAGTTTTCACACGTTTCAGAGGCTGTAGCTATTATGTTAGTAAATATATCAATACATAATAGGAACGTTGTATAAATGTTAATAAATATATCCTAATTATTTTGCTACGAAATATCACGACCGTTTAAGAATGCTAGTAATCAATAATGCAGCCCGTCGCAAAGTTACAGCATTTTCCAAAGTTTAAATATCTGAATTTCTCTAGATGGGCAAAAAGTAGGAACCGTTAAGCGACGCGGGAAGAAAATTCCAAATGAAATAATTTCAGTGAAATATGATGCAAATAAATATTTTAATGAGATGCTATTTTATTATTTTAACTGCTGGTTTAGGAAGAATTGCACAATGGAAAAGCATTGGAAGAGAAAAATTTATCAGCAGTTTAAAAACTCCTGGTTTTTTAACTCTTGCTCATATCCTATGATATTGAATTTTGAATCTGATAGCTGTTATTCAAATGGATAAGTACTTCTCAAAGGACACTAAACGATATTACCATTTATAAATGCTTTTGACATGTTATATGTATTTATCCGGAAGTCTATGTAATTACTTAATATTACGATTTCCTATCACTTCATTTTCCTGTTAAATACACAGTGCAGCAAGTAAATAAGGAGGCTGAGTTTTTTAATTTCCGGTAGAACACATAATTCGCAAAGCCATGTTTCGTTAATAAATCATTTATCAACTATACGGTGGCAATAGCATTGGGGAGAGGAGGAAGAGGAAATGCGCAAATGACTATATATGCTGTGCATGACGTTATTCGGTGGAAAAACGTTATCATAGCGCTGTCATGGAACAGAAACCAAATCATCATCATCATCATTGTCAACCATTATCAATCCACTGCTGGACGAAGGTCTCCCCAAGTTTCCTCCACAACGGTCTGTCTTGTGCCAGTCTCCTCCATGTCACTCCCGCATATTTACGAATTTCATCCACCCATCTCCCATGTGGTCTTTTTCTGGGTCTTTTCCTGTCCCTTGGAATCCAATCTAAAATTTCGGCTGTCCATCTATGGTCTGTCCTTCTGGCAGTATGTCCAGCCCATTGCCATTTCAGGGATTTAACTCTGATCATGATGTCTTCCACTCTCGTCATTTTTCGGATCCACGAGTTCCTCTTCTTATCTCTCCTGGTTATACCAAGCATGCACCTCTCCATGCTTCTTTGAGTTGTTTGCAGCCTTTGTATGTCTCTTTTAGTTAAGGTCCACGTCTCTGCACCATACGTAAGCACTGGAAGGATGCATTGATCAAACACTTTTCTTTTAAGACATAATGGCATATTGCTCTTGAAAATTATGCTGTTTCTTCCAAAAGCTCTCCAGGCAAGTTTTGTACGCCTATTAATTTCTTCATCAATGTGACCCTCACTTGATATCTGCTGTCCAAGATAAACATACGTATCTGTTATCTCCAGTTTTTCTCCATCAATCGATAAATCTTCATTTCTTGTAAAAGCATTGAACATCACTTTTGTCTTCTGAAAGTTCATTTTGAATCCCACTTCTTTACTCTTGTCAGCAAGTTCCTGCATCATACTCTGCAGCTCTGATGGGGTAGTTGCAAAAATGACTACGTCATCAGCAAAACGAAGGTGGGTTAGATAATCTCCATTAATCTTTATCCCTTTGTTTTCCCAGTTCAGTGATTGAAAGACATTTTCCAATGTGGCATTAAAGAGCTTCGGAGATATGGTGTCACCTTGTCTCACTCCCTTTCCAATTTTTATATGTGTTGTATTTTCAAACAGCCGAATCTTTGCACTTGCATTTTCATAGATGTTATTAATAATATTAATGTATGCATCTTCAATACCGCAGGATTTCAGAGCCGTGGTAACTGCTGATGGTTTCACCGAATCAAAGGCTTTTTCATAATCGATAAAAGCTATGCACAATGGAAGTTCATATTCCCTCGCTCTTTCAATTAGTTCTCTCAGTACGTGGATATGATCTATTGTGCTGTAGCCACTCCTGAATCCAGCTTGTTCTCTCGGTTGAGCCATGTCCAGTGTTACCTTCAAGCGGTGTGAAAGAACTTTAGTGAAGATTTTATAAACCACTGATAGGAGGCTGATAGGTCTGTAGTTCCTGAGATCCTCAATGTCACCTTTTTTATGTAGCAGGATCATTGTAGCATTGTTCCAATCCTCAGGAATCTTCCCTTCATTAAGGCATCGAGTGAAAATTTGGGCGAGTACTGTTTCAATTTCTCCACTTGCTTCTTGTATGATGTCTATAGTAATTCCATCTTCTCCTGGAGCTTTCCCCCGCTTCATGTTCTTGATTGCATGAGCAACTTCTGCTGGGAGTACTGGAAGAACTCTGGTACCTTTCATGATGTCTGGAGTACATGTATCATCCCTTTCATATAATTTGGAGTAGAAATCTTTCACTCTTGTCAAAATTTCGCCTCTATTTCTTGTTATAGAACCATCTTCTTTTCTCAGAGCCATAATCTGTTTTCTTCCCTTACTGAGATGTCCCTTTGCTATCTTAAGGCTTTGGTTGTTTTCAATTGCTTTCCTCACTAGCTCACAGTTGAATTTCCTTACGTCTTCAGTGATACTTTTTCGTGCTGTCTTGCATAGCTCTATATATTCCACTTTGGAAGTCACATCTTCTTTAGTTGTCCTCATCTCTCTTCTTTTTGCATCAACATTTTGGTTTTTCCTGATAATTTGTTCACATGCAACTTGTTCTTAGACCCAGCTAATTTTGTTGCTGTTTCCATAAGAGCTTTGGTTACTTTTCTGTTAACTTCAGAAATATCCACTTCTTCCGATGTTAGGCCTTCTAAAGCAGAGAATCTGTTCTTCAGTTCCAACTTGAAAGTATTATGGTGTTTTTTAAGGTTGGTTATGTCAATACATTTTGTTTGTCTTATGAGCTTGCCACGTTCCAGTTTAGTGTTGAGGTGCATCTTACATCTCACCAATCTATGGTCACTACCTGTGTTGAACTTGTTCAGCACACTGCAGTCTTCGACGACGAATTTTTTGTTACACATAATAAAATCAATTTCACTTGTCGTCCCAATTGGATGTCTCCATGTCCATTTCCTATGTGGCTTTTTCTTGAAAAAGGAGTTCAAGATGAAAAATCCTTCTGCCTCTGCAAACTCAACGAGAGTATTTCCACGCTGGTTTCTGTTGCCGTGACCGAATTTACCTACTGAAGTTTCATTCTGTTGCCGGTGCCTATTTTTGCATTGAAATCTCCCATAATTATCTTCAAGTGCTGCTTACCTTTATTATTTAGATGACGAATTTCCTCATAAAATTCTTCAATTTCTTCTTCAGGATGACTTGTGGTGGGTGCATAAGTTTGAATAATCTGAGCCTGGTATCTTCGCGATAGTTGGATAACGAGTCGTGCAGCTCTGTCAGAGGAACTTTCAACTTCTACCACTTTATCCTTCAGTTTCTTGTTTATTATAAATCCAACACCACTAGTCCTGCCAGTATCTGTCCCACGATAATAGAAGAGATGTCCACTTTTCAGTTCAATGAGATCTTCTCCTTTTCTCCTTACCTCACTTAGCCCGACGATGTCCCACTTGATCCTTTGTGTTCCTCTTCCAATTCAAGAAGCCTTGAATCAGAAGATAGGGAGCGTCCGTTATAGGTAGCCAAGGTCAGCATCAAATGGCAGCCTAGTCCGGTCCTCCGGGGATTCTTAGCACCCTCTGCCTTCATGTCGCACTGGCCGCTGCCTTGGCCAGGTACATTCCAGCTGCCGGAGACTGAGGGCCAAGATTTAAGTTGTAGAGTCATTTTGGAGGTGTTTGGCCATAACTCACCACGCTGGCCAAGCGGGTTGGTGAGTGTGGGATAGCATTTCCTCTGATCCCGATGGTATAGTTATACCGCTATTGGCGGTCGTCAGAGCCCCTTTAGTGGGAACAGGATGCACCACGAGAAGGCGGGGTTGACATTTGTCAAGGAGAGGCTGTGATGTTACGCATCACCTGACCTTACATCCCGAAACCAAATACCTGGTTTTATTTGAAAATCAGTGAACAGTTGAATTATTGTTGCATGTGAGGTTAATTGCCGATCTCGAGCACAAATATTCTGACGGTAGGCTCGTTTCATGTACGTGCGGGAATGTTTAAAACATGACGAAAGGCCTGGACGTCGTATTTCAGGGGCACATGTGAACTCCTTGAGAAAGTTCGCGAAAGGATAAAAAGTGATCAGCGTGTGATATTAAGTAAATATGAGCTGTGCGGTAATAAGAGGACAATTCGTCAAATTTAAGTGCAAGATCTGGGGAAAAATAGGTTTGATCGATTTGTTCCGTATGCTTTCTTAGACGACTGAAATCATGCACTAGTGAAGTACGCGAATGGCATTCTGTAGACTGCAGAAACAATGCAAAATTTTCTACAAAGTATTCTCGTACGTGAGGAGATATGGTTCGTTTTCGATATGATCCCGAAAAGAAGTATCATAATATTCAGTGGAAGTCGCCACAATCACCCCAAAGGAGAAAAAAACATTTACACATGTCCGCAACCAACACAACGCTTGTGGTTTTTTACCACAGTAAAGGAATTCCGCATCACGAGTTGATTCCCGAAGGTACAACTGTCACTGGTACTGTCTACACATCCAGTTTAGAGTCATTGTGGGAGAGGGTTGATCGTATCAGGCCTGTGTACAAAAACTGCAATGATAACTTCAAGGTAACGCACGCACACATACATCAGGCAGAGTGCAGCAATTTCTGGCAGGTAAACAAGCGTATTTACTCAAACATCACCCGTGTTCTTTAAATATTTCAATGTGTGACTATTTTCTGTTCCGTAAATTACACCTGCCTTTTAAAGAAAATAATTTTCAAGGCATTGAAGACAGAAAAAACTGTGACGTCAGCTTTTCGCTTCCTACAAATATATGAGCTTTGCAAGTCCTTCCTTTCGTTGGCTTATCGGGACTCTTCTTCTATAAACGCAGGAGGAATGTACTTCAGATAAATAACATTCCCATTACTTTTCCTGCGTTCTCATATTTTTGGAAAAATCAGTCTCATCATTTAATTGTTTCCCTGTGTATTTCTAGAACGAAAATCAGACTTTACAAATATCGACATCTTTGGAAATAGCTATTCCAAGAAAAAGAAAGGGAAGCATATGTGAAATTTACATTGTTTAACAGAATAAGGAATCAGGTTATGGAAAATGAAATGGCATTCTGTATAAAATTACCTAACATAGGTTATAAATATCAAAGTCTGATTAAATGAGAGTATTAGATTTTAATACCAAATGTTTGGCTTTCAATGGAGAAGCTAGCGCTCAGTATAATTTAACTCACCAGAATTATGTGTTTGTGGAGAGCGAATTTCAGTTGATGCAAATCGCAGGCAAAAGTGCCTTGTCTTAAAAGATAAAGCTCGCAAGAATACGTTGAAACAATTCGATCAAAGTATGTCTTCGAAATGCGTGTAACCGTCTCCTCCAAATGCAAAGGAGGCCCACAGTTTAATCTCGGATTTCACTAAAAATACGAACGCATGAAACGTTCTCAAGCACCTGAAATCTTCCATTTACTAACTACTAGCGCACAACACATTCACTGGGCATTTTTGCTGAAGAAACTCCTGGAAAAAACAGAATCCCACAGCACCTGTCATAACAGCTGCAAAGTATGTTAAATCTTCAAACACAGAACAAGTAGAAAATATCCGGAAAGGAGCGCCGGAAAGTACAGAATTAGACAGCACCTGTAAGGATAACAGCTGCAAAGTATGTGAAAACCCGAAACACAGAACATATACAAAACATGCCTCTTTCCACTCACGGAAAAAACAATTCCACTCCAGGGTTACAGAGAGTACAAGATCTATGCACTCAAAAATCCACATTGGGGTTTGGAAATGAATGCATCCTAAGGTTTATATATGGAAATAAATTAGATTTCAAGCTGTGAAATAACAGTATTTACAGTAATCAATATTAAGGTTTACAAATAAAAGTAACAATAATCAACATTGAGGTTTAGAATTAAATTTAAAATGAAGTTTAGCATTAAATCAGCTCCCAGGAAAGGGAATATTAACCTAACAAAATTAAAATTAACATTATAACGCATATAATATTATTACTGAAGTTTGCAAATTACATTTAAAACTCAGATGGAGAAGTGAACTCAACTCTGAGAAAACGTAAATGCAGAATTGAGATAATCAGCAATATGTTTGAAACAGCAAATATTATTAAAATCAAAACTATATTATTATTCATTAAGACTAATTTAAAAATAAAGACCAAGAAAATTAAATTCAGGCTAATGACAGAAGTGGTGAACCAATAATTAGGTCCCACTGTTACAGAAAATATACCATACCCTCCGCTGTATCTCAAATGCAGAAAGTGAAATCATCCCTAATTAGATATCTTGAGTTCTAAGGATTTCTTTAATTATACCATAGTTATATATTTTTTACTTATAAAGTACTGCTAGCTATTGAAATTGCAAAGTCAAAACTTTTAAAATTCTGTAATTGTAATCTGAACTGTGATATAAACAATACCACGTTTCCGAAATTATCCTGATTGCTGCAAATCAGGGTATTTTAATAATTTATATGCAATTTATTTATAACATTCCTGTCTTTGTTTAATATGTTTTATGTCAGTCTGTCAAAGGGTAGCGTAATATAAAGATTGTTTATGCTAGACAACCGAAAGTAACACCCTCACGTTCATTTTTAGAGTCTAAGCGAAATTCGCCCATTTCCGTGAGGCCAGAGGTACTATGATTCACTAATCCTCGCGTAGAATAGCTTAGTTATTATTATTCACTGTGCACAGCGTACGTATCAGAGGAATATGTACGCTCTGTAAAGATATCAATGTGCTTGCTGCCCACTTTTTGATGAAACACATTTATACCATTTTTTTCGTTTTTCTTTCCTTTAATCCACTCGTGTGGAAATTCGTTGTAAATTTCATAATCCAACAGTACCAGAAGTTTCCTTTGCTGTAAACATAAGCTGATCAAAACATTCTGTCTTGTACAAGATAGTCAGAGACAATGTTGTCCAATGTTTGAACATTTAAAAATTAGATGGTCTGATTACTGCATGTCTTATCCGTTTTATTATTCAGCATAGCGTTTGTTCTGCAGTAGCAACTTCAGAAGTAAGAAACTTTTCAGGTTATGTTCTAATTTCCAAAAGGGTCTAATTAAACGGGTAATTTTAGCGGGACTGATGTTTTATAGAACAAAAATCAGTACTGTGTTAAAGCGATCATTTTAAATAGTGTCGATTTCATGGGAGAAAAGCAGAACATCTATAGCCCATAGGCATGAATGTAACGCCAAAGAGTTTGCGTAAATATCGTGACCGTCGTAGTGTGAGGCCTACTAAAGTGGGTGACAGCGATTCCGGGTTGCATCACATGCTTTCTAATTTCATCCAGATCCAGGGGCGGCACATTTTGAACTGAAGTGTACATAGGAAATTAAAGAAATAGGCTATTTTGAGCCATCTATTAATTGGTAAGGAACTTATCCAAAAGCAACCACAAAATTATGCTTATAAGAGTACACAGAACGTCATGAATGGCATGTAAAACAATAGAAGAAAGAAATGTTAATAGCGACTAGTACTAAACATAGCTTTAAGCTGATAGTGGGAAAATAGTGGGGCGAGAACCTCACAAAGTTATGTATTTGGTGGGCCTTATGAGCATAATCTAAGTGTCCGGCCGTTTAATCATGATATGGGGGACGATCTGCTTCTATGGTCGGGATTCTTTGATAATATTTAATGTTAAGGCGACATCCAGAGAGTATCTGAATGCCGCATCAGAAGAAGTTCGCCTGGTAATAGTGCACTCCTTTCCTGCATATGCATTTGCAGGAACATTTGATAAAAACCTACTGTGGTTTTCGTTCTGGTCGTTCGTCCTATACAGTTTATCAAATATCTATTAATATATCGTTGCATTTTTAAAAGTTTTGCCAATTGTAAGTGTGTTTATGTTGAACTTTCTAGTGAAAACTTCATTCAGTTTCTTATTCATATAATATATTATTTATATGTTTCCATTTCTAAATCGATACCTCATGGGAAAAACGAAGTTCTTCAGCAATTTGTCCTTGGAATTTGTAAACATTATCACCGCTCTCAATTAAATAACGATTGATTAATTAACTGTTGAAGTAGGTTATACCTGGAAAGGGGAACTAGCACAAAATCCGTGCACAAACATTGTTCAAATTGATGCTAAATCTAAGAACCATTTGAATTTATGAAACCACGTGTATATGTTACCTATGAAACCGTGCTGAAAATAATCAAACTACGTAGTACGTAATTTCACTTTCAATATTTGTTCATGGTGTAGTTAAAAATGAAAATATATATGCTAGCAATGGGGCAATAGCTGTTGTTAGCTATCTCAAAAGTTCCACGTTCACGACTTTAAGTTAGGAAAGTTCGCCTTTCCTAAGTAAGATCGTTGTATCAACACTCCGGAAATAGAAAGGAACTGGCGTACGTAAAACGTGTCTGAGGATAATCGGGACAAGTAAAATTGCATAACGAGAACATTCTTGCGTCGTCTACATCTTTATCGTAACGGCGTTGTAAATTTATTCTGAAGTAAGTAATTATTTGTTAAGTAAAGTAAAATCTTTGGGCTAGATGATATAGTCAAGAACCAAAACTGTCGGATGCACTATTAAAAAATTGAAAACTTGCAATTAAAATTAACATTTAGTTACAAATAAAAGTACAGATAAAATCACCCATATTGGCAAGCACTTTCAAAGCTACCTTAGCTTCATTAAGTTTGCTACTCCAAGTTTGGCTACCCCTATGACGATATATTTCGCCTGGACAGAAGCCTGAATCGCCTCCACTTCACGACTATAACAACAGGAGTCACCCACTACACGATATATGGGTACGATTGATTACAATCCATCCATTGTCAACATTCTTAAGAAAAACTGTGCTAAGTTTTGAATCTCTTTAGAATACGTACTTATAATATATTTTTCTGTTGCGCAAGGACCGAGACAAGGTTCACCCATTTCACATACATGGTTTTTATTACATACTGACTTAGCCCGCACAGTTGCGCATGGTGAACATTTCCCAGCCCCGCACGGGGATAACCTGTTTTCCGGTTATTTGGGGAGCTGCGCCCCCACGGCCCGAGCTGACCTTGTGACGGATCAATTTATCATTTCGTCTTGTACGATTACATCACCGAAGGGACAGCTGTTCATCCAGCTGCTGGGGATAGCGTCCCCACGGCCCAAGCCGACATGTATTATATGAGATGATTTTTACGGAACATCATTTTAACTTTTGTAGCCCTTCCCTGCCTACGTCCATCAAGGCTGGATATCTTCACCTAGAACTACGCCCGTACATCGCTAACCCTTTGAGATGTTTTAGGTGTCAGTCTTACGGCCATTCTCAGCAGTTGTGCAGGAGCAATCCTAGGTGTGGACGCTGTGGTGCCCCAGAGCATCTTTTATCAGAATGTGTGGCCGGGGCCGAGTTTTGTGTGAACTGTAAGAGTTCACAGGCACCATCAGCCAAAGATTGTCCCAAGTGGAGGTGGAGAAAGAAATTCAAAGTCTAAAGACGGTGGAGAATATTTCCTATCCTGAGGCCAGAAGGAGAGTAGTTCCTGCTTCTTCTGATCGGCGCTCATATGCATCAGTGGTGGTTGTCAAATCTACAATCGGCATTCAAACCGACATTCAGATCCCTACTAAATGTCCTATAAGCTGGACGATATCATCCCAGCCGGAATGGAGGCACTCCAGTCTCGAGCTAGGGGTCTGAAAGCGCCACCCACCACTTCGCCAAAGCAGACTCATCCAGCCACCAACAAGGGAACTCAGGCCACTTCTAACAAAAACACCAAAGCCCAGGATAAGAAAAGTATTTCTTCTCCTCCAAAATCTGAGCAAACGACTCAACGTCGTGCGCCTCCCGTTCTGACACTTGTGACTAAGCATGCTCCCATCTTGGCCCCTGGCCGCACGCCTCCAGATCTGGGGGAACCCCCCTCAGAGGTGATGGAGCCTGACTTAGTTTGATCATTTTCATTTTCATTTCACTTTTAACCATGGCTTCAATCATTCAGTGGAACTGTCGAGTTTTTCGTACGAGTTTTGATGAAGTCAAACATCTGCTTTCGTTGTACTCTCCGGTGTGTTTTTGTTTACAGGAAACAAAACTTAAATCATCAGACTTGCTTTCAGTTCGAGGCTATAGTGCGTATCGGACAGATAATGCATCGGAAGACATCGCCTATTGGGGAGTCGCTATTCATGTCCCTCACAGTGTTCCGGTGTCTTCCGTTGAGATATCCACAACTTTGCAGGCCGTGGCGGTGCGTATATATGTCCCTGGGCCTCTTACTCTCTGCAGTGTCTATCTTCCACCGGACGAGAACGTAAGCGTATCTGTACTGGAGAGATTGGTTGATCAGCTGTCTTCACCCTTTTTTTACTGGGTTACTTCAATGCTCATCATCATTTGTGGGGTAGTGTCAGCACCAGCACGAGAGGTCGTCGCATAGAGTCTCTTCTGTCCTCGGCCTCTTTGTGCCTTTTTAACACCGGTGCTGACACGTACTTCCATGAGCCGACAAGATCCTTCAGTGCGATAGATTTGACCTTAGGATCACCATCGATTATTGCTGATCGGTCGTTGACGGTGTGTAACGACCTCCACGGGAGCGACCATTTTCCAATTGTCCTCTCCCATCATGCGAACATGCCATCTTCTGCCTCTGGCCCTCCTCGGTGGAGGATGGAGCGTGCGAGATGGGAGGTCTTCACATCGTCCACAGTGATCTCTTCTGCAATGGTGACCCAAGAGTCAATCGACGCAGCTGTTCTTGAAGTCACAAATTGCATTCTTCAGGCAGCTGATCTTTCTATACCAAAAACATCTACGAGACTATCCAAAAGTCCGAAGCCTTGGTGGACCCTTGAATGCGCAGCGGCTAGGAGAGCTCAACATAAGGCTTGGTCTACGTTTCGGCGTTATCCGACAAATGCTAATCTCGTGACATTCAAACGAGCAAAATCCTATGCTCGGTTGGTGCGTCGACGTAGGAAGAGGGAGTCTTGGATCCAGTATGTTTCATCTCTCACTTCACGTGCCAGTTCGAAAAGTGTGTGAGGAAAGATTCGTAAGATCCGGTGCAACTACAGCTCTCACCAGATCTCCATTCTCGAGAGTAACGGCTGCACATATGCTGAAGTTGGGGAGATTGCTGATTGTTTGGGGGAGGCATTTGCCTCCGTGTCGAGTGACCTGGCGTATCCTACTTCTTTTCAAAGAATAAAATCCACTGTGGAACGCCAGAGAATCTCCTTTGCGCCTTTTCTCGACACTGGATATAACTCCCCCTTCAGCATGGTTGAACTCATGGTGGCTCTGTATCGGTTCGGCGCTACATCTGTCGGTCCCGATGGAATCCACTATGACATGCTCCGTCATCTCTCGCAGTCGTCTCTCGAGAATCTCTTAATCTTGTATAATCGTATTTGGTCGGATCACAGTTTCCCGGAATCATGGCGAAAAGCTTTTGTTCTTCCTTTTCCCAAACCTGGCAAGGATCCCAATTCTCCCTCTAGTTATCGTCCAATTGCTCTCACTAGCTGTATGTGTAAAGTTCTTAAGAGCATGGTTAATTCCCGGTTAATTAATTTTTTAGAATATCATCAAGTACTTTCACCATCACAAAGCGGCTTTCGCCGTCATCGTTCACCTCACGATCATCTCCTGCACCTTGAGACATCTGTGCGCGAGGCGTTCGTGCGTAGGCAGCACTTGGTGTATGTTTTCTTTGATATTGAAAAAGCCTATGATCGAGCGTGGTGGCACGGTATTATCCGTGAACTCCACTCATGCGGATTGTGAGGAAATGTTCCGACTTTCATCGTTAATTTTCTTCGTAATCGGGTGTTCCAGGTGCGCCTGGGTACGACGCTTTCGGCACCGTTTCATCAAGAACAAGGTGTTCCTCTAGGTTTCATTTTATCTGTCACTTTGTTTATCCTTCGCATTAATTGTCTCTTCACAAATCTTCCACTTGCGGTTTCGGCTACTGTTTATGTTGATGATTTACACATTTTCTGCTCGTCATCAAGCATGAATTTTATTGAAAGGCAGTTGCAGTCTGCGATTAACCAGATCTTTAAAGCGGCGAATAGCAATGGGTTCGTTCTTTCTCCCGACAAGACAGCGTGTGTTCATTTCTGCCGGAGGCGCGGCCTCCATCCTGAACCAGAGCTGTTTTTAAACCGTGTAGCCATACCAGTTTTGCCGGAGACCAAGTTCCTGAGACTGACCGTCGACCGTGCGCCTACGTTCCGTGCGCACGTTCGGCGGCTCAAGATTTCTTGTCTGCGGGCTCTATCTATTATTAAGATCCTTTCGAGAGTCTCGTGGGGCGCAGACAGGATGACTTTAATTCTCATTTACCATTCCTTAATACGGTCGAAACTGGATTATGGTTGTATCGTATATGGCTCTGCTCGTCGTTCCGTTCTACGGCCTTTGGACACCATTTACCATCAAGCACTGCGTCTTTGTTCGGAAGCATTTCGAACATCTCCAATTCCCAGCCTTTACGCTGACGCGAACAAACCATCGCTTGCATTACGCCGTCTGCAGTTGTCTATTCAATTCTAGCTGAAATTTAGATCTCTTCCAGACCATCCTTTATACGATGCAGTTTTTCATCCCCAGCATGCTCGTTTATTCGAGAACCGGCCCTCGTGCATTTCAGCCTTTGGTCTTCGTATGGCGGCCGTAGCCCGTGATGTAGGGCTCGACTTATCACTTGTTGGAGAGACCAGGGGCTTTGGGGATCCTCCATGGCACCCACTTGGTGTCATGGTTGATACCACCTTTACATCTTTCGATAAATCCTCAACCCCTGCGTCAATGTACCAGCAGCTCTTAGCTGAGCACCGTGACCTCAATTATGACTACACTCTTATTTTTACTGATGGCTCCAAGATACATGGAGTCGTTGGATCCGCGGCTGTCTGTGTAGATGACGTTTCAGTAGCGCGGATCCCAGCTGATGCCACGGTGTTTTCGGCGGAGATGCATGCTGTGTATCTCGCCCTTCTCCATGTTCAGTCGAGTTCTCATCATTGTGCTATATGATCTATACGGATTCTTTGAGTGTCTTGCAGTTCTTAGCATCTGCGGATTGCCGTGACCATAATTTTCTCTTTGATGTGAGACGGTTGCTTCGTCGTTTGCTCGAAGCCGGTTTTCAGGTTCAGTTTTGCTGGATTCCTGGACATGTTGGAATCTCGGGTAACAAGTGTGCTGATGCGGCTGCTAGATCTGCTTCCTCTTTGGTCGTCACACCCTTGCCACTGTTTCACCGGGATTTCCGCTTTCTTGTTCGCTACCATATCAAGCGAACGTGGCAAGGTCAGTGGGACCAAGAGGTGGAAAATAAACTGCATCGTATTAAACCTAATCTTGAAATTTGGAAATTCTCATATCGTCGGAACCGTAAGGAGGAAGTGGTGCTTGCGCGTCTCCGCATTGGGCATTGTCGTTTCACTCACCGCTTTTTGCTGTGTGGCGACACTGCGCCGGTGTGTGAGACGTGCAATGGCCGACTCACGGTCACTCATCATCTGTGTAGCTGTGTTCGTTTTCGTGATGTACGTTTTCATTTCTTTCATTCTCATTTGTTGACCGAGGACGCCGCTACACTGCAGCGGCTCCTCAATGACCACTGTGATACTGTTGTCGGGTTTTCATTTTTTAAAGAAATTGGCTATTTTAAACGTATCTAGATTTTAGGCTTATCATCAACCTCATTTCTCAGTTTTACTGAATCAGCTAGATTTTAATCATTGTATCATATTTTTAATACGGTTTGTTTCATTATCTTTTTTAGCCCTTTCATCGTTATCATTCTTCAGTTTTATTTGATCAGCAATATTTTAAGCTTCATAGCACGTTTTTAATGCTGTTTATTTGTCTGTTTTATGTCTGGCGCTCTTTGGCCAAACATGGCCCTTGCGCCTTCAACCAACCAACCAACCAACCAACATTTCCCAGACTGGAGTCCTACCACACTTCTAGCTTCTGCAGCTGATAAACATTCTCTGTTACTTGCGAAAAGTTTTTGTATAACACGCTTTTCCTCCAGCTGTTGTAATTATGACTAGCCAGTGACCATATCGCCCCCTTGGATCCTGCTGTTGAATCAGCTGATTGTAACACTTGGTAATTCTTTAGTTACGTAAGTTCTTTTACCTATAATTATTTGTAGTACGCCATTTTTAGTTTGGCAGCATTTGTCATTTGTATAATATTCATGATTGTATAAAACTGCCTGTACCCGTCCTTTCGCACATTTGGCCCGATGATGAAGCTAAGGTATATTTGAAAGTGTTTGCCATTATAGGTGATTTTATCTGTACCTTTACTTGTAAATAAATGTCAGTTTTTATTGCAAGTTCTTCAACTTTTTATTCGTGCATCCGTCAGCTCTGGATTCTTGACGAATTATTTAATGACATACAATATTAGTTGCTTGAAGTAAATACCAAACATATTTGTTATATACAATGTTTTTTAAGAATACTGATTTTCAGATTGTCGCTCCACTTACCAAAAAATTTTGGAACGATGTATTATTTAAAAAATTAATTAGAGCATTCTGGAATTGGATTCCTTTGTGATTCATGAGCAATGGATGTTCATTTCCGTTTCTTTACTATTTCTGTTCAATTACATATCTGAAAATGAGTTATGTAAAATACATTTTTTCATATAGTACAAACATTCACAACATTTCTGACAAATAACGAAACGAGGATCGTAGTAAGTCAAACTTTCATTTCCACAGCAAGGAACACTAATATATTCGTTTTCATACGAAACCCGGAAAAATTTTTAGAATATCATTTAAAAATTTCCGCAAACTTTTGAATCAGTATGTTAGCTGATTTATAAAACAATATGTCCACGTAGTAGCAAATTTTCGGCATCGATAAATATGATGTGGTGAAATATCGTAAAAGAAAACACTGGTTTCAGGCACAGTTGTGACACTGCGTCATCAGCTGTACATTTCTAAATAATAGTTTGACAATTGCTAAAAACATTGACGCGAAAAATAGTATGAAATATGATTCTACCTTTTCCTTTTTGAATCTTCGCAAAGAAATTGTAAAGCAGCATTTTAAAATGAGAACCACTTACTAAACTTTCAAATTTTGGTAATTGCTTCTGAAGTCACTCTTCCTTGTCGACAAAATACCACTTATACAGAATTATTATGTTTATGTGAATTCGTACCAAGTTCTGTTCTCCGATTTTTTTTTATTAAAACGCTGAAAGGGCTGTAAGTTTGTCTAGTGTAATTTCTATTGATCATGCCTCTTGTTGATAAACGGAAGCTCGAATAATTCAAATATCTGTGTTGCTACAACAACTGTGAATCAATGAGATTTTATATTTAGTTATTAGGGTGTATTACTATGTTTGGACCTACCTGAAGATCGCTGTATTAGGAAATGGTAGCAGCATGACGATTAGTACCAAATGACAAGCTAAAATAGAAAATTACTTTCGCTGTAAAATTACAGGTATCAGTCTATGAAAATTTAGAAGCTACTTCTTCTCCGGAATTTTTTATTACATGAAGGGTAACCTTGCATTGTACTCTTGAAACTTGCACCTTTTCATAGCTCTAACCCTTAAAAACAGAAAATGTCTTTGGCTACAGGAAGCAACATTTTTTTTAGCAGATGAGAGTTAGCACCATTTATTGGCTCATGAAGAAAGTAGAAATGAAAAGAGTGGGCTGACAGCTGTAGCTTGGCGAAACAATATTATCTCTCCTTCTGCTACGGGTACAGAATGTTTGCTTTTATGTTTTATTGCATGCTCAACGAAGTTCTGCATGTACCTGATTTCTCTCTGTGTTATAAGTTTTATTGTAATTCTGGAAGCCTTGCACGTGGGAATAATTGGCAGAATTAAATAAGGAACGGCTCGAGATAGTGCATTTGCGTTTAGAATATCCCAAATTAAAATTCAGTCCTGAATTTGAACGAAATACTGTTCAGGATAATTTGGCGAAATCTATATTGAGCGGATGAACATAAATTTCGCATGTGGCTGAAACCAAAAATAAATCTTCTTTTTCAGAATTTAATAATATTGTTTGCAAATGATCGAGTAAAGTTTTGAAAATCGAGTTGAGTCCTGGTCAGTAGTATGAGATTTTTGCAAATAATAAATAATAAATTATGGGCACATTTTAAAGAACAAATTTTCCGTTTCCTGAATTTATTATTTATTTTCAGTATGCTATCCATAATGTCTCCCTACAAAATGATGACACTTTATATAATTTTCTTGAGGTATCTAACTAGAAGAGTTCGCAGAAACCAAAAATATGTTAACAATATCAAAAATGTAGTTAAATATAAGAATAATTCTCCCTTTTTTAAAAGAAATTGCGCATAATTCTCTTTTACGCAGAGGAGTGACTAAACTTTTAAACCGTGTTGGTTTTGAAGTTTTCTTATGACTGTGAGTGTTGGAATGCAGGAGTTTATTGCCGAAAAAAAGGTTTCTCTTTCGCATCTTTAATATGCATGTTCTTATCTCGCCACAAATTCGTTTTTTTAAAAACAATTGCGTTTAATACACCTACGATATATACACTGCCGGACAATTGCTAAGGACGGATGACAATAGCAACGATAGCAAAAATAAAATGGAAGGCAGGAAAACGTGGAAATTAGCATAAGTGCGGGACACAGTAAGACGTGTTGTGCGTATGCAAATTTTGGATTGCCGAACTTGTTCGTGACGTCATAGTGCTGATAAGACATATAAAGGATTTGACGCGTATTGACCGTTGTTGTTCAAACGCAAAGTTGAAAGCGAAAGAATCAATTCACGAACTTGCAATTTTCAGTATGTCTTCCCGACATCACCTAGATGATTTTACGCGTAGCCGTATTATTGGCAAGATTGAAGAAGGGCGAAAAATAACTGATGTTGTCAGGGAGTTCGACGTCAGCCACAGTGTTGTTTCAAGACTTTGGAAATCATTTCAAACAAATGGAGAATGTAGCAAACGTCACGAAGGAGGTCGTGTTCGCAGTACGACACCTGCACAAGATCGGTACATAGTGCTACCTACAAAAAGACACCGGCGCAGCACAGCTAGTGAGGTAGCAAATCAGTTTATGGCTGCTACTGGCAAGCGGATCTCCCGAAAAACTGTCGCCAGACGTTTGCATGAAGGAGGACTATACGCCCGCCGTCCTGTTGTGTGCATCCCATTGTCCAGACGTCACCGTACCGCCCGTTTGCAATGGGGCCATCAACATCGCAATTGGACTGATAACGACTGGTCTGCTGTCCTCTTCTCAGATGAGAGTAGATACAGTCTATCGTCTGATTGTCGACGACAACTGATCTGGCGTGATAGTGGTACTGCATATTGCCCAGCAAACATACAGGAAAGGGACCGATATCCGACATGTAGTGTCATGGTATTAGCTGGCATCATGATCAATGGCCGTACGTCCCTCTATGTACTTCCAACTGGGACTATGACTGGCCAACGATACATTAATGATGTTCTGCTACCTCATGTTCGCATGTTCCGTGGTGCTGTCTGTGATAGATTCATTTTCATGGACGACAACGCAACATGTCATCGAACAGTCGCTTTGCAGGAGTATCTTGAGAGCGAGGATATTCAACGCCTCGTATGGCCAGCACGTTCCCCAGATCTGAATCCCATTGAAAATGTGTGGGTTGCTTTGGGGAAGAATCTTTCTGTTCGCCAATGCCCTGCAATAAACAAGGACACCCTCATCCGTGCACTGATAGAAGAATGGGATAAATTACCCCAACAGCTGCTTGATAATGTCCTGCAAAGCGTGACACGACGTGTGGAATCTTGCATTGCCCTCCATGGTGGCCATATCCCGTGTTGACATCTTACGTTGGAACGCCTGCGGACGGTAATTGCGTTTTTTTCACGTTTACGTATTCTGTACAAAATGGCCTGTTTGTCCCTTGAACACGTTTCAAAGCCTTCTGGATTTCAGAGCACAATAAATTGTCTTTCTTGTAATGTCCTGGCATTCTGACATTATTTTATTTCACTTGGCATCCAACCACACTTACTTTTTTATGCGCTATATAGCCGTTTATGATCCGTCCTTAGCAATTGTCCAGCAGTTTATGTAGAAATTTTGTTCTAGCTGAAAACACGTTCAACCGAAAATATAAAAGTTTCTCTTTGAAAGCCACCACGATTTAACATAGAAGTGATGCATTTTAAACTGTTACGGTGCGATTTTAGATTAATTAAAAGATTAGTGAAGCTACGTCTCTCCCAGAAGAGGCTGAGAGAGATATTTTATATTGTACATTTTCATAGCGTACACCCTACAAATCTGCAAGTTTCTCATAGAGTTTTAAAAGTTCACAGGAAGAAGGAATTCTCCAACAAGTCGTGCGCCCTTCTTTTTTTTATTATTCCTTTTGCTGTACTTCTCGAAAGATTTTTCACTGGAAGCCAAGGAAGAGAACACCTTCAGCTTACCTAAAGAGGATATTAAAGCCACCTAGCAGAATTAAAAAAACGCTTTTCTCTTTCTTCTGGAGCAAAGTTAAACGACAATCTTCTTCTATCTACGTTATCTGGCCATTTCCCTGTACTTTTTATAGATAAGGGACACTTTGGTAAAATAGTAAAATTCCTAAGACAATTTTTCTTTTCTTGTGTTGGAAAGAGAGCAGATCTTCAACCGGCATTAATGTTTAATGAATTTGGAGTCGTGATTTATCTGCTCCCCCGGGCAATCACGGGATAGGATGCTTAAACTGCAGATTTGCTAAACATGAAAGCCGGTTGCTTCGACTAGCGAATCTTCTGATGGTTATATTCAAATTAATCGGAAACTTGAGACTTGATCGTTCTGGGTGGTGTAATGGTTAGCATACCCGGGAGCTATATGGGAGACGCGGTTTCGAGTCCCGCTCCAGGACGATAAAAAAGAAATCAAGTGTTCGAGTATTATTTGACTTCCCATCTTTATCAAATTTACACTAAAAATCTGACTGCCATCTTAAAAAATTGTTGTAATTATATTCTCACGTCGTGCATTGATCTCCGATTGTTATGAACATTACAGAAGATGAAACAAAATTGTTTCTCTTCTAGTGGACTACATTTTATGTTGAAATATTAATGGCTTTATAACTAGCAATCATAATATCTGACTTTTGAAGATTATTAATATTTGCGGCTGCTCTATAAAATAAAATAAAAAACTCTGTTAGTAATGTTTTAATAAAGGTATAAAGTGATGTGTTACAAAATGGGACGTTTAACCTTCTATGTTCGCTGCATATAGTTACAATAGAATTGCAAAACTGAAGTATGGACGGTTGAATTCAAGCACAAAATTGGCGTCCAAAGCAAATAAGGCAAAGCACTTTAGCTTTTGTTTTTTTCTATTTGTGAAGAAAAGCAATATTAAACCGGGTAATTAAAAATTCAGCTCCCGACCCAGTCATAAATCTATAAGCATATATTTACAAATATGCAAATATGAAAGAATAATTTGGAAGGTCAACCAACAAAAAAATGGAAAGCAACTTCATAAACAGAAAAAACCGGACCTGGTAAGAAAATTTGGAATATCGGTATCAGTATATCGCTAATTCGTTTTGACAAGTTTACAAAAGAGATTAATTTAAAAGAGGGTTTATTGGATTTAGTGTGATATGCCTATGTAAATTTAGAGAGTCTTACCTTTTTTTCTATCATTTGCAGATAATGCAGCATGACGTTGTTTTGGTGCAGTTATAATTTGACAGTTGCTAGTGTTTAAAATAAGTCTCGGATAATATGACACAAAATGTATTTTTGTGTAAACGTACTACCTACCGAATTTTTTTTATTTCAAAAGACTGCTGTTTTGTTTCTTTTTTGTTATAAAAATGTAATGGAAACCTAAATGCTTGTTAGCATTTAGGCTTCCATGGCTACGTTTAGTTTATTCAATACACTAGGGAAAGAATTTTTGAAAAATATTAACAATCAAAAAGCTCATATAACACTTTTATTAAAAAAGAAAGAGCACATATAATGATTTATTATGCTACCAAATGTTTAGCACCTGCGCAAATTCATCTGAAGAAGTTCTTTCGTTTTTCTACAGTGCGACAGTAATACATTTCGGAATTTCGGAGTGAATATGGCGTATGTAGCTGATAACCTTTTCGGTATCACGGTTGTTCCACATCTTATTGATACGACATTTAGAGAAACAGAAGATGATTAATCAATTCAGGATTTGAGCAATGCTACTTCATATCTCATAAATTCATACACTACAAGTGCAAGTCATCAGCATTCGACATATTTGCACCTCCGTTGTGCAATGATGTTCTTATAGATTTTCGGAATGATAACATAACGAGAAAGCATGCTAATTTATATTAGGGTAAAGTGTCGAAATAACATATCAGCAGTTGTAATCCATTTTATCTTACTGCACATATGGGAGCATAAAATTCTATTCGCGCTACGTGAAAAATTTAGTTTACTCATTCAAAAGTCAGTATAACAAGGTGAAAGCATGTTAAATTTGTTTCCGGTTAAAATATGATAAGAGCTCCTTTTATAACTTGTTTTAGGGTTTCACCGAAGTAGTTTTGGGTCCGGTTCATGTGTTCCTTATTCCACTTTTTTCACGGAATCACAGAAGTTGATGTGGTTTCATCTACAGATTTATTTTTGTTAGCGAACTTTAAATTTCGAAATAAAAAGCATGGAACTCTGTGATAGAGCTAAAGAATATATAACGCTTAAAGAACACCAACTCTCATATAGATAGCGTAAAACAGGCGGCAACAGCGCTACCACATCTTAAGAAATAATATGCTCTGTGGGAAAATTTAACATTAAGGAGAAAAACATGTTAGGGGGGGGACTACGGCAGTGAAGCTTTTCTTTGATCCACGTTGGTTTCCTTCGATCTGATGACTATTTGCTTACGGCAGTTTTTTGTTGTTTTTGTTGCTGTTTTCTGATATCCCGCCCATCCCTTATTTTGGTGAGAAAAATATGGAATAACATTAGTATTACTATTTAAACTAAATTTCAGCAAATTTTACAATTAGGCCTAAGGATCCGTACAAAATGCCGACATTCCCTAGTATTTGGCATTACTGAAAATATTTCTGAAAAACGGAACAAACAAAAGTCTTAACTAACCCGGTTGGCGTAACAAAACTAACATAACCAATTTGCGAAGTGATTATGCAACCAAGAAGGTTACAATCACGTGCCATGAGTATGAGTAGCTCGGATGACGGTTGACTGTTCGTTACCCAAAGAACTGAAGTCAACAGAAATACGCATGCGCAGTCCGCTTTGGCATCAGCCGATCAGCCTGTATGTTTTCATCTGTGCACTAATTGTTTTCCCTGAAGATATGGCTTTGCTAGGTACGTCTCGCTGAGCCTTAACTTCTTCTAGTAGATATTCTTTGATAGAGCCCTATTAAAAGGCGACGAAAAAAGCATACATGCCACAATTCTCAGCAGAAAATATTTCAATAGTACATATAATATATTTTGCAAAGAATAAACCAAAAACTTTTCATATGATAGTATTTTAATTAGATATCACGAAAATACATCATTATTCAAGACGATTTTCTTAGGACGTATAGTTTAAGTGACTGTTATATAGAATGGCACATGATTATTTGGCGTTCGGTAGAAACTGCGGAGAGCGGGAAACCATAGATGCATGCCGATAAGGAAAACGAATCTTCCAAAAAGTTAAGAAATATTAATTATTATAAAAAAAATTGATCAAGGGAACCTTCATTGAAATTTCACTTTGATCTGAAAACTGTTAAGAGGTCATTGCCTTTCCTTACTTTAAAGGCCGTTGGATGGTAAAGTGATAGTAATACTTAGATATTTAGCTTCCATTGAATTTTTTTAAGCTTTTCTGTTACGAATAAGTTGACAATGTAATTCAGAAAATAATATTTTTTACTTAATACTATGCGGTACACTGAAAGAATGGGAATTGTAAAAAGAAAATAAAAGTCTAGGAAAACTGTGATTGATTCGTAGGAAAATGTTTAACCTATCTGCGCTACTTAAGGAAAAAAATTACATTTCCCTTAATTTTGGAAAACCTTATTATGCTTTTTATCTTTTTCTTGTCCTTCCCCCTTTTTTTTTCGATTGGAGGTTTAACGACCACCATGAGCGACTTAATGGGCAATAAGCAGTCGTCCGTCATTAATTAAGGATCACTGATTCCAGGGAAGGGAGAGGGCTAAGGCCGTAAGACGAGCACAACATCCATGCCTCACCGGGATTCGAACCCGGACCCCTTTCGGAGGAATGATAAGAAGACATTGGTTAGACCACTGCGCCACCGGGGTGACCTGCCTAACATTATGTCTCGTTTAATGATGCATAAATGAAAAAAGGTATGATTGAATCGATTGAAATACACTTTCTAAACTCTGGATTCGTTTAAACAACACATTTTTGATTTACGGACAGTGAGATCCTGGAAGCCAGTGGTTGACAGGACAAGAACATCATTCAAGCCTTAACAAGATTCGAATCCTGTTCCGTGGTAGAATCAGTGGTCGTGCTTGAATCAGTGGTCGACATCAGCAGAGATAATAAAAAAAGTAATTATTATTATGGAATCTAGTAGGGAACATATTTGAAAAGTTCCTTTTTTATTCGGTGAATGAAAAAAAAGCCAAATCTGGAATAAATTTTAAAAACATATAAAGTATTGGTTTCATTTCTTTTTACCTGTACGATTTACCGCAGTTTTGCGGGAAATTCCTGCAACACTGCCATACTCTGCGTAGATAAGTTTCTAACACACTAACCTCTTTGCATGGAACGACCTACGTAAACTGATACAGACACTCGTTCCTGAAAAGAAAAAAAAATGGTTTTAATACAAAAGAAAACGCAACGTATTTCAAAAAATCCTTTCACGTTCTGATAAAAGGTGAGTTTTGAAATTTTAATGAACCGCTTCGTTGGCGCAGTGGTCTAAACGCTGGCTTATGACCATTCGTCCGAGAAAGGGTGCAGATTTCAATCCCTGTGAGGCATGGGTGTTGTCTATTTCTTCCTGCCCTGCATCTCTCCCTTCCCTGGAACCAGTGGTCCAAATTTAGGGACGGGCTACTGCTTATATCCCATTGAGTTGCTCACAGTGGTCGTTAAACTTTCAATCAAAAAAAAAAAAAAAAAGCATTTCTTCCCTTTACTTATTGATTTTAGTTTTTTTAGAAAAGGTCGCCTGATCTTGCAATATTAGCCAAATTCTTTCTTACTGTTCTCTACAGTCTCTTTTTTCCATTTTTTATGTACTAGTTTATTTTCAATACCAACATTTCAAGGAAGTTAAAGCTTATTGATTTTAATAAAGTCAATAAGTTTGACTTCCTTGAATCAACATAAATAAATGCATGTTCAAACTAGTTATCTCAGATCCTAAATTACATACCCAGACGCTTCCTATCACTTTGTAGTAATTGTGAAAATACCCATTTTCATTGTAATCACAACAACTGCTGGACACATTTTACATCGTATATTTTTTTATCTGTAGCGTGTGGTCGTTGTATGCAACGCATGCCATGCATGCCCTAATTAAATGCAAAAATCTGTACTCCGAAAAACAAGAATTGCACAACGAAAGTCTTTTTTATCAAAAAAGCTAAACTAAGTACTTGGTTTAGAAAAGTTTTATTGAAAACCAAATTCGCATATTTGGGTGTATTTTAGTCGCTACTGAAACAAAGTGCGAATACGAAACTAACTTCATATCATCTTGCCCGAAGTCATGTGAGATTGTGCATGTTTGCCAGAGACATAATATTTGATGCGATATCGGTCGTTGTTAATGTCTTTGGATTCCCAAAGTGTTATAGAAAAATCCAAATGTGTAAGGAATGAAGCACCAACCTCAAACTTAAGTCCCTTACCATAGTCATTAGGTACATATGTAGGTTAAACATACGAACTAATTAATGTTCCGACGCTTCAATTTACTAAATAGACAAGATGTGTTGTGTTTTAAATCTCCCAAGCTGTTTTGTTGGCCGAGTTTAGAATTTTGTAATGAAACTGTTTATTCTTTCATAAAGAAAGAAATAACACTGAACAACAAAACTGAACGTTTTGTTTGTTAAAAAGACGGAATGTGCCGAATCATAGAGTATTTGTCATGCTGATTACAAACCTGTTTGTAAAATTTTACTCTCAGACAAAGTTCTCGATTAACCTATTGTTTCGGTTTACAACAAGCGTTAATTTCGGGCGTGTATATTTCGCTACAAGCAATTAATTACACTTACCTTAAAAAGTTGTCATTTTAGATTTTCTTCTGTACTTTGGTATTATTACATCCCTTTTTGAGTCCAACAGTAATCAGTTAGCATTTTAGGGCTCCACTTTCTTTATAGCGGATTTTATGGTACATATGTGCTGTTGAAATATTTCTTCGTGCTCATAGCTTACAGGTTCTACATTTTGTGGGGAAAAGCCCAGATGCGAGTGGAAGAAATGTATTTTAAGAGACATGTTGCATCCAATGGCCTTATACACTTTCTACCAACAAGTAATTGGATACCTGTGATAGCAAAGGAAAATGAAGTTTATTCACCTTCAATAGTTGGTGGAGCCTCCACGAACGGCGATTACAGCTGCGACCCTCCGGGGAATACTCTCAACCAGGAGTTGTACAACGGCTAGCGGTATTTTCTTCCACTCGGTTTGGAGAAGACAGGTCAGTTCTTTCACCGATTTCGGAAGGTGGGGGCACCCCTTAAGTAGATGCTCCAACTCGTCCCAGAGATTCTTGATAGGGTTACGGTCCGGGCGCTGCGCAGGCCAGTCCATTCAATTAACCCTATTGTCACAATACCAAACCATGGTGGAATTCGCAACAGAACAGGTGGCATTGTCATCCTGAAAGTAACATGGGTCCACTCCGTAAAACTGCCACAACGTAAGAAGCGCATGGTCATCCAAAATAGCGCAGTAGGTCTCGGTGTTGAGTCTACCAGGAATTACGACTAGGGGTCACGTTCCATACCAGGAGAAATTCCCTCACAGCATATTTCCACCGCCGCCGAACAGTTGGCACAATACATTTCGGCAGGAGGCGTTCTTCAGGCAGACGCCAAACCTAGACCCTGCCATCTGAACGGTAGAGGGTGAACCTTGATTCGTCGCTCCAGAGAACCTGTTTCCACTGTTCAACGGTCCACTGTCGAAGTTCTTTGCACCACGTTAGCAGACCAGCGCTATTAGACTTGGTGATCAAAGACTTGTGGGCGCAGCACGTCCATGATCACCAAGTCTAATAGCGCAGTTGGGCTTCCTTACGGATGGTATTCATCGAAAGAACACTCTGTAACGTATACTCTAGATTCACTTTCCTTTTGATTTTACTAGCTCTGGTTATTTTATTTTCCTATGTAAATTATCTTCTTACTGAACGAGATGTGATTTCTCCCGCTGAATGAGATCTGGCAATAAGTGTAAGTCATGACGTAGTGGTAGCCAGTATAAATACGCGCGTTCAACGATGCCTAGGAGAGTTTTTTGTTGATGTACGTAGGAAGAGCTTTGTTTTATGTGTAAAGAGATCTTCGTTTTATGTGTAAAGAGAGCTTCGTTTATGTGAGTAGAGCTTCGTTCATGTGCAAGGAACTACGTTTTATTGAGTAGCTGTGTGACCCGTGAAGTGCATGTTGGATACTACCAGAAGTTTCCTCTAATAAAAAATTTTTCTTTAGTAAGTACGTTTTTCTCAGTTCATAGTTTTGTCAGACCTCTGTCTGGCTGTTAGGTTTATTTCATTAGTTGTTATTATTAACAACCAGCATTAAGACTTTATTCATCTTAATTACTACTACAACATTACCACCAGTTATAAGCTTGTTCATTATTATTACTACATTACTAGCAGGAAAGTTTATTCATGATATAATTAACAACACAACAACCATTAGAAGAAGCTTGAATTCATTATAACTCCCGGATGCCTGTTGAAACTCCCCGCATATGTGGTCCATCGATTTGGTGCGGTTCCTCCGAATTGCTCTGGCCAGCACCCGTCGGTATCTAACTCCCAGTTTTGTGGGTCTGCTGAGTCGGGGCACATTCCGACAGTCTCCTCTCATCTTCCACTTGCCAATTATGTAGCCCACAGTCGATTTTGGGTACTTCACCTCGCTGGATCTCTCACGTATGGATCGGCCATTTCCGTGATACCCGACGATTACACCTTTCTCGAAATCAGAGAGCTCCAAACTGCGTGGCATCTTGCATGCGACTGGTTGCGTTGTGGTTTCCTACACGATATTTAACGGCGGAGGCCGAGACGTGTATCAGGACCGCAGATATCGTCAATTGCAGGGGTGTCTTATTACTTGTTGGTATATAGTGTAATTCTCTAGAAGCTCAGTAACAAGTTATTTATAATTTTCTGCTTTCCGGTTACCTAAATCGTTAAGTACCACATCTTTAAAGGACTTCAATGTAGCATCACCAGTCTCATTTAAAGTGTCGACAAATAAGATCACGCGTAAGTTCCCTTATTTGTGGACCAATAAAAATGCCTCGTTTAATTTTGGCTTCAGATATTTTGGGGAACTTGTTCTGTAGAAAAGGAAAGGCATATCCATATTTATTCAAAGCCTCTACATATTTTTTGTCAAACCCAGTTTAATGTGAAGCGGTGGTAAGTACACGTTCTGAGGACTTACTAAAGGCTCAGTAACAACTTCTGTACTACAAGGAATTAAGGACTCTCTTTTGTGCCAGGTATTTTTAATGTAATGATAATTTCAGTCCCTACTGTTCCATTCACAGAGGAAGCCACAGTATTTTGTGTATCCAAGTTGTAGACCAAGGAGTAAAGCTATCACTTTAAGATTGGCACACATATTTCATGAGTGTTTTTGTATACTATAATTTGAAGAAAGCTAATTTTTAAGGAACTTTTAAAAACGTCTCCATTTTTCAGGTTTCTGTTGCTGTCATAAGGCTTCAAACAATAAGTCCATATCATTGCAGCACACAAGATCACCACTCTTCGAGAATGAGTGTTCAAACACTTGCTGTCGTCGACGAAAACTATATAATTTTGTATTTCGTTGTAAAAGATTCTATTCCTTTAATCTTGAAGTCAATATTTAGGCCTAAGTTTTTTTGCTAAATGTAAGTCACGAACCAGATCCTTCAACTTTTTCTTACTTATAACGTGAGGCACAGAATCTTCCGAGAAATCAGGGTATTGTTGTACTGCAATATCTTCTTCGCTGTGAAGATTTATTTCATCAGAATCACTATCATCTACTTCATGAATGTGGAGGTACAGAAAGACAATACTCGAAATGATGTCAGGAAACATTTGTTTATTCTGTGTATATGACCTTAGTAAATTTTCGTGTATGTTACAAACGGAATTATGATGTTATAGTGGGTTTGCCAGAATAAAATTATGGTGGTAAGAAAATATGTTTATTTGATCAGCCGATACGATGAACTCACGCATAAAATATGAAACTTAATAAGTGCAGCTGTATTAATAACCGAAGAGTAAGCAGGCTAGTTGTCGAAACAATTTAAGTAACTTGAACAAATTTAAAATGCTACTTAATTTCAATAAAGCAAAATATCTTACAGTAAGAGAATGTGCCTTCAAATTAGTGATTCTGTGAGCAAATCGGTCGACACGAGTTTTTAGTATGCGGTGTGCTTTAAAAGTGGGCTATACAATTTTGCATCACAGCAGAAAGAAACAATAAACCTTACTGTACAAATGCTGAGTAACACTTTAAGGTTCAACCCCAAGATTCCGATTTTCATGTGCCTGTCACCAGTAATTCTGCTGACGCCCCACCTCTGGTTAATTTCTGGTCACACGCGGCATTGCATATCACAAGTAACAGCAGCAATGGTGGCAGTAATTTTTGTAAGCAGGTGATCCATATTGGTTGGTAGTGGTGGTACACAGACATGGTTTTTAGAAAAGTCACCCCAAAGAAATCTAGCTCTGTAAGATCGGGAGAACGAAGTGGGCATGGTACAGCGGCACCTCAACCAATCCACCTACCTGAAAAATGTGTGTTTAGGTACGACCTTACGTCATTTAGATAATGTGGTAATAATTTGTACGGCTAGAAATGTAGGCGATGTCGCTGAACGCGTCACACAGTAACATAAGCGATTCCAGTTTCTCAAACATATTTTGACTTTTGAGGATGTCTAACCAAACCTTCGCTCAGTTTGCCCACAATTGCGTCGGAGCAATGCAGACGATTTCTAGACTATTTAGGAGGAATACAACGGCTTGTTGTCACCGAATTATTGTGCCACGCGTAGATCGTACGCCTACTCGGAGGTTCTTTTCCGTTTTGCGGTCAAAACTTCCTCTGAATTTGTGTCGCAGACCTTGTTTCTTTAAACCAAAACACACAATGTGTTCACTCTGCATTTTCGCATGTACTTACTGCGCAGGCGTTTGACGTGGAACGCCACCTTGAGGGAATTCGTTAATCCAGTGACGTGGAATACATTTTGCTGTATTCCACTACATTATGCGACTGTCTCTGCTTCTTTATGTCATCCGAGTTATTCTCTGTACCCCTTCAAAGTTGGATACCATGTTTCGAAACATCTTGCATACATCACAAAATAATTTTTTACCAAGATTTTACGTTGTTGTGTTCAATGTTATTATCCTTAAAATTAAATTCCGGTATCGGAAACGTAACGTGCAACTTCTGTAGGATTTTTCCAGATGTGCACTCTACAATAGGTGGGAAACTATGTGAAGCATGATTTATCAGACAAGTTTACACATTGCCTGTTTTCAACATACCCGGCGTGTATGTACTTTGCTCCACTTTAAAAGTTTCGTAACATTGTTTTTGGTAATCAGAATTTTGTAGATCGATGCACAACCATAACTACCGACATGATGAAGTTCCCAAATAAATGTTATGAGAGAATCGGGATCATTTCGACTAGTGCTGAACTGTGCGCCCATTCGTGTATTTAGTAATGTGCTTCCATTGTACGATTCGTACCAATACTAACCCATCACTATTTGTTACATTGGTACGGCGTCCATAATTTATACGTTTGGAGGCCATGCTGTAAGTTTGATCGGTAGTGATAATCTTCGGTACAGTTCCTCGTGTTACAGCTAATATGTCTGTCGTACTAGGTATTGTATATCCAGAAAGACGCACACCAGTGATTATGCATTAGATCACCGAAATCTGGTGTTGTCGACAACTGTAATCGACAACATTTGTTTCACTGGAACTGTGGCACTGCTACATTACATGTCGACATCATACTGCACTTCTTCATCTACCTTAACATGAGCTTAACGGTATCCCTGTGATTTTCATCAAAGATGGAAACGGCTCACGAGTCAGAGGGTCAATGTGTCGACAATTTCTTGCTGCTAAAACGGGTCGGTTCACGGTGTTTCTGAACAGATTTCGACCCAGTTTTGTTTCCCTTTTACTTTTGAAAAGAAAAAAATATTGCAAAGAAATATTGGTATTGTGGAATTTTGTTCTCGATACTGAGGCCAGCGAAATGAAATATCATTTGCGATACAAAAATATATCCGTCTTTTTTACGCTTTCCAGCCGTAGGTGAGGAAGCGCATATGCTCCAGCTTTGACAGTCCATCAGTCCGTCTGTCTGTCTGCCCATCCGCACGATAACAAGCGTAAAAATGGTTCGTTTTTGATAAAATTTAGTATGTGGTTGTGAACTTCCTGGGAACGAACCCTATTGAAAATAGTCGAAATGTGGTCAAAGGTCAGGACACAGGAGAGCAATCCGTTCCATTTCCCTTATGCGTCATAACTCGCGTAAAAGTGTTTCGATTTTGATGAACTTTTAGTATGTGGTAGGGGACCACCTGAGAACGAACCTTATTGAAAATGGGCGAAATGGGGCCAAAGGTCAGGACATGGTATTGGAATCCATTCCATTGCACTTATGCGTCATAACTTATGTAAAAATGCTTGGATTGCGACAAGTTCCTTTGCCGTAAAAACCTCTTGATTGTGACACAAGGTTTTGGAAAACATTTTTATGTCTTAGAAAAAGTATCATAATGGGTGAAACTTGTAGTTATTCTGTAATATACAATTTCGCTTTTAGTATTTGAATCATCATCATCATCATTGTCAACCATTATTAATCCACTGCTGGACGAAGGTCTCCCAAGTTTCCTCCACAACGGTCTGTCTTGTGCCAGTCTCCTCCATGTCACTCCCGCATATTTACGAATTTCATCCACCCATCTCCCATGTGGTCTTTTTCTGGGTCTTTTCCTGTCCCTTGGAATCCAATCTAAAATTTCGGCTGTCCATCTATGGTCTGTCCTTCTGGCAGTATGTCCAGCCCATTGCCATTTCAGGGATTTAACTCTGATCATGATGTCTTCCACTCTCGTCATTTTTCGGATCCACGAGTTCCTCTTCTTATCTCTCCTGGTTATACCAAGCATGCACCTCTCCATGCTGCTTTGAGTTGTCTGCAGCCTTTGTATGTCTCTTTTAGTTAAGGTCCACGTCTCTGCACCATACGTAAGCACTGGAAGGATGCATTGATCAAACACTTTTCTTTTAAGACATAATGGCATATTGCTCTTGAAAATTATGCTGTTTCTTCCAAAAGCTCTCCAGGCAAGTTTTGTACGCCGATTAATTTCTTCATCAATGTGACCCTCACTTGATATCTGCTGTCCAAGATAAACATACGTATCTGTTATCTCCAGTTTTTCTCCATCAATCGATAAATCTTCATTTCTTGTAAAAGCATTAAACATCACTTTTGTCTTCTGAAAGTTCATTTTTAATCCCACTTCTTTACTCTTGTCAGCAAGTTCCTGGATCATACTCTGCAGCTCTGATGGGGTAGTTGCAAAAATGACTACGTCATCAGCAAAACGGAGGTGGGTTAGATAATCTCCATTAATCTTTATCCCCTTGTTTTCCCAGCTAAGCGACTGAAAAACACCCTCCAATGTGGCATTAAAGAGCTTCGGAGATATTATGTCACCTTGTCTCACTCCCTTTCCAATTTTTATGTGTGTTGTATTTTCAAACAGCCGAATCTTTGCACTTGCATTTTCATAGATGTTATTAATAATATTAATGTATGCATCTTCAATACCGCAGGATTTCAGAGCCGTGGTAACTGCTGATGGTTTCACCGAATCAAAGGCTTTTTCATAATCGATAAAAGCCATGCACAATGGAAGTTCATATTCCCTCGCTCTTTCAATTAGTTCTCTCAGTACGTGGATATGATCTATTGTGCTGTAGCCACTCCTGAATCCAGCTTGTTCTCTCGGTTGAGCCATGTCCAGTGTTACCTTCAAGCGGTGTGAAAGAACTTTAGTGAAGATTTTATAAACCACTGATAGGAGGCTGATAGGTCTGTAGTTCCTGAGATCCTCAATGTCACCTTTTTTATGTAGCAGGATCATTGTAGCATTGTTCCAATCCTCAGGAATCTTCCCTTCATTAAGGCATCGAGTGAAAATTTGGGCGAGTACTGTTTCAATTTCTCCACTTGCTTCTTGTATGATGTCTATAGTAATTCCATCTTCTCCTGGAGCTTTCCCCCGCTTCATGTCCTTGATTGCATGTGCAACTTCTGCTGGAAGGACTGGAAGAACTCTGGTACCTTTCATGATGTCTGGAGTACATGTATCATCCCTTTCATATAATTTGGAGTAGAAATCTTTCACTCTTGTCAAAATTTCGCCTCTATTTCTTGTTATAGAACCATCTTCTTTTCTCAGAGCCATAATCTGTTTTCTTCCCTTACTGAGATGTCCCTTTGCTATCTTTAGGCTTTGGTTGTTTTCAATTGCTTTCCTCACTAGCTCACAGTTGAATTTCCTTACGTCTTCAGTGATACTTTTTCGTGCTGTCTTGCATAGCTCTATATATTCCACTTTGGAAGTCACATCTTCTTTAGTTGTCCTCATCTCTCTTCTTTTTTGCATCAACATTTTGGTTTTTCCTGATAATTTGTTTACATGCAATTTGAATATAACTTAAGAAACTATTTGAATATAACTTAAGTATTTGAATATAACTTAAGAAACTAAAAAGAACTAAATTGCACGCCATTATTTGCAAACTACTGTAATTAAGCATGAGTACGTTGGAATTTTTGTGCGTCCAGTAGAATGAGACAAAAATTGAAAGATCGTAATTATAGAGCAAGAATAATAAAAAATAATTGAAAAATATCGTATCTGCTCATGTACATCATAGTGGTATTTATTGCACGACTAATACTTTGTACATAAAATATCATAAATATTTTCAGTAATACGTCTGGAACATTTAATAGAATTACTAAATTTCCAAAAGTTTTGCTAGCGTACTATTGCGTAGTCTTTCTGTTTTTTAAATGACCTTCAGGAAATTTCTGTTTCCGTAGGTCTGAGGAAAAGCTAATGGATTCTAGAAGAGTTGGGAAGTACATTGAGGTTCAGCTGATATATTATCTCCGAGTAGGGGAGATCCCTTTTTTTGGAAATGGGAAAAGAGAATGGAGAAGAAAACAACAAATGTAGGACTTGAGGTTTTTAATTCCGCTAGTACATCCTTCCTCGTCTGAAGCATACGAAAATTCCGACTTTTAAGAATACGTAGCTTTTCCTTGAAATAAAAAGCACAACCAATCCGATCGACCCGAAGGAATCCAGGAGAACGCGTAAAAATCGCCAAATTTGGGGTGTCTGCTAAATCCGCTTCAAATTACGTGAAAAATCCGACATTGTGAAAATATGCATGCGCTTTTTTGTTATGTATCCCCAACAACTAGATATACATGAGAGATTTAATTAATTTCCTGGAGTTCCATAGTTGTTAGGTAATTAATAAAATCTCTCAAGTATATTCAACTGACAATCTCCTAATACTGACAGCTTTTTAACTGCTCGAAGCACATGAAGCGAAAGCAGTACAGATTCTCTAAGCACGCAGACTTTGAGGGTGAAAAGGGCAATTTTTTTAAAAAAGGCAATGTAATAATAGAAAAGATTTGTGAAAAAAGCCATTATAATAATCGAAAATTTTGCCGAGCCACTTAAACGGGCAATTTTAACTATGTTAGTACCTCTTTAATTTTTCATGAGGTTTCACTCATGAAACATTTGGAAAATATTACCAGAACAAATTAACAGATGCTGATCTTTAAAACTCCCTAAGATTGGCAACTACATATTTAAACGTATTGCAGAAGGACATCCCCTCATTATTCTAATTAATGCCTTGATTCCTAAAAGTAAATTAAAACATCGTGAAAAACACTAATTTCAAATTTTAAATTATTTTTGCAATTTTACATTATTTCTAGTAACTAATCCTGAAATGAGTTATATTTTTAAAATTCGCCCGCTGTTTAAAGTTCAATTTAAAATTATCATGTACCCTTTAGTTAATATAAAAATAAAAATGACTCTCATATGAGTATCAGTATGATGTTCAACTTACATTTAGGAAATTAATTGTTCACACCATCAGGCCTGATTCCATGAAAAGACCAAGATGTGGCATATGGTGAAATGTAATAAGGAACCCGTGCTCTATGATTTGGGTTAACTATTTTCTTGAGAGAGAGGCAATGCTTCCACCTGTTGTTTTGTTTACACTGTGAGCAACAGCCCAGGAAATAAAAGCTGCTACTTGAGGCTAGCAGAGCGACAAATCTTTTCTTTTATTATATAAGTTCGTAATGCGCCCTGTAAGTACAGAAAACTAAGTTTATATTAATTTCACATGGAGAACATACCAGAGGAAAATGATACCAAAACACACTCAATGGAGAAAACATTACAAATTCCAACCATGATCGAATCTGGTCCTCATCAAGCGCGAATTACACCCTGTATATGCCAAGGTATCCACTGCAGTAGATATCGGAGAGTTCCGGAGGTAAGACCAGCCATCACTGTTGCAATATTTCATACAGATTCACCTGGATCCATGGACCTGATGTTCAGGTACACGCCTGATATACACTGGCGGAAAGTGGAAAAACAACACCAAGAAGGAATTGGCGGACGATCATGAAATTTTCCTATGTTAATAGAGTCGATTTTACGCAGGTGTGATGTTATTTCGGGACCAACCGGTGAGTGCTTACGCCACAGCACGGCATAATATGAAAATTATCGTCGGTGGTATTTAAGGAGTACAGTGAAGTGAATTCATCAGTCGTCGGCGTACGGACACGTGCGAATCGTACATGGACATGGAGGACGTACACGGACATGGAGGACGTGTACGATTTCAGCGTAATCGGACTTTGAGAGAGGTCGTCTAGTCGAACTCCGCGGGGCCGGGTGGTCGTATCGTCGTATTACGGAGCGAATTGGACGGGAAGTATCGGTGGTGGTACGACGGTGGCGTAGATGTTTCGAGGAACTTTCCCACACGAGAAGACGTGGAACCTGGAGGCACAGACGGACTCATGAGCGGACCGATTGACGCATACAAAGAGCGACGTTGTCAAGCAGAGCATCCACTGCGACGCAAATCCGAGCTGCCGTGGCACCTGAGGTGACTGAGCAAACAATCCGCAACCGTCTACTGGATGCAAGACTACGTGCACGTATGCCTCTGGCATGTGTATCACTGACTCCAGCTCACAGTCAGGAACGGCTGCAGTGGTGTTGCCAACGTCTGCACTGGAAAACGCAATGGCGACCTGTCGTGTTCAGCGATGAAAGCAGATTCGGCTTGGGAGCCTCCGATGGCCTTATGCGTGTTTGCAGACGCACAGGGGAGCGTCTCCACCCTTCTTGCTTCCACCAGCGACACATAGGGCCTACACCTGGTCTCCTGGTGTGGGGAACGATCAGCTATCACTCCCGTACACTACTAGTGTTTGTACCGGGTACGTTAAACAGCACCTCCTACATTAACAACATCATTCAGCATGTTGTTATGCATTTGTAAGGTCGGTCCATCGTGGTGTTTTCCAGAAAGAAAACGCACGCCCACACACGGCACGTGCAACGTAACATGCACATCAGGGTGTGAGACAACGTCCATGGCCAGCACGTTCTCACAATTTGTCCCACATTGAGCACGTGTGGGAGTTTATGGGACAACGACTTATCCGGTCTCCACGGCCAGCCACGACCATCCCCGATATACACGTCCAGGTTGAGGATGCTTGGAACTCAATATCCCAAACTTACATCCAACATCTGTACGACAAACTTCATGCCAGAATTGCACACTGTGACGCAGTTCATGGTGGTTCAACCTCGTACTAACCATGTTACATGGAAATGTTAGTTTTCAGTTTACCAGCAAATACAGCTGTATTTTGCCCTAATGTTTTGATCACGTTATCTTCTGTATTCCGTTATTATGCTGTATAAATTTCGTTGGTATCGGACGTCTCCTTCTTGGTGTTCTTTTTCACTTCTCGCCAGTGTAGTTGCCCTTTGGAACACTAAAGCTCCTACAACTTGGGCGACGAATGACCCATTTGGCTTGTGCCGCAGAGTGTTTAAGATCAGTGTCGTTCAGATAATCAGATTTACCCATGTTTGTCTATTGCGATAGTCTGTTCTGAAGTCCTACTGTCGGCCATTTATTGATTGCGTTCGATTTCATTCAGATCTATCCGGGGATGACCATGTTAACTGCGCTAATATTTTGTGTACTGGGTGTATATGATCTATACAGTGATAATTTATTTATATTGTCCTCACTAAAACAGTTTCCGATTCAAGATAAATTGCAATCAAGAAAATTTCGCATAACCGAACATTTTTTTAAGAATTTCGATACATTTCTGATGCAAAAATATAAAACGTAGATAATGTTTTACGTCAATGTGTTATATCTTGGTATATGCTTTGGAAGGATGAAAATTCTAAAATTTTAAAATTGATGTTTTTCTGGTCGTCCTTCCTAATTCTGTTTGACTTAGATATATTCTTTTTTTTCCCAAATGTTGGGATATAAAATGTTTAAGTTGTTCATATTTTTCCTGCGCACGTATCTACAATTGACTTAACAGAAGAAACATTTCGACATTACCAATTGAGATACGTTTTCTCCTGAAAGATAATTTGCTTTTGAATGCCAGAAGTTTTTTTTGTTGAAGTTTAAATATATCCCATGCGTCCTTGAATTTTAGTATTCAATGAACTAAGAAGCTGGTAATTATCTGTTAAGTGTGTCAACTTTAAAAGCCTCACCTTCTCATCAAATAAATCAGAAGAAACATGATTTATTGTTGTATTTAAAAACATTGTATTGATCTCTCAGTTCAATTTCTTGTGTTAAAAATATTACCCGAGAAATACACTGGACTTTTGGGTGTAGGAGGAGAGTAACATGATATTTCCGCATTTAAAAGGTTTTGTAAATGAGCGTGACTGAAGCGAACCCTATTTATTGAAATTAACCATGTTTACTGTCGTATCAAGAACTTGTTTAAGTTCCTCACTGATCGTTTTGAGACCTCTCAATGCAGAAAACAATACATTCTGACAACATTTGAATGTTTGACTCTAATAAGTGCAACAACGCATTTCATGAGCCGTTCGCTGAAGAAGCAATAGCCATGCAAATTCCGACACAGCGATCATACGATAAACCATTAAAAACAAAAATAAAGGCTTTCGGAGAAAGTCTTTGTTTTGTATATTTGTACTCTGCCTCGTAAGATAATTGTAGATTTTTTCTTTGAGAAAAGTTTTTTACTTCAGTTAAACACATTGAACGCTTAGTTCGTGGCTTTTGTGCATATCCTATTATTATCGGTTAAGGGAATTGATTAGAGTGATACACATATAGCTTGAGAGAAATCCTGATATTCCTGAAAATAAACTTGTAATTGTTTCAACATAAATATGGCTGCTTTACTGTTGAAGTTGAACATATCTTCATCTCCTTTTCACCCGTAATTTTAGTCGTATGTACCCTGATAACCTATGATATCAATCCTGGATTTTCGGTAACTTAGCGAGCAAGCTATGCATCCAACTATTCATTTGCAACTGTGGTTTTTCGTTTAAAGAATGATACACAATATAATGTTAATCCAGAATAGAAAACTTACAGAAGAACAATTCCTTAAGACATGATTGAGTTGGTGGAAAATGGTAAATGGCACGCCAAAGAATCTCATTTTTATATGGAATTAAGTTAATCACAAAAAGGCATAGGGAAATAATATTATTAATTAAAATTGGTCTTCCGAAATTTTATTCCGGTGTTCATGATATGCATGATTAAATGCAACTATAATTACTTAAATATTGCCTTTAATTTAAATGGTTTCCTTCCAGTTGTAATTTAATATTGTATGAGGTAATCTAATCACCCATCAAAGAGTGATTCCTTAATCAGTGTTTAGAAATTTCTCATTATAATAATACCGTATTAAACTTCATAGTATGGCAAGATATGATATTACAATATTGTAAATATTATTTGTGTATTAAATTAATTACCATAGCAAGCTTTGGGTAATTTTAAAGTTATCAATGTATGCTATATTTATTGTATTACATTAAATTTAAAGCTACGATGTAATTTAACCAAGATAAAAGTTATAAATGTTTTTTTTAAAGATGTAATAACTTCAGATTCCTCTTTGTTTAAAGAGAATAGTGCTAATGATTTGCCAGGTTTGCCCTCTTGAAGCGGGAATTAACTTCCCCACCCTCAATTCAGTTTTTTTTTATATATAGTTTTCACGTGTGTTTTCTAATCCACTTGGGATCTGCTTTCATTGCAGGTACCTCCCTGTAGAGTGCCTGATTGATTTTCAGATGGCCTGTGTTGGTTATGCTGTTGGTGTCTGAATGGGTGAAAATGATCTAGATTTTGCGTCGTTTGTGGGGTGAAACAGAATAAAAGTAGAATGATAGTTGACGTATGAATGGAAATTACAGGGTTATTCCCTCAAGTTGTTCTTATCTTGTTGAATAGCGGAGATGGGTTTGCAGGATATCTTTTAATTAATCTCTGTCACCCCCTCGCCTTCGGAGAAGAGAGATACAGGGACTTCAGAAATCCCCAATGGGGCACACTAAGTAGTGTGTTTTATGTAGTGCTTCGATCTTTAAAGACAAGGTTGATGATGTAGAAAATTTCGGCAACCAGTACTAAATACGCATATGTAATTAAATTTATACTGCAACGGGACAGAACTTGTAGTGACGAAATCAATATGCACGTTAATGAAACATTGTTCCTAAAAAGGAGTTACTTTTTTTCTCGATACTTTTTTCACTTTTTCCATAAACACGTGTTTCTTCATAAAACTTTTATATTGTTATTATGATCTAATAATTTTCCGTCGACTTAAGGTCGAGGACACAACATATCAAAGCTATAAATGACATATGCGCACATTCAGATGTTGTTCTTCGTGTGGCATTACAAATATATCTGCCAGGAAATTTTGAACATTCGTATATTTAGAGAACTTTCCTTATGTGACTGACGGGAAGAAAGTTCAGAAAAACACAGCTCTGCACTTAATAATTTTTTAAACCGAAAGTACTATAAATTATATAAAGACTGCAAATTATTCTGGCAATCCCGGTTTTAAAAGTAAAAACTTGAAGTATCTCCTCTTTCAAGTTCTTACTTAAAAAAATCGCCATGATGTTCATCATCGACGCCCTTGCACTTCCATATCGCTCCCATCGAAACGACCAACACTAAGGACCAGTAAGTGCGTCCTCCTACAGCAGGATGGAGCAACGCCTCACACAGCACGGGTGACCTGTCACAAGGTCAGCAACCTGGGCTGGGAATTTTTGCTTCGATTTCGTTGTGCAATTAAAAGTACATATTTTGGGCTCTTAGATTCAAAGGTTTTAAGGAACTGTGGTCGGCAATCCTCCATTTTTGCTAGATACACGTCCCTAACAACTTACGCATAAACTTAATGAGAAGCATAGTTCACAAAAGAAATCAATGACACAATCATATTACAGTGTACATTGTCTAATTCAAACGGTTTTATTTCGAATTCTTGGTTAATTCAAATTTTTCGTTTGGTCACTTGAATTTTCTATATAAATAATGTTTAAAAAACCATTTAATCGAACTTGTTTTGCTTAGTTCTAAGAACACCCCATTTTCGTATTCTCATATTTTCAACAATTACCTTTTAAAATGGGTACGTACTGTTTTGGATGAAACAACAAGTTAAACCTGAAACTATAGCCAACGGCTTCGGAAAAGTAGGCTCCCAGCATTCCGATGATAAGTATGAATTACAGCAAGGTATTGGTGGCGAGGAGATCCTACCCACTGTGGAGTACTGGAAAGACGTAGGCCGTGATGTACCGTATGAGGCTTTTGTGAGTGTTGATGACAATTTAGCTGTTTGTGGTGAGCTCACTGATGATGAACTCTTGGCTGATGTTATGAATAAGAAGACCTGCTGTGTATTTTCAGATGAAGAAATGGAATTGCCAGAAATTCCTGAAGGACGGCTTCCAAATTCAGTAGAGGCTATCGGTTCATTTCATCTCCAATAGGTAAGGAAATTTCTTGAGGGACAGCAGAATGTAAGTGACTCTCTATTTCATTGACTCGATAAACTTGAGGAATTTACACTTACCCATAACATAAATTTCAAGAAGCAGGCCAAAATTTCATTAAAAAAAATTGTAAATTTGCTGTACTGTACTTTTATTTTGTATGATATGAATAAATGTTTTTTTACAGTACTTGAATGTGCCCTTGTTCAAACTTGCCTAATTTGAATTGGTCGATATTTCGAAATATTTTTGTGGTCCCTACAGCTTCAAATTACCCAAGTTACAATGTATATCTTTTGCTCAAGCCTAATGAAAGGCGTAATGCAAAAGTTTAACCTGTAAAAATCAAGAGAATCAGTAGGAACTAAGAGAGTATAAATATATTATTTGGGGGAAAATGAAGTGAAAGAAAATTTTGCTTCTTTAATTAAATCATTTTGAAAAGCAAATGCCTTGAAGATATCCTTTTAAATTCTGCATATCCTATGGGTAAACAAATTTTTATCACGCATTAAACAATATTCATGTTAAGAAGTTATTCTTTTAAAGTGAATAAAATAAGATTTTTATCAGTGAAATTCTCCGAAATTTTTTATGACCAGCACAGTGTGTTTAAAAATCTATCTATTTCTAATCAGGAAACGTGAAATTATCTTCTTTTTGTTCATATAATGTAAAACAACAACAACGTAAGAATCAAAATGAATATTTATTTATAATACATTTCTAGGTAAAATGACCATAAAAGATTTTGAAGTAAATAGCGTTTCGAGATGTACGACTCTATTGTAAATCACTTTCACGAATAAGGCCCATATGTAGCCTCCCTTCATTTTCTTTTACAGTGTCCTTGGCAGCGATGTTGAAAATGCAGTATAGCCTTGTGCATGCGTTCGCCTTGCTCGTTCGAGTACACTACCATGTTTATCTTGAATTTATCAAGATGAGAATCAAGGATGTACCAAAAAGAAAAGGTTTTCCGCTAATGTTCTTACAGAAACCGGAAAAAAACGGGAAATCTATTAGGTGGCAAAAATGATTTTGAGCAAAGCACAAACTGATTTAAGCATTGCCGTCCTTCCAGCAAAATTTAAAAATCCGTGACAAAAAATGTTTAAATAAACCTAAATGAAAGCATTATACATTCCTTGATTCCTACGCGGAAAGTAAAGAACATTTATTGAGTAAATGATAAAGTAATGTCCAATGACGAAATACCAGAATTTGAAGCCCCGGTCAGCGCGCACATTGGCCACCGAGATTGCGCAGCACACCGGCACGACATAAGCAGGTAGATGGCTATGTCAGTGCAGTGAGCCGTCAAAAGGCGAAGAGTATGAGTGCCATCCCACATTGAAATGAACAATTAGCACATTCACCATTGCATTCTGTATGAGTTTATTCGCGGTAGCACCCCTGCAAGGGCTCTAAGTAATATTACCGGTGTTCACCCCAATGACTTATCACATCGCCAGAAAGTGCATGCACAATTATTAATCTTTAAGTTTCATTCTTGCGAATTTACGATACACATGCTTTCTCTCTTTTCGCTGAGTGTGCAATTTTTTTCAAGACACAGAAGAACCTGAGAGGAAATAAAATAGGTCAACAAAAAGGTCTATATTTACAAATCTGACACAGATTCGCTCAGTAATTTACAGGGAAAGCATGTGTTCAATCCAGTGAGACAGGTATACTCTCAAAGTAAACCAAACAAGCCAGCAAACAGGTCTGTATTTAAAATACTAACAGTAGTACACTCAACAGTAATGTCAATAAATGTACTCAATTTAACAATGCAGAATATTGAATAAAAATTATATGGAAAAATACAGAAAACCCTACTTTGTAAAGGGTGTCCGTCATTAGAACAGTATATTAGGATGCTCTATGATAATATGCGACCGGCGTGATTAACGTATTTGCTAAGTTAGCGTAAGACACATTTCCATTACAAGAATTCTCATTTCGGAACTGCTTTAACGAGCAAGTGATCAAAGCTGCTTAAGCAGAAAAAAGTTCATGTTAGCCCAAATATTGATCCCAAAATTACATGGGTTCGATTATTATAGGCAACAGTTTAGTTTAACCAAACAATTAAAGCTTATAACACCTGGAACCCAGTCTCACAGAGATGAAATTATCAAATTATTTCCTTTGGGTAGTGCATATCGAAAAGTATCAGTTGTGCTATAGCTCTTAGAAAAACAATGTTCCAAATATGAATTTAATAAAGCAGTCGTTAAGCTTAACTTCCTTCTTCGATGCAACACAAGGCAAACTGGGAGTACCCATGGTTTTTAAGATAAGCGTATGGTACTAATATTATGCTATAATATAAATTAACATATCAAGTGGTCAAAGGTGAACCCTTTTCCGGTTATCGTCTGATATTCTGCAACGATGTCGATTCTCAATTCCTCCTCTAGTATTCCTAACCATAGCCACCTTTCTACCGACTCTAATATTAGGGTCTGTAGATCCGACCCTTTAACTTCTGTGTATAGTGTGTAGCATATACCCCTAGGGGTCACGGTAGCTGGCTCTAAGTCATCCTTCTGAGAAAACCCCAAATTAAATATTTGTCTAATTAAATTGAATTGACGTATCACGTAATACTCCCTGAGGTTTAAGGTAATTGGTTCTAAGTCATTCTTCGGGGAAAACACAAAAAAGGATTTGTCTAATTGAATTGAATTCACGTATCACGTAATATTCCCAAAGGGTCGCAACAGTTGCTTCTAAGCCATTCTTCGCGAAAACCCTAAAAGAGACAGCTGCCTAATTGAATTGAATTGTAGTATCAAGGAAAAACTAACACATTTTCACATTAGCTGCTTTGAAAGCATTCTTCGTGGGAACCCCTGAAAGTGACAGTTGCCTAATTGAATTGAATTGATGTATCACGTAATACTCCCTAAGGTTCACTGTAGCTTCTTCTAAGCCATTCTTCGGAGGATACGCTAAGAGAGAAAGCTGCGCAATTGACTTGAATAAACATATCACGTAATATTCCCTAAGGGTGACGGTAACTGCATCTAAGCCATTCTTCCGGGGACACCTTAAAAGGGACAGTTGAGTAATTGAATTGAATTGTCGTATCACGTAAATCTGTCAAATTCCTAATCAATGCAACGGAAGAGAACGTGTGGGTGTCCTTCTGAAACATTAACACATAACGGTTATACCGCATATGCGCAGACGCAGATAACTTAATTATTACTAATGGTATGCGGTATATATACTTCATACAGCTTCTGTATAACGTAATGTAAGAAACAAAGCAGAAAATGTCATAACCACATACTTCTGTTGTCAGCAGCACCATTTAGTATGATATGATGAAACTGTGTCTAATCTTATAACTTGAATAACCCAAAGCGTATTTTCGAATAATTTGTTAATCATCGATACATACGGAATATGAAGTCACTAAAGCTTCACGGTATTCCTTCTGTTGGCTCGTACCATACGGGCAGCCTTCGCTCTGCTCAGATATCGATGAGCCGTTGTCGGCCCACATCCTAACGATAGATTGTGGTTTTTCCCTTCTGGAACCACTTTTTGAAAGTGGTTCGGCATGTCCGTGAAAACCCCACATGCTTTGCCGTCTGGATATGTTTTAACCTTTTCAACTACCCTTGGAATTTGGCCTTTGTCAAATTCGTTTAAATGAGCTACCTTTCTAATTTAGCGAATAAGAACAACGCTGATTAACAGAACTCATTAGCAAGTGCTATGTACACTGTTTAATGACCTTCACACACGCTGTCGTTTACCTGCAGGTTCTTCTAGTATAAAGATGCGCTCGTCATATTTTATTTCTTCGTGTGTATTGATTTTATAGTAGTTATAAGTTACAAAATATTTGCTATTTTTTCATACTTAGCATATTTTACTTTGGGGAGAGAGAATCAACATCATAATAAATATGACAACAGTCCGTATTTAATTCGAAACATTTTTTTTAATATATATAAATAATTTTTTTTAAATGTATTACAAAAAATTTGATTTCTGTGAATGTAAGTGAGCTTTATATCACATCCTAAGAAAAAGCAATCAAGGAGTTGGAAGCGAAATTTCAGTTATTTACAATTGCATTTTTATGTTTGAAACCTTGGTGATTTTTACCTGGTTTTACACTAGAAATCCCTGTTTTTTTACCACACACATAATTCCTAAAACTCAAAATTAAATTTTCCCCGTAAAAACATGTTTTCATATGACTTCAAAATTTTCGTAACCCACAGATTCAAACCTGTTTAAGAAGAGCTTATTTTAGGTAGCACATAGTTGACGGAGTACCTACGATTCTAGAGACGTGACAGAAAACTATAAATCTTTGGGAGATGGTGATCACGATGAGAAACAATTTATTAATATTCCGTCACTAACCGAATTCGTAGTACCTTCACTGGCGAACTGAATGTGCAACATTCTTTATCTGGATGTCTCCTGTAATGTTAGTAAGAACTGTTTACTTTTCGTCTTAGGCAATAAATTGCATTCAATATTCTGTTTATGATACTGAATTATTTACTAAGCGCAGTTCTTCTGCTATATTACGTAACTCTGCATTTACATTAGCTTTGGAATCTGCGTTTCTATGAATCTGATCTGAAACGATCATCTTGCGTTGTGTGACTTTGATATGGTCAAGATTGCGAATAATGCTCTTGAGATATTACACATCTAGTCCAATTGTATGCTGCAAATTCTTCAGACCTGGTCGGACTTTAAAGACTGTTAGACCATTACCTCGCTTAGTTGTCCGCTTGGGACGTACATAACTTTGTCAGTATTTATGAATGACTTTTCGTAAATCTCTGCTGCCATAAGCGTACCTCTGCTGCATCATCTCCTCTCAGATAGAGTGCGATTCGTTGACACCACTAGTCTTCTTCTCGTAGGTTCACGTGCGGCGCCTTTCAAATGAACCCAGGTGCACGTGGAGTTTTCTCGAGCGGCATCCGTAGGGAATGCACACGAAATGCAACCAGATGGTTCTTAGCGACCATCTCACAATCACTATCTAAGCTAATGTCTGCACGATTCCGATAAACTCTCGAAACGACTAAGACGTTCATTATAGGTGCAATTTTAGTTATTTACCTACCTAGGCCAATCATATTTTGTTTTCGGATATCATGGTTCAAAGGTGATTTTATCGGTGTGTGTCGATTTTTCTTTAATAGCGTAAATAGCCGTTTGGAAAGTAATCCGAAGACACTGTGAGATATATCTTAGACATTCATTATATGTGAAAGCTTAATCATTTACATGCCAGGCAAATAAGTTATTGGTTTTTGGGATTTCATTTGTTCACGGGTGATTTTATCGATGTGTGTAGACTTTCTTCTGTAAGATTGTATATTACCGTTTAGAAAGCAATGTTAATGGTAAGACACACAGAAATATTCCCAACACAGGGATTTTAAAATGTGTATTTACTTTATCACAAAGTTGTACGAGTTGGCAATGCATGTCTTCAAAATGTAACGAAATTTTTAAAACGACCCAGATGTTTGACTGCGAGTGAGAATAATTCAACTTTCATAGACAGCAAGTTACCAAACCGAAATATTAAGACATCATCCATATCCGGGGCCATATACGAGCCAAGAAATCCTCTCACATTACGTTTCTTGCATGGAATTCTTCCAAACACTGGTTGTGCTTTGTCTGTTAGAGAAAAAACGCTATAAATCTAAACCGATCAGCCAAAACATAAAAACCACCTCTGCGTAATACAAATAAGTGTGTGTGTAGCCAGTCAGCGTCGCGTACCAACGTCGCGAGTAATATATACACTGGTGGAAAGTGAAAAAAGAACACCAAGAAGGAGACGTCTGATACCAATGAAATTTATACAGCATAACAACGGAATACAGAGGATAACGTGATCAAAACATTATGGCAAAATACAGCTGTATTTGCTGGTAAAGTGAAAAAAAAAACATTTCCATGTAACATGGTTAGTACGAGGTTGAACCGCCATGAACTGCGTCACACTGTGCAATTCTGGCATGGAGTCTGTCGTACAAATGACAGATGTAAGTTTGGGGTATTGAGTTCCAAGCATCCTCAATCTGGACGCGTAAATAGGGGATGGTCGTGGCTGGCCGTGGAGACCGGATAAGTCGTTGTCCAATAAAAGCCCACAAGTGTTCAATGTGGGACAAATCCGGTGAACGTGCAGGCCATGAAAGTTGTCTAACACCCTGAAGTGCATGTTGCGTTGCACGTGCCGTGTGTGGACGTGCGTTATCTTGCTGAAAAAACCACGATGGACCGACCTTACAAATGGCAGAACAACGGGCTGAATTATGTTGTTGATGTAGGAGGTGCTGTATAACGTACCCGGTACAAACACTAGTAGTGTACGGGAGTGAGAGCTGATCGCTCCCCACACCAGGAGACCAGGTGTAGGGTCTGTGTGTCGCTGGTAGATGCAAGATGGGTGGAGATGCTCCCCTGTGCGTCTGCGAACACGCACACGGGCATCGGAGGCTCCCAAGTAGAATCTGCTTTCATCGCTGAACACGACAGATCGCCATTGCGTTCTCCAGTGCAGACGTTGGCGACACCACTACATCCGTACCTGACGGTGTGCTGGAGCCAGAGGTACACATGCCAGAGGAACACGTGCACGTAGTCTTGCATCCAGTAGAAGGTTGCGGATTGTTCGCTCAGTCACCTCAGGTGCAACGGCAGCTCGGATTTGCGTCGCGGTGGATGATCTGCTTGACAACGCTGCTCTTCTTATGCGTCGATCGGTCCCTAGCAAAATCTGCTTTCATTGCTGAACACATCCGTCTGTGACTCCCGGTTTCACGTCTTCTCGTGTGGGAATGTTGCTTGGACCATCTACGCCGACATCGTATCACCACGGATACTTTCGGTCCAATTCGCTCCGTAATACGACGATACGACCACCCGGCCTCGCGGAGTCTGACTAGACGATCTCGCTCAAAGTCCGATAACTGCTGAAATCGTACACGTCTTCCATGTCCAGGCATTGCAGATTCTTCAAGGTCTTCGCACGTGTCCGTACGCCGACTACTGATTACATTCATTTCGCCGTACTCCTTAAATAGCACCGACGATAATTTGCATATTATGCAGTGCTGTGGCATAAGCCCTCACCGGTTGGTCCCGAAATTAACATCACACCTACGTAAACTCGACCCCATTAACATATTTAAATTTCATGATCGTCCGATAATTCCTTCTTGGTGTTCTTTTTCACTTTCCGGCAGTGTATATATATATTACTTTAAAAACCCAAAAATTTGTTATTGCGCGAAATTAATAGTAAGAGCTATTAATTCAGGTGTATACGAGCATTGGTAACCTCGGGTTTTTACTAGTAACATTTATAAATGACTAACATCCTCAGTAAAATGCAGAATAAAAAGCTTACATCAGGTATTTACTTAATTTTGTATTCGCAACCCGCTCTCACTAGACGGAAAACAATACAAATCGGAACTGCTGTGTTCTGTACAAGTGCCGGGTTTCAACTGGTTAATGAGAGTATGTGTCATCTATCATACAAACATCACGTTGTGCAGCTGCAAATTAGTACGTAGCCATGTGTCGGATACTGAAGTCGTGAGTTTTATAAAACGCAGCCATTCCTGACGTCAATAAACCGAAGTTTCATTACGAAATATTTCAGCTGCTATTTTGTTGAAAACTGACGACGACATGTATCAATTAGGTACTAAAGAAGGTGTCATAAATCATTTGTAAGCTAGATCAGAATTTTAAATTTGCAACAAAAATGTTCAGATATCACTGAAGTGAAAAAAAATCGGCAAATGTCTTTGCGTCACACAACTTCTTTTCCTGAAATAGGTTCTAGCCAAGGTTTTTCAATGTGCAAGTGTACAAAGAAACGTACAACTAAGTTATGCAAATGTACAAACTGTAATGTTTTGCGTAACTCCAAATGCCACTATAGGGGGACATGTATTAACAAGTAAATTGTAATGTTCTCATTTTCGATTTTCCAACAAATAATTTTTCTCTCTTTGATTGAGTGATCTTGTTTTGTGATTTTCAAATAAATTTTTTTGTATTTTATTCAGTGAACTTTATCTTAACATGCTAGTTAATATCTATTGTAATAATTTCGAATTTTTACTGTTCCGCGTCTAGAGAGAACAGGGTTTGACAAAAAAAATGAAGTAGACACCGGACGTAAAGTTTTTATTCTGTATTTTACCAACGATGTTAATCATTTCTAGATGTTACTAGTAAAACCTTTAAGTTACCAATACTCATGGACATCGCTTTCTTACTAGTAATTTCGCTAAATAACGCATTTCGGGATTTTAAGGTAACGTGTACATTTATCGTCCTCACCTGCGTTATTACATCACAATCAAATACATTTGTATAATTTTCGGTTGAATAAACCTTCACAGAAATGAAGTATACACATATACACACCAGACTTTAGACTATTCTATTTAAACCAACTAATAATAACTTTATACCAACGAAGCTGGAAGGATCAAATATTGAAATATTTATATTTATTTTTTCTAATAATAATAATTAAAAAGTAAGAAAAAAATATAACAAGTTTACATTTGTTTTTATTTTTTACATATAATCTTTCCTCTTGATATTGATCATGTTGGTTTGGAAAAGTTCACATAATTTTTTTGCTTTTGTATACCTATCAATAAGGTAAGACCTTTTTACTAGAGCATGAAACTCAATGAAAACTCATACTGAAATTCTGATGTCTAGTTAAACTTAATTTAGACTAATACACTCAGCGAATCGGCTCTTTTGCGGGAATTGATTCATTCCACAAGAGATTCATCAACCAATCGCTCAATTTGTTAATCCTTATTTCAAACAAATTGTTCTTGAACGACACATCTCTTATTTCAGAGGCGGATTTAAGCCACGTAGTGCTAGGTGCTAAAATGTTTGATTACGTCAACACCCAAGTTTTTTTGTGTTGTATTGTATAGTTCTTCGGCGGAGGTATACCCTATAATTTAAAAGATATTGTCGTTGGTCCTGAGGACAACGTCAAAATCAAGGCTCAGTTTTGCGCTACATTTTAACTGTACTCTATTCTGATGATATGGATTATTCTAGTGATTGCTAGACATTTCGTCATGTCTAATCATTATTCCTCATCGTCTTAAATGTCAACACTCGCATGTTCTTATTTATCTCACATATACTCTACAATTAAACAGACAAAAGGGGGTAGGATTTTGAGAATGTTAAGAAAACAGAGATCGAAAGTGATACCATTCTGGCCCTCCATGAACTTTGAGCCCGTTCTGGCGGTATTATTCGCACAGCCCTGAGCGGTTCACAATGTGGGGCACGCCTTCCAGGGCAGTACACACTCTAAAGATATTCAAGAGAGCAGAAGGATATCACATTCTTAGGGTTCAATATTTAGTACTTAATTTATCCCTTAATTATATTCTTCGTGGTACGCAGAAATGTATCCATTACATAAAAAAAAACTGCGGTTACGTTTCCTACCTGTTACTTTTAGTTTTGTATTTTTCTTAACTCTAAAAACGCTTTTAGGTTCTCAAGATAATCCATTTTTAAATTCTAAGCGGGAACACATTTCAGTTCAGTATAAAACATTAGCGCGGACAAAATTAATTTCATTTAAAAAAAAAAGGCATGCAGAAATGCAGCATTTGGACATGACTGTTTCGTCTGATGAAATTTAAGTAACAAACTTTACAATTCCCGTTTTCAGTTTAGAAATATTATTTCTTCCGTTAGAAAACTACTTTATCATGACTCATGTGTAGAAGTGCAGAGAAAACCTCATAAGTCACCGGCCAATAATTTTGACATATAAATAATATAAATTAACGTTTAAAGTGGAAATTAAATTTCTGACTTTTTCTTTACAATTTTTGAAGAAAGTACTCGTCTAGCCAATGAGTGCTGACTGAATAATGTAGGTAAAGCATATTATTCCTGTAGCGTATTTCGTAAACAAGTCATGCTTTGTAACATACGTATACGAAATGTATTTGATGAGAGTTATGCTTCCTGATTTGTCTCAAAAAATGGAGATGTGTGTAAAACCCACTGTCGGTGGTAATATAATCAGAGGGATGAACATGAAAATATTCTATATTCCTACAAGAAGAAGAAAATCTTAGCTCTCTAGACAAAGGGCGAAAACAGTCACTTATCTGACATAAACGAGTGATTTCAGCAAATTTACACGTGACATGATATTTCGTGCCAGGGATGTACGTTCCAGGAACTTCAAACCGTTCTACTTGCTAAATTATTTTCCTCATAACGGCTGGAAGAATTTATCGTCATTACTGTGATACTTCAAAGACTTTCAGCATTTGAAACCTGTGGATTAAAGCACATAATAGAGTAGAAGGTATCAAAGCGGATAAAACAAAGTCTTGCAAGTGAACCTCCTGGCAGAAACCCAGCAAGTCACAGCAGAGTTCAGCATTGTTATGCACAGGTCATCTACGAATGCACCATGTGCCAATGTTGCAAATGCAGAACACGAAAGTGTTCCTCCAGTGGGCAAGTGGTCATCAAAATGGAACGCTGGTGATTGGTACAGTCAATATTTTATGTACATCATTTGGTTCACCGGCTGATTGTTCATTTGCGAAATGAACCTAGATTTAGCGTGAATTTTGTTTTTTGATTGCAGGTTTAACGCACCGTGAGCAGCTCAATATGCTATAAGCAGTCGCCCGTCCCTAAATTTGGGTCACTAGCTCCAGGGAAGGGAGAGAACTAGTGCCGTAAGACAAACACAACATTCATGCCTCACCGGGATTCGAACCCGGACCCCTTTGGGTCGAACGATCAGAGGCCATCGCTTAGACCACTGCGTAACCAGGGCGGCATTAGCTTCCATTGCAACAGTCTATGTTTTCGAGTTTGGTTAAGCTTAGAAACACGAGGAAATCATCACTTGTGGTGAACGTTGCATTTATTTCGTTTCGGCTTAGTCAAGGTTTGAGGGAAATCCCCAATTGGTGAACCATTTCGTGCATTTGGAATGTATATGCATTAACAAAAGCAAGTACCCAGGGATTACAAGTACTGCCTTCACTACTCAAAAGTAAGGTTGGACGGAATTTTTTTCTTTAACTGTTCTCAAGCGGCTTATATAGTATTCCGAGAGATCAAATATTGTGCTTTCAAAATTCACCTACTGTACAAAAATCACCCAGAATTTGTTTCCTTCAGGACCTGTGGGTTTCCCGATACGAAGCTCGGATAATAAACGTAGTGACGTCACTAAGCCTTCATAATTTTGTACTGCCCACTCCTGTAGGTGGAATCCATTGTTGCCGACCCGATGGTACAGTGGTCTAAGCGATGGCCTAAGATCATTCTTCCGAAAGGGGTCCTGGTTCGGATCACGGTGAGGAATGGATGTTGTGTTTGTCTTACGGCACTGGCTCTCTCCCTTTCGTGGAACCACTGGCCCTACATTAGGGACGGGCGACTGCTTATAGCCCATTGAATTGCTTACGGTGGTCATTAAACCTCCAATTAAAAAATGTATTATTCTAACACTAGTAAACCACGATATCCGCTAAGTGTAAAGGGTCAGTGCAGCATTTATAAATTCCCAAGTACTTGTGGTATTATAACTTACTGTCTGACCAAGGGTTGCTGTTCCATCTTCCCATTCTCAATGAGTTCGCGACGTCCCTTCTCGTTCAGAGCATAAAATAAAGGTTTAAAATATTCATTTATAATATAGGGAACATTTGTTTTATCCAACCTATGCTGCCAGTAATTTTCACAAATGCTCTGTTTTTATAATATCGCAAACGATATTTCTGCAGCTTATTAGGTTTAAACGTTTTAAATGTAATTAATTTAACTTATTCGTTTTTTAAAATTTTGAAATTATCTGTAACAAAAATGTTTCAGTAATATTTCAGTAAATTGTTATATACAGGAAATAAACAGGTAATTCGATGAATTTCCTGGAAATTCCCAAAATTTAAAGTTTGCCTTTCGGTAGGATTGCCATTTTGAATACCGTATCTGTTAGCCTACCAACATTTTGAATTCAAAAGTGATAGAGCTGGACACCACCTTAACGAGCTTGGAAATGAAGCACGTTTTTGCAATTCATATGTGTTTTTGTTTTTGTTTTAGACTCGAAACCTTAGTACGGAAATCGTTATGTTTCCTGCGAAAGCTATTTCTTTTATTAATTCCTGCGGAGGTCAGACAGTCAGCTTTTATTGCATATCGAAGATTTCTATTAAAATAAAGAAAAAGTTATCTTTTTTTTTTGTACAATATTTTTAAGAAGATATTTTACACTTGAAAGAAAATCCGTTTTACATCGAAAAAAGAGGAACTGTTTTTTCCGGGTGGATAAGAAAGTGAAGTTTTCCTTAATGTGAGAAATGAAGTATGTCTCCCAAGTGAAAATATTAAACATGGAACACTGGAAATACGGAAGGCTTAAGAGCTCGATAGGTACCTCATAGGCATTCAAACTCAGAATTAGGCAAATTCAATATTTTATTGTTGGACGTAAGATCACTGCTCCTCTCGTCCCAACTCCGAATGTCATACTCTGAAAATTCTTGCAAAAAGCGAAGTGTTTCCGTATCGAATCTAAAACAACTTTTAAAAACCTCTCAGTGGAATTAATGTGACGTAACATATATTAATGTCCTGTGGACTGACAATAAGTACTTGAATGAGTAATAATTTACAATGTCTTATTATTTTTCGGAAGGTTCAAATCATGTAATAGTAAACCTGAATTTTTCATCGATAATGGGTTTTCTTGATATCGTTATTTCTTTAGTACTTTTAGTTTTTTCAATTTTTTTTTTAAATATTTGAGAAAAATATTTATTTCATAATTCTGGATATTAGAATTTTTAAAAATAATTACTCGTCAATTGTTCCCAAATGCTTTCAGTATCCGTGCTGTGTTTTAGGGGAAATATTTTAAATAGTAGAAATTAAAATAATATTTGTGATATTTGTTCTGTGCTTATCAATGCAGAAAATAAGTTTTCAGTAAAGATTTCATAAAATAATATTTAATTAAAAACTGCATCAATTCTCAAGCGGGGTTTTTATGATGTTATTGATTTTTCTGTCTTACAGTTCGTGAGGCACATTCATCAGGTCTTTGTGGTTTCTGTGCTTGACTCTGATCATGACTCAGTCCTACTAAGATTAAACGGAGCCGCAGCCACCCGGCGGATGATGATGTATACTGATTGGAAGTTGTTCCAGGAAATTATTGCTCGGATTGATCCGCCTACGTGGACACTAGTACTCGCTAGAACGTCGACAGTGCGGTGGAGGAACTCACTCGTTGCATACAGACAATCTTGGATCGATGCAGGAATCCCGAGACCCTTATGCACTTCCTCCACGCATTGTCGGAATCATCCGGGAGAAGAACAAGCTTCGGAGGATCTGGCAGCGGTCAAGATCTGCCGACGACAGGGTTCGCTGTAACTCGTGTCGCGAACCCGTTAGGGAAGAAATCCCCGCGCTCAGGGAGCTCCAATGGAACAAGTACCTTCTCAACGCGGGTCAACCTCGTCAGGATGATGTGCGGATCATCCTTCGGAAACTCCGGTGTAGTAAGACTCTCATACCGCCCATTTTCGGTCCACAGGGTTTGGTGTACGGTGATGACGAGAAGGCTGGGTCCTTGCTGGTGCCCTGGGGGAGCGGTTCTCACCTCATTACATCCAAAATCCTAGTCACACGGATAGGGTCATGGAAGCTTTAGCTACATACGATTTTCATGATACAGACAGGGGTCATCTCGCCTGTTAGAGACTTCGAGGTAACTCCACACATCAAAAAGCTAAAGGTGAAGAAAGCTCCCGTAAGAGATGGAGTTTCAGCAAGAACTGTTCAACTGCTCCTTGAGAGCTAGATTCTGGTACTGGTGGAGATTTTCAACGTGTCTCTCCGGCTGAAGTATTTCCCCAGGGACTGGAAAAAAGCAGTAGTAATAGTGTTGCCGAAACCTGGAGCCAATTATACTTTACCTGAGAACTACCGTCCAATATCTCTCTTACCCGTCCTGGGTAAGCTCCTTGAAAGGGTCATCCTCTCTAGGCTTCTTGAGTTCTGTGATGTTAATGCTGTGATTCCTGACGAACAGGGCGGTTTCCGAGAGAAGCATGCAACGTCCCACCAGTTGATCAGGCTTACGCAATTCTTTCTGAAGGACGAGATAAGGGCGAGTATTCCAATGCTGTCTTCCTAGACATCAGCAAGGCTTTTGGCCGCGTTTGGCATGATGGTCTTCTGCACAAGTTGCAGAAACTCCGATGCCCTCGCCCACTTGTTGAGCTGATTGGATCATACCTCAACAGCCGCAGTTTTAACTGTTAAGATTAACGGTGAGCTTTCTTCGGAAAAGAAGATTCTGCCTGGCGTTCCTCAGGGTTCGGTTCTTGGACCAACGCGGTTCTTCATTTATCTTCACGACTTACCCAAACCCATTCAAGGGCAGGTCATGATGTATGCAGATGATACAGCTGTTGTCGTCAGGTCCCTGAACAACGGCAGAACAGTAAACTCCTCCAGGAATTTCTCTCTCAGCTGGAAACCTACTACACTGTCTGGCGGATCAAGATCAATCCATCTAAGAGCAGTGCGCTGTTGTGTTTTTGGATCTCTCCAAGGAGTACCGAAACTCGGTATGTTTCAAGAGACATTACCCTGGGCTACCTCCACTAATTACCTAGGGCTCCAACTAGATTGTCGACTTTCGTGGTTGGCGAACACCAGCTAACGCACGAATAAAGCTAGACAATGTATTGGGCAGTAGCTATACTACTCCGCCTGAGAAGCTTCCTTACAACACGGCACAAAGTACTGCTGTACAAGACGCGCGTCACTCCGGTGCTTTCCTACGCCTCCTCCATCTGGATCAGTATTAGTAGGAACCAGCGAGAGAGAATCAAGAAGTTGCAGAGCCGAGCACTTCGAATAATCACTGAAGCTCCGCTTTGGACCCACTTCGGAACCAGAGGAACATACTTGGAATCGAGAAGGTGCATGGGTTTTCCACCAGACTCACCAGAAAGTTCTTCATGAAAGCGGAAGCCACCCTAATAGACTTGTCAGGGGCGCGGTTGATTACAATTCCAGCGGAAGCCACCCTAATAGACTTGTCAGGGGCGCGGTTGATTACAATTCCAGCGAAATCCTTAGGTATCCCAGAACTAAGGCGGTTATCGTTGACCCCCTTGACAGAAAGAGTAAGAATGTGAACACTGGTGGGTGTTAGAGAGACCACCACCCCTTTCTTTTTCAGATTGGCATCGAGATGGTGAAAATGGATTCTGCTCGGACATTTGAAATTTGTATCGTTGAGTTTCAGTCACACCGTGGTGCGTCGGCGGCTGGTTGGTGTTGTGGTTCTCTGTGATGTCATGCGGTGCTTCGTTCCCTTTTACACCCTTCCATACGGAGTAGTTACACGGATCACGCTCTCCTTTCACTACATTTTTCTGTTTGTCTTTCCTATTGAGTTCACTTACTCAGATTTCCTAGCTTTTTATCTCTAAGGGCAGTTTTAAACTTGGTGTCAGACACTCCCTTCCTAAAACTTCTTGAAATAACGCATCGTATCTTTCCTACAGGGAAAACACTTCTTTCAGTTTTAGGAACATATTCTAAGAAACAGTAGTGATCTGCCTTTATCGAAATTGAAAATCCCCGTTTACATGGATCTTTCGTAACGAATTGTGTTTGCGCATTGGTAAATATGTCTTCATTTTTTTATATTAACTTTGTTTTAGGAAATTTAAATGGATTGTTACTACGTTCCAGAGCGTACTGATTAAATAGTCATCCTTGCTCTTGGCTGTAGTGATGCCTTCTGCAACTCAGATGTAATACTTAACATTGTGAAACGCTATGTAGTTCTATTACAATAATTGAACTTACACCTTAGTATTTTATAATTTGAAATATTTATTCCGTATTGAATGGTGTAACAATTTATAAAACATACAACGACTAAGTGCCGAGCTTTCACACTCCGAACGGGAGGCTTTTTCAAGGCCAGTAAACACAAGAAAAATTTCGGGAATGACGATAATTTGAAATCTTGGAGCCCGTATCTACTGCGTGTCTAGGTGGTATTGCGTCTCGCGGAAGGTGGTATCTCGTGACCTACCTTTCAAACATTCTGTCTCATTTTCTCCTTAATATTCTATGTCAGTAGGATGTTCCACGCAGCCGAGAGTTCGAGGGAAGGGACCTAGTTTCAAGGTTTGGGATGCAAGGATATTTCGATGCTTTCCCGAGTCAGTGTTCATTCGCATATTATCTCATCAAGTAACAGAAGTACCCTTAATGGGTTCTGTGTGAGAATGATCGCAATCCTCAAAGCTCATTCTCATATTTAAAACTGCAGAGCATGACCAGCTCCGGTAACAAGAGCTTAGAATGAGGAAAAAACGAAGCCTAAAAACTTAACTATTTAGTTTATATAAATATCATTTAAAGGAAATCATTGAAACAAACTTTGTCTTGAGTGATGGAGTAGTTAACACAGCTATCTCTCATTTATTTCGTATATGGAATGAACATTTTGTGGTGGCTAGTTTACATCGCCAGAATGGAAAACAATGTTTTTACCCAATTGCGTTTAACAACCGTGCGAAAAAGTGAAATTTTGTGCTGGTATGCCTGATTGCGTTTTTTTTTTTTTTTTTTTTTTTTTTTTTTCCGATTTTCTAAAAAAAAATTCAAGATCTTTTTATCATTTTTACCAGCATTTTCACAATGAAGCATAATGATTCGTTGCGTAATTTTTTTACGTGGTTGAATGTTACTTGAGATCTTATTAGTCATCATAAGAGAAAAAAAGCAATTTGTCATAGTTATGTATGGCTCGCACACACTTTTTAGGCATAATGTTCTTTAAATACCTTTTCGTTTCTTTTTCTGCATTCCCAGAGACATCTGCAACTTCTGCATGCTTCATTATATGCCAAAGACTGCGTCGTTGTTTTAATATACAGTCATCGATTGATATACCAAACACTTCAACTTTTTCCTATACTCCAAACTGCCGAACGTTTATATGAATACGTTTATCTGCAACGATAGACTTGTTTTTATTTATTTTTCCCATATTAATATGGCTTTCTCGAGCTTATCATGTTTGCGATTTTACTGAATGTACTTATTTTTCGTAACCCACCGGCGATTTGATCTTCTTTAAAGATTTTCCTGCAGTTGTAATGCTATATGCGTTACAACTGCAGGAAAATCTTAAATGAAGATCAAATCGCCGGTGTCAAATCGCCGATGAGCTATATGCGTTTCGCAAATAAATTTGAAAATGTGTTTTCCAAACAATATTGGCTTGAAGAACAATTTATTTCGTTACATAAACCCACAAATTATTCGTTTTCTAAAGGACACAATAGGTAGCTGCCACATTGTTGCATAATGCGGTCGAAATCAAGACTTAGATAAGCGCGAATCACATGTAACAATTACCTACCGATATGATAAACGGCGTCGAAACCAAGCAGATGCACACAGAGGTAACGTTATGTTTTCCACCTGGTAAACGTGAGAGTAGTAAGTAGTTTTGTAATTTTTAAGCCAAAAGTCATATATTTATGACAACACTTTTCGTTACCGATCTTACTCTTGAAAATAGTTGGACCTGACAAACGCTCAGATTTCTGTGCTCTATGGCCGAGTCGTATGAAGCGTTGGCTTCTAATCACTCGTACGAGACGGGTCTGGGTTCCAACTGCTGATGCAGCATCGATGGCGTGTTTGTGTTTCCATGGAACTAATGATTCCCAATTAGGGCCTTCTCATAGTGGTCGTTACCCATTCTACACCAAAAACATAAGTCTCAAACGTACACGCACGCATGTATGCTAGTAGCAATGCAGTTTCAAAAAATCCATGCGATTTAAATGCAATAATCCACGGTATCAAACAAAAGAAGAATCGATAAAGGTGGCCAAGTAAATGGAAAGGGCTGACAAAACACCTATGACCGAATTTCCATTGCTAACGCATTACTGGTTGAAGCCATTCGATAAAATCTTATGTTTATAAAAAATGTAGGAAATATTGGATCGGTTCATGTTTATCTTCCGTTATAAGTGCCATATCTTATATTTTTGGATATAAGGTGGTTCCCCTCTCTCAGTTAAAGCGCCACTTATGAATAGGAACCAAAAAATGTTTATGTAGGGTATTGCTTTGACTGGCTCTTTCTCGCTACGGTGGCACTGGTATGTTATACCGGGTGATTACTATGAGAGAAGCGGTGTACAAAGACCCTGAGCGAAGCATATATAAGTAGAAATGCAGACTTGGTATGAAAACCAATATACATAAAACGTTTCATTTGTGTCACCAGGAGATATGTGACAATCCAAACGACATCATGTTTTACACTCAGATGGACGGTTCTAGTTCCCGGAAGATACTGTGCAGTTATAAGGCTTATGTCTGTCTGCACAGTACTGTTAGCTTTCAGAATTACCGCATTTGGTCTGAGAAATATCCTCGTATATGCGAAGAGATTCCGTTCCACTCGCTGCTTATAACAGCGCGATGTGGCTTTACGGCATCTTTTATCATTGGGCCGTACGTTTTCAAATAATATTGTCCAACCGGAGCAGCGACTTGTGCCGTAGATCTCCATAAGTATCGAAAAGAGCTCTACAACTAGAGGTCCAGGAAATTACTAGCACTGCCAACATCTGTAAATTGCGTTCAGTAAGTTTTCAAAGTTAATGTTAGCTAGAGACATTACTAAATGACGATGCCATGACTTGACAATATGCACGTATGATGAAACACATCCTCATATTGAATTGTTAGAAGCAGCTGCTACGACAAAAGTTTACCAATTGCGGAATGGTTAGTCGCGCATTTCCAATCGTTCAGACTCGTCGTTCGCCTGGGCTCAACTCCTGTGAGCTGTAATTATGGGTGCACCTAAAAAGCAGGATATGTTAGAGCTACATCGTAGTTTTGGTAGTCTTGAATGAAAGAATGACATTACATGCGAAACAGATGGACTAGCTACGTGTCACTGTTGAGGACATCGTTCAGCGCATTCAGCGTTTATAAAATCTGCATCGAAGACCCTTGAGCTACGTTTGCAAATTGAAACGAATTAATTCGAAATCACACTTTCCAAATAGCTTTGTAGAGCTTTTTGTAGGCATCACGTCCAAAAAACGCTTGTTCGAGGGTGTAGTCATAGAACCTGAGGTTTAGTTTTGTCAAATTCGTTAGCAGTATAGAATTCTGAATACCTCTTGTTGCATTGTGATCAAACTTGTGCGATTTTCTAGCGCTTGCAGTGCCTCGTTTCCTCTTGTGCCACAAAGGGAGTTTTCTTTTATTTTCAAACTCACGACTGCACGTGCTTGATCGCCTTCCTACCGGGTAAGTGGGCGATTCAAACAAAATAGCTGTTTCAATACCGCACATTGAACGACGCCGCTTTATTTACGATCACCCGAGTCTTGTAAAGCGTGACTACCTATGGACCGGAAAATGAACCCGATGGTGTAAACTTAGTGTTTTTGTTAGTGATTTTAAATTGATGTTAGCACTGGGAACCTGCAACTCGAACTCTGAAAATTATTTTGGAGAGTAACGTGACTGCTGAAGTCAGTTTGAACATAAAATCCCTTAGAGCTCTCATTAATAAGCTGTCCTGGATAAGAATTGAAACCCATATGCGAAATGTGAACGCTTAAGCAGAGTTAAGAACTAATTTGTACGATAAAATGCATACGATAAACCATAAGCGTGGTGCGTTTGCGTACTAAACCATTTAATATAACCGCTGGGTTGTTCAAAACTTAAACTACTTATACACAACATGAGTTCAAAAAATTGTATGATTTCGTATTTCCTTTTCAAAATTTTGAAAAGCCCGTTCAGAGCTATATGCGTTTGAACAGGGTGAAAAATGAGGGAAATAGTGGTGTTGCCATTTGGGCATTAACATTTCTTTCGTTTGAGAGTGAAGAATTTATATTAAGGAGCGCTGTGCTCTTGTGTTCAAGCTCATAAAACGAGGCTGACATGAACATGCTCGGATATGTGTATTTTTCAACAGTAAAAGTTATATCACTCTCCGTTTCGAGAGAACCAGTGCAGATATGTTTCTTAGATACTGTTCTCTCACGAGTTCAACATAATGTAATGTTTACCTGTCCTATATAAGTGCAACCGAACGCCTCGAACCTCTTCTAACATGCTGGATTCAGTTGGTTCTAAATGCGAACGTTTATGGTGCAACAGGAATACCCAAAGTTCGAAAATTGTTTACTATTTATTCCCTATATATATGACATTTCAAAATTATCGAAATGTGGTCTGAGAGCTCCATTTTTCACCTTTTGAAGAACAGAAATAATTTTTCTCGAACATCGAAATGGAGGTAAATTTTACATCATGAATTTGATATCATTCTTCCTGTATGTTAATTAAAACATATTAGGTTAGTTCTGAATTACATTAAGACACCTTATCTGTTTATTTTATTGTACATAAATGTTTTCTGGTAATATGAAGCATTTTACCGATATGTATAAGCCTATTATTTTTACAGTCTATATTAAACTAGGGAAGAAATTATATATAAAGAAATGGTTGATGTTTTGAGTGAAATATGTTTGCGGTCTTTAGACATTAAAAATGCCAGCTGCTTTAAGGAGCATTCTGCAGAACGAATATTCGTGTCTGTTTCAAAAGTCTTACGATTGTGACTGGGAGGTAAAATTCTTAGTGCTTTTATGAGCATTGAATTTTCAGTGATTTACAAGTGTTTTAGCAGTCTTTTGAATTTTCATGATATGCTACATAGGTAAATCTTGCTTTCTGCATAACTGCTTCACAGTGTAACAAAGTTACTAACGGTCATTCATTTTCCCGGCATTAATGTTTCAAATGATTTTTTCAACACCTTGCCTTGTTACTGTAAGTGTTTAAGAGTGTCATAATTCGAGAATTGCGATGAAAGTGGTGCTTTCATTAGATCCAATAAGTGATACATATTACTTTTTACTTATTTCATAAATTCGTTTTTTATTATTTCGTTCTAGAAAGGAAAACTAAAAATGTTTTGTTAACATGCAAAATAAATTCTTCCGAGGATCTAAAAGGTTAGTGGGATATTTTAATAGCGATCAAGTAGTTTTCAATTTTTGGAAAATGTTAAGTTGATATGTCAGATATTGCAACATAACATTAGGTATGATATTTTCAGTGATTCAAATTTTGGAAAATTGTTTATCGTTAAAAGTTCTTTGAAAGGAAACTTGTTATTGAAAATAATGGTGTTTAGTCGATTTTGAATTGCCATTGCAAAGGTGGTGAGGAAAATTTAGGTTACATGGAAATAAGTAAATTCTTATAAGAATGCAAGTTAAAAAATTATAGTTTTATATGGTATAACCTTTCGGGAAAATAGTAGCTTTTTTTTGTGAAAATTATTAACAGTTTTGCAGTTAATTTGATATTTTTGAATTTAAAAATAAAAAATCAACTCAAAATATATTTTTTTATTTGTTTGTTAATTGGTTGAAGAATATGTGAAATACATGTATAATCTTTTCGTACGATTATGAAGCATGCATCCAAGGTAAAAACGCTGACTGGCTGTTTTCTTATTACTGAATTGAAATTCTATTGCATTATATATAATTTAGTGGCATTATCTTGAGATTGCATTTCGAATATAGTGTATTATATTTTATTATATTAAAATGGCTTCCACAAATGTTTGCAACATCTCACACCCAGACCAGAATATTTGTTAAATACATTTGTGTGTTTCAAAAACAAACCACTGTACCTAAATTTTGAAATAGAGTGCGCAGTCTGTTATTTATGACAAGACTTTGACTGCAATAGAAGAGAGATCGTCCACAAAACAAATACTAATCTCAATAACAAGATAAGCTCACTTCCAGGACATTATTAACAAAGGGCTCTTTATCCTGAATGATGGGTTGACTGTGAGATTGGACTCGATGGCTGACTCCAGCTCCAGTGTTCTAATAAAAGATATCATTCTTTGTGTTCCTGAAAAAGAAAATCAAGATTGTGTTTGGTAAATTTGTAAAAACACATATTCATAAACTAATGCAAACAGGAACCAAGTTTCGACATTCTGATCATGATTTGCATATTTGCCGTACATAGTGTTTTGAAACGACCCTCCTGCAATCAAAACATAGTGTTTTTTTTTATTCCAGGTTTAAAGACCACCGTCAGCAACTCAATGGGCTATAAGCAGTCCTCGTCCCTAATTTAGGGCAACTAACATCCGAGAAGGGAGAGAGACAGATCCATACGACAAACAAAACATCCATTCCTCAATGGGATTCAAAACCGGACCCTTATCGGACGAATGGCCATAAGCCGGTGCTTAGACAACTGCGCCACCGGGGCGGCAAATAGAGTTTTGTCAATTGACAAGAAATTTGTAAATATGAAGGAAGTTGTAGAAGATTGTCTCGAGAGAACAGAAATTGGTTAAGTATTTAGCATACGAGAAAAGTATTCTCTTCTCACTTTTCAAAATGAGGCCGCACATTACAAAAATAAAAGGCATTATGTCTCACAAACATGTCAGTGCAAAAAATGGGAAATATTGAAGGTTTGAGAAAATACGATTGAGAAGATAAAGACTATGTGCTCTTCAATCATACTAATTTTATGGGAATATTCAGGCGGCAATGTCCTAAACAATGACACTGCAATTGAATATTTATGAAATTTCAAGAATTTAAGTGGATGGCTATACAACAAAATTAAATTTCGACACTGACTTTTGAAAATGCTACACGGCGAAAATGCTGTTGTTAATATTGAAACTATCAGGGGTTGGAAAAAAGAAGAGGTTAAAAAACAGGATGAACAGGCACAAATGGTGTATTCAGCCCGAAAAAAAAACACATTGTTTCTTTAGGTGCTACAAGAAAAAACTCTTGAGTTTAAGAACAAAATATCCAACTGTTTGAAGCTCGGCAAAAAAGCAAACAACTGTCACTTTTAGCTGCAAATATATCAAGGTATGAACGTATACTCTTGATAATCGGAAATACGCAGAAACCAATTTTTCTCAAAGGTGTAAAATCTGTACTCTGGGCATAAAAATCCAATAAGAAGATCTGAATGACGGCAAAGTTTTTCAAAACATTTGTGCGGGAAGGTGTTGAAAAATGAAAAACTATGGAAGAAAGATATTATTGATTACTGACGATTGTCCAGTTGCTCCCTCGAATCAAAAACTTCAAACCAATTCAAATGAAATATCTTCCACCTAAAATCACTTAACTGCTACAGCCTCTCCTGCGATGTGTCATTCAGAGTTTAAAAAATAAATAATCAGACAGTATTTATCAAACGCCTTTTTACAGCATGGAAACTACGATGACATAAGTAATACATAGCCAGTCTAAGATTCATTTGGCATATTAAGCTTGACAAGCAAGCAATCAATCAGGAAACTATTGAAAAATAATATCATCTCTCATGACTGAAAGAGGGGAAAAAGTAGGCTTTCATCTTTGACTGGGCTCTGACAGAAGAGAATACATTTGCTATGCAGCATAGAGATGAAGGAGAAAGTGGGGAATTTTTGAAAATACTTATAGTTAAAAGTGTGTTCACTAGAATAGGTAAACTTTGATGAGTACGCTCGTATGGATTCGAACTCAGAAAGCTCACACAAGAGGAATCAATAATTCACATGCTAATGCATGTAGGTGATCGGATAGCACTCCATCTGAAAATTAACAATATGACGTTGATGCTCCCACCGAGCCTACGATTGAACATGCAACTGAAGTATTTCATGTGATTCGTGATTTCCTACAGGGCGTAGAAAATGCGAGGTAGTACTTATGGTGGCTACTGAGTTAGAAAATAAAGTTCTAAAATCTTCTATTAAAATTATCTGTAACATTTTAGATTATGTTTTACCATGGGGTCAAATGTGTTTTTGGGTGGCGACTGTGATTAATAAACATTTGTCCGCAGTCCCTTATTTAGCGCAATCTACCAGAAAGGTAATCGCGTAAATTTGGTGCTGCTATTCATACATCTCTGTAAGAATAAGATAAATATTTGAAAATAGTTCTGGAGACATTTTAAACCACTGTTTTAGGTATTATTTTATACAAGTGCGGAATTTTACTTTTTAATTCGATCGTTGAAAATACCTCTAGATACAACTACAGGTTTTCATCCATACCGTTGAGGTCGTTCTTTCGATATTGCATTGCATGTAACTTTCGCTGGTCGTATCAAGTGGCAGCAATTACTTTCCAGTTCTTTTTCACCTGTTATGTATTGAATTTGAAAAGCACTTCACTAAATTACATTCTCCTAAGCATCCGTCACCCACTTTTATTTCAGCGAATTCATTTCAAATGATATGTTGTTCTATAGCCAAGAAAAACAGGTGGGAATTTTCTATATCTTCATCTGTAAGCACTAAAGCCCGGAAGTTGTGGCAGTAAAAATTATAAAAATAGACAGGCAAATAAGCGAAGTTTAGCGTCAAAATAGGCATCAAAACCAGGCATTTATAGAAGTGGTCGAAAAATTCTGAATCATACATAGGTGTTAAGCTGAACTGGCAAAATCATTTATCAGATTATCACTTACTTATTTTTGCGGTTACACATAAGTACTAGGAGTTTTTTTTTAATGTTCGAACGTAATATTCTGCCTTCTGTCACTTAGGATATGTTTTAGAAGCGAAAATTATCTTTCAATCCCTACGGAGGTAATGGGAGCGTATTTGAAACATGAGGCAGTTGTAGGATTCATTTCAATAGAAGTTGAACTTTCACCTTGGAGTATTTCAGGGATGACTTTGATTTTCTCCAAGTCATTATTTGCTGAAAGAACTCGTTGACATTTTTGACCCAAGATTTGACCCTTTCTCCCGGGAACACATTTAATTGTATTAACTACATCATTTAATATTTTCAAGGCATTCACTAACGTTTCGTTCCTTTTTTACAGCAAAGTAATCATATCGGGTAACTGTGAAAAGTGTGCTTGAATAAAAGTTAAATCGTTACGAAGGGAATCTTTAGCTAGTATCTGTTGAGCATTGCGTATTACGCACGATTCATCCTCTTGAAAACTGTTAAAAATGTCAGCAATCTTGTTCAAATTATTTGCATAATATACAGCAGCTTATATCCATGTTCCCCATCTTGTGAAAATCGGTTTAGGCGGTAAGGCAAGATTTGGTTCCATCTCTTTGAATAAGTGAACTCTATGAGAAGCTTTAAGGAAAATTTTCTTCACATTACTCACTAACGCATCAATATCCAGAAATAACCCACGTACTTAGGACCGCTACTCTGTGGAGAGCATGAACCAAACAAGTTAAATGAAGCATATTTGGAAAGAGAACTTTCAGGCTGTGGGCAGCCTTTTTCGTATAAGGAGCTGCGTCTGTTAAAAGCAATAGTACATTTTCATACTTTATTCCGCCAGGCCAAAGAAGAACTAATGAAGAGGCAAAAAGCTGAGAAATAGTGCTACTATTTGTTTTTGGAAGTTGTTCTGATGTAAATAAGTAGATAGTTGAGGGCTGAGCAGGTTCCATTGTACCAATAACAACATTTGCCACATACCTTCCCGTGGCGTCTGTTGTCTCATCGATACTGATCCAGATATTTTTATCACCGGCATCTTCTCGTATTTCTTTCCTTATACCGACGTAGCAAGAATCTAAGTATGTTTTCCGCAAAGTTGCTTCGCATGGAATATTTTCCTTTGTATATTTCTCCAAAAATTCTTCAGTGAATTATTTTGCAGCTTCCACAAAAGTATTCCAGCATCTATAAAAGCATGGCGCAAATCACTTGCAAACACTGACTGCTTGCTCGAAATAGAAGTGAATGACGATATCAAACATGTCTTTTTTTTACCAATCTTCCGAATAACAGCAGCTTTATGTTTAGCTGTTGACAAATGTTGTGAAATGAAGAATTTCTTTTCGTAATTCAGTTTCGTATCATATATTTTACAAAACAACACCATTCCATCAGTGGACAACATATCACTTACATACTCTTGAATATACCGACTTAATTTATCACTGGTTGAAGAAGCAGTTTTTGGCATCATTGTTTCACTTGGACGCAAGGCGATATCTTCGGGTAGCGAACTGACAGGATCTCCCTCCCTTGTTTTGCACTTACGTTCAAGGTCTTATGTGTGTACGTGCATTCTTGGCTTTCACTCTAGCTTGATTGGTTACAATGTTATCTGACTGGATTCAGATACTTCCGCCATGCGCAGAAACTATCATCTAGGATTCTAGGGAGAGCAAAACATAAAATGAGATGCCGAACATCGCAAACTCTGCGCATGCGTCTGCCACCGCTGCTTAAATTGTAGCAATTCGTTTTGAATGTACCAATTGTACTAGTGTTTACTTACAGATGTCTGACGACTGTGATTTCGTTTTAGAGAAAACGCCGCCTACTTTATGGTTTGTACACCTATACCCTAAAAAAAAGTTTTTATAGAAAATGAATAACTTAAAAAAAAATACGTGTTTACCCGGAAACACTACGTACTGCTAATATTAAAAGAAATCCGTCTTGTTGCACGATGATATTTATTCAGCTAAAAATGAAATCTATATACAGTTTAAAAACACATGAGCACTTTCGGTGTCACATTGACACCTTCATCAGATGTAATTTCACCATGTGGCACATGCTGGTCTTAAGTACGTGGAGTAGATGCATCATGGGAAAGGTAATGTCAATGTCACATGATATACCAGATAACAAGGCAATCAAAAAAATGTATAGTTAGCCAATGATCACTTAACAGAAGCAATTGCTATTGTGCTGTCCTTCCCAACAAGATTGCTCCAAGGTTCAGGTAAAACATAAGGATAATAGTCATTACAGCAACTTGTATTATAAGCCGAAATATAGAGGCTTTCTGCAAATAACAAGGAATGAACAGAGTTAGGTGTGTTTATGATTTTAGCGTTGTCCCAGTCTGGGATGGAATTTCCAGCACTTATGGTTCTTGCAAAAGAGGTGCTTTGGTGATTCATTTTTAGATCATATCTGTGTTCATTTAATCTCAAATCCAAATTTCTTTTGGTAGAACCCACATAATGATTGTTTAGTTCACCAGAGATAGTGTCAAGCATAGGAATAACATACACACCCCATTTTTTCCCTTTGTCAATTTTGTCACGATTATTGCGGATAATGGTATATAGATTGCATGATCGTATTCCAAATTGTATTTTATGACGAGAACATATGTTGGTAAGGAGGTTTACAATATGTGGATTAAAATCAACAGATCCAACATACTTTTTAGGCACCTGCTCACTAATTAAAGCAGTTGACATAGAAAACCGTACTTTATTGTGCACTCCCCTAACAACGTTGTCCGGGTAACCATAGTTTTTAGCAAGGGATGATATCCATTGTAGTTCTTGAGCTCTGGCGAAATGGCTAGAAGAATGTGAATATGCTCTTCTAAATAGGAAGTGCAGAGCAGAAATTTTATGCTGAAAAAAGGTTTTCTATGTCAACTGTTTTCTATGTCAACTGCTTTAATTAGTGAGCAGGTGCCTAAAAAGTATGTTGGATCTGTTGATTTTAATCCACATATTGTAAACCTCCTTACCAACATATGTTCTCGTCATAAAATACAATTTGGAATACGATCATGCAATCTATATACCATTATCCGCAATGATCGTGACAAAATTGACAAAGGGAAAAAATGGGGTGTGTATGTTATTCCTATGCTTGACACTTACTCTGGTGAACTAAACAATCATTATGTGGGTTCTACCAAAAGAAATTTGGATTTGAGATTAAATGAACACAGATATGATCTAAAAATGAATCACCAAAGCACCTCTTTTGCAAGAACCATAAGTGCTGGAAATTCCATCCCAGACTGGGACAACGCTAAAATCATAAACACACCTAACTCTGTTCATTCCTTGTTATTTGCAGAAAGCCTCTATATTTCGGCTTATAATACAAGTTGCTGTAATGACTATTATCCTTATGTTTTACCTGAACCTTGGAGCAATCTTGTTGGGAAGGACAGCACAATAACAATTGCTTCTGTTAAGTGATCATTGGCTAACTATGCCTTTTTTTGATTGTCTTGTTATCTGGTATATCATGTGACATTGACATTACTATTCCCATGATGCATCTACTCCACGTACTTAAGACCAGCATGTAGCCACATGGTGAAATTACATCTGATGAAGGTGTCAATGTGACACCGAAAGTGCTCATGTGTTTTTAAACTGTATATAGATTTCATTTTTTAGCTGAATAAATATCATCGTGCAACAAGACGGATTTCTTTTAATATTAGTATTTATGCACGAATTATAGTGTCAACCGTCAACTACGTACTGCATGCTAGATTGTTATCAAAATTTTGATTTTATCGCATTCTTAAGAAGAAATCATTTTTTAATAGTGCATTTGTTGAGTATAGGCAAAAAAGGCTTTTTATTTTTCAAATATGGGCCGAAAAGGCAAAAACATGATTTTAAGGCATTTTGCCTCAACTTCCGGGCTTTAGTAATCACATAAATGAAATTTATCATGAGGTACATTTCTGTACAATCCTGAGAAGTCTAATGCTGTTTGTGTCGAAATTAAATTGAAACATTTTATTTATGTAATATAGAAAAATTATTGAAGAGGCATTATTGAAAGCTTTGCGAAACAAATGAGTCTTACTATGAATGTCAGGGAATTTAGTTTTTTACAGATATTTTTTTCAATGTAAATTAAACATTTTCACTTCAGATGGGCCGCGTGTTCCCAGATCGATTGTAAATATTTCGGTTAAATCCACTTAAGAACATTTCTTGAAAAATGAATAAGTGCTTACAATAACTGTTGGTAACGAAGGGACATGAAATGTGCTTTCTACTTACTTCCTGAAACCGCAAATTTTAATTACAAAACTTTCTGTCTGCATGACGTATGACATTTCTACCTTTTAAAACAGTTTAGGAGATTTTAATACAGAAAGGGATAAATGTCAACGTGAATTTTACTTTCCAAAGCCTTTTTTCAGCAAAGAAATTTTTAAGAAAGTAACAGGAAATGATGAAACAGGTATCCTAAGAAACCATAACTGGAGAAGGAAAAAGTATCCGTTTGCGGACACCACATTGAAAACAATTTTCCAAAAGTTTTTGTCATAATAAATCTTCACACTTTCCAGGGAAATGGGGAAGTGCGTTACAGGTTCTGACAAATTTTAGACTCACAGCACTGGATAACCTTATTTTGTTGCGACAATGCCCTCACGGTTCTAAACGGGTACGTAACAACAGTTCCACAGTTTTACAAAATTCAATAAGAGTATCGGAAAACAAATATGTTGAAGGACATAAGTAAGACTTTTTGGAAGAAACAATGTTCTCTATCACCTATAATTATTTTCATTCCAATTACAAAGAACTGATCAAAATGTGGATTCAACTGTGTGGCCCCGCGCCGTTTATAACAGATGTACATAAGTTAACGCGAAACAATAATTCAATCCCAAGCAAAGTAATCGGTAACTACCTGCTCTAGTTTCTCTCTAGTTCTCATTCAGTATGTCTTGCATCTGTGCTTTAGAAAACATTTGTTCAGGATATGGAATATGGAAACCTTAAATATCAGTGAAAACTTGACTTAATAACACAACTGGTAAACTTTCAGATAGCTCACTTTTACAATACGAATACAGTTTTAAAATATACATTGTTAAAATTCTGGGCTCTTTATGATATTCCCAGAACGTTCAGGATAAACACCAGCCAGTCATTAAGGAACATTTTCTTTCTTTCTCCTTGACCCAGGTGCAGAGCAAGCAAATTTCATTTCATTTCATTTTATTATTTCTGCTGTGATAGGTTATTGAATAATGATAACAATTATTGACAGTTATAAAATAACAGCAAGGAAGCTCCAGGATAGGCCTCATTGAGTCCTGTCTAAGTCCGGAGCTCCTTGAAGAAAATTTACAAGTCAAGTACAGCAATGTACACCACCAGCTATTAGTTTAACTCTTTCTCTGCCCCCCCCCTGTTATTCCCTTAAATAGTTAGCTTAATAGGTATGCTTTTAATTTTTTCTTATAGAGGTTAAAGTTATTATTCACTGTCAGTTCTCTGTTCAATGAATTCCAAAACGCCGGCTCACAATAATTTAAACTTTGTTTCATAGTTAAAGTTTTAGGGAGCACTGGTATATGTGCCTGTTGATTTCTTGTATTATATTGATGCATATATGCAGATATTTTAAATAATTCCTGCTCTATGTTATTTTCTATTCTTTTGTACATGATTTTACCCAAGTTAAAATTATATAGTTGTTTAATAGTCATTATGTTATATTTGTTAGGGTCAACTCTTGTATATGTATGTATACATGATTGAGAAAAATAACATTATTACAACTATAATTTAAATCTAATAATCTAATATACTTGTTTTAAAGTATTTGTAATTTTTAATATTAGATTGAGTTGTTTGACCCCATGTTAATATGCAGTAGTTAAGGTGTGTATGAACTAAAGTAAAATATATTAATTTTAATGTTTTAACAGTAAGATTTGTCAGAACATGACTTACAATTCCTATATTTTTTGATAATTTATTCAAGAGATTATCAATGTGTTTATTCCATTTTAAATCATTATTAAGTTTAATACCTAAGTAAGTAAACTCATTTGCTATTTTAATTGATTTCTTGCCGAGAAGTAAAGGTATATTAATAAGTTGACTTGTTTGTTGTCTTGAAAAAAAAACTGCTTTAGTTTTATCTGTATTTAATACTAGTTCATTAGCAGCCAACCAATGTGTGTATTTTTGCAATTCAATATTACTTAGTAAAATTATTTCTTCTGGATTAGTACCCTTAAGTAACAATGTAGTGTCATCTGCATAGAGGATAATGCTGGATTCAGATTCGATGTTAAAAATGTCATTAATGTAATGTAGATATTAAATAATAATGGTCCAAGTATTGAACCTTGGGGTACACCCAGTTTAATATTTTCCTTTCTTGAGTAATAATCCCCCAGTTGAGTAAACTGAATTCTGTTTGATAAGTAATTTGTAAAGAGTGCATGAGCAGTACCCCTTATTCCTATATTATGTAGTTTTGATAGTAATATGTTATGGTTTAATGTGTCAAAAGCCTTTGTTAAATCCAAAATATAGCAACAGTTAAGTTGTTTTCCTCAAAAATTTTCTGAATTGTATCTTGAATATGGAGAAACGCAAGATCTGTTGATTTATTTGATTGAAATCCAAATTGAATTTTGTCAATAACTTTATATTTCTGTAAGTAGGATAACAATTTATTGTAAATTAGTTTTTCAAGTAATTTCGCAAAAATTGATGTCTTAGATATTGGGCGATAATTGTTTTCATTATTGTGTGATCCTGCTTTATATTTAGGGGTCATTTTTGTAATTTTCAGCTTGTCATAAAAAATTCCTGTATCAAGAACAGGATTAAAAATTTGAAGTAAAGGATCAGATATATCATCTGCAGTATATTTAATTGCCCGTGAATTAACTTCATCAGATCCTGAGCCTGATGATATTCTTATGTTCTGAAATTCCACTAACAATTCAGTATTTGTAATATCTGTAAAATGAAAATTATTAGGGAGATATGATTTTTGTAAATAACTAGAGTAATGTGTTTTAACCCTTTTTAACTTTTGTTTTATTGTAACTGGGGTAGTTGTAAAATGATGATTCAGTTGTGTAACAATGTCCTGTTGATTGCTTATTTTCATATTATTTATAGTTAGGTGAGAAGGTAATATCGTTCTAGGTGTCCTACCAAGTAAGTGATTAAGATGCTTCCATGTTAGTTTAGATGAATTTTGTGAGAATATATTAGCATAATAATTCCTTTTAGTAGTTCTTAATTCACAGTTCAGCCTATTTCTATATTTTTTAAAATAGTTAAAATCTGATTGTTGTCTAGTTTTAAGGAATTTACAATGTAACTTATTTCTTTTTTTAATGCACTTAAGTAATTTATCTGTAATCCATGGTTTTCGAAAACTTTTTCTAGATTTATTGCTTAGTACTGAAAAAGGAAAACATATGTCATAGATATCTTTTAGTTTTGTAAAAAATATTTCATATTTTAAATTAGGTGATGAATATGTGTCCAATTCGCTCCAGTTTAAATTATTTAATTTATTTTTAAAGATTTCTAGATTTTTTTGTTTATAAGTCTCATTTTAGAAACCATGTATTTGAGCCTTTTTAAGTATGTGTTTATGAATAATAAAAATAGGTAAATGATCACTAAAATTAAACTCCAATATTCCCGCATTAATTGGATCTTGTTGAATGTTAGTATTACACAAATCCAAAATTGTTTTAGAATGGGTAGTTATTCTGGTTGGCAATGTGATGGTATTTACAAATCTTGATGAATTTAAAATATAAATTAATTGATTAGTTATAGAATTATCCTGGGAAATATCAATATTTAAATCTCCCATGATAATAGTTTTTCTTAACAAGGTTAGCATAGTTTAGAAGTTCACTTAATATATTTAGACATATACTATAATCAGATTTAGGTTGTCTATAACACACCATGATTATGTAGAATTCATTTTGAATAGTTAATATTTCAATGTTAGAGTTTGTTATAGTAAAGTTGTTAACAGTTGAAAAGTCCTTATATTGATTATTAACATACATTGCAATGCCCCCTCCTCTTGAGTAATTTCTATTTAGGTTGAATATGGTATAATTAGTTAACTGTGTTGAATAATCCCCACTTGGAAACCAAGTTTCAGTTATACAGACAATATCTATCGCTGAAATAATTAATTGTAATAAAGACTCCAGAAGTGTAATTTTGTTTGATAGTGATCCTGCATTAATATGTATAATTTTTAATGAATTATTTAGGTTAGTTGTTATTAAGTGGTTCAACTGAATAATAGCCATTCATCTTGTCCCCCACATCCCCCATTTTAGCCCTTATAATTGATAATTTAATCAAGTCATTAAGAGGAGTTCATAAATTCATGTAGTTCCTCAATAGTCAGTATTTTCTTTTTTTGATCTTGTTTCGAAACCTTCCTGTATACTTTAATCACTATCTTTAAATTGAGGTTAACACAGTATAGCTCGTACTGCGCTTAATTTCAATAAATTATGCTCAAGAGATTAGAAAACGTAATTTCAGTTTTCGCAGATTTAGTATTGATACTTCAATATTATTCCATATTTAGATAGCATAGAACCAATATAATGTACAGCTTAAACAAGAATATCCATGATTCGTAAAAAAAACTAAGAAATAACATCAAACTACAACATTGTAAAAGTAGCAAGGGAGCTCAGCACTTTCAAAGTACCGAATTATATCAAGAAGGAAATAATGAAAAACAAATTGCATTTTTTGCAGTATCACCAGTTTCAACGGTAACTTAAGCACCTCGATGCCGACTCGGTGGGTCGAAGCGGGCAGGAGTCTCCCTTTTCTCTTAGCAGCGTGATACTGCAAATTCATTGTTGCTTTCTCAGCAAGAGAATGCACCAGGCGTATCCTGTTTTCATTAAAGCATGCACTCGGTCTTTGCCTTCACGCAGACTACACTGCCTGGCTGTTTTTAGCTGGTTTTGGAAATATGTAGTTCAATCAATTCTTGTGACTGCTTCCGCGATATGCAGAAGAAATTCATACTTCTCAGTCTTCTTTGTTTGTCGTTTTATTGGGGAACTAAAGTAGCTTGTTTTGTCCCAACTCTAAGGCCACTGCTTCCAAGGAAGGAAGCAGTGGCCAGTTCCGATAAATACACCATTCATGCCGTACCTGGGATTCGAAAATCGACGAATCTTCGATGAATGATTTAAGTCTCCGTCACCCGAACCACCCTATCTGACGTTAAGCGAATGTAAGAGTTTTGTATAAAGGGCGATACGGGTGTACTTTTATCACACTTCCGCGCATTTCGTACCAAAGTAGCACATACCTTTCTGAATAGCCAGCACTCATTGATGACTTTTATGTGACAGAAATTAACAAATTGTGCACCAAAAGTTTTATGCTTTCAGTTTGTATTCATGAATTGAAAACTATAGTTTTTCCTGGGTTACTGTTGCAAACCCAGTTTGCAGGCAAGCCCGTTAGTAGTCCCAGGATCTACAATCATCACCGAAGAAATCTGCCGGCTCAGCTTGTGATTTACGACAGGACAGATAGCTGCATCTACCGATGTATTTCCCAGTTGCATTTGTTAGGATATCAGAGATAGTGATGTTGTTCATACTCGTATTACACTGCCGGACAATTGCTAAGGACGGATGACAATAGCAACGATTGCAACCATAAAATGGAAGGCACGAAAATGTGGAAATTAGCATAAGTGCGGGATACAGTAAGACGTGTTGTGCGTATGCAAATTTTGGATTGCCGAACTTGTTCGTGACGTCATAGCGCTGATAAGAGATATAAAGGATTTGACGCGTATTGACCGTTGTTGTTCAAACGCAAAGTTGAAAGGGAAAGAATCAATTGACGAACTTGCAATTTTCAGTATGTCTTGCCGACATCACCTAGATGATTTTACGCGTGGCTATATTATTGGCAAGATTGAAGAAGGGCGAAAAATAACAGATGTTGCTAGGGAGTTCGACGTCAGCCTCAGTGTTGTTTCGAGGCTTTGGAAATCATTTCAAACAAATGGAGAGTGTAGCAAACGTCACGGGGGAGGTCGTGTTCGCAGTACGACACCTGCAGAAGATCGGTACATAGTGCTATCAACAAAAAGACACCGGCGCAGCACAGCTAGTGAGGTAGCAAATCAGTTTATGGCTGCTACTGGCAAGCGGATCTCCCGAAAAACTGTCGCCAGGCGTTTGCATGAAGGAGGACTATACGCCCGCCGTCCCGTTGTGTGCATCCCATTGTCCAGACATCACCGTACCGCCCGTTTGTAATGGTGCCATCAACATCGCAATTGGACTGATAACGACTGGTCTGCTGTCCTCTTCTCAGATGAGAGTAGATACAGTCTGTCGTCTGATTGTCGAAGACAACTGATCTGGCGTGATAGTGGTACTGCATATTGTCCAGCAAACATAAAGGAAAGGGACAGATATCCGACATGTAGTGTCATGGTATGGGCTGGCATCATGATCAATGGCTGTACGTCCCTCTATGTGCTTCCAACTGGGACTATGACTGGCCAACGATACATTAATGATGTTCTGCTACCTCATGTTCGCATGTTCCGTGGTGCTGTCGGTGACAGATTCATTTTCATGGACGACAACGCAACATGTCATCGAACAGTCGCTGTCCAGGAATGTCTTGAGAGCGAGGATATTCAACGTTTCGTATGGCCAGCACGTTCTTCAGATCTGAATCCCATTGAAAATGTGTGGGATGCTTTGGGGAGGAGTCTTGCTGGTCGCCAATGCTCTCCAATAAACAAGGACACCCTCATCCGTGCACTGACAGAGGAATGGGATAAATTACCCCAACAGCTGCTTGAAAATGTTGTGCAAAGCATGACACGACGTGTGGAATCTTGCATCGCCCTCCATGGTGGCCATATCCCGTATTGACATCTTACGCCGGAACGCCTGCGAACGGTAATTGCATTTTTTTCACGTTTACGTATTCTGCACAAAATGGCCTGTTTGTCCCTTGAACACGTTCCAAAGCCTTCTGGATTTCAGAGCACAATAAATTGTCTTTCTTGTAATGTCCTGGCATTCTGACATTATTTTATTTCACTTGGCATCCAACCACACTTACTTTTTTATGCGCTATATAGCCGTTTATGATCCGTCCTTAGCAATTGTCCAGCAGTGTATAACTAACTGGAGCCTGATTATGAATTTTCTTATTCATAGGAAAAGAACAAATTTCCTGTTAGTTTTTTACATGTAGCTATTAGTTTCGTATATATAACACATTTTAAAAACATGCTGGGTAATGTACCGAGGTTAACGTTTAAGAAGAGTAAAAAAATGGGATTTATATCAAACTTCTTTTACACAATGAATTTCCCTAATAGTTTACTAATAAAATTAATAATAATCATGATTTCATTATGAAAAATACTGAGGCAAAAAAAATGGGTAAGTATAGCTTTAATTTCAGGAATTCTGTATGTTTTTTGATTCGGTGATATTTTGGTTGATGCATAAGAAACGGAACTCATAATTGCCATCAACGAAAACGTTTTTTGTATTATTATACCCGTGGATCATTTGCAGCTACTTTTGGAATTGCTAAACATTTCCGATAAAGAAAAATACCGTAAGCGAGTCGTTGTACAAGTAAAAATGTGTGATTATTTAGTAAAAATAAGAATTGCAAAACATTTTTTCCCATTTGGAGGAACTTGCTTAATGATGAAAGAAGTTTGGTGTAGAAGATTCAGGTAGATTTCTGCATTTCATTTCCTCCGAGAGACATCGATTTGCAATAAAAGTGTCTCTCTGTCTTTTTGACTGTGAGACAGGTTAGATATTAGACACTATTTTTCATGCTGGTTCGACGACAAAAGTCTGAAATTCTGAGTGATGAAAAATATTGTTTTCAATTATGAAATGTTGCTTATATTAGGGCCACACTACCGCCTTCAACACGGACTAAGCGCATTTCATGTGCAAGGTGTGTGAAAATCTCTGCATTAGACCTTGTTTTGAAAATTACATTTTGGTATTGAACATCTGAATGACTGTAAATTGAAATATGTTTTTTTCGGCTTAATAAACTTCAGAATTCCAACTGGAATTTTTCTAGTTTCATTTCAGTTTATAAAATGTTTCGGCAGGAGCAAAAGACAAAATCCTTAACTTACTGCTCAGTAAAATGATACCGTAAATATGCATAACATGGAATCACAACGTTACAAACACATTGTACAACCTGTAATTTGCTACACCTCAACTAAATGCTTCTCGTATTTGAATCATTGGGCCTAATCAAAGGCGACATTTTGCAAATTGATTAAATTAAACCATGAGAAACTTAGGGAAATATTTAAATTTATCATCGACATTAGAAATGCTAATAAGCAGTTTCTTCGAATAATCACAGATTCTTAATTTACCTCAATTCATTCGTTCATGTCTTATTGGTTTCTGGAAATGTAAATTCCGTTAGGAATGGTTTAGCATTTTAGAATTAAATGAGTGTAATTGTTTGTTTATTTGATTTGCAAAACAAATATCATGATTAGCTCTTTTCTTGTTGCAAAAAAATATCCTCTGAACCCAAACTTGATACGGATTTCACACACTTTTTCTATTATTCATTAAAACGAATGAGGCAAACGTGTTAAAGCCTGTTCTTTCAGGCCGTGTTTCAGATTCGATCATAATCACAGACACTCTAACACGAATTGTACAGTATTTACATGATACCTTGCAAATGTGAGCAAAATGATCAACAAAAACAAGCCCGAAACCGAGCATTCAGCTAAAATCACATCATCCCATTGAAGTCGTGAAGTCTGCCATTGTTTCCTTGAATAAAATTTTTTTATGAGTTTCAAACTTAAAACAAGACAACCAAAAATGTCTTCAAAAATACGTTGAAGGTGTTGAACTATCAATATAAGATGTATAATAAAGATGAACAATACAAACTCTTTATTATGCATCATATATTACAGTATCAATATATGATACATAGTAAAGAGTTTGTATTGTTCATCTTAATTCAGGTCATGCAATATTGCTTCGAAACTGATTGTGATTTCACGAGCAATATGTTCTCGTAATTAAGAAACGAAGTAAATGTACGAAAAAGAGAAAAAATAATTTCATGTTGTGATAAAATCTGTTAAATTACTTTTGCTGAGTTCATTATAGACCGTGAGTTACAAGAAATTGGCTTTGTTTCTCAAGAAGTAAGATTGAGCTGTGCTTTTCAAACTCTGGAAATGTATGTTTTCTGATGGCTCCTTTTGTGATTCGAAGTTTACACTAGAGAAGAAATCATGCAAAACAAATTATCAGGTAGAATGGAATATTTGGGAGACGAACATAAAAGTACAATGATGCATCAAAAGGAAGAATCTATTGCAAAAATGCACATAATTCAAGGGGACAAATAAGCTTACTGTAAAAATGGCGAACAATCATTCTGGTGTATGTCCATTCTAATAGCTTTTCATTGGGTATGAAGCACAATGCAAATATTAAAATCGTTTAGATAAAATCGAACATAAAGCGATAACTTCCGCTAAAAAGTTTTATTGAGTAAAATGGAGATTTGTTGTCGTATTTTGATAAAGTGTACATAATACAAAGAAAGATTAATATCTGGAAGAAACAAATTTTTTTATCAGCAATCGAACTATATAAGCTTTTAAAAAGCAGTTTATTTTTTTTAATACAAATGTAGTATTTCGGATATTTCAAACGGCTTAAACTGTCTTTTAAATAAACTGGCGTGGAAAAATTAAGGACGAGACGGTTTTTCGAAAGTAACGTTGTGCAGAAGAGCTCCACATCGACTCAAATCATTCCATAAGATCCCCAAGATGTAAGAATATGGGACTAGTGAGTAAAACCGTCGAAACAAGGAATCCAAAGGATACAAATGCACTTTATTGAAAAGGTAGCTTTCAGCACAACTGGACAGAAGACAGAAACGTCCATGTGAAAGGAGGGGGGGGGTGCCAAGAAATAGCCAGTCTTTAGTTAGGGATATCATAACCCCTGACTGCGTTGCAGGATTTGCAACGTCTGTCCATGCTGAGGACAAGGTTGTCAAGGAGCTGTTGAGACATCGTGTCCCATTCCTCTTCAAGCGCCAGTCGCTGCTTCGGAATCGTTGCTTGCGGCTGGGGACGCGCTACGAAGCGTCTCCCGAGAAAGTCCCACACGCGTTCGATTGGATTTAGGTCCAGGGACCTAGCGGCCCAATCCACGCGTTAAATATTTTGACTCTCCAACAGCTCTGAGACAACCACTGTACGATGAGGTGTAGCGTTGCCGTCCATGAAGAGGAACTCAGGACCCACAGAACATCCAAACAGACGCACGTGAGGCAGGATAACCTCGGTACAATAGCGGACACCAGTGACTTAACATCCTTGGAAGATGTGGAAATCAGTACGGCTACCAAGCATGATACCGCCCCAAACCAGAACACCGAAATCTCGAAACCGGTTCCTTTCTATTATTCTGGAGGTGTGATTGCGTGTTCCCTGCTCTCTCCAGATGTGTATACGTCCAGAATCGCTCGTCAGACCAAATTGGCTCTCATCCGTAAAGGCAACTCGACCCCATTGCTGATGTGTCCAGTTCTTGTGTTCCTGGCACCACAGAAACCGTCGTCTCCGACGAGCAGGCGTTAATGGCTTACACCGTACTGGTCGTCGTGCATATAGACCACCTTTGTGGATCCTCCTGGCCTCGGTAAACCGCGATAACGGACGTCCAGTGGTTTCTTGCATGTGCCTTGCGATTTCTTCCGCTGTCTGCTGTCTGTCTCTTCTCGCATATAGGACAATATACCGGTCGTCTGCCGCCGTGGTTGCTCATGGACAACCACTGCTAAATTCTCAGACAGCTGTTCCAGTCGTTTGAAATGCTCTCTAAGCTCGTGAAACGATGCTGTGAGCGATCCTGAACTCTTCGGACACACTAGTTACACTTTCACCTTCTTCCAACTTCCCAATGTCGTGACCTCGGGTAAAGTCATCCAGATGTCGTCTACGGGATTGCCTGTTGGCCATATCACACGGTAGCAGCAACTCGACGTCGTTCAAACCCATGTACACCGTGCAATAGCTTTCACAGATTTGCTGAGCGTACACCGCCGGTGTGCTTTATACCCTTCTGACCCCCCCCCCCTACGTCATGCTGCATATATGCGCATGTCTTACCGTTCCGGACCCTGTTCTCTCTCCTGAGTGGTCTTTCTGTTCGTTCTGTCTGCTCGTTCCGTTGTTATGCTAATTTCTGTTCTTCGTCCTTTATTTTTGCACACCAGTCTACTAGCTGTTCATCCATCGCATCCAAGAAATGGCTGACAAAGTTTACTCCTTTTTTCGCAACTACTTTACCAGATCTCTTGCATGTGTGTTTCCACGTCATGCATTCCTTCAAATTATGCATTTGCCATATCGAGCAATGTAATTTTAAAAGTCTAGCTATTTTACGATTTAGAACAGTCTCGAGTCGTCAATGCTTACGGTTTGACATAAAACGGAGCCCGCTTTGGTCAGCTTCAAATTTAAATCCAAATTTGAAATTTTCAAAAGCATTTCAATGATTCTGAAAAAATTATCTTTAAATCTAATAGCATTTTGAAACAGTAAAGCTAAGACCCCCTTTTGAATTTTTTTGGTTTTCAGACTTTTTTCTAGGTGTTGAAGTGCTAGAAAAATGTAGACAATGTTTCAAAGAACTGTTGCTTTTGTTGTTGTTGTTTCTGGTTGTCGTGCTTTTGCGGGTATCTGGACTTTAAGACCTATCAGCATGCCAATTTTTAGATATATAGATTATTTAGAAGTGGTCTGACAATTCTCGAAAATTTCAAGCATACAATGTTCAAAAGCCGCTATATTTTTTGTGGCCGCCCCGGTGGCGCAGTGGTCTAAGGCGCTGGCCTCTGATCATTCGTCCGTAAGGGGTCCGGGTTCGAATCCCGTGAGGCATGGATGTTGTGTTTGTCTTACGGCACTGGCTCTCTACCTTCCCTGGAACCAGTGACCCTAAATTAGGGACGGGCGACTGCTTATAGCCCATTGAGTTGCTCACGGTGGTCGTTAAACCTCCAAGCAAAAAAAAAAAAAAAATTGTGGGGGTAGGGGGCGGGGGTCGGACTGATCAATATATTAGACCTTAAGACCTATCAGCATGCCAATTTCCAGACCTCAAGGTCATTAATAAGTGTTTAAACAATTTTCGAAAATCTCAATTAATATCCCAAAGCCGCCATTTTGATTTTTTGTTTGCTTGTTTTCGTAATTTTCTAGGTATACGAACCTTAAGACCTATCAGCATGCCAATTTTCAGATTGCTAGGTCATTTAGAAGTGATCGAACAATTCGCGGACGAACAAACTCGCATTTTCTCTCTTAGCTTTTTATATACGAGGCGAAATCCTATATTTATTATTCACGTATGCCGGCGGAAAACGCCGGGCTTCAAAAAGTCCGCTACGTCATTAAGAATTGCAGCATTACTAGTTTGACTATAGCCTGTCCTTTCATCAAATGAGAAGAGACTGCTAAAAATAGCTGTGTCACCATGGCAACAGGTACGGGACCAGAACTTTCCTGTATCGTTAAAGCTGAAGACAGTAAGACGATCATTCCTTTCCTTTGCGTCTTTATAAAATGCTTAAAAATTGGAAAATTACTTTTCTTTAATTTTTTTTCTAAAAGAGTGATGATGCTTGTGAGTTTTTGCTGTAAAAATTGCAATGTGTTGTGATTTATAGTTTGCAATCAATCCGTTGTTTAAAATGGATCCCATCGCGAAATATAGAATTTTGTGAAATTTAAAAATTTAATTTCTCGTAAACTAAATCGAATTTCAAAACAAGGGGCGACGAGGTCCCATGGCTCTACACACCTACAAATTTTTGTGGTTCTCGCACTGTAAGAGTGTCTGCTAAGCGAACAGATGGAATTTCTTTGCTTACCTTAACTTTGAAATACAATAGCTCTTGAAGTACCGCAAGAATCGAAAAACCGTTCATTTCAGCGTGCTCTCCTAACAGTTCTCAAGTAACGATGTAAATTTCATATCATTTTGTTCAATACTTTTTGCTTTGCGAGCTAGAAAAGCACGAGTGTCTCGAAATTTCTAAAACAGCGGCGGCGGCAGTTTCTTTTTCATAGAATAGAAAGAAAATATACAGAAGTCATTTCCACATGGTTTCATATAAAATTCCAGAAATTTCTGTTCTTTTTACGGTAAGTAGCTCGTTATTGTTGATTTCGTTTCATAACGAGGCATGCGCGGAAACATTTTAGCAGATTCTCTTAAATCAAGAAGAATCACTACCACGCAGTGCATTTCTCGATTGAAATAAGCTGTGTTCTGATTCTCGAGTGCGTTTTTCTGAATCGTCTGAATCGATTGCGGTAAACTCGTTTTTACCCCATTGTAGGAGCTGTTGTCCTCTTAGAAAGACCGATGACTTTCCGAAATGACCTAGAAGTGATTAATTGGAATTTTGGTAAATTGACTAATTTATTGTCATGTGTTTAGCATTGTACCAATATTTTTAATTCCGATTAGTAAAATAAAATGTTTTCTTTTCAATGTGGTCCTTCAGACAGCAGCTTACTTCCGTAATTTCTATTTTCAATAACATTAACTTTCGGCTTTGACTAATGCGAGGCCAATATACACTATATTACCAAAAGTAACTGGACACCTAGAAGAGAAACACAACATAGCATTTATTGACATACATTATTACGGCGTGGGTGGGTCCACCTTTGGCCTTAATGCATGCTCTGACTTTTCGAGACATGCTCCCGACAAGGTTTTGGAACACAGCGATAGGGATGCGCTTTCATTCTGTACATAATGCTGCCGCTAATTGTTGCGAAAAGGCTACATTTTGCGTAGACCTTACCCTTATAAAAAAAAGTTGATTAAAATATATTTTACGTTTACCCATTTTTACTGATGATTACCCTCAACAAATAACTGTTTCAGTACCTGATGCACCTTTAAACTTCAATGTATAAGCAACAAGAACAACGCTTTTGACTTCCTTCTTATTTGACTGAAACGTACGCTTTCGCTTTGAGCTTGACTTGATGTGAAGAGGAAGAGAGTGAAGAAACCGAACACCGTCACCATTTACTCTTTTGATTATAGTTAACTTTAGTTTTGCGTTGTCATCATGTATCAATCTGGCTGGGCTCAGTGTTTTCGACACTAGTATAAATGAGGTGAAAATGGGCGTTCCAATCATTAAAGCCATCGACGGAAGCTGAACAATTTACAACATCGTGATTTACACTTTCAGCATTGGAAAACGTAAAACTATCGATGTGCTGATTTTGACAAAACTATCAATAATATTGATAGTGCCATCGATAGTACCTCCACATCTAATTGTTCTATTCGAGGTAACTTCGTCCTTCCGGTTTAGAAGTTACGGGGTTTAAAAGGTAGTTACCATCGTGGATTGCAAAACGATATGTTACTTTTGGAGCGGCGCTGTTGCATAAGCAACAACAGTAATGAACGTTAAATTGGTGTTACTGCGCAATTCCCAAATATCTGCGGTGAAACGTTTCTGGACAGTGATAGTTGATATTCCATATTGATCAAGAATAGGATTAATTGCTTTCCTGACTGAATGTGCACTTATGTATAGATAAGAAGACAGTTTAAAGCTCCGTGATATATTTGTAGTTATAAACACGTGTGTAATTAATAAAATATAACATGAAGATGAAGGATGGGGTCGAAATACGCTAACATGATATACTTGATTGTGTCCCATTGAAACAATGCTATAGACCAAATGGTTTAAACATTAGGCGAGTGAGCGGCATTGGTGTGCTTCAGTTCTTCTTAATTGGTCTCGAAAGAAAATAGGTCAATTTGCAATAGAATTATTTTGTTTTAGTGTAAGTTATGTAAATGTAAGTAGTAGTTACATGAAATGCATCAAAATATTACCCGAAAAGCCTAACAGTGAATTATGACGTGAGACATAAAATCAAAGGATCTTATTTAATGCGATGACGAAAGGTGTCACACGTTTTATGACCAACATGATTTTTTTCTGCAACGTAATTGTGAAAAATTATATTTAAAAGTAAATTTTTTTTACAAAACATCGAGACAGATGTTTCAGTGAGTTGTGTACTGCCTGAAGGGTTTTTTCAAGGGGACATTTTAAAATACAAAATTGTTCACCAGCTAATTTGTGCCTTGATTTTAATTTTTGCGACAAATGTTAATCAAAGTAATTTGAAGGATATTAAAACTGCACATATTTATTTGTATACACGTGTCACAATATTTTGGAAACTATTCTGATGTTGTTGTTTTATTAAAAAGGATAGTAAACTCTTGAGATCTGGTGTATAGTATTTGCCTTCTCATTAAGAATTGAAAGTCAATCCGTTAGTTATGTAGGTAAATCAAAACATTTCAGAAAATGTTGCTGCACCAAGTATATAAAACTGAATTTACGATACTGTTATTGGAATCAGAAATTAAATAGATAATGATCATGAATTCACACTTCAACAGATTCCAAAAATAAATGTATAGACAGATCTTCAACGGGTTTTCTCATATTCCTATCGAAGCCTTGCACGCAGCATAAAGGAAAATATCTTTACCAGCATTAAGCAAATACCTTCCACCTAATTAGAATATGGTGGTTACGTGTTTTTAGTTTGAAATCATGGAAAAGAGACTCTTCTGTACATTCTAGACCAAATTTACTCATGCTATCTACGATAAGTTTCACCATGTGGAATACGGGATTACACCATACAATACACATTTTTGAAGATGGCAATCCGTGTTTTGGTGTAAATATGACAATGATTGTAAGTCAGATAATATTCGAAAAATTGAAAATTGGGTGGTCCTGTAGGGGAATCGAATCCGGATCTCCCAGATAGCGTCCGGTTAGGCTAACCACTACACCACCCAGAACGACCAAGTCCCAAGTTTCGGATTAAGTTTCTGGTTCGTTCTGGGCGGTGCAGTGGTTAGCATACCCGGACACTATCTGGGAGACGCGGATTCGATTCGCCGTCCAGGACGATCGAATATTCAAGTTTTCAAATATCATCTGACTTACCATCCTTGTCATATTTACACCAAAAACGGATTGCCATCTTCAAAAATTCACCATGTGGATTGAGACAAACAGGTCTTTAGCCTAACTAGTAATTTTTTAACAATTACCAGGCAACAGTTTCACCTCCCATGTATATTATATACTCACGGTAATACTTAACTTGATGCTCTGCGGTTCATCCTGTCCAGTTGAATATGACACAGCGTTCTGCAGACCACAAGTTCGAAAAATCTTTATTGTCCGATCGATATCATTGACAGACAATCCGAACTGGGAAAAATGATAAATCTAACCACTGAAGCAAGACAAACATACAACATAAACGCAAGTCATCAAAAATACAAAAGACATGTCACCATTCAAAAGCACTAATCCATTCACCCAACTCCAGTACCTGGGATCAATGACTTACTTTCTGCTGTCTTCTGTCATCATTAGGATCTCCTAAGAAAGAAATGACACGGTGTAGAAAAAAAAGCTCCTACACCTTCCACGGCACTTTTACAACATGCTCACACAAACTTCCGATCACGAATGAGGCTAACACACCATTATCACACCCTTGTGGTATTAAAGGATATTATATCGGAAAGACAGCACGCTTTTTCGGGACCAGAATTACCTAACATAGAAAAGACTCAAAGGAAAGTTCATCTTTCCACCGCTCTCTCACGAGAGGTGTGTTTCAAATCATCAGTAGCTATAAAGGTCACTATATAAAACCAACTCCCTACTCCATCCCAAAAGTAAGAGACCTCCGATAGACCCTGGAAATCATCGATATGTACGATAAGTGCAAACATAGCATCCCCCTGGGGTTGCCCCAATATAGGATCCGATTCTTTAATTATGAATTTCCCCTTCCAAAATGTCACGTCCCGGACACAAAGCACCACTGGACGTCAAATTCAAAACGCGCTCTGTGTTTAATATCTCTTTATATCTTTTGTTAAATCATACTGATATTTAATTTACAACACTCTAGTACGTATTCACATTGTTCTGTCGTGCTAGCTTTGGCAAAGCTATCCGTCGATGAGTAAGAGTTCAGCAGGATGTGTATCCAAATCTTTATGACTTTTCACTTATCATTTAACGAATAGGGCCCTGAAGTTTTTTGTCTCTCAGAATATCACAACGCCCGAAACTGCATCTTGCTCCTTTCAGAAAGTATTCACTCAACTTTACCAGTTAACATAGAAGGATTAGCGCTCGGTCATCACGCGGAAATTCGGATCTGTAAAATTGATGTGCATTGACCTTCAAGACGTTTCTCAGGAGTGATCACTGCATTCTTCCACGGAGAAGGCATGCGATTTCATGAGAGTATTACCACCCTGTCCGATAGCAACGTCTGCTTTATTTATTTGTTTAGAGACAACAATGGTGACTTCTGCTAATTACGTAGAGGCTGTGTAAAATCAAAGGACAGGTGGCGGTAGGAAATCGTACTCACTCTAGACGGAGGTATGTAGGCGGTTGTGGTAATTTAGATGAAAGTCGTTTCGGTAGTTAAACGGTTAATCGATAATCAAGTTTCGCTCTCCGCTTTTTGCAACGAACTTTGCAGTTCGCTAAACTAATAACCGTAATAAATGAAATAGAACGAAAATTGAACTTTTACATTTTATTCATAATTTATTTTAAAGTATTTTTACTGCAAACTACAACTGCTAGTTTGCTTTTGTAAAATTGCTCTGCAAGCAAAGGTATTAACTATGGCTGACCGTGAGCACTCCGAAGCATTGCGCTCTTGAACATGCTCGGGTGCAATCGTTTGGATTTTACAACTTACCATTCGTCAAACTTTCTCTCTCCCTCAAGTCCACTGTCGTTTTCCATCTTTAGAACCATAATACAATCAAGAATCTTGATTCCAACTGTTATATTTACCATCACATGTCTTTCACACACACCATTCTTTCCTTTTAGTGCAATTGCTTTGATCTGCATAAAACCACACAGGTTACAGAGCTTTATCTCTGGCGTATTTTTCATGCATAATTGTCTTACATTTTAATAAGCTAATGCGGTTCCAGCTTACTAGAAATAGGTGCCTGGCGTTCTGGTAATGATAAGTATCAAAGTGCGGGTTTATACATTTGGTAAAAAGGTGAAAATCATGTTTATTTGCTCCGTGCCAACTTTCGTTCACTTTTAGGAAACGCTTATTTATTTATTTTAAAGGTGAACTGAATTAAGTATTGGATTTTAATATATACAATTACAATGACAAACAAAATACTCTACCCAAAGTCGAGCTGACGAAGTTTCTCTTATACCTTTTCATTAAAGTATAACACGGATAACGGCGGCAACGCGACGGACCACGGTCTCCATGAGATGTCTATTATATTTTCATGCTTACAATCATCTCGTATCGAATCGTTGTGTTCCCATCCCAGGTGAGGCGTACAGTCTTGTGGTGTACGCTCGGATATGATTCCCGGGTGGGATGTCACTTCCTGAACCCTATAGAACAGAGGAAACGTTGCAATGTCCGAACGCTGATGCTACTACTGGCTCCGGATTGAATCGTTCTGTGATTTGCGGCAATATTGCACGCTAGGTGAATATTACCATGAGCGCTAGATGCCGCTGACTACGATCACCCAGAGCTTTTCTGCAGCCACACAGCTCTAACACTCTGGATTTTCCCCCTGAGGTTGTGCATTCCAGGTAAACCCGTGGAATTGGTGACCGTGTAAATACAATTTTCCTGGTAATTTACGAAATTGGGTGACACATCTCCCGGGCGCATATTTAGAAAATTTGATAAGTTACGCAAAACTTAAAATACAAAGTATTTTCCTTTCAATGTAAATGACTTGCAATTTTTGTAAAGGGTTACCGTACCATGGCTACACTGGAATCTGCCTAAAACAGCAGCGAAATTATCTAGGTCATTGTATTTTACTATTGCCTTTTATAGAAGTTCACGCCTCAGTGTTTTACAAAAATGTTGAGATCAGGTATTATTTAAATAGCTCATTGTTTTATTTGGTTTCTGTTTTTTTTTTCATTTGGGGGCTTTATATACCACCGTGAGCACCTCATTGAGATATTCGCAGTCTCTCGTTCCACATTTTGAGTTACTAGCTTTCCGGATGGGAGACAGGAAGTGCAGTAACACACACACAACATCCATATCTCACTGGGATTCAAAGACTAATTGCGAACGATTAGTCTTGGTTCAATCCCAGTGAGATAAACGGAAAGCGCCCTCCAGCGCCTAACCGCTTAACTTGCGATCATGTATTCTATGACGAAAAGTGCTTGTTGCGGTGTGTTCTATTGCCACTTAAAGTTTTTTTTTATTGGAGTTTTAACGACCACCGTTAGCAACTCAATAGGCTATAAGCAGTCGCCCGCCCCTAATTTAGGGTCACTGGTTCCAGGGAAGGGAGAGAACCAGTGTCGTAAGACAAGCACAACATCCATGCCTCACCGGGATTCGAACCCGGACCCCGTTCGGACGAATGATCAGAGGCCATCGCTTAGACCACTGCGCCACCGGGGCGGCACTTAAAGTTTGTTCCATTAGTTTTGAAACACCCTGTATTCACATTGCACTGATCCTACAAATTGCACACCAAATAAATATTTTTAAGCTATAAGGCCCTCAGTACAGACTTAATTAAGAAATCAAGATACATGATCCAGATTTAGGGTTTTCAGATGTGAATATTAGTCGAGAAAATATAGAACGTACACATTCAAACAAGTAATATCTTCGATTTCCCCACAGGATATTTCAGTTTTATGACGAAGATCTGAACACAAGTTTTACGGGCATGATTTCAGGCCAGGTGGTCAAGTCCTTCAATAGTGTGATAGAACACCGTGGCTTATGCGATTTAGACCACGGAATGATCGTTTTGAGATGAGTTTCCTCCTACGCTGTGTCACCCGATTGCCAAAAGAGTGTGGGTAGGACGACACAACTAAGAATATAAAAAGCCAGCCGACATAATAATAGCTTCTACAATTACTGAGTTACATCATCCAGTCCAACACAAAGAAAAATACTAGTGCTGATGTGCTGTCTGCAGCTGTCTGTTTTGGAACTGCTTAGGCCTGAACACAGAAGGAGACTTGTCTTTGGTTGTGTTTTTTATCTTTGCTATCATCATCATCATTGTCAACCATTATCAATCCACTGCTGGACGAAGGTCTCCCCAAGTTTCCTCCACAACGGTCTGTCTTGTGCCAGTCTCCTCCATGTCACCACTGCATACTTTCGAATTTCATCCACCCATCTCCCATGTGGTCTTCTTCTGGGTCGTTTCCTGTCCCTTGGAATCCAATCTAAAATTTCGGCTGTCCATCGATGATCTGTCCTTCTGGCAGTATGTCCAGCCCATTGCCATTTCAGGGATTTAACTCTGATCATGTTGTCTTCCACTCTTGTCATTTTTCGGATCCACGAGTTCCTCTTCTTATCTCTCCTGGTTACACCAAGTATGCACCTCTCCATCCTTCTTTGAGTTGTCTGCAGCCTTTGTATGTCTCTTTTAGTTAAGGTCCACGTCTCTGCACCATACGTAAGCACTGGAAGGATGCATTGATCAAACACTTTTCTTTTAAGACATAGTAGCATATTGCTCTTGAAAATTATGCTGTTTCTTCCAAAAGCTCTCCAGGCCAAGTTTTGTACGCCGATTAATTTCTTCATCAATGTGACCCTCACTTGATATCTGGTGTCCAAGATAAACGTATGTGTCTGTTATCTCCAGCTTTTCTCCATCAATCGATAAATCTTCATTTCTTGTAAAAGCATTGAACATCACTTTTGTCTTCTGAAAGTTCACTTTGAATCCCACTTCTTTACTCTTGTCAGCAAGTTCCTGGATCATACTCTGCAGCTCTGATGGGCTAGTTGCAAAAATGACTACGTCATCAGCAAAACGAAGGTGGGTTAGATAATCTCCATTAATCTTTATCCCCTTGTTTTCCCAGCTCAGTGACTGAAAAACACCCTCCAATGTGGCATTAAAGAGCTTCGGAGATATGGTGTCACCTTGTCTCACTCCCTTTACAATTTTTATGTGTGTTGTATTTTCAAACAGCCGAATCTTTGCACTTGCATTTTCATAGATGTTATTAATAATATTAATGTATGCATCTTCAATACCGCAGGTTTTCAGAGCCATTGTAACTGCTGATGGTTTCACCGAATCAAAGGCTTTTTCATAATCGATAAAAGCCATGCACAATGGAAGTTCATATTCCCTCGCTCTTTCAATGAGTTCTCTCAGCACATGGATATGATCTATTGTGCTGTAGCCACTCCTGAATCCAGCTTGTTCTCTGGGTGGAGCCATGTCCAGTGTTACCTTCAAGCGGTGTGAAAGAACTTTAGTGAAGATTTTATAAACTACTGATAGGAGGCTGATAGGTCTGTAGTTTCCGAGATCCTCAATGTCACCTTTCTTATATAGCAGGATCATTGTAGCGGTGTTCCAATCCTCAGGAATCTGTCTTTCATGAAGGCATCGAGTAAAAATTTGGGCAAGTACTGTTTCGATTTCTCCACTTGCTTCTTGTATGATGTCTACAGTAATTCCATCTTCTCCTGGAGCTTTTCCCCTCTTCATGTTCTTGATTGTATGTGCAACTTCTGCTGGAAGGACTGGAGGAACTCTGGTACTGGTATCTTTCATGATGTCTGGAGTGCATGTATCATCCCTTTCATATAATTTGGAGTAGAAATCTTTCACTCTTGTCAAAATTTCGCCTCTATTTCTTGTTACAGAACCATCTTCTTTTCTCATTGCCATAATCTGTTTTCTTCCCTTACTGAGATGTCCATTTGCTATCTTTAGGCTTTGGTTGTTTTCAATTGCTTTCCTCACTAGTTCACAGTTGAATTTTCTTACGTCTTCAGTGATACTTTTTCGTACTGTCTTGCATAGCTCTATATATTCCACTTTGGAAGTCACATCTTCTTTAGTTGTCCTCATCTCTCTTCTTTTTTGCATCAACATTTTCGTTTTTCCTGATAATTTATTTACATGCAACTTGTTCTTAGACCCAGCTAATTTTGTTGCAGTTTCCATAAGAGCTTTGGTTACTTTTCTGTTAACTTCAGAGATGTCCACTTCTTCCGATGTTAGGCCTTCTAAAGCAGAGAACCTGTTCTTCAGTTCCAACTTGAAGGTATTATGGTGTTTTTTAAGGTTGGTTATGTCAATAGATTTTGTTTGTCTTTTGAGCTTGCCACGTTCAAGTTTAGTGTTGAGGTGCATCTTACATCTCACCAATCTATGGTCACTACCTGTGTTGAACTTGTTTAGCACACTGCAGTCTTCTATGACGAATTTTTTTGTTACACATAATAAAATCAATTTCACTTGTCGTCCCATTTGGATGTCTCCATGTCCATTTCCTGTGTGGCTTTTTCTTGAAGAAGGAGTTCAAGATGAAAAACCCTTCTGCCTCTGCAAACTCAACGAGAGTATTTCCACGCTGTTTTCTGTTGCCGTGACCGAATTTACCTACTGATGTGTTATTCTGTTGCCGTTGCCCTATTTTTGCATTGAAATCTCCCATAATTATTTTCAAGTGCTGCTTACCTTTATTATTTAGATGACAAATTTCCTCATAAAATTCTTTAATTTCTTCTTCAGGATGACTTGTGGTGGGTGCATAAGTTTGAGTAATCTGAGCCTGGTATCTTCTCGATAGTTGGATAACGAGTCGTGCAGCTATGTCAGAGGAACTTTCAACTTCTACCACTTTATCCTTCAGTTTCTTGTTTATTCTAAATCCAACACCACTAGTTCTGCCAGTATCAGTCCCACGATAGTAGAAGAGATGTCCACTTTTCAGTTCGATGAGATCTTCTCCTTTTCTCTTTACCTCACTTAGCCCCACGATGTCCCACTTGATCCTTTGTAGTTCCTCTTCCAATTCAAGAAGCCTTGAATCAGAAGATAGGGAGCGTCCATTGTACGTTGCCACGATCAGCATCAGATGGCAGCCTAGTCCGGTCCTCCGGGGATTCTTAGCACCCTCTGCCTTCATGTCGCACTGGCCGCTGCCTTGGCCAGGTACATTCCAGCTGCCGGAGACTGAGGGCCAAGATTTAAGTTGTGGAGTCATTTTGGACTGGTTTGGCCATAACTCACCACGCTGGCCAAGCGGGTTGGTGAGTGTGGGATAGAATTTCCTCTGATCCCGATGGTATAGTTATACCGCTAATGGCGGTCGTCAGAGCCCCTTTAGTGGGAACAGGATGCACCACGAGAAGGCGGGGTTGACATTTGTCAAGGAGAGGCTGTGATGTTACGCATCACCTGACCTTACATCCTTTGCTATAAGGGATTGCATAGTGTCTTATTCCACCATTTTGTATCATATTTCTACAATTTCCACTTTAATTTTCCTTTACAAGCACCCTGCTATTAGGGTACTCTCGCCAGACCTTTTTTATTTTTTTTAAGTTACCAACTGAATGTGAGGCAGCTTCTAAAACTACAGAAATAGTAAAACCACATCACCGCAGCCGTGTTGTTGTGACTAGATTTGCATGAGTAGTAAGGTATCGTGTCAAACGACCAGGCAATTGGTCAGGGCCGGGCGCCAAATTAGATACAAATTCCGCAGATACTTTGGCTGTCACAAGGCTCTTGTTATGATATGAATGGTGTAGCTCATCTGCTAACCATGCGTACTAACTCCCTTAAAGCAGTTGAATTTCAGTATCCCATTTTAAGACTCTATCTTCTAAAATAACAAAGCTCACTAACAGAACACCCGGCAAACTGAGCCCAAGTTGGAGCCTCAGAAGACCCTATATTTCTCTCCCCAGCAAGTGAGGGGATCCCCGAGATTGCTACTGTTAACTCCGATGAAACTTACTTCGCCGTTCAACGAATTAGGAGCAGTTTTAAAAGTCGTTCACAATGAAAATATACAACCTTACATGCAACCTTCAACACATCATTCTTACAACATTTACACTCTTTTACACTTTTTCCAAGGAAAGCCGGCAGGCACAGAAGCATAAGGAGCCTGCAAAGACACACGGCTCCAAAGTGGGTTCAAAATCTCCGACATAGAATGAATGGGAACAAACATAATCCCAGCACAGGTAAAAGCACTCCAAAGTACAAGAACACTATTTAGCTCAATTTGTACAACTCAAGAAAATTAATTTTGCATTAAAGCCGTTCAACAATTTGGTTAAAAACTTAGTTTTAATTCTTTACAAATATTTAAAGTCTAATAATAATTCAGCTTTCCTACTAGTATTAATATTTAATAAAAAAAATTAAGTATACAACAAAATTAAGGCTTCACGTTTAAAATTTTATTTTACGAATAAAACCTTTCAGTTGTCATTTTAATCTCAATTAATTGGAAAAAATTTAAAACCTCAGGAGGTATGTACACAACATTTATGATAAAAACGGAACTAAACTATGTTTCTATGACTTTAAATTCCTTGAGAAAAAAAGAAATATTTATTTACGGATTTAGGTTGCTTACATTAATTGAAACGGATGTGACTTTTATTTATGGCTTTTTAAATGTTAGATACCATTCCACATAAAAATGGCAATGGCAAAAGCTTGTGTGGTAATATGTCACTTAAATTTATTAGCACATTCAAAATTAATTCCGATTAGTGGTAATGTATAAAACATTTTACCGGCATAAGAGTCGTTACAGTACTCTTGTTTGCAGAAGCTCGTTTACAATACCTTGTTATTGTAAATGTTTTTGCTATGTTTCCACTGAAATATGTAATATTGAAGAAAATGCTCCGTTATATCCACGTGGCATATCTACTTGATAGTTGCTTATAACACGATGGTACATCGCGGCTTTAGATACGTACCTCACCTCTCACAGCGCACCTTGATGCGCAACGGTTCTTTCCACTTATGCAGATATTTGGTAGAGTCCGAATACTTTGGCAATATAGTGTATTTCAGAATGTGATCTTCACAGCAATTGAAACAAGCGGATCCTGTACGAACTAAGATAATGCCCCTTGCAGAATGATAAAGAACAAGGTGTTTTGTTAGTGACCAGAATCCATGTCGAATCTACCATTTCGCGACGTCCTCTCCATGATCTTTGCTAACACTGCAAAATAATGATCTGCACACTTTTTAATAACACTACATTTTATTTTTATACTGACCTTTTAAGGCATTCTCTGTGTCCTGGTCAGTGGATTATTATGTTTTTTGGGGAGATAAGATTCTAAGGAATGAGAACACGATGCCCAAAGCTCAATTTCTTTAACTTCTCTGCCATGGTTCCGTTGTAAATTGGCTGCCCTTGCAGATGGAATAATTTAGAAAGGAGTTGCTACGTAGCGCAGTGTTTTGTTTTCTATCACAACCATCCTCTTATCAAAAGGGAGTTCGGTTGGTTATGTAGGATTTGCACGATTTCCATCCTATCAACGTTATTCAAAATGCTTGCTTTAAAATTAGTACCATATTTGTTTAGTATAAAGTGTCTCCCAACAAACATGTCCTTATTATTAGAAATTTTTGTAATTCCAATAGATCTTGAAATTTGTGTAATTCCAAAAGATCTTGAGTTTTCTGCATGATTGCATGAGCTACTGCAACTCAATGTCCTTTATATTTTTCATAAAGGATAAAACACTGTTTTCTGCCGATGTTACTGATACAGTTGTAAATATTAAAGGGTGCTCTCGATGAAAGTTCATGATTGTTGGACAGTGCGTGTAAACTGCAAAAGAAAATTTCTGCTGATGCCTAAATTTTAAATGAACTACCCATAATTTCATAGAGTTGTTAAAAGGAAAATCTTACAAATGATGATTAAATGTTTGTTTTGTATTTCCTGGTTTGGACAGCAGACACACTGGTTTATTTATACAGTCTCTAGAATGTTCCCTCTGACTGCCAGATTTCGACCTCAGACTTCTAGATTGAGAATGTGAACTCAGCTGTTATCTATCTCAGCTTTTATTGCTTACGTGAACCCAGCTGCGTCAGCAACAGTATCTCAGCTGTTATTGCTGAGATAATATTTCGTGCAGAAACTTCAGGCTAAGGCGTAGATCAAGTCACTTCTAGTTTTTGTTCTCAATACCAGAGATTCCCGGAGTCGTCAAATGAATGTGCTCCTGCCAAAACACTTATTTCAATTTTTATTTCATAACGATCCAAATATGGCATCTTTGTATGGTTTTCGAATTTTTAATAATAAGAGATTGGGAATATATATATATATTTATATATTTGTTTTTCAAAATGGTCGTACCTGAAGCTTAAGTGAAAAGAATATTTTGGAACAAAATACAATAAAAACACTTAGAAATTAGTATTTCTTTGTTTTTCTTTAAATTATTCGGATCTGACATTTCAACAACGTTATTGCGTTCTACAGAAGTAATCTGAGAGAGGAATTCTTAGAGAATACGCCGTAAAGGTAATTATTAAAAACAGCTATAGCAACCCAACCCGGATATAACACTGTCGCTATACAGCAAGGTTTTTCTGTTCCCCGTGCCTGTAGCACGCTACTTTAGAAATCGGCTGTAGCGCTGTTGTCTTAAAACGCGGAAAGGATCCGTACCCTGCAAACCCACATTTTAACAGAGGGGCGATGTATTATGGTTCAACATGTTAAATTTAAAATCAGATAGAATGCAGTTTTCTTTTCCTCAACGTTTAATTAGGAAGAACTACTGCATCTTAATGTTTCAAAGTATTCCTCGGCACAAAATATTGCTAAGCACACATTCCTCGATTTTTGTTCACGACGAAAATGTTTGCTGAGAAAGGGCACATATCCTTAAAAGAAACCAACAGAAGCAGAAAAAATAATCTGTCACCAGCACCATTTCGTGTGAATTTCACAAGTGTGCAACTCCAGCGTTAATCGTCTTTAGATCTTGAGCTACGTGCATGTGAGAGGATTTTCAAAGTAAAAAAAAATCAATGTATGCAGCATGCAAAGCGTAAAATTATTAATCATTCATAAGAAAAAGTTCTAGTTCGCAGGCAGAGAAATCGAAATTTTCGGGTCTTGCAAACATTCCGATGAGTGAATATTGAGTTTCGCAACACAACCGATTTATTTCCACAGAACCTAAATGAGTTAACCAGTTAATGCGTTTTCCTGAAATATAAAAACCTTGCCCGAGAAAGATTTCGATTAATTCGTTTTACAGCAATCGGTATAAAAACTGCTTTGAACGGATGATAACATACATATATGTTGATATCATTGGCAAGCGACAGAATTTAAAACGTGTAAAACCATATCTTACTTAAAAACATAGCTACCACTGCAGACGAAGCTATGTAGAGGAGAACAACTACGTCAAATATATATATAGCTGGCCTTGAAGGTACAGCGCAGAACACGAGACTGCACTAATATATCCCCTTTTAATAGTGCTCGCTCGCGCATTATTCACTTCGTTCTTAGGTTGATAAAATGTTCACACATTATTCAGACACGACCTCGAGAATGTTGCCAAATAACTTCCAGTGAGTGAAAAAAAACAACGTTAAGCTTGAAAACTTAAATGAGAAGAAATTAAAAATTTGCTTTGCGAAAAACTAAAAATGAAGGTTAAATTATAATATACGTTATAAACCTAATAGCATATTTTCAGGTTGCGCTGTACTTCAAATATTTCTTGATTCTATTTTTGATAATAATTCTTATTTTTGTACAAATAATGAAATAAACATAGTTCTTATTTTTTGTACGATTAAATAAAAGAAACGTAACTTCGTAATTCTATTTTTGTGACTATTAATTCGCTCAGATAAAATTTGTTTTCGGTTTTTAAAAATCTGTACACTTTTTTATGTTGATTCAAAAGCAAAGCACAAAAAAAAATGTTAATTTCAAATAATGGTTGTCTAGATAAATTCCACCCTATACGGCTTTTTTAGATGGACTTGCGGTATTTAGGGACCACCAAAACTCATTTTCATATAAAATTACATATACCTTATTTATTAGATATAAAACTGAAAAATGTCTTTGTAATTCTACAATATCTCAAGAATACGGCGCTTGAAAATTAGAATAAATTCCTGATAAGACAATAATTATGTATTTCTTAGGAAAATATGTGCCAAAGAGTATGAAATGCAGTGCGTTGCACATACATTCAACGTATATGATTTATATATAAATCCAAAAACATCAAACGCAGAAATCATGGCAATTAGTTCCGAGGAAAGCGTCAACTAAATTATTAAAGAAACTTGAAGTGTTGACCAAAGAAATTTTAACGTCTACCATGTCTATTGGCCTGAGTCTTAAAAATTCGAGATTAATAGAGCAGACTTCCATTCTACATAACAACCATACCTTACTATTTTTAAAAAAATATCAAATTCTTGCCTTTTATACCTATCAAGCTGCTGATAATTTACACTTAAAGACATCTTTCTGAACTAGGTGTTTTCCTGTAATTTGTTCTAGTCTTTTTTGTCATTCGCGGAAAAAGTACATAATGATGTTTGTTGAAAATGCAACACGAGGAAAAGCATGAGCGAACAGATTAAAATTGGAAGAATGAGTTGGAAACGTGAGAAGTTGCAAACGCTTAAAAATGCGTAGCGTGCATGCAAAGGTTTTGTGCCTTTGATGCCCTCGTAAATATTCAGCAGGAACTATAAAAGAAGAACCCGTCGAACCATCTCAAACCTCGATTCGTTGAAATTGTGGGATTAATCTTATAATAGTAACTACCGTATACCTCACCACATTACTGAAGGCACGTAGCTACAGTGGATGAAGTTTGAGCGAGGCAGATGTGTTGGACTGCGATTAAGAGGATATTCCTTACGTGACATCGCCTTCCAAGTTTTCATGACGCGAGCACAGGTATGTCAGTATGGCATCAATGCGAAGAGAAAGGTCTGATGCAGTGATGTGAAGATATTGGAGCCCAGTGACGTACGAACCCACGGAAAGGCCGTCGCCGTATTGTGTCTGCGAATATTCATGAACTTTGGAAGACAGTATTTTGTTAATGTACACTAAGTGAACTTATTAAATTTTAAAATGTTATTAAATATATGAATCAGTGTTATCGATAATAAATTGAACACAAAGACTATAAATTTCATTATTTTCTTATTTAGGATGAAATCAACTAGTGAAAAGATAATGATTACGTTATCATCAGTCCCGTATTCTGAAGCTGACGGTCAGAGTTAAAGTACGTATGTGATAAACCGAAATAAAGAGGATCTTCAATTTACTTATTTTTTAGATAAACATAAATCAAAAGGGCACCCAAGCAACTGTGCTGCAACCTACAACGTAGGGTTACGTCAACCGCCCTTTGCTGTATACGTATTCAAACTTGGAGAGCAAGCCTAAAGGAAGGCTTTAAGCAATATGAAAGACAATTTTAGATTAGTTGAAAACAAGAGATTTATATAATATCTATAACTTTATTTTAAAATAATATACTGAAAACAGAGCAACAAACCTTTCAATATCCTTTGAGAAGTTTAATATCGCGACAGCTGGAGCAATGCAGTAAGTTCCCGAACCGACTTGTTTCTGAGATGTCTTTCTATGACTGTGCCAATTTGAAAGTCATTGAGCTCTGGCGTAGTGCTTATTCTACTGTTCGTGCTTGTATATTACATTTGTCAGTCGAAGGGCGCTATTCATAACGGTATTAAAAATGCTTGTGAAATATATTGGCAAACACACCCTTGAAAATGTGCACTTTGATTCTACAGTACATCTACGCTAGGAAATGTTTAAGAAATACCTCCATTCACCGAAAGGCTGGGTAGTCTGTCAAAGTGAGATGATCAACGAAGGAATGTCAAACAAGGAATACAATAAATTTAGGTAAATATATAATGCAATAACATCCGTTTTTCCTTATTAACAGAAAATAAACTGTAGACTTCAAATAATAGCAATTTTATTGAAATGTATAAAAACTACAATAGCGATTAGGTTTTACAAAATAAAAATAAAAACGAAATATGAGATGACCCTATTCCAGCGATATTTTATAACCTACGAACAAGTTGTTTTTTTTTTGTGTTGCACGCGTTTGTGTTACAAGAAACTTATTTGTTTCATTCGAAAAGAATAAAAAATCATATTTCATACAGAAGATTCAGTGAATTTTCGTGATATTTATTCCCACCACGGTTTTTATAGCACTGTCGTAGTAATAGTTGTGACTAATGTGGTTTATAGTGTAATATGTGTGCATGGCAACAATTAACCTTTCTTGAACTGACCTGTTTGAAATAAAAATAAAACCATCACTCTGCAATTATTATTACTGGAGGAATTGCAAAAATCAGGTGACAACAAACAGGGGATGTGTGTTTTTGCAATAAAGTAACCGAGTCTTGTGCTTTTGGCACAACGCACGCCAAACGCTTCAGGAAGCACCCAAATCTGTCACAAATATTCTTAGAGATAAATCCCCCAAAATTCTGTGCCGTTTCTTTTCTATCCAGAAAAGCTGACTTTTTTATTTCGTTCCTCTCTGACGTATTATTCACACTGCCTTTGGCCATTACTCTAATTTTTTTAATTCCATTCCAATAAAGTGTGCCACGGGATTTAAGGCTCTGTTATTAAAAATCTGGTAAACAGTGTTTGTAGTAATGGGAAAATCGTAAGCAGAATTCAGTTTGTAGTGAGGAAAAACCTTGAAAACTTAAATGCGTCCACAACTTTCTCATCTGTGATGAGCAATTACCTTTCAAATGCGAAACTCGACTTCTACTGGAGAATACTCAGTGGTATTTGGTGTGATGTTTAATGCCGGATCAGTCTTTTTGTCTGTCCGATCGGCACATGAGTTTAAGAAATTGTTTAACCTACGAAGTAGAAATTCGCCCAGAGTGGTTTAGGCATCATTAATCACTAGCCTGCAAATGGAAACTTTTTTCTGCGGTAAGAACTTGAATATGTGACTTTTACTAATCTTTGTACGCATAATTCAAAAATGCATTCGGTTCTGCTGTACCACATCGGGTTCCTTGGCAATATGGTATAATGTAAGTTCATCAATTTCTGTTGACCGAAGCGATACATTTCATGTCTTTGCATATATAGCATGCATGTTTAACCATTTTTAAAACTAAACATAAGCAAGAACAACCTTTACAACTGAAAGGAAATAATCAGAAAAAACTACATAGAAATAAAATAAAAAGTGTAAAAAAGTTGAAAACTTACCTAATTACATTACTTAATGTTAGTCGGCAGTTCTTTGTCTTCTTTTGCCATGGAAGCTCAGTGTTCGCGATGCCCTTGTGTGTTCTTTGGAAGGATCATCATGTGCAATAGTCCAACAGTAATTAGCCATCATACGCTCTTCCCAACGTCCCTGATAACGTTGCTTTGCCTCTTTTAAGTCCTGGTGGAACCTTTCACCTTGCTCTTCATTCAAAGCTCCCAAATTTGGATGGAAGTAATCGAGTTGTGCACTTAAGAAATGAAGTGTTTTAGGCTCTTATATAACAACCAAGCAATTTGAATTTGTCCAACATATTTTGTACAATTGTCTTGTACGATGGGTCCTTTACGTTTCCAAGAAAATTTTTCATCACTTCTTTGAAAGCGTTACACCCCTCTTCTTAAGTTTTGATCATTGTACAGGTGAAATTGTTATCCATCATCAGTTTACGAATTTGCGGGCCATCAAATACTCCCTTTCTGACTTTAGCTTGTGACAATGAAGGAAATGTTGTGCTTAAGTACTGGAAGCATGGACAACTTTTGTCTAGTGCCTTTACAAACCATTTCATAATGCCAAGTGTTATGTGTAACGGAGGGAGTATAATTTTCTCACGTTCAACTAGACTTTCATTAATGACATTCATGGAACCTGTTGTTAGTTGCTTCCTCTCAGGCCAATGTGCAATGTCACAACGTTTGTCCCTGACTCTGATATCCCACTCGCAAAGGAAACAGGGAAGTTTTGTTTACCCTGTTTGCTGTCCTAACAATATTCCAATGACTTTCAGGTCACCACATATTTGCCATTCATGTTCATGGAATTTAATTTTTTCAAGCACTAACTTTAATTTTTCGTATGATTCTGACAATTTTGTGGAATGAGCAAGTGGTACAGAAGCGAATTTGTTGCCGTTATGAAGTAAAACCGCATTGAGACTTCTTTTGGAAGAGTCAATGAAAAGACCTAGGTTGATAGATTTTCTCTCCCAACGGATGAATAAGATTACGGATGTCCGTACAAAAAAACAGATTATTTTCCTTTGAGTAGTACTTCCGAAAACACTTTTAACGATTCCTGTACCAAGAAAATATGTAACTCCAGGTGCCATCAGGTTTTTCTCATAAAGTCTTTAACCTAGTAATTCACTCTTTTCCTTCGTGAGCCCCAGTTCTCTTATCAAGTCATTCAACTCGGGTTGAATAAACATTTTTAGTGAATGATCAAATTCTTCTGGTTCCAAACGTATGTCCTAAGTGTCTGAATGTAGAGAACTGCTTTCAGATCCATCACTCAAGTTAGCTGGTGGTGTAGGTACTGGTAAGTCAAGTCCATGAGGAACAGGCCGTATGGCTGATGGCAGATTTGGATATTTAATTCCTTTCTTATTCTTTTTGTTATAACCAGCAACATTGCACATACAGAAGTAACAGTCATCATGGTGGTTCTTCTGTTCACACCATATCATTGCAACTGAAAACGGCATTGTCTTCCGTTTTCCTTAGTACCGCAGTCCCTCGACACAAATGTTACAAGCAATGTGAGGCGCAAATGACTTACTTTGGTCTCCAACTTTCACTTTGAAATATACTAAGTACAGTTTCTTCACGAATGAATCTAGTTTACGTACCTTACCATCAAACACATAACATCCACAAATGTAACAAAATTGCTGAGGACTTCGCACACACTGTCCTCTACACAATCACGACGCACTAGCCATACTTGCAAACTCACGTTTTACTTTCACACTTCCAGTGTAGGACGGGCACATGCACAAGGATGGCTCCCCTCTGCTCAACTGACAGGATATTCAGTGAAGGAATGTAAGGGTTCTTTAAACAGAAACTCCTAGGGGTACAATAAAAGCGGCGGCACGCCACCTAGTGTCGCGCCAACAGCTCTGACGCGATGCAGCGACGTGTGAAAACATAAACAATAACGAAACACAGAAGTACACAGGAACATTCGTTGACAAGGGGCATTTTTCATAGTAATATAGCATTTCCGAGGTTTAAGTCAAGCTGTTTGTGGATATTTAAGTGCGATTGTGAGCAGATGGCTCTACATTACATACAATGAGGATACGTCAATTCACATATACGGAAAAAACAATATTGCGAAACAACTAGATGTGATGGACCAAAACTAACAATACTTAACCTATGAAAATTTAATGAAATCAGGTTCCTTCTTTTATGAAGACATACAGATTCAAAATAATTACCTTTCATAAAAATTTTCAGTTTAAAGAATTTGGCTTAGTAGATTTGTATTTCCCTTTTTATTCTATGGGAATTTCACGGTTTTGAGAAATTGTCGTTTCAAAAATCGGTCTCTTCTTTAAAATAACAAAATAATTTTTCATCCTCATCAAAATTTACTATGAACAAACTCAATCTTATGTAAAACAATCAAATTAGAAAATTAGCATACAAAAAGTCATTGGAGTTGGATTTCGCCTTTTACAGAAAAGGAAGTTTCAAATTATAACAAAATTTTGTAAAAACCCCACTTTGAGAAATGCGTCTTAGTATACTGATATTTCTCAAATTATTCTGTTGATGTTTCGTGGTTTCGAAAGACTGAAATTTTAAAAAATCGTTCTCCAAGTTAAATAACAAAACTATTATTGTGAAGTTGCAGTTTTAGGTGTAAAGTTACCATATCTAAAATCAGTAGCAGTCACAACGAAATAATCAACATGTCATTCCTTTGGTTTCACTTACAAAAGAACTGCTTGGCTACCATCCTCCTTCGACTCCTCCGCATTGATTCCTCTATGCTCGGCTGACCCATCCTCTCTGCGATCCCCCCTCACCGTACCGCAGAAACTCCCCTACGCCGCGTTGTCCGCTGGTCGGCGGATTTATCTCTCCCTGTCGCTTACGAACCGCCGAATTTTACCCTCTCATTTCCCACCTATTTGCATCCATACCCGGCCGGTGTTTTCACTATATTCCCAGAACGAACCATTCTTTATTCTAAAAGGAATGCGAGTAAGAAACCAAGAGAAAATTGACAAAATACAATAAAGTGCAGATCTATCTCATTAACCGTTCACCAAGAATGGTTTGCCAAGACAAGAGCTTGTATAAATGTTTTTGGCATACTGCCCCAAAGAGCAGGTAATGAGGATACCCATTTCTCGTTCTTTCGTACATGAATATCCTCTTCAGGCGAACAATCTTTCATACCATTCAAATGAATAACATTCTTTCACTCCCATTCTTTAGTTTTACTATATTTCACAACTGCCTGCTTTTTTTACACTCAGGTAACTGTATACCCTGAATAATTTTCAAAATTAATTTTGGCACTGGGAATGTTTCCGAAATGACGGGAGGGAACAAAGCTAAATACTAAAACACCATCAGTGTGTTAATGCACTGGTGTGCAAAAATAAAGGACGAAGAGGTGAAATTAGCATAACAGCGGAAAGAGCAGACAGAACGGACCGGAAGACCACTCAGGAGATAGACTAGGATCCGGTACGGTAGGGCATGCGCATATATGCAGCATAACGTAGGGGGATTTGGTATAAAGCACACTGGCGGTGTACGATCAGCAATTCGGTGAAACATATTGCACGGTGTACATCGGTTTGACCGAAGTCGAGTAGATACAATCGTGTCATATGGCCAACAGGGAATCCAGTAGACGACATCAGGATAACGTTTTACCCGAGGTCGCTTCATTAGGAACTTGGAAGAGGGTCGAAGTGTGATTAGTGTGGCCGAGGAGTTCGGGATTGCTCACAGCATCATTTCGCGAGCTTGGAGAGCATTTCAAACGACAGAACGACAGGAACAGCTGTCCGAGAGTTTAGCAGTGGTCATCCACACGCAACCACGGCGGCGGACGACCGGTATATTGTCCTCCAGGCGAAAAGATACATACGGCAGACAGCGGGAGAAATCACAAGGCACGTGCAACTGACAACTGGACGTCCGTTATCGCGTTTTACCGTAGCCAGGAGGCTGCATAAAGGTGTTCTATTTGCACGACGATTACTACGGTGTGTTCTTACATGCATTACGCTTGTAAACATCAGTGTACTGTATTTCAGGTGTGTTCCAATACGTTTTATACTCGGAGTTATATATCTCGTCTTTGGGCAATGGAGAAACTCTCCTCTAATATACTTTTTTCTAAAGGTTTAAAGTCAAAGCACCGATCTTTTTTCAATTTCTTGGTCTCATCTGTGAGAAAGGCATACGTGCAATCCATTAGGATACGCCACTTGAGCGAGTAAATATGTTTTTTCGATTGTCATATGAAGGCTGCCGTCCATGTTCGAAATCTTGACGCTACGTGATTCTTCGCGAATAACAGCGCACGGTTTTGTAATAATTTCAATTGTATTCATGTACAATATTTCTTCTAATTACACTGGTCAATCATGAAAATGTTTTTGATTTGGAAATACTTATTTCGTAGTGGATTCAGTATGTTAAAGACAAATATGACATTTAAAACGCTTAGTTAGCTATCATTTCCGAGATAAAGCCAGTTTATTATGTTTTAGGATATGTATATGAAATGAAGCGTGTGGCACTCCGAGCAGCTAAATAAGGTAGTACGTAAAGCAAATGTAGGGTTTGGAAAACCTGAGAGCGGGAATGAGGAGTCACTGTAGATCTTTCTATGTTCATTAATAACTTGTTTTAGTTCATTGGCTGTTTACAGCTTGCTTGGAGTCAGAGTTATAGTGTCGTTCCTTTCTTTGTTGCAAGTTGATTTTGTGCTCATACTTAACTTTAAAAGCCAGGATTCCACGTAAATTCTTAAACAAATCTGACAATTTTTGTTATGCTTGTGGTGATGAGACATTTGCCGTCCAAAAACGCCCTGTTACATCACTCGTGAAGACAGCCTACCACCATTATTTTGGTATGAAAATAGTGGATCAAAACAAAACGTGGGCAACTCATGTTTGCTGCAATTCGTGTTCTGTGAATCTACGTGGATGTATCCGTAAAAACAGACATTCAATACCCTTTGGTATCCGTATGATTTGGAGGGAGCCAACAAATCATGTAGATAACTGTTATCTCTGCGTGGTACCTCTTATTAAGAAAGGTATATCAAGAAAGAGGAAGTTGAGTATGAAATACCCAAACATTCTGTCAGCTATCCGACCAGTGCCTTATGGGGACGATTTACCTGTAACGAACCTACCATAGGATTACAGTCTTGACCCAGATGAAGGACAAGACAGTACGGAGGCGACATCATACCCATTCCCAGAGGCTTCGACATCACAGAGTCCTGATTTCGCACCTGAGTCACTGGGTGAGCCACACAGACTTACACAGGGTGAAGTAAACGATTTAATTCGAGACCTGGACCTACCAAAACACAAAGCCGTGCTTCTAGGTTCTCGGCTTAAACAGCGCAGTCTTCTAGAACGTAATGTTAAAGTGTCAATGTACTGGAGTCGGCAGAAAGATTTGCTTCCATATTTTGTAAAAACAGAATAATCTAGTTGCGTGCTGTGATATGAATGGTTTGATTACAGCTTTGAATGTGGAGCACAAGCCACAGGACTGGAGGCTCTTTATAGCTTAGTTTAAAAGCTGTGTTGCTACATAATGGCAATTCTTTTCATTCAGTTCCTGTAGGCCATGCTGTCCATAAGAAGGAAACATGTGCCAATATGAAATTACTTCTAGAAGCAATTAAGTACACAAAACACCGCTGGCAGATCTGTAGAGGCCTGAAGGTGATTGCAATATTTCTGGTCATGCAGTTGGGATACACCAAGTACTGCTGCTTCGTAAAGGGATTAACAATAATGGAGAGGCTTTCAATTACCTGAGAGACAAGTTTTCACTGCTGAGTGAGGCTAAAGTGAAGGAAAGAACCTGCATTGGTCATCAAATTCATGAACTTCTTGTAGATGAAAACTCCGAGCTATTCCTTAAGAGCAATTGGCAACCAGCTTGGGAAGCCTTTAAAAGTGTTGTGCATGGCTTCTTGGGTAACCGAAGAGCTGTAAATTATGTTGAGCTTGTAAATAACCATCTAGACAAGTATAATGGCTTAGGCTACAGCATGTCCCTCAAAATGCACTTCCTGCACTGTTATCTAGAGTTCTTCCCGGAAAACTGCGGTGCAGTAAATGATGAGCATGGTGAGCGGTTCCATTAAGACATTTCAACAATGGAACGAAGATATCAGGGTAGGTACAACTGTTCCATGCTTGCAGATCTTTGTTGGACACTGACAAGAGATGTCACAGAACAGGATTACATGTCACAAACAAACAGAAAGCGCACTCATTTGTAGGACACAATTTGTGTATTTCATGTAGTTATTTCAATTGCTCTATGTTTTTGTCGTTTAATTTATTGTATTTGGCGTAATTTACGATTGATTGAATGAAAATAACCTTCATTTACATTATGATACTTTAGTATAATATTGTTGAAATATGCGTTTCGCTATAATTTTATATAGATGAAAAAGTTGTGTATCTCGGAAATCAGAGCTAATAAAAAAATATATTTTATCAGACAAGAGTAAAGAAGTGGGATTTAAAATGAACTTTCAGAAGACAAAAGTGATGTTCAATGCTTTTACAAGAAATGAAGATTTATCGATTGATGGAGAAAAACTGGAGATAACAGATACGTATGTTTATCTTGGACAGCAGATATCAAGTGAGGGTCACATTGATGAAGAAATTAATCGGCGTACAAAACTTGCCTGGAGAGCTTTTGGAAGAAACAGCATAATTTTCAAGAGCAATATGCCATTATGTCTTAAAAGAAAAGTGTTTGATCAATGCATCCTTCCAGTGCTTACGTATGGTGCAGAGACGTGGACCTTAACTAAAAGAGACATACAAAAGCTGCAGACAACTCAAAGAAGCATGGAGAGGTGCATGCTTGGTATAACCAGGAGAGATAAGAAGAGGAACTCGTGGATCCGAAAAATGACGAGAGTGGAAGACATCATGATCAGAGTTAAATCCCTGAAATGGCAATGGGCTGGACATACTGCCAGAAGGACAGACCATAGATGGACAGCCGAAATTTTAGATTGGATTCCAAGGGACAGGAAAAGACCCAGAAAAAGACCACGTGGGAGATGGGTGGATGAAATTCGTAAATATGCGGGAGTGACATGGAGGAGACTGGCACAAGACAGACCGTTGTGGAGGAAACTTGGGGAGACCTTCGTCCAGCAGTGGATTGATAATGGTTGACAATGATGATGATGATGATTTTATCAGATTTGTTTACTTCGACCTTAAATTAGTAAAATTTAACTACTTTTATTAAGAAAACGTAAAAAAAGGTTCTTTTCGTTGAGCAGTGTCTTTAACCATGATTATGCTTGCTTAAATTGCTGACATCAGAGAGTTCTGCTTGCCATTGACTGCCAGTTCTGCTTGTTATTACTCTGTTCCCACAAATTTTCGTATTACCAATTTTTGAAAGGTTTACGCATTCTTCCCCTTTAGTCATTTTTCTACTACGTTTGCCTTTATATTTTCTTTCTTGAAAGCATGGGACAAAGCATTGACACCATCTAAACGTCCTTCTCGATCGCTGGCTAAATACGTTTGTTCCATCACGTTCTCCCTTCCAATATGTAAATGTCAGACGATCAACCGTGACAGAAAAATTCATGTTCGTTCAGTCACGTGTGGGGCTCGAATGTACGAATTTCAAGCACACAGATTGTTATAAAGATTAATACAATGGTACGGATTGCAAAAGTGATCTCAAACCACTGAAGGTGTAGAAAACACCCAAAAAATACCGTGATTTGGAACTTGATATCTCTAAATTCTTGGGTAAGAACAACAAGAATTGACAACTGTTAAACTCATGACATTAGCAAACATTTGAAAGAGTAAAGAAAGTTGGTTCGGTGGATACGGCGCTTGTTTTTGATGTTATTGGCAGCAAAATCAAATTCAATCCACTCATACCCAAAAGAACTTTCTTTCCCCGCACATTGGAGGAATGCCTTCTGACAAAATATTTTTACGATCGAGCGATGATGTTCCCAGTAAATGCATGCTTAGTAACATATGCTAAAATTTTGCAAATAGAGAAAAATAAGAAAAAATTAAAAACTAACCTCGTCTAAAATTAATAAGAAAATACTAACCCTATGAAACTTTAATGAAATCAGGTTTCGTCTTTGATGAAAACATACAGTTTTAAAATAATGACCTTTATTAAAAACTATCACTTTAAAGATTTCGGCTTAGTAGATTTATATTTCCTATTTTATTCTATGGAAATTTCACGGTTTTGCGAAATTGTAGTTTCAAAAAATCGCTCTCTTTGTTAAAATAATAATATAATTTTTCGTCCTTATTAAAATTTACTATGAACAAACTCAATCTTATGTAAAACAATCAAATTGGAAAATTAGCATAAAAAAGTCATTTTTTCGCCTTTAAGAGAAAAGGAAGTTTCAAAATATAATAATATCTGTAAAAACGCCACTTTAAGAAATGCGTCTTAGTAGACTTATATTTCTCAAGTTATTCTATTGATGTTTCGTGTTTTCGAAAGACTGAAATTCAAAAAATCGTTCTCCTAGTTAAATAACAAAACTATTATAGTGAAGTTGCAGTTTCAGGTTTAAAGTTACCATATCTCAAATCAGTAGCAGTCACAACGAAATAATCAACATATCACTCTCTTGGTTTCACTCACAAAGGAACTCCTCGGCTACCATCCTCCTTCGACCCCTCAGCATTTATTCCTCTATACTCGGCTGACCCATCCTCTCTGCGATCCCCTCTTACCGTACCGCAGAAACTCCCCTACGCCGCGTAGTCCGCTGGTCGGCGGATTTATCTCTCCCCGTCGCTTACGACCCGCCGAATGTTACCCTCTCATTTCCCTCCTATTTGCATCCATCAAGGACGGTGTTTTCACTATATTTACTAAACGAAACATTTTTTATTCTAAAGGGAATGCGATTAAGAAGCCAAGAGGAAATTGACAAAATACAATAAACTGCAGATCTATATCATTAACCGTTCACCAAAAATGATTTGCCAAGATAACAGCATGCAGAAATCTTTTTGGCATACTGCCCCAAACAGCAGGTGATGGGTACACCCATTTTTCGTTCTTTCAGAATAGAATCTCCCCTTCAGGCGAACAATCTCTCACACTATTCATATGAATAAAATTCTTTCACTCCCATTCTCAAGTTTCAATATATTTTACATCTGCCTGTTTATTTTACACTCAAGTAAGCGTATACCCTGAATATTTCTCAAAATTAGTTTTGTTACTGGGAATGTTTCCGAAATGACGGGAGGGAACAAAGTTAAATATTAAAACACTATCAGTGCGTTATTGCACTGGTGTGCAAAAATTAAGGACGAAGAGGAGAAATTAGCATAACAGCGGAACGAGCAGGCGGAACGGACCGAAAGTCCAATTAGGAGATAGAACAGTGTCTGATGCGGTAAGACATGCGCATATATACAGCAGACGTAGGGGTGGGAGAGTGTATTAATGGTATAAAGCACACGGGCGGTGTACGCTCAGCAATTCGGTTAAAGCTATTGCACGGTGTACATCGGTTTTAACAACGTCGAGTAGATACCACCGTGTGATATGGCCAACAGGCAATCCAGTAGACGACATCTGGATGATTTTACCCGAGGTCGCATCATTGGGAACTTGGAAGAAGTTCGAAGTGTGACTCGCGCGGCCGAGGAGTTCGGGATCGCTCACAGCAGCGTTTCACGAACTTGGAGAGCATTTCAAATGACAGGAACAGCTGTTCAAGAGATTAGCAGTGGTCGTCCTCGAGCATCCACGGCGGCGGACGACCGGTATGTTGTCCTACACGCAAGAAGAGACAGATGGCAGACAGCGGGAGAAATCGCAAGGCACATGCAACTGACAACTGCACGTCCGTTATCGCGTTTCTCGGTGGCCAGGAGGCTGCAAAAAGGTGGTCTATTTGCACGACGACCAGTACGTTGTGTGCTATTAACGCCTGCTCATGAGAGACGGCGGTTTCTGTGGTTCCAGGAACAAAAGAACTAGACACATCAGCAATGGGGACGTGTTCGCTTTACGGATAAGAGCCTTTTTAGTCTGACGAGTGATTCTGGAGGTATACAAATCTGTAGAGAGCAGGGAACACGCAATCACACCTCAAACATCATAGAAAGGGATCGGTTTCGAGGTGGCGGAGTTCTCGTTTGGGGCGGTATCATGCTTGGTAGCCGTACTGACCTGCACATCTTCCAAGGAGGTTCTTTCAATGGTGTCTGCTATTGTACCGAGGTTCTCCTGCCTCACGTGCGTCTGTTTAGAAATGCTGTGGTTCGTGAGATCCTCTTCATGAACGACAACGCTACACCTCATCGTGCAGTGGCTGTCGCACAGCTGTTGGAGAGTGAAGATATTAAACGCATGGATTGGCCCGCAAGATCCCCAGGCCTAAATCCAATCGAACATGTGTGGGTCCTTCTCGGGAGACGCTTGACAAAACGTCACAAGACGCCAGCAACGATTCCGTAGCTGCAATTGCCGCTGCAAAAGAGAAATGGGCCGTGATGCTTTAACAGCTCCTTGACAACCTCGTCCTCAGCATGAACAGACGTTGCAAATCTTGCAAGGCAGTCAGGGGTGATCATAACCCTACTAAAGACTGGATTTTTCTTGGCAGCCGCCTGTCACATGGACGTTTCTGTCTTCTGTCCAGTTGTGCTCGAAGCTACACTTTCAATAAAGTGCATTTGTATGCTTTGCATTCTTTGTTTGGACGGGTTATTTCACTTGTCCCATATTCTTATATCTTGCGGATTTTATGGTATGATTTGCGTCGATGTGGAGCACTTCTGCACGACGTTACATTAAAAACACCGTCTCTTTCTTAATTTTTGCACGCCAGTGTACAAAAACATAGGATGTAGTCACATTTGATAAAAGTAAAATACGTTGAAATATTAATCGATTCACGGGTTTTGTGCAATTCATGGAGCCGTATGAGAGTTAAGGGAAATATGTTTCGATCTTACGTCTGCTTTATGAACAGCAGCATATGTATGTTGCTTCCTTTTCTAACCAGAACTTTCATAACTCTCATGTGTCCCTACTCCCTTTTTGAATGAAAAAGCAATAAATGAAACCTAAACACTCAGATTTCTTTGTGTTTAATATTTCTCGCTTTGATATACTTTATTTGAATTTCCACACGTAAAAAGGGAATGCAGTTTCACCTGCTTAAGGGATAAAGAAAGCCTCCTATCTTAAATCCCAAATCCGTTCACAAAATGTTCTTGCTTTTTCGTCGCAAATAATAGTTAATTAATGTTACAGCTTTAGGCGCGTAATATACATCTTAAAACTACGTTTTCCTCCAGTCAAAAAAATCAAAGAAACGCTATGAGATCCTGTTTGAAGTATTTAGAGAAACTTTAAATATGGCGCTGGAGCAATAAAACGTTCATACCCTAGAACGATCTATTGAGTATGACAAATTTAAAATATAAGTATGTGATGGTAATTTTACTGTGGAAAACTCAACTGCAGGAGCTTAGTTTTGACAAATAAGAGAGCACATATTTGCAGCAATAGTCGTTATAGATCCGAGTCAGGAAGATTCGGGAACGTGTACGTGTTCTGTAAGTTTGGTACACTTTGTTTGAATTTTCATCAAAAACGTAGATGCAGTTTCACCTGCTTAAGAGATACAGTAGTCGTCCTATTTTGAACCACAAAACCTTTCACAAAATTTTGTTGCTTCCTAGTCAAAAATAGCTAATCAAGGTTATAGCTTCTTGCCCGTGATATACACTGCCGGACAATTGCTAAGGACGGATGACAATAGCAACGATAGCAACCATAAAATGGAAGGCAGGAAAATGTGGAAATTAGCATAAGTGCGGGATACAGTAAGACGTGTTGTGCGTATGCAAATTTTGGATTGCCGAACTTGTTCGTGACGTCATAGCGCTGATAAGAGATATAAAGGATTTGACGCGTATTGACCGTTGTTGTTCAAATCAAAGTTGAAAGGGAAAGAATCAATTGACGAACTTGCAATTTTCAGTATGTCTTCCCGACATCACCTAGATGATTTTACGCGTGGTCGTATTATTGGCAAGATTGAAGAAGGGCGAAAAATAACAGATGTTGCCAGGGAGTTCGACGTCAGCTACAGTGTTGTTTCAAGGCTTTGGAAATCATTTCAAACAAATGGAGAGTGTAGCAAACGTCACGGGGGAGGTCGTGTTCGCAGTACGACACCTGAAGAAGATCTGTACATAGTGCTATCAACAAAAAGACACCGGCGCAGCACAGCTAGTGAGGTAGGAAATCAGTTTATGGCTGCTACTGGCAAGCGGATCTCCCGAAAAACTGTCGCCAGACGTTTGCATGAAGGAGGTCTATACGCCCGCCGTACTTCTGTGTGCATTCCATTGTCCAGACGTCACCGTACCGCCCGTTTGCAATGGTGCCATCAACATCGCAATTGGACTGATAACGACTGGTCTGCTGTTCTCTTCTCAGATGAGAGTAGATACAGTCTATCGTCTGATTGTCGACGACAACTGATCTGGCGTGATAGTGGTACTGCATATTGTCCAGCAAACATACAGGAAAGGGACCGATATCCGACATGTAGTGCCATGGTATGGGCTGGCATCATGATCTATGGCTGTACGTCCCTCTATGTGCTTCCAACTGGGACTATGACTGGCCAACGATACAATAATGATGTTCTGCTACCTCATGTTCGCATGTTCCGTGGTGCTGTCGGTGATAGATTCATTTTCATGGACGACAACGCAACATGTCATCGAACAGTCGCTGTCCAGGAGTGTCTTGAGAGCGAGGATATTCAACGCCTCGTATGGCCAGCACGTTCTCCAGATCTGAATCCCATTGAAAATGTGTGGGATGCTTTGGGGAGGAGTCTTGCTGGTCGCCAATGCCCTCCAATAAACAAGGACACCCTCATCCGTGCACTGACAGAGGAATGGGATAAATTACCCCAACAGCTGCTTGATAATGTTGTGCAAAGCATGACACGACGTGTGGAATCTTGCATCGCCCTCCAAGGTGGCCATATCCCGTATTGACATCTTACGCCGGAACGCCTGCGGACGGTAATTGCATTTTTTTCACGTTTACGTATCCTGCACAAAATGGCCTGTTTGTCCCTTGAACACGTTCCAAAGCCTTCTGGATTTCAGAGCACAATAAATTGTCTTTCTTGTAATGTCCTGGCATTCTGACATTATTTTATTTCACTTGGCATCCAACCACACTTACTTTTTTATGCGCTATATAGCCGTTTATGATCCGTCCTTAGCAATTGTCCAGCAGTGTATATCTTATACTATATTTTCCTTCTGGCATTAAAAAAAAATAACAAAACTTATGAGATTCCGTTTGAATTATTTACCGAAAGTTTAATTATGGCACTGGAGCAAAATAAACTTTCATACCCTTGGAGGATCTATTGAGTATCACAAATTTAAAATGCAACAATATGAAGAAAATTTTACTGTTGAAAGAACGACTACTGTAAAAGGGCTCAGTTTTGACATATAAGAGAGCACACATTTGCAGCAACATTTCTTACTGATAGAATTATGCAGTTTTGAGAATAGATACCAGCTGTGAAATGACGCCTGTCAAAAGGCGTTTCCGTACGAATATCTGGAATGAGATCTGAAGAATTCCATTTCGGATTAATTTTTATAATACTTTATATTTAAGATAATATAGTGCTCACTGTCATTATGTGTAAAACAGTAACGACGAAAAGAACCAAAACATATTCCGAAATCAAGTGGTATTCACAGCGGAACCTCAAGAAGATTTTTCAAATGCATTTTTTAAAGATGACATAAAAACAAAGCAGCACCAAATCAGAAATATAGCATCACCTCATCAGGTCAGTTCTCTTAAGTCAGGGATGTATTTTCAATCGGATTAGCATGTTTACAGGCAGTTTCAACACAGATGAACATAGTGATAACGTAAGCAGAATTTTTATAAACATATTTTAAAAGATTACCTAACCAAGTTATCAAGAAAGAAAAACCAAAAATTCCCAAGTAATCCGAGTTGTGTGTCCTGGCGCATTATCCTTTGAAAGAATGAACTACACGCGCAATATATTGTTGTCGTGAAAAGAAGCATCTGGTTTGCAGTGATGTTTAGGTAGAAGGTAGCAGTCATATTTCACGTACATGAATGGCGGGGCGAAAAGTGTACCAACAAAGATTTGCACAAGGTGCTACACTTCCAACACAACTTTTTGTTTCGTCTTATGTTTTTACAGAACAAATGGCCAAATTAATGCTTTATCACATCAGAGGTTTAAAGAAAAATGTAAGGTTAAATATCTGGGGAGAGGAACAATAAAAGTGCATTACTTGATGCGATTCCCTTGTCACGTAATAGAGTCCGTAAAAATAACCTGTAGGCAATGAAATTGCCTTTAATGTCTTAGGGTTTTTTAATTCTTGTCTCATATTTAGATCTCCTATGCATTAAGACACTGTGACGAAATTCTGGTGCATTGCAGTACGCTAATTAATATCGTACAGTTTTTGAAAACAAAAATACTTCTAAATTAAACTTTAACCTATGATTTTATGGTGAATTCTGTTTCATGCAATATCATAACTGGAATCTGGAAGATATAGGTCATAGCGTTCACTTCATAATTATTAAAATTTGGACATTTATAATACAGTATGTGAATTAGTGTTTTACTATCTTTTTTTTTTTGTCTTTTAAAAGCCAGCTCTGTTGCCTATTTTTTTTTAATTAGCTAAACATAATTTACATCATAACAGATTTGTTGTAGCTGTTTTGATGTTTTGTGATTGATAATAGCAATTCAAAGAGCTTTGAGTATCGCATGTCTCTATACGGCCAGTGGTACCAAGCCATTGCCGGAGCCATCATTAGTGGAAAAGCACAGCACCGATTAATTTAGCTAGGATTCAAACGGTCCAGAGTTTAATTCTTGATATTGCAATCCTTGATAAACAAAAATAACTGTAAAAATCTGTTGATAACTAGTTAGTTCTTGGCTTCATGAAAGTGTTTTAAAAGAAGTGATAGCTGGAATGTTAAAATCAGCGTTTCAACGTTTAGACGTATTAGAATGAATTTTAGATGTTTCTGAGAACACCATTTGCTCATTCAAACAGAGAAGCAATTTCTATTACAATTAATTTTGGTGGTATTTGAAAGGTAGTAGTTGAAATGCATAATGACTCTTTGAGGTCAAATAGCAAATACACCCACATTCCTTTCTTTCCAATAGCTTTATTGGAAAACCGTTAGTTTTCAACCTATCCAGCGAATATTTTCGGTTACTTACACTCAGTGTAAGCAAAAGAGTTATTTCTCTTCATGTAACATTTGTAATGATACTGGTGTTATATTTACCTTAATAATCATCATTTTAGAAATATTACAAATGGCAGGCAATGACATTATTTCCTTGCGTGTCAAATTGTTATTGACAACCTTCTTTTCATTACAGAAGTAGAATACTAATACTGTGCCTCATATTAGTATGTAAAAGACTTTCTGTTGAAATAGAAAATCTTTGTCCGGCTACATTCTATATGCACAAGTGCTGTCCCACAAATTTTCTGTTTTCAGAGCAGATAAGTTTTCCTGTAAATTTCATGAACATAACCTTGGTACGTATGCGTAGTTCAAAAAATAAATTTCAAACGAAATGTACAATTGCGACTTCGATTCGTTGTGAATTAAGCACACATAATTTATATCTGAAAATAATAAGTGGAAATTTTCCTTCAAATTCTCTCAATCGTTCGAAAGAAATCGATCTCAGTGGACTTAATATTTAAATCCTCGTCTAATATTTCTACATAAAAAACACATACTTTAATTTGGTAAAAATAAGTTTAGTCACATGTTTAATTCACCAACATTTTGTACCATTTTAATGAATTACTAATATTGTAAGGGATTTTATTATTTCACACGTTTTTAGGCTATTTCAGACAAAAAAAATTATAATAATATCGAATATTTTGTCACCGCGCGACAGATGGGTGGCTAGCCATGCTCCACAACCAGTTATCTAGGATAAACGTTTGCACGAATCAAGACAGCATGGACTGACATTTGCCAATGCAACATGAACGCTTTGAACGAGCCGTTTTAACCTCTCTTGGAGGACACATAGAGTAATTGATAATGCATATTCCACATTATTATTGATCGTAAAAATTTTCTGACAGAAGATTTTTACGATCAAGTGATGATGTTCACAGTAAATGCACGCTTAGTAACATATGCTAAAATTTTGCAAATAGAGAAAAATAAGAAAAAAAATAAAAACTAACCTCGTCTAAAAATAATAATAAAATACTAACCCTATGAAAATTTAATGAAATCAGGTTTCGTCTTTTGTGAAAACATACAGTTTTAAAATAATGACCTTTATTTAAAATTTTCACTTTAAAAATTTCGGCTTAGTAGATTTATATTTCCCATTTTATTCTATGGAAATTTCACGGTTTTGAGAAATTGTAGTTTCAAAAATTGCTCTCTTTGTTAAAATAATAATATAATTTTTTGTCCTTATTAAAATTTACTATGAACAAATTCAATCTTATGTAAAACAATCAAATTAGAAAATTAGCATACAAAAAGTCATTGGAGTTGGATTTCGCCTTTTAGAGAAAAGGAAGTTTCAAAATATAATAATATTTTGTAAAAACCCCACTTTAAGAAATGCGTCTTAGTAGACTGATATTTCTCAAGTTATTGTATTGATGTTTCGTGGTTTCAAAAACTGAAATTTTAAAAATTGTTCTCCTAGTGAAATAACAAAACTATTATATTGAAGTTGCAGTTTCAGGTTTAAAGTTACCATATCTCAAATCAGTAGCAGTCACAACGAAATAATTATCATGTCACTGTTTTGGTTTCACTCACAAAGGAACTGCCTGGCTACCATCCTCCTTCGACACTTACGCATTGATTCCGCTAAGCTCGGCTGACCCATCCTCACTGCGATCCCCGCTCACCGTACCGCAGAAACCCCCCTACGCCGCGTAGTCCGCTGTTCGGCGGATTTAGCTCTCGCTGTCGCTTACGAACCGCCGAATTTTACCCTCTTATTTCCCACCTATTTTCATCCATACCCGGCCGGTGTTTTCACTATATTTGCTGAACGAAACATTCTTTATTCTAAAGGGAATGTGAGTAAGAAGACAAGAGGAAATTGACAAAATACAATAAACTGCAGATCTATTTCATTAACCGTTCAAAAAGAATGATTTGCTAAGATAAGAGCATGCAGAAATCTTTTTGGCATACTGCTCCAAAGAGCAGGTGATGGGGACACCCATTTTTCGTTCTTTCAGAATAGAATCTCCCCTTCAGGCGAACAATCTCTCACACTATTCATAAGAATAAAATTCTTTCACTGCCATTCTTAAGTTTCAATATGTTTTACATCTGCCTGTTTATTTTACACTCAGGTAACCGTATACCCTGAATAATTCTCAAAATTAGTTTTGTTACTGGGAATTTTTTTCGAAATGACGGGAGGGAATAAAGTTAAATATTAAAACACTATCTATGTGCTAATGCACTGGTGTGGAAAAATTAAGGACGAAGAGGAGAAATTAGCATAACAGCGGAACGGACCGAAAGTCCACTCAGGAGATAGAACAGTGTCCGATGCGGTAAGATATGCGCTTATATGCAGCAGACGTAGGGTTGGGTGAGTGTGGGAATGGTATAAAGCACACGGGCGGTGTAAGCTCAGCAATTCGGTGAAAGCTATTGCACGGTGTACATCGGTTTTAACATCGTCGAGTAGCTGCCACCGTGTGATATGGCCAACCGGCAATCCAGTAGACGACATCTGGATGACTTTACCCGAGGTCGTATTATTGGGAACTTGGAAGAAGTTCGAAGTGTGACTCGTGCGGCCGAGGAGTTCGGGATCGCTCACAGCAGCGTTTCACGAACTTGGAGAGCATTCCAAAGGACAGGAACAGCTTTCCGAGAGTTTAGCAGTGGTCGTCCACGAACAACCACGGCGGCGGACGACCGGTATATTGTCCTACAGGCGAAACGAGACAGATGGCAGACGGCGGGAGAAATCGGAAGGCACATGCAACTAACAATTGGACGTCCGTTATTGCGTTTTACCGTGGCCAGGCGGCTGCAAAAAGGTGGTCTATTTGCACGACGACCAGTACCTTGTGTGCTATTAACGCCTGCTTATGGGAGACGGCAATTTCTGTGGTTCCAGGAACAAAAAAACTGGACACATCAGCAATGGGGACGTGTTCGCTTTACGGATAAGAGCCTGTTTAGTCTGACGAGTGATTCTGGACGTATACAAATCTGTAGAGAGCAGGGAACACGCAATCACACCTCCAACATCATCGGAAGGAATCGGTTTGGAGGTGGCGGAGTTCTCGTTTGGGGCGGTATCATGCTTGGAAGCCGTACTGACCTGCACATCTTCCAAGGAGGTTATTTCATTGGTGTCTGCTATTGACCGAGGTTCTCCTACCTCACGTGCGTCTGTTTAGAAGTGCTGTGGTTCGTGAGATCCTCTTCATGAACGACAACGCTACACCTCATCGTGCAGTGGCTGTCGCCCAGCTGTTGGAGAGTGAAGATATTAAACGCATGGATTGGCCCGCAAGATCCCCAGACCTAAATCCAATCGAACACGTGTGGGTCCTTCTCGGGAGACGCTTGACAAAACGTCACAAGACGCCAGCAACGATTCCGTAGCTGCGATTGCCGCTGCAAAAGAGGAATGGGCAGTGATGCTTTAACAGCTCCTTGACAACCTCGTCCTCAGCATGAACAGACGTTGCAAATCCTGCAAGGCAGTCAGGGGTGATCATAACCCTACTAAAGACTGGATTTTTCTTGGCAGCCGCCTGTCACATGGACGTTTCTGTCTTCTGTCCAGTTGTGCTCGAAGCTACACTTTCAATAAAGTGCATTTGTATGCTTTGCATTCTTTGTTTGGACGGGTTATTTCACTTGTCCCATATTCTTATATCTTGCGGATTTTATGGTATGATTTGCGTCGATGTGGAGCACTTCTGCACGACGTTACATTAAAAACACCGTCTCTTTCTTAATTTTTGCACGCCAGTGTACAAAAACATAGGATGTAGTCACATTTGATAAAAGTAAAATACGTTGAAATATTAATCGATTCACGAGTTTTGTGCAATTCATGGAGCCGTATGAGAGTTAAGGGAAATATGTTTCGATCTTACGTCTGCTTTATGAACAGCAGCATATGTATGTTGCTTCCTTTTCTAACCAGAACTTTCATAACTCTCATGTGTCCCTACTCCCTTTTTGAATGAAAAAGGAATAAATTAAACCTAAACACTCAGATTTCTTTGTGTTTAATATTTCTCGCTTTGATATACTTTATTTGAATTTTCACACGTAAAAAGGGAATGCAGTTTCACCTGCTTAAGGGATACAGTAGTCCTCCTATCTTAAATCACAAATCCGTTTACAAAATGTTCTTGCTTTTTCGTCGCAAATAATAGTTAATTAATGTTACAGCTTTAGGCGCGTAATATACATCTTAAAACTACGTTTTCCTCCAGTCAAAAAAATCAAAGAAACGCTATGAGATCATAATTGAAGTATTTAGAGAAACTTTAATTATGGCGCTGGAGCAATAAAACGTTCATACCATAGAGCGATCTATTGAGTATGACAAATTTAAAATATAAGTATGTGATGGTAATTTTACTGTGGAAAACGCAACTGCAGGAGCTTAGTTTTGACAAATAAGAGAGCACCTTTTTCCCGCTACAGTCGTTATAGATCCGAGTCAAGAAGATTCGGGAACGTGTACGTGTTCTGTAAGTTTGGTACACTTTGTTTGAATTTTCATCCAAAAAACGTAGATGCAGTTTCGCCTGCTTAAGACATACAGTAGTCGTCCTATTTTGAACCACAAACCTTTCACAAAATTTTGTTGCTTCCTAGTCAAAAATAGCTAATCAAGGTTACAGCTTCATGCCTGTGATATATATCTTATACTAGATTTTCCTTCCGGCATTAAAAAAACAAATAACAAAACATGAGATTTCGTTTGAAGTATTTACCGAAAGTTTAATTATGGCACTGGAGCAAAAAAAACTTTCATACCCTTGAAGGATCTATTGAGTATCACAAATTTAAAATGCAACAATATGAAGAAAATTTTACTGTTCAATGAACAACTACTGTAAACGGGCTCAGTTTTGACATATAAGAGAGCACACATTTGCAACAACATTTCTTACTGATAGAATTATGCAGTTTGAAAATGTATACCAGCTGTAAAATGACGCCTGTCAAAAGGCGTTTCCGTACGAATATCTGGAATGAAATCTAAAGAATTCCATTTCGGATTAATTATTATAATACTTTATATTTAGGATAATGCAGTGCGCACTGTCATTATGTGTAAAACAGTAACGACGAAAAGAACCAAAACATATTCCGAAGTCAAGTGGTATTCACAGCGGAACCTTCCCGACTTAAGAAGATTTTTCAAATGCATTTTTTAAAGATGACATACAAACAAAGCAGCACAAAATCAGAAATATAGCATCACCTCATCAGGTCAGTTTTCTCAAGTCAGGGATGTATTTCCAATCGGATTAGCATGTTTACAGGCAGATTGAATACTGATGAACATAGTGATAACGTAAGCAGAATTTTTACAAACATATTTAAAAAAATTACATAACCAAGTTATCAAGAAAGAAAAACCAAAAATTCCCTAACAATCCGTGTTGTGTGTCCTGGTGCTTTATCCTTTGAAAGAATGAACTCCACGCGCAGTATATTGTTTTCGTAAAAAGAAGTATCTATTTTGCAGTGATGTTCAGGTAGAAGGTAGGTGTCATATTTCACGTACATGAATGGCGGGGCGAAAAGTGTCCCAGCAAAAAATTGCACAAGGTGCTACACTTCCAACACAAGGTTTTTTTCGACTTATGTTTTTACAGAACAAATGGCAAATTAAAACTTTATCACATCAAAGGTTTAAAGAAAAATGTGAGGTTAAATATCTGGGGAGAGGAACAATAAAAGTGCATTACTCAATGCGATTCCCTTGACACGTAATAGAATCCGTAAAAATAACCTGTGCGCAATGAAATTGCCTTTAATATTTTAGAATTTTTTTGTTAATTCTTGTCTCATATTTAGATCTCCTATGCATTAAGACAATGTGACGAAATTCTGGTGCATTTTAGTACGCTAATTAACATCGTACAATTTTTGAAAACACAAATACTTCGTAATTAAACTTTAACCTATGATTTTATAGTGAATTGTGTTTCATTCAATATCATTACTGGAATCTGGAAGATATAGGTCATAGCTTTCACTTCATAATTATTAAAATTTGGACATTTATAATACAGTATGTGAATTAGTGCTTTACTATCTCTTTTTTGTTTGTCTTTTAAAAGCCAGCTCTGTTGCCATTTTTTTGTAATTAGCTAAACATAATTTACATCATAACAGATTTGTTGTAGCTGTTTTGATGTTTTGTGATTGATAATAGCAATTCAAAGAGCTTTGAGTATCGCATGTCTCTATACGGCCAGTGGTACCAAGCCATTGCCGGAGCCATAATCAGTGGAAAAGCACAGCACCGATTGATTTAGCTAGGATTCAAACGGTCCAGAGTTTAATTCTTAATATTGCAATCCTTGATAAACAAAAATAACTGTAAAAAACTGTTGATAACTAGTTAGTTCTTGATTTCATGAAAGTGTTTCAAAAGAAGTGATAGATGGAATGTTAAAATCAGCGTTTCAACATTTAGACGTATTAGAATGAATTTTAGATGTTTCTGTGAACACCATTTGCTCATTCGAACAGAGAAGCAATTTCTATTACAATTAATTTTGGTGGTATTTGAAAGGTAGTAGTTGAAATGCATAATGACTCTTTGAGGTCAAATAGCAAATACACCCACATTCCTTTCTTTCCAATAGCTTTATTGGAAAACCGTTAGTTTTCAACCTATCCAGCGAATATTTTCGGTTACTTACACTCAGTGTAAGCAAAAGAGTTATTTCTCTTCATGTAACATTTGTAATGATACTGGTGTTATATTTACCTTAATAATCATCATTTTAGAAATATTACAAATGGCAGGCAATGACATTATTTCCTTGCGTGTCAAATTGTTATTGACAACCTTCTTTTCATTACAGAAGTAGAATAATAATACTGTGCCTCATATTAGTATGTAAAAGACTTTCTGTTGAAATAGAAAATCTTTGTCCGGCTACATTCTATATGCACAAGTGCTGTCCCACAAATTTTCTGTTTTCAGAGCAGATAAGTTTTCCTGTAAATTTCATGAACATAACCTTGGTACGTATGCGTAGTTCAAAAAAGTAAATTTCAAACGAAATGTACAATTGCGACTTCGATTCGTTGTGAATTAAGCACACATAATTTATATCTGAAAATAATAAGTGGAAATTTTCCTTCAAATTCTCTCAATCGTTCGAAAGAAATCGATCTCAGTGGACTTAATATTTAAATCCTCGTCTAATATTTCTACATAAAAAACACATACTTTAATTTGGTAAAAATAAGTTTAGTCACATGTTTAATTCACCAACATTTTGTACCATTTTAATGAATTACTAATATTGTAAGGGATTTTATTATTTCACACGTTTTTTAGGCTATTTCAGACAAAATAAATTATAATAATATCGAATATTTTGTCACCGTGCGATAGATGGCTAGCTAGCCATGCTCCACAACCAGTTATCTAGGATGAACTTTTGAACTAATGAAGACAGCATGGACTGACCTTTGCCAATGTAACATGAACGTTTTGAACGAGCCGTTACAGCCGCTCTTGGAGGGCACATAGAGTAATTGATAATGAATATTCCACATTACTCTCATTTTTAGGGAGATGCTAAGTTCACAAGGCCAGGATTCCATGCTGACTTCATAGATATACTGAGTCGCGCTTGCGTGGTAAAAGATATCGAAAAACGATATAAAAGCAATCTATAAGGTATTCAACAGATGGAAGCAACATTGGAAAAATGTAGGTAAGGATCTAGAATGTTGTAGAAAAGCACTTACGATTTGTTTCGGGAAATTTTATGTGAAAGCATTTATTTTTGAATTGTGAAGCAAGATGGATCAGATTTGCCGCTTAATGTCGGAAAATAATTTGTTTCTAAATTTTAACTTATCACACCGTTAGCAAATATTCCCCGAAGGTAATGATTTTTCCGGAAATACAGCATTGGGTATATTATAAATCTTATTTATATTCCATATTTAACGAAAAAACAACGTACCTATTGATCGAAATCCAAATGAGCAATCAGAAACTTTTTGAATCAGAAACCATGTCGAGGGCCCCACGAGTCGCGTAACCTCGCTACCCAATAACCAAATAGATACAAAAGTCCAAATATGGCAATCGGAAAAATGAGTCAACAAAAAAAAAAGGAATCACAACGAAAGTGCAATGGCAATGATGGCCCCATTAAAGAACCAAAATGTTTTTACCGGTGGTCTGCCGATTTATTCGTATATTTTATAAACTTAAAAGCAATTTTTTGATAAACATTTTGAGATTAAAAGTCCACATAGTCACATTAAAACTGGTGAATAATTATTTTTTTTAAGCAAAAGCATGCAAAATAGTAATTTAGTATCATGCTAAAATGTTACCTTCCAAGCATGAAAAAAAAAATTCCGGCAAGGATATTCTTTATCCTCACACCCATCTACCCCCACTCATCGAGCCATTGTATTTACATAAAATATAGTACAAATAATGTTCTACCGATGATTCCAATTTTTGCCACTCCTCCTCTGCTCCAAATGTTTTCAGTCAGAATTGTTTTCCTTAAATGATTTATGTAAAAAATGCGGTATCACTCTACTGTAAAGCCCGAAGCTTCTCTAATGCATTTCTCTTCTGTTTTTCGACAGATATCCATAAAAGTGGTATCAATACAATCTTCAGTTCAGAGGAAAGAAGGTTCATACAAAAAAAAAAAAAATAGATAGACAACGGATTTACCTTTTTGAAGCACCTCAAAGTAACCTCACTCGCTTCGGCAGCGAGCGCCAGCCTCCACGTTAAGCCTAACCGTCTGCTATCGTTAAGTTACTTTCACGGCAAAGCTTTCTTAAGCAGACGCTTCTACGGAAAAAAAAGACGACACTTCCTGTGACGAAGAGACTCCAAGGCTGGCGATTAGGTTGAAAAATTATCACAGTATCGTACGTCTGAGTCCAGAGTATTGTTTCCCGCGACGATGACCATGCATTATCGGCGAACTCTTAATATGGCGTAGATATATATTTTTATTTATTTTTTTATCACTTTTGCCTCATTAGTCTTTAACAGCCATGCATTTTTTCAAGAAAATTAAATAGGTGAGATCTAATATATAAAAATTGAAAGCTTGTTTGTCCGCTGTACATATCTACAGTTTACAATTTAGAACCATCAAATTTAGTATACAATATCTTAGACCGTAGGAGATATCTTTGGATGATATTGGGGGCCGGAGTGAAGGGGGCCCATAAGAAATTTTCGTAAAAAATTCTACGGTTTTCAATTTAGAACCACAAAATTTGGTATACTATGTCATGGTACTCTGACTTAGACTGTAGACGGTTTTTGAATGGGGTCGGAGCCCGGGGGCTTCAAGGGCCCCATGCAAACTTTTCGTAACAAGTTCTACTGTTTTCAATTTAGAACCACCAAACTCGGCATACCGTCCGTCTCATAGTACTCTGATTTAGCCGTAACACGGTGTTGGGATGATGTTGGGGCCCGGGGTCAAGGGGCCCCCATACAAATTTTCGTAAACATTTCTACAGTTTTCAATTTTGAACCACAAAATTTTGTATACGTTCTAATGGTACTCTAACTTAGACCGTAGGAGGTTTTTTGGATGATGTTCGGACCCGGGGTGAAGGGGCCTCCATACGAAATTTTCTTAAAAAATTCTACGGTTTTCAATTTTGAACCACTAAATTTGGTATACTATGTCATGGTACTCTGACTTAGACTGTAGACGGTTTTTGAATGGAGGCGGAGCCCGGGTGGTCAGGGGCCCCCTTACATACTTTTCGTAACAAGTTCTACTGCTTTCAATTTGAAACCACGAAATTGCCGCCCCGTTGGCGCAGTGGTCTAAGCGATGGCTTCTGATCATTCGTCCGAAAGTGGCCCGAGTTCGAATCCCGGCGAGGCATGGATGTTGTGTTTGTCTTACGGCACTGGCTCTCTCCCTTCCCTGGAACCAGTGACCCTAAATTAGGGACGGGCGACTGCTTATAGCCCATTGAGTTGCACACGGTGGTCGTTAAATCTCCAAGAAAAAAAAAAGGAAAAGAACCACCCAATTTGCTATACTGTCTCATAGTACTCTGATTTAGCAGTAACACGGTGTTAGGATGATGTTGGGGCCCGGGGGCAAGGGGCCCCCATACAAATTTTCGTAAACATTTCTACAGTTTTCAATTTAGAAACACCAAATTTGGTATACGTTTTGGTGGTACTCTAACTTAGACCGTAGGAAGTTTTTTGGATGAAGGTCTTACCAATAAAGGTCTTACCATGTAGATGTGCCAGTCGAAGAGAAAAATGAGATTGGGGCAACTTTTCTAGCATTGTGGGGCGGCAATGTTATCATGTAAAGTATGGAAGAAGCGTGCGGTTGACTCACGCGCTGTTGAAGGCGGAGTGTGGAGGGTCAAATAGTCCAAAGTCTGAAATCTTCTCTTTTCTGAGCTAACCGTTGCGCAAAGCAACGCTAGCAGGTATTCGTATCAAAGTTCTTCTGATCGGAACAGCGAACACTCTCGAAAACCTGATCGCGTTATGCCGTTGGACTGTGTGATGTATATGTACAATTTAATATTCATTCGATCCAGTTAATTCACGTAGGTAAGACGTTTCCCATTATGTAAAAATGTAAATAAACATTCCGTTGACCATTGTTAGTGAAAATATTAAGGGCGATTGCTTATACTTATAGCATATTGAGTTGCCCACGGTGGTCGTTAAACCTTCACTCAAAAAAAAAAAAAATCACGAACTTAGACTATTGTCTCTACTGAAGTGGTTGAATGAATTTGTCAGTCAAATAAAGTGAACCTTTAGTGTTTCATATGAGTTCATGCTTCTCAAAAAAAAAAAAAAAAAAAAAAAAAACTAACCGTCGATTCCGACGGGTTTCGTCTAGTTCCTTGTTAAACTAATAAAACTGGAAAAAAAAAAGAAAAGAAAAAGAAATCCCTGCTTTATTTTCAGGGATCTCTAGAGATCGAATTTCACAGATTATCGTATTTTGCAGAATTAGCTCGCATTTCATAATATCTAGGTTCTGATGAGGATAACACTCAGAGAGGTTTTTTTTTGAACCTGACAAATTCCAGTGAAAAAGATGTTGAATGATGCTAATGGAATAGGCGACGTGGATTTGTTTGACCCTGACGGCTTGCGGGGGGGGATACAGATGTTTGCAACAAAGCCCGGCAGAGGTGTTCCCACACACTGTTTTATTGTCGTAAACGGCCTCGGGCACTTACAGCGCCATATGGTCGACTTGCCCGGTGAGCAGAATCGCCTGTGAAAGTTGTTCAATGTTCAATCAGTCACATCGTTCTTCATATCTTGGCTTTGTCAGATGGCATGCCAAGGATGTCGAATAACATTTTTCAGACCTGGTCAAATGGAAGGCGTGGCTTTAACGGATTTTCTAGTTAGCCACAATATTTTCAGTGAAAACATAAATTGTCCCAGATGTGGACGATTCCTAACTTTAAATAGGAAAAGTATGCTATATCGATGTGGAGGATCTTTTTTGGCACCTGCACCGAGGAAGCAGAAAAGAGTTAGAGTCTACTGCAATTACAAAGGATCTGCAAGGATGGAAAAGTTTTTCGCTTCCCGCAGGTTAAGTATTCAGAAAATATTTAAATTCATTTTCTTTTGGTTGACTCTGGAGTTTCCAAGGCAGAAAAGGCTAGAACAGTTTTGTGATATGAGCTCGACTACGGTGGTAGATTGGTCCAATTAGTGCCGTGAGGTGTGCCTGCATTGGGAGAAGAGAAATAAATCAGCGAAACTAGGCGGACCCGGCAAGACCGTCGAAATCGACGAATGCCTCCTAGGTAGAAGGAAAAATCCCAGAGGTCGAATCCTTACAGGAACATGGTTATTTGGAGCAAAAGAAAGGGGGACTGGGAGATTTCGTATTCAGCCCGTTAAACGCCGCGATAGAGTAACACTCTTAGCCCTCATTAAGAAATGGATTCGGCCAGGCACCACAATAATTTCCGATTGTTGGAAGGCCTATCACAGTCTTCATCGGCATAGATATAGACACTTCACGGTAAACCATCGGTACTATTTCGTGGATCCAGTCTCCAGAGCTCATACAAACACCGTGGAGCGTCTCTGGAGAGACGTTAGAAACAAGCTGCCTCGTTTTGGAAGAGTAAAAAAAACATCTGAAGAGATATTTAGCAGAGTTTTCTTTTTAGAATTAAGAAGTTCGACAAAGACCTTGAAAGACCACTTCATTTTCTCAAGGCAGTCTCTGCTTTATACCCGCCGAAATAGGTCACCATCATCATCATTGTCAACCATTATCTATCCACTGCTTGATGAAAGTCTCCCCAAGTTTCTTCCACAACGGTCTATATTGCGCCAGTTTCCTCCATGTCACTGTGGCATACTTTCAAATTTCGTTCGTCCATCTCCACTGTGGACTTCTGGACGTTTTCCTATCCCTTGGAATCCAATGTAGAATTTCTATTGTTCATTGAAGCTCCGTTCTGTCAACATGTCCATCCCATTGCCATTTTAGTGATAGGTAGGTTTATGTAAGTAAGTATTTTTGTGCATGAACTGTTTTTTGTAAGAATAAAACTAAATTGATATGCACCAAAAATCCTTACTGTCCAATTAATTACTTGCTTAAATATCGTTTTGTTTTCCCTGCTATGCTAAACTGAATTGCATGTTATGCTCCTGAAATTTAATGTTAAAGTAAAATGAGCGTTAACAGTAAGCACGAGAAACTTTTCTTCTAGGGAGGGTATTAATGAAAAGCATGAACAGCGCGTACATATCCACTCATGCTGGATCTGTACTCGAATTCGGGCCCATCTAACGGCTGCAGCATCTTGCCTGTCCTGGCCGGTAACAACTAGCATTTCCTTGCACTATCTTACTAACCTTACAAATTGTGATCTGCGGTTTTTAAAAGAAAATTAATAATTTCAATAGTTTCGTAAAATATTTCCTCTGTGGTCGCTGCAAGATAATTAACAGTGAATGTACAGGTGGAATATACGTTTGCACGATAAAATTAGTAAGAGTGCACGACTGCACGAAAAAAATAGTAGCAATGCACGTCTGCACGAAAAAAATAGCAATGCACGTCTGCACAAAAAAAAATAGCAATGCACGTTTTAATTTTCTTGGTAATTTATTTTCTTACATCGCTGCTTAATACATTTTATTACTAAAAAGCATTTCATTTATTATTACTATGTGATAGCGGAAAAATATTAATTCTTAAAATGCAGTGAATCCTTTTTGTCTCTATTCCTAAGTATTCATTGTCAAACGTTGCATCAATGCAAAGCCAATCTGGCCCCGCATTGTTGTGGGGTATGAAAGGCACTGCTAACAGCAAGTGGAAAAGGGAACAACTGATGTGTATTTCTCTTTGTTCCCTATTATGATGTATATCAAATTTTTCCTCTTCCTTTTAATATTATGATCATCCGGATCAGAACGTAATGGTTTTTGGGGGCTTAGCCCACCCCTTAGAACCGCGTTTTGTGAAGCCACATGAAGTTGCCATAGAGCCGTCTAATATAGGCGGTTTTCCAGGGTAATGCACCTTGAAACAAAAAAAGGGCCACAAGCTGAGAGTTATCCTCTGCACAGAACGCACGCACACGCTTAACACAATTAAAATTTGAAACACTGATTTGTTGGGGAAGAGATGTTGTCGTATCACAAGAGAAACGATCGGTTTTAAATTGCATGCATGGAATTCTGTGACAGAACATATTTCTATGTTGGACGGAAAAAAAATGAAGAAAGAAAAAAAGCTAACTTATGTGTAAAAGTATGCAGCGGAAACTGATAGTAGAACAAAAGGTGGAAAAGAAATAATTTTTAACATGTTTCAAATATTTCTAACAAAACCAAAAATTTAAATAACTTCAAGTGAAGATTGTTCATAACATACTTTTCAGGAGGTGGCAAGCGGAAAATGTAAATACAAATAATATTACCAAAAACTATATGCAAAGATCCACTGTGACTTCTCAGTGGTCTAACCGGTTTTACTACACACGCCACATAAATTTCATAAAAAGCCACAAGACCGAACAACTACATAAAACAGGAAATTTGGCTGCACATTGGGACAATAGGGAAATTTATTTGCTATTCGTTTGGGGGTTGTGCCTTAGGCTAGCAGGCCTTGTTTAGGCTCACTTGGGCCTGGTGTACTACGAAAATCTTGCGATCACTCAATCAATCCTCAAAAAATTAAAACAAATATCTTCAAGATTAAATTCTGGGAGAAACTTCGGGAGACTTTTGTCCAGCAGTGAATGGCTGCTGCAAATGAGGAAATTTCCCCCATTTCTTTGCCTTTGATACTTTTCCATACTACAGTATGTACTCATACATACTGGGTGTAAGACTATACTTTTCCATACGAGGGTATAGGAGAACTGGCCACCGGAAAAGTGCCCACCAGGAGAACTAGCCACAACAGTGTTAAGGGGTCGTACCAAAATTGCGTTCAAGATTGCTTCCTGGCCACATCTCCCTAAGCCAGGGTTGCAGTCGCGGCCTGGTGCCGCCAGGCCACTTTTTTCCAAACCCTGGCAGTGACAGGCTACTTTTTGCCGAACTGAATCAGACTTTTTAAAATTCTTTATTCAATCGTCGCCCACAATGTTGGTTCGGAACAACATACTGAAATTTGGATCAATCCATGTATTTCCCCGCAAGCAATCATGCAGGAGATCGGGAAATAAATCCCGAACCTCTGTTCTGACCTTTGATACCATTTCGACCATTTTCAATAGTTTTCGTGCCCAGGTTGCTCGAAACAACATACTAGAATGTCATTGAAATCCTACGATACTTACACGAATTATCGAGCAAACGAATAGACAAACGGACAAAGCAGGTTCATATGCGCTTCTTCAACTAACGGTTGGGAAACGTAAAAAACCTGCATTGAGCCATGTGCAATAGTTTAAAAATTATACACTTAAAACCGGCAAACTGAGAAAAATTTTGTGTTTTATATTTCGACGGAAATTTAATGACCGTCAGTTATATTTCCGCTAATATAAGTCGGAAACTGCAGCTGTCGCCCTCCAGACGCTACGGAGAACGGTAAAAAATAGCCCATGATTTTTATTTAGGTGTATTGCATGACTTTTGAGAGACCACTTTGCTAATTTCACTCAGAGAATTTGGGAAGGTGGTGCTTGACCCATCGAAGGGACGCCCTTGATCAAAGTAACCTCCCATATTTCTAACAATTGACAGTATTGCAAAGTAAGTCTTTGAAATTTGAAATTGCGGTTGACCCACTGCTCCAACTAACGCACCCTCTCCGTACTTTGGCAGTGTTTCACGTTGCCAGACCGGATGTAGGAGACTGCCAGAGCACATTTTGGTTGTTTTGTACTTTTAGGGGACTGCACTAATATATATATACACTGAAGAGCAATTGAAGTAGAGACAGCTGGCGTTATGCAAATGTGGCGCTGTGGGCAGCCCTGTAAACGGAAACGACATGACGTATGCAGCGATCCGACAACATAAGGAGTGATGCGACGGGAATCAGTAAGAGTGGGACGTAGTATGGGTAAGACGAAGGATCTAAGCGCATTTGATCGTGGGCAAATTGTCGGGGCCCGACGAGTGAGTCACTCCATCTCGGAAGTCGTGCAGGAGGCACTGGGATTTGCACGAGCCACTGTGTCACGGGTACGCCGTCAGTACATCGAATCCGGTAAAACCATCCCTGCAAGGGCCAACTGCCGTGGACAACAGCGTGTGGATGTGCAGGGTCATTGTCGACTAGCTCGAATTGTAACAGCGGATAGACGGACCACAGTGCAAGAAATCACTCGGCAATTTAACGCTGGTGAACAAAAACGTGCAAGCAGCCACACCATCCAGAACCATCTCCTCGCTATGGGGTATAGAAGCCATCGTCCCACGAGGGTACCGCTGCTGACCGCGCATCACATGGTGCAAATATTAGCATGGGCGCGGGGACATCGCCACTGGACTCTAGACATGTGGGGAAATGTTGCCTGGACTGATGAGTCGAGATTCACGTTGGTACATGCGGATGGCAGGATACGAGTACGGCTCAAACCACATGAAGCGAGGGATCCTTCTTGCCAGCAAGGTACTCTTCAAGCTGGTGGGGGTGGCATTCTCGTCTGGGGACTGTTTACTTGGACTGAAATGAGACCCCTGGTACGTGTGACATCGTCCCTCACAGGTCAACGTTACCGGGATATGCTGGAAGCCTATTTGCTCCCATTTGTGCGTCTTCAACATCCCACTAGGGACCTCATCCTGGAACAAGACAATGCACCGTGCCATCGCTCCCGAATTGTATCCGAATGGTTGGATGAACACTCCACACACGTGACCTCGCTTCCTTGGCCAGCTAGGTCACCTGACCTTAATCCCATCGAGCACATCTGGGATGCCATCGAGGGAGATGTTCGAGGTTCGGACCCCCCTCCATCAAATCTTCATGAACCGTGGGAGCTTGTTCAGGGGTCGTGGATCCGTATGACTTCCAGTGTCTTGTCGAGTCCATGCCGAGACAAATCGCCTCCGTCATCAGGGCGAAAGGTGGTGCTACACGTTACTAGGCAGGTATCTCTAATTCAATTGTTCTTCAGTGTATATATATATATATATATATATATATATATATATCATAATCAAACACCATTATCAATCCACTGCTGGATGAAGGTCTCCCCAAGTTTTTCCCAAAATGGTCTATCTTGCGTCATCTCCTTCATGTGACTTCCGCATGCATTCGAATTTTATCCACCCATCTCCCATGTGGTCTTCTTTTGGGTCTTTTCCTGTGCCATGGTATCCAGTATAAAATTGTCCATAGTCGGTCCGTTCTTCTGGCAACATATCCAGCCTATTGCCATTTTCACGGATTTTACTCTGACCATGATGTCTTCAACTCTTGTCATATTTCTTATCCATTAATTCCTCTTCTTATCTTTCCTGGTAACACCAGGCATGCACCTCTCCGTGCTTCTTTGAGTCGTCAGTCTTTGCATGTCTTTTTTAGTTAAGGTCCATGTCTCTGCTCCATACGTAAGCACTGGCAGGATGCATTGATTAAACAGTTTTCCTTTAAGACATAATGGCATACTGCTCATAAAAATTTTAATTTTTCTTCCAAAAGCTCTCCAACCATGTTTTATACGTCGATTAATTTATTCATAAATGTTACCTTTGATTGATATTAGCTATCCAAGGTAAACATATCGGTTATCTCCAGCGTTTCCCCATCAACAGATAAAGCTCCATGTCTTGTAAAAGCACTGTGCATCAAGTTTGTCTTCTAAAAGTTCATTTTTAATCCCACTTCTTTACTCTTGTCAGCAAGTTCCTGGTTCATACTCTGCAGCTCTGAATCATCGTCATCAGAAAAACGAAGGTGAGTTAAATATTCTCCATCAATCTTTATCCCTTTGTTTTCCCAGTTCAATGATTGAAAGACATTTTGCAATGTAGCATTAAAGAGCTTGGGAGATATGGTGTCACCTTGTCTCACTCCCTTTCCAATTTGTATTTGTGCTGTATCTTCAAACAACCGAACTTTTGCACATGCATTTTCATAGATGTTAGTAATAATGCTAATGTATGATTCTTTAATACCACAGGATTTCAAAGCCATTGTAACTGCTGATGGTTTAACTGAATCAAAGGCCTTTTCATAATCGATAAAACCATACATAATGGAAGTTCATATTCCTTCGTTCTTTTAATTTGTTCGCTCAGCACACGGATATGATCTATCCCAGGAAAAGATCAGGTGCTGGGAAAAAGATCAAGTTACGTCACGTGGTTGCCGGCTGCGACTACCGGCAAACTAGCGGACCACATTAGGCTAGCCATCATTTCTGGCACGTGCGTGCAGGGCCGCTGAAGGGCCACTTGTGGCAGCTACTGCCTGTGATGGATAACTGATGGTCCTGTTTTGGCATATGACAACTGATGGGGTGCCAACTGTTGTCCAGCTGTTGGCCGCCCGGACATTTTATTGACGGTTCGGCTGCGGCAACATAGTGCTGGGCCAGCAAGACTGTTTTTGCTGGGATAGTGCTGTAGCCACTCCTGAATCCAGCTTGTTCTCTCGGTTAGATCTTCTAGAGTGAAGAATCTGTTCCTCAGTTCCAATTTGAATGTATTAAGATGTTTTTTTAGGTTGGTCAGGTCAATACACTTTGTTTGTTTTATGAGTTTACCACGCTCGAGTTTAGTGTTAAGGTGCATCTTACATCACCCCATTCTGTGATCACTCCCTGTGTTAAACCTGTTCAGCACACTGCAGTCTTCTATGATAAATTTCTCGTAGCACATAATAAAATCAGTTTCACTTGTCATTCCATAGGGATGCATCCATGCCCATTTCCTATGTTGTTTCTTCTTGAAGAAGGAGTTCCGGATGAAAAACCATACTGCCTCCGCAAACTCTACGAAAGTATTTCCACGCTGGTTTCTGTTCCCATGTCCGAATTTACCGACCGAAGTTTCATTCTGTTGCTGTTGCCTTATTTTCGCATTGAAATCACCCTAAATGATTTTCAAGTGCTGCTTGCCTTTATCATTTATAGATGCCGAATTTCTTCAAAAAGTTCTTCAACTTCTTCCTCAGTATGACTTGGGAATAATTCTTGAATAATTTACATGTGAATTAAGTCTTTAATATTTTAAGCCTGGTATCATTTTGAAAGTTGGTAACGAGTCGTGCAGCTCAGTCCGAGGAACTTTCAACTTCTATATAACTTTATCCTTCAGTTTCTTGTTTATTACACTATCTACCAGCAAGTAATTGGACACATGTGATAGCAAAGGAAAATCAAGTTTATTCACCTTCAATAGTTGGTGGAGCCTCCACGATCGGCGATTACAGCTGCGACCTTCCGGGACATACTCTCAACCAGGCGTTGTACGACGGCTAACGGTATTTTCTCCCACTCGGCTTGGTGAAGACAGGTCAGTTCCTTCACCGATTTCGGACGGTGGGGGCACCCCTTAAGTCGACGCTCCAACTCGTCCCAGAGGTGCTCGATAGGGTTAAGGTGCGGGCTCTGCACATGCCAGTCCATTCGATTAACCTCATTGTCACCATACCAAGCCATGGTGGACCTCGCAACATGACAGGTGGCATTGTCATCCTGAAAGTAACATGGGCCCAACCCGTAAAACTGGCACAACGTAAGAAACGCATGGTCATCCAAAATGGTGCAGTAGGTCTCGGCGTTGAGTCTACCATGAATTGCGACCAAGGGTCCCGTGCCATACCAGGAGAAGCACCCCCATAGCAAAATTCCGCCGCCGCCGAACTTCACAGTTGGTACAATACATTCCGGCAGGAGGCGTTCTCCAGGCAGAAACCCAGACCCTGTCATCCAAACGGTAGAGGGTGAACCTTGATTCGTCGCACCAGAGAACCTGTTTTCACTGTTCAACGGTCCACTGTCGATGTTCTTTGCACCACGTTAGCCGAGCAGCGCTATTGAACTTGGTGGTCAAAACCTTGTGGACGGCAGCACGTCCATGATAGCCGAGCAGATGGCCTTCCTTACGGATAGTATTCATTGAAAGAACACTCCCGGATGCCTGTTGAAACTCCGCGCGGATGTGGCCCATTGATTTGGTGCAGTTCTTCCGAATTTCTCTGGCCAGCACCCGTCAGTCTCTAACTCCCAGTTTTGTATTATAATTATACGGCTATTGGCGGTGGTCAGAGCCCATGTAACCTCCTTGCGACAAAAAATATTTACGCAATAAGCAAATTCATGACATCTGAACAAAAGTAACAATATTTGATCAAGAATGTGTGATGCGCGTGTTAGTGATCATCAACGATCAAGTGCTTTCAGATTTGGAGCATGATAAGAATGACGTTACAAAGCTATTTGAGCAAACGACGCTGACTTTATTGATTTGAAAAATTTCACACGCAATCACCGCGTGGAAACGAAATTCTAATTTATTTCGTGCAGCTGCACCTAAATAATTCAAAATCATTTATGTTTTGGCTCTCTTCGAATAAACAAGAAACTGATATAGTGGTTCATTTGCCTCAAAACATCGAAAATCTGCTTCCTAAACGAAAAAAAATGTGCTTAGGAAGTAGTTGCCCATACGAAGCAGCAAAAAGACGTACGTTGGAGCGAGAAAGGGCCCATCGGAAAAGTATGACTGTTGTCCAAAGAGAATGCGATCGGGATCGCCATCGCTTGGTAAATGTGACTCCTCAGCAAATTGAATAAAGTCGGGAGAGGTAACGAATTGCAAATATGTCACACGCACAAATATTACGACAGAGACGTGGTGATGCAATCCACCGACAAAATCCACGAACTAGAAACCAAGCTGCTCTTGACGAAGGTAACGTTTTAGAACCAAATGTCGACGCTCATAACTGTGGTCCCATGGAGAGTATTGCGAATTTCGTCATGCAAAGCATTTTGCGGCAGAACAGCCATTTGTTAAACTTTTTTACGCAATGCTGCCAAAAAGGATGAATCACGTTAGATGCTATTAGATCAGCCCCTGTTATTCAGCAGTTAATGAAAGGACAGTATCAATATTTAACAAAATTCATGAATAATATAAGATCAATAAATATTGCTTTGGCGTTTGCGTCCATGGGACACCTCCTGGATAGGGCCCCTATTGTTACCGAATTAATGGACAAATTTACCATCGAGTACGAGTTTTGCACCCAGCAAATGGAGACCAACGAAAGTTTGCTCAACTGTATATTTTGGATCCGGATGAGGATGCTGATCAAAGAATGAGAATTAGGGAAAACGCCCAGTGCAATCCAAGCGCGATGCAAGAGTTAAGCGCTTTCATGTCTCAGAATAATCTTTTTGCTGAAGCATGCAAAATGCTTTATGAAGTTGCACAAGAAAGCATTGCTGATGTTGCTTTCCATGGTGTTAAGCCGCTAAAGGTTACCACTGCAATTGTTCAACACCGCAAATCCGACATTAGATGATACAATGTCCCAAGAAGCAATGAGGAAGCTGCCATTTTTCCAAATGCTGACGGCAAACAGCCTCTTGACAGGGACGTGCTGATCCATTGTCGTCCTAATCAAAATTGTCCAAATAACCGGATGACCGGGATATTTAGCATTCTTGATCCGAACCTAGAACCACTGGCGTATCCCCTATTTTCCCCTTTCGGAGATCAAAGCTGTTTAACTGACATTCCTTTTCAAAGAAGACCAACAGCTCTGCGAGACATTTTTCCTAACCCAAGAACACGGGTTTCTCAGTTGCAGTGTTATGGCTATAGGCTATCAATCCGTAACGACTTCAATCCTTTTCTCTCTACCGGTAAACTGAATCAGCAATATTTAGGTGATGCTTAGGTGAAAACTGAAGCCAATCTTTTTAATTATATACGATAAAATCAACCGCAAGTAAGGACAGAAAAAATATATCAGTCTTACGGATCACCTGAACAGTGCAGCAGCAGCACAAGGTTTACTACCGGGTAGAGCTGTCATTTTTCCTTCTTTCAAAGGAATCCCGAGAAACATGACACAGAACTATCAGGATGCAATGGCTATTGTTTGCAAAATACGGAAAGTCAGATTACTTTATCACAATGACGTGCAACCCAAAATGGCAAGAAATAACTGATAACTTGGAACCAGGCCAATCTGCAGAATTTCGACCAGACTTAGTAGCACGAGTTTACAAATTGATATTGGGTGAGCTGATGAACGATATTACCAAGAAACATGCATCTGGAACACCAACAGCAATTGCACATGTAATCGAGTTTTAAAAACGTATTCTGCCACACGCTCACATTTTGCTTATTGTCAAAGCAGAAGACAAACCCAAGGATCCGGATGCCACTGAGAAAGTTATTTCGGAAGAAATTTCCAATGCTGTAACTTTCCCAAGGTTACTTGCAATCGCGACAAAACACATGTTTCATGGACCATGTGGGGCACATAACTTGAATTCCCCCAGTATGATTGACGGGAAATGTTCCAATAAATTTCCAAAAGATTTCCAAGAAGAAACATTGGCAAATTCAGACAGATACCCCAAATACTGCCCCCGAAAAAATGACGACGAAATTATTGTCAATGGAAGGATAATTGATAATTCCTGGATTGTTCCGTACAACCCGTACTTCAGTATGAACTTTAATTGCCATGTTAATGTCGAAAGTTGTGCCTCCGTCAAGAGTATGAAATGCCTGTTTAAATACGTGCACAAGGGACATGACTGTACTAATGTAGCAATTGAACACGATGAACTTCGGACTTTTACGGATTATAGGTACTTTAGCGCTCCTGAGGCAGCATGGAGACTCTTTGCTTTCAACAAGCATGCTCAATCTCACACAAACGTGCGATTTCAAGTTCATCTTCCTAATGAGCAAAATGTCTATTTAACTGAAGACAACATGCAGGCTGCAGCAGAAAGAGAAGCTGTCACGCGATGACAATCTAACTGCGTGGTTTAAATTAAATGAAAAAAATGAAAATGCTAGAAACCATTTGTATATTGACATTCCACAGCATTATATATTTGACAAAAGAAATCGTAAATGGAAGCTTCGACAAAGAGGCAAAAACAAGACTATTAGGCGCATGTACACTGTAAGTTTGAACGCAGACACAGATAGATTCTGTTTGCGCCTTGTCTTGCTGAATGTCCCTGGAGCAACTTCTTTTAACTATTTGAAGACTGTTGATTGTATACTATATCAGGATTTTAAGGAAGTAGCCCAAAAGCAAGAACTATTTGATAGTGATGAAATTTGAGACGATGCCCTATCTGAGGCAGTGATTGAAAAAATGCCCCGACAGTTGCGAGAACTGTTCGCGTATGTTTGGGTCCTTGATGTGCCACCAAATGTGCCTGAACATTTTGCGAAGGACAAGAAAGGTCTTTGTGACAACTTTGCAAGGCAACGTAATGGTCAATCAGATGACTGTACCAATTGTGAAAATTTTACCCTTAAAGAAATTCAACATGTGTTTATTATTCGCGGTAAAAAACGTACTGACTTTGGACTATCCACTCCTTCAGCAAACCTTCGAATTGCTCCTGCAGCTTTCTATTGTATAATGCGCATCAAAAGAGAGAAAGAAGTGAAGCAATGAAGTCATTGTTGAATGCACAGTAAAAGCTAGCATACGATTAAATATTAGCTGTAAAAAATTAAAAAAGGGAAAGCAGATACTTTTCCTAGACGGTCCAGGTGGCAGAGGCAAAACATATATGTACAAATTGCTCCTCAGTACCGTGCGAGGAGAAGGAAACATTGCATTGGCCACAGCATCAACTGGCATCGTTGTAAATCTCCTTGATGGTGGCAGGGCATACCATTCCGAATTTAAAGTGCCTGTTCCTGTGTTTGCAAACTCCGTTTCAAAAATGACGATGACCAGCCCTAATGCCGAGCTTATTAGGGAAGCCAAAGTTTTGACCTTGGACGAAGCTATACAACGGCTCCTAATATTGCAGTTAATTGTATTAACAAACTCCTTCCAGAGATCGTGAAGACCATAAAGCTCTTTGTCGGTATAGTTTTCATTCTTGGAAGAGATTTCACACAAACTCTTCCTGTTGTATCCCATGAGATCAGGTCGTTAGGAAAAGTCGAAATATACAGTATTTGCCTGAACCGGTGTTTAACCACGGTCAACTCTATGTGGAATGTCAAGAGTATGACGATGTCAAAATAAAAATAGTTCATTTTTGGGGAAACAGATACAGGGTTCACACTCAGTGTACACGAAAAATGTTGTGTACAAGAAAGTGTTGACGAAATAGGGACTCAAGATTTTACAAAACACATAACAGACAGACGGGCAAGCAGACAGACAAACAGACAGATAAACGGACGGACAAAGAAGCGATGGAAGATCAAGCTCCTCGCGCTGCAACCTGGGTAACGCCAAAAGATCTACCAAGTTCAGAGTCTTATGCCCGTCGTAGGACGGCTTTTTTTTTTTTTTTTTGCTATAAATAAATAATTTAAAAAATTTGCTCTGGATATCTTATTTTCCTCGGTCATTATTGACCGGGCTTTCACCTATATATTCAATAAATACATAATTTAAAAACATTGCTCTGGATGTCATATCCCCCCGTCATTATTGATAGACGAATTCTCCGCGGGCATCTGTTATTGCTGGAAACCTGCCTGTGGAAAATGATAACCCCCGACAGGTTTCCTGCGTTAGCACATGCCCGCGGATAATTTGTTGAGCTGTTATTTGTAAAAGCTGAAAATCTCCCGATGGGACCAAGCATTTTTTATATTTTATATTCCAGACATGTTTGCTGCGTTTTCACACCCAGCAAAAACAGTATTGCTGGGCCAGTACTGGCAGTCAGCAGTGGCCAAGTACTATGTTGCCGCTGACCAACCAACAATAGAATGTCCCCGCGGCCACCACATGGGCCAGCAGTTCAGGACAACAGCTGGCCAAGAGTTGGAACCTCCATCAGTTGTCATATGGCAGAATAAGGCCATCAGTTATCCATCACAGGCAGTGGCTGCCACAAGCGGCCCTTAAGCAGTCCTGCAAGCACCTGCCGTAAATTATGGCTGGCTTAATAAGGTCCACCAGTTTCTCAGAAGGGGCATCCGGAAATCACGTCATGCAATTGATGGCTTGCCGAATCTTGTCCGCCATTTCACAGTAGTAGCCATAAAAAAAAGAAAGACAGAAAAAGATAATTACAGTTCCCCGAAGGCACACCTACTATTTCTTTCCCAAGGAAACTTCTGCATGACGGCACGGCGCTGTGGAAATATCATCAAAAAGTCCGGAGTAACGCTCGTTCGAATCAGGGAGCATCGAACACACGACAGCTTGTTTCCTCTTTAAATTTTTGCTGTCAGTTCTCCGGTAGCAAACTCTTCTGCCAGAGTTATACGGGGGCCAGTTCTCCGGTGGCCACTACTCCTACACCCCTGTAAACCGCCACACAGTAAACGTGCCACACATCTTCAAGCAAGTTGGAAATGTGCCACACATGGGAATAGTGCCACAACGGAGAACTGCCACATATTTTTAATTAAGGGACCGGGCACAACTTGCATTTCCTCCGAGGAACACTTTCAATGTGTGGCAGTCTTCCCAGTTTCCGAATTATGTGTGGCAGTTTTCCAAAGTGCCTAACGACGGGAAGGAGCTCTTTTGTTTGCCTGAAATTCCAGGATGGTTCGTACGAGCTTAGGACAACAGGCTACAAAAGTTTAAGGGAGGAAGGAGCTTATAAAAATTGCCGTTTCTTGGCGTATATTGAAAACTGTATCGGGAACACCAAACAAATTTCGAGGAAACGTTCTGCGTAAACCAAGCGAGATTTGTATTTTAACTTGAAGAAATAAATTGCCGTGACTTAAGTACATTTTTGAAAACTACGGTGTTCGACGGAACAACAAAATTACAGCATGATTCATGCTATGTTAAAAAAGGACGATAAGGTGAGATTATTTAATAATGCTGCGCTTTTACTTAGGCACATATTCAGAACGTTCACGTAGGACGTCAAGTTACTATTAATTACGCTTTTACTTAGGCACTCAATATAAATTCATTAAACTCATAAGCCCTAGGCCTTGAACTTTTTATCATACTACGCATGTCATATTCATAACGTTTACATTTCAAGTGAAATTAATAGCACTGCGTTTTACTTAGGCATTAAATACAAATTTCTCGGCCCTATAGGCCTAGGTCTTTTAAACAGCTTTCACTCCGTCGACTTCATATTTATAACGTTTATGTCTCAAGTCAAGTAGATAATATTGTGCTTTTACTTAGGCACGAAGTATTAATCCATAGGATTTAGGTCAAGCCTAGGCTCTTTTAACAATTTTTATTCTAACTATGTCATATTCATAACGTTTATGGATGAACTCAAGTTACTCCTATGACATGCGTAGAATAAAAACTGCTAAGAAGGCCTACAGCCTATGAATAAATATTTCGTGCCTAAGTAAAATCGCAATGTTAACTTGACTTCATACGTAAAGTAAAAGCGCAGCATTATTAAAAATCTTACCTTTTCTTCCTTCTTTAACATAGCATGAGTCATGCTGTAATTTCGTTGTTCCGTGGAACACCGTAGTAAAAAAAAATTTACTTAAGTCACGGCAATTTTCTTCAAGTTAAAGTATAATTCCCGCTTGGTTTACACAGAACGTTTTCTCGAAATTTGTTTGGTTTTCCCAATACAGTTTTCAATATACGCAAAGAAACGGTAATCTTTATAAGCTCCTCCCCCCTAAATTTTTGTGGCCACTTGTCCTAAGCTCGTATGAAGCATCCTGAAAATTCAGACAAGCAAAACAGCTCCTTCCCGTCGTTAGGCACCTTGGAAAACTGCCACACATTCAAAGTGTTCCTCGGAGGAACAGCAATTTGTAATCGGTCCCTTAAGGAAAAGCGTGTGGCACTTTTCCTCTGTGGCAATCTTCTGGTGTGGCAGTTTTCTTGTGTGGCAATTCTCCGGTGTGGCAGTTTTCTTGTGTGGCAGTTTTCCTGTGTGGTGGTTTACAGTGAACCAAAAGGCCCATCTAAAACCTTTTTTCCTAGCCTTTTTTTCCGCATTTTTCGCGTCGGACTTTTTACCGATTGCCTGGAAATGGTGACCCCGGAAATCTCCCCCATGTCCGATATTTTGTGTCAAATGTCGTATGTACATGGTCCCTAACTTAAAAATGTGTGGGTCCTTTCCTGTGGGGGTGTTTTCCGTCCATCGACCGTAGTAGCTATATTTGCACTGTTTTGTAAAACGTATTCAAAACGTTGGCACATAACTTTGATTACAAACAAGTTCGGGTTTTTGAATTACCCCACTTTACATATAAAAAATGGGATGTAAGGTCAAGTGATGCGTAACATCACAGCCTCTCCTTGACAAATGTCAACCCCGCCTTCTCGTGGTGCATCCTGTTCCTACTAAAGGGGCTCTGACGACCGCCAATAGCGGTATAACTATACCATCGGGATTAGAGGAAATTCTATCCCACACTCACCAACCCGCTTGGCCAGCGTGGTGAGTTATGGCCAAACCCTCCAAAATGACTCCACAACTTAAATCTTGGCCCTCAGTCTCCGGCAGCTGGAATGTACCTGGCCAAGGCAGCGGCCAGTGCGACATGAAGGCAGAGGGTGCTAAGAATCCCCGGAGGACCGGACTAGGCTGCCATCTGATGCTGACCTTGGCAACGTACAATGGACGCTCCCTATCTTCTGATTCAAGGCTTCTTGAATTGGAAGAGGAACTACAAAGGATCAAGTGGGACATCGTGGGGCTAAGTGAGGTAAGGAGAAAAGGAGAAGATCTCATCGAACTGAAAAGTGGACATCTCTTCAACTATCGTGGGACAGATACTGGCAGAACTAGTGGTGTTGGATTTATAATAAACAAGAAACTGAAGGATAAAGTTGTAGAAGTTGAAAGTTCCTCTGACAGAGCTGCACGACTCGTTATCCAACTCTCGAAAAGATACCAGGATCAGATTATTTAAACTTATGCACCCACCACAAGTCATCCTGAAGAAGAAATTGAAGAATTTTATGAGGAAATTTGTCATCTAAATAATAAAGGTAAGCAGCACTTCAAAATAATTATGGGAGATTTCAATGCAAAAATAGGGCAACGGCAACAGAATGAAACTTCAGTAGGTAAATTCGGTCACGGCAACAGAAACCAGCGTGGAAATACTCTCGTTGAGTTTGCAGAGGCAGAAGGGTTTTTCATCTTGAACTCCTTCTTCAAGAAAAAGCCACACAGGAAATGGACATGGAGACATCCAAATGGGACGACAAGTGAAATTGATTTTATTATGTGTAACAAAAAATTCGTCATAGAAGACTGCAGTGTGCTAAACAAGTTCAATACAGGTAGTGACCATAGATTGGTGAGATGTAAGATGCACCTCAACACTAAACTTGAACGTGGCAAGCTCATAAGACAAACAAAATCTATTGACATAACCAACCTTAAAAAACATCATAATACCTTCAAGTTGGAACTGAAGAACAGGTTCTCTGCTTTAGAAGGCCTAACATCGGAAGAAGTGGACATCTCTGAAGTTAACAGAAAAGTAACCAAAGCTCTTATGGAAACAGCAACAAATTTAGCTGGGTCTAAGAACAAGTTGCATGTAAATAAATTATCAGGAAAAACGAAAATGTTGATGCAAAAAAGAAGGGAGATGAGGACAACTAAAGAAGATGTGACTTCCAAAGTGGAATATATAGAGCTATGCAAGACAGTAAGAAAAAGTATCACTGAAGACGTAAGAAAATTCAACTGTGAACTAGTGAGGAAGGCAATTGAAAACAACCAAAGCCTAAAGATAGCAAAGGGACATCTCAGTAAAGGAAGAAAACAGATTATGGCACTGAGAAAAGAAGATGGTTCTGTAACAAGAAATAGAGGCGAAAGTTTGACAAGAGTGAAAGATTTCTACTCCAAATTATATGAAAGGGATGATACATGCACTCCAGACATCATGAAAGATACCAGTACCAGAGTTCCTCCAGTCCTTCCAGCAGAAGTTACACATGCAATCAAGAACATGAAGCGGGGAAAAGCTCCAGGAGAAGATGAAATTACTGTAGACATCATACAAGAAGCAAGTGGAGAAATCGAAACAGTACTCGCCCAAATTTTCACTCGATGCCTTAATGAAGGAAAGATCCCTGAGGATTGGAACACCGCTACAATGATCCTGCTACATAAGAAAGGTCACATTAAGGATCTCGGAAACTACAGACCTATCAGCCTCCTATCAGTAGTTTATAAAATCTTCACTAAAGTTCTTTCACACCGCTTGAAGGTAACACTGGACATGGCTCAACCGAGAGAACAAGCTGGATTCAGGAGTGGCTACAGCACAATAGATCATATCCATGTGCTGAGAGAACTAATTGAAAGAGCGAGGGAATATGAACTACCATTGGGCATGGCTTTTATCGATTATGAAAAAGCCTTTGATTCGGTGAAACCATCAGCAGTTACAATGGCTCTGAAAACCTGCGGTATTGAAGATGCATACATTAATATTATTAATAACATCTATGAAAATGCAAGTGCAAAGATTCGGCTGTTTGAAAATACAACACACATAAAAATTGGAAAGCGAGTGAGACAAGGTGACACCATATCTCCGAAGCTCTTTAATGCCACATGGGAGGGTGTTTTTCAGTCACTGAGCTGGGAAAACAAGGGGATAAAGATTAATGGAGATTATCTAACCCACCTTCGTTTTGCTGATGACGTAGTCATTTTTGCAACTAGCCCATCAGAGCTGCAGGGTATGATCCAGGAACTTGCTGACAAGAGTAAAGAAGTGGGATTGAAAATGAACTTTCAGAAGACAAAAGTGATGTTCAATGCTTTTACAAGAAATGAAGATTTATCGATTGATGGAGAAAAGCTGGAGATAACAGACACGTACGTTTATCTTGGACAGCAGATATCAAGTGAGGGTCACATTGATGAAGAAATTAATCGGCGTACAAAACTTGCCTGGAGAGCTTTTGGAAGAAACAGCATAATTTTCAAGAGCAATATGCCATTATGTCTTAAAAGAAAAGTGTTTGATCAATGCATCCTTCCAGTGCTTACGTATGGTGCAGAGACGTGGACCTTAACTAAAAGAGACATACAAAGGCTGCAGACAACTCAAAGAAGCATGGAGAGGTGCATACTTGGTGTAACCAGGAGAGATAAGAAGAGGAACTCGTGGATCCGAAAAATGACAAGAGTGGAAGACATCATGATCAGAGTTAAATCCCTGAAATGGCAATGGGCTGGACATACTGCCAGAAGGACAGATCATCGATGGACAGCCGAAATTTTAGATTGGATTCCAAGGGACCGGAAAAGACCCAGAAGAAGACCACATGGGAGATGGGTGGATGAAATTCGAAAGTATGCAGGGGTGACATGGAGGAGACTGGCACAAGACAGACCGTTGTGGAGGAAACTTGGGGAGACCTTCGTCCAGCAGTGGATTGATAATGGTTGACAATGATGATGATGATGATGACATAAAAAATGCTGCCCTTCTGATTTTTTCGTGTTCAAACGAAAATGGATATCAAGCTAAAAAACTTGTGTTCATCGGATTGAAAGGTTGTACAAGCGTACGGTATCTGTGAATATTACGTTTATCCATTGCGGATACAAGAGCTTTCGTTTCACCGGCCTCAAAAATTGAAAATTGTGTTTTTGTAATAATCTTTAAATCATCTTTAATAATCTTCATCTTTTTTTTTTTAATGATCTTTTTACTTGTAATATCTGAAATCACTGAAAGGAAGCTATGAACCTTTTAGTGAAGATAATTTCCATGTAACAATTTCCATGACTTTCCTCAAACTTGAAATCCATTTTTAAAAATCGCAATTTTATATCCCCAGTTTTACACTGATTATGTTGAATGTTACTTCTTCTTCTTTTTTTTTTTTTTGAAGAGTTTGGGACGAGTATTGTGATAGAGTGTGTGGTGTAATCCAAACTCCCTCCCCTATTGCCTGCTTAAAGTAACACCTCCCCTGCATTTCCCCCCCCGACTGTCAATTTACTGTTTCTGTGTTGGGAGAAACTTCTTACATCTTCTTTCCGTCCCATAGCTGGACAACATTATCCGAATGCGGCTTTTCCGGAACTCACTGTATCTCATAGGATTGATTTATTGTTTTATTGCGTCGTAGAACAAACGCGGCCGTCGGCGTGTACATACGATATTTACTGTGAACGCAAGTGGACAGGAAAACCGCCTTTGAGATGGAAATTGCTGATAGTACTGTACTATATACAATGACGCCGAAGCTGTTTTCTTTGATTTCCGTCACTTCTTGTGGCCACTAAAGCCCCATTAGTGCGGATACATTTTGAGAGACCTTGAGATGAGGTCCGCTGTGAAGGATCATTTCAACTTTGAGCAAAAAGTCTTCCTATTTTTTTTTTAACTTTAGGTAACAACTAACAATATTAACTATAAAGTATTAAAATTCTGTATTCCGCAAAATTTCCCCTTAGGAGCGATCCAGGGAACTGATTGTTTTACTAAACCATTCTGTACAGGGGGTGGGAAATGGCATAAATAAAGCTGAGAACAGTTTTTTTTTTTTAACGCATACGTATGCGTAACTTCGTTTAAAAATCAAAATTACCTGCACATAAAAATCTTATTTCTTAATTTCTTTTTTTGTGATTATTAACATCCTTTATTTTACATCATTATTAGGAGAACTATTTCAAGGAAAATTTTAGGCTTTTGTTAAGAAATGTAGTTGGCAAATGTATGTGCATTGCCAATTCTGTGCATTTTTTCGCTGTTAAGATTTTAGGAAAATATTTCTCATCTGTTCTTGCGGGTACAGAGAACTAGACACATTGCAATTTCAGTGCCATAAAATTGTTATGCATAAACAAATTTCGTGTAGCTATATTCCCCACTACTTGAGCAACTATTGTTCTTTTTTTTTTTAATATTTCATTTTCAGTAAGAAATTTAGACATTTCCATGATTTTCGGAGCTCAGACTAAGCGGAGAACTGGCCACCGGAGAACTGACCACCGGAGAACTGGCCACCGGAGAAGTAGCCACCGGAGAACTGGCCACAATAGTTTTAAGGGGCCGTATAAAAATTACGTTCTGGGCTGCGTTGCCCCAGAACGCAAGATTGGTTATCTGACACACATAAAATGTCTGTAATTTCGTATTTTCTTATTTACGATATTTTTCTGTAAACTATAACTAAACAAACTCTCCGCGAGTATGAGTAAACCCAGGAAACTTGTCGGGGGTGGGGCTTAAAACCTAAAATATAAATAATTTCTGTGGTCCGATCGGTAGATTTTCAGCCATTACAAGCTACATGTCATCAAATTGTCTGAGGGCATCTGCTGCCTCATGAAACTAGTCGGGGGGGGTAATACCAAAGGCGTAAAATATCAAGAATTTAAGAATTTCTCATTTCTTTTCCGATCGGTAGATCGTCAGCATTTACAAGCTGCAACTCAACAAATTTTCTCAGGGCATGTGCACTCTCTGGAAACCTGTCGGCGAGGTGGGGGGGGGGGCTGCAATACTAAAAGTGTAAAATATGAAAAATTCCTCGTCCGATCGGGAGATTTTTGGCATTTACAAGCTACAACTCGACACATTGTTTGAAGGCATGTGCCTACTCAGCAAACCTGTGTATGTGAGGGGGAGGGGGGGGGGTTACCAAAAGTGTAAAATACGAAGTATTTCTCGTCCGGTCGGGAGATTTTTTTTTTTGATTGGAGGTTTAACGACCACCGTTTGGAACTCAATGGGCTATAAGCAGTTGCCCGTCCCTAATTTAGGTTCACTGGTTCCAGGGAAGGGAGATAGCCAGTGCCGTAAGACAAACACAACATCCATGCCTCACCGGGATTTGAACCCGGAACCCTTTCGGACGAATCATCAGAGGCCATCGCTTAGACCACTCGCCACCTGGACGGCCGGAAAATTTTTAGTATTTGCAAGCTGCAACTCGACAAATTTTCTGTTCTGAGCGCATGTGCCTACGCAGCAAACCCGTGCGGGGGGAGGGGGTGTAATTTCAAAAGTGTAAAATATGAAGAATTTCTCGTCCGATCGTAAGATTTTTGGCATTTACAACTGGACACATTATTTGAAGGTATGTGCCTACTCTCAGCAAACCTGTGTGTGTCGGGGGCGGGGGGGGACATACCAAAAGTGTAAAATATGATGAATTTCTCGTCCGATGGGGAGATTTTCAGCATTTAGCAGCTACAACTCGACACATTATCTGAAGGCATGTGCCTACTCAATAAACCTGTCGGAGGGGGGGGAGTTGTAGCTTGTAAATGCTGAAAATTTTCGGATCGGACGAGAAATTCTTCATATTTTACAGTTTTGGTATTAACACAACCCCCCGGACAGGTTTTCAGAGTAGGCGCATACGCTCAGATAATATGTCGAGTTGTAACTTGTAAATGCTGAAAATCTCGTGATCGGACGAGTAATTCTTCATATCTTACACTTTTGGTATCCCCCCCCCCACCCTCTCGGAAGGGTTTGCAGAGTAGGTACATGCCCTCAGATAATGTGTCGAGTTGTACGTAGCTTGTAAATGCTGAAAATCTCCCGATCGGACGAGAAATGTTTCATATTTTACATTTTTGGTACCCCCCCCCGACAGGTTTGCAGAGTAGGCACATGCGCTAAGATAATGTGTCGAGTTGTAGCTTGTAAATGATGAAAACCTCCCGATCGGACCAGAAGTACTTTGTTTTACACGGTTGGTACCCCCCCCCCGACAAGTTTCCTGAGTCAGCACATGCGCTCAGATAATTTGTTGTAGATTTGTAGTTTTAAAACCATGAAATCTTCTGTTGAAATGTACGCCACAAAATTTTTTTCTAAAAAATTACATTAATTATCGCAATTAAGAAAAAGACGAAATTACGGAAACTTTATATGACTCAGATAACCGACCTCTGTGGGTCGTGGGCATGAAGCGGTCAAAAACGCAATTTTTATACGATCCCTTAAAATTTTTGTGGCCAGTTCTTAGGTGGTCAGTTCTCTGGTGGCCAGTTCTCCGGTGGTCAGTTCTCCGGTGGCCAGATCTCCGCTTACTTTTAGCTCCGAAAATCATGGAAATGTCTAAATTTCTTACTGAAAATGAAATATTTAAAAAAAAATTATGAACAATAGTTGCTCAAGTAGTGGGGAATATAGCCACACGAAATTTGTTTACCCAGAACAAATTTATGGCACTGAAAGTGCAATATGTCCAGTTCTCCGGTGGCCAGTTCTTCGTACCCGTATTTTTCCAAGTTCAGCAGACGCACATCACTTCCGAAAATCACAGTTTTTAAAAATGAAAAAGTTCTTACATCTGAGGGTAAAGACAGAATGCCAAGGAAAACATCATGAAAGTAAATCGTCTTGAAAGAATATTTGCTTGAACACATTGGGCTGTAACCGTAATCCGTTTATGCACATACCAGATATCTAGGGCGTAACTGAAAAATTTCTAAAAAGTTCCGCGGCTGAAGTGGCGTTAAACGGTAAAATACCACCGGGGGAAAAATAACCCCGGAGAAAATACCCTTGAACGCTGAAAAGTGGCAAAAATACCGGCAGAACAAGCGGTTCACTCTAAACTGCACACAGGAACACTGATGTGTGGCAGTGTGCCGGTTTGGCAATTTACCGGCAACCCTGCCACACATCTTTCAGCAATTTGGAAAATTGCCGCATGTTTTACATTAAGGGGCCGAAGAACACTTTGATATTTTTCCAGTGGGGCAGTTTTCCAAGTTTCCCAATTATGTGCGGCAGTTTTCCAAGGTGCCTTGCGACAGGAAGGAGCTATTTTGGTTGTAATACTAAATTTGGTGGTTCTAAATTGAAAACTGTAGAAATGTTTACGAAAATTTTGTATGCCCCCCCCCTCCTTGACCCCTGGCCCCAACATCATCCCATCACCGTGTTACGGCTAAATCAGAGTACTATGAGACTGTATACCAAATTTGGTGGTTCTAAATCGAAAACTGTAGAGCATTCTACGAATTTTTTATGCCTCCCCCCCCGGCTCTGACCCCATCCAAAAACCGTCTACGGGTTGAGTCAGAGTACCATGAGACGGTATACCAAATTTGGAGGTTCTAAATTGAAAACTGTAGACATGTTTACGAAAATTTGTATGGGAGCCCCTTGACCCCATGCCCCAGCATCATCCCAACACCATGTTACTGCTAAATCAGAGTACTATGAGACGGTATAGCAAATTTGGTGGTTCCAAATTGAAAACAGTAGAATTTGTTACGAAAAGTTTGTATGGGGGCCCCTGACCCCCGGGCTCCGCCCCCATCCAAAAACCGTCTACGGTCTAAGTCAGAGTACCATGACATAGTATACCAAATTTAGTAGTTCTAAATTGAAAACCGTAGAATTTTTAACGAAAATTTCGTATGGGGGCCCCTTCACCCCGGGCCCCAACATCATCCAAAAAACCTCCTACTGTCTAAGAGAGAGTATCATTAGAACGTATACCAAACTTGGCGGTTCTAAATTGAAAACTGTAGAAATGTTTACGAAAATTTGTATGGGTGCCCCTTGACCCTGGGCCCCAACATCATCCCAACACCGTGTTACGGCTAAATCAGAGTACTATGAGACGGACGGTATGCCAAATTTGGTGGTTCTAAATTGAAAACAGTAGAACTTGTTACGAAAAGTTTGCATGGGGGCCATTGACCCCCGGGCTCCAACCCCCTTCAAAAACCGTCTACAGTCTAAGTCAGAGTACCATGACATAGTATACCAAATTTAGTGGTTCTAAATTGAAAACCGTAGAATTTTTTACGAAAATTTCGTATATGTTCCCTTCACCTCTGGCCCCAATATCATCCAAAAATACCTCCTACGGTCTAAGATATTGTATACTAAATTTGATGGTTCAAAATTTTAAACTGTGTATTTGTACAGCGGACAAACAAGCATTCAACTTTTGTATATTAGATCTCACCTATTTAATTTTCTTGAAAAAATGCATGGCTTTTAAAGACTAATGAGGCAAAAGTGATAAAAAAATAAATAAATAAATATATCTAAGCCATATTAACAGTTCGCCGATAATGCATGGTCATCGTCGCGGGAAACAATACTCTGGACCCAGACGTACGATACTGTGATAATTTTTCAACCTAATCGCCAGACTCGGAGTCTCTACGTCACAGGAAGTGTCGTCTGTTTTTTCCGTAGAAGTGTCTGCTTAAGGAAGCTTTGCCGTGAAAGTAAGTCGATAGCAGACGGTTAGGCTTAACGTGGAGGCTGGCGCTTGCTGCCGAAGCGAGTGAGGTTACTTTGAGGTGCTTAAAAAAGGTAAATCCGTTGTCTATCTAATTTTTTTTTTGTATGAACCTTCTTTCCTCTGAACTGAAGATTGTATTGATATTACTTTTATGGATATCTGTCGAAAAATAGAAGAGAAATGCATTAGAGAAACTTCGGGCTTTACAGTCGAGTGATACCGTAATAGTAATAATACCGTAGAAACGTTGGGATAAAGAAATGAAACAAGATGCGAACTAGCAAATACTTCCTTGTTGCAGTCAAATGAAGATCACGCAGAAGCAAGATACAAATCATTTTTTTATGTTTGCATTTGCTTTATTTCCGCATCAATCACACGAATTTTTTGACTGCTTCAAAAATACAATGTTTAGATCTGTTCTGCCCGTAGTGATACTATGGTCTATCGGTTAATCGATATTAGAGGCATATCATCTGTGACGTCAGTTTGGTATCCTGGACTTGTGAACTTCACATCTCCCTCATTTGTAATGTACCCTGTTATCTCACTTCAATAACTTAATTTTTATTTTGTTGTTGTTGCATCTTTATCAACAACAGAGTCCTTATTAATTACCAACCATCATTTAGGGATATAGTAATTTGTTTTGAATATATTAACGCGCTTCCAGTAGATATCAGTATTTCACAGTCCACTTCTCATAAATTCAATTTTAAGTAATTTCTCCAGTTATCACATTTTATTTCACAATCTCATCCGTTCGAGTTGTTCCGTAAATTCGTACATTTCGATAAGGTTATTACCTTGTTGGAGTTTACTACAACGAAATTACGTGATGTTGAAAAAATTAAATATTCAGTGTACTCTGTTAATGTATCTGCAGCACCAATCACAACTATTTCGAAAATTAGTTTATGTTGTGTCACAAATATCAAAGCGCAATTTAAAAATTACATTTGTTTGAGGTGTAGCACGAAACATCTCATTTTTATAATAATACAGTAGAGAATATTTCTGATCTAAAAAACATTTACTCTAAATGATTTAGACCAGTTGAGCCATTATGTTTTACACTTATCTAAGGTCAGTGAATAAAAAACTTTTTTCTTTTAGTACTTCCAATCAAATTACGGTTACATCAAATATTTTGATGATTTCTGGACTGTGTAATAGCATTTTCAAGAATAAGATTTTGCAACGGCAGGCTATAACACCAGTGCTTCAGAGCAAATCAGCTTGAGGCAGATGTTTTGGTCCATATTGTTTTCTTTTGATCTGATTATTATGAAGCATGTTTAATTACTTAATTTTACTTGAATATTTGAGAAAACTATTTATAACACGATTCCAGATGTTAAAATTTTTTTAAATGATTGCACTTTCATGGTTTCAAAAATAAATTCAGTGCCTACTGCCTACTATCAATGATGTGTTATAGAGTTAAAATTCTAAATGATATAAATGTAAAAAGGTTTATCGTGATAACTGGTCTGTAATAATAATTGCATAGGAATAAGTTATCAGTAACGTTTCTATAAATTATCATTTAATAAAGAAAACCTTTTTTGAATTAAAAATTTCCAAATTGTGTTCTACCGACATTTCAATTTACTTTTATAGACCTAAAGTAGAATTATCGTATCTTTCATCTGGAGTAGTGTTTCCGTAATGCCGATCCTTTGGTCGGCACTGCTCCACAAGGTTTTATCTGCGAGTCAGCTAGAAATGAGTGAATTTATTTATTTTCCTTTTGAAACGAATGTAAGAGAAAATATAGATCTAAATTTCTGTAAAAGAAAATATAGATAAATATATCTGCGAGTCAGCTGGAAATAAGCGAATCTGTAAAAGAAAATATAGATCTAAATTTCTGTCAATGACTGTTGCAGAAGATTAGTGGCGAAACTTGCTGCTACCTCATTAATCTCCCGCAAACTACGGCAGCAACAAACCAACTTCCTGTCGGTGGGAGAAATGGTGGTAGATTGTGTTGCTCACGTGGCGTTACGTAAAAACATCAACATCCTGCGAGCACTAAATACTGCAGTTTTTCCCTTTTTCATGAAACGATTTGAGTTCCGTCAAACTCTTGCGTTTGTGGACTTCGCTATCTTACATAGAAAAATAAACTGAACAAACAATTAGAACAAAAAGCCTAACGAAATGCGTTTGGTGTGCTTTTACGAGGGCGTTTGATTCACAAACCTAACTTTTCAAATTTTAATATAAATATTCTTTTTGATAAAAAACTGTAAACCAAATTTCTATATCTACTGCTGTTCAGTAATTATACTTCTTTCTAAAGTTTTGGAAACCTTTAGGAACTTTTCATTTCTACGGTTTAATAGGTCATCAAATCAGTATTTTTTGAATAATTCAATTAAAGTGATTATCCTTAGAAGTATATTTTAATGCAGCTTGTGCTGTAGCAAGCGGAATTGAAATGTATCTATTCTATCAAACGCTTAGCAAAATAACGAGAAAAAGAAATTCCAATTGCCATGTATAACAAGAAGTGGATTTCCTATACTCAAAACTGACCAATGAGTCTGACTGTTATAAGACCCAATCACGTGTTATTTGACAGACCGTGGAAGCAGTAAGGTGCCAGTGTGTGTTAGCATTCATATTCTGGTATTGAATATAATAACAGAAATCCCATTTAGTTGTCTGAGAGTCATCAAGTTGCCCACTGCTACCTTGACAGATTACATGTGCCACTGTGTGCAGAAAGTGATTTCAGGGAAATAAAATTACACTGTCGGAATGACAACGTAATAGACTTGACTTGAATCATGTAGAAAATGTGGAGCCGATTTAAAAAGGTTGTTTTTCAGGATCAAGCAAGGAATTAAGCACAGTTGTTAGACACGTAATACAATCTTCGTTTCATATTGTAAATCATGAAGAACTAAAACGCTTGGTTCCCTCTATGGGATGCCGTTGTAAGTCTCTTATTGTGGAAAAAGGTTTTCGGGATGAATACTCACATGAATTATAAGAAGTTATGAAAAACGCTTTCTCAACGTTTTTCTGTATAACTTTTTGTAAAATGCAATTGTTTAAAAGAAATTGTGCTGTATTACATTCTGCATTATATTATATTTCTAATGATATACATGATTTTATGATATACATGATTTTATGATATTTTTCAAAAAAGGGCTGACGTAATGAGACATGAAACCTTAGAAATAAAAATGTTCCAAAGGTTTCCACAATTTTGGCTACTGCTGTATATGGAAAAAACGTTTAAGAATTATCCAATATTCTGTCTAAAGTAAATTATGACAAACACATTATAAATAATGTCCGTCAGGCAAACAGACATTCAATTATTGTTCATTCCCGTACTAAATAACCTAAATGATCAAGCTTTTAAAGGAATAAATAATATTCTAAAGTTAAAATTTCTACTAACAAATGCATCTAATGTAACGTGACACTCATTTGAGGACGAAATTGCGTGGCGTCAGCAAATCGACAGCTCATTTGGGGACACATAATACATTAATACTGAATATTGAGAAAAAAATCAAAAATTGTATTGTTTCTGTAAGTGATATATTAAATTAAAAAATGAAAAACATTAAAGTGATATATCTTGTATGTAGTTATAAAATATTGGTAACTTTTACCGAGAAAGCAGAACTGTGGTGTAGAGAACATACTCTACAAAAGTGAAATACTTTACCTTAGAAAGAGATGCTGAATTAAGAGTAAGCTGCATAATTCTAAAAATTTTCTGAAGAAAGAAATGCATAAAGAATGTTTTTATTTTATAAAAATCAGAATCTGTTCAGCGAGGTGGTGTAAGTCCTGGTTTGACAGTGCGGCCAAGTGTGTGCGGGTTTCGAGTCGCTGTTGAGGAATAGGTGGTGTGTTTGCCTCACAGCACTGGCTCTTCCCATTCCCTAGAACTAGCGGCCCTAAATGTAGCCGTTTTTTTATATTTTTTTCGTGTTTAAGAACCACTGTGAGTTAAATCAGAATTAATCACAGTGGCAGTCAAACTACGAAAAAAAATGGAAATGGGTACAGTTTCTTTATTGGAGAATTAGCGACCACCGAGAGCAACTCGGTGAGCTACAAGCACAGTCGTATGTCCATAATTAAGGGCCATTGGCTCCATCAAAGGAAGAAAGCCCGAGGCATAAGACAAAAACGAAATCAATGCCTCACCAGGATTCGAAATCGGACCCATGGCGGACCAATGATCAGAAGTCATCTTTTAGACCACTGCGCCACCGTGGAAGAAGAAAGAGGTAGAACGAAACCTAATTTTAAGAACACAGTTCATTACGAATGGAACGAGCTGGTAGTGAAATCTAAATTTGAGGATATTTGAGGACAAAAAATAAAATGTAAGAGGGCAATTTGCGTCCCCAAAGGCATCATACCTTTTTATGGACAGTTAACTAAATTCGAGGACTGTTCTCAAGAATTCGGGACATCTGATCCGCTTAACGTAATGCAAATTTTACTAGTCTAATTAATGATATTTAATTTCATAACAGGGAAATACCAAGAGTAACACAGAGTAAAAATGACAAAGTTATCAATTTCTGTTTCGTATCTGTCATGTTAAAATGTTTTGTTTTACACAGGCGCTCAAAATTAAAGCAACAGACAAGAGAACGGAAGACAATTACACAGCAACGAATAACCTATAATGTAAGTCATTCAATCTGGGGTATACACTATTACACATACTGGACAAAATAAGAAGCATGTACAAGGACGCTGACACGTGTCATTTATTGTCAAATCTGGATGGAGAAGGACGTGGGTCACATCAGGATCCACCTCCATATTGGAATTTTTGCCGCTTATGTGTGGGATAAAACTTCATTCCACATTATTCCTGCGTGAACGTAAGCAGAGAATCAGTTTCCAAGCGAAATTTGGAACCGAGATTAATGGCTTGGCACCAGTGAAAAGCCATTGATTTCTTTCTCTATGGGCACCAAAATTTTTGTTCATTTCAAGTAGACATACCTCAGAAAACTTGAAAACCACATCGTCAGTTGCTTGGGTTTCATTTTTCTGGGTGGTGTAATATAAACTTAATTGAACGTGAATCAGGATTATTCGGTTCGTTTCCCGTTCGAGGAAGCTGTGGTTTTCAAGTTTTCTGTACCATGCCTGCTTGGCACCTATCTTCCTGAAAGACCAAAGTGGCACCTATCTGCCTGAAATACCTATTTACTTGGAAACGTGCAGGAACTTCCCACGAGGAAAATTGCATTTCCCTGACCCCTGTGACATGAAAATAAACTGCATTTATGTCTTCTAATTTTTTACGAGAATATTGATGTCATCAGCTGTGCCGCCCTGGTGGAGTTTTGCTCTAAGCGTTGGCTTTTGATCTTTCTTCAGAGATAGGTACGTGTTGGAATTCCCGTGAAGCATGGATAATGTGTTTGTCTTACCACACTGATTACGTCTTTCGCTATAGCCTATAGCTTTAAATTAGGGAAGCGAGAATATTACAGCCAACCGAACGTCTCACAGTAGTTATTAAAACTGAAACAAAAAAAAAGGAAAGACAAATTTCAACAGCTGCTTTTCTTTCTATACCTGAAAAGATGTTTAGGACATGTGTTTTTGCTAACGCTATAAATATCTGTATTTGCGAACTACTGTAGGTTAGCACATCAGTATTTGCGAAAAAATTTTGCTCATCAGTATTTGAGATATAAATTTGGTTCTCTATATTTTGGAAATAAATCAAGCATAAATGCAGAGTATCAATTCCAAAAGAATCCGCCAGAAAAAGTGTTATTGAGTGATCCACTGCCTAAAACTCTTTCATGTGTTTCAACTTAACTTCTTAGTTCGAAAAATACATGGAAATGTTTTCAATCATAGGTGCCTTCTGAACTATGTATTTAAATTTATACGGTCTCCACAATCCGCAATCATTTTCAAATTATGAGCTTATCGTCATCGTGCCGAAAATAAATATTAAAAATAGTAATTCTCTTTTTAGGTAAAAATCAACTTTTAAATCCAATATTTGGACAGGGCAAAGTTTGGTTTTACTATTTTATTCGAAAAGTCGTTCATAGTAACAATCACAAACAAATTTAAATTTTCATCTTGGAGACTCATTTTCCATGAATATCTTTACAGGGGATTTCAGTGTGCTCTAAATCAGGGTTTCCCTACCACCGGTCTTCAAGAAACAAGGGAAATTACTTATACTTCTTTTGAATCAAAATGGAGTGAAAGTAAGAGGAGATCTATATAAAAAAATTTAATTCGTGCTGCGGAAGGTTTAATAAATCTTGGATCGCTAATCTATTCACAGAAGATCTGAACTCTCGGAGTCACACTCATTAAGAAAAGGAAAGCTTTGTTGAACTTTCTTCTGATGCCAGTTTGGTATCAATACTCAGACCCAAATCTCTGACTAAGTTTTGGGGTTCTATGGAGAAAGAATATACAAGTCTCAGCAAAAAAGCTGTAATATTAATGGTAACGTTTTCGATTGTCCATTTATTGCGAGAAAACTTTACACCCTTTTTAGCAATGAAAACAAAGCACGGGAACATAATAAACATCAATGCTGCACTATGCAATGCAGAAACGACGCTGGAACCACAGCTCTAGAAATCTATCGCGAAGCATCAGCAACTGATGTCGCATTGAGTCCAGAAAAAATTATATTGACAGTTAGAAGAATATTGTGGTTTATTGATTATGGATTGCATTTATTATTCATTAAAGAATATTAACAGATTAAATTATACTAGCTGCAAGTAGGCGACTTGGAATAATTAGTTATACAAATTATGGATTGTTCGCAGTAATCATTATAATATAAAATATTACTAGATTAAACACTCAATAATAGCCTGCAAATTTTGTTTCAGCATCGCCGTACGCGAAAGTTTCTCCAACCTTTCGGCTATCTTCGAAGGCGAAAACTTCTGAAGCCACTGCTGTACATGCACTTCCGCTTAGAGATGAGGTAAACTGTTTCATTCGTATCTTGGAGCTAGCAATATCTGCTACTTAAATGTTACAGGCATTTTAAAGTGTGATTGCAAGCACAATTTTGGGACATATTCTTTGACTTCTGTGTATCGAGAAAGTAATTAGCAGAATCACCTAAAAGAAGGAAAGGTGTGTGTGCGTGATATACAGGCAGTCCCCGGATTAGGATCTTCCGACTGTCATACATTCCGTAGGTACGAATTCAAAGATAAAGGTGCTTTTGATAAAATAAGTTGGGCGGAACTGAGTTCTTTCTGTACTTGAAGACTTCTTTGGGTCATCGTCAAAGTGTTATTCTACCTTGTTGTGATTTAATTTGAGGGACGAAGCTTTTCTCTCAGAAATTTATATTTGCCGTAGGTTATCAGAGGCCAAGGCAATAGACTTGAAAACATTTACAATAACTTTGCAGTTTTATATTAATAAAACTAATTTTACATTTATTTATTAAGGTAGTACAAGGTAGTTTGTCATTACCTTAATATATAAATAGAAGAGTCACAAGACGTCCCGAACTATACAGTTTAGTGTATATGGAAAACAAGGCATATCAAGAAACTACATTAGATTAACTGCTGATACTGTCTTTAAACCATTACCATTTACGATGCAAACAACTGTATTATGCAGAAACCATTCGCCGGTTATCTCTTTTAGTGCATCAGCTAATATACCTGCTCTGTGACTATGTATAATTGACTTTGTTGTAAGGCAAGCTGAGTGTAACTCGTCATTTAAAGTGAAGTGGCAGGTAACATCAAGACAATCTTTTTGAACTCCCGAACTCCATATGTCGCATGTGATAGAAAGATGATCAACATCTCTTACCATAACAATAAACTTCCCATCTACTTACGTATAGAGATTAGGTAACAGAATAGTGGACACTGCCCACTTATTTGGAAGCTCATAACGGGGATCAAGAGCGTTAACCCTTTTTGAAACTCTCAGCCTCTTCAACAGAAAATGACTGGTAGTTTCGTGAAATGAATTCTGCTAAATTAAACAGCAGTAGCCCATTTTTTGGATATCAGTCTTACATTTTGCTGATTTCTTAAAATATTGAATCTTAGAAGAGGCACTGGAACTGTGTTCGGGACAGTCAGACTTACTTTCAACGATTCTTCGGAAAAAGCAGCTGGATGTTGCCATTTTAAATGATTTCTTTTTTTTTTTTTTTTTTTTTTTTTTTTTTGATTGGAGGTTTAACGACCACCGTGAGCAACTCAATGGGCTATAAGCAGTCGCCCGTACCTAATTTAGGGTCACTGGTTCCAGGGAAGGAGAGAGCCAGTGCCGTAAGACAAACACAACATTCATGCCTCACCGGGATTCGAACCCAGACCCCTTTCGGACGAATGATCAGAGGCCATCGCTTAGACCACTGCGCCACCGGGGCGGCTTAAATGATTTCAAAGATTTGAAGTGTTGCCTGGTCTTTTGTTGTTCTTTCCTCAAAGGTTAGGTTTTGCGTAAACCTTATCCTTATCAACAGAGAACTAATGCTGCACAAATTATATTTTACGTTTACTCGTTTTTCCTGATTACTTACTTTCAACAAAAAACTATTTCAGAACCTGACGCACGTTTAAGTTTCCAATACAATCAACGAGAACAACGCTTTTGACTTTGGCTTTATCTGACTGATACATACTTATATCTTCGCTTTTAACTAGTATTAAAGTACAGAACAACAGAGTTCAAGAAACCCATACACTCACAGTTCACTCTTTTGGTTACAATGAACTTCAGTTTCGTATTGCCATCAAGTATGAGTATATATGGATGGGCTCAATCTATTCGACAACAGTATAAATGATGTGAAAGTGAGAGTATCAATCCTTAATAATTATAGTTTACTTTTACACCATTAAAAAAACTATCGACCATTAAGAAAAAGTATCTATAAACAGGGATGTAAGGTCAGGTGATCCGCAACATCACAGCCTCTCCTTGACAAATGTCAAACCCGCCTTCTCGTGGTGCATCCTGTTCCCTCTAAAGGGCTCTGACGACCGCCAATAGCGGTATAAATATACCATCGGGATTAGTGGAAATGCTATCCCAAACTCACCAACCCGCTGGGCCAGCGTGGTGAGTTATGGCTAAACCCCTCCAAAATGACTCCACAATATAAATCTTGGCCCTCAGTCTCCGGCAGCTGGAATGTACCTGGCCAAGGCAGCGGCCAGCGCAACATGAAGGCAGAGGGTGCTAAGAATCCCCGGTGGACCGGACTAGGTTGCCATCAGACGCTGACAATGGCTACGTATAATGGATGCTCATTATCTTCTGATTCAAGGCTCCTTGAATTAGAAGAGGAACTACAAAGGATCAAGTGGGACATCGTCGGGCTAAGTGAGGTAAGGACAAAAGGAGAAGACCTCATTGAACTGAAAAGTGGAAATCTCTCTTCTACGCTCCTGGGACAGATACTGGGAGAACTACTGGTGTTAGATTAATAATAAACAAGAAACTGAAGAATAAAGTTGTAGAAGTTGAACGTTTCTCTGACAGAGCTGCACGACTCGTTATCCAACTCTCGAAAAGATACAAGGCTTAGATTATTCAAACTTATGCACCCACCACAAGTCATCCTGAAGAAGAAATTGAGGAATTTTGTGAGGAAATTCGTCATCTAAATAATAAAGGTAAGCAGCGCTTGAAATATAATTATGGGATATTTCAATGCAACAATAGAGCAACGGCAACAGAATGAAACTTCAGTAGGTAAATTCGGTCATGGCAAAAGAAACCATCGTGGAAAAACTCTCGTAGAGTTCGCAGAGGCACAAGGGTATTTCGTCTTGAACTCCTTTTTCAAGAAAAAGCCACACAGGAAATGGACATGGAGACATCCAAATGGGACGACAAGTTAAATTGATTTTATTATGTGTAGCAAAAATTCGTCATAGAAGACTGCAGTGTACTAAACAAGTTCAACACAGGTAGTGACCATAGATTGGTGAGATGTAAGATGCACCTCAACACTAAACTCGAACGTGGCAAGCTAATAGGACAAACAAAATCTATTGACATAACCAACCTTAAGAAACACAAAAATACCTTCAAGTTGGAACTGAAGAACCGGTTCTCTGCTTTAGAAGGCCTAACATCGGAAGAAGTGGATATTTCTGAAGTTAACAGAAAAGTAACCAAAGCTCTTATGGAAACAGCAACAAAATTAGCTAGGTCTAAGAACAAGTTGCGTGTGAACAACTTATCAGGAAAAACCAAAGTATTGATGCAAAAATGAAGAGAGATGAGGACAACTAAAGAAGATGTGACTTCCAAAGTGGAATATATAGAGCTATGCAAGACAGTACGAAAAAGTATCACTGAAGACGTAAGGAAATTCAACTGTGAACTAGTGAGGAAAGCAGTTGAAAACAACCAAAGCCTAAAGATAGCAAAGGGATATCGCAGTAAGGGAAGAAAACAGATTATGGCATTGAGAAAAGAAGATGGTTCTGTAGCAAGAACTAGAGGCGAAATTTTGACAGGAGTGAAAGATTTCTACTCCAAATTATATGAAAGGGATGGTACATTTATTCCAGACATCATGAAAGGTACCAGTACCAGAGTTTTTCCAGTCCTCCCAGCAGAAGTTGCACATGCAATCAAGAACATGAAGCGGGGAAAAGCTCCAGGAGAAGATGGAATTACTGTAGACATCATACAAGAAGCAAGTGAAGAAATCGAAACAGTACTCGCCCAAATTTTCACACGATGCCTTAATGAAGGGATGATTCCTGAGGATTGGAACAACGCTACAATGATCCTGCTGCATAAAAAAGGTAACATTGAGGATCTGAGGAACTACAGACCTACCATCCTCCTATCAGTGATTTATAAAATCTTCACTAAAGTTCTTTCACACCGCTTGAAGGTAACACTGGACAAGGCTCAACCCAGAGAACAAGCTGGATTCAGGAGTGGCTACAGCACAATAGATCATATCCACATACTGAGAGAACTAATTGAAAGAGCAAGGGAATATGAACTTCCATTGTGCATGGCTTTTATCGATTATGTAAGGGCCTTTGATTCGGTGAAACCATCAGCAATTACAATGGCTTTGAAATCCTGCAGTATAGAAGATGCATACATTAATATTATTAATAACATCTATGAAAATACAAGTGCAAAGATTCCTCTGCTTGAAAATACAAAACACATAAAAATTGGAAAGGGAGTGAGACAAAGTGACACCATATCTCCGAAGCTGTTTAATGCCACTTTGGAAAATGTCTTCTAATCACTGAACTGGGAAAACAAAGGGATAAAGATTAATGGAGGTTATCTAACCCACCTTCGTTTTGCTGATGACGTAGTCATTTTTGCAACTACCCCATCAGAGCTCCAGAGTATCTATCAGGAACTTGCTGACAATAGTAAAGAAGTGGGACTGAAAATGAACTTTCAGAAGACAAAAGTGATGTTCAATTCTTTTACAAGAAATGAAGATTTATCGATTGATAGAGAACAGATGGAGATAACAGACACGTACGTTTATCTTAGACAGCAGATATCAAGTGAAGGTCATATTGATGAAGTGGCTAATCGGCGTACAAAACTTGCGTGGAGAGCTTTTAGAAGAAACACCATAATTTTTCAGAGCAATATGCCATTATGTCTAAAAAGAAAAGTGTTTGATCAATGCATCATTCCAGTGCTTACGTATGGCGCAGACACGTGGATTTTAACTAAAAGAGACACACAAAGGCTGTAGGCAACTCAAAGAAGCATTAAGAGGTGCATGCTTGGTGTAACCGGGGGAGATATGAAGAGGAACTCGTGGATCCGAAAAATGACAAGAGTGGAAGACATCACGATCAGAGTTAAATCCCTGAAATGGCAATCTGCTGGGCATACTGCCAGAAAGACAGACCATCAATGGACAGCCTAAATTTTAGACTGGATTCCAAGTGATAGGAAAAGACCCAGAAGAAGACCACATGGGAGATTGGTGGATGAAATTCGAAAGTATGCTGGAGTAACATGGAGGAGACTGGCACAAGAGAGACCGTTGTGGAAGAAATTTGAGTAGACCTTCGTCCAATATTGGATTGATAATGATTGACAATGATGATGATGATGATGATCTATGAACAGACTATGTGATGAATTGGAAGATAGTACTAACGATAGAACCTTTTCATTTATCCATGATTGAATGCAAATCCTGCAGGAGCTTAAAGAGATCCTACACTTAGCTGTGGAGTGGAAGAAATTGAAAGGAAGTTGCAATTACCTACGATCATTGCAAGTAAGGGTTATATTATCAGCGTTAGCTTTGAATTACCCTCTCGTTTTACATAGTCGCGGAAATAACGAAGTACCACGTGATTTCAATGCCGCGTGCGGCTACTACAAATTGTTGGCACCTATCAAGTGTACGTATTCAATAAGAGCTTACCAATAATGGGAAAACGTGGCTAATTAAGCCAGTTTAACCGCGGTTAGATAGTTGGACCATGTAGAGCATGTACCAGTATCTCGGTAGCAGCAGCACCTGTCTGTTCCCGTACTATTATGTCATGGATTAAGCAGGATTTGCTTAACCTTCCATAGACATCCAGCCGTAGAGCTCACATTGGTGTGCCACGCATGGTTGATCATGCATTTGATAGTCTGCTGTCAGGACTGGTATCTCAGCAACGGATTTAAACACGTACTCAGCCTCTAATGTAACAGCTTTTCAGTTCGAACTATTCCTTAATGAACCATACAACATTTCATGTTTCTTCTGGCGTTCCCCAGCAGGATACCAACGAGGGTACCTATGATAGCCGCCAGTCATTGCAAACAATACTTTGAATATGCCGAGGGTCATTGTCAATGGGCCACAGACAGATGAAAGCAAGTCGTGTGGAATAGTTAATACCATTTTTGCACAGGGGATTTCGTATTGCTCAAACTATCTCCTAGTTGCACAGTCTGGTATCAACATGACGATGGAGGAGATGATCTGGTCTGGACACATTTCCCCTGGCAAGCCCAAGATTTGCTGATTATCATCCCCTAAATACTGAATGGTGGACCCTAGAGAGACCTTATAGCGTATCATCTGCATCCATATCTGAAATAGGTTTATCAGAATTACAGTTACATCTTTCAGCAGGGTAACACATCATCTAATAGGGCTGCTGAACATTTCTATGATATGCTAGAAAGGGATGTGGGAACTACTGACCTTCTTCCACTGAACGAGTGCAAACTGACAGTGCTGCTTAAGCGTACATGTATCAGTTTACGCATTGACGATATTTAACACCTTGTAGAATCTGTTCCTAGCCATCTTCAAGCCGTGATATCGCAGACAGATAGGCCAACGCGTTATGATGTAGTTTGAAAGAAAGACCCCATTCGCCACCGTATGCGTTGATGACATACACCTGAAACCACTAGGCCAGTTTACGATGAGATCTTGAACCGGGTTGGTTTATTTTCTTTGAAAGTTGAAATCAAAGGCTTTTTTATCTTCGTTTGCTTTTACGACTCGAGATGAGCACGGTAGTCGTTACGCGAATTTACGCTAGTATTCTAACAATTTTGCTAATAACACCATAGCACAGCTACAGGTCAAATACAAATGCTCTCCCTGCTCTTCCGGTATATCTAACTGTCTTCCCTTTTGTTTGACTTTCTGTGGCTTTTGGTTTGTTTTAGGCGCTGTAAATTTGCCATTAAGAACTGCAGCAACGCGCATTCTGAGATAATGATAATGAATATCATTACCCCGCTGAAAAGTGCAAAGTTGACAAATGGGTTAAAACTTCATTAAGTAAAATACAGAGGATGTGTCGAAAGGTTTGCAATATTTGGATCACTTAAAGTCTTCATATGTACCTTTACGAAGAAAGCAGACTAGCATTCAAAGTATAGGCCATCGTGGTGCATCATCTTTAGCTATCTGTCTGCCGGTTCTTCAATTTCGCGGCGGTACCAGTTCTTGTCATTCGAAGCGAAGAACTCCTTAAACCAAGCTGCCAACTCCTTCTGGTTGATGAAGTGCCGCCCGCGAAGGATGTGGGCGATGCACTGGAACAAGTACTAATCTGACGGGGTAAAGTCCGTACGATATGCTCGGTGTGACAACAATTTGGTGCCCTCAAGTTCCTGGAGTTTTGTTCGGGTCATTCGCGCGGTATGAGGCGGATACCAGTTCTTGTGCTGCTGTAGTAGAGGGAGTCTTGTCTTCCCCAGTGCCGGGTACTTATCCTCAAAAACGACATACAACAGCTCCAGCTGTTCAGAACAGAGGTTGGCTTTGATGGTCCCACCGCCTCTAACAAATTCGTAATGGATTATCCCCTCAAATTCCACCACACGCAGCTTGTGCCCCAAGCGACACGTTTGGCAACAGGTTCTAGAAACTGACCCGGGCTCAATGATATTGATGAAACGTAGATCGCGTGTGTTTTTTAGGAGTGTCGTGCACACTTCCATTCGGCGGTTAGCTTCAACTGGCGACAATTCGTGACGGACAATGCGGCAGCTCCTACAGACGTTGCCGAAGTCCTGTGGGTGACGAACCACTGGCGGATTGTGATTGATAATCTCCTAGTGCTAGTTGTTGGATTTGTTTCTACGGCCTGACACACGGCCTCCGAATACAATTTTCACCGTCTACCTGACCTTGCTGCATTGCCGAGTTTTCTATCACCTGAGCGGCATTTCTTGAACCACCTGTTTCCGATGCTATGGTCCATGAAAAATTTCCGTTTCTCATGACAAATGTTTCGTTTTGCTTGAGCAGCATTATGACCGAATCCAAATTCGTAAAGCAAATGTTTTCTAATTAGCCGGTTGTGGCAGTTCACCTTTTAGGCGTCGCAATCACGGACAGAACGACGCCAAGCAATGCTGTTCACAGTAACGATTACCACTTTGTATGCCTTTCGACTGACTACAGTGGGCGACTTGAACAAGTTTAAACACGTGACATACCCGCCGTATCATATGCGTGTATGAAAATATTGTAAAACGTTTGACTCGACTCCTACAACATCCTTCCATGTTGCCACCGGAAAGACGTCGCAATCTCTATTAAATGCATCTCCGAACAATTTTTTTTTCAATGTCGTATTACAACAATACATCTACATGCATATCTCGAAAAAAAACAGTCTGGAGGATATGGAGAATACACCAGCGAAAATGTGCGCACATGCAAATATGTTTCAAAATCTTGCAGCAGCTGATACATTATTGATATCCAGACTGAAAAGAGAAAAACGGTAGTATTTATGTAAAGTAACAAAACCTGAGAATTTGCATTACCATATAATTAGCATGCAGAGACTGTCCTTTGTCTCACCATATCGACAGAAAAAAAGACAAAACCAAGACCTTTCAGCCATACAGCGAATAGAAAAGAAGATAATAAGAAGAGCTTGCCGGTGAGCAATTGAACCAGTCAGGTAAACTTGAGAAAAGTAGAAGTTCCGAAACCCTGGCATTGAAGAAGGTAAATAATTTGCAAAACTATAGCATTTTTCATGAATAAAATATTCATGTTCTCAGCTTAGGCCTGGGTGCAAAACAAAGTGCTGTAAAACTTTGAAATCATGAAACAAAATTAACCAGAATATTTTCCTAAGTACCCAAGTTGGAGTTTTAAAACATTTTGTAGCATGCAACTGAGGGACTGCTTCTACCTGAAACAACATATTTCCTGCGGAGAGATGTGATTAACAAACCAGACTATGTAAGGTTTGGTTTATGCTAATTTGCTGTAAGAATATACGGCTCTATATAGGGTGATATAAAATGATTCCTCCGAATTCATTAGATCATAGCTCCAAGAAATTCAAGATAATAATAGCGTACCACACCCTAAATTGAAGAGAAACGCAGAGAGTTTGCGAATGCAACCGCTAGATTGCGCAATGTAAAGCGTGTATCTGCACCTGGGCGAACGACTGTCATTGTTCTGTGCGGTTTCTGGTGCAAATATTTACTGCCCTTTCATTTTTCATGAACGAACAGTAACGTAAAACTCGTATTTCGATACGCTGGAGATATGGCTGTTTCCGCAGTTACGTGAAAATTTACGCGAATACATTTTTCAGCACGACGGATCGCCGCCACATTTACATCTATATGTTCACTGTTAACTTAAGGAACGGTATCCTAACCGCCTGATTAGTTGCTGTGAACACGATGACAAGGCGCCCTGCAGGTGTTCCGTCATGTCTCCGGAACTTACGCTAATAAGAAAAACTTGCAAGGGTTCCGATATGTCGACCTTGCAACTTTTCTTATTAGCGTATATTAGAGATAATGTGTATGTGCCACCATTGCTCACTACGCTAGATGATCTAAAAGTTCGCATTCATAGTGCTCTGCAGTCGTTTACAACAGACATGTTGTTCACGTATGGTAGAGATTTGATTAACGCCTCAACGTACTCGGACGTCACATGGAACAATTATAAGGCTTGTAAACAACATTTAGACAGCTTATCTTTATGATGTGTACATTTAATCAATGCATATTTAGAAACACGAAAAATAACCGCATTTGAAATCGAATTAATCATTTTGAATTACCCTGAATAGTATTGCAGAAATGGAAAGAATAGCCAAGGACAAAAGCACATCCTGCAAAGTATGGAAACGGAAGGTTATCTTTCGAATATAAAGCTATGTGTGAAGGTATGCGTGCTTTTAAAGCAATGAATTTGACTGCCGAAAGAATGCGGTATATATAATTCATGCAAAAATATTGAGAAGTTTTGTCATCGCACATCGAGAAATGTGACCTCGTTCCAAATGGAAGTCAACACGTTTTTCTTATAAAAACTGAAATCTCATTTCAGCGTAGAAAAGAAGACGCAGGCTATTCTCTTGTCATAGGAAACAGAAATGTGACATCACAAATGGCTGAAGCAAGTATGTTGTAGGGAGCCGGTATGGTGAGAAAAAGCGAAAATCCTCACGTTGTTCGAATCACGAACGTTGAAAATTTAATCTAGGACAACTGTGCTTGAAGAAGAGAGCAACAAGGAAACTTCCTCACAGACTGATGAGAGAAGATACTAACTAAATGATATCGCCCAAATCAGCTTCCTGACAGACAGATTGGAGGAAATACTAAATGGTAGTGGAACAAGGTAACTTCATTCCAGAGAGAAGAATGTAAATATTAAACATGTTATAAAAGACAGAACGGCAGACACACAATTATTAATATAAGCATTTACTCTTTACCAAAACCTTTGCCTTAAGAAAAAGCAGTAACAAAAACAAAGAAAGTCTGCTTTAAAGACAAGTCGAACAGCGCCTAGCATGGCAACTATGTTTATAAAGTACAAGTACTATTACTCAATGCTGCTGAGAGACACTTGAATCCTTTCGGCTTCCAACGTACATTTATCATAGATGCTTTATTGTTCAGCTTAATCCGCGGGATATGGTTGTCAGTCATTTTCGAAAGGAAGGTTATTCTGCACGTTCCCTAAGCTTCATGTTTACATTTTGCGTCAACAAGCTGATCCACGTTACGCAAAGTATTTTGAAAATCAATTTTTAACGGCAATTTTTGTCTATTCTTCAAAGATTTGCATATCCTAGAAAATTTACATCAGATTTATTAATGTCCTTGGCCATTCATTTTGCGCCGTGTGTTGTAAGATTCTCAGTCAAGGTCCAGAAACATGTGTCGCAGTTGAAATAATTTTGTTCGATCTAGAAAACAATCGAAACGGTCCTAGAATTAGTGCTCTCGTGCACCGCAAGGTTACGTTCTTCGAATACTACTTCTACAGCTACCAGACCGGTATGTGAATTTTAAGTACTTGTTTAAGTGAATGTACAGCAACGAATCTTCTTTTTCTTAAATGTTTTTTTTTATTTCTGCTAGGGTTGCCTTTCAAACATTTTTTTCTTTAAATCATAACGCTCTGAAATTACACGTAGACTTTTTTGTACTAGATTAAATAATACTCGCAGCATTTTATCATAAATATTTCTAACATATATTCTTAATTGGGTTCAGTGTTCGGAGCATAATTTAAAAATTGTTGTTGTAGCGAAAAGCCATTTGAAAAGCTGAATATCTGAAATAGTACGTTCGAATCGCAATTCATTTACTAATTTGTTATAGGCGATGGAATAGATTGTAGCATCAATGTTCGTTCGTTTGGTAAACGTAAATCCTTTTTGCTCGTCGCTCTTGCTAGTAATATTTCCCTTCTACATGAAACCAACATGAAAGTACGATGCGGGAAAACGTAAAACCAAGGTCAAGGTAAAACAAACTTTACATGCATACAGCATACATAATGTGTACAAAAAATAGAAGCGCCATGAACACTAGTGATGCAATGAAAGTGCATAGTATTTACTGTAAATTAATTTGTGTAAGGACCACAAAATGAAGTGCAACCGCTAACGAACTTAAATTATAGAATGTTAGCTTTGAAAAAATTAAAAATTCCCTTTTGTTTTTCTATTTTTAGTGCGTAGCTCGAGCAAAGCTTCTTCAATAATTAGAAGGCTTTGCAAATATTGTTTCTTGGAAGCATGATTACGGAAAATGTTTTCCACAAGTTTTAAACCATTTAACTTAGCGTTGAAAGTAAGCATAGGTTCCAAAATTTCGGCTACATTGTCCTTGTCATTGTCTTCTGTAGCGTACATCAATGCTTAACACTTGTATATGTGGCTTACGGAACACTAAGTAAATTTCGTTCATCTATTTCGCCCATTGTAAGTAAAAGAGGAATCACTCAAATTAAATTTAAGTAAGAGTTACGTATTTTTACGTTAGTATCTCGTAAGTATTTCACTCATACATATCTATCTCTTTCTATATACATGGTGTTTCATAAAGAATGTCCCGATTTGAAAAGTAAATATATAGGTAACCACGAACCACCGATAAATGCGACTCGTATCATGTCTACAGGCGTACCGCAGAGTTTGTTATGACTACCGCTAAATGGCAGCATGAGCATTCAAACAGCCGCTACGCTTAGTGAGTGAGAAGATGCGTCTTGGCCACAGAAGACGTTTTGTGTACTCGAATTTAGCAAGACCAAGTCCGTGATTACGGTACAGCGTGCCTTTAAACGGCGTTACGGCTGCGCTGTACCAGCGGCCAAAACCATCCGTAGCTGGTATCGACAATTTGAAGAAAAAAGGGTGAGTAGGTAAAGAAAAGAGTCCTGGGCGACTAACCACCTCAGCGACGAATGTGCAACGAATTCACGAGGAGTTTCAGCGAAACCCACGGAAGTCTACTCGTCGTGCGAGGGGCGAACTGCCATCCCTCATGTGACCGTTTGGAGTGTTTTACGACGACATTTGCTGCTGAAGCCGTACAGATTGCAATAGGTGCACGCTCTTCGTGGAGGTGACAAAACACAACGAAACTATTGTTTGCAACTCTTTTAGAGGACATGGAGGGCGACACCGTCGTGCAAAGGTTTATTTTTAGCAATGAAGCAACCTTTCATGTGAGCGGGAAAGTTTTGCGTCACAGTGTTCGCTTATGGGGGCTGGAGAATCCAGACGAAACTCTCCAACATCAACGTGATTCGCCTAAACTGAATGTTTTTTTGTTTTTTTGCGCGGTTTCTGTTAGAAAGGTTTATGGTCCTTTCTTTTTGGCGGACAACACGGTTACGGGCAACTCCTATCTGGCAATGCTGAAGGACTGGCTACTTCTACAGCTGTAGGACTACTCTAAAGATTACATTTTGCAGCAGGACGGGGTACCGCCGCATTGGAAACTCCAAGTTCGTCGGTTTCTAAACGACACATTGCCTCAGCGTTGGATTGGACACAAGGGACCCCATGACTTGGCACTGTACGCTTCTCCCTCGATATCTCCAGACATCACACCATGTGATTATTTTTATTAGGATACGTAAAAAACCGTGTTTATGATCACCCTTTACCGACTCACTTGGATGAGCTCCGAACGAGAAATACGGCCGCGGTAAATTCTGTGACTGAAGACACTCTGCGACGCGTTTGGCATGAATTCAGCTATCGGCTTGATGTTGTCCATGCAGCAGGTGGGGGGCACATTGAGCATTTATAATTGTAGTGAGGGATACTTTAGACCTTCCTTCATACTTGGCTCATTGTTTTGTAACTATCCCACATTTGCCTTATTAAATATGCTACTTTGAAATCGGATCATTCTTTTTGAAACACGCTATATATAGGAGGACAGCAGCAAATCGCGGTATTCAGGGAAACCGGTTGTGGCTATAAATAGATTGGCTCGGTAAGCACAGGAATACATTCCGTCAAGTGCCAGTATGGGTCGAGGGTGACACTAAAGTGAGTTTGATCTAGGTCAAGTAGTTGGTAGGCAAGAAAGCGGGATGATTAATAAGCACAACGGCGAAACTGCTAAGAATTCCTGAACAAACAGTAGAAAGTGTGTATCAGGAGCACGTGAAATCCAACAAGACAGCTAACAGTCGGGCAAAAATGTGGCCCTAAAAGTGCACTGAATAATCAAGGAAGTCGAGGAATGGTCCGCAACGTAAAGACGAATAGGAAGGCTTGTTTGCAGCAAATTACGTCGTATTATAATGAAGGAGAATCCACAAACTTATGCTCAAAGGCAATCCAGTTTCAAATACGAAATCCCTGTTTCTATGTTTTACATAACGAAAAAAAATGCTATATGTTTTTCTTCAAGAAGTGTTAAGAAAAACCTACAAAATACAGAGTAGAAAACATATTTTATTCAGGCCCCACCCAACAGCATTTTGTCTAAATTTCCATGCAGTCACGCAAAGCAGAACACGCCCATATGATTAACACAGCATTCCATTTATTTAACTAAGTAACACAGCTTCTTCGTTATTGATTTTCTGTTGTTGAATAGCATTTCTTATTGCTTAGCGGAAAAACATCCTTGTCTTGCACCGTGCGTAACCGTCGGAAACAAAAATACTTTGATAAAAGGATAAGGTCATAAGAAATGATTTATATTTTATGTTGAACGAACACTCTCAGGTTTCGACAGATTTCCTTACAAACGAGAAATTATTTTCGCTACCAAATAACAGAAAATTTCCTGATACGACATACCATGAGTATGTAAAATAGTATTATAATCCAAATTGGGAAGTGAGTGGGGACTAGTTGTAGTGTTTTAAGTTATGTTAGCAACCTTAAACTTCAACGAAATGTTTCTAAGAAACCAGGTAAAGAAGAAAAATAAGGTTGTTCATATATTCGAAGCAGCTGGAGGGGATTTTGCGGAGATATAGAAGCGACTGCGCGTTGCAAGTTTTCAGCACGTGTATAGCAAATGTGTCAAATCATAAAAAACGTTATTTCTATAATTATTGAATACAGGTATATACATATTTCTCTATTACAGTGATCACTCTATATTTCAAAATACGTTTCAGGAATGATGGGGAAACCAAATGCTGTGCTGCAATTGTAACATTCCCAAAATTATATTATTATCATTTGACTTTTGTAATGATTCCGTATCAGAAAATTATAAACAAGACATACCGTTGCCTTAGACTGGAACATGTTCTGTGTCCTGGCTACTAAAACGTAAAAGAACAAACATAAATTCTGATAATCGAGTTTCTAGATGGAAATTTTGATATACACCAATTATATAATTCAAGACTACACGCTTGTGATATTGATTAAGAATAAATTATCAACGTTTATTCACAATTAAAAGCTTTATTAGCATCGACTATAGTTTCGCAGAGCTTCTGATTCGTCCTGATGAAGCCGAGCCAGAAGCTCTGCGAAACTATAGTCGATGCTAATAAAGCTTTTAATTGTGAATAAACATTGATAATTTATTCATACCCCAATTAGTCATTTCATTATAGCAACCTCCAGCTTAGAGAAATGGGCGCACCTGGAGACCGAAAGGTGAAGCAGATGGTGTTTACAGAGAAGTATATGTACAAAACTGTAACGAGGCTTTCGGTTGATAGAGTATTCGAAGTCAGAATGGGAAAATTTGCCGATTTATAGGTGTTTGATAAAGGACAAATTCGGATGGCTCGGCGCCTCTGAACTATAATCACGGAAACGGCGCATCTTGTGGGTTGTTCACGTGCCGCTGCAGTGAGTACGTATCAAATGCTGTTGGCCATACGACGAACCGTTGTCTAGCCGTGTGACGTCCGCAGATCATAGATTCCAGAGGGGTCGGAGACTGTCGCGCATTGTTCACACCAAGCGCAGAGCCACAATACGACAAACCACACGCATCTGCAACAGTGGTGATCAGGGCGCTACAATCACGGAAACGTGCCTCAGCACAAAATTCATCGCAGCCTTCTGCGCATGGGCCTGCATAGCCAACACCTAACAGAACTCCCATGCTCACTGCACGCCATCGCCAACAACTCCTGAAATTAGTGCAAAAAAAAACCTTAACAAAAACATAAAAGAGCAGACACAAATTCCGCTAATCGCGTTTCAAGATGGAAATTACGATATACACCGACGAGTCATTCCCTTATGGCCACCCGATCCTAGAGAAATGAGCGTGTATGGAGACTGATAGTGAAACAGGAGATGTCCAGGTGATGTTGTATATACACAAAACGAGATTGCTAAACATTGAGAAACCTTCGACAATCACAGAAAATACATTCAGAGCATTATATCCTAATTTAAATGTTACCATGGAGTACACGACAAAAGATTTATGATTACTTGTCTCCAGCTTTAAGTCTTGTTTCCTAAATATTTTATTACCTCCAACACAAACATTCACCAAATACTGGATACCACCATGGATACTTTCTATGCATATAAAATCACATTTATTCTACGGAAGTAAAATAATACAAGAAATATGTTTTTATAGGTAAAATTCGAGTTTCGAGTGAAAGATTGTAAGAAGAAATAGAAGAAATTAGATTATTCTCATGCTATGGATCCAGCATTGACCTAGATCGGGTTATTTGATAAAGGTACAGCGCTATGGTGGCGCGTTGTGTATATTTAACATATTTACACCACATTCAACTAATAAACCAAGAGAAGATTCTTCATATTGCAAAGAAATCCAAAATAGTACCTTAAGATATCACATTCAATTTAGTTTCCTGAAAGTACCTTATTGAAGAAAATGATCCTGTAGCCAAGCGTCACATAAGCGCTTAGTGTCACAGCGAAATGATTAAAACAAACCGACAAGATTTAAACTTTGTTCCCCGTCTCCGTGTCTATTATGTCTTTAAAACATGACCTTCCTATACCTTACACATGCCAGTGTTTTTTCAGCAGATGCAAAACTTGTCTCTATGCACCCAGTAGTCAGTGACTTATAAACTTGAATGCAGATGCACGTAAACGTCACTTACGCAGCAAATATTCAAAATACATTGTCACATGTATCACGAGGTAATCTATGCAACTTCTTAAACTTCCTTCTCGTCAGTAATGTTGAGTACAATGTGAAAAATACTGGATTTTTGTAGTTTAATAAAGGGCTTAATGTGGGATCCGGCGTGGCTGAAGCGCATATTTGAAAACACAAACGCTGAGTGGTTTCTCAAAAGGTGAGTTATTCCGGGTCTTTTTTCAGTGGTAAATAACCCACAATTCTTTGTGTAAAAGGCGTAACTATGGTATGATATCAATCTGTCAGGTACGAAATCACCATCGTCTGAGATGGTTTCTTTGGAGAAACCGGCCATAATTCGTTCAGCACTTTACAGAAGCATTTAATAAAAGCTGCTTCCGACATATATCTCATCGTGGAACCCGCAGGATGTTGAAGACGATCGGTTAGGGCAGTCGCTTGCTCATACGGGAACCACAAATTTTTGAGAAGAACCGGAAAATTCATATACAGAAGGGTCAGGAAAATCGTGACGGCACACTAGGATACTAGAAAGAAGTCATGTGGTCCGACAAGATGCGGAAAATCCCTTTCTTTACATATAGTAGGCACACAATCCGAGGTATATATTATTTACATTACTATATAATATTTTAAAATATGACGTACTCGCATTCTTAAGGCCACCCTTAAGAAAAACGAATTACAGACGTTTCAGTGTATTTCGAAAAATAGCGAGCCTTGAAACAGGCAAAAAGCAACGGCCGCTGTTTATGTAGTTTCAACTTCAAGTCATAATGATAATATTTTAATATTCAATAATTTAAGAAAAACGGAGATTTTTGCCTTTTAAAATTCAGAAGTTCCTCCGTACAACGATATTTACTTAACATCAGGAAGACAGACTATCTTAACGAAAAATACTGTGAGATAAGTAAAACATTCGCACTTTAAGAGGAACACAAGGAAATGGAATATCTGTCTGATCATTTGTTTTAATTGTTTTTATTTGTGATTCCTATGACTCAATTGCCTATTATTGCAGACTTCCTGTTTCTGCGAATAAAGTACTAGGTAATTCCATTTTGTGAGATATGGCAAAAAACATATTTTTTCCGCTTCTCAGGTTTTCATTGTTTTTAATGACACAAATCTTATAATAATGAATCGCAGAATATGATATGAATTAACATTGTTTCCACAGATTGTGCATATCTCTTTCCTCGAACATTATATCGTTAATACATACTCTGGGATAAATTTCGGTATAGGCTTCTCAGTCGGCTGGGCTTCACTAGCAATGAATTTTGTATGCATCGCATGTAATATTTCATTGTTTCACGCTATGTAAGCCTGCTCCTTTTATTTCTTTAGCTGTTAATCAGAACGTTTTCGAAAGTAGAATAACGAGTCCGGTTTCTTTCGTGTCTGAACAGCGATAGATTTAGGAAATTAGATGTTTGTTATAATTCCTAAATGGTGTGGAAATATATGTTATAAATCACAGCTCCAGACATATAAATGACTAAACCGAGAGTCAAGCCATCTTTATCGAGAGAAAGGTCTCCTTAAATGAGATATGAAATTATAATGCTGATTTCGAAATACTGGCAGGAGGAGGATAATTAATGCACCAATTCATACGTCAAGTTGAAGCCATCTGGAAAAATAATGATTTTACGTGATATCTAAGTATGAAAATAAATGTAAACGTCTACTTTATGGTTTATTATTAAAAAAAAATATTATTTAAAACACACTTTTAAAGAAACTTTAGAATCGTCGGATGGTGGATAATTTCTTTTAAAGCCTTTAAATGGGCATCCAGTAACATGATCTTGAGAGCACATGGGATTCAAAATAAGATATACAAAACTTAAAATCATTAAAGTGGCCTATGTTTTATGTTCGAAAATTTAGTAGCATCTCCACCACAGCCGTAGATACAATTATATACACTGGTTTCAAAATTTAAAGCTCAGCTAAAAGTAAAAAGACATTTCATAACAAACGAAAGGAGGGAAAAGCGTTTTAAAGGGCAGAGACGTGGGAATACGCCAGTATAGAAATAATGACTCAGTGTCATGTGTAGAGTGATTAAAAAGCGAAGATATACGTTTGTGGAGTTTAGAAAGAACTGCAAAAATGCGAAAGCGACATTTAATCGCCATCGTGCCCTGCTAGAAGTAGAATTGTTTTTTATTAAATCCCTATTTTAGAAAGACAAAAAGTAGATATGCTTACACCTAATCGGATTTCGGAACTAGGAAAGATAGCAGCAGAATAATGTTGCTAGAGACACTGGAATGTCGGTCCATTGTATCCAGACTTTGGAGAAGGTGCCAAAACACCGGATATGTTAATCGCCAACCTGTGGCCCCGATTTAAAACGCTGGGGATGATAGGTATGTGGCACAAACAGTGAGACGTAACAGCACGATGTAAGCAAGCGCTCTCGCTTTACAGCTGTTTGCGGCTGTTGGACCAACAATTTCAAGTCAAGAAGTATACAGAAGGCTCAACGAATAAGGACCACACCTGAGGATAAGTAAAGTTTGCATCCCATTCACTCCGTCGGAACAAAATATCATGGAACTGTTGCTCAGAGAACGTCGATCCTTGGACAAAATTGAAAGGGCCAATCTCCTCTTATGCGAAGAATACAGGTTCACTCTAGAAAGTGATAGCTGTCGTGTTCTCATATGGATAGAACACAGTAACCTGTAATCTTCCTCCTAACTCCACACACACATCCGAGGAATGCACGATTACAGGAGTGGTGGCATACTTGTCTGGGATGGCATTAGTAGTATAAGACCACGCTTGATAACCCTTTTCGGTGGCAACACTTCCGGTCACGTGACGGGTGGGCGGGTCCATCCGGTCGCCTCTCGGCGCGAGGGAGAAATACGATGGCAGCGCCCTCTGGTGGTGGTTCGCAAAAATTTGCAGCCAGATCTGTCGTCACTTTTTGAAATTAATTTTCCGAAGGGGTAGTAACCTTTTTTCGATGGCAACACTTCCGGTCACGTGATGGGTGGGCGTGGTGTGTGACCTCAGTTCCGTTCGGCGCGAGGGAGCAAGGCGATGGCATCGCCCTCTGTTGGATTGGGGGGCGGAGTGGTGGAGAAAATTTTATATTTCTTTTCGCTTATTGGCAACGGAGGTCTGTTGACGTCGTCATTTTAGGAAATATTCTTGTCGAAAAACCGTACAGGGCGTGTTTGTGCTTGAATTCCGAAAGTTATGTGCTTTCACGGCGTGCTGAGAGAGTCACTCCTGTGTGTGTTGTCGACTGTATCGGTTGTGTGGTTGTGTACATAAGTTTTTTGACTCCAGGATGAAGCGCAATAACGATGGCATTTTTGAACAAGTGGATTATCATGAAAGGCCCTTTACTTCTCGGACTAAAACTTCGAAAGGATTCACATTGATTAATATACCAAGTCATCATTTTCATCTTGGTGGCTATGCGTTTGCTGTTGTTAGCGATTTTAAGGATCGTGTAAAAGTTCACCTTCGGATGTATAAGTGCGTCGACTTGCATTTTTACCCGACCAGTCACGGGCTAGTGATGACGCCATTTTTATGGGAGGAATTCATCGAGGCTATGATGTTCACGGGTCCGTTTGACACCGCCCTAACCCAATGTATAGCAAGAAAACTGTTTCTGACAGTGCATAAGGAAAACGACAGGAATTATCTGCATATTCAAAGCATTGGTGTGAACAATGGGTTCTTATGAGCATATCGTAACCCGATATCTCTGACTGAAGACCAATGGGAAAAACTTAATGAATGTAGTGATGATATTAGGGCAAGCATTCACCAAACAATGTTTGGATCGTCCTTTAAGAAGGTCGTTCTCGACGAGGCTGAAAAAACTGGACATAGCAGTGTTGACTCCATAGATAGTGAATTTGCGTTAAAAAAGGCATTTTGCCACGTGATAAAGAAGAACATTACTTCAGCCATCGATGGACTGATCGACTGTCTTATGTGCAAAATTGAAGATCGCTATGGATTAGGACATGCCTGTGAATTTTCAACTGGAAAAGGTAAAGTGCATGCATTGTTCAAAAAGGCCGTAGCCAATTTGGATCTAAAATTGATCGCCCATGAATTTGTGAACGACTCATTTTTCATGCCGGAAAACACTTATTTGATTTTTTTTAATCACTTGAATATTTGCGATGTATTAGAAAGTGCTAAAAATCTGTACATTTTGGAAGACCCTATGCTTCAAAAAAAAAATCCCATGTAAGTACCCTTTTGTGTCATTTCAGTTGTCTGTGTTTTAGTGTAAGCATGAGTTTTACTGTTTCTGTTGATAGCATTCAAATCAGTTGTTGTAATGGAGAATCACGACCTCTTGAAAAAAGACTTATCTAGATTCAGCTCACCCCGGAAGTTTCGGTGGAGTAAATGCTTTGTACCATGCTGTAAACGAAAAAAATAAAGAAAAAAGAAATCGAGGAATGGCTGAGAGGGGAGAAAACTTACACCCTTCATAAAACTGCGAGGAGACATTTTCAGAGAAATCGAGTCATTGTGATGGGAATCGATGAACAGTGGCAGGCTGATTTAGTTGACTTGACCAGTCTGAAACAACATAATAACGGATATAAATATTTATTAACATGCATTGACGTGTTTTCAAAATTTGCATGGTGTGTTCCTATGATACAAAAGACTGGGTCATCCATGATCAAAGTGTTTCAGAAAATATTTAAAGAACGCAAACCTTTAAACCTACAAACTGACCAAGGTTCTGAATTTAAAAATCGAGAATTCCAGAATTTCCTGAAACAAAACAACGTCCATTTCTTTACTACCAAAAATGAGACAAAAGCGAGTGTTATAGAAATTTTTAATAGAACTCTAAAAACAAAAATGTGGGAGTACTTTACTAGTCGAAACACATACACATATATTAACATCTTGCAGAAATTGATACATAGTTACAATGCAACGCATCATCGAAGTATTAAGATGGAACCAGTAAATGTCATCTGAATCTCATCCAGTTTATAAATTCTATATAGGTGATACTGTGAGGTTATCTAAAACCAAATTACAATTCGAAAAGGGGTACAAAACGAATTGGTCAGAGGAGTTATTTAATGTTTCCCAACGTTTCGCTAGATCACCTCCAGTGTATAAAGTTAAAGATTTACTAGGAGAAGACATTGGTGGTACCTTCTACGCCTACGAACTGCAAAAAGTAAAAAAATGACCACTACCCAATCGAAATGGTTCTGAAGAAACGTCAACGGAAAGACAAATATGAATATTTTGTTAAATTTAAAGGCTACCCTGATAAGTTTAATTCATGGATACCATCGAACGATTTAGTGAGCATATAAAAGTTTAAGTACTTACCTGAGACGTTCAGTATGAAAAATGAGTTTCTATCTGACGTTACCGAGCGACAGCTCTCTCGGCTACTTTTTGGACAACAAAATATCCCATTTCATAACGCGTCTTCCTTCCTCAATCGAACAGAATGGAGACTGGGAAGTGGGACTCGTCGAACTGATCTACCCCCATTCGTGGTATAATATCGCGAAAAATTCCAATCATTTCGAATACGATTTAGGAACGGGTCAGTTTAAGACGGGAAAGAATATCTCCAGGCCATTACGGGTCTGAAGCGGACATTGTTAAATCCATGATCAATCACTTTGCCAATAAAATCTTTTTGAATTGTAATAAAGCGACTCAAAAGGTCAAGTCAACTCTTCTTAAAGGTACTGGCTTGGTTTTGCCCCCAGGGATTGCAGAAATCTTAGGATACCAACCGATGCAACTTTCGGCTGTGAATGGAGCTCTCTCTGTAAATGGTGAATTTATCGCAGATCTAAACGGTCGGTTTTCTCTGTTGTATGTGTACAGCGATGTTGTGGAACCGCAAACGGTGGGGGACATGGTTTCTCCTCTCCTTCGCATCGTTAAAGTGAGTGGTGTGGATGGAGAGATGGTCAGCGCTTTGTTCGATCGACCTCATTATTTGCCTCTTGCAAGAAAAAATTTTCCAAACCATCGAAATTGTTATAAGGAATCACACAGGTCAATTAGTGCCATTTGAATGGGGAAGAGCAATCGTGAAACTTCATTTTCGTCTCAAATATCTGTAATGATGTATGAACCCTACCACTGCTATACGAAATCCTTTGAGGATTATTACATCAGCCAAACTGGAAAAGGATTATTCTATTATCAAGGAGTATCACTGCAAAAAGGTTATGGACTTGGAGGACTCTTTCGTTCGTTATTTAGAACGGCGGTACCATTATTCAAACAAGGAGCTAAAACGCTCGGAAAACAAGTCTTACGAACGGGGATGGATCTCGTCACGGATGTTATTCAAGGAAAAGATGTGAAGATAGCAGCCAAACAACGAGCTAAAGAAGCAGGACAACTACTCACCGACAAAGTCGCTAACAAAGTGAAGAAAATGTTGAGTGGAAGTGTTAAAAGGAAGAGTAAGACGAAGAAATATATCATTTCTTCAAAGAAAGCCAAGAGAGTAACACGTGACATTTTTGATCCGTAAAACCATGGCTCTGATTCACAGTCATTCTTCCGTATGCCTCAAGTCGGAACTGGATTTATTTGCTTTACCGCCCACACAAACAAGCATAGAATAAGGACAATGGATTGAATACCACCCCTTAGCCAATATTCGAGATGGAGGCCCTTTGGAATTTAATATTTCTGGGAGTGAAGAAGAATACATGGACTTATCTTCCAGTCAACTTTACGTGAAAGTCAGAATCGTGATATTCGACAATTCCGTCCTGCCCGACAAAGAGCCCGTGGGTCCCATTAACTGCTTCCTTCATTCTCTGTTTTCGCACGTCGACATCAGTTTAAACGAAAGAGTGATTTCGTCGTCAAGCAACACGTATCCGTACATAGCTTATATTGAAACTCTGCTGAATTATGGAGAAGAAGCAAAGAAAACATATTTAGCATGTGAAGGTTTTTACAAGGATACATCCGGACATCTACATGAAATTAACCCCACGAATGCTACAACGAACAAGGGATTGTATCAACGCTACGAACTCGTAAAGGATAGCAAGACGTTGGACATGATTGGAACCTTGCATTGTGATTTATTTTTTCAAAATAGACTGTTGCTAAATTTAGTGGATGTGAAAATCAAACTGATTAGTAGCAAACCGGATTTCTGTCTCGTTTCCTCCTTCGGGACACCCAATTACAGAGTTCTCATCGAACATGCATCAATTTTTGTGAGAAAAGTCAAAGTCAACCCAGGAGTTGCCATAGGTCATGCATAAGCTTTAGAAAAATTTCCTGCCAAATATCCCATTGATCGTGTTTTATGCAAAGTGTATTCCATTTCTCAAGGAATTATGTCCTTCGTGCAAGACAACGTATTCCTTGGACAAATGCCAAAGAGATTGGTCATTGGGTGTGTGGACAACGATGCCTTTAATGGTACATATAAGTCAAACCCCTTCGAATTCAAACATTATGACGTCAACTTTATCGCCGTGTACGTTGACGGTCAACCCGTTCCCCATAAACCACTAGAGCCCAACTTCGAAACGGAAAATACAGTTCGTTCTTACCATAGCCTATTTCAAGGAACCGAGAAATTGGGGCAAGGCACAGGAATTTTCATCGGCCGTGAAGAATTTTCCAAGGGTTATACGCTGTATGCTTTTGATCTTAGTCCCGATTTATGTGATGGTGGACATATGAACTTGGTCCAGCAAGAAAATTTGAGAGTGGAAATCAAATTTAGAAAAGCTTTGTCAAAAACAATTTCTGTATTGATCTACGCAGAGTTCCAGAATATTATCGAAATTTCCAAGTCCAGAAGCATTCTTTGTGATTTTGCTAATTAAAAGGAATGAACAGTGTGCAAATAACTAGGATTCTAAAGCAAGATCATGTGACGGATCGTTCATTTCTCGGTGTGTTTTCATGCAACCGACTTCCTAAGAGAATTTCCAAGTTCCCAGCCTGCCTCATTGTGAACACGGATCAGTATGGGAGTCCCGGGAAACACTGGCTGGCCATGTTTATGCCAAACCCAATAAATGTGGAATTTTTCGATTCCTATGGACATCCCCCAGAATATTTTGAAGGACCTATTCTCCGATTTGTTTTCAAGTTTACCTACGTGAATTTTAATGACATGTCTCTCCAAAGTTCGTTTACGGCCGTGTGTGGCCAATTTTGTATTTTTTACTTATATTCTAAATGTCGCGGAAAAAGCTTATATTCCATTGTAAAACTATTTAATTATAAATGTGAAACAAACGATGTACGTGTTTTTCATTTTGTTAAAAAAATTTTGAATTGTATCAAAATTTAGAATGTGAATAATAAAAATTGATTTATCACTATTTTATGTGTCATGTCTTTAAATTGGGCTGACTCTTGTTATTTCATTCAGTTGTCAATATGGAAGTGCCTAAGCTGCATCATCCTTTCACAGCTCTAATAGCGGGTCCTACGGGTTGTGGAAAAACTCACTTTGTGAAACATTTACTTCAACATCAGGTGGAAATCATCTACCCATCACCGCAACATGGGGTTTGGTTCTACGGCGTTCATCAACCATTATATGATGATATACCTGATGTTACTTTTGTCGACGGTATTCTTACAAATTTCAAGGATTATTTGGAAGGAAACACGCTTTTCATTATAGATGATTTGATGGTAGAATGTGGGAATGGTAAAAGACTAACCCATTTATTTACAAGGGGTAGTCATCATTATAATGTATCCGTTGTTTTTATTACCCAAAATATTTTCCATAAAGGTAAAGAAATGAGAGAAATTTCCCTTAATGCTCATTATTTGTTTTTGTTTAAGTCACGTAGAGATGTGAATCAGATCACTCATTTGAGGAGACAGTTGTACCCTAACAAAGTGAAATTTTTTCACGAGGTGTATATGGATGCTACGAAATTTCCGTTCAGCTACTTAATGATAGACATCAAACCAAAACACACCGGAAGAAATGCGCTTGCGCACTAATATACTCATAGGAGAAACTCAATATGTTTACCAACCACGGCATTAGCTCCCCATTTACCATGAAAACGGTCGTCGTCGACGTAGAAGAATTTCTCCTTCAGAGCAGAAAATTCATAGTGAAAGATCTCGTTGCATGTTATTTGCAGACGGGGGAGGGGGGGGGGGGGTGTTTGCCCTTTGCCACCGTTCCCCTTCTGCGAACTGCATTCAAGATAAGAAAAAGCTTAGTGCCTTTGGACGGTCAGAAACATACACCACATTCCATGGGCTAGCAGAAACGAAGAGTAGAATGTCCTTTTAAAGATATTCCACTCCTTCTGAACTGAAACTGATATTTTCGAGGACAAAGGACTAAATAAATGCAAGTACGTGGAAAAGTTAACAGGTACCATCTTTAAGGACTTTGATGCTCTGTGTTGTCCTAATGTGGAATACCTCCCTGATGTCCAAGTGCAGTGCCTAGTTCATCATCGAACTGATAAAAACCATTGTGCTCCCCAAAAAGCAGTTACATACGCGGAGTGGTTAAAAACTTAAGTGCGTTATAAAGTTCGTTATTCTTCGCCATGACATTATCGGAGCAACACATTCAGCAGCTGCGTCTGATGAAGATTTGTCCTAAAAAACACTTGAAAGATTTTTTAAGGAAACTGCCAAACAGTGGAATCAAAGTCATATGTGAATGTGTTTTGAACACTTTAAAAGGCAATGTTCCCCTTTCACCTCCGCAGAAGGGAAAATTGCGTGAACATAAACACACGCTACGGAAGTTAGCTGATAAAAAAGTCCCCTTGTTCAAGAAAAGAAGAATTTTGGTTCAGAAAGGTGGATTCTTAGGTGTGCTGATACCTGCGGCTCTGAGTGTTTTAACAACTCTGTTAAACAAATAAGATGGAATACGCCAGGAAAATGGTGCTCGTTCCAGAGGAGAGAGTTTCAAGACATGTACCTACGGAAGAAGTTTTATCTGACCTCGATAAAGAAATGAAGAAAATCTTACTGAGTAAAGAACCTGTTGATGTTAAAATTAAATTATATAACCAAGTGCTTAATAAAAGAATTCAAGTGTCCCTCTTAAATCCGCCTATGTCAAACTTTTCAACGAAAGGTCATTTAGCTGAAGAACTCTTAGATGTATCGGCTGATATAAGGGAACCTCCTTGAAAAAGTTAAAACTGATGTTTCATCAGCAAAAAATAGTGATGTTGAAGATATGGTGTTGCAGACTGTACCTAAAAATTTAAGACGATATGAATATAATATTTTAGACGTTTTCAAAAAGAATTCAAAAATTATTTCATGGACACCTAATGGAGAATTTGTGTATAAAGACAAAGTTCTTCCTGACTCGAATATTGTTGATCTGGTGGACAATTTACTGAGAAATAAAAAAATTCAAAGACCCATTCCGGCAGCTCTTGAATTTAGGCATGCTATAAAAGAAGTCAACTTACCTTTAAAATATGTAAAAAATAAACAATTTCTTATCAAAAGCAAAAAATATCAAGTTGGTAAATCTCTGTCAAAACCAAAAGAATGTAATCATTGGATTTCTTATTAAACATTCATTGCTTTTTTTGGAAATTTGTGTTTGTTTCAGTAATTCTATATAAACAAAATACACAAGTACTTCAAAGAAAACTGATTTTATTAAATCTTATAAATTATTCCCAACAGGGGAAAATTATAATAAAGAGTCAATTATCATTTGAAGACATCGATCACATTTAGAAAAACATTGTTCATTCAAATTCATCTACTTCTCTGAGTTCATAAATTATCTGAGATAGTATTGAATTCAAGTTGATTGAGCGTATGAAATTGCTTTCTACGGATGTACATTTGCCAGAAAATTTACTTATCATATCATACATTTCTATGCCCAATATTGCACAGTTCACATAGAAATCATTCGCCACTATATCGTACATATCCTTTCCTTCATCACGAGCACTTTCTGTTGAATTCTGGACTAATTGTGTTTTCAGGATATTGTACAATAAATGATTCAAGCCACTGTGATCACAGGGAGTAATACATTCTCTGATTTCCTGCCCAGTTACTTCGTTAAACATAGCACTTAGCAGAAATGATTTTAAAAAATTGAATATGACGCTTTTTGTAGCTTTGTGCTTGATCCGATACAGAAATTTCCACTGCTGATAGTTGAGTTTCACATACCCCTGGCTAGATTTTCCACTTTTCGCTGTGGGGTGTTTTTTTGTAGTTGTACATTTCGAATAGCGGGAAATACAGTGATCACTAGCTCCCAGCCAAAATACAGCACACGGATTTGTGGGCTATCTGAATGAAAATATTCCTCTATTATATCGAGCATTCTGTACGTACGTATCCATTCTTCCTGTAATAAAGAAATTCCCCCTTCTGCTGGACGCCACTCTTCACCGTGCACAGTAAAACGACGATATATATTAACTTGAACTTCGTCATGAATCGTTTCAATACTGATGAAAATACCCCCGCTCAAGTACCAGCAGCTTTTGGGCTATAAAAAACAACCCCCCAAAAAAAACATCATAAAATTAAAAAAAACTCATTAGAATTTTTGTAAGGAACATGCTTTTTTTTTATTGCAAATATTTTTAGCATTACGCCGCCATACAATATACTTTAAAGTATATAACAACAACATTTATTATACCACATTTTTTTTTATTTTTTGAAGCATACAAAAATTAGATAGTTGGGGTTGAACTCCACGAAGGGGTTATCATTGATGATGGTAAGACCCACAATCGGTCATTTAGATCCGCCAAAATAGTAGACGGCAGAGAGTCAGAATCCCTTCCAGCTTCGGAACCCTGGTTTTCTACCTCAGAGCCCGAAATGATGTCGATAATCTCGGGGTCGGAGTCCGGTTCCATTATTTCTGACTCCGAAATTAAATCCACTGTCCCAGGTTCGGAAGATGTCAGATTTATCGTCTCTGGCTTCGAAATCAAATCTATTACATCGGGTTCGCAGGTTAGATCAATGCATATGGGGATAGATTGAAATGATCCACCATCTAGTTCAGCCGGATTTACATAGTTTTGGGAGGTAATTGGCAACGCCATTACCCATTTTAGAACATATGTTCTTCGATTTTCTAGAAATATATCCCTAACAACCTTGGGGGAGAAATAAAACAAGGACGATGCTTAAAAACAAAATTCTGGTACTTTAGAAATACTAGAAGTACAGTTTTATTTAATATCGCAGGAAACTCAGTAAACAAATGTGAATGAACCAAATGCTTAAAAACAGAAAAAAACAACAAAAAAACGTACAAATACACAGAAACACATGTAGGCACAGAAACTTTATTACTTCTCATACCCATATGGGAAAGACACATATGAATCATCACTAAATAATCTTTTTTCAAATACCATTTTAAATCCTTTTTCGGAAGGTATATTTGTTAAAGTTCCTAAAAACTTGTTTCTGACAATATTAAATGGTTTTTGGAATTTAATTTCCGTGCCATCTTTGTTCATAATCATGCTTTTTAATAAGCCAACAGTGAACTTTTTCTTGTTGGGCCAGTTCAAGGTTATTCCCTTGCAACGCTGAATAGTTTCACCGTTTGAAAGTCTCAGGTTGTATACTTTGGGCCCCGTTGAAACAAATTCTTCTATAGAAATTCCTTCCGAGTATTTGCTGGAGATTTCGTCCACTAACTCACCAAGGTAATTTCTACATGGAGGATGATATTTGTCAACAGGCTTTGATATATAGATGACAGAGTCCGTGTCCATATATAATACACGTGTCTGCAGAGCTTCTAATATAGTGTACAATTTAAGGCGAGCAGTTGATGTGACAATGGATGCTATTACGATGTTGCCTTTCTTATTATCAGGAAGAAACGTTTTAATATGTTTAAAAACTACCATCATGTTTTCTTCACTGACTTCACATATGTCAGTGACTTCCTTTGTTTTGTCGTTTAATATTTCAAGATAATGCATTATATTATCGACAATTACATTCTGTGGTTTATCGGGATTTTGCGCGAACTTACCCCACAATGAATTTAAAGCAAGTTTGGCCGTGAGTCTCCTAACTGAATTAGCCGAAACTTCATGGGGAGCAATTCTTACACCTTCTGCAGTGAAAAAATCATCACAGAACTTTCTTTTTCTTCGTCAGAAGAAATTTTTTGGGGATATCCTGAATATTTTTGCTTTGCTGCTAAAAAAGTGTCTATATATTCAGAAAATATTCCTTTATGGGATCCTTTTACATATTGGGAGGACTCTTCATAGTGCCAGACATCATGGAATGCAATGATTTTGTATCCCATGGCCACAGCCTTGTAAAACTCGTTACTGGGCCAAGATCCTGTGATGAAACGTTCTTTGTCAACATGGCAACTCACATCACGATTAAGATCTTTAGCACAATGAGGACATAGAGTGAAAATCAGCCGTCCTTGAATTTTTAATGGAAGGACAGGGAAAAACAGTTTCTTTGGTGGCAGTACAGTTGCTTTTATGATGCCGAAATAGGCTTCGGGGTTGTGACAGAAATTTTCTGTGATTTCGGGGATGGCCTATTTGAAATCTGCCGTACTTGCAGACATATGGGTAGAGACTACAGAAATCCACATATTTTATAGTTTTCCCTTCATCGGCGTTAGCATAAAGGGTAATTGTTTCTGTTCTTCCTCCATATAAAAACTCTCGGGGTTCTATACAGATCCTCTCAGGCAATGAGCTTAATATGGATGATACCAAGATATCACCTTTAACCATAAGATCGAATTCATGCTCCCATATGATTTTCAGCTGAACACTAGGCATAGTAACTAACAGATAGCTCTGTTTATCAATGTCTCGGAACCTCACTTGCCTCATCGGGACTTTAAAAAATGGGTGTACAGTGTTTCCGTCGGGATAGCACGTAGAACATCCATGGAAAAAACACCCGTTAAACTCATAAATAGTACTGGTATTATGACAAATACCATCTAATTTGTGTGATCCAAATTTATGTTCTCCAGATGCTGAAGATGCCGACTGTATATTCTCTCCGGTGGTTTCTTCGATGTACTTCAACCATGCCCTACATTTCCTACTAGATACGTCACATGAGGAGTATCCAAGGGAAAGAACAACGCCTATCGTTTTCGATTTTAAGAAATTGAATCTAAAGACACGGAGACAAGCGCCTGGAATGGTGAGGTCTTCCTCAAATGGGTCTATACCGGTGAGGTTCAAAAATTCCGTACGAAACGTTTCGGCTCCAATGCGGAAAACTTTTACATCATCTGTGCAATAGCTTTTCATCTCCTGATACAAATTATATTATTTTATTTTTGCTTTTTCATCATACCATGAGTTAAATTCTTTGATTTTTTTTGTTGTGAGGTTTTCAGGTACAAAAAACTCTTTTGATGGAATGGGGCCGATGTAATCGAGATTTTCCGCAGTTGCAAAGTTATAAGGGAAAAATTCTTTTTTCATATTTTCAATGCCAAATGTTGAAGGAAACTGCCTCAGAGAACAAGGGATGAAAGACTGAGTGTCAATGAATCTAATTTTTAAAGCCAAAAAAAAAAAAAATACCCATCACCTTCCCACCCTGAAAGACTATCTCTGGTTTCAAACTATTTTTGTAAAGAGCGTTAAGGATGGGCATACCATCGAATCCCTTAAGATTATGTGCTAAAACTGTCATTTGTCGAAAACGGGGTCTGATGTACTTCTGACGCCAACGGACACCGTTGTTATGCACTTCTGTACCTAGCAGCCAATCAACGAAAGCGTCAACATTTTGAAAGGTGACAAATTTAAAATTGCTTTCTTCGAGAAAAGTAGCTATCAGTAATACAGGGGTCAAAATACCATTGGGGCCCTCCACTGTTTCAATATCAAAATACATGTAAGAAATACCACCCTTTTTCTCTTTTTTGGGGCCCTCGACAAACAGGTCAGTATTTAGCTGGCATACGTGGTAGCCTCTGGATGGATTAAATTGTGATAAACACTTTATACATCTATGATGTGTATTACAAGTACTGTTTGCTTTATGTGTATCTAAGCATATTTGACCCCGAAAATAATTCGAACAATCTGGACATATGATGTAGTCACCTGACTGGGGGCATTTTTTCCTTTACACGAAAGGCACATGTTTGTGCATACACGAATATTAGAATTATAAATAAATTTTAGACAATCAGTACACTGAGATTTGGCACTAAAATGCCCAACAGGATTAGAAATTACGTCAAAATGCTCGTTGTTTAGAAAAAGGAATAACTTAATTTCAGCATCTGGACCCTTAAAAACAATGGAAAAGTCATCTTCAACAGAATACACAATAATTTGATATTTTGAGGAGAGGTACTCCTGGAACTTATGAAGTTCGGGGATCCCACAACTTCCTTCAGGTACTCCCGCGGTAGTGTGTAGCAGCCGTGCAAGGTTAAGTTGGCGAACTTTCACAGGATTTTGCAGGGCTCTAAACTCCGATTCAGGAATTTCCCCATAATTTTTCTGCGCAAGTCCACGGGCCACAACAAGCGATCGGGCTAAACATAGGTTATCGTGATTTGAAATGGTTATAAGAGATTTTTTTGTTTTATTATATAACTTCAAATCAGCAATTTTTCGTTTTCTTAGGCCCTCTGTTCTTGCTTCTCCAACTCTGTTTATATTCACAAATACTAAATCAAATTCGAGTTCTCCATCGGTCAAAATTTCAGTGTTTGATTGAATGACTTTTCTAGAGCCTGAAAATATCGTTCCACCGTTAACTGGCTAACCTCGATGAGTGGTAAGTTCACGGGATTATCAAGGTATCTCGACCGCATGACTAGTCGAACATGAGAATATGGAGAACTTCGTGTAAACTCTTCAAAGGCCGCGGTGAGTATTTGGCGGAGATAAAGCATAAAATCTTCCAGATCTTCTATGTGTTCGGTATCTATTCTGAGAATGTAAGTAGTGAACTGTGTACGGTATCTCCTGCTAAGTCGGGTCAATCTGCGAAGAATACGATAACCCGCATGACCACGGTCCGTTACAGGTGGATTAATTGCTTCATCCTCGATAGGCGTCGGAACAACCACGGGCTCTCCCCTCGAGGGTCCTGGTTCTCCAGCCGGCTGAAGATTCAAATGATTTTGGGGTGCTAATGGAACTTCGTTGTAACCATTAGCGCTTCCTCCCCCAGCTGCCATCTTGTTTTGTTCATTATTGAAATCCAGGGCGTGTGGGGAAAGGTCGTCTCATGCGGCGGTAAATTCTTCTGACGCTGGTGCTACGGCATCGTGTTCCGCGAATGCATCCAAATCGCCCCAGGAGTCATCATTCTAGAAAAGTTTGAACAATTCCTGAGTTATTTGTAAAAAATGAAAAAACCGGATGGCTGACTCAGCATATTTCTAAAGTTTCCTTTGTCGTTTAACGAAAAAACGTTTGTAGCAAAAACGCTCTGATAGATTTATGTAGAGTAATTTAGGAAGGAACTGTCTGACCCCCCGGTCTTAAACAACCCTTAGAAGTAGGAAGCAAGAAGATTAGGGATAGAGTTCTCGACAGGAAAGCCACATGGAGAGAGAAAGAAAGCCGCCGTTATTTATAGCCGTGGACAACCCCGTATGGAAATGTGCTACGCGGTTAATAACCTCCCCCATGGAAAAATGTTCTAACCTTTAGAGATCATTCCACCAGCGTAACTCGAAGGTAAACTTGAAAATATATACCGAGTATTGCCATCGAATGTAACATTACAAATAATGAAACTCCTTTCAAAATACATTTTCAAAAACAGAAACGTGACATAGTTATGGTAATTATGATGTCAATGACTTCGAAAAAAACAGATTTTGATCTATACCATTTGTTAAATTTTGCTCTATACCATTTGTTAAATTTTGCTCTATACCATTTGTTAAATTTTGCTCTATACCATTTGTTAAATTTTGCTCTATACCATTTGTTAAATTTTCTACTACATCAAACCACTTAGAATTACAAACTTAAATTTTGAGGACGAAAACTTTAGAATCCCCATAGACAATGACAATACGTGCCACGTGTTAACGCGAAGTTAATTTCAGCTAAAGACATGTATACACTTCAAACTAAGATCACTTTTTATAAATCATAAGAATAAAGTACTATATGTGGCCCCTGAAAATACAGGGGAATCCTCGTAGAAAATGACTATACGTGCCACGTGTTTGCGCGAAGTTAATTTCAGCTAACACATCCCTGAAAATACACGGGAATCCCCGCAGACAATGAAAATACGCGCCACGTATTTACGCGAAGTTAATTTCAGCTAACACAATGATAAAGACATGACTAGACATTTTCGTAATTGACTTTTAGAAACATTAACCTGCTAACATGGTGCCCTCACACTAAGAAAACAGCAAGTGCTAAAAATGAACAAACAATAAAAATACGTGCCACGTGTTCACGCAAAGTTAATTTCGGCTAACACAATTATAAACACATGTTAAAGCTTCAAGCTAAGATCCCTTTTTATAAATCACAAGAATAAAGTACTATATGTGTCCCTGAAAATACATGGGAATCCTCATAGAAAATGGCAATACGTGCCACGTGTTTTACGCGAAGTTAATTTCAGCTAAAGACATGTATACACTTCAAACTAAGATCAGTTTTTATAAATCACAAGAATTAAGTACTATATGTGTCCCTGAAAATACACGGGAATCCCAGTAGAAAATTGCAATACGTGCCACGTGTTTACGCGAAGTTAATTTCAGCTATACACAATGATAAAGACATGAGTAGACATTTTCGTAATTGACTTTTAGAAACATTAATCTGCTAACATGGTGCCCTCACACTAAGAAAACAGCACGTGCTAAAAATGAACAAATAATAAAAATACGTGCCACGTGTTCACGCAAAGTTAATTTCGGCTCACACAATTATAAAGACATGTTAAAGCTTCAAGCTAAGATCACTTTTTATAAATCAAAAGAATAAAGTACTATATGTGTCTCTGAAAATACATGGGAATCCTCGTAGAAAATGGTAATACCTTCCACGTGTTTACGCGAAGTTACTTTCAGCTAACACATCCCTGAAAATACACGGGAATCCCCGCAGACAATGAAAATAAGCGCCACGTGTTAACGTGAAGTAAATTTTCAGCTAACACAATGATAAAGATATGACTAGACATTTTCGTAATTGACTTTTAGGAACATTAATCTGCTACCATGGTACCCTCACACTAAGAAAACAGCACGTGCTAAAAATGAACAAACAATAAAAATACGTGCCACATGTTCACGCAAAGTTAATTTCAGCTAACACATCCCTGAAAATACACTGGAATCCTCGCAGACAATGAAAATACGTGCCACGTGTTTACGCGAAGTTAATTTCAGCTAACATATCCCTGAAAATACACGGGAATCCCCGCAGACAATGAAAATACGCGCCACGTGTTAACGTGAAGGAAATTTTCAGCTAACACAATGATAAAGACATGACTAGACATTTCCGTAATTGACTTTTAGGAACATTAATCTGCTACCATGGCACCCTCACATTAAGAAAACAGCACGTGCTAAAAATGAACAAACACTTCAAAACAAAAAAAAAAAAAGAATGAAGTGAAGTTACACATACCTCCTTATCATCAGTGGTAGTAGAAGAACTTGAGGCCTCCATGCTGTCCAAATGTTGTATATCACCCAAACGTAGACCACACGTCCTCTTTGTCGCTTCCAGACCTGCTTCTCACAATACAGAAGGTTTTAATACTTTATCTTATAGTTCAACACCTCAACACTGCACGAGCTGCTATACACTCCGAAGCAAAAACGTCTCCCATTTTATACCCGAAAACAGACACGTGACCGGAAATGTTGCCATCAAAAAAAGGTTACTACCCCTTTGGAAAATTAATTTCAAAAATGGCCGACAGATGGGGCTGCAAATTTTCGCGAACCACCACCAGAGGGCGCTGCCATCGTATTTATCCCTTGCGCCGAGAGGCGACCGGGTGGGCCCGCCCACCCGTCACGTGACCGGAAGTGTTGCCACCGAAAAGGGTAATCAAGCGTGGTCTTATACTACTGGCATTATCTTCAACTACCGCATACAGCTCTATGTCTATTACGATGGAACTTTAACTAGTCGGAAGAACAAAGAACAATTACTTGATCCCTACGTGGGGATTTTTGGGAGGGGGCAGGGGAGCTGTTGGTCCAGATTTCCAGTTTATATACGGGAACGTGAGCCGTCAAAGAGCTGCTACTGTCGACAATTATCTGGAAAGTAAAAATATCGCATGTATGCCATGGCGAGAGCGTTCCTCAGAGCTCAACGCATTAAAGCGCGTGAGGGATGCGTAGTGGAAACGATTTGCATGTCGTCAACCACCAGCCAGAAGTCTCCATGAATTCCGATCTGCTCTTATTTATTAGTTGGATTTGGTGCCATAAAGACTTCTTTTTTCCCTTGTCAACAACCTGAGACATCGTGTGACACTTGTGTTGCTTTAAGGGGTCACCATACGCCTTGCTAAACTGTTCTACAAATCATAACCGCCACCACAAGATGCTTGATGTTTTCACCATTTCGGAATATTGGTACGTTTTCCGAGTTCGTCACACATTAAGATTCTCGCTAATATTTCTATGCATAGAAAACACCATATTTCATTGTGCCTTCTCGTTTTCCTAATTTAACACTTTTGTTGATGATGCTTAACTTTGGAACACTTTTGCTGCGTATGAATGTTTGTGAGTCAATCAAAAATTCAGATAAGTAACACACATGAAACTACTGCCGTTAAATCATTAGAAAAATGATAAAATGAGATTCCTTACATTTTAGCTATTAGTACTACATTCAAGTTGCACTAGCTGTGCTATGTCTATTTTAATAAGAGAAAATTATTGGAATTTTTAATGGTGCTCGAATATTATGTTCCATCATGTGTGCGGTGAAAGATAAATACATTATAACTGATGGGGCTTTGCCTCTACTGTTACCATAAAAACACTGTGCAAGCAATAACTTCAAATAAACTCTTAACAAAATTACGGAAAACTTATCTCAAACACACTTTGACATATGGAAGTTTAATTTTTTCAACCGTTGATGGGTTGTTTCTCGTGTTTTTTGAGTTAGGAGACTCAAAATAATATTTCTTTAATAATTCTTTAAATAATAACCTGGTATTCTTTGAAAAACTGTTACACAATTACGTACATCATACGCACTCAAAAATGTATTTTTTTTAGTTGGAGGTTTAACGACCACTGTGAGCAACTCAATGGGCTATAAGCAGTCGCCTGTCCCTAATTTAGGGTCACTGGTTCCAGGGAAGGGAAAGAGCCAGTGCCGTAAGACAAACACAACATCCATGCCTCACCGGGATTTGAACCCGGACCCCGTTCGGACGAATGATCAGAGGCCATCGCTTAGACTACTACGCCACCGGGGCGGCCTCAAAAAATGTATCACTGATACATTGTAGTTCCTTCGCTATATGCAATGTCGTGTTGTTTAAATGGAAATTACTTCTTCAAATGAATCTGTACAGGTACTAAGCATTCTGAAATATAATAAGTTATAATTGCAGATATATTTGAATTTTACTTAAAAAATTATTTTCGTTTTTATTATTAAAAAACAGTTTACCGAAATTTAAATCGTGAGTAATTTCTCTTTGCTTTCGGTTCAGCGCAAAGCACTCCTATAACCGAAATGTTATTTGACCTAAAGTTACACATTTAGGCTTACACTGTTTTATAAATGGTTATAAATAATTATAAATTAAAAAACATTACAATGTCCACAACGTCGCACGTATTTGTTTTCTTGGGGATTGTTTAAAATTACAAATCTATCGAGTGTTCAGCGGAATTGAGCGTGATAAAGGATCAGTCGCCCGAGTGTTGCAGTGGTCTAAGCGAAGGCCGTTGATCACTCGTCTGAAAAGGGTTCGGGTTCGAAACCCTGAGAAGCATGGGTATTGTGTTTTCCTTACTGCACTGGCTCTATTCCTTCCCTGGAACCATTTACCCTAAACTAGGGACGGTATGCTGCTAACAGCCCATTGAGTAGCTCACGGTGGTCGTTAAACCAGCAATAAAAAAGAGGATCAAAATTAGTTGATTTATTGGACCTCTAGGAAAGAAATAGTATAGGTGAAACTCCTAGTATTTTAAATTAGAATAACAATTTCCTGAAGGTTCTGGAGTAAGTGGTAAAAAGAAATGGTAAGGATCATAGCATTGCGTTTTGTAAGGATACAGTTATTTTAATTTTCAAATCATAAACAGGGATTTCAGTTTCAAATATTTCCCTATCCGCAAAGAAGACATACATTAAAAAAAGGATTTCACGGGATTTCATTTTAAGATTGTTATGCTAAAAAACACAATAAATATGTTTTTTTTCGAACAGGCTTTTTTCAGTATTATAATTTACTCATATGTGTAGTATTTTGCGTAGAACTGCTTTTTTCTCAGGTGGCGAAATCTTCATGAAGAAGAACAATCGTTAAAAATTAAGCGAAACATATTAACACAAGATTTCGCTCTCGCGTGATAGAACAGCAAAAGATTTAAAAAAATTGGGCTCATATTCACAAAGCAGAAATATTGTAACTTTCAAAGCAACGTCTACATAAGGAGAATCCTCCTCTCTACAAAAACGATAAGAAATTAAATGTTTCACGTAATTTGTTCTTTCGGGAAAACATTTGAGAATGTTCCTCGGAAAATTTTGAATGCACAATACTAGTTCGATAAGAATCAAGTGTTTTAGTGATCTCCAGAAATTTATTAAACTTCATACAAATTTAATGCGGGGAACTTTCGTAAAAGTTCATCTGTACGCTATAATACCACTTAGTTTTTACAGGAGGAAATTGGAATTATTTTATACGGGGTAATACTGACATGTAATAACACAAGAAGCGTTCTTTTTCATCACACCGGTGTCTGGGATATGCTGTGAGTTCGCATATTCGTCAGCAGTTAATGGGTAAAAAATCTCCTCATGTAGCCAATGCATCGCAAAGAGCAGGACTTCTGATCTAGCAAAACGAACACATTTTAGAAACTGAAATCGAATATGAAGTTTATATGTGTACCTTTGTAACAAACCTTTTTCTGTATTTGAATGGTCAGTAAGCATGTTTAGTGATTTGAGTTCTGGAAAATGTTTGACTTCGACAAGGGGCTAAAGAGCCAAACAAGCTATCAGTTGAAAAAAGCGAAATCTTGATTCGGTGCTTCGAATAACATCAGAATCATCCTCAAGTTCGATTATATGTAATGTTTCCTGGTGGGATTGTGGCTGATCACGTTGGTTTTTCGAATGGAACATGCTTTTCGCGTTCAGACAAATTAAAATTATTGATCATCGGAGTCCTGGAAACTTGGTTACGTGTTTCGGTGTGTTAGGTGACTTCTACTCCGGCGGATATGTCTTTTTGGAGTGACGCAAAAACACTAGGTCTTGTTTGCAAACTCTCAGTTGCGGACAACGCGGAAACACTGCTATACTCCAGCACTATGCGAAGGTGTTAGGCTTTTGGTGCACCCTGGAATACATGAAAACTAATACTGTATTATTTAGGGGTACTTCCAATAAACAACAGCATAAGGTTATCAAATATGGGACCTTTTGGAAGATGTTTTAGGAAAGCAAAATCCGAAAATTTGCTGAAAGATTTTAAACTTCGCTTATTTAAAATAATTTATTTTACATTTATTTACTGATAATCTTTTTTATACCATTTCTTAGGTACAAGTTACTAAAGTTGATTAAATATAAATATAAGATGACAACATGTAAAAAATTAATGTCGGGTACTTACCGTGACGTCACCAGTTTATATATGCGCCGTTTTGTTTTGTTTCAGCGGAACTCTATTTATGATAAGATATAGCTAAATGCCAAACTGAAATGAATGCATTCGATTAAAATGAATTGGTTGTCACTGTTCAGTTTGACATCCAGTGAATACAATGGAGAGTTATTTCAGAACCTACAAGGTGGCGCAGCGATCTAAGCAATGGCATCTGATCATTCGTCCGAAAAGGGCGCGGGTTCGAATCCCGGTGAGAAATGGATGTTGTGTTTGTTTTACGGCACGGGCTCTCTCCCTTCCCTGGAACCAGTGACCCTAAATTAGAGACGAGTGACTGCTTTTAGCCCATTGAGCTGCTGACGGTGGTCGTTAAACTTCCAATAAAAAAAAAAACAGTTATTTCAGAAATCCGTAAAAATCGCAGTTTTTCCTCTAAGTCGTCTTTCAAAATTCCCTTATGTTTTTCAAAATATCTGGGGATGAAATTTCAAAACATTTTTAATTTTTTTCGAAATCTTACGAACATTCCAATTATATATCCAATGTCCGAATATTTGTTGAGGCGTTATATGTGAAATTTACAAAAGTCTTATAGAGTGGATTTTAACTTCTTAGATCCGCATTTGGGCACGATTTTTGGACTTTTCCAAGAGAACTTTCCTTTCCGAGACATATTGAATTCAGCTTAACTTCAACTATACATAACTTTATCTTAACTTTAACAATGCAATACTTCAGCTTAACTTATAATATACCTAAATTCTGCTTCGATCAAACGAGTTGCTTTCCGCGATATTGTTACAAATCGTGTTCGAAACATTCTGTGACTTTCGTGTTCCTAGTCTCAAGAATTCAGGAATAAGTTTGTTTTTCATGTTGAAACATATCTTTCAGATATACTACTATATTTTGTAATTATAAATAAAAAATGTCGTACAATTAAAATTGCGAAATTTAAAAATGTAACGACAAAAAGCAATTCTGTGATTTTCTTTGTATAGTACAGTGGTGAGGAACCTGCGGCCTTTTGAGTGAATCCAAATTTTGCAGAGTCAATCTTTTTACTTTAATAAATACGTTTTTGTTCGTCTTTCATTATTTTTATTTTAATCTTAAAATGACTTTTTTTAAAATACCAAAGAGTAAAATAAGATTCAACGAAACAATGCTTCCCGACTTACAGCTGAAATTAAAGCATTAAGATTAAAATCATAAGTGCTATTTTGACACCTGCTAACCATGCGATTTCGTTCTGTGGCCCATGAAGAACTACAGATAGAATTGATTGTGCTTCTAGAAGATGACAGTTTAAAGTCCTTTTTTAACGCTAAATAGATCCATTTGAAATATGAAAAAGACAATACATTACCTACGCCATTGAAAACATGAACGAAAAATGCTTGCTTTTCAACCACTTATTGCTGCAAATCTACATTCTTTTACCTAACCCAAATCAAGACGCTTTTAAGGTCACGAATGACAGATACCCATCTAGGGGATCAGTTGAAAGTGCGGACCTCCATGTTCCAAACAGGTATTCAAATGTTTTTTTTAACAAAAGACGGGCACAACAAAATAATTCAAAGGTTAGTTAACTTTAGAATTAACATTTTTCCCATTCTTTTCATGTTAGTATATACTAGGCGTAGTAATATTTTTAGAAAATAATGTATATTTCGAAGTATATCTAACTGTAGTCTCTTGAATGCGGCCTTGTTAGATTACAGATAACTTAAAACGGTCTTCCAACTTGTAAAAGTTCCCCACCTCTAGTGTAGTCTATATGCAAGTTTCACACTATTTTATTTAAATAAATTATTTCTATAATATATCATGCCAATTTTTTCACTGTACAAAATGTTCTGTTTACCTAGCTTTGATCTCCTGCTAACCGAAAACGACTGGCAAAATAATTACAAACCAAAATCTTCTCACCTCACATCTGTGACTCCGCCATCTGTACTGAACGATGAGAATCCTTTTGTAAACCATATCTTTTGAGAGGCCTTTCGAAATATTCTGAGAATGTGGAACGTGAAGTCACATGGGCGGAACGATATAATTTTTAGCGTAATGAAACAAGAATAGTAGGAGACATAGCACAAAAATATCCCGTCGATGACTGTACAGTTTGTGGAAATCCTGGGTCACTATTAATGTAATGCGAATTCTTATTTGTATTCCAAAATCAGCAGTAGACGCATTGACCCTCCTCTGTCCGTTCTTACGTGGTTAATCACAAGCGTGAGTGGATGAATGTAAACGGAAACACTACTGAGATGAAGAATACAGCAAGCAGCAGCCTAATAATAACATAATTCGGAGGAATTCATGATCATGCTGTTGTAGAACTCTCCATGATTCTTAACAAACTTTCTGGAAGATATGACGCCATAACAAAGAAACGGCACAACTTGCTACAGTTAATAGCATTATAAAATACTACTTTTATAAAATTAGTATAAGAAAAAACATGAAACGTAAGGAAGGTGTATGGCAGCCACGACATATTGATCCTATAGGTGAGCGAAGGCTGTCCCGTGTGGTACCAGCCAACAGAAGAGAAACTCGGAAGCATCTCACATGTAATTTTAATGCTGGCGACAGGAGTAATGTGTCACAACACGCACACATTAGTACGTCGATCCCTCCTGCAAAATGGCTGCATAGCAGCAGGGTGCTCCGAGCTCACATGCTAAACTAGGGCTACCGACGAAAGTGACTATAATGTACACCCCTACTATCAAAACCGTGCACTGATTGGAAGAAATTAGTGGGCTCCGAGGAATCTCCTTTCCTGTTGCACGATGGGGACGGCTGGATCGTGTCCGTAGTATACCTGGTAAAGTGTTGGCAACGGAATGCTCCGTAAGACGAAAACAAGCCGATGGAGGAAGCTCAATACTTTGAGCAATATGTGCAATGAGGTCATTCATGTGCAGGAAACATGGGATCTACCAAAAACCTAAACATCATTACAGATAAGGTAAATTTGTTCACTACAACGGTAGTCCTTTCTAGAATTGTTTTCTTTCAGTGGTATAACGCGCTATGCTACAGTGGTCGGATTGTTTGGCATGGTCGTGACAACATGTGAAATACTTCCAAGTATTGCCCTGCCCTCCACTTTCTGCAGACTTCAATCCAATCTGGCAATCGTAGTTTTTGTTGAAACTGCAAATCCGATTCACGGCTGCTCACCAACTCTGACAATTAAACGTAGCATCCTTATTAATTGAAGAAGTCTATAATGAATATAGCTTTTAACTAAGCTAATGCTTCTGCTAAGCTAATAAGTTTCTTCTAATGCTTGTTGTTTGTTAATTATATCATGAATAAACTTTCCTGCTAGTAGTGTAGTAATAATAATGAACAAGCATTTAACTGCTAGTAATGTTGTAGTAGTAATTAAGATGAATAAAGTCTTATGCTGGTTGTTAATAATAATCCACTAATGAAATAAACCTAACAGCCAGACAGAGATCTGACAAAACTATGAACTGAGAAAAACGTACTAACAACAAATTCTTTATTAGTGAAACTTCTGGCTCTATCATAAACGAAGATCTCTTTATACAACAACAGCTTTCTGACACATAAACCACAGCTCACTTCGTACAACAACAGCTCACTTTTACAACGACAGCTCTCCCTACGCACATCAACAAAAAGCTCTCTTCCACATAAACAAACGCTCTCCCTAGGTATCGTTGAACGCGCCTATTTATACTGCTACCACCACGTCATGACTTACACTCATTGCCAGATCTCATTCCGCGGGAGAAATAACATCTCGTTTAGTAAGAAGATAATTTACATAATAAAATAAAGTAACCAGAGATAGTAAAAATCAAAAGGAAAGTGAATCTAGAGTATACGTTAGAAGTCTTAAGGTCATTTAAATTTTGCAAAACGTTCTATTGTTCTCAGTACTTATAACTTTTAGCCTCTGTCCCATTGAGTAAAACCTCACTGTATTCTCCGGAAATTTCTTTGGCTACGAAATTTAATGTAAATTCCTATTTAAAGGCGCACTAAGCAATTACTTCAACTCCGATTTTTCGACGGAATTTGTCTGAATTTTCGTTTTATATTTTAATTTTTAAGAACAATGAACTGAAACCTCTGGGCTTTCATTTTAGATTGGTCCTAATACGCATATGAATGAAGGGCATGTTTTTGCCAAGCAGAATAAAGATGGAAAGAAAGTGAAGAATTTATGCAAATGCTTATATTGTAGTAAGGGTGTGTTTACTAGAAGAGGTGAATTTTGAGCAGTATCCTAAATGCTCAGAGGAGATAACGGAGGAGGAAGTAATAGATTAGACACTTATACATACGAAACTAGAACGCATAGCACTCCATCTGATGATAAACAAGGTGACGTAAATACTCCTTCCAGACTTGGGATTAAACAAGTATTTGAAGAATTTCAAGTGATTCGTAATTTCCTATAAGGCGACGAAAACGCGAGATAGTGTTTGTCGTGGCGGTTGACTAAGAAAATAAAAGAATTCAAAATCTTCTTTAACGTATTTAAAGAATTCCACCGGAAAAAAATCAGATGAATATTCACTGTGCTGCTGTTTATAACAGTCTTTGTAAAAACAAACTTTCGAAAGCAATATTTTGCAGAAACATTAAACTACTGGGGTTTGCGGTCGCTCTGGATGTAAGTACAGTATATGACATACACAACCAACTAGTGCCACAGTAAAGCTTATTATTAGGTATTTCTATTAGGTATTTCAGTTAAAATATTCCACATACACAGCTACGTTTATCGTGCTCAGTAGTGCAAAACTAGAAGAGGTTATTTTACAATTCGAGAATCTAAATTAAATAATAGTTTTAGGTGTCGATTATATTTGTGGTGTCTTGAAACACGGGCATCATCCCCAAACTGCAAAGCTGATTAAAACCGGGGAGCAGAATAATCAGGCCTCAGATTAGTTCGAAATGAAGTGAGGGCATATAACAGATTTCTAAACTAGCCTTGTCAAGGCGTTTCCAAAGGAGGTATGCATTGCCAAAATCAGTCAGATATTGTCAATTACTACATATTGATTCAATTTTTCCATAAAATACTCAATACCCATTAAATGCACTACAAAACAGGGTAACATGTAATGTTAAGGCGACAAGAATGAAAATATTGAAAATGACGTACCGCTCTTTTGAAATAAAATATTTTATAAAAGAAAAATAAATGATTTACTTATTTAAATTAAAATTACGGAATGTAAGCCAACATGTGTAGCACATGTCAATGCAGTCTCCCGCGAAGGTCATTTTATGATTGAGAATACATCATATTTCACATCTTCAGCTGTTGCGATGTAGAATCGGTAAAACTCAGTTATCTAGACGGAACTGGTAACTTCGCAAGACATATTGTCCGGAACCGTTCAAAATTAACAGCGAGATGACACTCAACATACATTTTTATAAAAATCTCCTCGGAAATCATTTTGATATTGAATAAACAAAACATCGTAGCAACAGGTTTATCGTTAAAAGTACATTAGACTTTCACTGTAGTAAGCCTCTATGGCGTTAGGATTAACGAGCGAGACGACCGGTCTGTAGTAGTGTGACAGCAGGCCATCTCGCCGGACGGGCTGCACAACAAAACACCCGTGCCAGATGCACGTTAGATTACAAATGGATTCAACTTGTTCATATCAACAATGTGCTATATTTTTATCTGAAGAGGGCCGTTTAAGCTCGGAGCTAAGAGCAAACAACTGGATTTGTTTCATTGTAGTACAGCTTTAACTGAACAGTAAGTGCCTAAACTACGGACTTTTATCTCAGTACGTATAAACTAATAGTGCCTTGTGGTACAGTAATAATCCCAAGTCCTTTAATGGGGAAAGGGGATTTCCTTTCGTTCACCATTATTTCATGACCAAAGTCGCCCACATTAAATGTTAAACCTCTGCTGGTACGTACATCAAGAACATTTTCGGTCTGGTGAGAGAAACAAAATCCTAATATACCAACTTCTCATTGTGTTTGTGATATCTAACCAGCTTTCCTTACGACATGAGAATATTGGTATTTACAAAGTTACGAAATGACCGTGATCAAAGTCAATACATGAAAATATACTGGGAAAGACGACATTATTCTCTATGTTGGAGGATTAAATACTCGACATTCTTGTATATGAGAGTCTCTACTTTTTTTACCGTAAATGAATTAATTACTTTTATTACCACGAAGGTCTTCACATATTCCTTTATATTTGCGATCTGATCACGTGTTTCATTTCTTCAGAAGATGTTGCTCAGATACTTTAATTTCCTTTAAATTCTGTAAATTATATATCACACTGATATGTGACTTAGTATCAACTACAAAAATGTGCTTTCATCACATTGTTTCTTAATTGCCTTTCTCCACTGGAAGCAGTCTATTTCAGAGAGAAATACTCCCGTAGCAACATGTAATTTTTGTAGCCTTAGAGGCATGAGTAATTAGTAATATGGTGCTGTCAATTATATGCAATATTTATCAAACACGTATTTTACACCCAGGGCGTAGCTGAAAATACATATCCTCTTCACAATTTCCAGCGGATTTTTCTGAACACTATATTTTTTCAGATAGTAGTGGATTTGGAATTTTTAGTTTTCTCTAATTAACTTTGGTAGGTCCCTTGCCTTCGCGTAACTCCTTCTAACGTCTTTTATCTATTCGCACTAGGGCTGCAAGACCCTGAATTTCTCTCTTATATTCGGCACTTTCGGAAGAATGATTACAACAGCTAACAAATGCAAATTTTGTCATCTTGTTTTCAGCTTTTCGAGTGATTTTTGTAAAAATCAATAAGCTGATTACAAAACATACATTGTTTTTTCTGCACCACGTGCCTTTCTTTTTACAAATAAAGGTTGAACATATTATGAAGCGGATATACATATAGCCAATGATACGTACTTACAATAATATGTTTACGGCATGAATCTATCCAGTTTTAAATATTATTGCGTAAAAAGATAATATTTACACCCTTAAACGATTTCAGCTGATTTCTAGGAGCAAGAAATGTTCTTTTAAGTGATTTACTTTTGTGACCGCTTAAATCAGTCTTTCGTTTTAAGCACCAACAAACATCTGCCATCATATGCTTATCCCACCGTTCTTGATACCGTCGTTCCATTTCTTTGGCGTCCTGGTGAAATCTTTCACGGGTTCCTCACTCATTGCAACCAAATTATCCGGAAAATAACCTAAATGAGAATACAGGATGTGAATTTTGCTGTTCATATTGCATTCTAATAACTTGAAGTTTTGTAACATATCAACCACAATTTCTTCATAATTATGACTTCTAGGGTTGCCCACCAAATTTTTGATTACATTTTTTAATCCATTAAATACTGCTTTCCCCACACCTATCACATGCTGTTCAAACTGGCGATCTTGTGTTACTTTTCGTATTTGAGTGCCATCAAATATTATTTCTTTTATTTTGGCATTAGACAGGGAAAGGAACTGTGACACAAGGCATTGGAAAATTTTTCCACTTTTATCCAGAGCTTTCACAAATTGATTCATTAGACCTGATTTGATATGGAATGGTGGTAGCTGTGCTTCCAGTGGGTTCACTAAATTTTCAGCTGATATATTTTTTGTGCCTAGAATCAATGCATTTCTAGGTGGCCATATTTTTGGACCCAGTGTAAGTCTACCTTTCTGCTATCTCATTGGCATAGAAAGCAGGGTAATTTTGCATAGTCTCCTTGCTGACTCAAAATTATAGCAGTAATTTTCAAGTCGCCGCATATTAGCCAAATGTGTTCATTATATTTTATTTTTCTGAGTAATATTTGAATTGTTTTTTAAGTTTTCTTCATGTATATGTAATACGCAACTGGAATAGAAGACAACTGACTTCCATTATGCAATAAAACAGTTTTTAAACTACATTTACTTCAGTACATGAGCAAACGTCAATCTTGGGGATCATACGGAATATTTGCTAATTGACGAATCAAATTTGAAATATCATTGCAATACTCTAAGAAATCGTCATTTGTAAAAAATCGTAGAAACCCTTTTTCACGATTTCAGTTACAAGTGAAAATAATTTCACTTGTTAATAGGTTTTTTATTTTAATCTGGAACCCAATATTTCAGCATAGCCATTCTAAATACCGGACTAAATCGCTATGTTCGATTTGGTTCGTCAGTTGTTGTCCTTTTTCCCTTATACTGAAACTGCGAGTCTTTCATAACTGCCTAAATCGGGTTGTGATTCAGAAGACACATTTATATCAGAATTAAAAGGCGGAATTGGAACAGGCGCATTTTCACCATGAAGAAAAGGTCGTTTAGCTGATTTTAAATTAACATAAGCATTCTTTGATTTGTTATACCTTCTCTACCCCGAAATGTTACACATGCAAAAATAACAGTCATCGTAGTGATTTTGCTGTTCACGCTAAACTATGGTTATCCTAAATGGTAAACATGAGTACTTACCTAAGGACCCGAACATTTTCAAAGTAAGAACGCAATGCACTGTGCTTATCCCACGGTTTCTCCTGGTCATCTAATTAAACGCCAAAGTACAAATGATACAAATGAATTTCTTTGTTTCTTTAACACATATTCACTGAATATATAGCAAAATGAATTTGATCATTTTTGCATCTCCTAGACGATCTGCTATTGCTTGGCATAACCTCAAGGCTCCTGAAATGCATACTAATATATACATTTACAAACTGTTAAGAAACACTGCTAACAAGGTTCACCTAATAACTTTGGAGGGTTTGAGTTCTTTTCGTGTGCGTAAGCTCCTGCATTTCTCATGAACTTTGTACCACTTGCGTTAACTAAATGCCTTGCATTGCATATAATTTTAAGTCAATATTTTCAGTAATTCTGAAAAACAGTTTTTAAGTTTTCAAAAACTGACGCTTTAAAAAAGCGCCTGTCTGGTTTGTAAAATGAATATGTTTTACATTAAAGGAAAACGTAATTTCTAAAAAAAAAAAAAAACTACTCATGACATGCAAAAATAAGGTCAGTTCCGAACTCAGCATGCCCAACTTCATCTAAAAAAGTAAATATTTTTCAAACAAGAAAACATATGTAAGTTGGTGTTATCGTTTTGCTCTCGTACGCTAATTACATGGAGAAAAAATTATCATCTATGTTACCTAGCAAAAACGGATAAGATTCCTCATTTTTTTCGACTTAATGTCAATATTCACAGTTTTACTTTGTTAGAGTTTTGATTTCTCTGAGTTGCCTCGGTGGTGCGGTGGTCTGAGAATTTGCGTCTGTCCATTCGTCCGAGTTTGGTCCGAGTTCTATATCCGGGGTGGCATGGATTTTGTGCTTATAGTAGAGCTATATTATATCTCCCTTCCCTGGTACCAGTAGCTATAAATTAGAGGTGGGCGACTATATATATATATGTAATGTATCATCATTAAAATGCCGGTTATAGATCAATCAGTTGCTCGTGGGGATCATCTAACCACCAAAGAAATGTCTTTAAGCTCTTCTATTTCGCCATCGAATAAAGAGAGTTCGCTTTCTTAAACCCGATCAATTTTTAACTTACTGTTATTATCCTCCTCGTTGTGTTTCGATTTTTGAACTCACTTAATAATTTTGAAGTTACAGGGAAATTATTTTCCTATGTGGCTGCTGAACTTTTTATTGTATATGGTATCTAAATCATTAAAATCGTCTTAAAGCTAGGAACACTTAAATGTAACCACAAAATACAATGTAATATCTTTCACATGTATTTATTATCGTGATATTTGTTTGGAATTATATTTACTACATAAATCAATATGCTTGCTATGTACATACAGTTTTTAGCACGTCTTTTGTAAAAAAAGATCGTGCTTCTGTTATCGGTTTGTCCGTGGGTCCGTCCGTCCGTCAGTCCGTCCGTCCGCCTGTACCCACGATATCTCTGCAACTATTAGTCCGATTTGAAAAATTCTTTTTGCATTCGGAAGCTTGAAATATGCAAATGATGATCCGTTATTTTGTTTTTTTTTACGGTGTACAATTTGGCCGCTAGAGGGCGTAAATGCAGATGATGTCGAATTCAAAAATACGTTTTATTCCACATATTTGCTTTTAAACAACCGATTGAATTCTTTTTTCTTTCGATTCCATTTATGTCATAGAGTATTTTAGTTATAATTACTTTTATACTTTTTCAAATTACGCATAGATTTCCCGCTAGGGGTCGTAAAAGTAAATTACATTTTTCCCGATAACTCTTTTTCTAAAACTCCAATTTGAAAAAAAATTTCTTCAGCGGATACATCCTTTGATGGAAAATCTTTTGCATATAATTTCAAGTTTTTGGTAAAAAATACTTTTTCCACCAGGGGGCGTAAGTGTCAATTTTGGCTTCTGATGTATTTGCCGTAAAATCGGAGCTTCTAAAATATCGATTGAAAATATGCTTTCGTGGAGTGATACCACCACTCACATCGATAAACCTTTTCGGAATATTTTATTCTGAAAATATTGCACAGTTTCTCCGTCAGGGGGCGTAGATGTACATTTTATGTTTGTCAATATCTCTACTTCTATGAGTCCGATTTGAAAAATTCCTTCTTTGTTAGATAGTGTTTTCCGTGTGACATGTTTTTTATATAATTTCGAAATTTTCAAGTAATTCATAGACTTTCCGCTAGGGAGCGTAGCGGTAAATTGCGTTTCTCCGTATATCTCTGCTTCTAAATCTTCGATTTTAGAAATTCTTTCTGCACCGGATACAGCTCCTGATGGGAAATCGTTTGTACATAATTTCTAATCTTTGTAAAAGAATAGTCTGGCCACCAGGGGCCGTAAATCTTAATTTCCGCTTCCGTTGAATTTGCAGCAAAATATGAGCTTCTAAAATCTCGATTAAAAAAAAGTCGGTTGTTGACCGATACTACTGATGTCGACAAACCATTTAGAAACATTTTCTTCTTAAAATAGTGTATGGTTTCTACGCCAGGGGGCGTAGAAGTACATCTCATTTTTGTCAATATCTCTACTTGTAGGAGTCTGATTTGAAAAATTCTTTCTTTGTTGGATAGTGTTTCTAGTGTGACATGTGGTTCATATAATTTCAAAATTGTCAAGTAATTCATAGAATTTCCGCTAGAAGTCGTATAAGTAAATTGCGTTTCCCAATATTTCTCTGCTTTTAATCTCCGATTTGAAATATTCTTTCTGCACCGCATACAGCTCCTGATGGGAAATCGTTTACACATAATTTTTAATTTTTTGTAAGAATAGGTTTGGCCACCAGGTGGCGTAAGTCTTAATTTTCGCTTCTGTTGTATTTGCAACATAATATGAGCTTCTAATATCTCGATTGAAAGAAAAGTCGGTTGTTGACCGATACTACTCATGTCGACAAATCATTTAGAAACATTTTCTTCTTAAAATAGTGCATGGTTTCTACGCCAGGGGGCGTAGAAGTATATCTTATTTTTGTCAATATCTCTACTTGTAGGAGTCTGATTTGAAAAATTCCTTCTTTGTTTGATAGTGCATCCGATGCGAAATGTTTTTCCTATAAATTCAAAATTTTCAAGTATATCATAGACTTTCCGCTAGGGGGCACAAAGGTAAATTGCGTTTTCTGCGTTATATCTGCTCCTAAAGCCCTGATTTGAAAAATTTTCCTGTATCGCATACAATTCCTGATGGAAAATATTTTTCACATAATTTCTAATGTTCGGTAAAGAATGGTTTGGCCACCAGGGGTCATAAGTGTTATTTCTGCTTCTGAAGTATTTGTTGCAAAATCTAGGCTCCTGAAAATTCGACAATTTTTTTTCTTGGACCGATACCGCTTATATTAATAAACCTTTTGAGAATACTTTCTTCCCAAAATAATGCATGGTTTTCTCACCAGGGGACGTAAAGTCACATCTTATTTTTGTCGATATCTCTGTTTCTAAGAGTTCGTAAGCTCACGATTCCGTTTACAGCAATATCTGAGGGATTAAAAACCCGATTGAAAATCTTCTTTCGTTCGTCAGATCTATTGTTTTCCATACCGGTTCCATTTACTTTGAATAGCTTAAATAAATTTAATTTGCGTCAGAACGGATTCAAAAGACGTGCTTATTACACCCGAAAATTCGGTGTCATCTTTCATGTTTATTTTTAAAACTGTGTATTATAACATAACTGGCAGGCCTCTTTGTCAATATTTTAATTGTAGAAAAAGGTCTTTACCAGACTTCTATAATTTAGAGAACGGATGGCGCACGTATACGATTTCGTTGGCACGATTTCTTTGGCGCACGTATGCGATTTCGTTGGCACGACTGTATGAAAAAATAAACATTAAATAAAAAATTTGTTTTCAAAAAACAATGAGTTTTGAGCAGTATATCGAGTTCTGAGAAGAAAATTAATCCAACCAAGTAATGTCTTCTAATGGGACCAACCTCTCTTTATTAAATCGCCTTATGTATTAATTCCTAAAAGAAAGCATCACGCGCACATATTTATAATTTTACGTTATTCCATTCCGTTCCTAAGGATCTCCACCACGAGATGTTCACACTTGCTTTGGTGCCTCCTCCTCCGCACTTTTGTAGGTGGGAGAGAAAACCAATCAGACAGGAAGACCTGCCTGAGACGGCAAGTTCCTATGAGAGCTGAAAGTAACCTTGAACAAGTTTGTAAAATCATGCAATGCATTGATTATAATACGCTTTCCAACATACCAGAAATCATTACTCAATTTATCACTCAAGTTATGAGAATAATAGCTGTGGAATAAATTTCGGTCCTGTGCCCTGACCCTTGATCCCATATCGATGATATTCAACAGAACCGGTTCCGCATACCTCCAAAATAACATGATAACGTTTTGTCGCAATCGAAGCAATTTTACGTAAGTTATGATGCATAAGGGCTATGGAACAGATCCCGCTCCTGTGTCCCACCCTTTGACCCCATTTCGCCCATGTTCAAGAGAATTCGTCCCCAGGCAGGCCCTTACAACATACTAACATTTCTTCCAAATTGAAGCATTTTTACGTACGGTATGACGCATAATGGCGATGGAAGTGATTACGCTCCTATGTCCTGACCTTTGACCCCATTTCGCCCATTTTCCATAGGGTTTGTGGCCAGGTGGTACCCTACCACATACTACATTTTCCTTGAAATCGAACCTTTTTCACGTTAGTTATGCCGCATAACAGCAGTAGAATGGATCCCGCTCCTATGTACTGACCTTTGTCCCTATTTCGTTCACTTTAAATAAGGTTCCTTCCCAGGTGATACCCTACCATCACTAAAATTTCATAGAAATCGAACGATTGTTACGCGAGTTATCGTGCGGACGGACATACGCACACAGCGCGTGACGTAATGGAGCAGATAGGAATCGCGACCATCTGCTCGCAAAAGTATGACGTCTTAAAATTTTAATAGGATCCCCACACAACGCGTGACATAATGAGACAGATGGCGTGACAGCGCGCCAACATTCTCAAACGCGAGATTGTGATGTCATAAGATTTCTAAGCATTGGAAACATTAATGGAACGACGCCATGACACTAAAAACGTTATAATTCGGGGTGGTTACTTAACCCACTAAACGAATTCTCCTTAAGTCGAGATCATGCTAAATCGATTTCTAGTACCAGAAAACGGTAGGTTAACGACTTTCATCAAAATTCTTAGAACCGTTTTCAAAAAAAACCGTACATACATACATACATACAAGAATTGCTACTTTAAGGTGGACGTCAAGTAATTTTGCTTCCTATACTTCCAATGGAAAAACTTCTGTACACATTTTCTTCAAAATTAATGCGTTCCCAAGAATGAGAACTTGAACATCGATTAAAATAGCTTCATTTCATAACTTGGAATACTTAATATTTTCTAAACCATAACGGTAATAATATTTTCTTAATCATAACCATAATAATGCAATCCAACATTTACTTGTCCACTGACGTCATCAAAGTACAGGTCGCGCCATCTTTTTTCTGGTTTCAACACCACCTAAGGAAACGTTATTTTTTTTAATATAATTATGCTTATGTTTTAGAAAATGTTAAGTATTCCAAGTTATAGTATGAAGTTAATTTAATCGATGTTCAAATTTCCATCCTTGGAAACACACTAATTGTGAAGGAAATGTGTACAAAAGGTTTTCCATTGAAAATATAGGAAGCAAAATTACTTGACGTCCACTTTAATAGTGTGGGATAAGGGCGATGGAATGGATCCCGATCCTATGTCCTGACCTTTGACTCCATTTGTGTCATTTTCAATAGGGTTCCTCTCCATGTGGTCCCCTACCACATACTAAAATTTCTTCGAAATCGAAATATTTTTACGTACTTTATGACGCATAAGGGCAATGGAATGCATCCCGCTCCTATGTCCTGACCTTTGACTCCACTTCACCCATTTTGAATAGGGTTCGTCCCCAGGTGGTCCTCTACCACATATTAAACTTTCATTGAATCGAACCATATTTACGCAAGTTATGACGCATAAGAGCAATTGAATGGATCCCGCTCTTATGGCGTGACCTTTGACCCCATTTCTTCCATTTTAAATAGGGTTCGTCCTCTGGTGGTCCCCTACCACATACTAAAATTCCATCGAAAAGGAACCATTTTTCACGTGAGTTATCGTGCCGACAGACGGACGGAAAAAGCTGGAGCTCATACGCTTCTTCAACCTACGGTTGGAAAGCGTAAAAAATGAAAGCCGATATTTCAGATTTATAACTTTGCAAAACTACGACGCCAGTCCAGTGTCTCACCTTGTCAGTGAAGGTTGATTTGTTTGTTGCTGATACTTATTTCTCTTGTGTATTGAAAATGTGTTTTTGCTGGTGCTTTTGTATCTGGGCCATGCAGACATCTTTTCGGTGCCAAAAAAACAGAAACTTAACAAAGACAAAAGAGATAGTGGCCGAGTATTTCAAGAAAAGTTGATATCGGCTTTCAGGGTGATGGAGAAAGACAACAACAATAAAGCTTTCTGTGGCCTGTGTTCTGAAACTGTAGAGTTCCACAAATTTAGTGCAAAGCTTAATTTTGAGAGGAATCATAATAATGTTTGTTAAATATCAAATGAAGGAAGAAGTGGGTACATTTCACGAAAAATGAAACAGAACGAAAAACAATCAATTTGTTTCGCATCTTCTTTCAGGCCAAGAAATAATATCACCGCGTTTAGCTATCATATAACTCACTCTATAGCACAGAACGAGAAACCGCTTTGTGACGGTGATTTTTTGATATCGACTTTCTTAGCCAGGCACGACACACTATTTGACGATTTTTTCAACAAGCACCAAATTGTGAACAGAACTGAGGAAATGCCGGCCAACAGGAACACCGTAAGTGATCAATAACAAGAATGAGTAAAGACGTTCCGAATCAAATGAGGTCTGATTTGGACAACGCCGATTTGTTTTCATTGTGTCTTCATGAAAGCTTCGACATGGCGTCACAAGCAAAGTTAGATATTTTTGTTAGATTCCTTGTATTTCAAGAATGCATATCTCAGCAGGACATTAAGTGAATTATATTTCTCTCACTACAAATGTCCATCCGACATTGTTATCTTCAAAACAAATCATTCTGTATTTGTGAATCCGTTTATTGTTGTAATGTGGCATGAATGGTAAGTCAGATAATATCCGAAAACTTGAAGATTTCGTCGTTTTGGAGCGCAAATCGAAATCGCGTGTCCCGCAGAGCGTCCTCGTTCTTGGTAGTGTAATGGGTAGCATACTTGGCGCTATCCGGTAGACGCGGCTTCGATTGTCGCTCCAGAAAGAATATTATCTGACTTACCATTCATGTCATATTTACTCCACCCAAGTGTCGCAGTGTTCAAAAGAATGACTTCTGATCATTCGTCCGAGATGTGTCCGGGTTCAAATCCTGGTGAGGCATGGATGTTGTGTTTGCATTGCGACACTGGCTCTCTCCCTCCCCTGGAACCAGTGGCCCTAAATTAAGAACGGGCGACTGCTTATATCCCATTGAGTTGATATCGGCGGTCGTCAAGCCTCCATTTAAAAAAATGTCATATTTAGAACAATCAACGGATTAGCAACTTCAAAACCTGTATTGTTTAATGGTGTAATCCCGTATTTCATTCAATAAAAAATTTCCACTTTTGTTTTGGGTAACATAGTCAAATTTCTTTGGTTCAGCGATGAACCTGGGTGAAATGCAATGCATATTGAGCCACTTCTGTACATCATATACATCGATCAAGCAGTCTTTGAGTTAACCGCCCAGTGACACAGTGTCCTAAACGCTAGATAGCTACTGACCTTTCGTACAAGAGGGGACCTGGATCGTATCCTGGTACGGCATGGATGATTCCGTCTGCAGTCCGTTTTACGAAATCGGCTTCATCCCATCCCTGAAACCAGTAGTTCTAAATAAGAGGCGCGCGACTATTTATAGCCCATCCAGTTGATCACGATGGTCGATAAAACCACAAACAAACAAAAAGTCATGGAGTTCTTTCTCGTTACTTTATCTTGAATTACCGAATTGTAATTATATCATCATCATCATCATTGTCAACCATTATCAATCCACTGCTGGACGAAGGTCTCCCAAGTTTCCTCCACAACGGTCTGTCTTGTGCTAGTCTCCTCCATGTCACCCCTGCATACTTTCGAATTTCATCCACCCATCTCCCATGTGGTCTTCTTCTGGGTCTTTTCCTGTCCCTTGGAATCCAATCTAAAATTTCGGCTGTCCATCGATGGTCTGTTCTTCTGGCAGTATGTCCAGCCCATTGCCATTTCAGGGATTTAACTCTGATCATGATGTCTTCCACTCTTGTCATTTTTCGGATCCACGAGTTCCTCTTCTTATCTCTCCTGGTTACACCAAGTATGCACCTCTCCATGCTTCTTTGAGTTGTCTGCAGCCTTTGTATGTCTTTTTTAGTTAAGGTCCACGTCTCTGCACCATACGTAAGCACTGGAAGGAGGCATTGATCAAACACTTTTCTTTTAAGACATAATGGCATATTGCTCTTGAAAATTATGCTGTTTCTTCCAAAAGCTCTCCAGGCAAGTTTTGTACGCCGATTAATTTCTTCATCAATGTGACCCTCACTTGATATCTGCTGTCCAAGATAAACGTACGTGTCTGTTATCTCCAGCTTTTCTCCATCAATCGATAAATCTTCATTTCTTGTAAAAGCATTGAACATCACTTTTGTCTTCTGAAAGTTCATTTTTAATCCCACTTCTTTACTCTTGTCAGCAAGTTCCTGGATCATACTCTGCAGCTCTGATGGGCTAGTTGCAAAAATGACTACGTCATCAGCAAAACGAAGGTGGGTTAGATAATCTCCATTAATCTTTATCCCCTTGTTTTCCCAGCTCAGTGACTGAAAAACACCCTCCAATGTGGCATTAAAGAGCTTCGGAGATATGGTGTCACCTTGTCTCACTCCCTTTCCAATTTTTATGTGTGTTGTATTTTCAAACAGCCTAATCTTTGCCCTTGCATTTTCATAGATGTTATTAATAATATTAATGTATGCATCTTCAATACCGCAGGTTTTCAGAGCCATTGTAACTGCTGATGGTTTCACCGAATCAAAGGCTTTTTCATAATCGATAAAAGCCATGCACGATGGAAGTTCATATTCCCTCGCTCTTTCAATGAGTTCTCTCAGCACATGGATATGATCTATTGTGCTGTAGCCACTCTGAATCCAGCTTGTTCTCTCGGTTGAGCCATGTCCAGTGTTACCTTCAAGCGGTGTGAAAGAACTTTAGTGAAGATTTTATAAACTACTGATAGGAGGCTGATAGGTCTGTAGTTTCCGAGATCCTCAATGTCACCTTTCTTATGTAGCAGGATCATTGTAGCGGTTTTCCAAACCTCAGGAATCTTTCCTTCATTAAGGCATCGAGTGAAAATTTGGGCGAGTACTGTTTCGATTTCTCCACTTGCTTCTTGTATGATGTCTACAGTAATTCCATCTTCTCCTGGAGCTTTTCCCCGCTTCATGTTCTTGATTGCATGTGCAACTTCTGCTGGAAGGACTGGAGGAACTCTGGTACTGGTATCTTTCATGATGTCTGGAGTGCATGTATCATCCCTTTCATATAATTTGGAGTAGAAATCTTTCACTCTTGTCAAAATTTCGCCTCTATTTCTTGTTACAGAACCATCTTCTTTTCTCAGTGCCATAATCTGTTTTCTTCCCTTACTGAGATGTCCCTTTGCTATCTTTAGGCTTTGGTTGTTTTCAATTGCTTTCCTCACTAGTTCACAGTTGAATTTTCTTACGTCTTCAGTGATACTTTTTCGTACTGTCTTGCATAGCTCTATATATTCCACTTTGGAAGTCACATCTTCTTTAGTTGTCCTCATCTCTCTTCTTTTTTGCATCAACATTTTCGTTTTTCCTGATAATTTATTTACATGCAACTTGTTCTTAGACCCAGCTAATTTTGTTGCTGTTTCCATAAGAGCTTTGGTTACTTTTCTGTTAACTTCAGAGATGTCCACTTCTTCCGATGTTAGGCCTTCTAAAGCAGAGAACCTGTTCTTCAGTTCCAACTTGAAGGTATTATGGTGTTTTTTAAGGTTGGTTATGTCAATAGATTTTGTTTGTCTTATGAGCTTGCCACGTTCAAGTTTAGTGTTGAGGTGCATCTTACATCTCACCAATCTATGGTCACTACCTGTGTTGAACTTGTTTAGCACACTGCAGTCTTCTATGACGAATTTTTTGTTACACATAATAAAATCAATTTCACTTGTCGTCCCATTTGGATGTCTCCATGTCCATTTCCTGTGTGGCTTTTTCTTGAAGAAGGAGTTCAAGATGAAAAACCCTTCTGCCTCTGCAAACTCAACGAGAGTATTTCCACGCTGGTTTCTGTTGCAGTGACCGAATTTACCTACTGAAGTTTCATTCTGTTGCCGTTGCCCTATTTTTGCATTGAAATCTCCCATAATTATTTTCAAGTGCTGCTTACCTTTATTATTTAGATGACAAATTTCCTCATAAAATTCTTTAATTTCTTCTTCAGGATGACTTGTGGTGGGTGCATAAGTTTGAATAATCTGAGCCTGGTATCTTCTCGATAGTTGGATAACGAGTCGTGCAGTTCTGTCAGAGGAACTTTCAACTTCTACCACTTTATCCTTCAGTTTCTTGTTTATTATAAATCCAACACCACTAGTTCTGCCAGTATCTGTCCCACGATAGTAGAAGAGATGTCCACTTTTCAGTTCGATGAGATCTTCTCCTTTTCTCCTTACCTCACTTAGCCCCACGATGTCCCACTTGATCCTTTGTAGTTCCTCTTCCAATTCAAGAAGCCTTGAATCAGAAGATAGGGAGCGTCCATTGTACGTTGCCAAGGTCAGCATCAGATGGCAGCCTAGTCCGGTCCTCCGGGGATTCTTAGCACCCTCTGCCTTCATGTCGCACTGGCCGCTGCCTTGGCCAGGTACATTCCAGCTGCCGGAGACTGAGGGCCAAGATTTAAGTTGTGGAGTCATTTTGGAGTGGGTTTGGCCATAACTCACCACGCTGGCCAAATGGGTTGGTGAGTGTGGGATAGAATTTCCTCTAATCCCGATGGTATAGTTATACCGCTATGGGCGGTCGTCAGAGCCCCTTTAGTGGGAACAGGATGCACCACGAGAAGGCGGGGTTGACATTTGTCAAGGAGAGGCTGTGATGTTACGCATCACCTGACCTTATGTAGAAGAGTTATAATTGAATAGGTGTTAGTGAGAATCAAGTACACCCTAAAATTTGCGAGTCGAGATTTCACAGTTATCACAAAGGATTAGAAGAAACACAGAAATGACAGACATGCCACCATCAGGCAAATCATTGCTTAATTTAGCATTGTTGTGGCAACGGTTATCGGCAGAATTCGGACATGTCTGACATTTTCGAAAATAGGTTACAATACCCGATGGCCAGGTCTAGGAGATCATACGCAACATCACCTGCAGTGAACGATTTCCAAATTATCTAAATGCTGGCGGAGATCTAATGTTGCTACTTTGAATAATTAATTCATCTATACTGGGCATCATAGTTACTTATTACAAATCAATCATTTGAGTTTGAATATACGTAGCACTGTTCGAATACTTCTAATTTGCAGGTTTCTGAAATTTGTTCAAGAAACGCAAAAGCTGTGGATGAAATATCATGATCTTGTATACTTAGATGAACTTCGGCTCAAACTTCATGGTGATGAAGTAGTGTTTTTATTAATTTAATCTAAACCCAAAAAGGCTGGAATGCCTAATTACTTCAGAAACACCAGGATTTTCTCAAGCAAAACTTGCACAATATAAAATTAATGTTTCGTTAACAGAGTCGTTATATGTTTCCAGGAAAACGTTCACATTCAAAGAGCAATGTCTTCTTTACCGTTATCAATATACAGTGTATTAAATTTCCGTGCTCCCACTTCTGAGCCAAAGACCAAATTCCAATAGAATAGAATTTTGCATAACATTCCAATGATAATTTGGACTATAACAGAAAAAGTAGTTTTAGTAAATTTATTCCTGCAGACATATCAGCACATTTCAATTCAGTTTATGGATTTCACAACCTTTGGGAACATTTGGACAAAAGGGGTAGTTAATACTACAATGGACAGCACAAACCAACTATAGATCGGCAAACATCAGCCAATTTAATGGTAAAAAAGATAATTGGAAGAAAAAGAAGCCAGGAAGTGCCACTCTTTAAAACATATGTATTATACATTTTCCGAAGTAAACACTAAAAGCTGTTTGTTAGTATTGGATTTATGGTTAATGACATGAAATCTGTTCAACTTAGATCAGCTGCCAAATATTTTGTTTGCAACATTCCATCTTTTTTACGATCATCCCATCTTTATGCAAATCGAAGCAAGTGCAGGCAAACGACGGCGAGTGTGACAATCATGTCTAGATTCGAGCGTTATAACACACGTTAATCTAAAACTTGAAAGTGAAAGCTGCAATCGGGAAAATGATTGCGTCATGTCAAGGAGAGACTCAAAGAAACGCTGTGGTTTCAGAACGACGTACTATCATTTTCTGTCTGAACGTGGGAAGGTTTGAAAATAGAAGCATGCAGCTCCTCAGGTCGAGACACAACGTTATACCAGCGGTCATACGTGAAAATAGAAACACTGTGAGAAAAACTCTGACACAGACCCACACTGCTTTGAAAGAAGGTCGTGGGGAAGGAACTCGTGTTCGAAGCACAATTTTTCACGGGGTATGGCACTTTCCGGATGGCCGAAAAAGCATCGAAAATAATCACCGCTCAGGCCGACCTCAAGCGGCGACAGACAAAACATCTGTCAGCATTGTAGCTGCGCTTCTTGGAGAAAATCGCCGTTTGACAATTCAGGGGATTTCTCATTAGGCAAAGATGTCAACCATATCTGTTCACAGGATTTTGACCGTCTCATTGGGAAAAAAAATATCGCCACGCGCTGGTTGCCCCATGAACTCATCCCCGAGCAGAAGGCAGCCAGAGTGAGCATCGCACAGGATCACCTCTACAGGTTTGAAAGGGAGGACAACAATTTCCTGAACAGATTTCATTTCATTTATTTCGTTATGAGGTTACATTTGACCGTGTTACATTTAAAAAAAGTATTATATAACATAAAATATTAAGAAATAAAAGTGTATAATATGAATACTTATGTACAGGTAAGCACAGGACAGGAAATTGAGGGAAAAGGCTGTATATATATAGCCTGAGTGAATCCCAATTCCCTTAAAGTAATTCCAAACATCCTTCACATGTAAAATTTACGCATATGTGGTCTGATTAATAAATTTTACCATGGAATTTTACATTTTAGTTTGTCAGGAAATATTCTTTTAGTAGCTTTCGAAAATAATTATAATTATTAATGTGTTAGTTGACAAGGTAGATTATTCCATAACATGAAACCCTGGTAATCAATAAACCTTTGTTGGGTTAAAGTGTTAGGCACGGGCAACAAAAATGCATTTCCGTCTCTTGTTTGATAGTCGTGACCCACAGTGTTCAGCTGAAATAAAGGTTGATACCTATTCTATTTTGCTATTTTATACATAAATCTTAATAATCTATGTTGCAACAATTTCTCAATATCTAGAAATCCAAAATAATTAATTCGTACCCCCATATTCTACTAAATTCTCCTAACATTATTTAAAATTTTGACCATCTTATTTTGCAATGATTGTAATTTATATAAATTAGTCTTAGTAGTTTGTCCCCATACTAATAAACAATAAGTCAAACATGGATAAATCAGACAATAACACAGCATTTTTCATGTTTTAAATGTTAAATTATTTGAAATTCCCGTAATTAAACCCAATACCCCCGAAATTTTTTCACAGTATTTTGAATATTAATATTCCATTTCAGATTATCCTCAATTATTATTCCCAAATATTTAATATTATTTATTATTTCAAGGATATAATTATCTACACAAATAGATGGTGGCTGAACAATCTGTCAATCTCTCTTTTTTACGCTTTCCAACCGTAGGTTGAAGAAACGTATATGCTCCAGGTTTGTCCGTCCGTCCGCCCGCCTGTCCTCACGATAACTCACGTGAAAATGGTTCGATTTCGACGAAATTTTAGTATGTGGTAGGGAACCACCTGGGAACAAACCCTATTGAAAATGGGCGAAATAGGGTCAAAGGTCAGGACATAGGAGCGGGATCCATTCCATTGCTCTTATGCGTCATAACTTGCGTAAAAATGGTTCGATTACGATGAATTTTAGTATGTGGTAGGGAACCACCTGGGCACGAACCCTATTGAAATGGGCAAATGGAGTCAAAGGTCAGGCCGGGCATAAGAGCGGAATTCATTTCATTGGCCTTATGCCTCTTAACTTGCGTAAAAACGGTTCGATTTCGATGAAATTTTAGTATTTGGTAAGGAACCACTGGGGACGAACCCTATTGAAAATGGACGAAATAGGGTCAAAAGTCAGGGCATAAAAGTGGAATCAATTTCTTTGCTTTATGCGTCATAACATGTGTAAATATGGTTCGATTTCGATGAAATTTTAGTATGTAGTAGGGAGCCACTGGGGACGAACCCTATTGAAAATGGGCGAAATGGGGTCAAAGATCAGGGCATAAAAGTGGAATCCATTTCATTGCCTTTATGCGTCATAACATGCGTAAATATGGTTCGATTTCGATGAAATATTAGTATGTGGTAGGGAACCACCTGGGCACGAACCCTACTGAAAATGGCTGAAATGCGGTCAAAGGTCAGGCAGGGCATAAGAGCGGTATTCATTTCATTGCCCTTATGCGTCTTAACTTGCGTAAAAATGGTTCGATTTCGATGAAATTTTAGTATTTGGTAAGGAACCACATGGGGACGAACCCCATTGAAAATGGACGAAATAGGGTCAAAGGTCAGGGCATAAAAGTGAAATCCATTTCATTGCTTTATGCGTCATAACATGTGTAAATATCGTTCGATTTCGATGAAATTTTAGTATGTGGTAGGGAGCCACTGGGAACGAACCCTATTGAAAATGGGCGAAATGGGGTCAAAGGTCAGGACACGAGAGTAGGATCAATTCCATTGCCCTTGTGAATCATAACTTACCTAAAAATGTTTCGATTGCGACAAAACGTTATCATGTTGCTCCGGAGGTATAGTGAACCGGTTCTGTTGAATATCAACGAAATGGGGTCATAGGTCATTGCACTAAAGCAAGATTTATTCCATAGCCATTATTATCATAACTTGCGTAAACCTGCTTCTATTGCGACAAAACTTTAGTATGTTATTCTTGAGGAATACTGAACCGGTTCTGTTGAATATCATCGAAATGGGGTTACAGGTCAGGACACAGGAGCGAGATTTATTCCACAGTCATTATCCTCATAACTTGATTAATAATTTCTGGTATGTTGGAAAGAGTATCATAAGCAATGTATTGCATGATTTTACTAACTTGTTAAAATCATATTTTCAGTTTTTTCTAAATTTAAACACAGAAAATGTGTGTCTAGGTATTCCATCAATTTTTCAATAAATGTATTACATTTTATTTTTGCCCCATTTATATCTACACCCGTAATCAGAACTGTGGCATCATCCGCAAGTAAAATAAAATCCTCATTAAGTTGAAGGTTAAAAATGTCATTAGTATAAATTTAAAAAGATAATGGTCCCAAAATTAAACCCTACGGTACTCCTATTTCATTAAATAGTTTCTGCAATTTCATTTTATTAATCTGTACATGTTGTTCTCTGTTATGTAAGTAGTTCTCTAATAAATTGTAATAATGACTTCTTATATCATTATCATTGAGCCTATCCGAAAGTATCCCATGATCAATTGACGAGATTTGAACCCGTGATTCTGAGCCGGGATTGAAGTCACAGTCCGCGGTAGGGTGGTATCTAATTTGCCCACGCCCAACAAAAGTGTCGTCGACGACAATCTCAAGGGAAGAAAATAATGAATTTTACGTACGATGCCCAGGGTGCTGTGATGCCTGATAGAGTGCCGGTGGGGCAAAATCCCAACGCATAATTTTATCTTGACTTTCTGAAGACAAATTTGAGACAGCAAATTCGTCAAAATCGCCCCAACTTGTTGAAAGCGGGTGCGATCTTGCTGCATGACCAGGGATTGTGTCATGGCTCAGTGTCGGTATGGAGACTTTTGTCGAAATATGGCTGGTAAATTTTATCCCACCCACCATACGGCTGGATCTTAGTTCACCCGAATTTGATATTTTCCTAAAGTTAAAAAATCGGCTATGTGGCATCCGCAACGAACCGATGGACGAACTATCATTGCACATGACTAGAGTAATACTACTGCTGAGCAAATTTGGTGTACTACGGGGCATCCAGGACCAACCGCACCGCTGGCAATCTGTCATTAGCAGCGGAAGTTGTTATATTGAACGGAAATAAAGTCCTTTTTTCCGTTACTTCATAAATTTCTCAAAAATGAACTATGAGCAGCACTTTTGTTACGACCGCCGTAGGGCTTGACATTTCATCTTGACCAAAAATTTTATTTAGGGGTCAATCATTGTGGCTAAAACTAATGTCTATCTAACTTCTACCTTCCCAAATACAAAATAACTTATTTATGAAAATATATATGTATCAGTAAAAGTTTCGTTCATGTTGTGCAACGGTGAATTCTGTTTAAAACGTGTATGCTGTAGCGAGTGGAAAGCATGAAAAATTTAAAATGAAGTCTCGACTGGTTAAATGTAACCCTGTAAAGATTCGCAGCAATGCATTCGATTTGTGGAATGTATCCTCAATGATCATTTAGGAAATTTCCATTCACGTAAGTTATGCGGGAATGCCGTCGGGCTATTGTTTGTCCGTCTTTGTTTTCGCTTCACTTCACGGTTGGCGAAGTTGCGTTTCTTGTCGCAGTATTTCTGTTTTATGTCTGCTTGTTCTGACAGTGAATGATCTGCATTTTGAATAATGGCGTCAGCTTACGGTAATCTTGGAAATTTCAAAACATAAATTTCAGAAAGATTGTTTCAGAAATCGATTTAGATATAAAACATCCAAAATGGCAGTAATAATATTCTTTCAAATACATTTCATGAAAAACTACACATTTACTGCTCAAGGCAAGTTACGTGTTTCTAAGTTTCCCTGGAGTGTACCTTTCATAAATCTGTAGAGTGGATGTTTTTTTTTTAATTTTAATACAAGTTATACGAACATTCCTCATGGTTTTCAATTTAAGGACTTGCTGTGAAAATTTTGGCTGACCATATCTTAAATCCTCTTTACTTTCAAACTGTAACGTAGATTGTGATTGCGACTCTGCGCTTACGACTTCTGTAGCTTGTAATAGTATACAGTTTATGCCTCTCTCCTTGAGATGCTTGTATGCCATCTAACGGTAATAAATGGAGCTTACAGAGAGTAATATGATGGTTTTTCCTACAGGATACTTTCTCGTGATTTGTGAAGGCCGAATGTCCGATACCGGCTAGGATAAGCACCTTTATAATACGGAGTTGTAGTCATTTAATAAATATATTAATCCATCAACATCATTTAAAATATATTTTCTTCTGGTGCATCTGAGCCTAAGGTCGGGTTTTTACAAAGGGAACACTGTAGCCCTCACGGTCTGCTGACAACCTGTCTCGCGCAGGATGCTGCGCGAACTACACGTTAAAAGGAGGAACAGGCAGGATGTCTTGACTGGACAGGAAACAAGAAGGAGGGTGAAAAATTAGAGCTGAAGGAGTATGCAACGAGGCATTAAGAAAGAAAACTGTAAGCACCTTCGGTGAGGGGGAGGGGAGTATCTGTACGTGATCCTGGAGATACCCTGTAGCACACCAAAGGCACGTAGCTAGTGTATCAGTGAATACACGCCAGATAAAAATGCGAAACCATTTGTGAAATTGTCAGGTACTGCTATAAATGAAAGAATGAATTAAATGTGATGTAGAACAGTCGTCTCCAGCCTTGTGGATGTTCGTACGTAAACAAAGTTGTAATATACGGAGTTAAGCAGTTAATCAGTTTCTCAGTGGATGATATTTTTTAGTGCTGGCTGATCTTATTGACATACATTGTTATCATGTTTCATAGTGGCATACTAAATTTGTAGTTCCTCAACTATAAGCACGAATTTCCTTAATGTTCAGTCAGTTGTTAAATGATTTTTATTTATTATGTGCAATAGGTATTCCGATGCTAATTCATTGGGTTTTTAGCTAATTGTTTCCGAACGCGCCGGCGAAGTATTTGACTCCAAGCCCAAAGTTTGAGTTGGATGGTGACCTGATAGCAGTGGACACTCCAACATGAGCATAGACTTTAAATCCAATTCTGCTCATTCAATGTGTCGTTATAGGTAATGGAGAGAATTCTACTAGGTTTGAGGCAGATAATCCAGGTTAACAGATATAATTATTGATGATTATGAAGAGTGATTGGGAGTGATTAAAATCGACGTACCAAGAGAAGGATTCTATTTGGGTTTGCAGCTAAAGTTCTCCGGATCTTTTTTTGAAATATATTGATTCGTTTGTCTGATATCAAGTTCTTATACAGAAAGCCGGCTCGCCACCATTCCACAAGTTCAGCCGTTCCGGAAATAGAATCACCTGTTCTTCGAACTCCAAGATTGAATCCTTTCTCAAATTCTGATAAATCCTTCCCTTTGCGCATCACACTTCGAATTTTAATACCCACTGCTCTACTCATGTCTTAAATATGCTGCGTTAGTCGACTAAACGCGCCGTTTCGGAAATCATGTGGGGAAAGTGCTTCATCCACTTTTAAAAAGTGTGGTCACAATTCTGATATCACTCGGTGTGTGTTTTCTCCTAGAAAGTGTCACATGACCAGAGAAAGAAGTTTCGCAATCCTAATTTTAGAACAGATACTGATACATATATGATGTTAAAAAAATGTTTAGTTTGGACCGAATTTTAAAAAAATTTGGTTTCAAAATGGGAATTTTCCGGAAACTGTTCCTTATCAGTAGCGCTAGGCAGCTCTATAACAATTTTCAAGATAGGAACCCGAGTGATTTCGAAAAATAAAAATTATTGTATAAGATTGAACTCTATATCTCAAATGTGATTGTTATTTAAGGAAAATTTCTTGTACAGAATAATCTTCGTTGTGAAAGTATACAAATGAAAAATGTGTTTTTTCAGCTTGGAATTCGCAAGCAAATGCATGAGATAAAATATACATTTTAAATTTCATAACATCTGCAACGCCTCAGATCCAAAAAATATTCATCTAAGATATTAGTATGTTCAGATGTCAATAAAATAAGGAATTTCTCAAAGAAAAATACAAACTGAAAGTTAAATAGGTGAAAGTTCATTTCACTTTTTAATCTGTTATTCAGCTTTCGTTAATTTCTTACACTGAAACTAAAACAATTTCATAGAACAAAAAAGCCGAAAATTTAAATGCACGATAAATGGATAATTAGAAATCGCTTAATGTCCAAAGTCATAACTACAAGTGACTCTTCGATATGTGGGTTAGAAAAAAGTGCCTCATACAGCTAATGTTACCTGTTACTTTTCTGAAATATATTTTATTTTTGTACCGTTTGCAACGAGTTACTTCATTTGTTTGTTTAGTTGTAAGCGCATCCCTACATATGGTATATCTAATTAACGGAATGGCTATAGTGCTATTTACATTACCAAGTAATATTTACCGTCTTGCATGACACACTTTATTAAAAAAAGAATACTTACATTAAAAATATACGGAAATTCTTCAAGCGTGTTGTGAAGCCCATATAGTTTGCATAACAGAAATTTTTTCCAGCATTAGTTCCGCAAAATGGTACTGCAAATGGTTCACATTTTGTACTCGGTAAACGTGGGACATGGAAACTTAATTGGTTTACGATTTGAGTATCATCAATCTTTCAATTGATGATGCCGTACAGGAACGTGAGCTGGAGAGCCTTCCTTTTCGATTACAAAAAGGTCATCTTGGAGAATATCAGAAGGTCAGCCGTCGATGTTTAAGCTATCTAAACACCAGCCGATTTGTAAAAAAGGTGTATAACAAATGTTTTTTTAACTTTCTCGGTTTCATTTACTACAGTTACGAGGCTAGGGCTCCAAATGTCCACTGCATACTCCAGTGAAGATCTTTCCGTAATCTCAAAAATGCGGATAAGTGTCTGAGGTCTGAGTATTGGAGAAATACTTGGTATGTAGCATCATAAATCCAAGCTTTCTGTATGTTGTACGTAAAATTCTTTTGATATGACTTTTAAAGTCCAAGATCGAATAAAACGTGACTCCCAAGTCCTGGACGTCGTTTGTCCGGCTAAGACCATAGTCGCAACTTTGTAATAAAAAAGATATGGGTTTCTTTTCCGTGAAAAGGGAACAACATGGCACTCGGATAATTTAAGGTGGTTTAATGTGCACCACTGAAGCAAGTTATTGGCGTAAGTTTGAAGAGCAGGACAATCATCAGGAGTCTGTACGTTGCAATAAAGCTCGAGATATAGCGAACACTTCAGCTTTGTCAAAGGTGACCACAGTTTGGGTGTAATGAGTGCAAATCCATTTCAGAATTTTATTTTATAAATAACTTAATTTACAGATACAACACTGGATACGAATGCTTATTAAGTGGTGACATGTAAATGTTTCATACCTCTTGAAATACATTTAATTTATATCCTTTAACAAACACTTTACTTCCATCATATCTTTAAAAAATATGTATCTAACTGGTTTTCAAGACAGCGAAATGCTTTCAATAAAACGTTACTGAAGAAAATTCATATATGATAAAAACAAAATTCTTCGAGATATCAAGACGAGCGAATCATACCTATAAAGCTGAAAGCAAACCGATATTTATCAGATCTAAAGCTGTGCATGTACACTTTATGTTATAACATAACATTTCCTTAATAATATTCCTGTATTTTTTTTTTTTTTTTTACTTTAGCAGATTAAAAACCATGTGAAACTTTTAGGACTATGAGTAACCATCCAACTCTAATAAAGGCCGACAGGTTTCATGGAATAAGATAACTAACACCAAGATATCAGTGTGTCGCCCCATGTTGTGCTCAGCCCGTATTCTGGAGAGCATCACCTAAGATCCCTTGGATACAGTTACGCCATTTTTGCAGCTGTGAATACGATTCGTTTAAACGACAGATTGCATGTATTGTGTTGAGGACTCGCATTGCTTTATTGATATAATTATTATTCCACAGATGATTTAGTTGCGATTCTTAGAAATGTATCAGGTAACTCGCAGCAGTCAGCAAATTCTCGGAGATCGACTGGAAGTGTCCGCTTAACTTCATTGACGATAAACGGAGACATTGTGGTACAATGTTCTACGATCGACCTTCTGTGGGACCTAAAATGGCCAATTACTTGTTTTGGAGATGATGCATAACAGACCGTTTGTAACTGCGGTGGTTTTATCTGGGCTAGAATTTTTCTTAGAAAGGTTAAGTTTCGTCTTAGAGAGGAAATACCTTTCGAAATCGAGAAGGAATGAATTTATCTCCCGCTAACTGGGCAGTCAGGAGTGTCGCCTTTTAGTTCTGAGCCGCAGTGCTTTGAAGAGAGACATTACCCCGTCGGAATAAATACAAATCTAGGCGTTAACGCTTTGTTTTTTGGCTAAGTGAAATTAGACTCAACTTCCTGGAACGACAGATACTTTCAATTTTTTGAGTATTGCCACCTGTCTACAGATTCCTCAGAATAAAAATAACGAATCATTGCATGGTTATTAAATCAAATTTTCACAAGATTATGAAAAATTACACACCGATATGTTAATAAATTGAATTCAGGTTCTTCATGTTTTTGGATTAGTGGCATAAGTGTCTCTGCAGAATGATTATTATTAGATATACTACATTTTGTTCCATTTCAGTCAAAAATGCGAAGGTTCCACATAGATATCCTAATTTGTTCGAAGTTATGCTTAGGAATTGCCAAATTTGTATCTCAGATTTCAGCAACTGCTCCGTCACCTCCAGTCATTCTTTTTTTATTTAGAGATAAACGATTCAAAACTTATAGCAGTCTCTAAGTGTCGCAATAGACGTGGTACCAACAGATGAAAACTATTCTTCAATATCTTCAAAGTTGGTCAAATATGTTGCAGAACAGTAGGCAAGTATTTAAATTAAACCTTATTATTGGGGCTCCGTGAAACAGCAAAAAGTGCTTTGTTAGTCTTCCAATAGGGTGTCCGTTTCAAATCCGTCCGTGACTGGATATTTTGAATCTTCTGTCAGTTACAGGCAAAAATTAAACTACACAACTATGTAAAATAACTGGCACTTATAATAAACAATGCGATCCTTTTTGTTCAGTAAGGCAGAAATCGTGCCTATCTATCATGTGAAACATGACCTATAAACTGTAGCACTCAAGAAAATAAATAAACATAAATAAAGAAAGGTAAGGGATCTTGATCTGTTTCGAAGTTTCAAATAATTGTCTATGTCTACAGTGAAATATCAAATAGGGAGAGGTTGATATAAACTGTTCCAAAAATATATGAATCTTCAGTTAATGAGATTAAAAGAAAACTTTGATTAAAACCGCCACAAGTATGCGATGCAACAGAAATAAGTTTCGAGGCAAGGGTTTCTTTGGCTCAAAGGATAACCATACTTTTTGAAAAATATTTGGGCAACACAGTTAAATTTAATGGAATAGAACATCGAATTGAATAACCATTTCCAGGATGTCCTTTATCTGGAAGATTGCGATCAAGGTCTTTAGTGCAAAGGAGCGTCATCAATATTGTTTTTCTGCTGATCAAACTATTTGTGCGTTTGCTTTGTCACCCATAATCCTGACGTCAACGTTCGACGAAATAAAATATCATTAAAGTTTTTAACTTTTTGTTTGAGGTTTTGATCTGCAACAACGTCTAGTTATTTCCTTTACGGATACCAGCAGACGGATCCGTACGAAAGGAACTTTCTGCATAACATGGTAAGCCATCTATTTGCTTGTTTCATGTTCACGCAGGATTCCGTGTCCATCGCTTAATCAGGTTGTCTCGAAACCCTCCACAGGCTTTAATGCTAAAGAACTTGTGACGAGATTCAACTGGAAACGCCTTTTGCTTCCACATTATCCCAATTTTGATTGGCGGCGTTTTCAGGACCACTGAAAGCATTCATTTCATATAGTTTACCGAAACAAGTCATTGAAATTTCAATTATATCCGAACGACTCCACCAAATATCCTTACCTACTGAACAGGGTTCATCTTCAAACTGTCCAACCAACAGCAGTTTTTCAGGCTATCGTGCAAGGCCTTACACATATGGTGATTCATTTCACGCAAATTCCTTACTTGTTTTGTCTTCAAAGGGATTTTTTTTAGTTTAGTTTTTTGCAAAACAAGGAAAAAACAAAGTGAGCCATTAATGTGTTCTATATGAGTTAGAAAGCACATTTTTGCCCGAACTCGAAGTATGACATCTATAAGTATTAATTTAAAAGCTTTAATGCCGATTGACTAATAATAGTTTTGAGATAACGTAAAATTCAATGTCTATTCAGAGGGTGTTAACGAAACACAATCCTGACCATTATTCTCAGCATAGTGTTACAAACGTAATTTGCGAACGGGCTGCTTATGGGTCCCGGAGTAGGCAGTCGTTAGTGAAGAAAACTCTTGCTGAGCTAGCGACCTACTCCACTAGACTTTGCGGCATTTCCCGGTGAATTTTGCAGTTTCTTTTATTAACAGATAGAGATTCCATCGACAGGACTATCGATAGTTTTCGCCAGATCTTAATATCGGCAGTACATCCATATTTTTCTTAATATCGGTAGTCTTTCGGATTTCATTTCCGTAACTGTAAATAATTCAAATAACACCGATAGCTAGTGATAGGAACGCCCATTTTCAGATCATTCCTTGCTGCCAGAAATGTAACACAGCCACATCGATTCAGTAATTATTAACTTCTCTTTTAACAAAAGATATTTAAGTTATGTAGCACGTATCCTTTAATAGTGCCACTGTACTTAGCAAACATTTTCCCTAATTTTTCATCACAGGAATGTTTCGAATGCGATATTAAATGATAAAAATATAGAATCCTAAGTGGCTTCTGTCCTTTCTTTTTTGCTGCAGTTTTTATGAAGTTCGCAATACATAAAGAATCCTACAAGTCTGATATCCTGGTTCTGCCATACTGCTTTTGCCTCATCTGTAACTCTCTCCAAGTTGAAATATGACCGTATTTGCAGTTCGTGCTCACTTTACAGGATTTTCATTCGTAACTGAAGTGCCGATTTTACATTTTGCTGTTGAACCCAAGATATTTGCCCCACTTGGAATTCGATACTTCATTGATTCACTTTCTTCTCTATATTCCTTCTCCGAGATTTTATCGAGTTAATTGTCAGAGACCTGCCGTTATACAAACTAAAACATTCATTCTCCTCCTCTCGTACCTCGGTCCGTCGATTTCGTTCACCATGTTAATTCTACTAGGTTTGCCTTACGAAAAATAATCCTAAAAATACAATAACTGAGGTACGGCAGTATTTCAAGCTTATTTATTCACTTTCCCGTGAATTTCATCCGTTTCATTTTTTAGCTCTTGTGAAAACAAAATGAAGAAAATATCATATAGTCCTAAACAAAATATGCTTATTAAGGAACTTTAAGTTTGGTCGTGCTTCATGAAAAATATTTCCTCGCGTCTTTCTCAAACTCACGAAATTTAGTTAGAATAGGTAGTACAAAGATAAGCTTGAAAGTTTATCGGATCTTATATTTTCTAAATAAAGAAGGCCGCCCCGGTGGCGCAGTGGTCTAAGCGATGGCCTCTGATCATCCGTCCGTAAGGGGTCCGGGTTCGAATCCCGGTTCGGCATGGATGTTGTGTTTGTCTTACGGCACTGGCTCTTTTCCTTCCCTGGAACCAGTGTCCCTAAATTAGTGACGGGCGACTGCTTATTACCCATTGAGTTGCTCACGGTGGTCGTTAAACCTCCAAATAAAAAAAATATATATATAGAAGAGTAACAAATACTGATGCCAGATTTACTTTTTCAGCACAGAAAACAATATTTCTCTTGGCCAATTGTTATCAATACGCTATCGACAACAGTATCGATGGTTGTCGTTTCTATCTTACTATCAGAAACAATAGATGACTGCAACTATGGGTATCCAGCTCTACCCCCGTTTAGAGGACATTACTGATACCCATCTCTTAGCAAATTCAGTCTAATTAAAGACGTCATTTTACTTAATAAGAGAAAAACAGTTTGAAGGAAAATAAATAATATTAATAATATATATAATAAAATTTATGGAGGAAATAGTGGAAGAAAAATATATCTTTGGGAATAGAATTTTCAAGGAGACTGAAATAAAACATTTTAAAACGTCCACTGCTGATTCCTACCTACATAACATTTAACCGATAATGACCGCTTGATAACCGGTAGAAAGGCAGCATGAGTCATTAGAATACTATTCAAATTACATTTTGTTTTTAGTACCATTTAAAGAACAACCTTTAGTTACAGTTCGTAGGTAAATTTTTTTAAGAGCGGTTATCCCATTTCACCATGCGTTTTTCGTGACACCCGTGCTGTCAGTTTCCGGGAAGGATGGAACTACTTATATTTTACAGACTGAAATGCATTATAAGATATGTCATTATATCTATACCCTGGAGGTGCGCGTAGCGTTACGTGTACCTTAGCTAGTGTTACATAAACTTCATCCAATCCTCATACGCAATGTACGGTAGATATAATTTGTTAAATATAAATTGTCTCTGTTTACAGCAGTTTATTTTTGAGGGTCTTCGAGGATATCTTTGACACAGGTAGAGACAAAGATTTGGAACGAGGGACACTTTGCATATTTTGGAAGAAAGTGTTCTCTGCCCAAAGCTAACACTGGCAGGAAGGAATCATCAGAAGACGTCATCGAAAAACATCACAGAAAAGGAAGGCTAAGACAGAATTTTATGTTCCCAATGCTTTGATACAAGAAGCGTTTTACTAGCAATTCATGCCAAACTTTGTGTTCATCCATGTGCAATCTATTTTATTTCGTGCAGTAGGTCATGCTCAAAGTTGTAGATAACGATCTTATCTTAAACTTACCGGAAAGATTATTATCAACTGAGCAAGTCCAGCCATATTTTTTTTTTTTTTTTTTTGTGATGCAGATTGAGAGACACGGTTATTTGACGACTAAATTTAGAGCATATTCGGAAGTCGTATATGTGAAATCAACATTAAGTATGTACCGGATTATTAAAAATTATATGTGTTTTTAAGTGCAAATATACCTCACCATATCAAAGTGAAATTCAGTTCATAATTTGGCGCAAAGCCTTTTTGGATGAGTTCATGTGTGAAGACAGAGTCACGTATAAAGCGTGTTGAAGATATATTCATCTATTTTATCATGAATCGGTGTTTTTCCATGATCAGTTACCTGTGCATCGTGCTATCTGAGTTTTAAGCATGAAAATTTTACAACAAAGTAACTCCGTTTCAGAAAGATATGCAGTATAAGGGAGTCATTATTAATTCTACCAAGAACATTTTAAAAGGTGTCGAAATATACTCGATATTTTGAGAATTTTTTTTTCAAATTAAAATTTATATTCAAGTGGGAACACTATAGTCAGAACTTGTGGCCATAACAATTCGAAATACAAGCATTTCCTTGGAAATTTACGTGTACATGTCTAGGGAATGTACAAGAAAAATGGAATTATATAAAGCGCTGTTGAGGATTATAAACACGACAGTATTCCGCGATCATCACGGGATTAGCAGAGTTTTTTTTTTTTTTTATTGGAGGTTTAACGACCACCGTGAGCAACTCATTGGGCTATAAGCAGTCGCCCGTCCCTAATTTAGGGTCACTGGTTCCAGGGAAAGAAGAGAGCCAGGGCCGTAAGACAAACGCAACATCCATGCCTCACCGGGATTCGAACCCGGACCCCTTTTGGACGAGTGATCAGAGGCCATCGCTTAGACCACTGCGCCACAGGGGCGGCTTAGCAGAGTTTGATATCAAACTGTGTATTTTTAACATCTTGGCAAGTTTCTGTTTGTATAACAGTAGATTTTACCAGTAAAACAAAGTTGAAATCTAAAATGCATCACGACGAAAAATATACTAATTTAAGATATGCACTCCGCCAAAGAGTGTTGACTTTACCAGCGTCTAAAACACTTCCATATTTTTAAAACGATGAATCTACATGGGACTAAAATTCTATTAATCAAACATTCGTTATTTGACAGAGAGCGTTAGGAAATTTTTTGTGTAAGGGTGTAGATTAGCGTCTTAAATTATTTCGTCGGAAAAATAATAGTACCTGGAAAAAAGGCAATGTACAGAGTTTAGAGTATGGAAATTAATGGAAAATGGTGCTGAAATTTCATAATTTAAATATATTTTACAGATATTTATCGTAATAATTACCTGTGAATGCGATGCTTTGAAGAGAAGCTGCGGTAGCCGTAACGCACCACCAGGGAGACGATGTGTGAAGCTATGCTCCGTTGAAAGAAAGATTCACTGCGGCATGTGAATGACGCTCGGACGACTACAAGTGCAACCGATTACTTTCTTGCTAGAAAGGAGAACCATGTTGTACCCATAGGTCACAGAATATAGTTCGTTAATATCTTGTCACTGTTTTTAAATAAGATGTTGAACATTTTTTAGTTTTTTCGCATATCATTCACTGATTCGAAACAGAAAGTAAGAATATGCTTTTCTATGCTGTAAAGAAAACTGGGGATGTATAACTTTGTTTTCTACTTTTAATGGCTTCAATGCGTAGCTGATTTTTCGTGCCAATGTAATTTTGGTTCTCCTGTTAATACCTTGTTCGCATGTCAGTTTCTATCTCACTGATACGTATCTTTTGAAGAATCAAAATGTTTCTTTTCCGGTTTATGCTGCCAACACCGCAGAGGATACAATAAAATAGAGGGTGGATAATGTGGACCTATTTTCTGTAGCGTATCACTAAAATATTTATAGCTCTCCTGCCAAGAACATAACCGCTTTCTCTTGTACTCTTTCGCCCGTCCTTTTGGTACAACAACGAACCTTCCTTTTAACAGAGCAAAACATCACATCGTTGACGGAGAGATCCTACCGCAGGTTCTCTTCGCAGCATAGCACTTACAAGTAAATATTACGTTAAACATCTTTAAAAGATATTTGAAATACGAGTTTTCTGCACCATTTGCTACTATTAATTTCTCTACTCTAAAACCCGTACGTCTCACTTTTCTCAGGAACTAATATTTTTTCATCGAAATAATTTAGGACTCTAATCTACACATTTATGAAATTTCCTGGTATCGTTTTGGGGAAAACGGCTCGTGAAACAGTTGCTTTAAAGAAAAAAAAACTTACAAAGGTAAATGTTTGGGTGAGTCAACAATTTTTAGATGGCCCCATGATTTAAAAAAAAAGCAGCATTTGTCAGCAGAACTCTCTCCTAGTCCTGGTCGCAATAAAAGTGTTATTACGGAGTGTAATGTTAACACTGTTTAGGCGATTCTGTAAGAAGATCGACGAAAGGAATGTTTCAAAAACTTCGGAATTCCACGTGACGAATTGCAGCTGCATCGTGTGTGTACCAGATGGGTACGTCGTCACCTAACACGTGGTCAATTGTTAGCCAGAGTTCAGGTGTGTCATGAGTGGAAACAAATGATTGCAAAGGACCCAAATTTTCTAAACACAATAATAACGGTCGATGAAACATAGGTCCACCAATTCGACCCTCTCATGAAGCGCGCAACGATTGTCAGCAAAATACACAGGCTCGCCTCCTCCGAAAGAAGTCCACCAAATCGAATCATTTGGGAAAGTGATGATGATGATTTTCTTTGATGACAAAGCTGTAGTCTACCAGAATACGTTCCTCCACAAATTACTGTCAATGCTGTGTATCACATTTCAGTCTTGAAGCGTCTGCGGCGACACATATCGATTAAGCGACCGGAACTGGTGGACAAGTATACCCAAACCCTTGTAAACGCCCGCCCACATGTGTCTGTTTGTGTTCAACAATTTCTTACGAAACGCAGTATTGAAAGCATACCTCAGCCGGCCTCCAGTCTTGAACTCGCCGCGTGCGATTTCTGGTTGTTTCCAACAATGAAGGAGAAGTTCCGTGGAACAACATTCAACACATATGCTGACGTTATTCAAGCTGTACATGGGGCGTTAAAGTAACTTTCACAAAATGTCTTTGCCACATGCTTTGAAAAGTGAACCGAACGACGCGCACGCTGCATATCATCCGAGGTAAGATACTTTGAAAAAGAATAACATTTACTTGCTGAATCTGTGTGTATTCATTCTGTGTGATTCCACTCTAAGTTTTTATGGAACGGACGTTACACCGGGTGATTCAAAAGTCCATGAACTCTGAATTCAAATATTTCTACCCCGAATACAGCAATGCATAACACATTTTTATACTCTTATATTGATACTCATACTTACAGGTAATGAAAACCACTTTACGATAGATGCTGGAATTATGCACCATTCTATTGAAGACACAAATTCACCTGACGACACATGTTGACGGACACTCTTATCAGCGTGTTGGCTGGTATATCCCTCACGGTATTAACGATGTTGCTCCGCAGGCTCTTTACGGTGTTAGGGTTGTTGTGTGTCTTCCAGGTAGCCCACAAATAAAATTCTGAAGAACTCACGTCTGGTAAGCGATGCGGCCAAAGTTGTTTCGAAATTACTCGATCGTGGAAGAACTCACGGAGCATCTCCATTGAGTCGTTTGATGTGTGACACTCTGCTCCATCTTGTTGAAACCAACAGTAACATTCCTGCTCTTCCAGTTCACACAGCGGAATTTACAATTATGTCGAAAAAAATGGCCCTACGATTTGCCGTCTAGACATGGCGCACAACACTCAAACTTTCTGTCAGTGAAGTCCAACCTCATGCAGTGCGTGTGGAATTTCCGCATCCCATATGCGAGCGTTTCGGCTATTGACATATCCATTCATATGAAACCATGCCCCGTCACTGGAAAAAGTGTTGTTAAGCTGGTTAGTCACATTGTTTCTCGTGAAACTCTTAAACCATTGCCAGTAGGCAGTGCGCTGTTCCGAGTCCAGAAGATGTAGCTCTTGCTCTACTCGAATTCTGTACGGCCGTAGCTTTAGATGTTTAGTAGCCTTCTATTAGGCTGAATACGAAGACCCTAACTCTTGAGACAGCCGCCGAAGTGACTTTTTGAGAAAGCGGTGCAGGGAAACGTGAATTTTTTCCAAAAACGTGGTCGTCAACACGGACGCCGGGCCGCTTTTAAGCTTATCCTGAATACTGCTGTCTCGCGAAACCGGTTCACAAAGCCATACACAGTTTTTTCCCTGGTATAGGAGCATCAGGAAGCTTTCTTTCAAAAGGCTGGATGAAACGTTGGTTAGATTTTTCCACAAAATAAATTTCTAGCAAAGAGACTTTGTGTTCTTGCGTGAGACTCATGGCGGACTGAACGTTACTGGTTTCCAGCGCCCGCGTAAGCATAGTGTCACGTGGTGGTATCACGTGGTGCAGCTCGTTCTCCAAGGTTACACACAACTGCAACAAGCAGCAATACTCCCATATCTTTTATGCTTTTGCAACAAATACGTTTTAAATATAGAGTTCGTGGACTTTTGAATCCCCCTGTATATATCCAGAACTATATTAAGAAAAGCTCATGATCTAAATTACTCTGTTTTTTCTCTGCATTTTTATGCAAGTGCATAAGCAATTTCTTAAAGCGATACTTATGTCCACAGGCTAAGTTGGCAGACGTAAATTTCTAAATAAGGAAGAATGGGGTATGTCTTCCGAATGATCATGGAATCTACTTCCACCTTTTTGGCATTAGGTTTTTCTTAATACACACAATTGACGTGGATTAGGAACATCAAGCGGAAGTCATCGCTCTTTCCGCGTTTAAAAGTGAGCCTTTTAGTTATTTGTTCAGTTGCTGCTTACCATCTTTGGTTAAAACACCAGCATTGTGCGGGAAGCCAAGGAGCAACCTGTCATGTGGTTCGGCAGTTTGTGGTATGAGAGTCTGGATGATTCGAGGTCGCTGTGGTGCAGTGGTAGCATGTTCGGTACGTAACTGGAAGACCCTAGGTTCGTTTCCCGATGGCGGCCAAAGAGAATGTTCCAGTGCCTCACTTATAAAAGTGGAAAGAGAGATTACTTCTGTTTGATGATGATTAGGTTTCCCTCTCTTAACTGTTCTTTCAGTAAACATTTTAAAATCACAAAGAAGTTTTTATTTCCTTTTCAGTATATATTATACAGGTTTTTAAACTTTTCTGAAAAAAAACACTTTTGGAAATATGTTGAAACTTTCGGTAAATATAAGAGAAAATAAGTCTATATAAAAAACAAAAGACGTATTGCTTTGAGTTCGGGATCACATTTTTTTGTGAAAAAAAAAGAGCTATTACCTTATTGTTAGTAGAACTGAAATGATCCGTATTAATGGACAAAATTCACCTAACATCTTAATGCACATAAATACACTTGTGTTTAAAAGTTTCTTGTTATTTAAGTTTGTTGATTTGTCCTAGGGTAATACAAACATGGTTGAAAATGGGCATCTACATAGCGTCAACAAAGTAGTTTCTGTATATACATTGCGCGCAGAGATAGAATCTTTGTTCGCTGACGACCGTCAACTATGGGAACCCTAAGGGGCCTGCCTGAAAATCGTGTTTATAACACTAACCTAACAAACAATAAGGTTTTCCCATGGCAGCTTACAATTTGAAATCTGACTCATTACACTATCGGAAGAGCATCTGCACTATAATATAGAGATATGAAGTGTAATACAGTATATAGACGAATGTCCCATATTACACAAAAACGTTAATCGTAACTATGGATCTCGCACAGAATTATTGAAACTACTTGCGGACGCGTAGTTCTTTGAGAGAAATCACTGATTTTAGCTCACTTTCTTTAAATTCTTGTACTTCGGATTTAGTCAACGTATAAAATAATAAAATGTCAATTGCCAGAGGTTTTCACTTAATTCGTGAAACCTTTCCGTCTGTGTAGCACAGGAATATAATTTTTGATACTTCATTGCTGCCGTGTTTAAATTTCTCCAAGTTGAACGGTTCCTTTGAACTCCGCCACACCAAGACAAAAAAGAAAAAAATAACTTGTCGTTCATATTAGTTATTCATCTGTCGTACGTTTCGCTTTCTTCAGTTGCAGAATTTATCACCTGCAAAAACTCATAGATTTAAGTGACTGCAATATGGTCCCTTATTTCAGAGTAAATAAACGATGAAAGATTTGACGTCTTATAATACCAGGAATACAAAGGTGATAATTATTTGTCTGCTCTTACAGTATCTGAAGTTGCAGCCACAAAGATAGAAAAAAAAACGTTTCATTGTCACTGTAATTTTCTTTTCTGAATCAGCGATGCTCAACATTTGCGTTCGCTGTGATACAACTAACCCTATTATTGTTTAAAAACAGTGCGTGCGCTGCATACTAAAGCAGTGTTTAGTTGCTTAATGTTCCATAATGTATTCATTCCCTGATTCACATATATTTCATTGGGCAAACTAGCTTTACGTGAAAGTGTTCAGATTTATGTTCTTAAAATGGAGTATTTTAATATAAATGTTCGCCTTTAAATATGCCAAGTATAGCTGAACATGTCGAAAAACGAAAATTCAATTACCGGAATGTTAGATGTCTTTAATACAAATGTTCGCCTTTAAATAGGCCAAGTATAGCCGAACATGTCGATATACGAATATTTCAATTATCGAATGTTAGAAGTCTTTAATACAATATTCGCCTTTAAATACGCCAAGTATAGCCGAACATGTCGAAATGCGAATATTTCCATATTCCGAATGTTAGAAGTCTTTAATACAATATTCGCCTTTAAATAGGCCAAGTATAGCCGAACATGTCGAAATGCGAATATTTCAATTATCGGAATGTTAGAAGTCTTTATTACAATATTCGCTTTTAAATACCTCCAAGTATTTTTTTTGATTGGAGGTTTAACGACCACCGTGAGCAAGTCAATGGGCTATAAGCAGTCGCCCGTCCCTAATTTAGGGTCACTGGTTTCAGGGAAGGGAGAGAGCCAGTGCCGTAAGACAAACACAACATCCATGCCTCACTGGGATTCGAACCCGGACCCCGTTCGGACGAATGATCAGAGGCCATCGCTTAGACCACTGCGCCACCGGGGCGGCCCGCCAAGTATAGCCGAACATGTCGAAATGCGATAATTTCAATTATCGGAATGTTAGAAGTCTTTAACACAATTTTCGCCTTTAAATACCTCCAAGTATAGCCGAACACGTCGAAATGCTAATATTTCAATTATCGGAATGTTATAAGTCTTTAATACAATATTCGCCTTTAAATGGGCCAATTATAACCGAACATATCGAAATGCGACATGGATTTGTGACAATGTGTGGTGTTCAGACTGATTTGAAAAGAGAAGAAAAATATACAGTAAATACGGTCACGAGTCAAACGGAATGAAAAGTTAACTGATACGTAATGAGCTATTAGTTTATCTCGTTGCTTATTAGTGTCATCTGTATGAAATCTTTCCTGATTCAACCCGAAATTTAAAATTTAGAGCAAAGTTCTTGCACAAATAAAAGGACAATTAATTTTCTCCACTAATTTTTTCCGATCAGTTTTTGTTGATTTTTGTCCAAGTAATTTACTTCGAAAAAATTACATGCTAATTACCTCAAGTGTTCACTAATATTGAATTCCACCTTCGAAATCTGTGAAAGTCCCCTGTAATATATTTCCCTTTAGAAATATATATTATATTTAAAAATTTAAGAAAGTAAATCATACTTTGTTCTTTCGCTTATGATATGAAACTGTTCTGTTAGACAAGCCAAGATTTTCCAATATGTGTTACAATTTTAAAGAGTTTGTTAAGCGTAAATCCCAAATATTAGTTATGAGATATCTGCGAGTCACAGTTAACAGATATTACTTATATACGAGTCACAATTACACGATAATATATAAAGTCACAGTTGCACGTATATAGCATGATTTAATATTTAAAAAAGTTAAAAATAATTTAACACATAGGAAAACAATTCCCCGATACGAGATACTCTTCAGCACATAATTTCAAAGAAGCCGCATAATTACTGTATGCCGAAAGAAAAACAGATGGAGTATCTAAATGTTTTGTCAGAAAATCGGTTCCATAAATATCGGTGCTGCCCCCTAAGGAACATATCCATTAATTAGGAAGGAATGCCACTCTTATTTCTTCAAAACTCTAAAAAAAACATGTGTGTCGCAAACACAGACAAATCTCAAACATTATATACTAATAACACATTTTTCGTAGGAATTACCTGAGGTTTTGGTTACTTAATGATTCAGAATTTATTTTCTTAAATTTTTAATCGCGCATAAACACACTGGTTAAACTTTTGGAGAGATTCAATACATCACAAATAATGAAAAATATTTTGAAGGAATGTTTTAAGCGACAGATCAAATATTAACAGCGACGTTAAGAAAATGGTTTGATGTAGTGAATTGTGTGTTACGTTTTTAATGTAAATTATGGAATGACTTTGAACATTACATATAAGGAAATTACCCGAAATGCTGAAAAACATGGTTTCTTGCAAAATATATGAGAAAAAGTTCAAAATCTTTATTTTACGATTTACTTGAAAACAACGATCAGCTTTTGTTTTTACGGAAGGATGTATTTAGCAGATGAAGTGAATTTTTTAAATATCTCTGATAAGGAAATCCAAGGACACGTGGACAATGTGTGTTGTTGATTTAAATGCAACTGATGAGGATATGTAATAGACATTTATCAGTTACTTTGATGTAAAGTATGATGTTTCATGTACAAAAAGATAATTACTAGACACTGCTTTAAAAAGATTTTCCACCAGGAACCAGGAACTAGTAGAGCTGCAGGTTTGACGAACATTTTTCCAGCTTAAGCAAAATAGAAAAGCAGGTAACTATTCGTTAGGTGGTATTTTGTTTTCAGAACGATACTTTCTTCTTAACTTACTCAGAAACGGCAAAACATTAAACCAGCGCGTCTTTATGCAAATCGACGCAACTGCATGTAAAACACGACCCGTGTTAAAGTCATGAAAACATCTAATATTTCCTGAGTCTGAGCAAAGTTAATCATTGCTGTTCTTATTTTTCAAATGGCAATAGCAGTCTACTTAAACAGCTTTGACAAATGTAAAATTCTAATGGACGGATAACTGGGGCTGCAAGTGATATATCTCTACACTACTTAGATTGGTCCTTGGAGCATGCTCCGTTTGACATGAGTGCATGAATTTCGTAATATTAATTCTTGTCCGTAATGTTAATTTTGAAAGTCAAAGTTCGCGACGTCCGCACTTTTAGTGATATACTCCTGGAGTTGAATACTTTGGCCACCATTATCTCTTAAATGCATTGCGGTTCGTATGATAACATATCCCATTCTTTTCATCCATATGTCTTTCTCCTGTTTGTAAATTTTCTTTGAGTAATTTTCAGACCGGTTAAGAGAGGGCGCGACCTGTACATTGATGACGTCAGAAAACAAATAAATGTTGAATTGGTTAATAATGGTTGTGTTTTAGCAAGTGTTAGGTAACCCATGCTATAACTTAAAGTAAGGTTAATTGATGTGCAAATTTTCATCCTTGGGAATACATTAATTGCGAAGAAAATATGTAAAGCAGTTTTACCATTGGAAACATAAGGTAGCGATTTTTGGTGGGACCACCTTATCTGATTTGAACTTGAAGGCTCATATTCAAATGGGACCTCTCTTTTTCTGTTCAGCCAATATACCACGAGCTGTCGCCAAGTAATATCTGCAGCGAAATGCGAAAATGTTTTTTCCGCCGATGTGCATTTCTTTCGGACTTTCACTGTTTGATTTGCCATTGGGACATTTTTGATTTAATAAAAGCATATATATTTAGTTTTAAACATAATGTGATTTCATTTACAAGTTTACTGTCGTGATGATATTACTCTCAGTGATATGCTCATGACCCTCAATATATTAAGTATGAATACTCCCTTGTATCAGTAACGGTTCTTGAAGTGCCATATGTCCAATTACGCCCCCCCCACCTGATTTCATTATTGACATCACTATTTTGCTTTATAATGTTTAAAAAATGAACAATGCGTGTTTAGATTTTAGAAGTTGTTTTCTTCTTTAACAGTAACACCGGTAGCATTTAAGACATCAATACGTTTTGGTATGCCAATTAGATTTTGAAAAACCGGAAACTTTAAATCGCACGTATTTCCGTGGTAAACTGGGAGCGGGAAATGTTCAGAGTTTAAGCCCTCGACTAATGTTTTAATATCCAAAAACATATCAACGAAAACAGCTGAAATATTTAGCGAATTTAAAGAAATAAACGTGCCATTTCTAGAACTGATATTTATTCATTGGAGCAATTTTACTTAAAATATTCAAAATATAGGGTATGACAATGATATTAGTGACGCCATATACCTGAGCACTTAAGAGAAATAATATTATGCAACTTATAGGCTTATTTATATTCATTGGAATAAATACTAAAGAAAAGTGAGGGAACGTATCACTCATAGGCCTGTTGCACGCAGCAAATGCGATACATAAACGTGCGACATCTAATCTAGAAAATGGTGGGTGATTTTTTTTAAATAACCAGAAATGTTTCACGAATATGCGGTGCACTAACTACATGCCCAAAGAGTGAAAGCGAAGTCACTGAGCTTATGGTGCTTGTTGGCAATTAAATTTTGTGTGATTTTTTTTAGTTCCAAACTATACACCAATCACTTAAAAGACTTATGTGCCATAATTTATGGTAAATCTCCCACAGATCCTGTGATTTATGTTTACCTAAACCGTTTTGGATATACTTCACCTAGTTTCTAGTCAGACTAGTCAAACACAATTTCTTGGCATTTTGGCATTATTAAATTGAAAGTAAATCAACAACATCAGTTCCAAGAAATAAAAAGGAATCACCAGCAACAACTACAAAATGAAATACAAGTGCTCATGGTAGTTAAGGGGATTTATTAACAAAAAAAATATTTTTGATATGAACTCAACACAGGAAAGAACCCAAAAATGTTAAAATGTATCACTGCTATTGATTTACACTCATCGTCAAAAAAATTGTTGCACCCAGAAGGACATGTCGGATTGAAATTCTATTCTGGAGGAAGATAAAGGCGACCAGGAGCAATAAATGATTAACCATTGAGGCAGATTGGGCAATATTTATTGAGCTACACGCCAATAACTATTGTTTCTCAGTATGGCGTCGGGCCACCATTTTTGCTCACACAGCATGCCAGATATCTAGGCATTGAGTTGCACAGTTTCCTAATGGTGTCCTGCGATAAGCAATATCATGCAGCTAGAATCTTCTCACCCAGTTCCTGCAGATTTTGCGTTAGGGATGGAGCGTGTATAGTGAGTCCAATAGCATCCTACACATTTTCAATCGGTGATAAGTCTGACCATGCGCCTGACCATGCGGCTGACCATGACAGAGTGTCAGTGCCTGCAAGGCACGCTCTCAAGACAGCAGCAGTATGCGGACGAGCGTTGTCCAGCTAGAAAATCACACCGTAGTGAGCGTTCAGAAAAGTTAGGTCCGTTGGTTGCAGGACCTCATTATCGTACATTTTGACTGTCAAAGTGCTTGTAATGAATTACAAAAGTGATCTGGTATCATAGGCAATTGCACTCCCACACCATGACACTAGGCCTTCTGGACGTGTGACGCTCTACAATTAACCGTTCATCTTGGCGCTGACCACGGTACTTCCACACACGGATTATTTGGCTACTTCCTCCAAGACAAAAACGGGAATCGTCACTGAAGTTCACTAGCTGATATTCTGAGTAGTTCCATGACAGTCTGGTACGACACCATTGCAGTCTGTGGCGACCATGCGCAATGGAGTTAAAGACACTCGTCGTAGCGGTCTGCGTACGTGTAGTCCTACGTCGTGCAGCCGTCTGATAATGGTGCTAGCACTAATCGGACAATCCAAAGAGGGCACCACTGCTGCTCACTGAATGTCGGCAATCGTGGATGTTGGATCATTCCTCGAATGTTGAACAACCCGTTGGTCCTCTTTTTCCAAGGTTCATCGATGTCTCCAAGACCCTTCCTGTCGCTTCTGCGTTATTTGTTCTATCCACTGCCGCAACAGCGTGCTGTGATGACATCCGAGCTACCGATACGGCGCGTAATACGGTGATAATACCATTCCACTCCGCCGAACATGACAATGTGGCCCTTGTTGAACTCCTCCAATTGCACGAATTGCATCCGAACTTTGCTCGGATGCATACTTCACTCGGAAATGTTACAGCCAACAGAACAGCACCCAGTCAGAATGGCACGCACGCGCAACGGGGCGGCCGTATGTATCCGGTCAGGCACAATGCTACGATCTCTGCTTGCTTCCGTCACATGTGCGGCCAGGCATGGTACTTGAATCATTTGCATTTCTGACGATGTCAAACCTACCCACCAAGTTTCATTCCTGTCAGTTGCTTCCTTCTGGGTGAAACAATTTTTTTGATGGTGAGTGTATATCAATAGCGAATTGAAGTTGATGTTTTGACAAGATGTACTCAAAAAAGTGTATTCTTGAACACATTTAGCAAATCAATATGCGATGTGCCGTCTTTTACCATATACTTGCTTCGCGTTTGGCATATGCTCTCGATCATCACTCCTGAAGCTGTAAGAAGAACACGCCAATCACTCTACCCTTAGGATTTTAAAGTGCGTGTGAGATTTTTACCGATATAACCACACGTATCTTGCAATTAGAACTGCATAGTCTGCTTTAAAATATTGCCTAATTACAGGCGTTCAGCTTAACATAAACGAAAATTTGTTTAAAATGTTAAAGCTTTTATAGAAAAATTTATTTATAAAATATATTTTTCTAATATTAAACTAAAGCAAATGTTTGCCCCTTTCGTTTCACAAAAGAAAAAGAATATGACCTTTTGGAAACTAAATCAATGAAAAAGCTTAATTACTAACAGTTTCCAAAATATATTATCCATAGCACTGCAGGAAACGCGCTACAGGGAATCTGGGTTTATAATGAAGCATTTGTAATTTTGTTCTCGGTTATTGCAGATTGCAATACATATGGGTGCAGCATACCAAAGATTTTATGAGTAATATTAGTTCATAATTTAGGCAGCACTCCTGATTTTGTACTCTCGAAACGTTTTAAATAAGATCAGAGAAATAGAGGTCATCTTGTATTGGTAATAAATGAATGACCGATTAAAAAGAACATTCCGTTTTTTAAGAGCACAACTCGTTTCTCCGAAATTTGTGAGGTACACGTGTCTAACACGAGCGCTACACTTATGTATTCAGTATTCTGTACGGTTAATATTTTTTGCAATTTATTAAACTATTTTACCAGTTTTCACGAATGCAGAAACACATAAATACATTGTGAATAGTCCCGGGATAAAGAAATTTAATGATAAACGGTCCTAAAACTGCATTCCATTATCAGGCAATTTTATTCTGTTAGGCATCCATATATTACGAATAAAATGTTAAAATAATATTGCTTTTTGTTCCTTATTCTTTAGCTGTTAGGAAAACGGTATAGCTTGTAGCAAGACTAAAGGCACAGTGAAGCTTTTCTTATTGGCTGTTAGATAGAAAATGAAAATAAAATGAAAAAATGCCCAGAAGATGATGAAAACTGAGCAAAAGTCTAATATGAAGGAAAGTAGCTAAAAATCCGTTCAACAATACTTGGGCAATGCCTCTAACTAATCATTTCTGGTAGTAATTTTGTCAAGCACTTTAAGAGATAACGACAATTTTGTTTTGTTTTTCCTCTGATCGTCTACAACCAAATTTTGAAACATTTATTTTCAAATTTCCGGGCGCATACTTTAGAAATGTTGAATTTGTTGAGCTGTGTTTTTGTTTTGTTTTTAAATTTAAGGTTTAACGGCCACCGTGAACAACTCTATGGACTATACGCAGTAGCCCTTTCCTAATTTATAGCCACTGGTTCCTGGGAAGGGAGAGAGCTAGTGCCTTAAGGCAAATAAAAAAACCTATGCCTCACCGGGATTCGAACTGGGAGTCTTCACGGACGAATAGTCATAAGCCAGCTCTTAGATCACTGTGACACCGGGGCGGCGATCTGTGGTGTAGCTAGTAACAGTAGAACAGAAATTTAAATATCTATGCAAATGAGGAAGTGTCCTGAAAACTTACACTATGCAGAGAATTTGCTGAACAGATACAAATCGAATAGAGTGGACGTCAATATCGAAACAAATCATTTTTTTTTTTTTTTTTTTTTTTTTTTTTTGCAGTTCAGTGTCGGATTCTGTGTAATTAACCTAATATCTTACGTGGCTAAGGGTTACAACACTTTCTTATTATATCATATTACTGAAGGGTAGGAAAAATAATGTACGATTTATGGTCCTCAAGTACTGCTTTTAGAAAATGTAACACCGCGGATGATTGTTGGTATTAGGCTGAAACTTACAAGATATGTACAACAGGTATTCACGTGCAAATGATTGGGTTCATTTCGCTGAAAAACAACACAATGGTTGCTCACGGATTTTTTATTTTTTTATTTGAGGTTTAACGTCCACCGTGAGCAACTCAAGGGGATATAAACAGTCGCCCGTCCCTAATTTAGGGTCACTGGTTCCAGGGATGGGAAAGAGCCAGTGCCGTAAAACAAACACAACATCCATGCCTCACTGGGATTCGAACCCGGACCCCTTACGGACGAATGATCACCGGCCATCGCTTAGATCAATGCGCCGCCGGGGCGGCGCTCACGGATTTGTATTTATTATCCTTATTCAACATGGTAACGTTTGTATATTGTGGTAACGTTTTGTATATTTTGTAGAATGAATTAAAATGTTATAATTCCGCACCAGTATTGAACATCACCAGGAAACGAACACATAGCATAAAGCAGAGCATGGGTCCTCAAATGTTTCTACCCTTTACGTTTGCTTGCTGGCGTTTGTCACCGGGTAAACGAAAAGGAAGGAAACATTTTTTCGCGTTATTCGTTTTTCTACATTTTAAAATGGGGATAACCAATTGAAAGTTATGTGACCCCTTACGTTTTTCTGTATCTTAATTGGTAATCCCGTCAACTATCTACAAAGGTAATCATGGTAGGGTTATCAAGATTCTAGTACACCCGTTCTTTGGGGGCGGGAGGCGATATTGTCACAAGTCACGTAATTGAGGAAATTAAAGATTACCAAAACAATCTATCTCATCCCGGTATGCAAGGAAACTTTACATTATTAACAACAGTTCTTACCTTTGCCAAACCTTTCTACGTTTTTTATTTGTGCATAAATGACATACTCAATACGACATTTTCATATGATTTTACACAATATGTTTTAAATGCAATTTCATAATTTTATTAGACACACAAATTCATTTTCGTAAGAAAAATATGATATCCACATTTCCTATAACGAGGCGCTTAACTTAATGATTAAATATTTTGTAAAGGCATTCATTACTAAGAGACACAGCATAAAGTTTGTTTTAATTTCATTATGTTTTTGTCTTTCCAATGTGTCTTGCGTGCGGCGAATTACTAATTAACTCCCATACCTAGAAAGCGGTCATAAAAGATTCATGTTCGCGATACTTTCAAACTTCGACGGTTGCTCATGATTTGCGCAAAACAATTTGAAGGAAATCAAAGTCATTAAATGTACCCACAGTGGGCCTTAGTGGACTTCTTAAAAGAAGACAGCAGCAGAAAAAAGCATAGTGCAGGAAAACCTGACGTTATTCCCTAAACGAAAGATAATCGCATCCACCTCGTTTTAAAAGCCTTAGCAGTTTTTCTCTTTTCCTTCTGCTGCTCATCTTCTCTAGCAATATAATAAATAAGTGTGTAAAGCAATACAATAAATAAGTGTAATTTGTGTTTTTCAGAGGTGTGATCTTTTGCCATGGCAAAATTAGCCAAAAGTGTAATTTTATAGGGTAAAATATCGGACAAATTTCAGGTTTTATGGTGTGATCACGTGAGAATAGCTTTGGTTTTACTTTTTTTTTCGTGAGCAATCTACTTTGAGTTTCACGGATTTGCGGAAAAAATCAATAACAAATTCTTATTATTTCCTTTTACCTCAGACATAAAGAGTTCTATAAAAACATTTTAAAATATTTACCCCTTTTTAGATCTGTCACTTATAACCAATTTTCTGGAAAACACTTTAGCATTTATTAAACTGCGTGAAATGCCACCTTCCCTTACTCGTCAGTAAACGTTTTGAAAAGTATCAGTTCTGCATAATGTGAAACTTATTTTAGGGATAAAGAAAAAAATCTTCGAGAAACATTGAGTGAGATACACCTTTGCGATTCTTCAGAGAAATCTCCGAATAAGTAACCGACAGACTCTAAGACTTCGAGTATCGTGGTACCAAAGAAGTAGATTTGAATCAGAGATAATATTTCATTATTCATAATTTGCTTAAGTCAGGTACAGATATCGATAGCTTTCCTTTACCGATTTTCTAATCAATTCACTGCTCAGCGACTTTCTACCACAGAACTAAATATGTTACAGAACATGATTTAAACTTTTGAGCCATATTCACCGTTGCATATGTAACGCGAAGGTTCCATCTGTTGCATTTATATTTATCACAATTCTATATTAGACCATCAGTGATGAACTAATTGATCGCCATGTATGAAAATTCGTTTGAGCTTCGTTCTATACTGTTTGGTTTAGAGTAATTCCTAATATGGTAATAAATATAGAAATACAATTTCAACTATGAAATACGAAAATATGGGCAGCATCTGTGCTTCCCTAATAAAAATAGTAGCTATTCGCAACGCGTGTCATTTAATGCCAAGAGCGAAGGATAAAAACCTTCATAGCCCGTAGAGGTAAGATCACAAGAAAGTATTTGCACATTCTAGAGTGAAGCAGGAATATATCTCGTGATTCTTAAATACAACCATATAATACGTACAGAAAACTGAAAAACTCGTCATTGGGTAGGTATATTATATTGCCGTCATGAAAAGAATGAATGCTTAAAAGATTATTCTGTGACTTCTTTATATATCAGTTTCAATCGCGGACTCTCAAATATCAGGAGAAAAAACAAAAACTGAACTTACTACACTGAAACCGATTGATCCACAAAACAGTGAAATGCAAAAATTTAGTAACTTCTTTTCTTCACGAGATTTAGTGCTCGACTTGAAACCGCAGAGAAACAAGAAGTTGACGTACAACGCTTTATTTACTTTACTTTAGAAAGCACAAATATGCTCCAAAAATTTCTACACGAAAATTAGCTTTTCATTCGAAACACAATTTAACGTTTGCGAATCGAGCCATCTCATTTCATGATAATATTTTATGTAGATTCCTTTGGGTATGAAGTCTAAATGATATTCGTCAGGAAATGACGCCGAAAAAAAAACGCATGTTTACATATTTCGAAATAATACTAATTTCCAATTTGTTTAGAAAAATATTAATGGAAACGTTTGCATTTAGTGTTAGTCAAGTGTGCATTGATTAATTTAAATTTCACAGACTCAATATTTGAGTAATATTAATTTATTATTTGCTCTCAGTTCAATTTCTGTATAATAAATTATTATTACATTAAATCATAACTTAAATTTGGGTTTTCGGTAAACGCTTAGAAATTCGTCTTGAACCGAGATTTATTATGAGAAATAACGTCGGAATCGAAACAGTACATATATGAAGCAGAACAGCGGAACATGAAAGTATTTTGGAATTGTAGGGGTCGGTGGGACAACAATAAAAGTTCAAATAACAATAAAAGTTTATGGGTGGTCAAAAACAATAAAAGTTTATCGGTGTTCAATAACAATAAAGTTTATGGTGGTCGGTGGGACAACAATAAAAGTTTTCAGCAGAGAGAAAAATATGAAAAGAAAATTCTTGAACCATACTTATTTACAATTACATTAGAACCTCCATAATCTGAACGCGCCAAATGTTTACATTGACGTATGTATATACTTAAAACATACGGACGTTACGTTGCGGCAAGTAAGAAGAATCACCGCTACCGCGCTATGCATTACAGAGCGGTAACAAGCAGAATAACCAGTTACGCGGCTACTTTCACAAAGAGAGCAGGAGGGAAGCTCACCGTCTGACTCACAAGCCGGACCTTACGGTATTTTTCCCTTCCGCGCTCAATCGGGTTTCGTCTGCCACAGTAAACATTGCTCCGTTGCCTGTACAGCATTCTGCTTCTGTGTGTGTTTGTGGGTTTTCGGTGTTTTTACACTGTACTTAGCAGTGTGCAAGTAACCTTCGGTGGCATCAACATCTCTTAAAAGGAAACATACAACTTTAAATATATAGACTAAAATAGACATATTTTAAATGGACTTGATAAAGAGGAAAGTGGAGCTTCTTTTGCCAGAATATACGGCGTAGCAAATACCACTATATGTGGCTTGAAAAACAAAAGGGAACCTATATTGCAGCATACTTCTAAACAGGATTCTGATGAAGTGCCAAAAATGAGAAAAACTTTAAAAACAGCTCAGAATACAGCCCTCGAAGACGCCGTATATTTGTCGTTCGCACAAAGACGAAGCTTGGGAGAACCAATATCAGGCCCATTGATTTGTGAAAAAGCTCTAGACTGAAACAAAAAATTACATGGCTTCCTTGACTTCAAGACTAGCAGTGGTTGGCTGCAAAAATTTAAAATGCGTCATGGCATCAGAGAACTTCAAATTGAAGGCGAGAGTTTATCAAGCGACGCTATTGCATCGAGGAATTCAAAGTAAAGTTTGATGAATATGTAAATACTCCGGGGTATTCTAGAGAGGATGTGTACAATACTAATGAGACTGCTATAAACTGGAGTTTGCTCCTAGAAAGTCTCTTGCATCTCGCCGCGAAGAGAAATCCCTTGGCTACAAAGTCAGGAAAGATAGATTTACAGCTATGGTTTGTTGCAATGCAAGTGGTAAACACCGTCTTCCAGTATTGGTGATTGGTAAAAGCAGGAAACCCCGGTATTTCCAAACTGTGAAACACCATTCCGTCACCTACAAATGGCAGAAGAGTGCCTGGTTGCTAATCGGATATTTCTTATCGACTGGTACTCAAACCTTTTTGTTCCGAATGTAAAAGAATACCGGAAAAAACAGGTAAAGGTTGGTAATGTCTTACTGATTTTTGATAATGTACCTATACATCCTGCAGTTGACTAAGTAAATAAGGTTGATAAAGACTTCCTGCCCCCAAATATAAAGGTGCTTCTTCAGCCAATGGACCAGAGCATTATCGGAAAACGTAAACGAGTGTACAGAAAGTAGTTACTTCGACGTTTACTTCTGGCTGAACGGAACGGGGATAGTGTCATTTCCTTTTTAAAGAAATTAAATGCCAAGACTGTTACTACATTCTGGTAGATTCATGGGAAAATATTACCGAGAACAATGTAAAAAAACGATGGAACAAACTAAGGCCAGAAGAAAATATTGAAAACGACAATGAAAACGGTGCCAACACTAGAGAAATTGAGAACGTTGCTGAAGAAATTACAGCTGTGTGTCAATATATCCCTGGCTTTGAGGAGTATAATGAAGACGATGCTAAGGAATGGATTGCCAACGATGTTGATGAAAAATAATGCTAAATTCATAACAACGACGAGACTATACACAACTTTACTGAGGCCGACGACGACAGCGAAAACAGTAGTGACAACGACAACAACAATGAAGACTCTGGACCGCCCCATACAAATAGATGCTCTTCATGCTTTCGGGACTGCAGTGTCATCATACGAAAAACAACCTGAGTGTTGTGCGTCTCAACTTTTTTTGTTGGAAAGGCTTATCATCGAAAATACGTTATTTAACAATGGCGCAAAAGAAGATTGGTGACGGTTTTCATTAAACTTTCTTACATAATAAAGTACGTATATAAGTTTAGAGATTTGGGTAATGTTTTAACTTTTTTACTTAAATAATATTGTGTAGTTATTGTATATAAAATTTTGAATTTAACATATGGTACGTATCTTTATTTTAACTTGAATCTATGTACTGAAATCAGTTTTTTTCTTGGATTATTAAAATTAACTAAACTGTTCATTTTATTTGTAATTTGTAGTTTTATTTCTTAAACCCTTTAAGTACTATTATTAAAGTTTTTATAATTTTTGACACTGTACAAACAAATTTTGATAATCCTAACAAACCGATACTCGGAACCAGCCCCAGTCCCAAGTAGTTCGTATTATGAAGCTGCTACTGTATACTGTATATAGAAAACGAAACGCAAGTTTCGGAGGATAGATATAAAGACAAAGGAGAGGAAATTGCTCTGGTAATATTTTATTTCTAATATCATATAAACTACGCTTGAAATCAATTGAGAAACAAGATCAAAGAAAGTCTAGGCAACATTAGTAGTAGCATGACACATGCGGACACGGGACATTAATTTCCAAAACTTTGTTGATTAATGCATGATTTTTTAGGGAAATTGTAACAGCATTTTTCGAGATCATCAAATACACTTCTAAAGGAAATTCACATTAATCACATACATGATAAAATCAAATACAGATATTTTGGGAATTACGATATCATTTCTGAAACTCTCAATAATTTCAAATTTAAGAACACAGAATTTGTAAATCTCTGTTCGAAGTGAGTTTAACCTGAAGTAGACAGGTAAAACTCACTTAGTTGATAGCAAAAATCCGTAATTTATTTCAGAGAACGTGATATTAGGGCTCCATAATTTGCATTCACGAAAACAAGAAAATTTTGCATGGAGTGTATGCTTTGCAGTTGGCGCTGGGTTATGCAAATTTCAGGTATGTATGATTCAAGCATGAACGAATGTCTACTTAATGCAAAGTTACTATAAATTATGTGCTGAACTTTTTTTTTAATTGAGCCCATTAAATTCATTAAAAAGTACATTTACGAAAACTACATTTGTACGTCTCGCAGTTATGTCAAATGTAGCACTTTGTGTAATAATGCATGTTTCTAACCCATATGAATTAATTGCCTTTTTTAGTTCGATTAATGAGCTTGAGCATTTTTGTAAAACATTTTTAGAAAATTTAACTGACAGAAACGTGTACCTTTAAAGGAATCAAAGTACTCAAATGGCTAAATGTTCCTATATTTCTTTTCGCGCCAGGGAGCAACACATGATTTCTTCGTTGTTTTTCTTTTTTCGCAGTGGATCTCATCTGTCGTCACATTTGAATGTAATGTTTCGTCGTTACATTGTTTCACAAACTGTCATTAAATTTTATAAGGTAACAACCTGACATTTTTTAAACTAAATACTAAACCTATAGATATTCCTGGGCACAATATTGTTCTACTTTAGTAATTTGAAATTAAGAACTGATTTCAAGAGGAATTTATAAATAATGTTTTTTTATTCCTTCTTTTCCCTTCTATACACCTAAAACAAAATATCTTGGGAATATCAACGATTACTACTATTATTTTCTGTGCTCAAATATGATCTGAAGCATTGTACTTACTGTAATGAGCAAATCTGAAGAAAAACGTGCAAGGAAATGAAAGATTTCAAAATGACTTGTAAACTAAATTAATGTAGGCTGGTAAAATATTTTTATCCACAATTTCGTTCATTCAGTTAGCATGATGGAAAGGAATTCACGTACTGTAATTGTTATTTAAATGAAAACATATTTATGAATTAATCGCCCCGGTGATATAGTAGAAGGTACATACACCAGCCACTGAATTAGAGCTGCATTCCGATGTAAGTCAAAATCACTTATGCAGCGTACATGCAAAATTCCTGGTAACGTACGTCCCCATCTTATCTTGGCAACTATTTAAGACTGTTTCTAATCACTTCTGCTCCGCGCAAAGATAAAGCATTAAAAAAAGACGGCCATACACATCCTACTTCTCGCGTGAGTGTCTCCGTAATGTTGCAACAAAAACTTGGCCAAGCAGTCCCGTAACCTTCTTTTTCAAGCATAATTGTGACACTCTGCGAAGTTAAATGCTACCATGTCGTAGTATCGCTGATCTTCGGCTGCTATTAAAATACTCTTGGTACAATTTGCAACAGGACAACAGCAGGGTACTCTCTGACTCCATAGCTTTTCGTATATCAGCGTGCACAACTGCCAGATGTGGCATTGTGGTATATAAATCTGTAAGGTTTCCCCGGTGTCACAGTGGTATATAAATCTGTAAGGCTTCCCCGGTGTCACAGTGGTCTAAGCCAGTGTTTTCAAAACTTTTTTCGATTCTCGGCGCACTTGCTGAATCCAGGTTTTCCCAAGGCACCCTATGTCACATTCTAACAAGTACGCTTTGCCTATGTCATATTCTAACAAGTACACTATGGTAAAAATAAATAAAACACGTATTAAAAATCACAAAAGGAATGTAATTGAAAACGGTCAACTAATTATAATAACTGGGATGGGTGAGCCTGTTTATCACCGCACAGTTTCTCAAATCTTACAATCAAACTGGACACAACGACCCTCATTTACTTCTCCACATTGATTTTCGCGCGATACTTAGTTTTTAACACGGCGACCGACGAAAACCTAGCTTCGCACAAAGAAGAAGTCACAAATGGAATTATAATTCTCTGAGCTTTACCACTGAGAAGGGGATATTCATCTTTTACTGATATCCAAAATTCAGGCAATTCCATGCTGCTAAATTTTATTCTCAACGTATTGTCGCAAGACAACTCAATACGATTTCTTCTGCAGCAGTAAATTCAGATGGAGCAGTGGCATGAATAGGATCTTGAATCCATACAAATTTATCGATATTTTCATTTGAAAATATTTCTGAAACCAGATGATAAGCTGTGATAAGTGTTCTACAAAAATGGATTTCATGCCTCGAGAGAAATCAATTCCATTGGAGGTCAAAAACTGTTGCAACAAGCAGAAACGTTATTTACCTCTGTCTTCATTCATTATTCTTTTCCACAGTTTTAGTTTTTTTATAAAAGCTGGAATGTTCTCAATCGACTTTAAAAGGTGCATGTTGCTTCCCTACAGGGAGAGATTCCGAGCATTCATCTTTTCAAAAAGATCACATAAGTATGTTTGTTTTAACAAAAAATCTTAATTCACAAAAATTCCGGTATAGTTGTGGTCTTCCTCCTTAAGAAAAATATAAATTTCCTCTTGCAGTTCAAACGTACGAAATAAAACATTACCACGAGGGAGCCATCGAGAAGTGCTGTAGTACAAGAAAGACGAGAGCTCGGATCCCATATCCACACATAGGTTTTTGAAAAACCTTGCCTTCCGCGGCCGAGTTTTTATAAAGTTTACTACATTCACTACATATCCTAAGACCCGTTTCAATGTAGGACTCAGATATTTTAACGAGAGTGCTTCCCTGTGAATAACGCAATAGGTCCACAGTGCATCAGGGGTTTTGCTTCGAATAAGTGCCTGCAGTCCTCCATAACAGTCGGATATAGAACGAGCACCATCAGTACAGACACCAATGTCCTTACCCCACTCCAAATTATTTTCGGATATAAAAGTATCAAGGATCTCTAACAAGTATTGAGCCTTAGTACTACCAGTGATACTTTCACAAAAGAGAAGGTCTTCTACAGGGTTATTACCATATATACTGACGGAAAAAAATCCCAACGCCAAGAAGGGGTTGTGTTAGATAAACGACAGTTGGTAGGCGGTGAGAGTACATCAGTAAGATGACTTCTATGCAAATTTCGCGCTCGGCGCATACGTGTGGCGCTAGTAGCGCCCCTCGGAACATGCAAAGCTAGTTCTCTGTAAATACGCGCTATAACGTTCGTGAGCATTAGTTATCGTTGAGATTCGACGTAGTGTGTTGATGTTAGTCACGAATGCCTTTAAGAAGACGAAGAAGCCATTATCAACAGCTTACGGAGTTTGAACGAGGTCGTGTAATAGGGCTACGAGAAGGTAGAATTCCGTTCCGCAATATTGCAGAACGACTTGGCAGGAATGTAGCCACTGTGCATGATTGTTGGCAGCGGTGGTCAAGGAAAGGTACTGCCTCAAGAAGACCGGGTTCCGGCCGGCCACGTGGCACTACTGAGAGGGAAGAATGCCGTGTACGGCGTATGGCCGTGGCGCATCGTACTGCGTCTGCGGCGGCAATTCGAGCTCCAGTTGCCAAAACTGTGACTAAACAAACTGTTACAAATCGGTTACTTGAAGGACAGCTCCGAGCCAGACGCCCTGTAGCGTGCGTTCCACTTACTCCAAACCACTGCCGTTTGCGACGTCAGTGGGGTCAAGCTAGAGCTCATTGGAGGACGGAGTGGAGATCTGTTGTGTTTTCTGATGAAAGCCGGTTCTGCCTGGGTGCCAGTGATGGCCGTGTGTTGGTTAGAAGGAGGTCAGGTGAGCGCCAACAACCAACCTGTCTGCGGCCGAGACACACTGGACCTACACCTTTAGTTGTGGTCTGGGGAGCAATTTCCTATGACAGCAGGAGCACTCTCGTGGTTATCCCACACACCCTGACTGCACAGTTGTACGTCGGTCTGGTGAGTCAACCTGTTGTGCTGCCATTCATGAACGGCATTACAGGGGGTGTTTTCCAACAGGATAACGCTCTCCCGCATACCGCTGTTGTAGCACAACATGCTCTACAGAGTGTCGACATGTTGCCATGGCCTGCTAGATCACCAGATCTTTCACCAATCGAGCACGTATGAGACATCTTTGGACGACAACTCCATCATCACCCCAACCAGCATTAACCGTCAGTGTATTGACCGACCAAGTGCAACAGGCATGGAACTCCATCCCACAAACTGACATCCAGCACCTGTACGACACAATTTGCGTGCTTGCATTCAACATTTTGGCGGTTACACCGGTTATTAATGTTCCAGCATTTCACATTTAAAATGGCTCTTCTCGCGCTTACATTAAGCTGTGATCTTGAAACCTTAATCGATTAAATATGTTACCTATACAAATGTATTGCCGCCATTTCATTCCTCTACAACTATTTTTTCGTGTTGTTGGGATTTTTTTCTGATAGTGTTTAAATCGCACATACCAAATCCAGTGAGCATCATTATTATTATCTGTGGTCACATCCAACTGCAACCCAAATTCCTTATCTTTCATTTTTTACGCTTTCCAACCGTAGGTTCAAGAAACGTATATGCTCCAGCTTTGTCCGTCCGTCTGTCTGTCGGCACGATAACTGATGTAAAATTGGTTCGATTTCGATTAAATTTTACTATGTGGTAGGGGACCACCTGGGGACGAACCTATTGAAAATGGACGAAATGGGGTCATAGGTCACGACAAAGGAGCGGGATCCATTCCATTGCCCTTATGCGTCATAACTTACGTAAATATGCTTCGATGTCGATAAAATGTTTATATATAGTAGGGGACCACCTGGGAAGTAACCCTCTTCAAAATGCGTAAAGTTGGGTCTAAGGTCAGGATATAGGAGCGGGATGCATTCAATTCCTCTTATGCGTCATAACTTGCGTAAATATGGTTCGATGTCGATGAAATTCTAGTATGTCGTTGGGGACTACCTGGGAATGAGCCCTATTGAAGATGGGTCAAGTGGGGTTAAATTGCAGGAAATAGGAGCGGGATGCATTTCTTTACCCTTATGCGTCATAACTTGCGTAAATATGGTTCTATTTCAGTGAAATTGTAGTATGTCGTAGATGACCACCTGGGGACGAACCCTATTAAAAATGGACGAAATGAGGTCAACTGTCAGGACATTGGATCGAGTTCCATTCCATCGCCCTTATCCCATACTATTAAAGGATCATTTCTTGTATGTATGTAATTTTCTTTTTGCAAACGGCTTTAAGGATTTTAATGAAAGTCGTTAACCTACCGTTTTCTGGTACTAGAAATCGATTTAGCTTGATCTCGACTTAAGAAAAATTTGTTTAATAGGTTAAATATCCACCCCGAAACACCATGTTTTTAGTGTCATGGCGTCGTCCCATTCATGTCACCCATCCTTAGAAATCTTATGACGTCACAATCTCGTGATTGAGATGTCGGCGAGCGGTCACCCATCTGTCTCATTACGTCACGCGTTGTGTGTGGATCCTATTAAAGTTTTATGACGTCACACTCGTGCGAGAAGATGGTCGCAATTCCCATCTGCCTCATTACGTCACGCGTTGTGTGCGTATGACTTTCCGCACAATAACTCGCGTAACAATCGTTCGATTTCGATTAAATTTTAGTATGTGGTAGGGGAAAACCTGGGAAGGAACCCCAATGAAAATGAACGAAATGTGGTCAAACGTCAGGTCATGGAAGCATGATCCATTCCACTGCTTTTATGCGTCATAACTAACGTAAAAAAGGTTTGATTTCGATGAAATTTTAGGATGTGGTAGGTGACTACCTGGGAACAAACATTATTAACTAGATCAAAATGGGGTCAAAGGTCAGGACATGGGAGCGGAATCACTTCCTTCGCCATTATGCCTCATAACGTACGTAAAAATGCTTCGAATTGGATTAAAGGTCAGTATGTTGTATGGGCCTGCCTGGGAACGAATCATATTGAAAATGGGCGAAATGGGGTCACAGGAACGGGATCTATTCCGTAGCACTTATGTATCATAACTTACGTAAAAATGCTTCGAATGCGACAAAACTTTTTCATGTTATTTTGGAGGTATACTGAACCGGTTCTGTTGAATATGATCGAAATGGGATCAAAGGTCAGGGCACAGGACCGACATTTATTCCACAGCCATTATCCTCATATCTTGAGTATTGATTTCTGGTATGTTGGAAATCGTATTATAATCAATGCATTGCTTGATTTTACTAACTTGTTTCAATTAATTGATCATTGAGGTCGCCCGCTATGTGCTGTATTCTGCGATTGATGGTGTAATTGGACAAAGACACATTTGAAAGCAGCTTCCCAGCAGACTCACCGATCCTAATGTTCATCATATATATCTACAGCAGCCGGTAGAATGAGTTTTTTTCTGCGATGGTATGAGGCTTCTTACACTTTGCGATTCTATGTGCCACCTTGTAAGATGCTAGCAAAGCATTGTTTGGCATTGATGCCTGCTTATAAAAACTGTCTTTTTGTTGATTTAGCTCTTGTAACGTTCTCGTAAAGAAATCAAGAGATTTACTAAGTATGGTGGGATGATTGGTTTCTAAATGGCGTTTTAACTTACTTGGTAGCATGCAATCAGGCAACAAAAAATTTCATTCAGAGTACACACTGCAGCATCTCTTCACCATTGACTTCTGTCGACGTGAAACCGAAGTCCAAACAACTGTTATCATAGTTTCGATATTTACGCTTCTTCATACTTTATCAGAAGCACAGAGGCTGGTGCGAAAGCTCAGGTTACTTCAGGTAGCGGCCGCGCGGAAAACACCGGTATAACGTATGGTGGCAAATTGTGACTTTCCAGTGTGCGTCCCAGTATCACTGTGAGCCTTTAATAGTGAAACAACGAGACATTCCTGATTTACAAGTTGCACAACTCCAATCGCATCAGAGAAAGACTCAAAGGAGCTGCTCAAACTGGCGTCCAAGGGCGTCGTTGCACAGCCCACATCGGCGAATGAAGGACTGTCGCACCCTCTCGTAGACTCTCGGTGTGGTGTTGATTTTGTCCCCAGCAACGGCGATTCGCGCGTCGAGATATTTCTGCGACCCCACAGGTGTCTCGTACACCAATGTTTTCATGTGCGCCCAGAAGAAGAAGTCCAGGGGATTAAGGTCCGGGGAGCGTGGAGGTAAAACCACAGAACCATCGCGTCCAATCCACCGCCCGAGATATGTCGTATGTGTAGTCTCCAGGCCCTTTACGAATACGTCAATTCTCATGTGATGTCCCCACGGTAATATCGCTAAACGGGTTCGGTTGCGTTTTTAAGTGTTTGCTCATCATCGTCTACGCCCATGTTCAGTTCACCTGATTTTCATCATGTGCTTCTCATGCACTGTTTTGAACTCCATGTGCCTGCTGCACGTTTCTCGAACGTGCTCTCTCTGGCACTAGGAGTGGAATGTGGCCCTAGGTTCCCATGCAAATATTGTTCGTCTTGATGTGTACTATCACCCCTCTTGTTTAGTTGAAGAAGTTTACAAACAACCAGTACTGTATTACTGAGCAAAGCATGAACAAAACAGAATTAATGGCTTATTGAGAATGAAAAACTTTTAAAGAATAACATAAGAATTGTTGTGATCTAAAACTAAAGTATCATCAGCTGTTCTGATTCTGTAAAACATTTTTTTTTCAAATGTAATGGAAGACTGTCTAGCAAATGGAAAACTAAACGGATTGAATTTATAATCATTAAGCCACTTTTATTAAGGGTCGGGGTAAGGCTACGAAATTGTAAAATAGGTTCACAATTAAAACATTTGTCATAAACTCTCTGCCCCATTGACTCAATTGTGTCGACGCAATCGCTTCAAATATTGGTGACAAGCATGAATTAGCTCCGAATTAAAAACCCTTTTTAACTGTAGGTCTATCAAAAGTCTAAATGTGTAAAGCGACATACAAGACTCAAGAAATTTTTATGCAATTTAGGAATTGTGATTCATTTTGCAGATATTACAGTGGAAACCAGACTGTAGACTCTTGTTCATTTCCTACTATGATTCTGAAACTTTCTGCTAGGAGTTAACTTGAAAAAAAAATATAAGATAATTACCCACGGTGCCCCCCCCCCACAATTTCAACATAAAAACTGAACATGGGTTAATTTGAATAAAAGTGACTGTATTGTGAATTATCCAGAAATTGTGTATCTGCAAAGAACTGTACACCCTCAATAAACCACTTAAAAGAATTGGGAAAGACAGGTTGTTACATCGAATTGTCCTGTTTATGCTCAAAATAGAACAAACAAATTTAGCCATTCAAAAAATATAGCATTAAACTGTAGATTAAACTGTCAATAAAAAGTTATTTCGAAGTGCACTAATTTTATTTTGAAAAGCGTGTTGTGAAGAGCACTAAATTATTCACATAACACTTTTGTTACGGGAGACAATTGGAAATGTTGCACAGGAATTTCTAAAACTTAAATTTTCTAGATAAATTGCCATGTACATGAATTACTGTGCATGTTCTTCACTTCGTAGTAAACTACGAAACTCTTGAAATGCTTCGCATATTTGTTTGATCGTGTGACCGGAAGTTGCATCGATGACCCTTTGCTCATTCTCAAAAGAAATGACATCCACAATTTCTTCATCTTCGGTATTGAGCGCCATTCAATAGTGACCAATTTATTAGCTCCTCTTCTGTGAGGTCTTCTGAGCATTCGACGTTCACATCAAAACTAAGGTACTCATCAAAATTTACATCGCCTCTTAAACACACAGTTTCTATAAGCGTCTGCATAAACTCATCACTCCAGCTCTCGTATTTATTCTGCGTTGCGCCAACGTTCTCTTCTAATAGATGCTCACAATGACCAGTCGAAAATGAAGGCTCACTTTCATCGTTAGTCAATGATTCATGATAAAACAACGGGAAATCGTTGCCTGGCGTACTTTATGCCACGCTGCATGTGCGAAATGATTCGTAGCTAAAATCTATATCACATAAGGCCTACTATTTTCCATGCCAAATATGATTTGTTTGATTAGCTTTTTTTGATAGTGATATTTGAAGTTATAAATGACAACTTGATCGAGAGGCTAAAGTATTGAAGTGAAGTTCTGTAGAAGAAATTCTACATGAATTTCTCTAAAATTTTGATTTCATTGAGCGCTATACGATTTTGAGTAAACAAGGGGATCTTTCTCTAACTGTTTTGCATTTTTCAAAAATATTGGCCGTCATCTATACTTCTTATTTGGTTTATAGGCCGTGGGTAAAGATCTCAACTTTTGATCCACCGAGGTTTCTGTGCGCTACCGATTATCAAATATAGTTTTTCAATCCTTGAGCTATTTGCAGATAAACGGTCGGTTATTCTCTGTTTAGTGCGCTCTCCGACGTTTGATTTTTCTTTTCTTAAAAGCAAGAGCTTTGTCCAACAGCGCCTTAAAAAACAATAGAATTTGTCAGCGTTGAATATATCATTGTTTATATTCTGACAGGAGGTTTTTCTTTATCATTCCTTACTTCTAGCCATTGTCAGTATTAATGGTAATAGAACATTCGCAATTCAGTCTTTTGAATCAAGGTCCATTTTTAAATTTATATTTTTCTCGTCAGACCTTGAAGCCTCAATAATTTCATCGATAGTCAGTTTTATCGCCACACATCGGGCATTTTCTGTCTGAATGTTTTGTTTCAAACAGCGTGTTAGAATAGCTGATATTCCTTAACAAGTGTTTTCTTCAGTGCTGGATATATTTCCATCTCCTGCACTTATATGTTTGTATTTGTGTGTCGTATTTAGTTAATCGTAAAGTGAGTGGCTTTATGTATGCCTGATAATTCATCAATATTTGTTTCTGAAAACGCCTTCTATCAACTTTCTTCAAAATCTAAACTTTCTTTTCAATATGCAAAGCATTTCGTTTTGAAGGAGGATAGAAAGAAATGTGTAAAAGAACGAGAAGTATACTTTTTATCAATAACTGCCAATGGCTGAGATACCTGATCTTGAAGAATGAGCATGATGTGTTAAAAACTATTCATCGGAATATATAAAGGAAAATGTTCAAATAATTTTATAATAAGATCTGTGCTGCAATTACAGCTTAATGTTACAGAATGACGCAAACCTCCCTCACTTTACTATCTGAAAAATAAATATAAATAACGAGTTGCTAATTAGTTCTGCTTAAATGGAATATTTTGGGCTTTAAAAAAAAATCTTGGATTTGGTTTCTATTACAGGTTTCTCCTGGCTGTCAGCATCGTGTGAGCGAAAGAAGTCACATCTTTGTATAAAGTCCTGAGAAAGATTGCATATGGTGATAGAGTGGTTTCAAATGCAGTGTGAGAGGTTGTGCGCAAGGTACAGAGTATTTCTTCAAAGTTGACTTTCGGGGCAGTTCCTTCTGTTGATTGTCGGAGAGAGTTTTACACGAGTTCTGAGTACTAAGCCTTGTTCCTCCCTCGCCTCCATGGGAAAGCGACAAGGAGACAGACTTCTGAGATCATCACCGGAATTTGCTCTGTAGTGGATTCATGACGTATCTTGATCTTAGAAAGCAATTCTCCTATTACCTTAAATTTTCTGAGTAACTAAACTTTAAATGGTCTATGTACCTAAAAAAACGAAGCCCGAAATTTCGCGAGCTGTTCAAAGCTGCAGGTTGTTCGATTTCAGTTAGTTTTCCTAAGATGATGTTTATCCGTAAAGTGCTTACGACTCTGTCGATTCAGTTGTGTAAACTATCAGTAGTTATACATGGCGAAAAAAGTCCGAATTCTTAAAAAGCCGTATGGTAAGCATTTTCTACGCAGTAGAACTAGATTATGGTATATTGTATATATATACAGCGTAACTTTTATTTAACGAAGCTGCCCGGAAACGGTTGAAATATTCCATACCTAGAAAAAAAAATTATGAAATAGATGCTTTTTAACATGAACTTTGCCTATAAAAAAATCGCTGTTTTTTACAAATTCTTAAACTTGTTAAACTTCTGTTGCTATTAGAGTTAGACATTTTCGAAGTTCTTAAGTTTAATAAAGTTACAGTCACATTATCATTCTTTATTTGTTGCTACAATGCTGTCGCTGCGCATATTCTGAATTATTTTTTTCATCTGGAACATTTCGAATTTAAAGAATAATTTAAATCAGTGCATTTAATATTGTTATGAATCATATATATTAACATACAAGATATTTAACCGACGTTTTATAGAAATAAATATATGCTACTTTACAAAACAGGGTAGATCATTCCTGAAAAAGAAAGTATTTTTTTCTGAAATTTACCGCGGCAGATGATTGTTCTTAACATGTGTCATGCTTACTAACACAGCGAAAAAGATCTTTTTCATTTTCAATGAACTGAAACCCCTTTAGCATCGTCTAAAGTAATTTGTTCATATTACGTTTCGTTCGTTTGATTCGCATTCGCCGTCTCAATCTTCAGAGGCATCAACAATCTCAGATCCTTCATAAGAATGATGTAATGTAGAATATTATCGTCAGGACCTTATCAACAATAGGGAACTCCTTATAAATGCAGAGCAAAACATATAGCGAAAAAGTAAAAACCGCTTCTGTAAAAGACTTCGTTAAATAGAAAATCACTTCCTTAAATGGAGATATTTTTGTACGCATTTTTGCTCAAGCTTCCAGGTTCCCACACGAAATTCATTAAATGAATAATTTTGATATCAGGGGTTTGTTACGTTGAAGATCACCTTTATTTATTCCTCAAAATATTGTTTTCAGTTATGCTGACTCAAAAAGACTTGAAATGTTAAAACAAAATTTACCGGATAATTGACAGTCTGAAACAATCTTTGTAAACCTATTTCAGATTTATAAGAGATCGTTGGTGAACCTTTTTGAAATTTTAAATCCTGTATCTCTAACGCTCATTCCTGAAACAAAAGCTCAGAGAAGGAAATATGGAAAACCATACGACTGAGCACATATGGCATATTTATTCCCACGAAGCTGCTGTACTTCCTTATGACACTGGTTAAAAGCGTTCTTTCGCATTACTTGATTTCTCTCCATTTAACTTCAGTTGTTTCTTTGCTAGACTTAAAGATTCACACTTATGTGTGTCCCCCATGCGGCTCAGTGGTCAAAGTGCTGGCTTATGTCCATTCCTCCGAAATGGATAGGGGTTCGGATCCCGGTGAGGCATGGATGTTGCGTTTGCTTTGCGGTACTGGCTTCCTCTCTTCTCTGGAACCAGTGATGCTAAATTTGGGCAGCGTGGCTGCTAACAGCTCATTTAATTGCTCACGGTGGTCGTTAAACCTCCAATAAAAAATATAAAAATGTGGCCACAAAATGTTCCCTGCCAGAAAAGTTATTTCGGTGTAAGAAAGCAATTTGCATTTCTAAATGCCTTTTCATGGACCAACTAAGTTCCTGTAGTTTCTTGTAATACACTTGCGTAACGGAAGGAATTTCACCGCCCATAAGGTTCACTGTCCAAAAATCTCTTCCAATTCCACATATCAACATTAACGAACCACAGACACACACAGATGCGCGCGCGCGGAACTGAGAAACAGCAAAAAAATAAAAATAAAAACACGTCGAAACAGCTTACTAGTTCCCGCTACAAAACACAGCAAACTAACAGATACCGTGAGAGTATGGAAACAACTCACGAGTTCCTGATACAAAATTCACCGGCAGTAATTCTGTAACGAAACAGAGATAAAATAACATGTATCACATTAAATGTGAGGTGAAGAATGCCCTTGGACGTGCTGCGAACTTTCGGCTCCCGATAATTGATTCGTGGCGGAATATTAATGAAAATCTTTGTATATTTGGAAACTCTATGATTTGTTTGTCACATTTGGATAGAGGATGCACATTTCGTTTTATTCGAACAGGTCAAACCCTATTCTCTGCCTAGGAAATAAAATTAAAATATACCTTTTTAGGTACCAAATAAATATTCCGTTAAGCGAATGCTGGTTCAGTAAACAACAGCAATAACTGCTCACCGAAATGCTACTTTCAATTACCAGTCATCTACTTTTGCTTCAATTTTAGACAGTAATTCTCTGTAAATTGCGTGAGGATTACAGCCACGATGATTCAAATGGTTGTATAACATAAGTAGTTAAGTTTCAGGAAACTGTATCCTAATTTTCCCGTATGCGTGTAGGCAGAATATTCCCCTGTCGTCATAAAAGAATGACCGCCCGCATACTTTTTTAGTATGATCGTTGTTTCAGCAGAATTGAAATTACCTGTGTATACCGCAAAAGTCTTCGAAACTCTTTCGACCAAGCAGTGGATCCGAAACGTCTCCGCAAACTGGACACTCCTCCTACAAATCGTATTTGTTTGTTTTTATTAGACGTTTAATGACCACCGTGAGCAACTTAGTGGGCTATAAGCACTCTCCCGTCTCTAATTTAGTGCCACTGGTTCCAGGGAAGTGGGAGAGCCACCGCCGTAGGACAAAAACAACATCCATGCCTTACCGGGATTCGAACCCGGACCCATCAAGGAAGTATGCTCAGAAGCCATCGTTTAGGCCACTGCGCTACCGGGGTGGCCTAATTCGGATCTTTGCTTCGTCTACTTCTACAAGGAGGTCTAGTACAGCAGAAATTTACTGAATGTTGTTAATTTACATATACTTCAGAAAATTTGGAAATTACGTCATCCTGGACCGGAAATCCAACCCGCGTCTACCGTTTTTCGTTCGAGTATGTATCATACTTTACGTTCGAGTTTCTAACATCTTCTTTTTCCTGAAAATTGATTGACGGGCAACACAGCAAAAGCAGAGTACAACGAGTAAAATTAAAGATCACGATTAACTACAAAGTGAAATAGGCTGGAGCGCCTTGTTTTCCGCTCAAATGCCAAATATAAGAATTAATAAAATACATCTTGAAAGCACTTGACCGAAAAATGAAAAGACCTTTGTATCCATAGAAGTAAAATGTGATTGGATCCTACACGAGGTGTGGATTTTTCTAGGTATGATTTTAGGAAGAATTAGCGTTTCAAACACAACATTTGTATTTGGAGAAATCATAATTTTTTATACATCCATCTTTCCTGCGTATATCTATGAATCCAATGACTGATTAAGGGCCTTGGAAACAACTGGTTTTGAATTATTGTTCCGAAAATTGTAATTGTTTAAAAAAATCCAATTCCAAGTATCTAGGAACTAATAGATCAACATCGATCAGTATTTTATTCTGAAAAAATCGTATGATTCGTTTGTCAATAACCCTTTTATAGAAATTATCAGAATAATATTTGAATTTAAAATTCATGCAATGGCGAATACATTGTTGGTGTGCAGATTTCAAATAAGCGATAAAGATTCGGAAGCCTTTCTTTTGACTTTAGAATATTCATGCTTTAGGAGTAGAGTGAATCAGCAGGACGTATCTGAAATTTTTTTTTACTTCAACTGATTTAGTGAATCCAACAAAAATCAGGCAAATATTCACCTAAATCAGAAATTGAAGTTACTGTAAATACATTCCATATGTAGAATACTCAAATTTGGATTTCAAAAGTGAAGGTTTTTACACTTCGTTGTTAGTTATAATTTTTCAGCTTATTTTTTTCGATTTTAAGTGTCTTATTTATTAAAATGAAATTTAAGAGAAATTGAAAGGTACTTCCATTCTCCTGAGCTTTAAACAGCTGCACTGGTATTCCTAACAGTTAAGTAAGTTTGCCGTTTTAAGATTTAATTGCGTGTGAACTATGGCGATAGGAATAAGTATAGATTCCTTCATTAACGTACCTTTCACATATTTTACTGATTTTAAAATAATTTATTCACGACAGGAGAAGTAATAGAGTGCATATAAATATGCTATATTAAAGACTCAGAAATTCAGAAAACATGATGTGATATGTCAACGAATTTTATGTCTATAAAATTTATTTTACATTTATACCATAAGAACAATGGTTGCGTGTTGGGCTTACTTGTTTCCACGGTGACGGCATTTCGCCACAAATACCATCTCGTTTCTGAAATGGTTCAACGTTATTAAAGAGCCTTGAATGATAGAATTAAACGAATTTTACCAAAACAATTCCTTTATTAAAAGGAATGGAACCCTAAAAAATATATGTAACGCGTTTGAACGATTGATAGCCGGGAGTGTATCTGCAACCTTGGAAAACAAAGTATTGTTCACAGTTTCTTATTTGTAAAAATAATTATAGTTAAAATGTAAGAAATTGGAGCTTTTGTATGTAATATTAAGCAGATAGTGCAGCTAAAAGATTTAGTATAACTGTACGTCTCCCTATGCTTAGACTAGGGTTGCGCTACCTTTTTACACCTAGAAACCAATTTGATGTTGAATGAGTAACGACATTCCGCAGGGGTTCGCACCTCACACATAAAGGATTCCAAAAAAATCCCAAAACCGAAACATTAAAAAAGTAAAAACTAATGAAGACGTTTACAGAAAGTAATTAAAAAAACTTATTTACCTAAAAAACTTGCATGCGTCGCCTAAAACTTTTTGATTTTTGTTGGTCCCTAAGGAGAAATTTGACATTGTTAGTTTTTTTATTGGTCTTTCAATATCGGGTTCAATGTTGGACACAGCGATCCGCAAGTTTCCCTCCAAGTGCTCATCAGTTAGACGAGAACGAACTCTTGATTTCACTCGCTTCTTTACAGAAAATGGTTCTTTTCATAAGTAGGTGTTTCCGAATAATGTTGCAGTTTTTTGAGCGTGGATTTTTAATCTCTTTATTTCGCAAGGCAAGTTGTTTTTGTAAAATTCTGGTAATAAAACTTCTGCAAATTTAGCCTTCAATTCCAAGGTACTTTGAAGATCAGAAAGCTCTATCTAAAAATCCACGGGCGCCCTTTCAATATTAGTTGCGAATGGTATTGCGAACACCTCAAAAGGTTTCTTAAGTTTTCTGACGTCTTAAAATCGACGATTGAACTCATTTTGCATACAGATTTTCTACCAATAAATACTAAATACAGACATTTGACGTGGAACAGGAACATCAAACAGAAGTCATCGCTCTTTCCACGTTTGTAAGTGACTCACGGAAAAATTATCATTGGCCGCCACAATTAATCGAACACAGGGTCTTCCAGTTACGCGCCGGATATGTTCCACTGCACCAACAGCGGCCTCGAATTCCTCCAGACTCACATATACCAACTACCAAGCTAATTGGCAGGTTGCTTCTAGGAGACCCACATAATGCTGGGGATTAACCAAAGATGGTAAGCAGCAACTGAACAAATAATTAAATAATATCGACTTCTAATTATTTGTTCAGTTGCTGCTTACCATCTTTGGTTAATCCCCAGCATTATGTGGGTCTCCTAGAAGCAACCTGCCAATTAGCTTGGTAGTTGGTATATGTGAGTCTGGAGGAATTCGAGGCCGCTGTGGTGCAGTGGATGCATATCCGGCGATTAACTATAAGACCCTGGGTTCGATTACTGGTGGCGCTAAATGAGAAGTTTTCCGTGACGCACTTATAAACGTGGAAAAAGCGATGACTTCTGTTTGAAGATTTTCTACTAGTGAGGCATATTTAATGAACTAATGGGATCCTCAGAATCAGCAGCAAATTCACTCATTGTCGGAAAATTCAACAATTGACCAGACTTGGGTTGTGAATTCCCTAATGCCAGCTTAACTTCAAATGACTTTTTTGAGTTAAACATGTTATGTAATATATTTCTTTATTTCTTTCATGATATGTAACATGTTATTTTTCCCTTGAAGCTTCGTATTTAGCTCGTTCAGATGTTGAGTCATGTCGACCAAAAAGGGTAAATCTGATGCACATTAATTTTTCCTCAAAGCCTGATTCCAGATTCTGATCAGGGCTTCTTTTTTTAATGAATTATCTCCTCACACAAGTCATACACCCGTTTCAACATTTTGCCGGCACTTAGCCAGAGAACTTTTGTAAAATAAAAGACATCATCATACTGGGAGTCGAACTGGGACAAGAATTTTCCGAACTGACGATGACCGACTCCTCTGGAACGAATAAAGTTTATTACTCTGATAATAACTTTCATTACATGTTTCATTTTAATTGTTTTCGCACAAAGCTCTTTTGGTGTAAGAGACAATGTCATGCAACAATAACATTTCCCACGTTCTTGCAATCTGTTGCTACATAGTTCACTAATCCTTGGTTCTTCTCCACTATAGCTGGCGCTCCGTAAGTGGAACTACCATGCAATTTTTTAAACTTCAAATCATACTTTACCAAGATATTTTTAACTTCACAATAAATGTCTAATCATTTGGTTGTGTCTTTCATAGGAACTAAATCCAGCAGCTCCTCCGTAACATTGAAATTACAGTCAGTACAAAGGATAAAAATTGACATATGTGCAGTGTCAGTGACGTTAGTATTTTCATCTTCGGCCAATGAAATCCACGTGACATCCGATATTTTCTCCTTTAATATTTTTTCAACATCTAATGCCATTTCTTCTGTTCTTGCTGCAATCATAAGAATTAAGGCTAACCCTTAGAATGATACTTTTTTCTCTGGAAATGATATATTTGCCACCTCTTCCTGGCATTCTTTAACTAACTCTCCATCTTTGTATGATTTCAATTTTTTAACTAACATTTTAGACACAGAAAAGCTTGCCTTTGCTGCAATTTCCGTGTAATCAGTCATTTTTCTGAAAATATTTTTGGTTTGTTGATTTACGTTGCAATTCTTTAGCTTTATCTTGCCTCATTAGTCCCATCCACGCATTGTATTGGCCAACATGTTTTATATCGAAATGTTTTCACGTTGAACTCTTTCAACACTGCAATGGTTTCTTGGCAAATTAAGCATGTTGCTTTCCCTTTATTCTCTAGGAAAAAATAACTCTCACTCCAATTCTCCTGAAATACGTGGACATCGTCACAGACTTTACCTTTTTAGATATATTCAAAGACGTTATTATAACACAAATAGCATCAAACCGGGAGGCTCAATTTTCTACTCTTTCGCTAAATATGAAATACTGGATACGTACTTATCGCTGTTGTAAGTAAACCCAATTCCCCTTCCCGAGCTGTTGTGTGTTGCTACTGCCACCTAGTGATGGCTTCTGATAATTTTCCTGCCTGCTTAAACAAGCAATATTCTTGCTTTCTTTTATCTCTCACGCGCATACGTTGAAGGGAGCCAACTTTCCTGCCGTTTCTCTGGGCGATCTTGGGTGGTCTTCATATGTTTAAGTTAGGTAGGGGGAGCCACACTGTCCTACCGAGGGTGCCTTTATAGCGCTGTCCAAGGTGACCTGTGCGATGGAGTGTGTCTCGTGGTTTATGGCCATTGGCGGCAGGAGGATTCGGTGTACGTCGGGCTATCCCAAGGTACTTACATTGGAGTTGTCCGTTCGAGAAGAGCAGTTGGTCCGAGCTGGAGCCTTTTGCCCTGGAAGAAGAGTTGACCGCTTAAGATAGAGAAAATTTTTTTATGTAGCAGAGAACAGTATAAGAGTCGAATAAGCGGAAGCGAGCTGTTAGTACTTAGGAAAAGTTTGGAGTAATGAACACGGGCACGAGGAATTGACGAGTGAAGTGAATTCAACGTGGACATACTGAATAATCCTATTCGCATTGAAATAACAGTGGTGAGCCGTTACAATATGTGCCAACACTGGTAAGAGGGGGGGGGGTCCCAGTCCCATAAACATTTCATATTCCTATAATTTTCCTTTCTTCCATAAGTGTTTGACCAAATTCCGTTTTTTGCCCCCTCGGATTTTGTGCGCGCGAGACACATATCAGGCCGCGAGCCGTGGGTTGCGCACGGCTAGCTTAGTGTAGCGATTTATAAACTGTTCTTCCCGGAGCACCAAGTCTTCCGCGAAGAGACTAGAAAGACTATAAATGTGACAAGGTCTGAAAATTGTGAATTTGTGCGGCCATGAACTGTGTATAAGTAAGTATTGGGTATGAATAATTTACCTCCTGTTGCATGCTCTGAAGAAGTTTAAACAGCGGGTATTAACAAGCGAAGTGCATGTCATCCGCCACTTGAGCCAGCTTTGTTCGCCGGCACCTTCTTCGAACCACGCAAAATATCGAGGACGTCGGCATCCAATTCTAACCCCTCATTCTGACCTTAACTGGCTTCCTTCAGAAATACAGAGATATTCGACGGTGCCACGTTAACTGCGTCTCCTGTGTGAGAATTTCGCTCTGCTTTCAGACCCGATTGTTGGTCTCGATACCTTTCCAGAATTGTCTGGAAATGTTTTACTGCGTATTAAAACCTCTTATTTAATCTTACCTTCAGTCATTTGCAATTCATTCAGCATTAAGTCAAATGTCAAAATGGATGAAGTCGCAGTGCAGTGTTGCTTATTTACGATTGCTCTTATGCTCTTAGTACGTGCTCTTCAATTTAAATTGTTTTATTGTAAACACTTACGTTACTAAAACTTTTCGGACCTTCCGTGTCGAGGACGAAACAGTTGACTGTTGCAGGTTTTTCGGAGTACTGACCTAGTGATTCAGAAAAAAACATTGATTTTCTTTCAATTGATCGCATTCTGAAAAATAGATGCTTCAAAAAAACTGTCAAAACCTCCGTCTCAGTACTCCACTAAGACTAAAGTTCTGCTGGAAATGGATGAACCGCAGGATGTTGATGTGTTAACAATTTTAGTAATATTTGTGCACTCCCAGTACTCGGAATCTCTTCTAGAGGATCTTCTTCTCTGCAAGCTGTTACCGACTAACACAAGCGGTGCTGAAAAATTCAAATTATTGACGAATGTTTCACAGTGAGTAGCACCCGATAGTACAACTACGTTAATGTGTGCACAGACTGCTCGAAGGCTATTACTGGGAAGGCGTCCGATGATATCTCAAGAACAAAACTAAAAGCTAAGGAGTGTAATAGTATCAACTGCGTCTTCCATCGCCATGCCCTTGCTCTGAAAAAAATGTGAAAATAATTAAAAAAGCGTGAAAATAATTAATTGTATCGAATCATGACTTAAACATACAAGGTTATTAAAAATGTTGTTTGTCGACATAGAGAGTCTACATACGTCTTTACTTCTTCACGCAGAAGTAAGGTGTCTTCTTCGCTGCAGAACTTTGTCTCGGCTCTGCGAAATGAGTGCTAAAGTCAGAACCTTCCTGATTGTCAACGACTTCGCTTTGGGAGACAGACTGTGTAATGAGCTTTGGCTCATAAAGTTTACGTATTTAGCAGAATTTTTTTTTAATTTAATGACCTAATTTTCTCACTTCAAGGAAAAGAAATAACTATTTTTGACGCCAGCGATAAGGTACAAGCGTTTAAAAAGAAAATCAAGTTTTGGGCGGAATAAACGAAACATCGAAATCTAGACAGCTTTCCAAATGTAAAACAATTTGGAGAATAACGAGATTCCTGTATACTTGTAAATACTGTAAATGAGTTTCACGTTCCCCTTCTAAGTTTGTTTGATTGCTTCAACTGTGATTTTCCAGAAGAAATCCACGAAAATATCAAAGACTCTTTGGTTCAAAACACATAATCTGCTGCATCGGAAAAGCTAGGCCGTCCGACATTGCAGTGGTATGAGTGCTTGATTGATTTCACATAAGATTCTGCGATAAAAGAGACTTTCGCAACTCCGAAGTCACTATCAGAATTTTGGTGTCAGCTAAAAGATGGCCTTAACGTTTTGTCCGATAAAGCAAAATCAACCTTCTGTCCTTTCTAACAACTTACTTATGTGAATCAGGAGTCTTTGCTTGGTGGCGCAGTGGTTATGGTTCTGGCTTTTGACCATTCGTCCGAGAAGGCTCCGTTTTCGAATCTCGGTGAGGCATTGATTTTGTGTTTGTGTTACGACACTGGTTCTCTCTCTTCCAAGGAACCAGTGGCAATAAATTACGGACGGGCGACGGCTTATAGGCCATTGAGGTTCTCACGGTGGTCTTTAAACCTTCAATCAAAAAAACAATTCCCTGCCTAAATGGCTAGTAAAACACAATTCAGATTCCTCCTCATCGCAGAGCCAAATATTATGTTCCAAATTCAACCAGATATAGCCAGATTGTGCAAATTAAAACAGTCCCATTCCTTTCATTAGAATCTAAGTTCTCGCACTATGCTTTATTGCTGTATTTGACGCCCAGTGATATTTTTGGTCTTGTAGCTGTAAAAATGGTTCTAACTACCATATCTATGTGGGTAACGTATTGTGAATTGACAATACATACTTTGAATTTATTCTCCAATCTGTTGCTTTACATTATGTTTGTGTATTTGTTTTTTGTTTATATAGTAAAATAAGTTCCTTATTTCCCTGAAATTAGTGGAGAAAATAACATTTCAAAGGAAACAAAATTGGATGTTTAACATGCCAAAGTGCTTAAAATTATCTAACATCGTCAACACTGCTGTCATGCGGTTTAGTACCCATGTGAATGCTAGATGAAGATATCGTCCCCTTTATGCAAAAAACACGTATGTGCAAAATTGATGTTTTGAGAAAGCCATACTTAAACAGCCAGAAACATGTCTATCATATGGCTGACGATAGCGCTCCTTGAAGAATTTTTGTCCTGAAAAGTGTCCGTGACTCAAAACATTTGGGAACCGCTGGTGTAATGAATTAAATTTATTTTTAGCAAATTTCTGTTTTCGTGATTTGAGGTACGCCGTGATGTCCTGTCGCCGCCACGGTGGCGCAGTGGTCTAAGCGCTGGCTTAGGTTCATAGTCCGGATCCCGGTGAGGCATGGATGTTGTGTTTGTCTTACGGCACTGGCTCTCCCCCTTCCCTGGAACCAGTGGCCCTAAATTAGTGACGGGCGACTGCTTATAGCCAATGAGTTGCTCACGGTTCTCGTTAAACCTCCAATCAAAATTAAAGAAAAAGTCCTGTTGTCAATGTAAGAGTTTTATTTTGTAAGGATGTGATTTCTTTTTTCTGCTGATATATGCAAACACCAGATATGGCACTTCCATAAGTATTACAGGAGCAAAGCAGGCTTTATGTAACAAGGCACGCTCAGTTATTCGTTCTTTAGGAGTGGGAGAAAGCAGCCTTTAAAACACATGGCTTTAAACAAAGTTTATGCGTGTTTCAATTTAAATTACGGTCCAATGTTAGTCCCAAGAATTTAACATCTTTACCCATGGTAATTTTCCCCATAGAATTCATTTTCAAAGTCAGGTACTTGTAATTTATAGTTCTCTTAGAGAAAAGAATTTCCCGAGTTTGGTCAGTGTTTGTTTTTATTTTGCAGTCTAAGGAATGCTTTTCCTGTTTTTTTACAAAGCATTGTCTCATGAATGCTGCGTGATTTAAAATTTTTTTCACGTATACACAAAAGCCGTATCTTCAGCATACAGAACTACCGGCAGATTTTTATCATTCAAAGTGGGAAAGTCAGGCGTGAAAATGGAATAGAGTGTGATTGGAGAAAGCTGCCTTGTGGCAATAGTGCCTCTACTACTCTTACAGTGATTTTTTTTCCATTTAGGTTAACACAAAAGTGTCTGCTTTCAGGATATGACCTAATCATTTGAAATATCCATGTGAAATGACATTGATAATTATTGCTCCATGAGAGCATCTATTAAACGCTCTGGCAATATAAAGAAATATTGCAGCGGTATGCTTCCTTCCATCGATACCTTCAAAAGTTTTTCAGCTGCTCTGAAAAGCTGATAAACTGTGAAATGTGTTTTTCTAAACCATCCTTGAACATACGGTATGATTTGAAATTCGTCGCAGAATTATTGTTTTCTGATAAGAATTACATTGTCTAAAATTTGTCACGTTGTTAGGAGCAGAGATATAAACATGTAATTTTCTGATAGAGTAAAATATTTTCCTGATTTTGTAAGTAAAATAACTTCAGCTGATTTCAGATCATCTAGGAAGTGTTTTATCTCTATGGCTGCATTTTAGATTTTTGTCAAAGTTTGCATGTATACAAACGGTAGCTTTTTTATGATTTTTTTATTAATTCTATTTTCTGCCGGTGCCTTTCGTTTTGTTTAGTTTTTCAATATGTTTACTTCTTCTTCTTTTATTGGAAGCAGGTTTTCAAGATCAGGTGGATAGTTATTTCGGGGCTTAAATGGGCCGTTTTGTTTTGTGTGATGTCCATATGTTGCTTCTACTGCTTGGGCAGAAGCCTCCGCCCTTAAAAGAGCTTTTTTGGTTTTCTTTTGTTGCATGTTCTTTTTTTCCTCCTAGTACTTCTGCTGGAGGGGTTCCTGTTATTTTTTGCCAAAGGTTTTTAATTCGGTTTTCTTTTACTAGTAAATTCCTCATGTAGACGTGTATCTGTAATATTCTCTGGAATTTACTGCCTTCCACATGTCTGAAATAGGTATTTTTGGGATTTTTCATTTTGTGAGCTTCTTCTGTCTACGGAATAGCCTTCAGCTTGAATTGGTTTTCCAGCAGGTCTGTAAATATTTCCGCCTTCTTATCATTTGCTCTAGCCTAAGATCCATCTGCTTTTTTTTTTGGCGGGGAACCTTTTGAGTAATGTTTTTACTTTGCCGGCTTTGCATGAGGTTTTAGAGTGCTATATATATTTTTCTTTTTTTAGGATTGTCAGTATACGAATGACGTAATATGAAAAGAACGTGAAGTGCATCCATGGAACAATAACTTAAAAGGGCCAACGCAACAGACTTCTTTTTATTGGCGAAGCCAACGTTAAAATGCCTAATATGTGTTTCTTACTGTTTTGAACACTTAGAACCTTGAAACGTGAATTTTTAGTGCACATGTTAACAAATGGGTGTTTTATATTAAACAGTTACAATCTTATTAAAAATATGTGAAATGACCAAACATACTTTCATCTATTTTGTTATTTTCAAACGTTTGCAAAAAGATGAAAAGGTAAAGAGTTCTTCCAATAAAAAATAATTACGCTTCTGAGGCTTGTATAAACAGTTTTACATAAGGCAAAACACCTTTTAAATTATATAATGTTATCATCGGCATTTTTTGGTTTTACCCATTGCTTTAATAATAAATTTGAGGTACAGTTCTTTCTACGCCGTAAAATAAATCACGTGTGTCGATTACGGGCATATTTCTCAGCAAAATGTAATTTCCTGTTCCATGAGAGGTAAAGATGTAGGAGAGGAAGTATTTAACGAAAGAGCATAGCTGCTTTTTTGTCTTTTTTTTCGTTTGTTTTGACGATAATTATGTGGCGCTCATATGACTATAAGCTTTTTCCCGATCAAAATAAGGACCACTGTTTGCAAGAAATGTGGCAGAACCAGTTCCATTAGGAGAACACGATACTTATGCATTGATTGGAATTTGAGACCATCTCTATTTCGGAAGAATGAACAGATGCCAAATCTTTCTAGATCCGCAAATTGAGGTTTCGTTGGATTTTTTTGCTGATCTTCACAATTAAATCAAATGCAAATGAGCTCATTTGCAATGGTAAATCCTAGTATTTGTCGAACGTCCTTACTGGGTGCATCAATCATTAAGTATGTGCATGCGTTGATTATCTGTCTCTGTCCTTTGTTTTAAAAACATTCCTTTATTTATACTACAACTACAAATATGAAAAACATCGCACAACATTTCAACATAAACAGACTATTTTAAACCATAAAATAAACAACAGGATAATTTTTCTTATACAGATTTTGTAACCGTTGAGGAATTGAAACCAATCCTCTTTGTATAAACATACTTTTAATCTGCAGTAATTTCTTTGAAAAAAATATATAAATATTACAATTTAAGAATGAAATTGTTGCTCAAATTACTAACTGGACAAATTTTTAATTTCGCCTTTCACTGGGCTTAATAAAATAAGCAAACGGCAAAAATTACATTTGTGATGAAATAAAGACCTTTGACATCCTGTAAGCGGATTGGATAATATGGTACATAGCTACACCACTTTTACCCAGACTGCACTGTACGAGCATTATTATTTTCATGATTGTACATTTCAACAGTATTTGCGAACTACATTTTCCTTTTCGTAAAGCATTTTTTCTGGCTGTTAGAATTTCAGGATAATTTATTAGCTTATATTTACAGGCTTATAATAGTTTGAAATAAAATCTTAATAAGAATGATTATGATACTCTGCTATAGCATGACGTTTTACCATTATAATCTAATATAACACTCTTACGTAATTTCGTTTATGAGTAGAAACACAAAGCTTAATATATTTATTTTGGTAACACATTTTAAACATAGCATCCATAGTTTTTAAAGAAGTCTTCTCATTTATGCTTTCAAATAAAAACGGATTTTTCCAATTTATCGGAGTTACCGTGTCAAATTGGATTTTTTTTTATCTTTAGAAAATATGTATTGAATTGCATGAGGCGATGCAAGTAGCAAATTGTAAGCGAAGATGGAAAAAAGTTTGTTAAAAACCAATCCTAGCAGACCACTCGTAAAAAGCGTCTGAAAAGGATGTTCCTTCTTTTGTAATATTTGTTTGAAAACTCTACTCAGTGCCTGAGTAAATATCAATAAGTTTGTTGGCAAAATTTTCAGGCATCTTCGACTAAATGATTTGTATAACACAAATGTACAATTCTAAGTATGCATTAAAAATACCTTGAATTTTTATTTTCCATTAGCTAATTATTTTACCCAATCGATGCATCAAATGTAACAAAACACATCTTTAAATTGAAGCAAAATCTGTGTTTGTACCTGTCATTCGTGTGTGGGGTGTTATGCTTATACATATATTTATTATACTTCCTTATGGTAATTCTCTGCCACCAGACCAGGATATTTCTGCCCCGGTCAACTTACGCTGTCGTGATGCTCCTCAGAGGCATGGTAAAGAAAAAGGTGACTTGTAGAGTACAGGGCTGAGCACTGGATACACTTTATACATTCCTTTATTTACAGCTCAGTGACGAGTATGATGGAGATACATGTCACGTGATAAAAACGGTTCTTGATCTTTAGCAAGTCGACATTACAGCACGATCATAGTTCATTCACAGTCCAGTCTTTGCACTATGAGTGTGCACATAGCATCAAGAAGTTATTTATACATAGCAATTATATGCTCTTCACAGGTGGCTGGATTTCTCAGGTGGAGGATTTCCTTGGCAGACCGCAGTCTGCAGTATAATTATTATTATTATCCAATTACCCACAGGTAATTCATAGTATATACTCTAGTGCCCTTAACCCGCAGGTAGGCACCTAATACACTCTCTAGTCAGCCGCAGCCGACTAGCGTACTTACAGTTGTCAAAAAAAAAAAAAACGAGCCACCCCCTTAACTTTGGAACCACTCGCTGCAGATACACAAGTAAGGTACCGTTGGAAAGCACTCGAAGGGAACTATCTCGTGATGCGAAGAAACATGAAAATTAAGCTAATTAACATGTAAATTAGCTCGCTATCCCCACATTTTTTCATATAAGGGGTATGTTATTTTATGCACATTCCATTTAGCTCACGGAAAAACCCTTAAATTCTTAATATCCTCCAAATCGGATGATTAACAGCGAAGATATTTGCAAATAAAGTTAGAGGGGGCATTTATATTTCTACATCTGGGGAAACAACACCTGGAATGTTTCTTTTCCTACAAGGACAGTGATAATGCTGGATTGTTGGCGTCTTACCCGAACCTCAGACAAATTGAATGCAGAGTACGGAGCAAAGGCCCTGACAGAGATTTGCGCGGTAACTTTTGCCATCCAAGGACGAAGTTCATTTTGTATTGGCGTTTCCTTTATAACAGCTTCATTTATTCGTGCTAATGACTTGAATTAATATTAGAATACACAGTTTTCTAATGACGGAAACCCTGAATCTGTGCAAGCTGACATTTTTTTTGAATTTTCTGGTTTCTGATCCTTACATTATCTCGAGGCACTGAGCATTCGCGTATCACTGAAACGTTGTCTCATAATAGAAAATTGAGCAGAACCACGAAATCCGTTTTTTTACGCTTTTCAACCGTAAGTTGAAGAAGCGTATATGCTCCAGCTTTGTCCGTCTGTCTGCCTGACCGCACGATTACTCGAGTAAAAATAATTCGATTTCAATTAAATTTTAGTATGTGGTAGGGGAGAATCTGAGGTCGAAATCTGTAGAAACGGACGAACGGGATCAAAGGTTAGAACATAAGAGCAGGAACAATTCCATCGCCCTTATGCGTCATAACTGACGTAAAAAACTTTGATTCCGACAAAATTTTATCATATTGTTTCGTAGATATACTGAACCTATCCTGTTGCATATTATCGAAATTTGGTCAAAGGGCAGGACACAGGAGCGAGATTTATTCCACAGCCATTATCCTCATAACTTAACTAAAAATGCTTCTATTGCAACAACACTTTAGTATGTTGTTCCGGAGGTATACTGAACCAATTCTATTTAATACAATCGAGATTGGGTTAAAGGTCAGGACACAGGAGCGATATTTATTCCACAGCCATTATCCTTTTTGGAAATGGGTTTAGCAAATTGTTACGAAAGCGTGCAATATATTCCAAATGATTTGTTAATTTCTACCTCAAAAACGCACTTTCCTTTCATAGCTATGGTGCTTAACATACGAATTAATGGGAACAGCTATGTCTTGTAATTTAAAATTGCATCTGTCATAAAACAATTTCACGTGTCAATTTAAAACAATATAATTTTCTTTGTTCGAAAGTATGAACTTTTTTCCATTTTGTCGCTCACAGCCAACGCCCCCTGTAACAGGGCCCAAACACCTCCTGCTCTCCGACGTCTGACGTCACTACAGGAAACCTGTTAAATTTGACGAACGGCCGTAACCATGGTTAGCGTCTGTAATCTTGTGAGATTATTGTGGCGTTGTTCCATGAGGTTGTTCATTGTTCTTGCAGCTGACTGATTCATATCATTCCACTCTTTGTCATTTATTTCACGGTGTTAAAAAATTATTTTTTAGTTCTAATATGCCTTCACATTGTTGTGTACAAAATTGCCGTAGCAATTACGATGCAGGTTCTAAAGCGTCAGTGTTTACATTTCCCTGGAATGAAGAACTACGCTCAAATGGTATCATGAAATTCCTCGAGATTTCCAGCCTACAGGATCTTCAATAGTATGTATGTTTTATTAGCTCTTTTATAAAAACTTATTTGTTAATGTGAAAGTTAAATAAACAGTTTCTTTGCGGTTTTGTATTTAGTGAGAAATATGGTCTAGTTCAGAGAACAATATTTTACCTTAGTAATGTACCGCAATAAAGTATTTTATCTGAAGATGTTTGAACCGGAACTCAATCGCGTAGTATATAATGATTACAAATCTATAAACTAGGTTGTAATGTACTGTTAATAAAGTTAATTGTGGTTATGTTAATTCTACGGCTGCACATTTTTCTATACACTAGAATTGCAGAATTTCAAACTGATTCATTCCTTAAGATATGCTAAAAACTCTGGTTTTTATACATTATTTTGGTGCACAATGTTTTTTATTCCTTCGAAATAAAGAAAGTGAAAACCATGAATTGTTTTTAGTATATGTAACTGATCTTAAAGGTCGTTTAATCAAATCAAAAATCCTTTTTTAACAGTAAAAAGAAACGTTTTGGCACGAAATAGTTTTCTAACTGTAAATGTTACATTTTTCGAAAGACATACATGAAAAATCTATAGCAATTGGTGAAAATCTTCCAAATATCAGTATACGTGTAAAGAACGATATACGTGTAAAGAATATACGTGTAAAGAACGATATACGTGTAAAGAATATACGTGTAAAGAACGATGTCTTTGCTAATCAGTGAATAAGCAAAGACATCGCTCTTTACACGTTTTTTAACACACAGCAAGCGAAAAATTGTTTTTGGCCACTGCTTGGGAAACGAATCCCAAATCTCTCGGCTGGATATCAAGAGATCTCCGGAGCAGTGGCCAAATAACAATTTCTCTCTTGCTGGGTGTTACTAAAACGTGGAAAGAGCGATGTCTTTGTTTATTTATAGCAATTGGATTGACACTTTTTTTCCACCAACAAGGTGTAAAACTAAGTTTTATTACTTTTAAATTTCAATTCCCTTAGGTAATTCTACTATTTATGGCACACTGTTGGGACAAAAATGAGAACACTTCGAACTATTGAACTGACGGTGCAAAAATGTTTCTTAACTAAAGATAACCACCTTTTGCATCTAACATATTCAGAAAAAAAATGTTTAACTTAACTGCCCTAGATAGCGTGTGTTGCAACTTTACAGCAAGGGCAAATATTAGTGATTGTAAAAAAACGTATTTGTTAATGTGAAAGTTAAATAAAACTGAAAATTTTAAATGTGTCAAACTAAAACATTTATCAATATCATGTTCGACTTCTTTTTGGTATTGTACTAGATAAATAAAATTTTAAATAAAAATTCGATTCCGCCTATATTTCAAAGATTGCAATATTTTACTGGCAGTTATTATAATGCAGTAAGTGAATTATTTAATCACTACGGATCATCATAAATAAAAATAAAACATTTGCCACTAATAAAAAAAGAAAAAATTGAATCCTTTTATATTTTTACACCTTCACCTTTTTGTATTTCAGTACTTGCCCTTTTTTCATTTTTTCATATTTTAAAAAGTTATCTGTTCATAATGTAAATTAATGTTCATTTTTTCACAATTTAATGTCATGTTTTCATTATTGAAAGAGTTATTTTGTTTAGTCTAATTCTTACTATTTTTTAATTTAAAATACCTTTGTCATGAACCTCTTACAAAGTTTATGTAGAGTGTTATAAAAGTTGATTTCTAAATAAATTGTATACTTCTTTTTGCAAGCGGAAACTCTTGTTCAGGCTCCCACCCTCTTAGTTGGTTGTCTGATCTGTGTGGAAGGAAGTGAAAATGGAACTTTTAAAGGATCCTTTCTTGAAGTTAAACAAAATTTTAAAAATGTAAAATAAGGTGTCTATTAAACATCTTAGTTTACTAAAAGAATAAGTTCATGCATGGAAAAATAAGGGTAAAATATTAATAAATTCCTTAGCAGTCCCTCATGCGTCGGCATTTTGTTAGATTCGGACACAAGGTTTAAATTAAAGAAAAAGAAGAAAAAAGTATTTTTTGCTGAATAAATAGAACAAGATCTGTAAATCAATGTACCGAAGTTGTCTTATTTATTAACTTTTTTGGGGAGATAGGGGGTGTTCTTCCTGTGCAAGTGGAAAAATAAAAACGGAATTTCCGTTTTTTATTTAGCCACCAAAATACCTTAAAATCGAGTTGCTAAACAAACCGCTTCAGTTTCATTGCATTTGTCTTTCACTAATAGAATCAACGTATTGTATCACTTGACCTCGAAAAACAGCCCCCCTCCCTAAAATTAACAAATAAAAAAAAACTTACAACGGTGAGTTTACAGATTTTGTTCTATTTACTCAGTAAGAATACCTTTTTTTACCATCACAAATATCTGTTTCAAATAGTTGGAAAGAACATAGTTTCAACTGTCAGAGTTTCGTAAGCATCTACGTTCGGGATATCACCGTAGCGTTACATAGCACCAGTCCACTAGGTAGGGCGGTCACGGCAAGGTCTTCCTGTGATGACGTCAAGAACTGGTGCTGCGGCCTTGTAGAAACGATTTTCAACAGCTGCTGCTGTGAAACCATTTCATATAAATCATTCTGACATGACGTCAGAGATGCACTACGTCACACGATTAACGTCACACAATCAAGTGTTTTTAAATAAAAAAGCGTTACGTCAGGTATTTTAGTTCTACTTTGTCGTTCATAAACGTCATATAGAATTTTTCATTTAGAATCCTATCGTCTGTTTGCCTGTCTGTTAACCCCTTTTTATAGGCAATTCTGGCTATAGGTATCTCTCAATTTTTTATTCGGGATGGTAATTGCCTAATTTCCCACGTTGACCAGACGGCTTGGGAAATATATTTTTCTGCTACTGTCAGCATGAGGAGAAACAAACAAAGTGCATCCGGGACCGACTTGACAGGGAGCCATCTACGCATTGGCGTCCCCAAACTCAGGAAGGAAAACCCCAGAAAAATCGGCAGGTCCGAGATTCGATGTGGAAAACCCCAGAAGGCCGGCAGGTCTGAGATTCGAACACCCAACAAGAATTCTGTCGTATCAAATTTAATTTTAACATTTTCCTTGCGCACCTAATAGGTTTATTTTCTCATTTAAGTCTAAAAATTGAGAGGTCCAATAAAGTAGGTGACAGTGTATGTATGTTTCTTATTTCATGCGCATGCTGAAGAAACAAGATTTGGGAACTTTCTTTTCCCTTTTTTCTTAAACTACGAAATTCTCAAAACATAACTATTTTTTCTAATAGCTGAGTATAACCAGTTAATATTGTATTTATATTTGCAGAAGATATGAAAAAAGAAAGCAAAAAGAAAAGAAAAATGCAATTAGATCCGTATTAAAATACACTAAGTAAACTTAATGCTCCAAACCCTACTGGTTACGGTTATTTTCTTAACCGGTAGTCGAAAACGACGAATGCCGAAGAGGAAATTTGTGTGCAGATCCAGGCTACACACGCAGATTCATTCGGCTTCTGTATTGCAGTTAAATATATTACAGACAGTTTAAGCAGTATAAGTACAGTGGAATATACCAATGAATCGAAACGATGTTTATTACATTCGTATTATACCGTAATTCGAGACGGAATGGAGACAACATAAAATCTGCAATACGAAAAAAAAACAGGCACACGGGTTCACTTGCGCAAGGAACAATTTGGAATTTTCATTTCCATGACCACAAATTCATAATATAACGAAGCTGTGAAGGTATTTATGTAAAAAGTACACAGAAGACACATACGAAGCTTTCGTTTTGTGAAACGTTCTGTTTTTTTTTTTGCGTTTTTGAATTAAACAATATACAAGAGTCAGCTATGTGAGCAATAGGAAAAATTTAAATATGTATTTGCACGAACTATGTCGTAAGTTAAGTCATTTATGTGCAAAACTAATAACTTATGATGTTCATCATTAAAAGTTGCAATTCTGAATTTAAAGGTATAACATCATTACTGCTTCCTTTTACCAACTTCACGTAGAAACACTTTCCCCTAAGCGTTTCTTAGTACTGCGAGGTAAACCGTTCTACAGTAAGTAGAGGAAAATATGTTTTTTTGTGCAGCCTTAATCGATGTATGCTTGAGTTTTCGCTTATATCTCAGGAAGGTTTTATGCTACGGCGCTGAAAATTTGAACTTAAGCATTTAATGATATTTCGCATTCAATGGACTAATATCCAGATACGGTCATAATTCATTTTTTTCACGATCATATTTCATAATTTATAATTCCCTTAATATAACCGTTTTGATCTTGTATAAGGGCTCATATTATCTGGGCCTCTTTGTGCTTTACTGTTGCAACACCGAATCACGGTATCTGTTCTCGATTAAATTAAACAAGTCAAAAACATCTTTTGCTGTTTAACATTAGCGGCATCTTTTTTCCGTAGCTCACTGTACACGTATTTATTGGTCGATTCTTATGAAATTTGGAATTTAAGGGTTTCATTATCTGCTGAATAGAATGTGTGTAAAACAACACCTCTTATATGGAAAAATTTAAAGATAGATAGCTAATTAGTATGTTAATTAGCGTAATTAGCATGTTTCTTCGCATCACTTAATAGTTCCCTTCAAGTGCTTTCCAACGGTACTTTACTTGTTTTCATATGACAAACGGTTTGAAAGTTAAGGGGGGGTGGCTTACTTTTTTTTTTGAGGACTGTACATCTCGAGCAACGGCTACAAAACGACCGTCCTCTTCCTATTCGAGCAAAAAGTGTCCTAAAAGTTCGTTACAACTTTTTTCCACGTAAACTCTCTGCAGCCCGGTCTTTGCACAGCCTAACCCGTAAGCGCACATCTTCGACGCAAGAGGCCATGTGGTAAATCTCTCTTCCCTCCTAAGCTGTCTCAAGCTGCTTGAAACGTTCTGCGCTGGGAAGACATCCCCATGTTCTGTGAACTCCTGCCTCAGCGTGGAATTCACCATGGAAGGAATTTCCTTTCCCCTTCTCCTCTCCGTGGGACCCTGGGCACACAATATGGCCGACCTGAAGTATTTTTTATTCCTACAGGGAAAAAATGGCGTTCCACCTTCCATTTAGGATTTTTTTCCATTTCCTTGTCTTCAATATTTTCACATCACAATACTGCAGGAAATCAGTTTATTTCTGCTTTCTCATCCGTTTATGTTGTGAGATCTTTCAAAGAGGTTTACAAACCAACGCTTCCAGAAACATTGTTTTTAAAAAACATCCATATTTTATAACCATTTTTGTGAAAAAAAGAAACTGTCAAGCAGCATTGCTTCTGTAATTCCTTTTTTTACTTTTTTCCTAATTGATATTCCGAAGCAGCTTTCAGAATTGTATTGTCTCGCCATTTGTATTTTTGTAGTACTTTAGGTCAACATAGAAAACGTAAAATCTCTGACATTATCGAAGAGGACTGTTCATCAATAATGTGACATTGATACGCGAGGAGATAGAACAGGCATCATTAATGGCAAAGAACATAATAAAAATAAGAAAAAAGCTAACTCAAAAATTTATACCCTGTTTTATTATAATTGGTTTACGTGGAGTACCGAAAAAGAAATTGTCTGTAAATATATTCTATTATTGAAAGAGAATTGCTGCTGACATTCTTAACCTACTTTTTATTAGAACGTAATCTGGAGTTCACTTAAAGCGAATATTTCAGCTACATTTTACTACAAAATATTTATGATTAATAATTATTTAAAATACATTTTTCTTATTTAATACTGCACATAAATTCCTGTCAGTTTCTATCTGCCGGCTTTATTTTACATATAAAAATTAGAAAAGGTGAGAGGACAGACACACCCACATTTACCAACATTATTTATTTAAGAGATGAGTAAGCATTTTGTGGGACCTATAAAACTGAGCATCCAGGGAAACAATGCGGCACAGCCAAAGAAACACACTGGTCCCAAAGGGATTTAATTTTAAATTCCACACGTATTATTCCTTTAGCGTATTTTACCTTGACAAATCTTCCCGTTGGTAGATAAGATGCTCTTTCTGACTAAATAAATAAATAATTTATGTAACTTTATGTCCATATTTTTTTTAATGTGTTATTTTTAATACTGTGCAAGAATCTCAAAATAATAATTATAATAATGTCAGAAAACAGTATAACGCCAGTCTACTTAGAAATTAAGCATAAGAAAATACTGATATTATTAATTTTTCAAATTTTTGGTGATGCATTTTTAACCATATTGCTTTTTGAATGCTCTGGCCAGGAGAATCCGGGAAACCATTAAAATAAAACTTGATCATAATTGTTAATCTTAGACAAAAAATAGTGTGAAGTTCGTAAAATTCGAAAACAAATAAACATTCATTCATAGGCCAGTTTATTTTCTTGACTATCTCATTTTTGGCTGTTAATTTTGCCACCTATATCAGACAGAACGGTTCGCTGTTACGTACATATTTACAGTATACTGAAATATCATTCGTCCTGCTGAAGCTGGAACAAAACCAAGGATCGTAACTATGGTGGACAAGAAATGAAATTCCATTAGAACAAAACTTTTATTTCTTTAATTCTACATAAACTTTAGTGATTGAAGTCAAAGTTTTACAATACTTTCAAAGTTACAATAAGGATGGATTATTTCTGATACATAGAGTTTTAAGGTAATAAATGTGACTAAATACACAGTGCGAAGAAAAGACAAAAGTTATTAATATCGGTATTTCCGATATCATAACTTTAATTTTTCATGCATAATCAAGTTATGTCATTGAGATGAATTAAGTGTGAGAACACAGTTCCTATTACAGGAGATATATCCCCAAAGATAGCAACCTGTACTATCTATTGTCCACGGTTGGTCCTTTGTGTGACGTCCCGTGTTGAGGATCCTCTAAACGAATCGTACCTGTTAGTAAGGTCAGAGTCTCATCCACATTCATTCACGCAATAAGATGGATAGTAGGACTTGTTCGAGAGAAAAGTATTGTGTAGATAAAAGCCAACACACTCATTCACTGTAATAATGAGTGTAACATTAGTAGCTTCGGGAAAAATGAATGACTTCTCTTCAAGAATTTTATTTTTTCCATGCGGCTTTTTCTCTTTTTTGCCAAGATTATTGACACAATCCCTACGAATAAAACAAGAGATGTTCACGCGAACTGTGAGTCACAAGTGTGAAATTACTGGATAAATTTAAGCACGTGTTGATGAAAAAAGTCTTTCTTCATTTTATTCTTTTTTGTGAGGGTAGTTTGGCACTGAACACTCTATATTTTCACTGACATCCGACTCAGAAGTGATAGATGATCTTTTCTATTAATTCACAATGGAGCTTGGTGTTGTTTTCATGCATTGCCTTACACGAAACAATTAATGCCAGCTAAAGGCCGAAACACATGTCCATAAGTTGCCAAACCTAATAAATCCTTCTCGTGTTGTTTCATACCGTAAATATTTTTAACATATAATAACTAACAGCTACTATGCGTTAAAAACGATCATTTCTGTACAATGTATTGTATCTGTATTTTATCTCCGCTTCCTTAAGAAAATTTCATTTGGATCGCGTATAACAGCATCAGCCCATTTATCTTTATCTTCAGCGTTCGGCTTGGGTCTATTCAGCTATGAGCAGGAGATGGCGATGTCACCTGCCATCATCCTAATCTCCAAAGATTAGAATATATATAATTATACCCTGGTGTGCAAACAATAAGGACGAAGAGGATAAATTGGTATAACAGCGAAACGAGCAGGCAGAACGGACCGAAAGACGACTGAAGAGATAGACTAGGGTCCGGTACGGTAGAGCATGCGCATATATATGCAGCATGACGAAGGGGAGAGGGGTACTCTCAGCAATTCAGGGAAAGCTATTGCACGGTGTACATTGGTTTGAACGACGTCGAGTTGCTGCCACCATGTGATATGGCCAACAGGTAATCCAGTAGAAGACATCTAGATGATTTTACCCGTAGTAGTATTAAAAGTAACCCGTCTTGTTGCACGATGATATTTATTCAGCTAAGAAACGAAATCTATATACAGTTTAAAAACACATGAGCACTTTCGGTGTCACATTGACAACTTCATCAGATGTGATTTCACCATGTGGTTACATGCTGGTCTTAAGTACGTGCAGTAGACGCATCATGGGAAAGCTAATGTCAATGTCACATGATATACCAGATAACAAGACAATAAAAAAAACAATAAAAAATGCATAATTACCCAATGAAGATCACTCAACAGAAACAATTGCTACTGTGCTGTCCTTCCCAACAAGATTGCTCCAAGGTTCAGGTAAAACCTAAGGATAATAGTCATTACAGCAACGTATATTATAAGCCGAAATATAGAGGCTTTCTGTAAATAACAAGGAATAAACAGAGTTAGGTGTGTTTATGATCTTAGCGTTGTCCCAGTCTGGGATGGAATTTTCAGCACTTATGGTTCTTGCAAAAGAGGTGCTTTGGTGACTCATTTTTAGATCATATCTGTGTTCATTTAATCTCAAATCCAAATTTCTTTTGGTAGAACCCACATAATGATTATTTAGTTCACCAGAGATAGTGTCGAGCATAGGAATAACATACACACCCCATTTTTTCCCTTTGTCAATTTTGTCACGATCGTTGCGGATAATGGTATATAGATTGCATGATCGTATTCCAAATTCTATTTTATGACGAGAACATATGTTGGTAAGGAGGTTTACAATATGTGGATTAAAATCATTAGGTCCAACATACTTTTTAGGCACTTGTTCACTAATTAAAGCAGTTGACATAGAAAACTGTACTTTATTGTGCACCCCCTTAACAACGTTGTCCGGGTAACCATGGTTTTTAGCGAGGGATGGTATCAATTGTAGTTCTTGAGCTCTGGCGAAATGGCTAGAAGAATGTGAATATGCTCTTCTAAATAGGAAGTGCAGAGCAGAAATTTTATGCTGAAAAATGTGAGCAGAATTGTACGGAATTAGAGTGGGTGTGGAAGTAGGTTTTCGAAAAACGGCAAAAGACAGGGAATTGTCAGAAGGGTTACGAGGAATTTGAAAGTCAATATAAGGTAAGACGAAATTATTTTCAAGTTCTATCGTGAGTTTGATAGAGGGGTATTGAGCAGACATAGCGTTGACAAACTGATGTAACTGATTTATGGTATATGGCCAAATTACCAAGATGTCATCAACGTAACGGATATAGAGACTAGGTTTTTGTGGGAATTCTTGTATGACTTTATTTTCAATATGCTGTAGAAGAATTTCTGCTAAGACTGCGGATAAAGGTGAACCCATGGCTGTCCCGTCGGTTTGTTGGTAAAATATGTTCTGAAATTTGAAAAATGAACGCTTTTTAATGAGATGAAGAGCATTCATTATGAAAGCAATATCATTGGCAGGAATGTCAGAATCAATGAGCAAAGCCTGAATCAACTGAAATGTAACTTCCATAGGTACATTCGTGTATAACGAAACTACATCTAGGGACGCCAAAAAATAGGAATTTGGTAGTGGCTGAATTAACTTTAACCTATCAATAGCTTGTGTGGTGCTCTTTATTGAGTAGGGAGAATTCACTGTAAATTTGGTGAGATAACTTGCCAAAGCTTTTTCCAAAGGTCGGGTGGGGGCAATGTAACCTGATACAAGAGGGCGAATACGGTACCCTTCCTTGTGTAGTTTTAATCTACCAAATAAATCAGGCACATGGCAGCCGGGGGTGGATTGAAGGCTTTTGAAAATTAGTCCGGAGGAGCTGAAGAGTTCTTAAGGCGGCTTAAAGCACTAACAGTAGCCCTGGTGGGGTCTCGTTCCACTATTACATGAGGGACACTAGAAATGGCATTGAGCATTTTTTGAATATAATCACTTTGATTTAAAAGCACAACTTGACTAGTTTTATCAGCTAAAAGAATGGCAACATCTGGGTCCTTTTTCAGTTCAATGAGCTGCTGCATTTCCTCATGAAGCTGGCATTCTTCGGTGGTTTTACACCGACTTGAATTGGGTTTGTGAAGAGACCTTGCGATTTTCATTCTTGCGAAGTTCCTATCTTCTATTGGAAGTGAATATAGAATTTTCTGAATTTGCGGAACTGTTTTGAATAAGTCCACTTTACGTTGGATAGGGTAAGCGAACTTGTAACCTCATTGCAAGGCTCTTAGTTGAATGGGATTCAGAACTATATCACTTAGGTTTCTGACTCCATTATGTGAATCAGAGTTATAGCTGTCATGGTCCAGTTCATGCAAATCCAATCCATTACCCACATTAGGTGATCCATGTAATGATCCTTGTTCAGAAAGGCCGATAGGATGTCTTATTTGAAATCCGAACAGCTTATGCGTTCTACTACGAACTTCAGAATCCACCAACAATCTTAGTTTTTTCACATGGGTGGTAAATAAAACCTTCATTTCATTTTCGATTATTGCTGTAATTATAAATAATGTACGGTCCAAAATAATTGGGTGTCAGGAGTCAGCTAGGAATGAGTAACAGATATAGCATTTCTTATTAAAGAAGTCAATACTACTGCGCTTACTTCTGATCTGTTGAAGTAGTCTCTTCCTTTCGGCAGTTCTTATAATCCTGGCGTCTCGTCTGGTAAATGGAGAATTGAAGATACGCAGATGTCGTGGAATGACATTTAAATCTCTGCAATTTAGGAAAAATGACAAATGTGCCGATTCCCTTGAAAGTTTTCCACGAAAATTTCTAAATGATTGCATAGCATGGCTCCACATCATGAATTTTGAAGAAGACTGTGATTCACAGTAAAAAATGCGGAAGTATGACGGTAGACACTATAATTCGTGCATGAATACTAGTATTAAAAGTAATCCGTCTTGTTGCACGATGATATTTATTCAGCTAAAAAACGAAATCTATATACAGTTTAAAAACACATGAGAACTTTCGGTGTCACATTGACACCTTCATCAGATGTGATTTCACCATGTGGTTATATGCTGGTCTTAAGTACGTGGAGTAGATGCATCATGGGAAAGCTAATGTCAATGTCACATGATATACCAGATAACAAGACAATAAAAAAAACAATAAAAAAAAATGCATAATTAGCCAATGAAGATCACTTAACAGAAACAATTGCTATTGTGCTGTCCTTCCCAACAAGATTGCTCCAAGGTTCAGGGCCCGCACGGGGATAACTGGTTTTCCAGTTATTTGGGGAGCGGCGCCCCCACGGCCCGAGCTGACCTTGTGACTGGTCAACATCTGATGTCATGCCACCGCTTGATTTTTATTTTGGTGCTATTGGTGTTTGCAGGGACGGCTGTTCATCCAGCTGTTGGGGAGTCGCGGCCCCACGATCCCGAGCTGGTCTTGTGTCTCGCTTTTTCGTTTTTCCTTATTTTCTCCACTGGCTAGTTGCCCGTGTTGTATTCTCTACCTAATCGCTACCACGTTATGTACTAACACCCCGGTCTTGTGGTTTTGTTACCCTCCACCACTAACTGATTTATATTAACCGCTCAGTTCGTAGGTTGCTGAGATTCCGATTAGGTTCCCTGCCAGGATTTGTCTTCTTTGGATTTCTCTTTTTCCTTTTCGCTGGTTTGGGTGCTAGACCTACCTGCATGTTTGCCGCGTGCGGAGACCCGTGAGGCGGAAATGGGATGTCTGGCGGCTGAGGTCGCAGGAGACCGGATAAGTGCCTCCTGTGTACCAACACTCCTCTTCGACCCCGGCTTCGCTGTAAACGGGAGGCTAGAGACTAACCCACCTCTAGTCAGAAGTCTTGTACCAAGTTGTGTGCAGGGCTTTAGCGGCTTTTGTCGTATAGCACGGCAGGGTGAGCCCGGGGGCTGTGGGATCATGCCAAAGGCGTTGGCATGACGGTACCCGGAGGCCGAAGTGTCCGCCGAGTGCGTGTGATCACAGCCAACGGACTATATCTGCAACGTATAAGCTCCAGAACTGTGTCCAGCGTCATTTTCTTGGCTTGCAGACCTCCAGTTCTCCCTTGTAGGGCTCGGTGGTGGGTGGAGTAGTCTGCAGACGAATTCTTCTCCTTTTTTCATGGGTAAACCCAAAAACAAACGCTCCAAATTCAAGTCACCTGAGCAAATGATCGTTGACAACGACTCTCCTTCGTCTTCTCAACCTACCAAGTCTCATACCCTTAAAAGATCTTTAGATCATGATCTGGACCAAGAATGTGGAACCTCTTCTTCGGCAGCTGTACCAGTCGCTCCGAAGCGTCGTCTCCCCTCGATTGTTGTGAATACGCATGCTACATACTTAGTTGTAGAATCCATCGATCCGAATGAGAGACTGTCCACCAGATCTCCATTCTTCATTTCTAAAGCTTTGGACGCTGCAGTTGGCCCTTTGAAGTCTGTGAGGAAGCTTCGCTCTGGGGACCTGCTTGTCCAAACTTGCAGTGTTTCTCAGAGTAACACTTTTCTGCACCTCACTAGTCTTCAAGGCATTCCTGTCAAAGTGACACCTCACCCGTTTCTTAACACCTCTCGGGGTGTTATTTCGGAGTTTGATCTCTTGCCATGCAGTGAAGAAGAATTGGTGACTGAACTTGCAGATCAAGGTGTTATTGCTGCACGCCGTATGATGTTTCGGCGCGATGGTTCTTTGATTAAGTCTAAAAATGTGATCTTGACTTTTAACTCCCCGAAAGTTCCAACCGAAATCAAGGCTGGCTACTTGGTCTGTGGAGTTCGCCCGTACATTCCCAGTCCTCTGCGCTGTTTCAGATGCCAGAGGTACGGGCATTCACAACGTTTCTGTAAGAGTTCCGCTCGTTGCGCTAATTGTGGCTCCAGTGAACATGACGGGGAAGGTTGCACTTCTGCGGCCTGCTGTGTTAACTGTGGTGAGGCCCATGCAGCTTACTCCCGCAACTGTATGAAATGGAAGGACGAGATGGCTATCCAGCGCCTCAAGACCCTGGAGGGCCTCTCGTACCCTGCTGCCAAGGCCAAGTTGGGTATACCCACCACCCGACAGCGTACTTTTGCCGCAGTTGTTAAGTCTCAGCCACAACCCGTGCAGCCTTTTGTTCCGCGCCCTGTAGCTCTCGCCGCACTTGCCAAGCGATCTACAGCTGAACAAGCGACACAGGTGGATTTCACCGAGCTCCAGCTTATTCGACCAGCTGCGTCTTCGCCTTCTCTTTTGAAGACGCCCGCCTCTTCCGGTTCCCAGCAGACAGCCTGCACGTGCGGAAGACCCGGCCCTCAATCCGCAAAGGTGTGCGGTGTCCATCAAACTGTCTCGGCCTCAGCGAGGTCCCCACCCTCACCCAACATTATAGAAGAACACGGGGGGAGGAGAGTGACAGTTCGTCCCCAGCCTCTACCAGCATTGCAGAGGAACATGGGGGGAGGAGAGTGACAGTTCGTCCCCGCCCTCTGCCAGCATTGCAGAGGAGTGTGGGGGGAGGAGAGTGACGGTTCGTCCTTTTCCATTAGTAAATATGTTACTTTTAATAAACTTCATTAACTACCTTTTCTTCACTGCTTTCTTCATACTCTTTTTCAACTTTTACCAAGCCTGTCTGATCTTCATCATTTTCCACGTTTTTAAAAATCTGTGGCTGATCGTTCTTTGTCTGGCGCTCTTTGGCCAAACCTGGCCCTTGCGCCAATAAAATCCAACAACCAACCAACCAACCAAGGTTCAGGTAAAACATAAGGATAATAGTCATTACAGCAACGTGTATTATGTTAAGGGGGTGCACAATAAAGTACGGTTTTCTATGTCAACTGCTTTAATTAGTGAACAAGTGCCTAAAAAGTATGTTGGATCTGTTGATTTTAATCCACATATTGTAAACCTCCTTACCAACATATGTTCTCGTCATAAAATAGAATTTGGAATACGATCATGCAATCTATATACCATTATCCGCAACGATCGTGACAAAATTGACAAAGGGAAGAAATGGGGTGTGTATGTTATTCCTATGCTCGACACTATCTCTGGTTAACTAAATAATCATTATGTGGGTTCTACCAAAAGAAATTTGGATTTGAGATTAAATGAACACAGATCTGATCTAAAAATGAGTCACCAAAGCACCTCTTTTGCAAGAACCATAAGTGCTGGAAATTCTATCCCAGACTGGGACAACGCTAAGATCATAAACACACCTAACTCTGTTTATCCCTTGTTATTTACAGAAAGCCTCTATATTTCGGCTTATAATACACGTTGCTGTAATGACTATTATCCTTATGTTTTACATGAACCTTGGAGCAATCTTGTTGGGAAGGACAGCACAATAGCAATTGTTTCTGTTAAGTGATCTTCATTGGCTAATTATGCTTTTTTTATTGTTTTTTTTATTGTCTTGTTATCTGGTATATCATGTGACACTGACATTAGCTTTCCCATGATGCATCTACTCCACGTACTTAAGACCAGCATGTAACCACATGGTGAAATCACATCTGATGAAGGTGTCAATGTGACACCGAAAGTGCTCATGTGTTTTTAACTGTATATAGATTTTGTTTTTTTGCTGAATAAATATCATCGTGCAACAAGACGGATTACTTTTAATACTAGTATTCATGCACGAATTATAGTGTCTACCATGATTTTACCCGATGTCGCGTCATTGGGAAACTGGAAGAAGGTCGAAGTGTGACTAGTGTGGCCGAGGAGTTCGGAATCGCTCCCAGCATCGTTTCACCAGCTTGGAGAGCATTTCCAACGATGGGAACAGATGTCCGAGAGTTTAGCAGCGGTCTTGCACGAGCAACCACGGCGGCGGATGACCGGTATATTGTCCTACAGGCGAGAAGAGACAGGCGCCAGACGGCGGGAGAAATCGCAAGGCACATGCAACAGACAACTGAACGTCCGTTATCGCGATTTACCGTGGCCAGGAGGCTGCACAAAGGTGGTCTATTTGCACAACGACCAGTACGCTGTGTGACATTAAAGTCTGTTCATCGGAGACGGCGGTTTCTGTGGAGCCAGGAGCACAAGAACTGGACACATCAACAATGGGTTCGAGTTCTCTTTACTGATGAGCCGGTTTAGCCTGACTAGCGATTCTGGACGTATACAGATCTGGAGAGAGCAGGAAACACGCAATCAAACCTCCAACATCATCGAAATGGTCCAGTTTGGAGGGGGCGGAGTTCTTGTTTGGGGCGGTATCATGCTTTGTAGCCGTACTGACCTACACATCTTCCAAGGAGGTTCAGTCACTGGTGTCCACTATTGTAGCGAGCTTCTCCTGCCTCACGTGCGTCGGTTTAGAGGTGTTGTGGGTCCTGAGTTTCTCTTCATGGACGACAACGCTACACCTCAGCGAACAGTGGCTGTCGCAGAGCTGTTGGAGAGTGAAGATATGCAACACATGGATTGGCCAGCAAGGTCCTTGGACCTACATCCAATCGAACACGTGCGGGACCTTTTCGGGAGACGCTTGGCAGCAGGTCACCAACCGCCCGCAACGATTCCGCAGCTGCGATTGGCGCTACAAGAGGAATAGGCCGGGATGCCTCAACAGCTCCTTGACAACATCGTCGTCAGTATGGACAGACGTTGTAAATCCTGCAACGCAGTCAGGGGTGATCATAACCCCTACTAAAGACTGGATTTTTCTTGGCAGCCGCCTGTCATATTGACGTTTCTGCCTGCTGTCCAGTTGTGCTTGAAGCTACCTTTTCAATAAAGAGCCTTTGTATCCTTTGGATTCATTATTTGGACGGTTTTTCTCACTTGTCCTATATTCTTACATGTTGGGGATCTTATGGTATGATTTGAGTCAATGTGGAGCACTTCTGCACGACGTTACATTCGAAAAACCGTCTAGTCCTAAATGTTCGCTCTCCAGTGTATTTACTTCTCCACATTCCCATTCAATTTTAAAAGAAGATTACTTTTCGATGACAAAAGGTCGTAGGAGCCCCAGTCATCAATGGGAATTAAGGGTAGAATTAATATCGCAGTGGCGTTACTCAACGGGATTAAATTCACGGCTGTGTTTAGATGGAGTTATATTCTTTCTTCCTCCTGCTAAGGCAAATATTTCCATGTCTCACGATTATCAAAAGGAAATCAATAGGAATATCTTTTTCTGACAAAGTCTCCATTTAAATTTGCCATTAGGTTGATGTTTGAGCATTTCTCCCATTTGGCAAAAGCAATCCTAAAACGGCTGAACAAGTATGTTGCTAAACAAGTACAACGGTACACAAATATTTTCCCGTTGCAGAAAGAACATATCAGAGAGAAGTCGATTTCAAATCGAACAGTTGAGTTAAGAAATATAAGAAAATATGAATTAAGAAATATAAGAAAATATGGAAGAATTTCGCATAACGGAAAAGTCAAGAGTATTCGAAAATAAATTATAATTCACATCAAAAGCTATGATAAGGAAAAGGGAATTTTCAAAATACGACTCCCGGAAGTAGAAACAGCGAGTAAAAAGTTTTTGACATTCTCGCCGCTAAGGTTAATGCTTCGCATATAAAAAGAATAATAATCCCCATAGTAAATTATTGTAATCCGTTTTTGCAACGAATACCATACTAAAAAAATACCATACTAAAAAAATTCCATATGCTTTTTTGAAGCGGAGACAGAACTGTAAACGAAGATACAAAAAGACCACCTAACGGCAGAACTGCGAACCACAAAAGGTATAATTAGGTAATACTGGTTGACTCTAAATTAAGCAGAAAGTATATTTCGAGGCGCGAAATCTGTCAGGTGTTGGAAATGTTCTTGCGGTGTTGCAGAAATTATTAACAGCAGTTCTTTATATAGCGTAGATTGGTGTTAACGAATGATTTCTTTGCTAATCGTGGATTTTGAGAATACTTATAACCCTTTACTTAGTCTTGCCGATTTGGAGGAGAAAAGTGGCATTTGAGGATGTTCCTCAGTCCAGTCCGTTGCCAATTCTACCTAGAGCAAAGGGCACTGTGTAGTTGAAAGAAGGTATTTATGTGTTTATGTAGGTAATCCAAAATTATGAACGAGTGCTGCTTGTCATCGAGCACACTTAGGTAAATGCGGTTTGGGTTGTCTTGGTGCGTAAATGAATTTTGAAGATGACATACGTAAAACGCCCTTAAACATTAATTCCCTTTGCATGACGGTAGCACAAAGAAGTGACGCCAGGAGTTAAATATTTCGTGTTATCAACAGAAAACATGTACCGTTTCGTTCGTGTATTGTAGTTAGAACCTTAGCTTTTCGAATCCGTTCATCGTATTAATTCCTTCTACGGTCCAACGGGACGTTCCTACATCCATTTCAGTCAAGTAGCTTTGCCACGTGCATTTAACAAGAATATTCAAGGGTTGGGTCGAAAACTTGCAATCGTACGTTGAATGACCTTTGCGGACACATTAAAAAATGCCCTGTTGTTGAATGGCAACCTAATCCTCTGCAAAATCTTTTACCAGGTATTTAAAGGTAGATGAGGAAATCCTGTTGAACACAGTAATTCGTTAAGGTAGTGCATAGTACGGCAAAGTTTATGTATAGCTGATCAGAAAAGATGGTTGAGCCTATAAATCTGCTAGTGTGGTGGACAGAATTGTAAAGTTTTTGGCTAATGGCTTTCCAAAGTAGAACATAAAAGGCAGTTCATTATACGAAACACAATTCCCAACAAGCAACTATATTCAACTCGGACAATTTATTATTCGAAAAAGAAATGAAAATACTGGAAAAAATGTATCTTCGATTTTATTTTTGAAAACAAATTTATTGTTATAGGTTTTTCTCTTCGTTATTTTTAAAGGCATCTTAAAAGTAAGGAATTTGTTGTGATTCAGTATGATAAGGTGATATCTACATAAACCATGCTAACTGAACTACAGGAATAATTATACCGAAAATGTTACAGTGTTTGTGAATTTGTTTCGTTCTTGGAAAAATCACCGACCTTGTACTTTAATTATATTTGAAATTGTCTCACTCAGTTTTCACAAGCACAATAAGTGGAAATGGCATATGAAAGACTATATTTTTTGTGATTGTACATAGGATTTTTTGTTGATGGCAAATCCTGAACAGCGATTGGTGGAGAGCTCTCGCTGTTTTCGGCAGTTTGTTAACAGCCGTTGTGGTCTTGAAATCACTTTGGTCGGAAAAGTAAGATCAAAGCGACCAATGATTTAATAGAGGTAGGGACAACTGGCGACTGAGGGTCAATTTGTTTGAATGATTCCTTTTCGTGAATGAACGTCCGAGGCGAAATTACTAATGGCAGAACTATTTCGAATGCTAAATAATATATTGACACTCTATTGGGAATATTGGAAACATATCGAAAGGCGCGTAACTACTTCAAAATTGATAAATTCTGTATTACACAGGGAACGCTTTCTATTTTATATATAATATATTTTTTAATATATTAAACTGAAAGAATTATTTTTTATACAAAAGTAAAGATCACAGGCATTGTTCACTGAAAACACGTTACAGAACACATGACAAATTGTAAGTATCATATCCATAGGTTACCAGAAATTAAATGATGGAAATATTAAGTGTTTGATATCCAACAAATGCTTAAGATATGATTATTATCGGAACTTCAATAAATATACTGGCATTAATTTCAAATGATCTCAGTAGAACGTTAATCAGGCACAAATGCTTCAACCAGAAAGGTGCATTTCAAATTGAAACTCTTGTTTAACTCAAACATTAGAAAGCAAATTGCAGGACATACGTACGATATGATATTCTGCTAATTTTGTGTTGGGTTTTATAACACAAATTCCTCACAACCAATAAATTCGGGCTGATAAAAATAATATTCACATAAAAACTTTATTAAACGCATTCAACTACGGATTTCGAGAAAACACGCGATTTCACAATACTAATAATACAATTTAGAATTACAATTATGGTATCTTATTTCATAGCATAAAAGCCCACTTAAGTTATATTAGAAACAGATAGTTTTGAATTGCTCGCAGCGCTTTTGTGTCAATTTTTCTAAAAGACAGTGTTTCCATTTTTGCAATAATTAGCTGAAGTATCTTTCTTTTCCTCAAATTATTCGCCTCCTTTTTTACTTCCTTTTCTTTCATACTATTATCCTACGCAGAGTATTAGTTTTATTTTTTCTTAATTACTTTCAGCACACCAAGTTTAAAACAAATATAATGATTGTTGTTCTCTTTCATTATTCAGAAAATTCAAAAGGGTTATTTGTAAAAGTTTCCATTAATGCAACATAAAAATTTTAAAAATATTTTTAGTAACATATTTTACCTACATTAAAGAAGCAAATAAACCAAACATGCCAAATATCCTAGGAAAAATAGTTTTTGTGGAAGTATTTAACGTTAATTTACATTTTTTACACCTATAGGCTTTTTAGAATGTGAGCATTTCAAGCGTTAATATAAATGCCGCAAATTGAGCATGCTATATGTCTGTCACATACTTTCCAAAACGGGAAGATTTCATTAAGTGTTTCTCAAAACAGACAAATCTGCGACAGAGAATTTCAATGTTTGACATTTTTTTGAAAGAAACTTTTAACTTTAAGCATATGTCTTTAGAAAAGCTTTTCAAAACGAAAAAATGTGCTATAAGTGCACGTCGTAAAAACTACTATCTACTGTTTCTTTTTGAGTCACTTGTATTTCACACTAAGTGCGGTATAGCACTGCTTTCTAAAAACAGTCTACGGCTGCACGACAGAAAAGAGCTCTTACAAACATATCCTTGTAAAATGCGGTTGTGCGTCAAATCGTCAAGAAGAAATTCGTTGCATATAATATATCATTGCGTTTCGAAATTTTAGTTAAAAAGAAATTGCGTGCGAAATCAAGCAGGCACCTTGGGATGTCTTTCCTTTAGACTGTATCGGGGATCCATTTCGACCCGTAGTAAGTAGCAAATTGCTAGCAAGCAAATGCATTTTGGTAGGGGTAAAAAGTGGTTCAAGGAAAAGTTGCTTGTGGAAAAAGCTTGAATGTTTTAATGTGAACTGTTAAGTGTCACTGCAAAACACACGTGGAATATTTTAGACACATACAAAAAGGAACATCTGCTTTCTGGAAATGAATGTTTCTTGAAAAGTACAAACATGAAAAAAACATTCTAGCACTAGTAAATTATCCAATATATTTCCCTTAACTACTTCTGCATTTGAGGTTGGGTTCAGTTTCATGAAGAGAATCCAGGATGATTGGAGGGGCAGTTTAAACTTACAAACATTGAATGCTCTCATGAGTGTTGAGGTTGAAGGTCCGTCCGAAGAGAAGTTCGAACACAGGCATGCTGTTTTAAAGGGGTATGATGAAAAGACCCAAAACTCAGATCATAAACCATATGGAAAATAACTTAAGATTCTGAATAGCGTTCTTGAATTTTGTGAATATAATTAATTTTTTTTTAAATATATGCATTCAAATTATATTGTTAGAATTAATCTATCAGATCATGAAAATGTGATCTGATAGATTAATTCTAAATATCTAAATATTTGTAATCATTTTAGCATTACAATGTGACAGTTACAGGGGCGAAATCAAAATTTGTCACGATTGACTAATAGAGGGGGAAATGTTAAAGTTTATTTTGTATAATGTTAATAAACCTTTGCTAGTAGATAATGCAATTTGTTAGTAAAAACTAAGGCCATTAGCAAGTTTTGCTACTGCTAAAAAAACAAAATGCAGGCCTGGTCTGTATCTCGTCTTCTTGAAATTTCTTAAAATACAAAATATCAATATGCTGATTTTCCCCCTCATTAACCGAAAGGTCCAACTAAGATTTTGGGTTTAATTCCGTCAGTCATTCCCTCTTCAGTTTCTGTGTTTGTCTATCCACAGAAATTGTTTTTCTGCTACGATTGGCTTGCGAAGAAATTTACTCTGTGATTAATAGATACGAGCATGCGTATAAGGTTACGAACAAAAAAATACGGGCAAACGAAGGCACAAAAAGATTACAAAAACCTACCTAATATGATATTGGCCCTCACGTGGCGCCAAAACAGCTCTTACCTAGCGAGACATTTAAGATACAAGATTACAAAGGTGTGCGTTTTTGTATCTGGTACTAACACGCTTAAAGATCTTTTACATCTGGCACGCTGCGTTGCTGAACAGCATCATATCGGATTTTGTATCGTAATACAAACCAAAAATGATTGATTGATTTGACATCTGGGGAATTGGAAGGCCAGGACAAAACATGAAAAGATTCCTTATGTTTCGCAAACCATACTCGAACAATCCAGACATTGTGGTTATATGCATTATCCTGCTGAAGGCATGAGCTCCTAAAGCATAGTGCCGATGCCTTGAAAGCATATAGATAGTCTGCAGTGATGTTCAGGCAGTAGGAAGATGGAATACATTCTTGCGCACGAATGCCTGGACCCAAGGTTTACTATCGAAGCATGGCAAAAAGCATTACACTCCTTCACTGGCTGATTTTCCTCCAACGGCGCACATCCCCAGGTAAACGACCACGAACAAGGCCGACCTCATGGAATGGTAGGACACATGACTAAACTGACACGACGACCTTCTTCCAGTCATTGAAGGCCGAAGTTTGATACACGCTCTTCCACAGTAGGTGCTTTTGCGTGAACTCTGGTGAACATGGGCACTCGAAGCGGTGTAGGGCTACATTGCCCTATTTTATCAGGGTTCAATATATTCCCTTCAACAACATTCAAACGCGAGTGACACGTGTCTTTTGTTTCGGGCAGTAGCACAAATAATAGCCTTTGCTCAACTCTAGCATAGAAAATCCGTGTTCAAAAAACACCTTGTCGGCGGTTCGTGGATTTTTAGTTATCGGAACTTTTTCTTAAAGTATTAACCACGTCTGATTCAGCGCTTCCCACAAGCCTTGCCGTTTCGGAAATGCACTTACCAAGTCACCTGACCTTTATAGTTTAGCCATTGTTAAACTCGATTAATTCAGCTGCCTTTCCCATCTGAAGAACAAAACTAAAACTGATTAACAGTGCTCTGTAACGATTATATGTATGCCTATTCACGATATTCACACGCACCTCGTTTACCTGCAGTTTCCTTGGTTTTCCAAAACTCGTGCTTGTCATTATGCTTTTATCTCTTCGATACATGTTTCTCGTAAAGCGTTCAGAGAAGCAGATTTTCGTTCTTATGCGAATAAACTTTATCATGTGAAATTGCGTGGAATCTGGTTTTCTTATTCCTGAAAGCTTAGGGCAAATATTTGTATGCCACAATATTTATTTTGTATCATTTAGTCACGAAGAGCTACGTAGATAATAATACACTATTAATTGCTCTTTGCAATGGAAATGAGATACACTGAATTCATCAGGAATAATATCCTGTATAATATGATACACTTCATAGCACCTTAACATTGAAAAACTGATGTGGAAAATGTTACATTTCTCTGAGAATGGATCCTGCGTGAGTGTGTGGTGTTTGGGAAATGCTTAACGTTGAAGGTATATTTTTGGAGTAGACCATCCGCCTGTATGATCATAATTTCTGTATCATTGATTAACTAGTTTTAAATTTTCTGTTTTACAACTCACTGTTGAGAAAATGAAAGAGCAATTTATTTATTAAAGTATGAACACCTTAAAGTTTCTACGGTACAGTGAATTTGAACCTATATTTTGATGGGATTCACATCACATCGTTGCTCTATTTAAAAAAGATATAGTGTCCGTCACATATACATGTAAAATACATAGATTCAGAAAAGAACTGTTCTACTACATTCTTTATGCTTACTGGAACAGTTATGAACGTTTCAGTAGATGCTTAAAAGGACGAAATTCTGCTAAAGACAAAATTTCACACGACGACACATATTACGGGATATAACTTTCGGAACCTCTGCATAATATCTCGTGAAGAGTTTACCTGCTAGCCCAGGGCCCCAGATAATTCCAAATGAGTTGATATTTTAAGATGTCCGTCATTTTTTTGATGTGTGTGTAGCATGGTGCACTGTTCTTCTGGTGCGTAAAATAACGTTCACTCTCATCCAATTAAGCGGCGAACTGTTGAACCGTTCTTGGGTACACGACTAAGGCACCACAATTTTTTATGTGGGAACGTCACACCGCATGTAATTTTCTCCTCATAAATAGGGACCTGGTGCAAATCATAAGGCTTTTCAACAGGCAAGAAGTTTCAAAAATTATGTACCTACTTATATAAAAACATGCTTCGTACTTAAAATTGTTCTGTCCTGAATTATGACGTTGTTTCGAGTGAATCTCTTTGCCCACAGACAGCATTGAACTCATCAGCCTGAGTTCAACATGTGTAAGTTTTGCAGTAATGATACAGTTTAACGGTAAATTGGAATGTCGGCAGCATTTCTGGCCGCAGGAGAAGGTGCTTCACCATGACATGACAAACGCCAGAGTGCCTTACGGGGAGATTGTTGAAAGCCAAGAACCTTCCTCCAAAAACCTTGTTGCTACTACTGCCACTAGAGGATGATTGAATTTTTTTCTGCCTTACACACTTTGCATTTAACACAAATGTTTCAGCAGTTAATAAATAGCAGCCTTCCACGGAGTCATGTTGCCGTAGATCACTCTCCTAAAAATAACATTACATAATCAATGTGGTTTTCAAACTGAAATAAGTGCGGAAATCGAAGGATTTGCCTGCAATCGTCTACATGACAGCAAATCATTAGCTAGATAACTTTTTTTTTCATGTCAAACGTAATCCTTATACGTAACAAATATGAAAATTAGCAAAATCTTGTTCTTTTGACTAGAAATGTTTAGTCGTATTTCGCCAAACATGTAATAAAGGCGAAGCATAAATAATAGCTGAAGACTTCAGAAGAAACAACAATTAACTGACTTTGAAAATATAAAATAATTTTGCAATCAAAGAACTGTACACTACTAATTACTTGCATCATGACCGCGATGCCGTATAACTCGGCAAGGAAAATTTAGAATGACATCACGAATATGATGTTTGTGACTAGTTCTTCAAATTAATGATTAAAAATTTTGATGACAAACATTATAAAATTATAAAAAAGATTTATACAAAACCTCTATGTATTACATCTGTAAAACCAAAAGCAAAACTGGAAGTATTATACAGCACTGCAAACCAGAATCAGGTGAACAAACTTTAAAGTGTTATTAACGGTTACTCAACATTAATGTGATTACCATAAAACATGAAACGGAATTATCGCTCTGCTTCCATTTTTACATGTTTTTAATAATGTTAATGAGAATTTCTCTTAACATTTTGTAGTCGCATTTGTCATTAACATTTTAAAACATTTTCCGAAATGCGCATTTAAAATATTTTATTCCCAAATTTTTGGATTTAAATACTTAATGCGGAAACAAGAACATTTAGTTGCATCTATGCTTACGACTCTTCGTCAACACGATGGAAAGTATAAGAAAAATCTAAATTGGTTTTGCTACAGCCACTTGCGGATGCTCGACTTTTTCGTCAATCTTCCACACTTCCTTTTAATGGAAATGTTTGAGGGGTTAATAAAGACTGTTCTTCCATGTAGTCATGCCATCGTAGATTATTCTCCTATAAATGGCATCACATCGTTGAGGTGGTTTGTAAAGAAAGTACAGCTAAGGGTAAAAATTGGCAGAATCAATTTTAGCTCTTCATTTATTGCAACACCTCGTTTGAGTCAACATTTTATACCTTAGACCTGACAGTTCAGAAGGGTGCTAGTAAGAAATCGCTTGCGCATTTTCACACGACACTATAATCATTTATACATTGGAACCTCTTGTACATATCTTGTAAGTTTCAAGGTGATACTAGCATTCCTTCATGAAGTTACAAATTTCACAAAAACTAGTGTATGTCTTCTGTCCTTAAATTAAACTTTTGTTTGTATACAAAAAACAATAGCAGCTTTCTATATGTTGGAGAATACAGCTTTTATAACATTGAAAAAAAAAACAGCTTTAAGAAATAAAAAGTTGAAAACTAAAGATGGCAGCCACTTATGAATTCTCCAAATTAATTCTTCAAGAGAAAGTGTTGAGGAAAGGCCGACTTTGTCCTTTTGTCGAATTAAATAGATATACACGGTGATTCATAAATAAGTATACAGTTTCAACGCGCGATAAAACAAGAACAATGTAAGATAGTTTATGTTACTTGCAACAGAATTATAGGGGAATGCTTCTAGTTTTTTTAGAGACAGTCACAGATGTTCTATGTGTGCACCCTTAGTCACACGACACACATCGAGCCTGTAATCAATTTCCGCCCAACGCGAGGAAAGATATCTGAATTTTGAGAAAGAAGCTGAAAATGTATGGAATCATTTTCAGCTTCTTTCTCAAAATTCTCCAGACAGTGGGCTGTGAAATCTGCACTTCGCGACTCACCCTGCACGTTGATTTCCCTTGGCTACGTTGAATGGCTGTGTAACCACTATCGGCGACTTCTTCCGATACACGCGGTCGACCAGGACTTTTAAGTTTGCACAAGCACCCGTAGTTTAAAATGTTTTACGCCAGTTGTAGATAGATTTTCTGGTTGAGGTTCTTTTTCAAATCGTGATCGAAAATGCCTTTGCACAACAGTTACAGATTTCGTTTTGATCAATTCAAGAACACAAAACGTTTTCTCCACTGCAGACGCTGCCATTTTGACTGACTAGTCATGTGACACGCGCGATATCGCCTACGTCACTTCCCTCAGTAGCGGGACACAAACTTTATGAGTACATCTACCTAACAGTTCGCAGTTGTGGTCCGTGTCTTCAACTGTTCCCGTTTAAAAGCATCTGGAAACTGTATACTTCTTCATGTATCACCCTGTATTACATTCTATCTTTATATAGATTCCCCCTTACCCTGCAATAACAGCTCCGGAATTTTAACGATTCATATCAACTGGCCTCACACACATATAAAAATTTAAGCTTTCCCATTTCTGATTATTGCGAATACCTACTTATAGAAGATGTCCTTCTTTTCGCTATTGTGTGGCGTGAAGTAATTCAATTTCCTTCAATAGACATCGAATATCTCATGAGTACATATTATTTACGTAAGTATTACGCGATTACCAAAATTTATGAAATGCAGTACTCTTCGTTGCCGTGTTCATTTTCGTTATGTTCTACAGCTCTGGCATGTACACTCAGTTGACAAGAAATAGAAGATATGTGTGATGGGAAGTTGACATAACCATCATCCGCGCTGAGAGACCCACACCGAACGCAAGGCGATAAATATGCGTACAGGAGGACTTCCCAACCGTGCGTCACGATTGACAAACATGCGCAAACGTGGTGATCTAAGCGACTTTTGATCGTAGATACATTGATGGCGCCAGAAGGATGGGTCGTTCTATCGCCCAAGTGGTATGAACACAAGGGTTCTCGAGGACACCCGCACCAGGGGTATAACACGAGTATACCATCGATGGACTTACCAGCTCTGGGAAGGAAAGCTCCGGACGACCACGTGCCATTGATGTTGGGAATCGACGTAGACTACGCAGTCTCGTACAGACCAGCCACTTGGTAACGGCGCCGCAAATCACATACCACGCAGCGACAGCGAGAGAGCAGCATGGCGCCAGTTGCATGCCCTTGGATACGGGAACCGACACCGAATTCGTGCGTCACTGTGGAAAGACAGATATATAACTTCAAAGGTTCCCTACTAGTAAAATTATAGTTTTCTCTGTTAATTTCATTCTCGGTCAGTAGTATCATGCGGTTACGTATCTTTTGTTTTCAACTGATCGTTTCAAATATTTCAGATGAATTTGAATTTAAAATTATAATTGATTTTATTATTTCCTCTGACATATTCAATAAAATGAAGACCTAGAATTCCATTATTGCTATCAAATTGGTGTAATCTTTCTTTGCATCTGCATGATTTCAGGTAAGAAGTTGTTTAATTTATGCAGTTACTGGCAAACATCTCAAAGACGTCTGCAAATATTTTTCACTGATAATGGGTCGTTTTAAGTCTTCTGCTTACACATATTTTCCTTTTTGACTCATTTTTCAAAGCCAAAGTGTTTTAGAAAGGAAGTATGTAAAGTTCATAAGGAAGTTTCCTAAAACGGAGTTTCTAAGATGCCGTTTCTAAGTTAACATCAGTCCTTGATTAAATCTATAAGAAAATTTTGTGTTTTCTGAAACATTTTAAATTGTTTCATTTGATATTTAAAAAAAAGAAAACTGATCAAATGTTATATCCAAATTCGAGGTGCAAAATGTGAAATTTCATCAGTTTGAATTTCACTTACTGCGCTCATAATTTGTGTTGCCTCTTTTACTTATGGATATAATAGTTTAAAAAACTCTAGATTAATTTGATGCTATTAATATATAAAGCAAGTGTTACTTACGTATTATGAATATTTTTGAGATAAAGCAAAGATGTTCTGAGACGCATGCATATGCTGATTCCATTTGAATTAATACTGAACTAGAGAGAATATTCCCAGATACCTTGATCTTGTAAACAGATGTTAATAGCATTCAGTACATATTTTTAAAATTATTTTATAATCATTAAAATTTTGGTATTTCTTTAAGAACTTAAAAATGTAAGAAAATGCGTAGTACTCTACTTGTTTTAGGCCGGAATGAGGCTTGTTGTTCATTATTTTAAAAGTTTTCGCTGTTAACGCCGATATCTACTCTCACTGGGTTGAACTGTTTGAGACATGAACCCTGACTTCATATAAACTCCATTCTAGAAATGCTTAGAATAATGAAATAACAGTAGTAGGATGCATGGAAGTTTATTCTCAGTCGATGACCTTACAACTCGAGGAATCACACGGGCGCCTCAAATGTTATTCAAACGAAAATAGGGATACGTTCCAGCAATGAAGGATTCGATGATATTTACACAGCATCCAAAGAACCATTTACTGTGAAATTATACGTTGTTAATTATAGTTTGCGGGACAGTCTATCACTATTTCAGAATACGAATGGCAACCCTGATTATACACACATAATTCGTTGTCTGAGTTATGGCTTACCTTAAAACAAAATACATTTTTTTTTACTTTTAAGGATGTGATTTATTTCCTTTGGTGTCCACCCGTATAAAGGACACCTATAAAATTGAAACACGTAGCTGAACACCGGGAGTTCTTGAACGAATTGAAGTAAGGGAAGAAGATCACATTGTCTTCATGTTTTAGCTAATTACATGCCACACTGGTAAGTATGCTACGTATTACCTCCAAACAATTAAAACAATAATCGGACATTCCTTTCTTCCTGCAAACTGAACAAATTTGTTTTATTTATTTCGGTAAAAAAGCAAAATTTATAACAGTCGAGATAAATTTCAGTCGATGTATGTTCCTTTCTAATTTTTTACATGAATGAAATTAATAATCTTTTACAATTTTTGCATATTTCTTAAAGTACCAGAGTCGTCTGATATTCAGGCTTAAAAGGTATTACGAAACAGAAGAATGTCGAAGGCAAATCGGTCTACAGTTTCTCAGAGAAAAACGTAGGGCAGACTGAATCTATTTCGAATGATTTTTACATTGCGATGTACAAATTTTTATCAAGATGAATATGGTCTATGATTGAAGTACCTCAATATTTTAAGAAGTCTAACAGAAATTCATTTCCGGAAGCTACTTTATTCTTATTAACAGTATTTCCGTTTCACCAGGCTTTCGGTTAAAAAAATATCTGATAAAATTTTTTGTAGTAACTTTCGTTTTAGTTGATACAAATAATTCAAAAATCCTGTTTATTTAGGTAGCGACATCTGAAATAATTTTTGTAATGTCTTTAAGCCATTCTCCTTCTGAGAATACAGCGTACTTTCTTTTGATACTTGGTTCCTCCGTACCTCCAGTGCATCTTTAATCCAAAATGTTATAACCTCATCTGCTAAATTGAAACATGCATGGATAAGAATCCAGCTCACTCCGTTGGTGAGGGAGGCTTTGGGGCAGTTGTAAGACCAATAAAAGTGACTAAATCGTACTTTACAAGCAAAATTAAGGGTGACCTTATGTTTTTCTTCAATGCAACTTTAACCTTTTCAACTAATGTGCACTAAATATTTCATGTAATTTATTTTACAAGGAAAATACCAATAGCAAAATTTATGTTTAAATAGACTTGGAACCTACCAGAAGATATTACATTAATTGAAAGGTGCTGTGTTAAGCTGGGAATGTGATCATTTATAAATATAAAGAACATGATTCCCAGAATTTTTATTTTTCTAAAATAGCAGGCAAAGCATTACTTAGAACATTATTACAAATCAAAGACACAGTGACAAGAGTGTTTTTTTCAACGCATCGTATCACAAAAAAAATGGATCAATGACTTAAAATACATGCTATAAAATTTTTCTTTCGACAGAACACCTAACCCTATACGTTAAAAAAGAGAAATAGCAACATAATAGTATGTATTTACTCTTTTTTCTTAATAAAAGGCAACAACATTTTTTTGTATGTTACAAAATTAAGTTCTCCTGTTTCTCACTTGAAAACAGTTTAAAGAAATACCATAATTACAGAAAATAGTAGATCGAAATATTAAACTGTCTTTCGTATTTGCTTTTATTGATATTTCTCCTTTCAACAATATTCAAGTTTCATTTGCTGGGATGTACTATTTAATATGACGTGAAACATATCTGTTCAGCTTTCGAAAAAAGCACGATTTGTTCAAACAATATTGAAAACTGATCTTCACCAATACTGAACGCTAAATTGACTGTTTCCTGAGTTTTGAGAAGAACTTAGTCCAGGAAAGGCACGAAGTTCTCTTTTTCAGAGCAAACATTTTATCCCTACATTCAAACTTTAAAAAAAAAGGGAAGTTAACGACTATCTTCAGTGAAGTATGTTAGTGCGCTTTCTTATATATATATCCTGAGCAACTAAATATATCTTAATAATGTACTATTATACATTAAATGATATAGCAGATAAAAAAATGAAGAAAAACTGATTTTGAGTCATTGCAGTCTCATGCATAATTGGTAATGATACCAAGTTCCTACGTGGCGATTTCCATGCGAAACCAACGTGGTACTGAAAGTTAAAGTGCTTTGCAGATCCATTTTATTCACGCTTTCCAACCATCATTTGAAGAAGCGTATATGTTCCAGCTTTTTCTGTCTGTCCGCACGATAACTCGCGTAAAAATGGTTCGATTTCGATGACATTTTAGCATGTGGTAGGGGGACCACCTGAAGACGAACCCTATTGAAAATGGGCGAAATGGGGTCAAAGGTCAGGACATAGGAGCGGGATCCATTCCATTGCCCTTATGCGTCATAACTTGCGTAAATAGGGTTCGATTTCAATGAAATTTTAGTATGTCGTAGAGGACCAACTGGAGACAAACCCTATTGAAAATGGGTGAAATGGGGTCAAATGTCAAGACATAGGATCGGAATCTATTCCATTGCGCTCTTGCGTTAAAACTTACTTAAAAATGCTTCGATTCAGGCAAAACTTTTCATGTTGTTCCGGAAGTATACTTTACCGGTTCTGTTGAATATCATCGAAATGGGGTCACAGGTCAGGTCAGAGGAGCAAGATTTATTCTCCAGCCATTATCTTCATAACTTGAGTAACATTTTCTGGTAAGTTGGAAAGCGTATCATAATCTAGCATTGCATGATTTTACTAACTTATTTTGTCTCGCATGGTACAAAGCACAGTTTCGACTGTGGTGACATTCATATGTATTTCTCTTTTGAACTACGTATATCCGGGATTCAGAAAATCCTTTTGGGAAATAATTCCTTCCGGTAGTGTACACATTTCGCTTCTCTGAAGTATGCGAACATTATTCACTTTACATGATGCAGTGTTTTCCCACTAGGGGCGTTTCTGGATAAAAGTTTCTTAAAACAAGTTCCTCAAAAGCAGCATTAGAGAAATTATTTTGTTCTTGCATAGGGGTTTGTTTAGATAAGTTTTACTCACGCTATGCGGTGCAGGTCGAAATCATCAGACGTTACTCATGGCATGTAGTTTTTCATCATTTTTTTCAACAATCACATCTAAGAATCTAGGGTCGTCAGGATGCATTCATTTTTGACAGTTGCCATGGATTTGAGACATATTTATGTAAAATCGTTTGTCCGTACAGCAGCATTAAATACGACAAATATTTCGGTCTCGATTTCAAATTGTTCTCAGCTTTCGCGGCTAAAGGAATAAAGGAACAACATTTCTTCATATTTGGTATTCTGTTTGGTCGTTTTAAAAATTCATTTCTTTATATTATCTTTCCGTGTGCACAAACTTTTGTGCACAATTTCTGAATATCCATCTCATTTAATACGGAAAAGGGTTAAACAAACATTTCTGTATGACCGATTCTGTAAATCCGATTGAATTTATTTTTGTAACGTATTAGGTACACAACTAAGACCTAACATACCATGTGCATTAATCAGTTTCGTATTTCACTTAGGAAGAGAGAACTTATTCTTCTTTAAATCATTTTATTTTCATTCTAAAATTTGAATTTGAATAAATTCTTTGGCAGCAAAAAAGCTTCAATTGGTGTGCGCATTGCAACTGAAATGTTTCTGCTTGCTTTTGAATTTTCTGTGCAAAACATTATTTTTAAATTAGCCTGCTCATGTGTTACAACGGTAATCGTATTTACATGTTGCACCAAGAAAAAGGTTAAATAGCATAGCATTTCAAATTCTAATGAAACCAATAAGAATTTGTAGAAATAGGTATTAAGAAACAAACTACCCCAAAAATACTCATTCGACCATAAATTACCATTTCAGTCACCGTCTGTCCAGTTTTTATGCTCACAACAGCATTCTTTCGCACTGTAACGTTAGTACAAGTGCAGCTCTTTTATGGATGTTGACTTTGTGAAGTTGAAAAAGTGGTCTTCCTGGTGAATATTGAGCTATACTGTAACTTTGACCGGTAATAGTTAGGTGATATTTCATTAGGGTTGGACAACCCCACACACTCAATCTTGCTTTCGCCTATTATTTTGGTTTATCGGTGAAGTCTTGCCATGCTTTGTGTTTGCAGTCATGACCTGGAGACTGTTGCTCCTGAAACAGCAAACAACTTTGCATTTATGGTTATAGACACTCATGCTAAAATGTGCTTCATCTGTTTGTCCTGCTTGAAAGTCTAACAAGTTCCCCATTTCCGCGTCCGCTCATACAAATCTCTGCAGATAACAATTTGTACTATACTGAGATATTACCTAGATAACATGTAATATCTCAGTATAGTACAACAAAGAAGTAGCCAAAAGATTATCTCAACGGTTTTTTCACTATAGCCTAGATGAATAGCATTGGCCCTCTAATTATGGTGTTCGTATTATTTTTTTGAACACTTTCATTAGTATGCTAAACACTGTAAATTAACATTATTGTCAGCAAACGCAACAATGACATTCATTTGCCATTTTTATTTGCGTTGTTTGCTACTATAAAATATTTCCTCTTTTATATACAGCCTATGAAATATTTAACTTGGTTGGTTCTCTTCGTGCTATCTTAAGAGTAAGAAAGAAAGATTTTACACGTAAAAGCATAAAGAAACGCGCAAATAAATATATTGCAAGACATATGGCAGCAAGGTAATAACTGATTTTCTTAATCTTTATTTTTTATTTAGGTAGAAAGAACAAGTGAACAATCAAAACCAGTTAGGAGGCTGATCATGCTGTTAATTTTTTTAATCAATAAAAAGTAGTGAGAGAATTTAATTTCATAATTTGTAACCAATTCTGATGGTCTTTGCGATGCCACATTTGAAATATTTTTGTTACCGCAAACGCGATATTTAATGTACAATTTTAACATATGCCTTCTCTTTTTTTTTGCTTAACTTACGTAGAAATACAACATACTCAACTCATTAAAAACCATTGTACACTTTAAGAAAATTTCGTGATTCAAAGAAGAAAGAAAACAAGATATTATATAATTTCCAAGGGTACTGTCTTCCTTTGACATTTTGCTTCTTCCTTTGACATTAGTAACCTAATTTAAGTAAAGGTAAATAACTTTAAACACTGGAGCCAAAAGCGTATACAAAGTGCTTCCAAAAAAGAAATGAACGGCAATTGCTTACGTTTTGAACACAAAATTAACTAATATGTAGCTGAATTCCTCCCTTTTTTTGGAAAAGTGCAAAAAAACAATTTTAGCTACGCAGAACAATCACAGTTCTCTGATAACTTACCGTGCTGTACCACTTTTATCTTCTGGCGTAAATAAAAATGTTACGTCATAACTTCAACTGACTCTTAAGTATTTTTCTTCTGGAAATCTATTCTGTGATACTATTTCGTCAGTCTCTAACATTAGATAAAAACTTAAGGAGCTATTGAAATGAGTTGGTATTACTACACCTGTTTTATTTACAGCTGGATTTTTTTTTAGAAGTAAAATTAACCATTTAATCAAAGAAAACTATCCTTAGGCACTAGATTACTTTAAAACCATGCATCCATGATCTAATACATGGCTGAAGGAATGCGTGACCATCAACGTAACTACGTGTTTCTAATTGTCTCATATGATCACAAACTCAGACCGTTCAGTAATATTTTGCAGTTTTTTTTTATTGGATGTTTAACGACCATCGTGTGCAACTCAATGGGCTATAAGCAGTCACCCGTCCCTAAGTTAGGGTCACTGGTTCCAGGGAAGAGAGAGAGAGCCAGTGCCATAAGACAAACACAACATCCATGCCAGACCGGGATTCGAACCCGGACCCCTTCCGGACGAATGATCAGGGCTTGCAGTTGTTCATTTTACTTGCTGAAAGCCGGCAAAACATCTTATGATGCCTTTTTTTTATTGAAGGTTTAACGACCACCGTGGGCAACGGAATTGGCTATAAGCAGTCGCCGTTCCTAACGTAGGGCCACTGGCTCCAGGGAAAGTAGCCATCCGGCTTTGTAACACAAAGACATCATCCATGCCTTACCGGGATTCTAACCCCGTCCCTTCACGGACGAATGGTCATAAGCCAGCGCTTAGACCACTGCGTCATGTTATTTATACGAAACAGTAAATTTCTTTTTAGTAGAAGTTTCGATGGTGAAAATTTAATAAACAAAGATCATTATTTGTGTCTTGAAGCCTTCTTCAAAAACTTCAGTGAATTTCTGAATCAGAAAAGTAAATTAAAATAATACGTCACTATCGTTTGGGAAGAAAAAAGGAAGAAAGTATAGTGGTAACTCCAGGGTTTCGAGGTATGCATATACCGTAGAAGGGTTACAACTTTGACTTGTGACATGATTCTTTCACAGATAATTGCTAAATTTACTCCACAGGAAAAGTGAAATTATTCAAAACACATCTTCGTTCGCGATGTATTTAATCCTGTAATACATTGGAATACGGAAATACTTTTAATTGCCTTTATAGTCTGTTTAAGAATTTGAAGTTTTACCTTTGTTGCGGATTTATTTCACCGATATTTAATGGTAATGTATATTTTTGCGAACTAACACTTTCCATCTTTCTCCGTGGCGCAAATAAGGTTCATGCCTCTTTCTTTCTGAAGTTGCTACATTTGGGATTTGAAACCAAAGTACATGCTTTTCTACGAATTTCTCTGAATTCTATGTTACCTAAGGTCATCTTGCAATATGAGTTTATTTATCAGAAGTATAAACACTGATTCATCTAAATTATCAGAAGTATAAATGCTGATTTGTCTAAGTTATCCGAAGCATAAATACTGACTCATTTTCAGAAGTTACTAATTTATGTAAATATTATATAATATAAAAGTACACGTCCCTCTAGATTGATGAAAACATTATTTTAAACAAAATTTACAGTATTTTCTGAATAAGAAATATAATTACAATGAAAACAAACAGTGGATTTTGTTTTAAATCTGGATTCTAGTTCTGTCAGATGTAACTTCGTCTTGTAGGATTAGAAGTTACGGTAATTTAAAGGTAAAGGTATCATTATTATCTGTGTCCTACATCGGCAACGCATTGTTCTCTGATATCGTACATTCATGCTGACCTGGAGTCAAAATTAAATTCCAGTCGCTTCTTTTTTCAAAGATGTGACGTAGGAGCTGAATTCAAAATGCGAAAACTGAACAGTTTTTCCTAACTAGCTACGGTATTAATTATATTTGAAAAATATAAATATTTTTCACTGCACAATTTTTTGGTATACAGTCAACTGACAAACTATCAAAGAATATTGTGGCTATCGTATTGCGAGGCGAGTGGTTCCGTAATTATTGTAAATTGTCTACGTTGTTTGCCAAAGTTTAAATGTTTGGCAAAGATTTTGGGTCTTGATCCTCCTCTGAATATGAATAAAAAATCCCTTAGAACGTAGAACTCGAAACTCTCTGATACAGATATCTAAAGATTTTTAGTAAAGTCACGTCTAGGTTATACACAGAAAGAGTGAGTCTTATTAAAAGGTGGGACCCATTGAATCTGTGAATTTCTAGGAGGAGGTCAGCGCTCCAAGTACTGAACTTGCAATCTTAGCTTCCGAGCTCTAACGTATGACTGAAAGGCCAAAAATATTAATTACAGTAATCGTTAGCATTTTCGTTTCTTACAGATCTGTCATACATATTGATGTCTACATGCGAATTAACGCTGTTCACTAAAACGGCAATTTTTTTCAAGTGCATTTCACAAGGTCGATATAAATAAAAGACGATACACCATGACATTGGATTCAGTCTTTCTGATCATTTGAAAATGTGACTAAGACATTCAAGCACATGGAGTTGTATCTGATGAAATTTCTGGAGGAAGATAAATGATAATTATGAACTGGAGCATTGAATGGCACAGGTGACAGTGCAGCTCTTTCTTAATGCTTTGCAAATACATTCTTCCGTAAAAGAGTTCCCATGACCTTGACCGATACCAAACTCCTATGATCCTTATTTACCTCCATGCAGTTTTGAGGAATTCCGAATTTATCTTCGCTTGCCACTTTTCTAATTTAAATAGACGAGACTGTTTTTTCAGTTGAATAGATACATTACATTCCAACTGTCCCTTGTCCTTTTCTCTTCCGTGTTTACGACTGTGGTATAAACAGTGATGTATTTGGGTTCTTGAAATCTGAATTGCAACTTAACAATCATAATTACATTTAAACTGTCTATTTAACGACCTCCCAAATGCGATCTAGATGCTAGTCAACGTCCGTTATGGGCAATCCACCGGAAATTAAACTTCCTACTTTAGGAACGTTAACATCAGTTAGATTCAGGTCACTTTCATCGATCTATTCCGCATCCGTCATATTCACGTCGTATGGCGAAATTGCCATTAGCTCACTCCGTTGGCGCGCAACAACTGGTACAGGATGTTCCTTTAAATCTGCTTTAGCTTGACTACACTGAGCGGCATGAAACTTTGCGTGAGCCTTCACGTTGCTGTTTGAAGCAAAACACTTTTTGTAATCCTCACAAATAGGAAGGAAAGTTTGGAAAAGGCAAGCCAAGGAGGTGGTGTACTCCAGCCTTCCTAAAAAAAAACTAGGAGAGACAAACGAACTCTGAGCTGATAAAAAGATAGACTGGACCACTGGTCCACATTGAGCTTGTTAAAAATCCCCTCTTCTCACCCAGATTAGCCAGCAAGCTTCAAATAAGTCTTAAAAGTTAGAAACTTACGTGCACCACAGTGCTGGTTCGGTTAGAAAAACGTTATTTTTGAAATGTAATTCGACCCGCAGTTTAACACTAAACATATATATATATATATATATATATATATAGTACCACAAGATTTTAAACAGAAAATAACGTAGCCACTTCCCTCAGCTACAGGAAAAGAAAAATACCCAACGCCGACCTAATTAACTATTTGTTCACTTTGAGCTAATAAAAAAGTTCCAACATCCTTTATATATTAGTCAGTAAAAAATCACATCAAATAAGAGTTAAAAGTGTAAAACCCACGTACGACAGAGTGCACGCTGGGTTAGAAAGGGTGATTCTGCACGTATTTCGACTCGCTACATAATTGCTGAGTGCCGAGACTCGATACAGACCGCCTTTCAGCGTGCCGGGATCGGGTCACGTGACTTTCGTTTGCTAATCAGGAACCACGTTACCCCGAGACGCTTGTTAAATAATGGTAATTAAGGTATATTTATAATTTAACTAAATTTTACGTATGCAATGCGGAAAGGTTTTAATTTTATAGCATTTTTAAAAGATATTTTATGTACGGAAAAATGCGATTTATCAGAAGTAAAATATTAGTAATAGTACTGCGACTTAGTTTTCGGTGGGTGACTTGGTTTTCCGCGATGACACAGGTTTTGCGAGTCAGGTGCAAAATTCGCCACAACAGCTGAGCCATAAAGATGATACCGAATTTTCGGTTATAATGAGCTCGTCATTTGAATCCGTTCTAACGGGGGTTAAATTTAACGAAGCTATTCAAAGTCAATGGAACGGGTTTGAAAACAAATACCCGGTTTCCATAATTTTTAAAACATTGAGAAACATAAACAGCTATTTAGTTCCACAAGGGAATAAAAGGAATATCATGAAAATTAACAATCGGCGCACAAAAATTCTCTCATACCTGACGGTAGGTTTCAGAGTCGAAGAGAGTTTGAAATCAAACAGTTAAAAGGAGAAATATTCGTCGTCCTGTGAAGGTACATTCAAATTAATCGGAAACTTGAGACTTGGTCGTTCTGGGTGGTGCTGTGGTTAGCATACCCGAGAGCTATCTGGGAAAGCTTATTCTATTCCCGCTCCTGGACGAGGAAATTTTCGAATTTCGGGGATATTATCTGACTTACCATCCCTGCCACATTTACACAAGAAAAACGAACTGTCATATTCAAAATTTGTAATGTATGGTGTAATCCCATATTCCATTCATAATATGTGTAATTATGTTTGTGAAAACTGCATCCCCCTGAAGTATTGCTCCTGTTAGCTTGAAACTTACACGATATGTACAACACGTAGGGACATGTTGATGATTAAAATGTCAGCAGAAATGAGCATGCGGTTTTAGAGCACTGCCCTCTAGACTGTGCTCACTTGGGTATAAGGTATACATTTCACTGATTGCGACATCCAACGAGATGTCGCAATCAGTGAAAAGTCGGAAGGTTGTTGTTTCAATTGTAGCATTATTCCATGTCGCAGAAGATTGCATTCTGAACATACAGCGTACTTCGAGCGAGGAAGGATTGTTGAGATGTGAGAAACTGGATTATCCTATTGCTGAATCGCCAGTCGCACGGGATGAAACTTCAGTGCAGTGATGCCAGTAGCACGGGACGAATTGTGAGTGCAGTGATGCCAATCGCACGGGACGAAACGTCAGTGCAGTGATGCCAGTCGCACGGGACGAAACGTCAGTGCAGTGATGCCAGTCGCATGGGACGAAACGTCAGTGCAGTGGTGCCACTCGCACGGGACGAAACGTCAGTGCAGTGATGCCAGTCGCACCGGACGAAACGTCAATGCAGTGATGTCAGTCGCACCGGACGAAACGTCAGTGCAGTGATGCCAGTCGCACCGGAAAAAACGTCAGTGCAGTGATGCCAGTCGCACAAGACGAAACGTCAATGCAGTGGTACCACTCGAACGGGACGAAACGTAAGTGCAGTGATGCCAGTCGCACGAGACAAAACTTCAGTGCAGTGATGCCAATCGCACGGGACGAAACGTGAGTGCAGTGATGCCAGTCGCACGGGACGAAACGTAAGTGCAGTGATGCCAGTCGTACGGGACGAAACGTGAGTACACTGATGCCCGTCGCACGGGACGAAACGTGAGTGCAGTGATGCCAGCCGCACGGGCGAAACAACAGTGCAGAAACGCCAGTCACACGGGACGAAATGACAATGCAGTGATGCCAGTCGCACGAGACGAAACGACAGTGCAGTGATGCCAGTCACACAGGACGAAACGTCAGTGCAGTGATGCCAATCGCACGGGACGAAACTTGAGTGCAGTAATACCAGTCGCACGGGACGAAACGTGAGTGCAGTGATGCCAGCTGAACGGGACGGAACGTCAGTGTAGTGATGCCAGTCGCACGGGACGAAACGTCAGTGCAATTATGCCAATCGCACAGGACGAAACGTCAGTGCAATTATGCCAATCGCACAGGACGAAACGTCAGTGCAGTGATGCCAGTCGCACGAGACGAAACGTCCGTGCAGCGTCCCGTCAGTAGACAGTCTAGGCTTGGACAAATAAGAACTTGGAAATGGACAGCAAAATCACACGAGTGCATGAGCTGGCACACGTGTTTACAGCATGTGAGTTACCGATGGCACAATGGCATCCACTGTGTTAGCTTAGAAGTGGAGCACTGCCACAAGTCTGGCTTTGTACTCCAACAGAGTTCGACGTCGTCTGCTTAACCGAAGACTTGTCGCTTACAGACCATTTCTGCGTATTCTTCTAACCCAAACTATAGAGTGCAATGGGGTCTCGAAACCAGACAGTGGCACGCTGATTACCAACAGGCCTTGCTTTCTGATAAGTAACGTTTTAACTTTATGAACCATGCTTGTGGCATACATGTTTGAAATCAATGCAGTGAACTACACTTTGAAATCTGTGTTTTAGAGCCATACAAGTCCAACTACAAGCGTCATGGTTTGTTGTGCCATGTGATTCAATTAATGGTCTCGCCTTATATGAACGGAGGGAACTCTCATCAGCATTCGATATATCAGGGATGAACTTGAGCCCCTTCCTACAGAGTTGTCCAGACGCTACATCCAATAGGACAATGCTGTGCCACATGCTGAACGCAATGTCCGACCTCTTCCATGCAGGGTAGATTCCGTTTCATCCAGACTTTCGCATTCGCGGGATATGCACCTGATCCAATAAATCTGGGAAGTGACAGCTAAGCGACTGACCAGTCAAGAGCCTTCGCCAGTAACCACAAATGGACTATGGTCACGCATACAAGCATTCCGGCTGGCAGTTACCCAGAACGATATCAAAAACCTCTTCTATTCTTAGTAACGACGTGTAAATTCTATTATTTTTGCCCGAGCTAGCTTTACACAGTACTGAATGCTGAAGTAAAAAATCCTGTATAGCTCTACAAACGTACTCAGTTATCTCTTGTAACATGAGAAATACGTCATGTAAATTATATTTGAACAGCGCGATTCTTTCTTGGTGTTGCAATTTTCAGAAGTTGTAGCGCAAATGCGATATTAATTCCTTTGCCCAGGAATGCCGGGTGTACGCTGGACTATATCATTACAGCGGAGGGAAATATGTGAAGTTACAAACTACTTGTAAGTGTCGAAATTCAGAAAACGTTGTAATTGTTTGTAATACCAAAACAAATTTTAGTCATTTTTCCAATCTTCTATGTTGTATTTTCTGAACAAAATTTTAATTAACTACCAGAAATATCATTGCTGAAGTGTTTACAAACAGCACACACAATTTTGTTCGTATATCTTGAGAAACTGTTGACATCGTTAAAAACAGTCAACGTGCAAAACTCCGGTTTTTTATATAGTATCTTAAAAAATGTGGAACGCTTCACGATTTTGCGTGTCATCCTTGCGCAGGGGCCATGCTAATCTTCTCTGTATCATTCCAATTTTCGTATACGTATTGCCGAAGCAGTACAACTTAAAATTCGTGGTTACAAAATATATATAGTATGAAAAATATTTTGGGATATTTTACTGCAAGCTAAACATTTTTAAGTCTAATTTCTGTAAGTAGTAATTACACTCAAACTTGTTTCGATCAGTTATGGAAATTATACATTCCATTAAACACTAATATGAAAAAAACTTCATAATATTGCCATGTTCTGTATTCAAAATGGCAGCAACCATAGGAAGTTTCGGATTGGGATGTTTGGATGGTAGTTGATTAACAAGGTAACTCTACCCGCGCAGTATCTCGGAATAAAACAGTAGTGTATGTTATAGAACTCCTGCCGTAGAGATCAATGGGACCTCCAATTTTCAAAAAAATAAGAAGTGTTTGCTGTATTTTTATGGTTGCTTAGTATATATGAGACAGGTGCAGTACGGCTTCTACATCGACAAATTACTTATCCTTAAGGAGCTAAGATTTTTTGTTTCTTGATGAAAAAATTCACACTGATTATCTTTTCAATATATCGTGCGTGAGAGGATTTTCATAAGTGACTTCGAAACTCTTCAAAAAATATCCACCTCCCGCTGCATCGGTTATAGTTGCATAGGCTACCGATGTGTGTAATATTTTGCATGTCATAAGAAATAAAGTATCCATTATGGAAAGGTTTTCATTATTCAGTAGGAAACACGTAGTGATACTAAGACTTGAAAACTAAAGTTTTCGTTTGTTTTGGCAATTATATTGCATATTTACACGATAACTTCCGAGTTACTAAAATATATTCACTTGAGTCTGGAGATGTATTTGGAGAAAACGGGCACCGAAAGTAAAGTTAGCGACAAATGTCAGGATATATCACTGAAAGAGTGAATTCACAATTTTACAAATTATTACCACAATTTCTCCATGTATTGATCGAAAACGCTAATAACTCATTTCACATATTTCACAAGAGTATAGTAAATTCAATGAATGAAATACGGGATTACACTATTGTACAAAACAAATCTGAAAGATGTGAGTCGGTTTATTGGTGTAAATATGACATGGATGTTAAGTCCGATAATATCCAAAAACTTGGAAATTTCGTCAGCCTGGAGCGGAAATCGAATCAGCGTCTCCTGGATAGCATACTTGGGTGCTAATTTAATGCTCATGCTCTTGAATAATACTAGGTTTGATTATTTACTTAGTTGTTTATTCTTTTTCTTGATTGTTTCCACGTAAAACGGTGTGATCTGAAATTGTTGAACCAAAACGTTTGAACAACGGAAGTTAAAGGGTTTACATGGCGGTCACTGAAAAATACAAGTCATTAAAAGGAATGACACGTTTTATATTTTAAACAGTAGCGCGTTTTGTACAGTGGAAGTGATGTGTGCCAATTTTGTTATTTGATGTCTTTTTCTTTTATGCCACCCATCACATCAAGAGCAATACTGTGCAATGCGCCTACGTAGTTCATGATGAATCAAACACTGGCTCTTTAGAAATTAATTTTACTTCAAATCTTAAATATTTATTTCTAACAATTTGTGAAGTTGCAGTCTTCTCCTTTCGAGTTTTCGTATTGAACCAAATTTAAGTTCCCACCTGAAACCATTCTTAACAAAAATACTAAAACATTTTCTTCATTAAAACAGACTAAGTAACTGTTCCTACCTGTCTTTTTTAATAATGGGTAACATATTTAGTTTGAGAGTAGTAAAAGGCGGTTTTTCGGACTTTAAACGCCAAAAGAGGAATTAAAAGCTACTTAAATGTTTTAATAGATGTACATAGTTTTAACAAAATTAAACTGAACTTTATGTTTACAGAAAATGAAAGGCACATAATGCTACATTTAAATAAAAACCCTTTAGTAAGGTTCAATAATGACTTTTAAATTTCGTAGAAGCTGTTTTTCAAACGAATACCGCGGAATAGACGACTCTAATCTCTGATGAAAGTTTGAGGAATGAGCCTTAACTTCCTGTATATCAGTAGTTTGGGAATTAGAAATCGGACACGAAGGCTAACTAGATAAGAAAAGTGAAGTCCCTTGCTTCGGAGCATTAAGCGGGCCTTATACGTTTTATAATACTGTCATTACTTGAAAGTAATGGCAGCATTATGAACATGTAAGGTCGTTGGAGATGGGATGACAGCCAGAAATGATGCGGTAATGTTGCGAATTTGGATATTTTGACATTCGCACGTCAGTATTATGTATGTTGTATTGGCTGATAGAGAGATACTGATATCAGTATTGATCGTGTGAGGGAACATGTATCATTACTCTAGCATTACTCATTTCGAATTGCAGTGATTTGAAGAAATGTTGTGTCACCATTACCAGCAATTATATGCTCAAAACGCGATTAACGATATACAGTTTGAGCACAGTCTGAGAAATCTGCGTAGTCATTCTGTAACGTATACTCTATATTCACTTTCCTTTTGATTTTACTATCTCTGGTTATTTTATTTTACTATGCAAATTATCTTCTTACTGAACGAAATATTATTTAACCCGCTGAATGAGATCTGGCAATGAGTGTAAGTCATGACGTGGTGGTAGCTAGTATATAGGCGCGTTCATTGAGACTTAGGGAGAGCTTTTGTGTTGTTATGAGGAGAGCTTTTGTTGTTGTTATGAGAGAGCGTTGTTGTTTACGGAAAGCGTTTGTAATACGAGGAGAGATTGTGTTGTTATGAGGAGAGATTCTTCATTATTGTAAAACAAGTTGTGTGTGTGCTTTAGATGACCAAGAGTCTTATAAAAAAGAAGTTACCGTAAGTTAGTCTTTCTCAATTCATAGTTTTTGTCAGACCTCTGTCTGGCTGTTAGGTTTATAACATTAGTTCTTACCATAAATAACCAGCGTTAAGACTTTGTTTACGTTCGTAATTAACTAGTAACAACTTCCCTTTTGAATTCACTATTTTGAAACTTAGTACAAGTATATCATTAGCTAGCTGGTAGGTAGAGCATCATTCATATTAATTAGCTTAGCGGAAAGCAAATGAAGCTAATTCATTATAATTGGCGCCCGAACTTTTCTCGAACACGAGATCTTGACGATTATTATCCATGTCTTCCTTACCTGAGACAACTTCAATTTTCTACCCCAAGGCAAGTTCCGAGGGTAATGGTGTTTTTTATGAAAATTTGCAAGAAGCCTGTGGCTCTAACTTTGATATGAATGATCTACACGCACCCCGGCATTCTTCACCATTTCGTAATATACCAGCTTCCTATTACTCTGAGTCGCGGGTCGTTCCTGAGGGAGTTCAATCCTCTCAGCGAAGCAGAATGCTTGCCCATTTCGTGCCGCATGCAGGAACAATTCATTTCAATGGTTTGGAGGGGTCCTTAAAGTTCCTCGAAGATCTGGAAGATCATTTTGATCTATATAATATTCCTGAAGACTGCAAAGTCCAAATCGCCGGCACTTGCTTGAGGGATACCGCTAAGACCTGGTATCGGCAGTGGAGAGTGTCGAACCCAGATTCTCTTTATGAGAATTTCCGTGCAGAATTCTTGGAGTTCTTTCCTTTCGGCCTCAGTCGAGCTAGATTTGCACAACAGCTTTTTTCGCGTCAGCAAGGTCCCAATGATAGCCCTGTTGCATTTGCGTTGGAGACTACACGCCTATATAACCTATGGGATCCACATGCCAGTCATGCTGACATGTTAGATACATTCGTGCAGCAGCTCGACCCATTCTTACAAGATTTTCTAGAGGTTCGACACCCTGCCACAATTCATGAATGCCTTAGCCTCATACGCACGTATGAAGAGCGACATGGCAAACATGGTTCAACTCACCATGCTCGGGCACCCCGCGAGGCTTATTACGAAAACCCTCAGCGGCATAATAGAAATAACTTTCAGCGCGAGCATACACAAGTGCACACCCAAGCTTCATACGTTCCAATACACAGAAGAGTGGCAAACCAACAGCGAGTTTCTGAACAAGCTTCGGGATATCGTACACCTGCACAGTATGCTCGACCCCGTTTCACTCAGCAGCATTCGGAACGTTGTCATGCTCAGGGCAATGATGATTTTTCTGCCCGTGCTGAGGGCAGACGTAAAGGATATGAAACTGTCAACAGACGCGCGGAGTTCCCGACGCAGGTTTCACGCAGTTTTCCTCATCGTGAAAATGTTCCCGATACCCGGCAGGGTCGAGGTTTCAGACCACATGATAACCCAACCAGGATTCCTTTAAACTTCCAAAGGAAGTAGACCAAGGGTCGCTCCTGCTTCCTGATACCAAGCATTCTGACCCTAAAACAGTATTAGTGACTGTTCAAACTCCTCAGTTGCCTGATGTATTCTTAACAATTGAAGATATTATTGTCGAGACAAAGTTCGACACTGGGTCTGAAATATCAGCCCTAAATACAAAGTTTTGCACTGACAATTTTCCTGCAATACACGTTCAGCCTGCAACGCAGTATTTGCGAGGTGCAAATAATGAAATATTCAGTATCTCAGGAACTGTCACATTATCTTTAGGGCTAGGAAAAGCTCGTTTGACACATTCTTTCCTGCTTATAGACGAGCTACCTGTGAAATGTCTAATGGGAATGGACTTTATACATAAGTTTCAAATAACTTTGAATTTTGTACAACATGTGATTTCCTTTCCGGAACCTGTCGAAATGATTCCTACGGTTCCTGTAGATATAACGAGCTTGTTATTGAGTAACCAATTGAATGAGAGGCAACGAAATCAGCTTTCTCTACTTTTGCAGGAAAGCCCTGGTTTATTTTCCGATCAACCTGGTTTCACACAGGTGGTTTATCATGTCTTTGACACTGATGGTTCGAAACCAATTGCGACGAAACCTTACCCTTGTGCTCCACATAAGAAACAGGAAATGCAACGTCAAATTTCTGAAATGATTAAGCAGGGCATAATCAGGGAATCCACAAGCGCCTGGGCTGCTCCTGCCTTTTTGGTTCCAAAGAAACAATCCGATGAATTTCGTTTCGTGACAGATTTCCGTAAGCTCAGCCAAGTCACAAAAACGATCAATTATCCACTACCTGTCATGTCACATATTTTAAATGACCTGTCGTCAACCAAATGGATGTCAACCTTGGATTTGGCGAGTGGATATTGGCAGGTAGCAGTACATCCGGACTCTGTCGATAAAACAGGCTTTGTGACTCCTTTTGGGGCCTATGAATATTTACGTATGCCTTTTGGACTAGCTTCTGCACCTGTTACTTTCCAAAAGCTTATGGATACGGTTCTCAGACCTGTCCTGGGTCCCCATGTGCATGTCTATTTAGATGACATTATTATTACATCAGAGACTTTTGACGAGCACCTTTCTCTGCTCAAACAGGTGTTCCAACTTATATACAATGCTGGCTTGACGTTAAAACCTAGTAAATGCCAGATAGCGAGGGACGAGGTTGTATATCTGGGGTTGAAAATCACTCCCCACGGCTTATTTACTGATAATGAAAAAATTAGGCCTATTGTTGACTTTCCTCGGCCTAAAACAGCAAAAGAACTATCACGCTTTCTGGGAACGACCGGATGGTATCAGCAGTTCGTCCCCGCTTATGCTACATTCTGTGAGCCATTGTATGCTTTAAAACGTAAATACAAGAAGTTTATTTGGACACCTGAGGCTAACGCTGCTTTTGAAACACTGAAGTCTGCATTGACTCAGCCTCCGGTGTTGGCTTTCCCGGATCATACTAAGGAATTTGATATTTATACTGATGCATCCGGAGTTGGTCTTGGTTGCGTTTAGTCACAAGCTGGGCATCCAATAGCTTTTGCGTCTCGTACTTTAGCCAAAGCTGAACACAATTATTCAGCTACGAAACGTGAATGTCTTGCTGTTGTGTATGCGCTGAATAAATTTCAATGTTATCTTAACGAATTGACGGTTAACATAATTACGGATCATTCTGCCCTTCAGTATTTGAATTCTGCTAAGCACCTATCTCAAAGACTTATGAAGTGGGCTATGAAGTTACAAGAGAGCAATATCAAAATCTCGTATCAGCCAGGTCATAAGAATCAATTACCGGACGCATTATCTCGCGTTCCGATTAGTGGGGTCCCCACAGAAACTACTCCTGGATGTCAGCCTTTACTTCTAATAGCTGATATAACATCCAGAGAGCAGATAATGGCAGAATTTATAAATGATCCAGATTTTGGGGATATCTATAATTTTTTGCTTGCGGGTTCGCCCCTACAAAGTGATCCTTCTCTGGCTGGAAGGTCACAACATTTTGAAGTAATAGAGGGTCTTCTTTATTATACAAAATCTAGGACTACTAGGGCAGAGTTTCGCCCATGTATTCCGCGAACCCTTAGAATGGCCCTTTTAAATGAATTTCATGACAAACCTCTTGCAGGCCATTTAGGTATTCGCAAGACCCGTTGTAAATTGCGGGATGTTGCCTATTGGCCTGGCATGTACCAAAGTGTGCTCGCATACGTTCAATCATGTCACTTGTGTCAGATTAATAATTACCGTAATGTAAGACCGGCCGGTCACTTGAAATCTAGTTCAAGTTCTCATGTGTTTGATATTATTTCAATAGATTTATTGGGACCTTATCCATTATCTGTTAAAAATAAAGCTCGTTACGTTTAAGTACTAACTGATAATTTTTCTAAATGGGTTGAAGTTTTTCCTATTAAAGCCGCTACGGCAGAAGGTATTTGTAATGTCTTAGTTAATGAAGTATTTTCTAGATATGGTGTACCTAATAAAGTAGTTTTGGATAATGGTCCTCAATTTATTTCTGACATTTTTGAAAGAATGTGTGCGAGACTACACATTCAACATAATTTCATTTCCCCATATCATCCCCAGAGTAATCCTGCAGAACGCGTTAACCGCACGCTAGTGAAAATGATTGCGACTTTTGTAATGGATCATCATGAAAGATGGGATGACCATTTGGAGCTTTTTGCGTTCGCCCTCCGCTCGTCTGTCCACGAGTCTACTAAAATTACTCCGGCAGAACTTTTTCTGGGTCGCAAAATTAAAACCCCTTTTGAAAATTTAACGGGGATTATCGACGAACTAAACCAGCGACCAACTCCGCAATCAGTACGAAACATGGCAGAAAAAGCTCGTGTTACAATGCTAGGAGCACAAGCGGCTCAAGCGAGATATTATAATTCTAGGCGTAGGGAACCAGATCTTGTCGTTGGAGATCTCACTCTCGTGGTAACACACTTCCAGTCTTCTGTTTCGCATACTTTAGTGAAGAAATTTGCACCCAGCTACGAAGGTCCATATCGGGTGGCAAATATCTTTGAAAATAATATTGTTCTGGAGAAACCTGACAACCAATTTCAATACGTACACGTTGATCAGTGTCGCAAGTATCATGAACGGAATATCGATTTCATAATCAACCCTACTCAACCTTCTGTTCCACAGACTCAAGAGTCTATATCTCATGATCAACCGCCAGAAATTTTGGATGAACCAACAAACATTTTTGAAGAATCTCCAGTGATTTTTCCTTCACCCTCCCCTCCTCAAGACGGGTTTCCAAACACGCAACCTGATTCTCCCATGGAACCAAGGCTCGAATCGAGTTCTTCGAATACTAGTATCGTTCCTTTCCCTCCAATCATTGCCAAGACTATTGCTGCGCCGTTTTTGGATTACTCTGCACCAACGCGGGCTACTACTTCTTTGAATACCTCGTCAGAAAGTATTCCTATAGGCAAATCTAAACATCGCCCTGCACGACTACTGAATTACAGCAGCGACTCAGAGGCTTCGGACATTTCTGACTTATCAGTTATGAACACTAAATTTCATGTTCCAAACCGTCCAGCACCACCAAAGGCTGGGCGCAAACGTGACTTTTCTCCCCAATCTGCTTCGCCGCAACAGCGACGACGGCAGAAATCTTTGCATCCGCCCGGGTTTCGCCCCTGGAACCTACGTTCAGGGCAAACAGGGCCGATGCCTACTGCTACTCTCATGCCACGAGGGCGTAAGAGAAAGCAAACGATGTGGCCGGAGCCACGTCCGTCCAAGAGAATATTGGAAGGACACAACGGGCCCCAGCACAAAGGGACTTCACATCAAAAGCCTGGGGGAGCCCGTTCCTATCAGCCGCAAGGATTTCCGGACCACCAGACTTCTGACGTTCCTGACCGTTCCTATCAGCCGCAAGGATTTTCGGACCGCCAGACGTCTGACGTTCTTGACCGTTCTTCTCAGCCGCAGGGATTTCTGGACCCACAGACTTCAGCCGTTTCGGACCGAAGGATTTCCTCCATTCCTGACCGTTCCCGTCAGCCGCCGGGATTTCCTGACCGACAGCAGACCGATGTTCCAGATCCATTAAAGTCCCTGAAGAGATCCAAGCCACCTGATTTTACCAGTCCGATTAGGCCTGGGAAACGTTATCGCACTAGAGTTTTTTATGCGTCCTCGAGATAAGTAAGTTCTCGTGGAACGGTTCTTTTCTCAGTTTGTTGTTTTTCCTGCACGACCAGTTGGCGTGTCAGAATTTCTTTTTTCGTGTGGGCCTATGCATTCTTTTTTGTGTATATATGTGTGTGTGTTTTTTTATATTTCTTCTATGTCCATCTACTAATCCACTTTTTTTTATATACATCTATGTGCTTAGGGGTAAAATAATAAAATTGTTACTGTTAGGCAGCTCCAGGTAAATTTCGCTGCTGATACAGTTGGTATGTATTCAACGAATAATGCGACCGTAATTTGCAATTAAAATAATAAAATTGTTACTGTTAGGCAGCTCCAGGCAATCTTCGCTGCTGATACAGTTGGTATGTATTCACCGCATAATGAGAACGTCATTTGAAATTAAAAAAAGTGATTCCTGCTAGGCAGAATAAAAGGAAGGTATGCCGATGCAGGTTTGTTTTCGTTCAACAATACAAGTTTCACAGACGAATACAGATTTCTTCATTTGTCATGCCAAGTTTGATAATGTAAATAAGGCTACCACCAAACAACAAAACAAAAAAGAGGTCGAGAAACGTCATTCAACGAAATGTACGACTTACAGTCCAAAATTGATAGGATTTTCGGAAACAAAAAAAAAAAAAAAAAAAAAAGAAAAATTAAGGAGGAGATGATGTAACGTATACTCTATATTCACTTTCCTTTTGATTTTACTATCTCTGGTTATTTTATTTTACTATGTAAATTATCTTCTTACTGAACGAAATATTATTTCACCCGCTGAATGAGATCTGGCAATGAGTGTAAGTCATGACGTGGTGGTAGCTAGTATATAGGCGCGTTCATTGAGACTTAGGGAGAGCTTTTGTGTTGTTATGAGGAGAGCTTTTGTTGTTGTTATGAGAGAGCGTTGTTGTTTACGGAAAGCGTTTGTAATACGAGGAGAGATTGTGTTGTTATGAGGAGAGATTCTTCATTATTGTAAAACAAGTTGTGTGTGTGCTTTAGATGACCAAGAGTCTTATAAAAAAGAAGTTACCGTAAGTTAGTCTTTCTCAATTCATAGTTTTTGTCAGACCTCTGTCTGGCTGTTAGGTTTATAACATTAGTTCTTACCATAAATAACCAGCGTTAAGACTTTGTTTACGTTCGTAATTAACTAGTAACAACTTCACTTTTGAATTCACTATTTTGAAACTTAGTACAAGTATATCATTAGCTAGCTGGTAGGTACAGCATCATTCATATTAATTAGCTTAGCGGAAAGCAAATAAAGCTAATTCATTATAATTCAGTAAAACGTAACTAGGATTCCCATTAAAGACATCCCTCTGCGTAGACTTCTTACTTCGACATCTGCTGAAGTGAGTACACCTACTCTTCCATCTGCAGCAGAAGATATGTCTGCTAAAGAACATTTCTCAAAGGATGGCAAAACTTTAGTAACGCTGTTCGTCAATTTTTCAGGCATGTAAATTCAACTGCCGTTCCATAAAAACGGACAGCAGAATCACACAAAATGAAGAAATACAGGCACATCAAAATACAGGTTATTTTCTCTCACAGTATCTTCTATCAGATAATATGCCACAGTACCATCGTTCAGCCCACTTTTCAAAGCATGTTACGAAGGCATTTTGTGGGTTCTGCTCTAGCGACCCCTGTATATCTTGAATAACATCAGTACGAAAGTTCTCCTTCATTGTTGGAAAGAATGAAAATCCCAAGAAGAAAGATCAGCACTCTAGGCTGGCTATGGTATAATTTTAATACCGCATTTTGTAAGAAACTGTTGAGCACATGCAGCCACTATTTGGAGGGTATTATCAAAGTGTAAGTTCCACTTGCCCACTAGTTCTGGTCACTTAATCGATATGTGTCGTTGCAGAGGCTTCAAGACTAAGATGAAATACTCAGCATTGACCGTAATTTGTGGAAGAACGGCATGCTGGTAGACTGCACCTTAACGATCAAAGAAAGTTATCACCATCACAGCTGACATATTTGACGGACTTTTTTCGGAGGAGGCGACCCTGTGTTTCTCTAGACACGTGTTGCGCTCTTCGTGAGGGGGTCGAAATAGTGGACCCAAATTTCATATGTAGTTATTATTGTGTTTAAAAAGTTTGTATCATTTATAATCATTTTTTCCACTCATGATACACCTGATCTCTGGATAACAATTGTTCTCTCCTCAGGTAATGAAGTATCCATCTGGAGCACACACACGATGCAGCTGGGATTTGTCGCGTAGAATGCCGAATGCCGACGTTTTTGTAATATTAGATGACGCTGCTATGTATTATCACGTTATTCATCAATCTTCTTGCAGTATTGCCGACACAGTGTTATCAATACGTTCCGTAACAATACTTTCAGTTCGACCAGGCCGAGAAGTGAGCTGTGCCCACAAACGCCCTTTTTGGTAATCATGGGTCCATCAAAAAATCGTTGACTCACCCAAACATTTACCTTTGTTAGCTTTTTCATTAAATCAACTGTTTCTTTAGCCATTTTACCCTAACGATAGCAAACTTTTATCGCTCGATTCATTTCTCTTGCTAACTCTGAATGAATCACCTCCATAGGTGTATGGAGAAATGCAGACGCACCTCAAACAATGACACAATAACAAAACCAGAATCATCTGCCGCGGCTAATAACTGTTGCCATAGGCACTTCCACAAGTCATTTAGTCGCCTACCTGGTTATTTACTCCCTCCGCACTGTTGCTAACTCCAAACAAACTGATCTCAGTTTTTATGGAACTGTCTTTGCATGTTTTTTTACTTAGATTTTTTTTCTCAGTTTTTCACCCTACGTGTTTTGAAATGTCAACAACGTTTTTGAAATAAATTAGATTCTCCGTAGTAGTATAGCTAGTATTTCCGAATCTTTAACATCCAACAGAGAAATTCAGTTTCAGGTTTTTATCACCTATTCGCTCCATAAGTGACAGAGAAAACACCGACTTACCCTCATATAATTTGGTACCTCGTATATGAAAAGTTCGCAGGTTTCAAGAACTGTAGAACTTATTGCAGCTCTTTACATTCTAGCTGAAAACTTCTATTTTCAAAGTATTTTCCAGTACTGAGATACGTGAACGTTTAGGCCAATCTCTCATTCACCGGCAAACTACTCCGTATAAGTGCCTGTCCTTTTAAAAAACGGTTCAATAATTTGCAGTAATTTACAAAACGATTCTTCATGCATGTGGAAATAATGTAACCGGATCAGCATTCAGTTTTCAATCAGTGGGTAGCAGACGCTTAAGGACTACAACATTCCCTTTTGTAATTGCACCACTTCAGTTTTAGGAATATCAGAGTTAAACAGAAATATATCCGCCTTCTGAAATATCTGACTGATATACAACTTAATAAATATCTTTAAAATTAAATTTTGCCAAAAATTGACCAGCCTTGTTTTCCATAACAAATGGTTTTTAAAACAGCAGAACATAATATATATCGAGACTAGCCCAATGTGGAATTCATGAACACAAACATTTAAACAAAGAATGATTACACAGCCCAGTTTGGTTCTGGCTATGCTCTTTTGCACCTTAATACACATTTTATATCATAAAAAGTGAGGAAGAAGATAACGTGAAGTGAGCATTAATCACAATTCTGTAGAGTTCAAAGTGGTACTGATATGAAATTGCAATACTAAAGACCAAAGCTGTGGCAACCCCATTAATTGGATGCCCGCTAACTAAAACAGTGCTATGTTTCTTAGTGATTCTATTATCCTTTCGGTAATAAATTTAGCCAGTGTGACTCTAGTAAATATCTCAAAATAAATCGTAGTAATTTCATTAACTTTAAATATATATTATGCGAAAATGCGAATGCATGAGGATGATACATACGTTGAACGCATTATTTAAAAGACGTTCCAGAAAAAAGAGGGATTTTCAAATAATTGGTACGTACCATTCAGACATTTCAAATTCCCTATATTTGCAGTCAAAAATGACTTATGGTATTTGTGCTGGCATAAGTAAAACTTCTGTTCGTCTCTTTTTTTGTTCTTTTAAATATGTGCTTTTCATTACCGGAACACATTTCATTTAAATGTTTCCGTGTAATATATATTATCACAAATTTAGGTGATCTCAGAAAACGGTGGCCCATAAGCTGTTTCAAACATCCTTTGTTAAACCCAGGGCACATCATCTAGGTGCCTCCGCTATAAAAGACGAATATATCTAGTTTATAAACATACTGAACATAAATTATTCGATAGGACTTGGCTTTAAAGTGGTTTTATTTTGTGCACGCATGATTTTTTCCTATTATTTCCTGTTGGTGAGGAATTACATTCTTTTCTTCGTCAAGAAATTCAGTCGTTTTTCTTCTGGAGCTATAGTTTCTCGGTATAAATGCTTTACTTCTTCCGGTTACTTTCTTAATCATTTCGCTATTAAAAAGATCTTTGCAAAGTAAATAGTATGGTGGAACTTCTCTCTTTATGGATTCAAAATCGCCAAAATTGTTTAAAACCGTAGAATTTTTTTAAGTCATATTGACACGACATTTTGTAATTGGAATTTGTGATTTGAAACAGTAAACTAAACTTCACAACCAGAGACTACGAATAAGTAAATATCACATTTCATGTTATTCAGTACCCACAGATACAAAGTGGGATCCAAACGTTCCCAGACTGGGTCCTTAAGACCGTAGATAGTCAGAGTTACAAAGCTGAAGCACATATCCTCCTTCAAAATAAGATCCTCTTGCAACAAAACGCTTCTGCCGGCGGCTGTAAAGTTCGTCCAAGCATTTACGGAAACCATTCTTTGTACTTACAGTGAATTTAACTCGTGCCGATAACTACATACATGAAAAACTACCGAAATGACACGATAACTATTTTAACTTCAATGTTAAAATATTTAGCATATACATTTAAAAAGATGATATAATAAAATATGCACACACATGAGATCTTTCGGTGCCCAAAGTGGGTACCATCTTCAGATGCTGTTAAAATTCACCAAACGAACGCGACAAACACTGTGTTATTTATATAAGACATACAGTCGTAATGACGTAACTAATATGAAATGGGCTTAACCAATGAGAGTGTGGGACAACATTTGTTGCTGGTCAAACATAAACGTAATCGGTTGAATCTATTTATTTATAAAACACGACAAACCCAAGTATGTTTTCCACGGTATAGGTATAAATTACGGCAAATTATCATTACATGCTGTATTCCCATATTTCATAATGTACAAACTCTCAACAAATCTTAAAATTGATCTGGAGTTTGGTGTGTTGAGAATTTTAATGCCGTTCCAGGTAGGAAGATAATTACCTTGGTTTACAAGTCGTGCTAAAGCTGTTGTTGTATCTCTAGTTTTAACATAACATTTATGTTCTTTTAATCTAGCTGATATTAAATGATAAATGGAGCTTATGTACACTTTTTGTTTTTCATTTTCTTCCATGCTGTTAATAGGGATAATATATACACCATGTTTCATATCAAAAGGCTCAGGGTCTCTGTCTTTCAGAAGTAAGGACTTAATGTTAGTTGTGTTTATTCCAATATCAAAATCGTATTTCTGACATATCGTTTTCATGGAATAGCACAATTTCGGTACAAAGGGAAGAGAACCAATGTATTTCCTATGTTTTTCATCATATAAAGATGATAATGTTGTAGCCCTGTTCCTTTTAATCTTGGTTACTATCTTATGTATGGTTTCATCTGCATATCCATGATTACAGGTAATATTATGAATGGTATACATTTCTTGCTTCCGAAGAGCTGTGGTGGACGAATGAGAGAAAGCTCTTCTTATGAAAAACGATATCGATGATTCCTTGTAGCTCGATGGGTGTGCCGATGCCCAAAATATTAGTACCGTACCTGATTCATGTTTTCCATATACTGAATAATTATTAGTTGATTTAGATGGGTTTCTAGTAAGCATGATATCTAGAAATGGTAAAATATAATTACTTTCATGTTCTACAGTAAACTTCATAGTGTTAAATACATTTGATAACTCTGACGCAAATGTTAATAGGTATTCCAAAGGATGGTTCTAGAATACGAAAATATCATCTACATCTGAGACAAAATATAGGTCTGTAACTATTATAGTTGACTGAAGAACTTTGTTTTCCAACTCTCGCATGATGATTTCTGCAATGGTTGGGGAAAGGGAAGACCCCATTGGTGTGCCTTCCCATTGCCTGTATATTACCTCATCGAACTTAAGTAAGATCACTTGTAAACTAGAGACATGCTTTATTCCCAAATTGGAACACTCGGGAACAGAGATACAACATCTAAGGAAAGCATGGTGAAGGGTTGTGTGATTGGAGAAATTGATTTAATTCGATCCAGTACTTCAGGGAAATTGGTAACAGAAAAAATTGAATTGTTAATGAGAGGTCGCAAATATTAAGCTAAGATTTTTTTCCAGTGGGAGGGTAAGACTATGGTTGAGCAACAACTAATAATCTAAGGGGGTGTCCAGTCTTGTGTAACTTACGTTTTCGAAAGAAATCCGTGTCTCTAGGTCCTGACGGATTAAACAATTTTGATGTAATAGAAGTGGGAAGTAGTGAATGATTTGGGTACCCATCTGTTAACAGTTGTAATTGTAGCAGGTACTGGATCTTTAGGGATAACACAGTGCGGTATGGATTCTATAGAAAGTTTCATTTTGCTAACATTGTCACCTCTATTCATAATAACAATTTGTGGTGACTGGTCTGCAGAAATTATCGAAAGTTCTACCTGGATGTGTAATGCTCGTAACTGTTTGATTTATTCTCTATTGTTTAAAGGTTCCTCATTATCAATACCATAGTTCTTAGATTTCAAAGTTTTTAAAAGTTCATACCTGGTCTGTTGTTCAGTCTCAGGTAGATGGATCCAACAATTTTCTCTAGTTGAGGCACAATATTGAAGTCTTCGTATTTATCGTGTGGGTACCCAAACTTTAGGCCTTTTTGAAGGGCTCTACGTTGGGTACCACTGAGAGGTGTATTACTTAAATTGGCATAGTTAGGTTCAGAAAATAATGTCTATATCGAGCCCTTCAAAAAGGCTTAAAGATTACCAATGTCCAAGTAAACTTTAGCCTATTAGTTTTACCACTGTCGAGGTAAACTTTGGCTTAAGGTTTTACCAATGTCGAGCCCTTGCAATGCTAATCCCAATGTCGAGCCCTTCAAATATCTAGATCAACTTTAAGATTTGTTGAGAGTTTGTACATTATGAAATATGGGAATACAGCATGTAATGATAATTTACCAGAATTTATACATATACCGTGGAAAACATACTTGGGTTTGTCGAGTTTTGTATCAATAAATCAAAAGATTCAACTTATTACTTTTATGTTTGACCAGCAACAAATGTTGTCCCACACTTTCATTGGTTAAGCCCATTTCATACTAGTTACGTCATTACGACTGTATGTCTTATTTAAATAAGACAGTATTTATCACTTTCGTTTGGTGAATTTTAACAGCATCTGAAGATGGTATCCACTTTGGGTACCGAAAGATCTCATGTGTGTTCATATTTTATATATAATCTTTTTAACGTATATAGTAAATATTTTAACCTTGCAGTTGACATAGTTATCGTGTCATTTCGGTAGTGGTTTCATGTATATAATTATCTGCACGAGTAAGAATTAACTGTGCATCCGCAGCAACCACAAGGGCCGTTAAAACTACATTCTTTCGGGGTTGGATATTTGAAACTAAATAAATTTCATCTGTTCAGGTTTAGAGATAAACATATGTGATTATCATTTATATCCGCAATATTTAGTGATATCAAAGAAAGCTCAGCACGCATTATTGATTCAACATAATACGTTAATCTTGTTGATATTATTCTCATATAAATAGATATAAGAATTTGTTTTCTCTGCGGACATACGCTGTCTCATGTCAATTTAGTTCTATTTCTGTAAAAAAATATAGAGAATTAAAATTCCCTTGTACATTGTTTATATAATTTCAAAATCGTTTCCCACTAAATATACGTAACAACATTTTTTTGGAATATATTGCAAATGTAAAAGCTTCCATTTTACATTTTAAAAAATATTTCCGAGTTTTTCTGCACCAGATTTATAGAAATAATGATACAACTTTCAGTTTTAAATTCGTAAAATTATATATATTTAATAAAAAAAACATGTTTGCTTTGAACTGATCATTTCCCTATATTAAGAACTGGTTAGTCGTATTTATGTCGGCTGACCGAATGCCACGTTCACGTATGAACACCCAAGGGTATTATTATAAGTCACTGTTTCCCTGAGAGTCTCGCTGGCAGCTATGGCTTGTAAGGATTGTATGTTAGATGAGGGATGTTCACAATAAATTAAATCAAAATGTTTTTCAAGTTTCACTCACTGAAATGCGTATTTATCAGCGATCTCTTGTTTTCCGTTTCATGAATTAAAGTAAATTTTAAAAGCAGCAAGACAAGTGAAACAGAATGTGAATGTGGAATATACGATAAAGTATACCTTTATTAAAACAAACTAACCTCACAGATGACTTTGTAGTTCGAAAGTAATTATATTTGAAGAAATTCAGCTCAATTATAATATTCTGTTATCTTAAAAGTAATAAAAAATCAATTATATTACTTTTAAAAATTAAAAAAAACAAACGATATGCAGCGTATTTTATAGTAGGTTAAATTATGTAAATTAGAAAACAAATCATTCCGATTGTTACCTAACGCATTAAAAATGATCGTTGGATTTTTCACCTTTTCCCGATGGCTTTATTATTTTCACTGTAGTTTCAGTCGTAATGGCTCTATTTTTCTTTGATACATCATCATCACTTGCATCACAGTTACCCTATTGTGCAATGATAAGAGGTAGATACAGAATAAATTTTAAACAAAATACAGTAACACAAACGAGACACAGTTAACAGCAACGTGGTCCGACTGGAATGATCACGGGTCTACTTAGACCACAAGCCGACAAACCGCTGTAATGCGCAATGTTTTTCATACGCGTAGAGAAGTAGCGACGTTTCGTAATTACAAATCATTGCACGTAAATCAATTTGCTGATATAATATGTTTTAGGTTTGTTGGTTCGTAACTACGGGCTGTACGGAAGTCGGACGACGTTCGTAACCAGGTGACTGACTGTTCATCCAAATTTTGTAAAAAATTGTTCTTCAGAAAGATAATTCTTCAAATCGGAGATTTAGAAAAATAGATACTGAGAAAAATATTCAAATGCTTTACGTTGTTTTTTCAGGCAGAAAGAACCATTTAATGGTGGATTTAGCTGTTGCAACTTTTTACATGTTATATTTCCTTTGAGTGCAGTTTCTCAGTTGGAAGTTATTAATATTCGCTGTGAATATATATCGCGGCAATCGAATGTGATTCAAGGAAAAATCTTTTAGGTACCTCTCGGTTGTAGGTGGTCGATGTTCAAATCTTTGCACGGTTGTTTTCATTTAGTTCTTGGGTGTAGGCTTTTTTGAAGTTATTCCGCTAGTGTTCCTGAGTAGGATATACTTTTTTAATTGAACTACAGAAGGCACATGAAGACAAAAGGAGATGTGAAAATTATGTTGGAAAACTTGAAAAAACGGAAATATTAATCACTCGTAAAAGTATTCGCATGAGGAAATGCAATCAGCAAAAAACTTTGCAAGACTTCCTAGATGTATTGTCCGATGCATTTCGGTAGATCTGTCTGCCAGCCATCTTCTGGGACCTCTGGTCGTCCATTCTCTCTGCAGTTTACGTTGAATATGACACGAGCTCAATTGATATGGAAAACCTATTTTTTTATATCTCGATACATCGAGAAATCCGTTCGTATTAAAACTTTCTTACTGTTCTGACCTGAAACAGTGCTTACAATGTTGTACGTCCTCAGGTATATATGCAGAGAAAAAGAACAGGAAATTTTTACCGTCGTTGCTGCGTTTTGCTATTTTAGTGGCAAAATCGTAAGAGTCGAAACATTATGAACTTGTTTCGCACTTCTCATAAAATGGCATCGGACGTCAAATGATCGCAACGGGATTTTAAGAACTGGGATATCTAGAACACTTCATAACGTTTGAAGTTAAACTTATGAGCAAAATGTACTTGAAGACAGTTGAAACCAAACAAAGAAATCAATCACTTTTGTAATAGGTATTGCTGCAAATACATGTATATTGGAAAAGTTATTTCTCTTTTCGACCCATTTGAAAAAAATACGCTTTATTAAAAGTCTAAAATTTATAAGTATGTTGTTTTTTCCCCATACTTTTATTGGACAGTAAAACAGTTTTTCAAAACGTAACCCTAGAAATCTTGAAGGCGAAAACGTTTCATATTTGATTACAGCGGTTATTGAAAATTTCCTCGTAATTTAGAAGAGAAATATCTGTTTCAAAATCGTGCTCGTGTAAACACGGAAGAAAAGCAACAGAAAAATATTTGTTTTTCAGCTAGCTATTCAAAAGGAATCGGTATGAAAAAGTATATTTTGAATTCCGTAGCATCCGATTAAACATAGCGAAAGTCACTCAACCGATGAGCACTACAGAAAAACAACACAAAACGTCGTTGAAAACATGGAAGCTAAAGCTTTATGAAAATATGTTTGTTTTTTGAATATTACACAAAATACTTTCAATTTTTTTCACTTCGAAATATAAAGTACCTTATGCCACATTCCCAATCTTTTTATACGCGTAATAGAATCACGATAATTAGCGTAACATATCTCACGCGAACAGAATTACGCGTGAGTCCGCATACATGCGTTAGTACATGATTGCAGCAATTAGAACAGGAACGCAGTAGAAGCGCCGTGGCTAAGGAACGGATGCGTTCAACAAAAATATCCCAGTGAAATATTTTTTGTAAATGTCTTAAATCCTGTACTCTTAAATCCAATTAACGTTCCTACAAAAATGATGCCATCGAGTTATTCGGGCCTTAAGATATGAATTCCTTTGAACAAAAGGCCTATTCAGAAGCAAACAAATGAGTTTCACACAGCGAGGAGATCTTAATTTCAATGCGCAGTTGCAATCTCAGTTTTCTGGGATTTGCGCCTGACATTCTTAGGAAAGCATACAGCTTCGGTGAAAAGGCGTAAGGGGACACCTTTGTTTCCAATTTCTGTCTCTTAACTGTTTACTTCTCTTTCATAATTTATTGTTGTCGAACATAAGTGTAGCCCAATGTGATTGCGTGTGTAATAGCAGGATGATTACCCTACCCGAGGAAGACAATAACTTTGGATAATGTTTACCATTATTTTTCTGCAGATCCTCATTGTAAAACATCTGGGTACTGAAATGTAAACGAAAAGATAATTTTAAAGTAAAAAATGCAACAATTTGCTCTAAACATTTTCTGTTGATAGGTGTATTAGGGATTTAAAATCAGAACAATATGGTTACTTGACGAAAAGAAATTGAAAACAGATGCTGTACTTTCAGACCACCTCCTTGGTCAAATTGGACGTATGGATATGCAACTACTTCCCTCATGAAACGTCATCATTCATTCCTAACGATTGTCAGGAATGAATAATTAAAGCACCCTAATGCGATTGTCAGGACATGAAGTGCTTTGGTATACTTCGTGCGAATTTTTGTTTGAATTAGATCGATAATAAATGGAATTCTGCAAATAATTTTAAGACCCATTTTGCGGAATTGAAACATTGAATAACAAATGATATGTTATCTTGGATGTTTAACCCGTTAACAGAAATACTTGATGCGCTGATAATCTAAACGCCAGATTTAAATAGTTCGTATTCGTAAGAATGTATATTCGCACTGACATTAAGTTTTTGTTTCTTCAGCATCCTACGTACTACGAAGTGCAGAATAATGTTTGTTTACATCAATTACCTCGAATTTCTTTATTAAAAAATCTTAATTTATTTTGTTTTTAAAATTAAATAATTCATGTGCTAGGAAATAAGAGATCGCTGAAAAATATGCTAATATTTGAAGTTCAAAATTACAAGTATTTGAAAACATTTTCAATCGCATTGTTTGTTTCCACTCCTCGTTGAGCAATTTCGTATAAGAACTACTATTGGGTGACGAAGTGTACGTTAGAACTACCAGTATGAGTCATGCCTCTGGCCGCTAGCACCTTTCCCACCTTTGTGACGTCATTTTGTCAGCCAAGAACAGAGCGTATCCGATATTGCCAAACGTAAAGAGACATCTAAACTAACGTTCACAACGTTTAAGACGCGAAAGGGATTTTAAACATTCTGATGAACTTTCCAAACAAGCATTAAACTTTTCCTAAATGAACCGTGTTTTTTGAACCATGATTTCCACGAATTACACTTACAAACTGTTTATCTTTAGTAGTACTGTAACATACTACAAACGTAAAGCACCTGTCAAGACAGCAAATTTGTTAAAGAGCAAATTACTCGGGAATGAGTGAGCGCGGGCTCAAACTTTGTCATGGGCAAATTCGTGTTTTCACATTATCGCCCGAACGTAAAAATGGATGTACTAGCTTTTGGGTTCTTCGAAAGATATGTGACGTTTGTTCCATACATAGTCTAGATTTGATGAAAGTTCGTTCTTCGCTTACAAAAAAAACAGAAATAAAAAAGCAAAAAAAAAAAAAAAAAAAAAAAACAGAGGGAAACGATGTCACATACTACAGACGCAAAACATGTGTAAAGACGATAAATCAGCATCGATACATTCCGTCCGTGTAACTTTGTTGGGAGAGCTACTTACACCCGAATGAGGCCTGTCTCACTTATGTACAGATATTTATCAATTATATTCTTAGTATTTTAGACGGTTTGCGCTCACACACGAAGCACAAAGATAAACAGGAGCGTTTGAAAACTGTTGCTAGTCTTCGACAAGATGACTTATTACTCTCCAACAATAGATTTTTCCATCCATTTAAAAGGATTTCCATTCTTGCAAAACATCCTTTGTTAGCCACATGACGTGAAAAAAACGATGTATATTGCAAATTAAAAAATATTAACGTCGCCAGCAGGTAGTTTCCTAAGTTAAAATTCAAATACTAGGTAAATATTTTAATTTTAGTTTCCTAAGGAATACAGAGTGTTTTGGTGAGCATAAAGGCAGTTCATAATATTACTGTTGTCATTATTCATGCGTGGTTTCATCTTGAGAAGCACAACCGGAAGATTACTAACCAAAAAATATTTAAATTACTAACCAAACAAACTTTAAATTACTAACCAAGAAACGCGTCTCCGAATATCGGAACTGTAAAAAGTTTTATTTCAATTTATAGGAACCAGAACTCAAAGCAAGTGGAATAAAACCAGGTTTAGGACGCGCTATTTTCCGTTTCTAGAAAAAAATCAGAAACAAAAATGTATTAGTTGAACAACACGCAGGAAACATTAAATACAATGTTGATAGGTAGTGCGAAGGAAATATTTAAATATAAATAAAGCTAATCGTGATAAGTCACGCTATTTAACCACTTACACAATTTGGTAAAATGCCGATGATTTAAAATTGCATTTGTGAAACAAATATTTAGGATACGATGCTTGTGCTTCTAAGAGACGAAATTGCGCCAAAAAAAAAAAAAAAAAAAAATAGACACCCAACGAAATTCTATGGCTAAGGATCGTAGAAGTAGTTTTCCCGCTTTGGAGCTTCAAGATTATGTTTTTCCCTCAGTTTGAGAGAAAAACCACAAAATAATTTTTTTATAACAAGTTTTCCGTTCTCAGTGTTTCAAACCGAACGGAGTGTTTAATACGTAGTTCTTTTAATTCGTTTGCTAAGACTGTGTTGGATCGCACCACATTTTACTTTCACCAGCACAACGTCTGATATCAATAGAGGCATGTATCGAGTAATTCTGATTAATTGCGAGGAAAAATTACAAAATTAATAAGCTGTTGTAATCTAACTTTTCAGAGTTCTCATATATTTCACATATATTTAGTTTTCAGGATATTTTTTCGTTTAAATAGAATACTGGATTGTGGGTGTACGCAACCTACAATAATACGATATAACACATTAATGTGTTTTTTTATTTCGTTAATAGGCGTAAAATTACAAACGTTTCGCAAGCTTTCAGCCAACGGACAGCTTCTTCCAGCTTCTGAATATAAACACTTAACAGAAACTGACAAAGAATAAATGCATTTATTCTTTCTGGTTCGATGATCTCTCTGCGCCTAACAAAATATGTTCTTATGTCTGATGGGTTTTTCTCCTTCTGTTTTTCTTTATTCGAATGCATCGTCTTCTTCATGCAGTTATCTTATGAAGTTAACCCGACCTTTCTTTCTGTGGGTTCTTTTTTTAGTGCACCCACTGCTGCACTGGGTTCAAATAGTATTCCAGTAAGTTTGCCATTACTAGCTTCTGTATCGGTTAATCCATGTTGCTACTACATTTTTTCTGGGAGAAAGTGTCAGTATCTCTACTTCTGATTTACCGCGTTCCCTTTGATAAAGATTATGAATTTCGTCCAAACTAATCTCTTGTTTTTCTTCGTGTTTTCGGCTAGCACTTTCACTCGCAACGGGAAGGCAGCTGGAATTATTGTTTGTGCCTGGAGGTACGAAAGCGGAAGCAAATTTCATGATTCCACTGAGATTTTTTATATGCGTCAGCTAAAAATCATCAATTCGGACAGGTAATTTAAGGTTTTCACATACTCTCTTTTTTAAGTCATTAAAATTGCTCTCAACAGAGGCACTTGAAGCAGTTCTGGCTCCATATCAAAAATTAGGAACCATTACACCTGTCCATAAAGGAATTAGGTGACACACCTTTAGAATGCCATCTACTATTCCTGAAGCATACTGCTGATTTCCACGATCACCATGTGGATTTATACATTTCCTAGCAATCTGTTCTTCGCTAATGGCCCATGTACGAAAGGCATTCCTCTGCCCTTTCTCTTTCAGAATTTCCGTAGTGTAATCGAGAAAAGACTCTTCAATAACTGTGTCATCCGTTACGAAACCTGATATACGGCGCTGTAGATAGCATTTACTGTTCTCGCAAGAGGACTCTTCGCTGGAAAATTCGTCGTTACTTCGGTTTCATTCAGTGCTACAATAAAAATGTGAGTTAACAAAGTCCTTACGTCATTCATGTCTGTTGACTGAACAACTGCGCACAAAGATCTTAAATAAAATTGCAATGTCCTTCGCAATTTCCCTTTCAAACTCGGAAAATTAGCAAATACACTGGTGGAAAGTGAAAAAAGAACACCAAGAAGGAAGTGGCGGACGACCATGAATTGCATATGTTAATGGGTCAAGTTTACGTAGGTGTGATGTTAATTTCGGGACCAACCGGTGAGCGCTTACGCCACAGCACGGCATAATATGCAAATTATCGTCGGTGGTATTTAAGGAGTACGGCGAAGTGAATATAATCAGTCGTCGGCGTACGGACACGTGCGAAGACACTGAAAAAGCTGCAGTACCTGGAAATGGAAGACGTGTACGATTTCAGCAGTTATCGGACTTTGAGTGTGGTCGTTTAGTCGGACTCCGCGAGGCCTGGTGGTCGTATCGTCGTATTGCGGAACGAATTGGACGGGAAGTATCGGTGGTGGTACGATGGTGGTGTTGATGGTCCGAGGAACATGCCCGCACGAGAAGACGTGGAACCGGGAGTCAGAGACAGACTGAAGAGTAGACCGATCGACGCATAAGAATAGCGACGTTGTCAAGCAAAACATCCACTGCGACGCCATTCCGAGCTGCCGTTGCAACTGAGGTGACTGTGCGAACAATCCGCAACCGTCTACTGGATGCAGGACTACGTGTGCCTCTGTTATGTGTACCTCTAACTCAAACCCACAGTCAGGAACGGCTGCAGTGGTGTCGCCATCGTCTGCACTGGAGAACGCAATGGCGATCTGTCGTGTTCAGCGATGAAAGCAGATTCTGCTTGAGTGCCTCCGATGGCCGTATGCGTGTTCGAAGACGCACAGGTTAGCGTTTCCACCCGTCTTGCATCCGCCAGCGACATACAGGGCCTACACCTGGTTTCCTGGTGTGGGGAGCGATCAGCTATCGCTCCCGAACACAACTGGTGTTTTTTTGATTGGAGGTTTAACGACCACCGTGAGCAACTCAATGGGCTATAAGCAAACGCCCGTGCCCGTCCCTAATTTAGAGTCACTGGTTCCAGGGACGGGAGGGAGCCAGTGCCGTAAGACAAACACAACATCCATGCCTCACCGGGATTCAAACCCGGACCCCGTTCGGGCGAATGATCAGAGGCCATCGCTTAGACCACTGCGCCACCGGGGCGGCACAACTGGTGTTTGTACCGGGTACGTTATGAAGTACCTTCTACATCAAAAACATCATTCAGCCCGTTGTTGTGCCCTTTGTAAGGTCGGTCCATCGTGGTGTTTTCCAGCTAGATAACTCACGCTCACACACGGCGCGTGTAACGCAACATGCACTTCAGGGTGTTAGACGACTTCCATGGCATGCACGTTAACCGGATTTATCCCCCATTGAGCACTTGTGGGATTTTATGGGACAACGACTTATCCGGTCTCCACGGCCAGCCACGACCGTCTCCGATTTACGCGTCCAGGTTGAAGATGCTTGGAACTCAATACCCCAAACTTACATCCAACATCTGTACGACAGACTCCATGCCAGAATTGCACAGTGTGACGCAGTTCATGGCGGTTCAACCTCGTACTACCCATGTTACATGGAAATGTTAGTTTTCAGTTTATCAGCAAATATAGCTGTATTTTGCCATAATGTTTTGATCACGTTATCCTCTGTATTCTGTTATTATGCTGTATAAATTTCGTTGGTATCAGACGTCTCCTTCTTGGTGTTCTTTTTTCACTTTCCACCAGTGTAAGTTGACAACATGAGCAACGTCTGATCTAATGAAACAATTTGGAAGATCGAACCTATCTGCTTTTTCGAGGCCAAGACCCTTTGCACACTTTTCTAGGTATGACGCAAGTGAGGGCAGATGTGTAAACGATTGTACAAAAGCTGACATGAGGGCCTGACATGTCTATTACAACCTCCATTGGCATGATATAACATTCCTGAAGAAAAATACTTAACCAATGCCGAATTGTTTCTGTATCATGTCTTTCACTTAGCATTTTGAACACAAAATACTGTTCCTTTTCCTCTGAGTGCGCTATAGTAGCGCCATATAGAAAAATGTGTCCCGATTTGCTGTGTTCCGTTCCTTTGATCTTTTTCACCAAACCACCAGTAGCATCTATGCATATTCTTGATACCTTTGAAGCTCTGAAAATCGCCTCAGTAATGTGTAACTGCTCCGTGGGCAAGTAATGAATTACTAACTTATCATATGTTACATCTTTGACCTAAGAGATATATGGGCTTATATATTTACACTTAGCTATGGCTAACACTGGATCTTCGTGCATCCTTCCTCGTTGCATCTTACGAGACGTGGCTAGTCGAAGAGCGTTTAGTGCTGGTACATGACTGGGCTCACGGTCAACAAACACCATGATGCGCTCAGCCTCCAATCGCCTAAATACACTAGCTGACGTGGATTCCTGGGTTCATTTGTGTACTACTCTCTCTCTCTGAGGGATCCCGACAGGTTTCTTTTGTAAATTTTTGGATGGTCTTGACGAAATTATCCTTTGAATTTTCATTTCATATGCACAAAATCTCTCTCTTTCGGTTCATTTTGAATAATCCCTTTCAGAATAGAGCCACAGTACGTACACACACCGCGAATAGACACATAGGGAACCTTTTTCTTTGTGTTAAACTTGCCACCTTTGTAAATCATTTTACAGGGTCTTCGTGTGTGTTCGAAGAAATGAGCATTGATAGTATGTGTCCATATATTTAACTCCAACACTGCATAAGTCCTTCTCATCGGTTTTGTGTGCTGTAAACACTTCCGACTGTTCGTTACTCTCTCTGGTCCCATTTCCAACCACTCCTTAGCACTGAATGATATTGTGAATTCCTCCTGATATTCTGTTAGATCACCAGCATGTTCTGCTTCGTTGACAGGAAAATGTACTTCTCGATAAACAGAATCGTTATCCTCCCATTCTAAACTGCTGACTTCGTCAACGTCTGAAGATGTGGAAGAATTGTTCCTTTCATTTGGCCTTGTGTCACTCTCTAACGGGAGTTCTGCCACACAAATGCCCACTAAAGAAGGTAAACCATGCCTATTCATGTGCACATTTAGGTTCAAAGCTTGCGGTGTTGTTCTGTCTTCATCTTTCATGGCATCACAGAGGCGCTTCCTAACAACGTCATTTCTGGGAGCTAATCTTTCTTTGCCCTTGTTAATAGCAGATTCTTTCGAAAGAAAAAAATGCTTGAGTTTTTCTATTGGGATCGTCGTAGGCCTCGGCATCGTAGTTGCTCGAAAATCACAGCAAACATTAACAAGGTTCTTTTTTTTTTTTTTTTTTTTTGCGATCAAGCGGAAACCGAGTGATGAATGAACCCGACGACGAAAGCTTGAGAATAAGTAAATCTTTCGCGACGCTTCTTTATAAAATTATCAAAGTCCATCGAGATAATGCTCGCCAACTAGTAATACAGTACCTAGCGTGCAACAAGGAAGTGATGATACGAACCTAGTGTCATTACACAGAACTAAGTGTGACGCAAGAAAATGTGGCAGGTCTCTTCTGAGCAACCGCATTCTGAGTACGCAATTCTACCTGTGCAGCTGCGGGAGGGGAGAGGCAGATAATATAGAAGCTAAAGCATCTGCCAGGAATTTTATGTTCACTTTAGAAGCACTGATATCCTAAGTGAAAATCCCTCAAATATGTGGCGTCATTTGAATAAACAAATATATTGCTCTTTCCACGTTTTACCAACGCACAGCATAACAATTTTTCGGTTGCTGGATGTCCTACACATTGAAGCTATTCGACCCTTTGGCTCCGGGTTGTAATGCGATCGCTCTGCAATCGCCTTATTGGTGCACTGCGGAAGGAAAGTGCGAGGCCACATGGAGATTCCTTGTGGAGGATGTAGATCCTACTATTGTCGGTGGTTGTACTAAACTATGTAGTTATAGCCTTGATGCTTTTCTTAACACTCACGGTTACCCGTCACCGTAGCATCTGTACAGAAATCGTTTTCCAAATTAAAATTTGTAAAAACTATTTGAGAAGCATCATGTCACAAGATAGGCTGCAGGAATTGTCACTGCATAGAAAGGCAGTTTGCCAAAAGAATGGACCTCAATGCTAAATAATTTCGCCAAAAAATGAAGGCTAGAAAGAAAGACTTAGGTCTAAAAACATGAAAATTTCCACTTATCGCATAAAAAATGTCTTCCACTTGTATTTAAATCATATAATTACAATTTATATTATATCTATATTATGTAGTTATATGGTACACTCAGTGGTCGAAGTGGCACAGAGCTACTGCCGGTATGGTGTAGACCGTAGACGCATTTAGTAAAAATAGGAGGTTTCGAAAGAAATACATACCATTCCGTATAATTATTATTTTTTTTTTTGGTATTGAAAAATTAATGTATATAATATCAAAACAATTAATACAAAAATTAAAAAAAACTTCATTGAAGGGTTTGTGGTCTCTTTCAGTCCGAGCTGCTAATTATCAATTTTATCAGTAAAAATGTCATTTACCGATTTTTGCGTTAAAATTTGTGCTTTCATCCAAATTTATTTACGTAGTTTGTGAAGAGTTTATAATTTATTACATACCGGGATGGTAAATGATGTTTTTTTTAACTGCCGGTATGCTCACTTCCATTTTTTTAACTACCGGTATGCCATATCGGCCCACTTCGAACACTGGGTATAGTATTCGTATGTTTGTAAACATCACATACCTGCACATTGCATTTACACACGCACTATTTTTTTCCTGGCCTCCATTGAAGTTTTGTTGTACATGCAAATTAATATCTGCAGCTACGAAATCCATATTGCATTCTTGCAGTGTAGAATACTGAATTCTCTGTTTGTATACAACCATATCCAATAAAGATGACTAAAGTCTCATAGTTGTTAACCTTAAACATTTAAAAATATTTTACCGAATTCGTTTCAATGCGATAAAACGTATATTCATGATTATGCATTAGACAGCTCACCGTGTTAAATCTGACTGGCTGATTGATAACCTTGCATTATGTACTTCTGTTCCAAAATTTATTTTAAAAGTTAAAACTACAGGGCTCTATAGGTAGTTCCTTTACTTTACCAGACAGTCTCCCTAACTTCCTGACATCACCATTTTCCTAAAACAAACACCGTGAAAAACACCTCCTCCCTAGTGTCCGAAATCCTGGAAAAATTATTATGCTCAGGGTTGCTGAAATAAACTTTCCGAGGTTCCGCAAGTTGTGCTAATTACGCCACTGCGAATGCGCCGAGGTGTTATGCAACTTCCCTCTCCCCCAACCTTGCTCGGAATGGCTGCTAGACTGGAAGTGATGATACGCGCTGATTTGAATTCCTTTTCCTCGCGTTTTCGAAATGCTTTTGCTGAAAGCATTGCCTAACAAAGCAACAAAACTCTGTTTCTCTTCTTCTTTTGCTATAAAAATGAAGGCTCCGACAATTTCTTAGTTTATACAAGACAACCGCACGGAAATTTGCGACCTTGAACAAATAAAAGTTGCGTATAATGAACACGAAAACAGCTGGTTGTGTATAATGAACAGGAGTAAAAGTATGTAATGAACTGGAAAAAGATAGCAGTGTTTACTTCTGAATTTCGAAAGATGACACTCTAAGAGCATGCTGGACAACCAAAGAGAACCATCGCCGGAGAGATACATAACTCTCTTTTGTCTGTTCAAAACTAGTACACCATTCTGGCAGTGTTTAATTTCGATTTTGGAAATACAGCACTCCAAATACATGCTGGAATGCCACAAAAGGAGAGTCAAAAAGTAACACTTCCGGTGGTGTACAAAATTTTCTTTTGGGTGTAGAAAACTATACAAAACTAGGATTCTGGCAGTGTTTATTTTCGTTTTTGGAAAAGTGGCGCTCCAAGTACATGCTCGAAGGGCACAAAGTAGAATCAAAAAGTACCACTTCCGGTGGTGTACAAAATTTTCTTTTGGGTGTACCAAACTAGGACAACACTCTGGCAGTGTTTATTTTCGTTTTTGGAAAAGTGGCACTCCAAGTACATGGTCGATAGCCACAAAAAATCCAAAAAGTACCCCTACCGGTGGTGTACAAAATTTTCTTTTGGGTGTACAGAACTGCACAAAACTAGGACAACACTCTGGCAGTGTTTAGTTTCGTTTTTGGAAAAGTGGCGCTCCAAGTACATGCTTGAAGGGCACAAAGTAGAGTCAAAAAGTACCACTTCCGGTGGTGTACAAAATTTCTTTTTGTGTACAAAACTAGGACAACACTCTGGCAGTGTTTATTTTCGTTTTTGGAAAAGTGGCACTCCTAGACATGGTCGATAGCCACAAAAAAGATCCAAAAAGTACCCCTACCGGTGGTGTACACAATTTTCTTTTGGGTGTACAGAACTGCACAAAACTAGGACAACACTCTGGCAGCGTTTAGTTTCGTTTTTGGAAAAGTGGCGCTCCAAGTACATGCTCGAAGGGCACAAAGTAGAGTCAAAAAGTACCACTTCCGTTGGTGTACAAAATTTTCTTTTGGGTGTACAAAATTATGGCAGTGTTTATTTTCGTTTTTGGAAAAGTTGCTCTCCAAGTACATGGTAGAGAGCCACAAAGGAGAGCCAAAAAGTACCACTTCCGGTGGTGTACACAATTTTATTTTGGGTGAAAAAACTGTAAAAAACTAGGACACCTCTCTGGCAGGGTTTTTTTTTTCAATTTTGGAAAAATGGCACTCCAAGTACATGCTCGTAGGCTACAATGGAGAGTCAAAAAGTACCACTTCCGGTGGTGTACAAAATTTTTAGTTGGGTGTACAAAACTGTACAAAACTGGTACAGAACTTTGGCAGTATTTATTTTTGATTTTGAAAAAGGGGCACACCAGCTTGTACTTGGAGTGCCACTTTCAGAGACGAAAAGTACCACTTCCGGTGGTGTACACAATTTTTTTGGGTGTATGAAACTGTACAAAACTAGTACATAACTTTGGCAGCGTTGATTTCTTATTTTGGAAAAGTGGCACTCCAAGTACATGTATCTGTAGCAGTTGGGAGTGTGCGTGGACAGATATATTTTTTCATGGGTGTCGACGTAGTACAGCATGCGTGGGTAAAGTTCTCTGTAGAAGGCGAGTACCTGACACATTATTTCGAATGGCTGGCAGTGGTACAGCTTTCTTGTATGATACGAAAATAATTCCTCGAAGCAGTCCTGTACAGCAATCGTTCCAGAGATATTTCCAAAGAAAAGTTGTTTAGTTGTATTTTTCTGTCACCGACTAACATGCGCATTCGGTAGACATTATATCATTTCCCAATTGGCCACCATTTAAGTCTTTTCATATTCATTTTGTTAGCACGTCTTTTGTAAAAAAGATCGTGCTTCTGTTATCGGTTTGTCCGTCAGTCTGTCTGTACCCACGGTATCTCTGCAACTATTAGTCCGATTTGAAAATTTCTTTTTGCATTCGGAAGCTTGAAATGTGCGAATGATGATCCTTCATTTCGTTTTGTTTTACAATGTGCAATTTTGCCGCTAGAGGGCGTAAATTCAGATGATGTCGAATTCAAAATTACGTTTTAATCCACATGTTTGCTTCTTAACATCCGATTGAAAAAACTCTTTTATTTTTCAATTCCATTTATGTCGAAGAGTCTTTTAGATATAGTTTCCTTTTCAAATTACTCATAGATTTTCCGCTAGGGGGCGTAAAAGTAAATTACATTTTCCCCGATAACTGTTCTCTTAAAACTCCGATTTGAAAAATCTTTCTTTCAGCGGATACATCTCCTAATGGAGAATCTTTTGCATATAATTTCGAATTTTTGGTAAAGAATACTTTGGCCACCAGGGGGCGTAAGCGTTAATTTTTGCTTCTGATGTATTTGCCATAAAATCTGAGCTTCTAAACTTGTGATTGAAAAAATTTGTTCGCGGACTGATGCCACTCACATTGATAAACCTTTTCGGGATATTTTCTTCCTCGGATATTCCACAGTTTCTCCGCCAGGGGGCGTAGATTTATATCTTATTTTTGTTAATACCTCTATTTTCAGGAGTCCGATTTCAAAATTCCTTTTTTTGTTGGATAGTGTTTCCAGTATGACATGTGCTTCATATAATTTTAAAATTTTCAAGTAATTCATAGACTTTCCGCTAGGGGGCGTAAATTTAAACTGCGTTTCTCCCTATATCTCTGCTTCTAAAACTCCAATTTGAAAAATTCTTTCTGCACCGGATACAGCTCCTGATGGGAAATCGTTTGCACATAATTTCTAATTTTTGAAAAAAAAATTGGTTTGGCCACCAGGTGGCGTAAACCTTAATTTCCGCTTCTGATGTATTTGCAGCAACATGATCTTCAAAATTCTCGATTGAAAAAAACGTCGTTTTTAGATTGGAGGTTTAACCACCACCGTGAGCAACTCAATGGGCTATAAGCAGTCGCCCGTCACTAATTTAGGGTCACTGGTTCCAGAGAAGGGAGAGAGCCAGTGCCGTAAGACAAACACAACATCCATGCCTGACCGGTATTCGAACCCGGACCCCTTACGGACGAATGATCAGAGGCCAGCGCCTTAGACCACTGCGCCAACGGGGCGGCATATTCTCTATGTTGGAGGATTAAATACTCAACATTCTCGTATATGAGAGTGTCTATTTTTTTATCGTAAATGCATTAATTACTTTTATTACCTTTTACCGACAAACCTTTTAGACACATTTTCTTCTTCAAATAATGCACGGTTTCTGCGCCAGGGGGCGTAGACTTATATCATATTTTTGTAAATATCTCGACTTCTAGGAGTCCGATTTAAAAAATTCCTTCTTTGTTGGATAGTGTTTCTAGTGTGACATGTTTTTCCCATAAATTCAAAATTTTCAAGTAATTCATAGACTTTCCACTAGTGGTCGTAAAGGTAAATTGTGTTTCCCACAATTTTTCTGCTTCTAAACCTCCGATTTGAAAAATACCTTCTGCACCGGAGCAGCTCCTGGTGGGAAATCGTTTACACATAATTTCTAATTTTTGTAAAAAAAATGGTATGGCCACCAGGTGGCGTAAGTCTTTAATTTCCGCTTCTGATGTATTTGCAGCAAAATATGAGGTTCTAAAATCTCGATTGAAAAAAAGTATTTTGTTGACCGATGCTACTTATGTCGGCAAACCTTTTGGAACACTTTCTTCTTAAAATAATGCATGGTTTCTACGCCAGGGGCGTAGATGTATATGTTGTTTTTGTCAATATCTCTACTTCTAAAACTCCAATTTGAAAAATTCCTACCTTGTTGAATAGTGTTTCCGATGCGAAATGTTTTTCCTATAAATTCTAAATTTTCGCGTAAATCATTTAAGATTTTCCGCTAGAGCGCATAAAGGTAAATCGCGTTTTTGCTCCTAAAACCCCGATTTGAAAAATTCTTCCTGTATCGCATACAAGACCTGATGGAAAATATTTTTCACATAATTTCTAATATTTTGTACAGAATGGTTTGGCCACCAGGGGTCATGAGTGTTAATTTCTGTTTCTGATGTATTTGTAGCAAAATCTGGGCTCCTGAAAACTCGACTAATTTTTTTTTTATTGGACCGATACCTCTCATATGGATAAACCTTTGGAGAATACTTCCTTCCTAAAATAATGTATGGTTTTCCCACCCAGAGGACGTAAAGTCACATCTTATTTTTGTCGATAACTCTTTTTCTAACAGTTCGTAATCTCACGATTCCGTTTACAACCAATATCTGAGGGATTAAAGACCCGATTCAAAAACTTCTTTCTTCCTTCAGATACTATTGTTTACCATACCGGTTCCATTGACTTTGAATAGCTTTGATAAATTTAATTTGCGTCAGAACGGATTCAAAAGACGTGCTTCTTACACCCAAAAATTCGGTGTCATCTTTCTTGTTATTGATTAGTGGCAACAACCACAGTTTTTTTTTTTTTTTTTTTTGATTGGAGGTTTAACGACCACCGTGAGCAACTCAATGGGCTATAAGCAGTCGCCCGTCCCTAATTTAGGGTCACTGGTTCCAGGGAAGGGATAGAGCCAGTGTGCCGTAAGACAAACACAACATCCATGCCTAACCGGGATTCGAACCCCGACCCCCGTCGGACGAGTGATCAGAGGCCATCGCTTAGACCACTGCGCCACCGGGACGGCAACAACCACAGTGAGCACTTCTTTCTGCTATAAGCATTCGCCCGTTACTAATTTAGGGTCACTGCCTCCAGGGAAGGGGGTCCGACATTACCGTAAGTAAAACACAACATTCATGCCTCACGTGATTTCAACCCGGATCAATCTCGGACGAATGAACAGAAGCATTCGCTTAGCCTACTGCACCACCGGATTGGCTCTATTCTATTGTTTATAAACTAGTAGTGAATAAATATTCTTAAAAGTAACTTTTAGCAAAGAAAATATTTCAACCTACGCCACCTGAAATAAATATATATATTAGGTTACCAAAAATAAGTTTTCTTAAGTTTTACATTTTTGTGCTTCGTTGTTACAAACAGTACAGACCCACTCAAACAGAACCATCATATATCATATCCGTAACATCAAAGACCAAAATTAAAATTAAATAAATTACGAGTTAAATTTAAAATCGCACTGCATAGCCCAGAAAATGTAATACGTAATTTCACAGATTTCCTTCAAATGTGGATCAGGCAAAATATTACTAAGCTACATCCAAATATCCAAAGATCATGTGTTCTAAACATCCTTATTGCCAAACATTGAAATCATCATTTCCGAACTGAATCAACATGACCACATCTTCATTAAAATTTAACTACGTACTAAAAGCACAGAAAATGAAATTCATAATTTCTGAAATATTTTATCCATCAACTAAGAATCAGCAATGACATTACTGTGTTTTCGTGTACCAATTTAAAGCACATTTGTCTTATATTACGAAGCACACACAAACTTTTAGATCTGCACTACATGAATTCAATAATTTAAGGCAAGAATAATCTTTATATATAATTATTCAGATACTAAGTACTAATTAAAACATATTCAGGACGTAGTCAGTGTAATTTCCTGTTACAACAACTTAAGAAATCAATTAATCTCTCCACTCTTAAATGAGATTCTTTAAAGAAAACACTCATTGGAGAACATATAAACATAAAAGCTACTTTTTCTGTGAAATAACTGGTAATCGCATTAATTTTGCACATAAAAGCCATTTTAGTTTTCACTATTTCGTTAAGATAAATGACGCAAGATTATCATAAGACACCATATTCATTTCGAAAAATATTTTTGTCACGCGAAACCTTTCCAAAATATTTCACAAGAAAAACTTTTTGTATTATATGTCAAAATAATTATATTTAATCTGAAATCTATATGAAAATCGAAGTCTTTATACCAGGTAAAAACTGTGTTTCGCACGAAAGGAACATGTAAGTCTTAAAAACTGTCTATTTACGATTAAAAATTATCCCCGTTGATACTATAGACTAGTTTAAAAAACTTTTTTCACAAGTAAAGCAAGTTAAAAGCTAGATCTTTCGGGATCGCTAGATCCCATCATCAAGCTTAAGGCTATAAAGAACAACAAGTGGTCCACTTATATACAATCAGGTTAGACCCATGATGCAACGAAGTAGGCGTTGACATCGGTCAACATAGCAAATCAAAACAGATCAAAAGTTCGAAGATATGAAAGGTTATACAATATTGTCCGTAGTGGTGCCAGGCATATCGATGGGGATTAATTTTTTTTTCCATATGTGAGGAATGAATTCCTCAACGTTTTTCTTTAATTAACCCGCAGCTACCGAAAATTGTATAATATAAATAATATTATAAATGGGCATACCAATGCATTGTTGACACATACTTCTTGCAACGAAGATAATGCACTGTATCTGAAGGAGTAGGAAATGGCGCTTGAGAAGAAGACGATAATGATACATCATATACTAATTAGATGATGATATACTGTTTTTCTTAAAGTAGATATAATTATAATCCCTAGGCTGAAAGGCACTGTACGCTATCTACATGAAGTTGTGGGTAGCCCCTCTACAGTCTGAGGAACGCCTCAAACTGCTGAGAAGCTTTACAACACCAGAACGAACACCACCTTATCCCACCTTATCAGCGAAAGACAAACAGGGTTTAAAATATCTGTAGAACTATTATCAATCGAACCGAGTTTAGGTAGTAGCAGGTGGAGAAACTACAGTTGCAGCACCCGACTCAGATATGTTTTATCTTGTAAGGAAGATATTTTCCTATATGGTGATTGCATAAGTTATGTATCACTGAAAGGGATATTTTCGAGTTTTATAGAGTGTTACGTAGAACTATATATTTTGATACCTAACATAATGATTTTTCCTTTATAGGGATAATGGAGCGCAAGAGAGTCCTAACATGTGAAAAAAAATCTGCCTTCAAAATCAATCAGGACTATGTAAAATGGAATAAAGTACTAAAAGCCCAGTTTCGTAAAATTAAATTAACGTGTGTATGCATTTTAAACGTATTGAATAAAATGGTCTTATTAAAACAATGCTATTTGTATATTAAAATCTCTTTGCTGTAAACCCAATTACTACTTTATTAATGAATGTTAGTTACTGTAAAAAGATAGGGCACACAGTGACAATTAATTACATCATGATTATATATATTATATTACTTCATGATTATATACGGTTTTATATATATATTCATATAGTTTATTCATTTATTTCCCCTGAGATTATTAAGATATAACACTGAGAATATTTATTTACATTTTATATATAACCGTGTTGGTTCTACTCATTTGAGGATAGCTGTGCTTTACGTTAAATCTATCATTAGCTTTATTGGAATTTCCGTCCTTGTCTGGACACATGAAAATTGCTTAAAGTTCGCATTAGTTCGCTGAAACATGCGTCAAAATGCAATTAAAATATCATTTTGTTTTTTTGACGTAGGGCACAATAAATGCAATGTTTTGTTTTTCTGTCGGTTGGAGATTTTAGATCACCATAAGCAACTCGATTGCTTGTGTGCAGTCCCCCGTCCCTAATTTAGTGTTACTGGTTCCAGGGAAGGGAGAGAATCTGTAGCGCTAGAGAAATTAAAATTCCATGCCTCACCGGGATACGAATCCGGAAACATATTGGACGACTGCTCAGAGAAGCCACTGTCCTACGTTTGCGCTAACGGGGCAGTTAATATTTCCCCATGATTTTCAGTATATGAATAGACTTTGTCTTTTCATAATCTTTCGGTAAAGTAAAAATTCAATATACCTTCTTCCCCAGTTAATTTACAACTATACTTTGTGAGAGGATTAGGAAAATTTCTAAAAACATTTTGAGGAACACTATAATGAATAACATTATAAAATTATCGTAAATCAAATTGCAATGCAATTAATAAAATTATAAATATAATAAAAGAAATTATAAGGGATGAAATTCCGTTTGTCGATACGAATGTTGTTACACATGTAAAAAAATCATTGTGTGTTGGATACTAACCTCGAAGAACAATTATACGGTTTTTAATTGGAAATTACATTCTGTTTTAGCAGTTGCTACATTGGCGATTAAATCTACAATACCGAAAGGCACAGTAACATTTTACGGAACAGCCTCAACTCAAAAAAGATGGTAGTTTTTATGCGATAACCTAGAACTTCTGTCATGTCAGTGCATTAATTGAATTTATAATTGTTGTACTATTTCCCTAAACCAAATATAGGACATTACTTTATTCTGGGTTTACTAAAGAAATTGTGATGCCGGCTATATCACAACGGCGACTAACCTGAATTTCGTGTGTGTTTACCAGCTAAATAATTCGCTCCACAAAGCGTTTTACTATGATTTTAGAAGACACCTTTGATTGTGTAAGAAGAGTATTCGTCATTTTCTTGTAGGACTTCCGTCCACAGTGAGTAGAGTTTAGGTCCCAGCCACCTACAGCGAGATCGCCTTTTGGGCAGGACACAGATAGCCCGAACTGCTAACCACTAAGCCACCCGCGGCTCATTGAAAAAGAAGAATGTTATGCCTATAAATATGTATTTGTCTTTTAAAACAAAATACTGGAAAACAAAAAGATTTCATGAAACACATTGTTCAGGTTATATTTCTATGATAAGTCTGCTAAAAACATTCCAGTGAATTAAAGCAGTTGGAAATAATTGCAGATATAAATCAATATATAATGCATGAAGAACGTACAACGAAGAATGAGTTGAAATATTTCTTTCAAATAGTTTAAATTCGTGGAATATCGTGTGATATTAAGTTTTTAGGTTCCTCATCTTCCATTATTCAGCACAAGTATGCCACTTTCAGTCGCGACATAAAGATCCGTGTATATGTACTGATGATGACAGCCTTGGTTGCTCCGCTTAAGTACCAATGACAATTATAAACGTATCATTGTGCGTCGGATATATATTAGGACGTACGGAATTTAAAGTCTCAAATTTGGTGCCATGCTTATATTAAAAAACTCTACTGATTTCTATTTAATTTAAAACTGTTATATCACCAAACAAAATTAAGAAACCATTGTATCTTCTTTGAAACCCCTCGAAAAGTAATCTGATCTATTTTTGTATAAAGTATCGGAATGAGTATATAGCCTTGTTACTGACGGGGTGAACAAAATGTAGCTTTCATCTAACTTAAAATTTGAATAATATTCAGTTTTGTTCTTTGATGCGCGTGACTTATACAAGTGACACTGAAATTCACTGAGAGCTGCTAATCGATATGTCAATTCCCGAATCGCATGGATAGACACCTACCGTGCAGGTAGTATCCGACAACTTCAAGAAGATTAACTTCACGGATTGCAAAGGAATCTGTGAATATTTTCACATTTATATTTCGGATGCGCCTATCTAGAAGTTAGGATTTAAGCAAAATAGCCTTTTCACGGGTTAAAAAAAACAATCACGTCAATAAGATTGAACCGCAAGACCCTCCCACAAAGAAATACGAAATTTCTGATACCAATCGCCACAAGTTTAAGAATTCTTGAATGTCTTGCCTTCGAGTGACGGAGACGATAATATTCTGTTCCGCATTCTGAGCACAATAACTCAATTATATATGTTTTAGCGCTTACATACAGGTGCGAAAATATGTGAGAACCAAATGACCCTAAATGCATCCTACAATACTCATATCGTGACAGATATGACAAAACAAACAAATCTTTGAATTACGTTCGTTCCTTCCTTCATTTTCATCTAAGATACCTTTTCACTATCAATATTAGTCATAATAGAAGAACAAGGAACTCATGTGAGCGGTTACATTTATTGCGATTTAATGAAATACTTTAACAGCAAAAATTCCATAAGCGGTTGTTTCTTTTTCTCGCGTGGTTCCTCTATTCGGCATTGCTGTTATTTAGAATGTTATTTCATAAATATTTGTATTTCAGTTTGAAAATGAAAGAAATAATTTCTGAAAAGGGAAGTTAGACGGGAGCCCTTTAATTTTAAATTATTATTTTTTTTTTGTCCGTGCTGTTTTCTCTGCCTCGTATTACTGTCAAGAGTCATTTATTACATAAATGCTTGTATTTAAGATTGAAAAATCGAAGAACACCTTTCGAAAACGAAATTTGGCAGAAACAAAAATTTCTCCCGTAATCGTAAAATAGAGGCAAAAGTTTTCTACAACGGAAGCTAAAGGCAGTGAAGATTTCTCCTAGAGTCTTTATTTGTTTGCCATATTTCCCTGTATTGTATTACTATTTGAACAACATTTCATTATATCAATGTTCCTATTTAAGACACAAAATTGAGTAAAACATTTCTGCAAACGGAAATCGGAAGGAGCGAAGATATTTCTTCGATAAACCACACTGTTTTTCTAATGATTTTTCCTCAGATCTGCTTTTTGTTAAATATAATTTTGTTCAATCATTTTTTGTGTTTTAACTTATAAGGCAAAATTCTAAGTACAAATGGCAGTGTTCTGGATCTTTGTTATCATTGCGATTACTGTAATGCCTATTTTGTATTTTAAGTAGAAGCAATATAAACTGCTCAGTTTCTTCATTTCTCCTGAATCTGTAGTCGTGCAAAATTTTTGTTTTTCGCAATCAATGGTTACCTATCCTACTGACCACCGCAGGTTATTTTGTAACATGAAGATGTCTGTTGCAGACTGCTCAGGGTTTTTCTGCTGTAGAAAAGGGATGTACCCTAACCATATCACTACCATGTCTTGCTGAAATTACTCTTCCTTTAAGGAACGACCTCTTTCGGGTAGGTGAATGAAATATCAAAAGTCGTTTAGCCTATATGAACGCGTTCACATGCGAACGTGCAATGAAGAAACAGGACACATTATTTTCTTATAGAAATATTTATGGAAATCGATTGCAAAGTACCGATTATTTATTTCGGTAGGATATGTGGTATTAATTGAAATTTTTCGATCTGAATGCAAAACAAGTATAAAATAATTTCTCTGATAGAAGGACTATTCGCATTATTTAACTTAAAAAACTATAATTTTATATTTATAAACAAATGACGAGCTGAAGCTTTCGACCCGGAAGACAAACAGACGTCGCAATGGTAATGGGTACCACTGAACCGATGGGGTCGTAATACGAGAGCCGTGAATTCACGGGATATTAGCAAGAAGTTGAGTGCTCTCCAATTTTAAGGATTTCCTTTGGACTGACAAGCTGTTTTTAAATATTAGTAATGGTAAAACGTATGTTAGAAATTTATTTCTTAGGAAAAGCACACCTAAGCATATATTCGATAGGAAGATGTCATTTATAAATCAATTTTCGACGGACTTGAAGTTACAGAACGAGTCATTATTTAGATCGAAGGAAGTCATTAGTTTTGTGTGAATCATCTGCGTTTGCTTGTACTTTAAACTTCTGAAAAGTGGCTCTGTTATTAATACAAATGAATGCTGAATTGCAGCATTTTCAGTGCGTTATAATGTGAAAATTCCCAATATACACAATAAACTAAAAATACACGCCAATGGCATTACCATATTCAGGGTAAGCTTACTTAAGGAATGTATTTGAACAAATCAGGTTGATTTCAGGAACTGATTTATAATATTGTGATGAATATTTGAAAAAAAATTAAAACATGTGTATTCGGTTAATTTTTTTATCTTTGTGGTGACTATAATATCATTTTGTTCACAGGCACACGTTTTCTAAATTGGGAATTGAACCTTCATCTTGATTGTTTCTTGCCGAACGTGATAACAATTACTGAAAATACGGAAACCCAGGTGGGATGATCAACGTCACTAACGTGGTAAAAATAAAAGCAAAATTAGAATCACGGTAGGGGAGTATTTATAGGTTGGAACATTTGGCCATTACCTCCGAAAATGTTTCATGTTTCTATGTATTAGGCCCCGCACGGGGATAACTGGTTTTCCAGTTATTTGGGGAGCGGCGCCCCCACGGCCCGAGCTGACCTTGTGACTGGTCAACATCTGTTGTCATGCCACTGCCTGTTTTTTGTTTTGGTGCTGTTGGTGTTTGCAGGGACGGCTGTTCATCCAGCTGTTGGGGAGTCGCGGCCCCACGATCCCGAGCTGGTCTTGTGTCTCGCTTTTTCGTTTTTGTTTATTTTCTCCACTGGCTAGTTGCCCGTGTTGTATACTTTACCTAATCGCTACCACGTTATGTACTAACACCCCGGTCTTGTGGTTTTGTTACCCTCCACCACTAACTGTTTTATATTAACCGCTCAGTTCGTAGGTTGCTGAGATTCCGTTTAGGTTCCCTTCCAGGATTTGTCTTCTTTGGATTTCTTTTCTCCTTTTAACTGGTTTGGGTGCTAGACCTACCTGCATGTTTGCCGCGTGCGGAGACCCGTGAGGCGGAAATGGGATGTCTGGCGGCTGAGGTCGCAGGCGACCGGATAAGTGCCTCCTGTGTGCCAACACTCCTCTTCGACCCCGGCTTCGCTGTAAACGGGAGGCTAGAGACTAACCCACCTCTAGTCAGAAGTCTTGTACCAAGTTGTGTGCAGGGCTTTAGCGTCTTTTTTGTCGTGTAGCACGGCAGGGTGAGCCCGGGGGCTGTGGGATCATGCCAAAGGCGTTGGCATGACGGTACCCGGAGGCCGAAGTGTCCGCCGAGTGCGTGTGATCACAGCCAACGAACTATATCTGCAACGTATAAGCTCCAGAACTGTGTCCAGCGTCATTTTCTTGGCTTGCAGACCTCCAGTTCTCCCTTGTAGGGCTCGGTGGTGGGTGGAGTAGTCTGCAGACGAATCCTTCTCCTTTTTTCCATGGGTAAACCCAAAAACAAACGCTCCAAATTCAAGTCACCTGAGCAAATGATCGTTGACAACGACTCTCCTTCGTCTTCTCAACCTACCAAGTCTCATACCCTTAAACGATCTTTAGACCATGATCTGGACCAAGAATGTGGAACCTCTTCTTCGGCAGCTGTACCAGTCGCTCCGAAGCGTCGTCTCCCCTCGATTGTTGTGAATACGCATGCTACACACTTAGTTGTAGAATCCATCGATCCGAATGAGAGACTGTCCACCAGATCTCCATTCTTCATTTCTAAAGCTTTGGACGCTGCAGTTGGCCCCTTGAAGTCTGTGAGGAAGCTTCGCTCTGGGGACCTGCTTGTCCAAACTTGCAGTGTTTCTCAGAGTAACACTTTTCTGCACCTCACTAGTCTTCAAGGCATTCCTGTAAAAGTGACACCTCACCCGTTTCTTAACACCTCTCGGGGTGTTATTTCAGAGTTTGATCTCTTGCCATGCAGTGAAGACGAATTGGTGACTGAACTTGCAGATCAAGGTGTTATTGCTGCTCGTCGTATGATGTTCCGGCGCGATGGTTCCTTGATTAAGTCTAAAAATGTAATCTTGACTTTTAACTCCCCAAAAGTTCCGACCGAAATCAAGGCTGGCTACTTGGTCTGTGGAGTTCGCCCGTACATTCCCAGTCCTCTGCGCTGTTTCAGGTGCCAGAGGTACGGGCATTCCCAACGTTTCTGTAAGAGTTCCGCTCGTTGCGCAAATTGCGGCTCCAGTGAACATGACGGGGATGGTTGCACTTCTGCGGCCTGCTGTGTTAACTGTGGTGAGGCCCATGCAGCTTACTCCCGCAACTGTATGAAATGGAAGGACGAGATGGCAATCCAGCGCCTCAAGACCCTGGAGGGCCTCTCGTACCCTGCTGCCAAGGCCCAGTTGGGTATACCCACCACCCGACAGCGTACTTTTGCCGCGGTAGTTCAGTCTCTGCCACAACCCGTGCAGCCCTTTGTTCCGCGCCCTGTAGCTCTCGCCGCCCTTGCCAAGCGATCTACAGCTGACCAAGCGACACAGGTGTTTTTCCCCGAGCTCGAGATTTTTCGAATACCTGATTCTGGGCCTTCTCTTTTGCAGCCGACCGTCTCTTCCAGTTTCCAGCTGAAAGCCTGCACGTGCGGAAGACCCGGCCCTCAATCCGCAAAGGTGTGCAGTGTCCATCCCACTGTCTCGGCGTCAGCGAGGTCCCCACCCTCAACCAACATTATAGAGGAACATAGGGGGGTGGAGAGTGACAGTTCGTCCCCAGCCTCAAACAACATTGCAGAGGAACATGGGGGGGGGAGGAGAGTGACAGTTCGTCCCCGCCCTCTGCCAGCATTGCAGAGGAATGTGGGGGGAGGAGAGTGACTCATCCTTTGTGTAGTTGTGTTTAAAAAAAATTATAATTATAATAGAAAATTAATAAATTTTTAATATAAACCTAATTAACTACCTTGTATTCACAGCTTTCATCATACTCTTTTTCAACTTTTACCAAGCCTGTCTGCTCTTAATCATTTTCCACGCTTTTAAAAATCTGTGGCTGATAGTTCTTTCTCTGGCGCTCTTTGGCCAAACCTGGCCCTTGCGCCACTAAAATCCACTAACCAACCAACCAACTATGTATTAGGATAAATACATAGAAAAGTGATTTACCCGCCTCTCCCCCGAAAAAATTCATATTCGTCCACGAATCACTGCAATTTTTGCTACATGTGACCCATTTTGCAAGGTTTTGATAGATTAAAACGTTGATGAATCCAATATATGAGAGCGAATATATTTTAGCGTAAAATATTGTACTTTCAATACTGGATGCGCTATTCTTCCGTTAGGAATAATAGCTTAAAATCCTGTCTTCTCAAGACAATGAGTCATAGTTTTCTTCTTGCATTATCTTTAAGAAAACTGGGAAAATAGAGCCCTCGAAGTGAAACAAAAATCCATACTAGAAATTTATCAAAAACGTAATCTGCCTTTTCCTATTCTGGCGACTGTCACCAAAACAAAAATGGTGTTTGGTCTTTTTGAAGATGATGATATCGAAATGCTGTACTCATGCTGATATTATACATGCATAGAATCTGTTCAATCGTTTAAATCGTGTCCCATCTGTGAAAAGTAGAATTTCCTTTAACAAAGTGCTTCAAGAGCCCATAGGAACAACACAAAATAGCGTTTTTTTTTCCTAATGTCACGTGACATTACGCCTTTCGATGTTGGAGCCAGAGACTGTGATGGCATGCGAAGTCTACTCGTATATATGGTCAAAGACTAAAACCGAAAAATGCATCAGTTTCTTTTTAAAATAGCTTCTTAACTAGCAGCGTACGCAGCAAACGTAATCAAAGCAAGGTGTTTTGCTGAAAGTCGGTTTTGGAATCATGGTTTTAATTTTGTGTTTTCGGAAATCGCCATTGCATAAAGCGTTCACAGGAAACCACTGGGTTATTTAGCTATTCTTAATGGAACATTATAATACACTGTCACAAATAGTTTGTCTTAAACGTATTGTAAGAGCTTATTAAAAAGCATAAATTTTTATTCTCTTCCGTTAGAAATAAACCCATTCACGTATGTATTACATTCCAAGGAAGAAGGATACGGAGACATGTTCGTTGCTTTTCCATAGCTAGATCATACAGCGAGAAGGAACTCACTGAACAGCTTGGCGCAATTTGTAGGAGAAATGTAAAGCAAAACGTATTTACACAAATGTAGTCAGGGTAATGTTTAGATCACATGTATATTTTCGACGGCATCTATCTGCAGTTTACGAGTATATTTTCGATAGCTTCACAAGATTGTTTTGTGCTATAAGTTGTTTAATTTTCCTTATTTTGCTGATTGTTTTTGTCAGTAAGAATCTACTGCTCACTGCAAAAAATAATTTCTAGGTTTTATTGGAAACGTGATATTTGTTATTTTTACCTATGACGTTTTGCAGTACATGAAATGAGCTTGGTGGGATATCGCTATTCAAATCTCAAGATATCTTCGAGAAACACTCTTTCCTCCTTCAGCCAATCAATCAGGTCAGCCAATAAACGCAGTGACCTTAATGCAGGTAATGCCCTTCGTCCTTACCTAGGACAGATTATTCTCCTCTCATCGCTGAGGCGTCGCTATCATTCGGTATTCCTGTCTTTACTAAAAACTTAAGCACAGTGATGCGAATATGGCGTGAGTAGGAAGATGAAGGTCTGGAGCTCCGGCTTGAAAATTTTGGAGCGTTGCGACAGATGAACATATGTGAAGGCCGGCACCTGCACCATATGGTGTTAGCAGACCAAATAGAAATGGCCTCAGGGTTAGAAAAACAATTGCGATCAGTATTATATCAATATTTTTTCTCATTCTGTTTCGGACGCAGTTCGTTTCATAGAAGCCTTACAGCTTTCCGTCGTGGTTCCTTTCGACTTATTTTGACTTAAAACCACAGACGCAAGCTATTACGATTGGGCCAATAAAGCACACACTGACGTCTTCAGTGGCAACGTGGAGTGTTTTTGGACCAGCCGCGGATCAAGTTAATGACACACAATAGATGTACCCTTGTACGGCGGCTGCACCTTGAGAAAAAACGACTCATGACTAATTAGAAATATCGAAAGCCATTTAGTTATGTAAATGCATCTATGTATCAATGCATCGATGTTTTCCTAAATCGGCTGTATTGAATCCAATCCTTGTGTAGTGTATCACTATTTCTTTATTTTAACAGTTGAACATTCGAAATATAAGAATCTTCAGTGATTTTTCTATTATATTGATAGTGCATTTTTTATTTAAATAAAAATGTATATTTTCCTATGTACTAATTCTTGTTTGGTTCATTTAACACAATCTTTAAAGTTGTGTGAACATTTTTCGAAGCGCCAAACTTAAACTCACTCTTTTGTAACCCATATCCGCATTTCTATGTCAAGAGGAATTTATTAGAAGACGACTCTCATGACTAGTTCCTTTTAAATAGCATTAGATAAAGAATAAAAATAGAGAGGGAAATGCTTAACGATAATAATTTGCTGTACTGATGCGAAGTGTTTTTGTGCGCAGTGCGCTGGTATATCTATTTTTAGAGGGCGCAACGTTTCAGCAAATGGACTCAAAGTTTGAAGTGAACAAAACATCAGATTTATTTGTTTCGAATTTCTTTCAACCGACATACTTTGAACGATATTATGATTGCTGACATCACACTGTCTGCGAAAAAAATACGGAGCACCCAGCACCAATCATCCAATCGAGATGAAAATTGAAATGTTCAATGTATATGTACATGAAACGAAATGATTGCAATCTCAAAGCAGTTGGGCCATTTATTCAGATAAAGTAGCTATATGAGTGGAACCAGTCAGTGTGTCGTTGAAGCCACTCTGGCTCGGATAAAAGGGGAGGTGTCACCTGGCGTTGAATAGACGCATACAGTTCAGAGATACTGTCCAGAGTGATAGTATGCCAGATGGTGTCAAAATTGCGGGCCAGTTCGCAAACATTCCGCGTGGGAGTAGGTGGTGTCCTGTCGTGTCCCAAACTTGTTACGGGGACATTCCTGCAAAAGCCGTGCAGTAAAAAATTTAAAATATTTTATATACATAAAATATTAAGTAACTTTAATTTGGACTTTGTAAATAGAAACATAAGATTTACACATGGTTTTGCTCAGTGCTGAAAGCAAGTTTGTTTATTTTGAAGTGTAAAGGTGTAAATATATTATATTTCATTGAAAGCACAGGTGGACGTGATACTTGGATATTATCAGTCTTGATTACTGCGGTCTTCATAATTTTGCAATTTACACCAAGCATGCATGCATCTCTCCCTGCCTTTTTTACTTTCTGCAGCTTTTTTTAATTAAGCTAAATTTCTCTGCTCCATATTTAAGAAACAAAAGGACGCGTTGATTAAACACATTTATTTTAAGGCATAATGCCATAGTGCTCTTAAAATTTATATTGTTTCTACCAAAAGCTGTCCGACCAATTTTTATATACCTATTAATTTCTTCATCAATGTGACCCTCGCTTAATATCTTTTGTCAAAGGTAAAAGTTTCGGTTATCTCCAGCGTTTCCTCATCAAGGGATAAAAAAGCATTTTGGAATCCATTGCAAAAGCATTGTAACTCCGTTTTGCCTTCTGATTGTTCATATTTAATTCCACATCCTCATTCTCGTCAGTAAGGTCCTTGATCATATTTTGCAGCCCTGAAGGGGTAGTTGCAATAATGATTACGTCATCAGCAAACAAGGGTGATTTAACTAATCTCCATTAATTTTTATCACCTTATTTTTGCTGTTGAATGATTGAGAAACAGTTTGCACTGCGCCGTTTAAGGGTTTGGGATATATGGTGTCATATTATCTCACTGTCTTTCCAATTTTTATAGGTGCTGTGTCCTCCAATAGCCGAACCTTTGGAATTGCATTTTCATAGATTTAATTATTAATGGTAATGTATGCATCTTCAATACCGCACGATTTTAAATTTATTCTAACTGTTGATGGTTTCAGGGAATAAAGGACATTTTATAATAAATAAAAGCCATGTGTAATGTGAGTTCATATTTCATCGTTCTTTCAATTAGTTCTGTCACTACTTGGGCTTTCATTTTTCCCAGTGATAATGTCCAGATTATGGCGTAGAATATGCGGCAAGACAATGCCACAAATGATGGGAAACTTTCCAGAGGACGCCGATGTCGCTTTTGTTTTACAACAGCTGATTTATAGGTCGGTAAGGTTTCTTAAAAGATAACAAAAAACGCTTGAGCTGCAGGTTATCACACTACATTTCCCGTTTCCGTGAAATTAAATAATCTTCCAAACAGACTAATACCGTAAATAGGCATCTACATTTTTCAGAATTATTTGCCAATATAAGTTTTACTTTCTAACAAATGACGTAGAAAAATGTGAGAAAACAACCAATGAGATACAGGTTTTAAGCCTGCATGTTATTATGCTACCTTCACATTTTGAGGAATTTAAACTTCTTCCAAAAAAACTGGTAAATTTTACCACTGTGGTGCAGCTTTATTAGACTTTGTTTATAAATTTTATTTCCCGATATAATTGCTGCACACTAATGCGAGTAAATAACAATAATATCCATTAATCTACAAGTACGTCACCTGTTTTTCCCAGTTCACTGATTAAGAGACACTTTGCAAAGTGCGATTGAAGAGTTTGGGAGATATGGTGTCATATTATCCCAGTGTCTTCCCAATTTTTATATGTGCTGTATCCTCAAATAGCCGAAACTTTAAACTTCCATTTTCATAGATGTTATTAATGATGATAATGTACATGAATCTTTAATACCGTAGGGTTTTAAAACCAATCTAGCTGCTGATGGTTTCAGCGAATAAACACATTTTCATCATAAATAAAAACAATTCATAATGATAGTTTATAATCCTTCGGCATTTTAATTAGTTTCCTCTGTACATGAATTCTCATATTTCACTGTAAAAATGTTTAGAATTGCGGTGATCAATATGCAGCAGGATACTGCCACAAATGATGGAAAACTTTTCAAACGTCGCTTTTGTCTTACAGCAGTTGATTAATAGGTCGGTAACGGTTCTGAAATACAATTTGTATAACAAGGAGCTGCTTCATTTGCAGGTTATTATGCTCATTTCCCCTTTTCAAAATTATATCCTCTTTGAAACAGACTGTTACCTTGAATAGGCACCAACCATTTTTAGAATTAACTTTTAATATAAGTTTCATTTCTTAACCAAATGCCATAGAAAAATGTGAGTAAAAACGATTAAGATTTGGAGTTACTGCTGCATTTCACATTTTGCTGAATTTAAACCTCTTCCAAAAAACGGTATTATCTTTGTCGAAAACTGTTATCTTACTTCAAATATAAATTTTGTTTCCGGATCTAATTACTGCACATTCTGCAGGGATGAAAGTCGATTACTTTACACGTACAAATCTTTCAACCTCTGAAAACAGATTCCTAATTTGCTACATTTCGCTCGTCAATACAGCAATTGTACAAATTTAAAACAGTATTTTCGGACGTGAGATACTCCCCAGCGTTCGATAGGAAATGGTAAAAATGTAGTTTACCCTCCTAAATTACTGGAGAAAAAAACTGGTAAGAATTCGAAGAAAAAATGGTATACATATTTTAAGTATGTAATCTGATAGCAAATGGTGAAATACTTCCATCTTTACATTGCTATTTAACAGCTTTTACGAACAACTTACTGGCGATTGCATCAAACGTTTCTACACGTTATAGAGCAGCCGGGAAGACTTCCGCTGAAAACGGTCATCTCCGGTGCTAATTCACGGACGGAATATTACAAGAGGAGCCAGGCTCATTCTTTGTATGAAAGCGTTCTATTTTGTAGTGAGACGCTGAATAAAATAGTTCTTCATTTCAATCTCATTTTTTTTAAAACACAAGAAGAGAACTGCTTCTTTTTTTCGAATATGATTCCTTGATACGAAATAGAAAGTATGCAGATGATTTTCTCGCTTCTAGAAGAGTTTTAAGATATATGTAGTTTTCTCTCCGACGGAGGCAAGATGGTAAGTCGGAAAGTGACAGTTTTTGTCCTGGTATGGATGGTGTTTTTCACTGCCCAGTTTGTATCCGTGTTATAGGCATCTGTTTCATAAGGTGCGTCGAATAAATATAGAGACAGTCGACTTTGCGCCGTGAACACAATGCGAATATAGGATAGAAACTCAAGTGGTACCTAATTAGACATAACCCTACAACAAACGTTTCGATCCGTCGAGATGACCGGATTGTGTGAAAAGGACACCACAAAATGAAATAGTGTAATTTTAGGTGTCTCATAAATATAAAGACAACTATGTAAAGTGCAAATGAGATGTACAAATTATCATGTTGTACGCACGCGCGTGGGCCGTAATTCGGTCCAGTCTACAGGAGACAGCGGACCTGCAGTTAGACATTCATTTGTCGAAATGCCACGCAACAGTCAACTTTCTGGTTAGGAGGTGCAGGAGATTTGGAGACTGAGAGCAAACGGATTGCCTGTAGTGAAAATTTGTAAAGCCATTGGGAGAAGTAGGGCAGTCATTTATAAGACTTTATCGAAACACAGTGCGTTAACTGCCAGAAAACGGCCTGGAAGGCCTCGAATAACAACCAAACTAGATGATCGTGCCATCATGCGTTTAGTTTCATCTCAAAGGTTATCACTACGTCAAGTTTCACGGGCTGTTGGTGTCACCGTCTCAAAATACACAGTTCATCGACGAATTAGGGAAAGTTGCAACATTGTGCTCCGTAAAAGCGCCGTCTGCCACACCTCACGCGGAGCCACAACGAAGCTGGATTGTTGTGGGCAAGCAGCCACATGCACTGGACGGACGAGTGGATCACAACCACTATCTCCGGTGAGCAAAAGTTCAACCTGGACGGCCTAGACGATTGGAACTGCTATTGTCATGATTTACGACGTGAGCCACGTACCTTCTTTAGCAGACAGAAAGGAGGGGATGTGTGATGGTCTGGTGAGCTTTTGCGTTCAATGGGACAATGGATATCGCCTTTCTGCAAGGCAGGCAAAACTCCGAAACGTATCAGGACATACTCAGCAGAAACCTTCTACCTTTTGTCGAAACTCTAGCGGGTGTTGATTATCTGTTCCAGCAAGGCATTGCCTCTATCCAATTGTCTGCATCAACGAAAAACTGGCTTAACGCTCATCATGTGACCGTAATGGATTGGCCAGCACTCAGTCCAGGTCTGAACGCTATCGAAAACCTATGTAGTATCCTTGCTCGTGATATGTATGCGAATAAACGGCAGTTCTCAAGTGTGGTGGAAATAAAAGAGCAGATTGAACGGAGCTGATACGCACTCCGTCCAGAACACTTACATCTCTTGGTGGACAGCATGCGCAAACGAGTTTTCAGTGTTATTCGGAAAAACGGTTCCACTATTCGTACCGGAGGTGATCATAACTAGTAAGTCTTTATATTTTTGAGACAGCCTATTTCTGTTTTTTTCTTGTACTTGGCATGGGAACTATTGTGCAGCTGGAAAGTATTGTTCAGCTGCGTCAAACTATTATGCAGCTGGAAAGTATTGTTCAGCTGCGTCAAACTATCCGTCAAACTATTGTGCAGCTGCGTGTCCTATGCTATTTTTGCTATAAATATGAGGTGTACATTTCAGATCGTTGTTCTTTCGTTTCATTAAAAAATGTGTTCTGTCTCTATATTTATGCGACGCACTATATGCATTTTATCCACCCTTTTTCAGCTACGGAAGAAGTGCCAATGACCCCATCTCGCATTGTGGCAGATCATGATATTCCTGTAGCTGCGGCAGTTTGGAACGAAGTCTGGAAGATTAGCGTTTTAGCAAGAGAGTCTAACACAGTGGACAAAGCCAAGAAATGGCTGGCGCGCCGAGGACTCCTGAAAAACACGTGCAACTGACCTATGTACACTGGATCACTTTTCCCAAGGTATTGATCATAAACAATGGAAATACAGTAGGTCCCAGTTTACCCAACTTATCAAATATTCATCGTTCCCTGGATGTAGCCATTGCTCTCTTAAAAAGATCACTTTCGTGGCCTACTGTTGGTGCCGAGATTATCCACAGAAGCTCATTCACGATAGAGTTGTTATTGGTATGATCAGTCATTGATTGGTGCAATGCCTGTCTGAAAGAATGCGATATATATACTTGTCGAAATCGGGCACAGATAGGAGGATTTGATGAAACTGAGATCCTCTCCTTGTGGAAATAAACGAGACATATTTCTTTCATAGGAATATCATCGGGGCCATTACAGGATAGGATACTGGGTTTTCTCTGCCACTGGGAGGGAATAAGGGAAATGTTTATTGCTGGAGAGGCACAATAGGAAAGCAAGGACATTTAAGCACTTCATTGTATGTTTGTAGAACAGATAATAATAGGAAGCCACGTCATTTCTGAACGTTGGGCACCATATGCTGAAACAGAAAGATTACAAAGTGCATTTATGCCGATTCCATTGTAATCTACAGTGAACGTTTCGTTGACCGTGATGATCCCGACTTTCATTCACAGAATGTAGAAAACATGCCGATGAGAGGGAAAAGGATTCTACTCGTTACCGTGGAAAGTATTCGGAAATAATTTCTTTGTTTTAAAAAAAAATTAAGTTTCGCAAACACATGTATTTTGAATCGTATGTTGTTGTAATTGTTCAGATGCACATGATGGACGCACCGACTATGAATAAGTATTTAAACAAAGAGAAAAAGATAACATGGAACATCTGAGTCTTAAACAAAACCTTTAGGTAGCTCTTTTTCTTTAAAAACTGCATTGAAAGTACACTCGTGGGGAACAGAAACATAAACAGATAACCGAGAGTCAATTTTTGATGTTTGAAGTCAACTTATACAGCGTAATAGAAAAGTCGGAAATACAGATTATACATCATTTTAAAACAAGTTGTATGCTTAATTCAAATTTTTTTACAGAATGTTGGTATTAGTAATATAAGTGAAGTTAAAAGCAAAAGTACAGCTTCTAGTCATTAAAATAAAAAAATAGTGGAATTTATGAAATTAGTGTACAATGCATTTAACGCAAATTTACTGTAATGTACAATATTACAACTTGCTGGACACTTGAAATAATTTACAACAAGCGAAGTACGCTTTATTAGTTAATTTGATAACCACGGTTTCTTAGCAACAAATTGCACATTTTTCGGCATGGAACTAATGAATTTCTCTAGATGTCCATTGGTGATAACACTGTGCCATACGGCCCTTACAGAATAAGTTAATGCTGGTTTAGATATGGGTTCTTGTTGACGCATCTTTTGCTCTATGGGATTAAGATCCGGTGACCGTGCCGGCCGATGAGTTTTTCTTTTAGCTTTGCGATTAAGCCACTCGTCAACCGACTTTGACAGACGACATGGTGCGTTATGGTCCTGAAAGATACAATTCTGCAAATCCATGTCTTGTGCAGATCGTAGCATTTTGGACTCCTAACTATCCACATATTTTGATCCATTCAATGTGCCATCAACCATGTGCAGACGGCCAACACCAGTGGCTAATATACAGGACCATAACATCACCGAATGTGAGTGATTGATATTTGGCTGGGTGCAGCATGCCTTATATATTTCACCAGCCCGACGATGTAACTAATTATTTCCATTTTTAGCGGAAATAGTAACAGTTGTTTCATCACTGAAAATAACATTTTCTATTCGTCAACAGTCCGATTCTTGTGCGCCATGGCACACGCAATTATTTCGAGCCGTTATTGTTCAGTAAGGAAAGGTTTTCGTGCGGCTTTTCGTACAGTTAGTCCATTTTCTTGTAGCCTTCGATGAACTGTACGTGCAGGTGCAATAATGCCTACTTCATTCTACCACTCATTTCTTAAATCATAGGCTGTTTTAGACCTTGATTTTCAGGAACGACTAATCAACATGCAAACATCACTTTCAGTATATAGCCTTGGTTGACCGGTTCTTTTTCTGTTTCCCACACATCCAGTTTCTGCAACTCTTATAATGGTTCGCAACACAGTGGCATGCTCACAGCACATTTAACACCAATTTTGGCACCGTGTTATCACGAATGGACAACTAGAGAAGCTCATTAGTTCCATGCCAAGAAAATGCACTTTGTTAGTAAGCAACCGTGGTTATCCAATTAAATATTAAAGCGTATTTTCCTTGTTGGTAAGTTATTTCAATTATCCTGCAAGTTTCAATAATGTACTGTACAGTAATGTTACGTTAAAAGCATTGTACCCTATGTTCACAAATTCCACTATATGTTTGCACTAGGCGCTGTACGTTTGCTTGTAACTTCACTTATATAGTGGTAAAAACATTATGTAAAAATATATGAACTCTTTAAAACTGATGTATGCAATGTATTCCCGACTTTTCCATTACGCTCTATAAGTTGATTTCAAACAAAATTGACTTTCGGCCTACTTGTGCAGAACTTTTGGCCAATGTTGTAAGCACTGCTGATTAAGATATGCTGTTTACTTTATTTATAAGGGTTTATAACTTACTTTCGAATTTAAGTATTGATCATGCAAAGCAGTTGCTTCCCACAATTTTTGGAGCCTGGAATTTTGCGAAAGAAAATATGGAGGGGTTGTAATAAAAATGATGTACTCATGCAAAACGTAGCCAGACTTATAAACCGTTCGTTTCTCCCGATGTCAAAATTCTTGAGAAAAGAAATGAGTTGAAGTATCACGAGAAATAGGATCTTCTTATGCAACCGAGTATTAATTAAAATCGCAGTTTTTAAGCTTTTGAACGAAGAGTTCGATATGCGTCTTTTTCATCTGCTTTTTCTGTATGAAGAGACGTCTAATTATGTTGTTGATAACTTGAGGACAAATGTAAAGCAGCATGTTTAAGTTTAATCTTGTAGTACTTCTCCAAATAAGATAAATCCACCCCCTTAAAGCAGAAATAATAATCTGATCCTTTACTGACCGTTGAGCAGGACAATTTCACTTAGCATATTTCTGTCATAAGCAATTTAAATAACCAAATTTGTGTTACTCAAACCTCTTAATGAATGTAAAAGTAACTTTCACTAAAGTGAACAAAAAGCAACTTAATTAATATTCACTAAAATTTAAACTTGGAGGTTAACGTTTGCAGAAACAGTACCGTCGTTCACACCCAATAACTGCTTCCAATGGGCAGCGCAATCGGTCTTCGAAAAATTTAACACTTATTTGTAATCTACCAATGTTTTTTAACACAAGCAATTGTTCTGAAGAGCAACTACTCTCTTACATTTCAAATTTATGAAACTAATTTGTCCAGTGTAATTACACATTCCATACATATTTATATTTTTACGAAGAAAATAGAGCAAACTAAATTAAATGGTTTTGTTATCATTAATAACACAGGCTTGCAAAATTTGAGCCATGGAAAAGTGTTTGCAATGTAATGACTGATTTGTATATTGTTTGGTGCTCTGATTTCAAATATGGCATACATATTTCTCAATCGCGTAAGTATTTTTTACAAAATGGGCTTGACTATATGGGGAAGAAAGCCTATTTCACATATTCTGGCGAAAAGTAGGTCTTTCCAAATTAGTTTTAAATGTTTTATTTACAAATTTATTATTTATCAAACTATTAGAAATGATTTGCTAAATTATATTAATAACAGCAGTTACCATTGTTAATACATCCTGGTATTCATAGGTCCTTATGCTGTCTTTTTCTTTTCCCCTGAAAGCTCCTTTTGTCACTTTGTCTCTTGTAGGCAGTATGCGGGTCTTCTCTGTGCAGCATCCAACAGTAGTCCACTATCATATTGACGTTCCACCTACCTTGGTATCTACGCTCCATCTCCTTGATATCTTGGTGAAATCTTTCTCCCTGTTCTTCACTAACAGCATCAAGGTTTTCGGGAAAGTAATCCAAATGCGATGTTCAAAAATGCGCTTTCAAACTCATCGAACAACCCAAGTCTTTGAATTACGTTAACATGTTTTCCACAATACATTTAAAGTCGGGGTCCTTAAAGTTCCCGAGGAATTTTTTGACGACTTCCTTAAAAGCTCTCCAGGCCTCTTTTTCACTCAAAACCATTTTACTTTCAAACACTTCATCTGTAAAAAGTTTCCTAATATCTGGACCTACGAAAACACCTTCCTTCCGACAGTCCTGGAAATTCGTTTTGCTTCCCACAGTCCTGGAAATTTGTTGCCAAGGTATTTAAAGTACTCTCCTTCTTTCGATAGAGCCTTAACAAATTGTTTCATCAAGCCAAGCTTGATGTGAAGTGGAGGCAAGAGGACTTTACTGGGATCAACCAAACTTTTTTTACTGCATTTTTGTCTCCAGGTTTTAATGCTTTCCTATGCAGCCACTCCTTTTTGATCCAGTGATTGCCCTTATCCCGACTGTCCCATTCACACAAGAAGCAAGGGTACTTGGTGTATCCTGCTTGTTGTCCAAGAAGCATGGAAAGCACTTTTAGATCACCGCATATCGTCCATCCAATATCCTTATATTTCAATTTGGTGAGAATCAAGGCTAAATTCTCGTAACATTCTTTCAGGTACACAGAATGCCCTAATGGCACTGAAGCATACATGCTGCAATTATGCACAAGCACTGCTTTGAGGCTTCTTTTTGACGAGTCAATGAAGAGCCTCCACTCGTTCACGTCATACTGTATATTAAACATCTCCATCAATCCAGGGACATTGCTACAGTAAACCAAGCCACTATCTTGAGAAAAGTATGGAACGAAATCTGTTTCTCTCTTTCTGAACCATGAGAAAGAGGTACCAGGAGCCAATAAATTATATTCCTTTAGCCTAGAGGCTAAGCGTTCTGCAGAGTCTTTAGAAAGGCCCAAATCTCTGACTAAATCATTCAATTCTAGCTGGGAAAAAGGTTAGGGCTCGCTGCTATCTGAAACTCCGTGAAAGTCCTTGTCATAAGCCCGAACTTCGTCTTCAGAGTCTTCAGGAATGTCTTCTAGTTTCTCAGTAGGTTTAGGTAAAGGTATTTCTGAGCTATGAGGAACAGGGCGTATTGCCAACGGAAGGTTTGGATAAAATATTTCTCTCTTATTAATTAGATTGTACTCCTGCACGTTACATGAATAGAAGTAGCAGTCATTACTGTGATTTTAGGTTCACTCCAGATCTAAGGGATTCCAAAACAGAAAGACTTTTTCGTGCCTTTTGACCACTTTCACAATTCTTCTACACAACGGTATCGCACTTTATGTGGGGCCCATGACTTATTCTCGTCACCAAGGTTTTACACCGAAATATGCATAATATACTTTCTTCACAAAATCTGTTATATTAATTTGATGTTTCTTCACTACAAATTCCCCACAAATATAACAAAAGGAATCAGGTGAATTAAGACAAGCCCTTGCTGCCATTTAGTACATTTTATAGGTTAAAACTTTAAATATGAAAACTATAAAAATGAGTATACTCATCCAGTGCGGGAAAAAAGTTTTGACCTCTACAGATATAACACCTTGAGAAAAATTGACTGCTCAGCACACAACCGTTTCACTCAAAGATCAAAGTACAACTGAGCAGAGAGCGGGAAGCGTGGAATAGGGGAGAGAAACGAAAGGGAGTGAGTCATCAACAAACTCATTTCCGGTCACACTTGATGTTCCTGGAATTCTCCCCATGAAAACGACTGGTGAATCATGGTGATTTTTAACGTAGGCTTTCGACGAATAAGAGCCATTTTGAAGTAAAATCTGTCCAAACTAAACTTTTTTTGGACATATTATTACTTGAAAATTGTTTTATTTTTCGCACCAGAGACTGCCCTAAACATCTCCAGTTTTCGCCAGTAATGACGACTTATGACACTAAATGCTCATCCCATTCCTTAGTAGATTAAAACACAATGGATTGGTGGCTACGAAAATCAAAATTTTCAATTTGTGAAAAAATGGTACGTCATGGAATATTTTTATTATTTTCCCTGAAATCAGCATCCACAAATCTATCAGAATCAGCTATTGGTTTCTTAGTACTTTTTAGGTTGCAGGCCTGTGTAATAATATTTAATTTTAACTAGCAAATCTATCTTCCACAATTAATAGATTTTGAAAATCGCCTATCTAGAGAAGGAATAAGTCTTCTACACATGAAAATGTTCGTAAGTCACGTGACAATTTTAGTGTACGGCAACAATAGAACTAGTTCAGTGTGAGATATTGCTTTCCCAAAATTTTGGTTTTACCTAGAAATAATCAACTGTGTTTCTAGTGACATTCTTTTCTTAATGAATCAAAGGATATAGGTAAGTGCATATACCCGATATCTTTCACAATGCCTAAAACGTAGGAGAAATTCCACTTTTTTTAAAGGAACTGCATTATATATCACATTCTATTCTTTATTTATTCGTTTATTTCTCTTGGAAAACGTTTGGCAACATTTACTACAAAAATGGTTGGTATGAACATTCAAAAATAGTCAAGAGAATAATGCAGCACAGACTGCCGTGTTATAGCTGCTACAAATTTAAAATCTGCACGTACCTACATGTACGTCTAGCTTCATATTGAAACTTTTGTTCAGTTTTATACCCGCGGGATATTAACAAAAATCGCTATATAGCAATACTTGCAAAACATTTTTACTGATTCCCATCTCATCCGGCTTTGTATTTACTTGACAAAGAATAGAAACTCAAGAATCTTCAGATAACTTCAGAAATATATACACATGTATACATTGCTGACCACTCAAAATGGAATACCAAGAAGGAAGCATCCGATTGGCCTGAAATTCGCAGCATACCGCAGTTTCTTCATAATCAAAACACATTTACACAAGTCATATCTCAGAATGGCGTTTACATGGATTCCCGTTCCTATGTCTTGAACTTTGGTGTAATTTTTATTAATATAAAGTTTTACTACGTGAGGTGCGTTTTCCTATTAAATTAGATAAAGTTTTACTAAAAGTAATAAGCGTGCCACGTAACATTACGATTTCTCTCAGTAAAACGTTTTCTCAACTTCCCACACGTCACTGATACTCGTATTAATTTATCAAACGTAAAATTTGATTGACACGTCCGGCCAGCCCCGCTTGGCACGTCCCTGGATCCTAATTAAATTCTCATTATAGGGTCAAGAAACGGCAATTTTCATACGGCCCCTTAAACTTTTGTGGCCAGTTGTCCGAACCCCGATCTTGATCAGAGAGCTGAAATTAAAGCCTTTCTTACTGAAATAAAAAAAAAACAAGTTAGTAAAATTATGCAATGCATTGATTATAATATGCTTCCCAACATACCAGAAATCATTACTCAAATTATTACTCAAGTTATGTGAATAATGGCTGTGGAATAAATCTCGGTCCTGTGCCCTGACCTTTGATCCCATTTCGATGATATTCAACAGAACCGGTTTGGTATACCTCCGAAATAACATGATAAAATTTTGTCGCAATCAAAGCATTTTTACGTAAGTTATGATGCATAAAGTCTATGGAATAGATCCCGCTCCTGTGTCATAATCTTTGACCCCATTTCGCCCATTTTCAAATAGCATTCGTCCCCAGGCAAGACCCTACAACATACTAACATTTCATCCAACTCGAAGCATTTTTACGTAAGTTATGACGCATAATGGCGATGGAAGTGATTCCGCTTCTATGTCCTGACCTTTGACCCCATTTCTGCCATTTTTAATATGGTTTGTCGCCAGGTCGTCCCCTACCACATACTAAAAGTTAATCGAAATCGAACCTTTTTACGTAAGTTATGGCGCATAACAGCAGTGGAATGAGTCCCGCTTCTATGTACTAACCTTTGACCCCATTTCGTTCACTTTAAATAGGGTTCCTTCCCAGGTGATCTCCTAACAGATACTAAAATTTCATCGAAATCGAACGATTGTTACGCGAGTTGTCCTGTGTGACGTCATAAAACTTCAATGATATCCACACACAATGCGTGACGTAACGAGACAGATGGCATGACCGCGCGCCAACATTCTCAAAGGCGAGATCATGACGTCATAAGATTTCTAAGCATTGGTAACATTATGGAACAACGCCATCACTAAAAACGTTATAATTCGGGTTATTACTTAACCCACAAAACGGAATCTCCTAAAGTCGAGACCAAGCTAAATCGATTTCTAGTACCGGAAAACGGCAGGTTAACGACTTTCATCAAAATTCTTAGAGCCGTTTTCAAAATAAAATGTACATAAATACATACAAGATTTCCTACTTTAAGGTGGACGTCAAGTAATTTTGCTTCCTATACTTCCAATGGAAAAACTTCTGTACACATTTCCTTCACAATTAATTTGTTCCCAAGGATGAAAATTTGAACATCGATTAAAATATCTTCATTTTATAACTTGCAATACTTAATATTTTCTAAAACCTAACCATATTTATGCACTTCAACTTTTGCTTGTCAACTGACGTCATGAAAATACAGGTCGCGCCATCTTTTTTCTGGACAATTAATGCGTTCACAAGGATGAAAATTTGAACATCAGTTCAAATAGCTTCATTTCATAAGTTGGAATACTTAATATTTTCTAAACCATAACCGTAATTATGCAATTCAAAATTTTTTTGTCCTTTGACGTCATCAAAGTACAGGTCGCGCCATCTTTTCCCTGGTTTCAATACCACCAAAGGAAAAGTGATTGATTTTTAATATAATCATGGTTACATTTTAGAAAATATTAAGTTTTCGAAGTTATAATATGAAATTATTTTAATCGATGTTCAAATTTTCATCCTTGGGAACACATTTATTGTGAAGGAAATGTTTACAAAAGTTATTCCATTGGAAGTATAGGAAGCAAAATTACTTGACGTCCACCTTAATAATATGGGATAAGGGCAATGGAATGGATCGCAATCCTATGTCCTGACCTTTGACCACATTTCGTCCATTTTCAATAGGGTTCGTCCCCAGGTGATCCTTTACTACATACTGAAATTTCATCGAAATCGAACCATTTTTACGTACGTTATGACGCATAAGGGCAATGAAACGCATCCCGATCTTATGTCCTGACCTTTGACCCCACTTCACACATTTTAAATAGGGTTCGTCCACATGCGGTCTTCTACTACATAGGAAACGTTCATTGAAATCGAACAATATTTACGAAAGTTATGACGCATAAGGGCAATGGAATGAACCCGCTCCTACGTCGTGACCTTTGATCCCATTGGTCCCATTTTCAGCAGGGTTCGTCCCTTTGTGGTCCCCTACCACATAGTAAACTTTCATTGAAATCGAACCATATTTACTCAAGTTATGGCACATAAGGGCAATGGAATGATTCCGCTCCTACGTCGTGACCTTTGAACCCACACAAGTAGTGTTTGTACCAGATACGTTAAACAGCACCTCCTACATCAACATCATTAAGCCCGTTGTTGTGCCATTTGTAAGGTCGGTCCATCGTGGTGTTTTTCAGCAAGATAACGCACGCCCACACACGGCACGTGCAACGCAACATGCACTTCAGTGTGTTAGACAACTTTCATGGCCTGCACGTTCACCGGATTTTTCCCCCATTGAGCACGTGTGGGATTTTATGGGACAACGACTTATCCGGTCTCCACTGCCAGCCACGACCATCCCCGATTTACGCGTCCAGGGTCAGGATGCTTGGAACTCAATACCCCAAACTTACATCCAACATCTGTACGACAGACTCCATGCCAGAATTGCACAGCGTGACGCAGTTCATGGCGGTTCAACCTCGTACTAACCATGTTACATGGAAATGTTATTTTTCAGTTTACCAGCAAATACAGCTGTATTTTGCCATATTGTTTTGATCACGTTATCATCTGTATTCCGTTATTATGCTGCATAAATTTCGTTGGTTTCAGACGTCTCCTTCTTGGTTTTTTTTCACTTTCCGCCATTGTACATGCAGTTCATTTTGTGCTGAAATTCTACATCCATAACACAATTTTGTCAAATTAATTTACAGAAATATGTTATCACGTTCAGTATTACTGCACTAATTGCAAAGCTTCCTTAAATTTATATTTACGTTACTTTGCTTCCCACTGTACATATTTTAAGAATATGTGACATTTGTATGTGTCTTTATTATGAAAACAACAGAGACCATTGACGTCATATAGCATTCCCAAGTTCTTTGAGCGGTTCACTTATTTTAATTACAGTTTTCAAATAACCCATATACTTCGCAATACCTTTGTTCAACATATTTTCCGTAAATTTTATTGGTAAACTGGAAACGGCAAAAAGAAAAAAACTTCCAGAAAAAGTACATTTGCAAAACGCGGAGTTATGTCGGTTTGACGGAATTCAGGATATTCATAAAAGTGTTTTTTTTTTTTGTTTTTTGGGTGGATTTGTGTGGTACTTACATTACGCTTAAAACATAAACGCTTAACAGGATTTGCCATCGCATGGAGAGACCTTTACCTTTTGCCCTAAATTATTGCCTTTCTGGGAATAAACTACCCAGCACTACAAATAATGCACACGCAATTTTCCTAAACAGTGACTGCTTGGAACACGACGTCATGGGTACAAGGCGCATATTTGGCTGCCTGAGATTTTTCTGCCGAAAATCAACTGGTGATCTTGTTATGAATTGGTGTTTAAAAACATTATCATATATTGCATGACACAGATTTCAATTTGTAATGCATGCTAACGACATGGATGTATAATAAATGTTTAAAATAGATATACATATATACCCCAAAGTAATGTTCCTTTTAGCATCTTCGGATTCGCAATATAGTGCAGAAAACAATGCCATACCAAAATCATATCATCAGAGGCTAACAGTTGGAAACTTTAAAATCATCATGGCCTACCTCTTTTGCGAATTTTTGCGCATTTTGTTGAAATAAAGAATACGAGTAAGACACAAGTAACTTCTGTTCTGTAATTCGCAGACCTGTCTAAATACATTCCATTAATGGCGTTGGTTTCAGTTTTAAATTGTCCTATCTTGCCCGAGGGATTTTCGCATCGAACCTCCTTGATTTTTTCATTATTCTTTAGTAAATAATTTTCTGTGTCGTACTGCAAACATATAGTTCTGGTAAGGGAAGAACACGTATTTGGTGTTCGTTTTCCTCGATAGCTATCACCTTTTCTGGAAGGGTTAAAACGTTGCTTTTTTAATTCTTTTTTTAATGGAAGTGCCACATCGTCTTTGCAAACTAAATTACGGAAGAAATTTTATTTTTCTGACTGTTGTATTGTTGACGTGAATATTGTACGAGATCCACTATTTGTGTGTGTGAAACAAGGTTTCTGAAAAATGGGACACAGCCCTTTACGAAGATAATTTCTATATGCCAAATATTTCAGCTGTTAAAAGTCAGTTGGATTGAGTATATATATCCTGCCAGCCAAAGAGAAATTACAGACTCATGTTGTCCGCGCTACAGACGGTCGGAGATCAAAATGCAGACTGCTTGTTAACTTGCAAAAAACTGATCTTATTTTATTAGTGAAAATATCCAGATTTAGAACAACAAATACAACCTTTTGTTAACAACGGCATTTTTGAACAAGCTATATGAACAGTGGCGAGTGGGACTTTGTAAGTAAGGGAACCAATACAGTAAATATGCGATAAATCGATGGCAAATGTGATATGAATAAAAATTTATAATAATTAGAATCAGCAAGTAACCCGTAGTTTATATACTATGTTGACAACACGGCGTGGCAGAAAGCATCGTAAGCCCCCGCCCCCCAAAACGCGACCATGCGTGGTACCACCAAAAAGAAATGTCTATGTGGAATTTCAAATGCAAAGATTTATAAAAAAAATGTTCAGTGAAAATGTTGAAGGGAAAGAAACTTGTCTACCCACACAAGGAAAAGAATTGGGGGTTGCTTCTATCAGAGCTGAGACGGGCTGAGACCGAGCCCGAAAGCCCGAATCGGGCTCGGGCTGTAGAATATTTATTGCAGTTCGGGCTCGCGCTCTTAGAGAGAGGGAGAGCGAGATATTTTTTTTTATTTATAAATTTGATTTTATATGATTTATATATAAAATCACATATAAATTATCATATAAAATCACATTTAGATAAATGTCATTGTATATGATTTTTATAGGGATTTTTTTGCATTTATAAATGTGATTTTATGTGATTATGAAAATGATCCAAAAGACAGAGAACGTATTTTTTCTAGAATGCAATCTTCGGAGTATTGGGACTTCACGTGGCCGTGTACTGTAAATGTGCCAGAGTCCATTGCTTCCATGGCGCTTACATTCCTCAGAATAGTCACAGAAACAAATAGCTACATTAACAAAAGTAACGCTTACTTTTATATTCCTGAAATAATGACATGTCACCGCTAAAGAACGTGCGACATAAAACTACTGAAAGTTCAAACCATAAGCCAATAATGGAACTGGATCAACTAATTACACTAACACAGAAAACGTTTGACAAATTGCAACTTCAAACTATAGTTACGGGACTCCTCTGAGTGCTGAATCTGACTGAACGTTTGGAAAGAGCGCATGCTCAAGTTGTCCTTGAAACTCCCTTGTGTGGTTCTGCCTTCGGCCTCGTGGAAGCGTTTGGGCGAATGCTTCCCCACGCTCTATACTTATAGCACTACTGGCTGTGGCTGGTCACTCTGCGGGAGGGCATGCAGTGATACGGATATTATCTGCTTTTCTTCCAACGGGCAACTTACGTAGAGGACATTTGTTCTTGTTTTCGTAAAAATACAAACATGAATTTGCTTTCCTAAAAATAAAAGATACTGAAAAAAACTGCCCGTTGCGTTATGTTGGTGTGATATTTTTATTTTACTTTAATGCTACATATTTTTAATTCACGCAAAAGAAAGCGCATGAACCAAAGGGAAGCCATGCTTCCCTTCCTTCCATTGACGCTTCGCCACTGTATTTGAATATCAAGCTTTAGCAGCTGACACATCGGCGTTTTCTCGTAATTTTCCTCTACTCACATGATAGAATGACATCCAGGGCTAAATATTAGAAATCAATGAATCACTCCTGGTGCAACTGCTTTTAAGAAGAAACGTTCAGTACTCTTGATCTTAAACAGCCCAAAGAAACAGCAAGCTACGAAATTTATTTCCTAATATAGTCGAGAGAATTTTTAGAGAATTTAGTCAACAATATACTCAAGGTTATATATACCATATACTGTGGCAAATGCATCATGTGCATTTTTCAAATTTACGCACCTGTATTTAATGTTTCAATATTATTAATAACATCTATGAAAATGTAAGTGCAAAGATTCGGCTGTTTGAAAATACAACACACATAAACATTTGAAAGGGAGTGAAACAAGGTGACATCATATCTCCGAAGCTTTTAAATGCCAGATTGGAAAATGTCTTTCAATCACTGAACTGGGAAAACAAAGGAATAAAGATTAATGGAGATTATCTAACCCACCTTCGTTTTGCTGATGACATAGTCATTTTTGCAACTACCCCATCAGAGCTGCAGAGTATGATCCAGGAACTTGCTGACAAGAGTAAAGAAGTGGGATTAAAAATGAACTTTCAGAAGACAAAAGTGATGTTCAATGCTTTTACAAGAAATGAAGATTTATTGATTCATGGAGGAAAGCTGGAGATAACAGACACGTACGTTTATCTTGGACAGCAGATATCAAGTGAGGGTCACATTGATGAAGAACTTAATTGGCGTACAAAACTTGCTTGGAGAACTTTTGGAAGAAACAGCATAATTTTCCAGAGCAGTATGCCATTATGTCTTAAAAGAAAAGTGTTTGATCAATGCATCCTTCCAGTGCAGAGACGTGGACCTTACCTAAAAGAGACATACAAAGGCTGCAGACAACTCAAAGTAGCATGGAGAGCTGCATGCTTGGTGTAAACAGGAGAGATAAGGAGAGGAACTCGTGGATCCGAAAAATGACAAGAGTGGAAGACGTCATGATCAGAGTTAAATCCCTGAAATGGCAATGGGCTGGACATACTGCCAGATAGACAGACCGTCGATGGACAGCCGAAATTTTACATTGGATTCCAAAGGACAGGAAAAGACCCAGAAGAAGACCACATGGGAGAAGGGTGGATGAAATTGGAAAGTATGCGGGAGAGACATGAAGGAGACTGGCACAAGACAGACCGTTGTGGAGGAAACTTGGGGAGACCTTCGTCCGGCAGTGGATTGAAAATGTTTGACAATGATGATGATAATGATGATATAATATTTCTTACTGTCTGTCGGATTTCAATAACTTTATTGTATTGGAATTATAATATTTCGTAACAAAACTAAATTAAAAACCAAATAATTTTTTCAGTCTGAAACTATCAGCATACGTACTACTGGAAAGCTACTGAAAGTTCCAGAATTCTTGAAGATCAGAGGGAAAAAATATTTACAAACATCCATCACCAAATACCTGGAAAAATGAATTGTAATTATTAGATTTTGACAATTTGTTTCACCTTGATGATAGTTCAATTTCTCATTATGTTGTCAACCTGATAATGTTTCTGATAATTAACAGATGCGTTACATGAGGTATTCCTCGTTTATCTCCAAATACAAACTATATTTCTTTTACGTTTAGCGATTATTTTTATCAATATATAATTTATCAATGATCAGTGGAGATTTGCCCTTTGTCGCATTCTAATAAAATTAGATTTTGTTATGCATTGTGATTATCTGAGCATATACTCTCTTTTGAGGAACGCTCGTGCCAGTCTATGAGTGTAAAGTTAATTCTTAAAGTGAACTTTGTGACAAAACTGCTTGCAGGATGGACATCTGACTAGAAAATTGGAGTTACCTTTTTCAGCAATGAAGGCTACACCGATAAGTCACACAAAAATGTGGACGAATTCGTTGAGATTTCCAATGAAAAGCCTTTACGAACTCTTTTCAGTGAACCGTGCATGGTTTGAACATTTTACCTTCTGCAGAAACGAAAACTAATGGCAGAGTTAAAAGCTAGATTTGCAGACAAAGCTTTGCAAGTAATGTTCAACTGGGATATGATTGTAGAGAAACTTTATGACATGGAATATAGCGAGTAAAACTGTGATTTGATACAAGCTCTTAAGAAGATATTATTTTTTTTTACATTATGATTTTCGTTTGCCGATTCTTAAATTATTAATCTACTGTTGCAAAATCTTTAAGTTGACGTTGTCCCATTCAGAATGTCAACCCTTATTCTTATAAGTAATCGGGACATCTGGTTCCTTTCTTCAATTAACCCATCTGGCCTCTTCATAATGTCTTTGTCAAATATTTATTGTTAAAGGATTTCTTTCGACTCAAAAACAAATTTGTTCAATATATTTCCAACATGCTTCGCCAAACGACTTTTAAAAACCTGATTTGTTTACGATCGGAATGTAATGATTTAAACTCATTTACTGCGAACTGCAGTGACAAACGCTGTGACAAAAGAAAGCAACCTGTCCATATTGAAGCATGAACCCTTCTAAGAGGAGCGTCGAAAAGAGCTAAGGTGGCGAAGTGATTGCACGGTGGATGTCTTCAGAGATCTCAGCTGTATTCAAGAAAAATTCGGTGAATTTATTTAGTTACCATTAGTGTTTCAGTAGGACACCAAATTTCTCTTGCATTTTTGAGTTTTTATCCTGAATGCTACCATTTGTGTTGAATATTATGGCATACTAATACAGTGTGAAGCAAATTCTATGTGGCTCGTTAAATAAGAAATTTTAATCGCATTCATGGAACTTGGAGCTATACAACAGTGAAATAGAAAAAAATAAAGAAATCTGCTGCTACCTTTGGCGTCCCCGATCCTTAGTGAACAAGGCATTTCAACAAATGTAGGAGAAAGCATCATTTATTTTACATACAAATTGCAGATCACTTAAGTATGTAGGACCTGTGCCTTATGTGCCGCCAATAACTATTATCTTGAAAAAATAAATTTAGACCATATGGTCTGAACGTTGGGATAAAGACCCACAACATATGGTCAATTGCAATAATGGAACTTTCACCTAAGTACACTGGAGGAAAGTGAAAAAAGATAACCAAGAAGGAGACGTCTGATACCAACGGAATTTATACAGCATAATAACGGAATACAGAGGTTAACGTGATCAAAACATTATGGAAAAATACAGTTGTATTTGCTGGTAAACTAAAAAATAACATTTCCATGTAACATGGCTAGTACGAGATTGAACCGCCATGAACAGCGTGACACTGTGCAATTCTGGCATGGAGTCTGTCGTACAGATGTTGGATATAAGTTTGGGGTATTGAGTTCCAAGCATCCTCAACCTGGACGCGTAAATCGGGTACGGTCGTTGCTGGCCGTGGAGACCGGATAAGTCGTTGTCCCATAAAATCCAACACGTGCTCAATGGGGGACAAATCCGGTGAACGTGCAGGCCATGGAAGTTGTCTCACACCCTGAAGTGCATGTTGCGTTGCACGTGCCGTGTGTGGGTGTGCGTTATCTTGCTGGAAAACACCACGATGGACCGACCTTACAAATGGCACAACAACGAGCTGAATGATGCTGTTGATGTAGAAGGTGCTGTTTAACGTACCCGGTACAAACACTACTTGTGTACGGGAGTAATGGCTGATCGCTCCCGACACCAGAAGACCAGGTGTAGGCCCTGTGTGTCGCTGGCGGATGCAAGAAGAGTGGAGACGCTTCCCTGAGCGTCTGCGAACACGCATCCGGTCATCGGAGGCTCCAAAGCAGAATCTGCTTTCATCGCTAAACACGACAGATCGCCTAAGCGTTCTCCAGTGCAGACGTTGGCGACACCACTGCAGCTGTTCCTGACGGTGGGCTGGAGTGAGAGGTACACATGCCCGAGGCACACGTGCACGTAGTCCTGTATCCAGTAGACGGTTGCGGATTGTTCGCACAGTCACCTCGGGTGCAACGGCAGCTTGGATTTGCGTCGTATTGGATGTTCTGTTTGACACCGCCGCTCTTCTTATGCGTCGATCGATCGGTCCGCTCATGAGTCCGTCTGTGACTCCCGGTTCCACGTCTTCCCGTGTGGGAATGTTCCTCGGACCATCTACGCCACCATCGTACCACTACCGATACCGATACTTTACGTCCAATTCGCTCCGCAATACGACGATACGACAACCCAGCCTCGCGGAGTCCGACTAGATGACATCGCTCAAAGTCCGATAACTGCTGAAATCGTACACGTTTTCCATATCAAAGCATTTAAGCTCCTTCAGGGTCTTCGCACGCGTCTGTACACCGACGACTGATTACATTGACTTCGCCGTACTCCTTAAATACCACCGACGATAATTTGCATATTATGCCGTGCTGTGGCGTAAGCGCTCACCGGTTGGTCCCGAAATTAACATCACACCTACGTAAACGCGATCCCATTAACATATGTAAATTTAATGATCGTCCGCCAATTCCTTCTTGGTGTTCTTTTTTCACTTTCCGCCAGTGTATTATACAACTTGAATTATTTATTTCGTTGTTTACAGGTGTAACAATTTACAAAAAGCCAATAATGTGCCGAGCTTTCACACTCCAAACGGGAGGTTTTATCAAGGCCAGTGAACACAATAACGTCTTTGGGAACGATAAATCCATATAGCATGGTTAACTAAGAAAATTCACCATCAGAGGAATCGCAGCACATTTTGCGAATCCAGTAATAAAGCCATTTTAACATTTTTTGTTTTGCATTTGCACATTTCTACTGCATAAATTTTGTGCTCAAAATTCATTTTCTTAACGTACAAGGGAAGTTATATTTCATTTGCATGTATAGGAACATCTTGAAGCTCTGCTTTCTTTTTTACCCCTTTTTTAAGGATCCGTCGAAATCATTGACATTGGATAAAGAATAACACAGTCATCGTTTAAGATAATTAGCCTTTCTTTTGGGTATGCATATTAACAGTCGCAAATTTGCTTGCGCTAACGTTTCTGATTGGAAATAATTCTCATAGCACATCTAAGCTGAGCCGAACAACAGAACGTGATCAATTTGGTGTACATTTCATTCCCTTTTCATTAACAATAAATCTAGTAATTACACTATTTTGCCTTAAATGCAAACTAAGTAATTTCTAGTGTTCACTTCAAAATTGTTTTTTCATGGTTAAGAAAGCAGACGATACGTTCTAATTTACTTGGGACTCATCTAAAGCTATTAAAGGATTCGTCGCTACTGTGAGTCTGCAAAGCCACTGCAAAGTAGAATTTCCTGGTGGCTTTCAGTGATATGCAAATAGTTATCCAGTAGTTTACAAGGGAAGTGTCTAAACAAAGACATTGCTAATCTCACGTTGTCGAATATGGTAAGAGCGATGAATACGAATTGTTCGCATTTTTCGGTTGCTGTGTGTTGCCCAAACGTGGTAAGAGCGATGTCTTTGTTTATTCACTAACGCCACGTATTTTGAGGGTTTTCACAAGGGAATTGCAGGCATTCCTTGACTTTCAAATATGAACTTGGCATTGAAATTTAAAATGGGCTGGTTTCTCTGGAGAAATGATTATATATCATTGATTTGAATTTAGTAGGACTTCGTCTTTTGGTGCATCCTCAACTTTTATTTTGAAACTGGAATTACCGTTCACCAGAGACTCAAATGTAGGTTAACACTGTCTTGGCAAAAGGGATTTTTGGCTTTGAAGCTGAAAGAGTCATCGTGTTCAGCGTCCTGTGTCATTAAATCATTCACAAGGAACCCGAATTTTTAGTATTCCCTACGTCCCCCTAGATCTGGGATTGTGATAACAAATGGCCTTGCTGTTCGTGCTTCTTCAGTTCTTGCGATTGATTTAAAGTTTGTGTTTACAGGAGAGTTTGTTGTTATTTTTCCAGAGCAGCCAATTAGAATTTGGTGTTTGACTTCCCAAGTTATTCTGATATTGGTGATTCTACAATAACTGTCTATTTAGCATTTCAATTTACAAAGAATTTAGTTTTTTTATGTTTTGAAGTCCTATGAGTTGCTATTGCTCATTGGTATTTTAAAACGCGCAAACCACGAGAGTTTTTCGCCCTGAGAGAATTTAGAGAATAGTTGACGTAAAGTATTCGTTGGTTGGGGCATTCTGCGTCTAATTTTGGAAAGTCAGTTACAGTCAGCTTTTAGCATAGGCGATCAATGCAATTTCCTGCGCCCACCACATTTAGGGACCGCGGATTTTAATCGCTTATTTATATTTAGTCATGATATTTTTATCTGTATGATTTTGAAAACAAAATAAATGAAATCAATGGAAAGATAAATAGTAAAGATTCGCCTTTTCTTTTTTCTTTTCCTACTGTTTTCTAAGAATGATTTCAGTGAAGCAATATGATACGAGCTTTTTCCTTTCTTCCTACTTCACAAATAATACGGCAACTACAAAGAAAAAATCCTCCAAATACGTGGCATTCGTGAATAAACAAGGACATCGCTCTTTCTGCGTTTAGCAACGCACAGCAGCCGAAAATATGTTATTACAATTTAATCCGAAAAATTGTAAAAAATTATGAAAAAAAATTAATCCGAAAAATTGTTAAAACAATTTTTCGCTTGCTGTGCGTTGCTAAACGTGGAAAGAGCGATGTCTTTGTTTATTCAGTTACAAAGAAGAAATGCGTAGTCAAAGCACTGAACAGGAGATGAAAGTTTATCTGTCTTTTGGAATGCAAAACTTTTCAGATTTTGTGATATATTTGGATTATAGCTGCGGCAACTTTGTCTACAGACTACAATAAAAGGTTTGACTAATATAGATCTAAAAATGGTTCCTTGTCAGAGGATTTCATAAACTTTATGAAATCCTTTCTACGATAGCAATGTAAAATGTAATTTACAAATAAAGATACGGTAGAAGTTTATATTACAAGTAAATAAATTTTAATTTCTTGTAATCAGCCATCGAAATGTTGTCTTTTTAGAGTTTTATGGCATTAAGGAAAAAAAACTGTTACTTTAATCTGATAGAAAATTCATGCGTTTGAGATTGATAACCATTCATATTCTTCAATCAAAAAGGCCCAGCTCACCCAAGTCAATTTTTGCCTACGGCCGCTGTTTGCCTGAGGCCGGACCTGGCGATGGCTTGTTAAGTAATATTGAGAGACGGTAGGAACTGCAAAATTCCCTACAAGAACGTTTTTTATGAGTGCCAACACAGATAAAAAATGAATCTCATCATCATGCATGCGCATACTCTAACTCACGTATGCAAAACAGCTAAGGTAACGGAAAATATTGAGCAATTGTTGTCCTCCGAATTGATATTTTCTGCAAAAATGTGTCCTCAGTAATAATAACGGTTGATATTCAAAATGGCATTTAAATATTAAGAAAATAGTGCCTCTCTGTGACATATGTGCTTTTATTAGTCACTCATTAAATGAAAATACTAAGAAAAGTAGCTTTTTGCAAGATTACTGCGCTCTGTTTCAATACATATATTCCGACATATTGAATATTAATTCAAGAAATATTATCGTTCATGAGACATCTAACAGACGCATCCGTCATTTCCAGCATCACACGAGGATTTCGAGTTAAGATGACAATGAGACCGCATCATCTGATGTGATCCAGTGTTGCATTTTTTGTGGCCCCAACTTGTAGATCTTCTCCTCATGGTAAATTTATAGTTTACCACCGGATAGGGTTCCTTGCAGCAAGAATAGTATTTAGACAATCGTTCAGTATTGACAGAAAGAAGTTCCCATTTAGGATTGTTATTTATGAAATCTTCCATCCTGACGTTGTCATACAAGGTCTGAAGGTTGACTCTGTATTCATGATGGGTCCAGGATCCGAGTTTAACGACACAGGTAACTTGTGAATCCTGCTGGTTGCTGTAGACTTCTTGTGGGCATCGGCTACGTATAGTAACTGGTGGAACCCAAAGAACATCGCCGGTATAATTGATAATAACATTAGTGAAGACTTCGATTACTATCTTCTTTGCTGGAGATCTGGAAGGCAAACGAAATCGGCATATTAGATCACATCGTACGACTATACTCCAATTTTATAAACAGAAGAGTTTCAACAAACTTTTAAGTAGGTCCGAAGCGCCCATGTTAAGTTTCTACTTATCATTTTTTTCAAAAGCCATTACTGTACAGGTTTCTTTAAAGTATATACATAGTGCTATCATTTAACTTCGTTTGGACAGCAGTTATGTTTTACATGGAAGGTTAAAAAAAATAGACGATCGTAAATCTAAACGTGTGTCACGAATTCAAAATACACTCATCGTCAAAAAAATGGTTTCACCCAGACGTTGTTGTTGGACTACAATGCTATTCGGGAGGAAGGTAAAGGTTATCAAGAAAAATAAATTATTTTTTTATTAAACATTGAGACTCGTATGGGCAATATTTACTGAGCTACACGCCAATAAATAGTGTCTAAGGTGTAGATCCACCATATTTGCTCACACAGCACGCCAGCCGTCTTGGCATGGAGTTGTAAATGCTCCTAGTGGTGTCCAGCGGTAAGCCATCCCATGGAGCTAGAATCTTCCACGCAGTTCCTGCAGATTGTTCGGTAGGGGTGGAGTGTGAATAGCGCGTCCAATAATGCCCCAGATATTTTCAGTCGGCGATAGGTCTGGCGATGCTGCTGCCCATGGTAGAGTGTCAGTACCTTGAAGTCAAGCTCTCAAGACAAGGGCAATAGGCGAACAAGCGTTGTCCTACTAGAAGATCGCACCGGAGTGAGCGTTTAGAAAGGTAGGGCCACTGGTTTCAGGACCTCATTAACGTAACGTTGGGCTGTTACAGTGTTTGTAATGAACACCAGAGGTGGACTGGCATGGTAGGAAGTTGCATTTCACACCATGACACTTGGCCTTCTGGACGTGTGACACTCGACAACAAGCCTTTCATCTTGGCGCTGACCACGGTGCCTCCACACATGGATTCGTTGTTCATCTCCTCCAAGACAAAAGTGGGACTCGTCACTGAAGATCACCCGCTGAAACTCTGCGGGGCATCATGAGAGTCTGGCACGACAATATTACAATCTAAGGCAACGATGATCGCAGTCTTTGGGGACGATGCGCTGTTGTTAAGGGTAGTCGTCGTAACGGTGTGCGTGCGTGTAGTCTTACGTCGTGCAGACGATGCTAATGGTGCTGGCACTAATCGGACGATGCATAGAAGGCACCACTGCTGACTAAATATCAGCAGTCGTTGCTGTTGGGTCACACCTTGCATGTCGGACAACACGTCGGTCCTCTCTCTCCGTGGTTCGTCTATGTCTCCCAAACCCTTCCGCTCGCTTCTGCGTGCTCTGTTCTATCCAATGCTGCAAAGTGCTTGCTATGGTGTCACCTGCATGACCGGTATGGTGCGCAATACGGTGATAAGTCCATACCGCTTCCTGAAGCCGGACGACGCGGCCTGACTTAAAAACCACCAACTGCTAGAATGGCTTCCGAACTTTTCTCCTAGGCATACCTCCCTTGCACAGGATGCAACCAACACAACAACACGAGTCAGAATGACAAGCACGCACAACGAGACGACCTTATTTAGCCGGTCAAGCACAGCGCTACAACCCTTCCTTGCTTGCGTCACATGCACAGCCGGGCGTGATACTTGAATCATTTGCATGTCTCACGATGACAAACCTGCTCACGGAGTTTCTTTCCTGTCGGTTTCTTCCTTCTTTAGGAATTTATTTGTTTGATGATGAGGGTATATAAGAAACGAAATCTACATGTATGTCACTGTTAAAAAGAGATATTGTCCTATTTTCAGATATAGAGCTTAACAACCGAAAGAAGAAACGCTGTGGGATTGGAGGATGTATGTATACTAGCTAAACACCGTTTATTGCGGGTATGACGAAATCAGTTCTCAAGGTTGTGAGGATTATTCCAAAGTTGTAATGGATATGCTTCTTGCTCATAGCGCATATATGGTTCGTCTCTACATAAAATGTGAGTCGAGAAACATGTAAGCCAGCGATATCTTCACCAAATGCAACTCCTTCGTTACCTTTTACAATTCTTCACTTTTCAACGAAAATCTTCCAAGGCGACAGACATGCTATAAGTTTTAGTGGAATTAATCATACACAATGGTCTCATGAAATGAAGATTGTTTTCGTCACTGTTTTTCAAATTTTAAATGTCAGTTGTTATAACATTAATTGAAAGAGCTGAGTTTAAATATTTAATAAATTAAGTAGGACATTTTTGTATTTACATAATCATATATATGTAGTGGGATGTAAGGTCAGGTGATGCGTAACATCACAGCCTCTCCTTGACAAATGTCAACCCCGCCTTCTCGTGGTGCATCCTGTTCCCACTAAAGGGGCTCTGACGACCGCCCATAGCGGTATAACTATACCATCGGGATCAGAGGAAATGCTATCCCACACTCACCAACCCGCTTGGCCAGCGTGGTGAGTTATGGCCAAACCCCTCCAAAATGACTCCACAACTTAAATCTTGGCCCTCAGTCTCCGGCAGCTGGAATGTACCTGGCCAAGGCAGCGGCCAGTGCGACATGAAGGCAGAGGGTGCTAAGAATCCCCGGAGGACCGGACTAGGCTGCCATCTGATGCTGACCTTGGCTACTTACAATGGACGCTCCCTATCTTCTGATTCAAGGCTTCTTGAATTGGAAGAGGAACTACAAAGGATCAAGTGGGACATCGTGGGGCTAAGTGAGGTAAGGAGAAAAGGAGAAGATCTCATCGAACTGAAAAGTGGACATCTCTTCTACTATCGTGGGACAGATACTGGCAGAACTAGTGGTGTTGGATTTATAATAAACAAGAAACTGAAGGATAAAGTTGTAGAAGTTGAAAGTTCCTCTGACAGAGCTGCACGACTTGTTATCCAACTCTCGAAAAGATACCAGGCTCAGATTATTCAAACTTATGCACCCACCACAAGTCATCCTGAAGAAGAAATTGAAGAATTTTATGAGGAAATTTGCCATCTAAATAATAAAGGTAAGCAGCACTTGAAAATAATTATGGGAGATTTCAATGCAAAAATAGGGCAACGGCAACAGAATGAAACTTCGGTAGGTAAATTCGGTCATGGCACCAGAAACCAGCGTGGAAATACTCTCGTTGAGTTTGCAGAGGCAGAAGGGTTTTTCATCTTGAACTCCTTCTTCAAGAAAAAGCCACACAAGAAATGGACATGGAGACATCCAAGTGGGACGGCAAGTGAAATTGATTTTATTATGTGTAACAAAAAATTCGTCATAGAAGACTGCAGTGTGCTAAACAAGTTCAACACAGGTAGTGACCATAGATTGGTGAGATGTAAGATGCACCTCAACACTAAACTTGAACGTGGCAAGCTCATAGGACAAACAAAATCTATTGACATAACCAACCTTAAAAACACCATAATACCTTCAAGTTAGTACTGAAGAACAGGTTCTCTGCTTTAGAAGGCCTAACATCGGAAGAAGTGGACATCTCTGAAGTTAACAGAAAAGTAACCAAAGCTCTTATGGAAACAGCAACAAAATTAGCTGGGTCTAAGAACAAGTTGCATGTGAACAAATTATCAGGAAAAACCAAAATGTTGATGCAAAAAAGAAGAGAGATGAGGACAACTAAAGAAGATGTGACTTGCAAAGTGGAATATATAGAGCTATGCAAGACAGTAAGAAAAAGTATCACTGAAGACGTAAGGAAATTCAACTGTGAACTAGTGAGGAAAGCAATTGAAAACAACCAAAGCCTAAAGATAGCAAAGGGACATCTCAGTAAGGGAAGAAAACAGATTATGGCACTGAGAAAAGAAGATGGTTCTGTAACAAGAAATAGAGGCGAAATTTTGACAAGAGTGAAAGATTTCTACTCCAAATTATATGAAAGGGATGATATATGCACTCCAGACATCATGAAAGATACCAGTACCAGAGTTCCTCCAGTCCTTCCAGCAGAAGTTGCACATGCAATCAAGAACATGAAGCGAGGAAAAGCTCCAGGAGAAGATGGAATTACTGTAGACATCATACAAGAAGCAAGTGGAGAAATCGAAACAGTACTCGCCCAAATTTTCACTCGATGCCTTAATGAAGGAAAGATTCCTGAGGATTGGAACACCGCTACAATGATCCTGCTACATAAGAAAGGTGACATTGAGGATCTCGGAAACTACAGACCTATCAGCCTCCTATCAGTAGTTTATAAAATCTTCACTAAAGTTCTTTCACACCGCTTGAAGGTAACACTGGACATGGCTCAACCGAGAGAACAAGCTGGATTCAGGAGTGGCTACAGCACAATAGATCATATCCACGTGCTGAGAGAACTAATTGAAAGAGCGAGGAATATGAACTTCCATTGTGCATGGCTTTTATCGATTATGAAAAAGCCTTTGATTCGGTGAAACCATCAGCAGTTACAATGGCTCTGAAAACCTGCGGTATTGAAGATGCATACATTAATATTATTAATAACATCTGTGAAAATGCAAGTGCAAAGTTTAGGCTGTTTGAAAATACAACACACGTAAAAATTGGAAAGGGAGTGAGACAAGGTGACACCATATCTCCGAAGCTCTTTAATGCCACATTGGAGGGTGTTTTTCAGTCACTGAGCTGGGAAAACAAGGGGATAAAGATTAATGGAGATTATCTAACCCACCTTCGTTTTGCTGATGACGTAGTCATTTTTGCAACTACCCCATCAGAGCTGCAGAGTATGATCCAGGAACTTGCTGACAAGAGTAAAGAAGTGGGATTAAAAATGAACTTTCCAGAAGACAAAAGTGATGTTCAATGCTTTTACAAGAAATGAAGATTTATCGATTGATGGAGAAAAGCTGGAGATAACAGACACGTACGTTTATCTTGGACAGCAGATATCAAGTGAGGGTCACATTGATGAAGAAATTAATCGGCGTACAAAACTTGCCTGGAGAGCTTTTGGAAGAAACAGCATAATTTTCAAGAGCAATATGCCATTATGTCTTAAAAAGAAAAGTGTTTGATCAATGCATCCTTCCAGTGCTTACGTATGGTGCGGAGACGTGGACCTTAACTAAAAGAGACGTACAAAGGCTGCAGACAACTCAAAAAAGCATGGAGAGGTGCATACTTGGTGTAACCAGGAGAGATAAGAAGAGGAACTCGTGGATCCGAAAAATGACAAGAGTGGAAGACATCATGATCAGAGTTAAATCCCTGAAATGGCAATGGGCTGGACATACTGCCAGAAGGACAGATCATCGGTGGACAGCTGAAATTTTAGATTGGATTCCAAGGGACAGGAAAAGACCCAGAAGAAGACCACATGGGAGATGGGTGGATGAAATTCGAAAGTATGCAGGGGTGACATGGAGGAGACTGGCACAAGACAGACCGTTGTGGAGGAAACTTGGGGAGACCTTCGTCCAGCAGTGGATTGATAATGGTTGACAATGATGATGATGATGATATATGTAGTAACATGGAGGAGACTGGCACAAGACAGACCGTTGTGGAAGAGGCTTGCCGAGACCTTCGTCTAGCAGTGGATTGATAATGGTTGACAATGATGATGATGATGATGATGATTATATATGTTTCAAACGCAAGTTCAAGTGATTCGTTATATCCATCCTCTCCTAGATAAATTTCAATTCCGCCTTATCATAGTGCATCGTGTTCCCACTGAAGTGGCATTGGACTAATAGTGATACAACTATTTCACAGGTACTATAGGAAATTATATCACACGCACAGCAATCGAATTCTCCACAATTGTAAATTATGTCCAAACTTCTCCCAGATGATTTACTCAATGGCGTACAGTCTCCCTCGGCTGGAATTACCCTGCCCGAGGCAGGGCCGAGTGTGACATGTAAGCAGATGGTGCTAAGGATCACTTGCGGACGGGACTGGTCTGCTACGGAATGTTGACACTGAGAACATACAATTGACGAACTGATCCTTCCAATTTAATGCTCCGCGAATAGTACGTGGAACTCCGGAGGAGCAAGTGGCATGTAATCTGGCTGTGTGAACGTAGAAGGAAAGGAGCGGATTTTTTTAAAAGTGAAAAACGGGTATCTCTTCTGTTAGGAGTATGCAAAAGTGTCTGCCGGTCCTGCTAGCTGGCGCTGTAGGGCAACAGTCAGTTCATACATAAAACTAACCTAGGCGGTCGATAAATTTCATCTGCGGCCCTGTTTGTTATTCATGTTTAATTTAGGGAAAAGTGCGAGTGAAGCATAAGGTTCAATATGTCAGGCGTATGGCAAAACGGTTATGGGTGAGCGGACGTGTCGAGAATGGTTTGTCAGGTTTAAGAAACGTAATCTAAGTTTGGATGACACGCCACGTGCAGGTAGATCGCAGGAACTCGCAGACGAGGAACTGGAATCGCTGTTGCAAGATGATGCCACACAATCGACCACGCAACTGACGAAACGTTTCAAAGTGGCTCAGTCGGCGGTGGTACGGCGTCTACAGGCCTTGGGGAAGATCCTGAAGATTGGTAAGTGGTGGATTCCGCATAATTTAACGAAGCGTAATATTGGTCAACGATTGGGCATCTCCATGTCGTTGCTGAAAAGGTTAAAAGGAAAGAATTTCTTGTGGAAGTTTGTCACCGAGAACAAAAAAATTGGTCTCTTGCGACAACCCGGTAAGCAAACGATCCTCGGTCGACCCAGGCGAGCCATCATCATCCAATGCAAAACAGGATATCCACAGGTAAAAAGTACTTTTGTGTGTGTGGTAGGATATGCATGGAGTGCTGTACTTTGAAATGTTGAAACCGGGCGAAACAAACACTGCACAACGATATAGCAATCAGTTGATGAACTTGAACGCCGCAATCGAGCAAAAACTCCCATGGACAGGTAAAGGACATCGCCCAGTCATCCTGTTACACGATAAGGTCAGACCACATGTCGGTACCACCACGAAATAAACGCTTGAACCGTTAGACTGGGAAGTTTTACTGCAACCGGCTTATTTCCCGGTAATTGTACCCTAAGACCTTCATCTGTTTTGCTCTATGCAACATGCCCTAGTTCAACAGCGGTTCCACAGTTGGAAAATTTCGTCACTGCGTTCTTCAGATCAAAACCCGAGTCCTTCTATCAGAGGTGCATTCGTTTGTTGCCTGAAAAATGGCAAAAGGTCTTTGTTGATAACGGCCAATATGTCGTGGAATAAATATGTGCTGGCTTCCTGGTTGTTCCCGTCTCCTTTCTCCTAAAAACAGCCGAAAATGATACTGTCAGAACTAGGAGTTTTGAATTTATAATTAACAAGAAACCGAAACGCCATTATCTATATGTAACAAGATCCTTCTACAGAGCTGCACGTCTCATCTTTTAGCTCTGAAATCGATACCAGATTCAGGTCATTTAAGCTTCCGCGCCCATCAGTGGTCATCTTTATGCAGAACGCGAAGCCTTTTATGAGAAACTTTAGTTTCCAGATTAAAAGGGTATCAGCCTCTGAAGATCATTACGGATGATTTCAATGCAAATAATAGAGCAACATGAACAAAATGAATCCTTAGTATTTAAATGCGTCAATGGCAACAGAAACCAGCGTGGAAATGGTCTTGTATAGTTTGCAGTGGCAAAAGGTTTTCATAATGAAATTCGTTTCTAAAAAAACCCGCTTAGGAAATGGATATGTAAGCCCACCAGTGAGGTAGAAAATGGCACTTACTTTATTTTGGGAAATGAGGAATTTTTCATTGATGACTGCAGTTTACTTAACGAGTTCGAAACAAGAAGTGATCATAGATACTGTGATATAAGATGAATCTTAACTCCAAACTTGAATGTCGCAAGCTGATAAAGCGAATGAAATGAATTAACATGTGAATAGTTAAAACATCGTCATAAAACATTCAAACTGGAACTGATGAACCGACTCTCTACATTAGACAGACTAACAGAAAACGTAGTATAGATCTATTAGGTTAGCAAAAACCTTACCAAAGATCTTATGTAAACAGCAACAGAAATAACTGGTACTAAGTGATAGTTCCATGTGGACATTATTTCAAAACAAAAGTGCTTATACAAAACAGTTTGGACATGAAGAAAAACAACGAAAATGCAGCTGACAAATTGTAATATATAAAAAAGTATGCAAGACAGTACGGAAAAGTATCGCGAAAGACATAAGGAAATTCAATAGAGAACTAGTGAAAGAACAAATAAAAAACCGTGAAGGAAGCAAACGGTCACCTCACGAATGGAAGAAAACAAACTTTGCCAATCAAAAAAAGACAGAAAAAAGGTGTTACAGTAACAAGAAATAGAAGAAAAATTTGACATGAGTTAAAAAATTCTACACTAAACTACGCTGGTCTCCAAAGATAAAATTCAGAAAGCAATAGTGGTAAAATAATCCAAAGTGCATCTTAAAATGTTACGATATTCACAGAATGTATGCAGATGGATTCGAAAAATCAATGCCCTCAATGAAATTCGCATATCAGTGAGTAAAATACTTACAAGATGTTAATGGAATTATATAAAAGCCAAGGGAAACGTCAGTGGAATTTCTCGTTCACTGTGCTTGTGAAGAAGCCGTTCAGTGGCAGCAAATGCTTTCCTCACTGTGTGACTCATAAATTTGTGTTTGACGCTGCATGGTGACGAGCAATAGAGTGCCTGGCAGCAGACCTACCTTAGGCCCCGATCACAAGAGATTTGAATATCTTTGCCAGATGTATGGCAGCGATGCAACAACACTAGTGAAGTGTCACGAAGGTGTAGCCCAGTTCGTTCAATGCGTACGATACTTCGTCAGTATCGTTATTTCACATTAACAGTTAGGCGTCTTATTTCCTATACAGTCCGGAAATTGTCTTTGGAGCCTCCACTGGGTTTACAAAATCAAGACAAACCATATATATAAGGAATAAGGCAATTGGCCTTTATCTCAGGAGCTATTAGGGATATACACTAAGTTAGCTGTTCATCAGGAACACCGATCTAATGATGCCTTGATCCATATTGCTGTATAATCACGACTCGCAGACGTCTAGGAACATATGCTATAAGGTTCCGAAGTTCCTCTGGGCCACTGCAGCCACCCAGTTAGTTCAGGCTTATTCCGTGGAAAAGGATCTGTATTTCTTACACCTGTTCTAGCATATCCCACAAATGTTCCGTTGGATTAGAGTCAGATGAATTTGGTGGCCAAAGCAATGTGGCGAATTCTTGGTCGTGTTCCTCTAAACCTACACTGGCGGAAAGTGAAAAAGAACACCAAGAAAAAGAGATCTGATACCAACGAAATTTATAGAGCTTAATAACGGGATACAGAAGATAACGTGATCAAAAATTATGGCAAAATACAGCTGTATTTGCTGGTAAACTGAAAAATAATATTTCCATGTAACATGGTTAGCACGAGGTTGAACCGCCATGAACTGCGTCACACTGGGCAGTTCTGGCATGGAGTCTGTCGTACAAATGTTGGATGTAAGTTTGGGGTATTGAGTTCCAAGCATCCTCAACCTGGACGCGCAAATCGGGGATGGTCGTGGCTGGCCGTGGAGACTGGATGTCCCATAAAATCTCACACGTGCTCAATGGGGGACAAATCCGGTGAACGTTCAGGCCATGGAAATTGTATCACACCCTAAAGTGCCTGTTGCGTTGCACGGGCCGTGTGTGGGCGTGCGTTACCTTGCTGGAAAACACCACGATGGACCGACCTCACAAATAGCACAACAACGTGCTGAATAATGTTGTTGATGTAGGAGGTGCTGTTTAACGTACCCGGTACAAACACTAGTTGCGTACGGGAGTGATAGCTGATCGCTCCTCACACCAGGAGACCAGGGGTAGGCCCTGTGTGTCGCTGGCGGATGCAAGAAGGGTGGAGACGCTCCCCTGTGCGTCTGCGAACACGCATACGGCCATCGGAGGCTCCCAAGCAGAATCTGCTTTCATCGCTGGACACAACAGATCGCCATTGCGTTCTCCAGTGCAGACGTTGGCAACATCACTGCAGCCGTTCCTGACGGTGGGCTGGAGTCAGAGGTACGCATGCCAGAGGCACACGTTCACGTAGTCCTGCATCCAGTTGACGGTTGCGGATTGTTCGTACAGTCACCTCACGTGCAACGGCAGCTCGGGTTTGCTTCGCAGTGGATGTTCTGCTTGACAACGCCTCTTTTCTTATGCGTTGATCGGTCCGCTCATCAGTCCGTCTGTGACTCCCAGTTCCACGTTTTCTCGTGTGGGAATGTTCCTCGGACCATCTGCGCCACCATTGTACCACCACCGGTACTTCCCGTCCAATTCGCTTCACAATACTACCATACGACCACCCGGCCTCGTGGAGTCTGACTATACGACCTTGCTCAAAGTCCGGCAACTGCTGAAATCCTACACGTCTTCCATGTTCAGGCATTGCAGCTTCTTCAGGGTCTTCGCAGGCGTCCGTACGCCAACGACTGATTACATTCACTTCGCCGTACTCCTTAAATACGACCGACGATAATTTGCATATTACGCCATGCTGTGGCGTAAGCGCTCACCTGTTGGTCCCGAAATTAACATCACATCTACGTACACTCAAGCCCATTAACATATGTAAGTTTCGTGATCGTTTGCCAATTCCTACTTGGTGTTCTTTTTTAATTTCCGCCAGTGTAGATATACGAGCCCAACAGCATTGAGTATTGTCCTTTTGAAAGATAGAAGTGTTGTCAGAGTAAACGTCATACAGATATGGATGGTGATGGTAGGCTAATATGTTCCTGTAGCATTCAGTGTTTGTAGAATTATAACCAACGAACATGAAGTGTGCCAGGAACCAACTTCATCGGCCTGTTGAACTTCAAACGTGTAACCGGTGGACAGGACTTCTTGCTTTTCACGCCCTATACAAACCCGGCTGTCAACATCGTACAGCAAGATACGGAATTTATCACTCCAGATGACCATCTTCCTCTATTGAGCGTTCATTGCTGACGTTCCTTGCCCCATGCAAAGCGTTGTTTAAGATGACTGGGCGTACCGTGGGCGCCCTGGTTGGTCTGCGGCTGTGAAGCCCCAGGCGAAGCAAGGTACAGCGCATGGTGCACGTGTAAATAGGTCGAAATGGATAATTATGACGCTAGTGGTTCAGCTGTGTGACTGTTTCACAATGTTGCTAAGATAGCAGTCTTAACGCTCGGCACTCACCTATAGGAAACCGCGCGTTGCTGGTGTATGTGTGCCTTTCTGCTGGATGTCTGTGAATGTTAAATCCAGTCCTGCTATACCCTTGACATAGTAGTATGGGAAGAGCCAGTGAGTGCGACTGTTTCCTAAATAGCGGCAACTGTCCTCCCGATCTCAACCATCTAGCCAACGGCGGTCAAACTGTCTTAAGTCGTAACGTTTCCCCACTACTGGCAAACGTTTACTGATTCTGTTCAACTGCAGGTGTGCACAATTTACAGTAGTGGCACGTAACGTTGGTATCACGTGATACTTTGTTGTCTCTCAGAATATTTAAAACGGGAGGAGGATGTTCCTAATGTGAAGCTAACTCAGTGTGTGATGGCCCTTTATGACAAAAGCTGTTGATGAAATTTTGATACAACTCATTCCATGTATCCAATTCTCTAAGCACAGTTTTAAAAATATCCTTTCCTCTATTCTTCTCACGTTCAAAAAAAAACTAAAAAAAAACAAGATGTAACATACGTACAAGTGCACGCTTTAGTTATACGTTATTGAAAATTAATTTTTAAACTCGTAGAAAATAAGCTCCGGTGCTCTTAGACAAGTGCTTCTGGTTCAATTGCTAGGTTTTTATTCCTATTGCGAAGGAAAGAACATAAATATTCGGAGCAATTTTTATTTTTTGCTTTTGTTCAGATATGTTACTTGAAAACCGCAACAACAATCAATGTGAGCCGGTTTCTGAAGAATCTTTGAATTCTTTGAGAATTAGAGAGGCTGATTCTAAAAGGATATGTACAGCACCTTGAGATAGTAACATGGTTCTTCCTTTTCTTTATGATTTTTTATGTTAAGCTACCGTCTTGAGCCAATCTTTTTTCTTTCCCTTCCTTTCTTGTTTTCCCAAACGCAAATCATGAATAAAATGGGTCAGTATTTTTGTAGATTTCTTTCCAGAATAAGCAATCACACGAGTATAGTATTAGTTTTTAGTTCTTTGTCCCCACAGAGCATGATAAATGCACGAACAGTTATTCATAACCGCTGAACCTTGTAGCCTTCGCCCTAAGGCGAGTATTAAACGTATTATTTATGATAGCGTTAAAGTATGAAACTTTTTTTTTAGTTTTGCACACTTACCTTTGCTGTTCTTGCTAATAATAGAATTTTAATAATATGGACATTATTAAAATTCTACTTTGTGTGTGTGCCATGATTACATCCCGTAAATTTATTTGTGAGATACGCAGGTTTGTTTTTTAAAGAAAAATGTAAAATCTGAACAAATAAACAGCTATGATGATCCAAAGTAGAAAAGTAAAAACAATTGCACTGATTGCAATGAAAAACTATTTTGGATATAAAGATTATAATACCTATATTACATTTATGTTATCTTCTTGAGTGGCAAAAGCAAAAAACAGGATTTACTTACCCAGTATAAACAGTTATGTCGGGACGCCACACTTCTGTACTTGGTATATTAAATGATGTAATGCCGTCAAACTCTTGGGGGTCCCAAACTAAATATTCATCCTTCCATTTCTGTTTCACAAAGAAAAGTACCAAAGACTATCAATGCAAAGACTAAAATTCGATTTCTAAAATTGTAAAATAATTAAAATAAATGTCCAAATTCAAAATTGCAGGGAATTTGGATAAACATAAAAAATATATAAAAACAACATACCTTTTGCATAGCGAAAATGCATGTTGATTTAAGTATTTTTTCAATGAAACTAAGGCAACACTGTACGATAACATTCCACTATATCATTTCCACCACTAAAGCCCCTCTACACAATTAATTAAAATTTAATTAATTGTTCGAGTTATATCGGGCAGGAATAATTGGTGCCTTATACTGTATTTAGTATAAGTGAAATCAGTTAAGCCCATATACTGTATCTTCTTCATAATTCACTGTATTCCAGTTTTGCTTTGAAATATCTTTAATGAAATGAGCATGCCATCTGTGATTACAGGAACTGTAGGAAGATCGGAATACATTTACGCACTTTTATCACAAGCGATAGCATTCAGGAACGCATCGTTACTGTAAAGAGTGTGTTTTGTACACTATGTAGGCAAACATAATTGGATGGTGTAAGTACATAGAAAAACAGTACTGTATTTCAATCAATAGGGAGTAAGTCTTCCATTCTGTCAGTGAAGAAGGTCCTGTTAGTCTAGACCTCACCTCTCATTCACGTTCATCCCATAGGTGTCAAATGGATTGAGGTCCAGGCTCTGAGTAAGCCAGTCTACCCGCGAGACCTGAGTTTTCTTCATACGACTCCATTGCAGCCCCGGAAACATGACAAGTGACATTGTCGTTCTGAAAGAAAGAATAGTCGTGTCTGTAGATCTACCACAACGTTGGAAACATTGAATTATCCAGGATGTCGCTATACAGTACAGAGTTCGTGTTGTCACGAATAACCAGTGGAGCCACACAATACGAGCTGAAACAGCCTCATACCATAACTCTACCGAACACGTGTTTCACAGTCGGCTCTGTACATTCCGGAAGCAGATGTTCTCCAGGTAAATGCCAAACACAAGACACGTCCATCCGATCGGAGTAATGTGAAGCGGAGTTCCTCGCTCGATAACATCTGCCGCCATTGCCCCAGTGTCCAATTTTTATGCCGTTGACACCATGGTAGCCGCACGATATCTGGGTGCATGGGCCTGTTTTCAGTGTGTTCGTGGAGACCATAACATCTGTAGCCATCTGGAACTCATCTCGTATGGCTTTCATTAAACTGGACCTGGGTTTCCGGATTTTCTTTACAGCACCCTGCTGTCCCTGGGTTGCAGTTTCGTGGGTATTCGAACGCGTGGTGAATTCCTGCAGTGTCCTGTCTTCTTCCATTTGTTAATAACAGAGCCGATTTAGCGCCCTGTTTGACATCAGTAATCGTTCATATACTCATACCTGTAATTTAACAGACTATTATGACGTCCTTTTCAAACTCGGAGAGCAATCTCCTGATAAACATTTCACCAGCGATTGATCTAGGCGTACTCCCGTTGCCCTTTTTATACCGTATCGAACACGTGTCAGCTGAGGGAGCACACCATTGCGCCTGCGCGCAGAAATTCAATCACTTTTGTGCACATAATGTATACGGTTAAGCTCTTTTCCAGATACGAGACCATCACAGCAATTGATGAATCTTCACTGAAGTGGTAAAATTTATATTTCACGTGTGTATATGAATTATAGTGCACCTGAAGGCTTAGTATTGAATGAATTTATTTTATTCATGTTCTTCCCAAAATGGCTTTCTACGAAATCAAGTGCAGTGTAAATTGTTTAGGAAAATCAGTTCCGAATTGGAGAGAAGGCATGTTGACTGGTGGTCCGCTGTGGGCAGCAAAATCGGTTAAAAGAAGGCATATACATGGAGAAAAATGCCCTTCCTGGACAACACTGTTACGATTTCCTGCGCCCCTTTCGAAAAGCGCTTTGGTTGACCATGGAGTTAAACGACTTCACAATGCTTTTAAATGTTCTAGAGGACGTCCGCTTTTAGGAATTTTTTCAGGAATTTCAAATTGTTGGGTATTGAATGCAAACAAAATTTTCGAAGGCTGAACATTTGTCAAAGTGCAATATTTATAGGTATTAATCCTAGGATTGAAAACAGGATAACTTCAGGATGTGGAACACATGAGTACCTTAACACCAAGTTTGGGTAAAACAGGAAAATTGATTTCCAAAACTACACTCGGTTATTTTTCTTTGTGGTGTTTTTATTCTCATATCATAAATGATTATCTGAACAAAATAAAAGTGACAAAGTATGAACTTGGTTTTCATACCTTCAGAAATATTGGCCATGCTGAAATGATTCAGAATTATATCTGCAAAATTTATAGCAGACTAATACTGAAAGATACGTATATATGTTTGGGTTTACAGGTACCACCGCTAATTAATATGTTTTGAAAAATAAAGTACTGTATACTTTGTCTCGAAATTTTAGAAAAAAAAAGAGCTGGTAAAGATAAACAACTTATACGAAGGCTACTGTTGACATATGTGCCATATAACTGAGTGGCCACTTTATTATGACCACCCCTCTCAGTACTTCGTTGGGTCACCTTTTACCTTTAGTACTGCGTCGATTCTTCGTGGCATGGACTCCACGACAAGTTGATAGGTGGTTTGGGGAATCTGAAACCATGCTTGATGAATAGCACTTTCCAGGAGTATGAGATTGCAGAGTTGTGGATCTAGCTCTCTGATGGCTCGTTCAACTTCATCCCACAATATGTCAATGGAATTGAGATCTGGAGATTGTGGGGGCCATCTAAGCAAAGTAAACTCACCGGCATGATCCTGAAAGCAATCCTGTACAATACGAGCACTATGGCAGGATGCATTATCTTGTGGAAAGTAGCCATCGTCATTGGGATAAACCATCCACATGACAGGATGCACTTGGTCCGCAAGGATGTTTACATATGATGTGCCAGTCAGACGTTGATCAACACGAATTAAAGGGCCCAAAGCTTGCCCGAAAAACATTCTTCAAACCATAACGTTGCCTCCGCCAGCTTGAAGGTTTGTAGCGATGCATTTGGGGTCCATGCTTTCATGCTGTTTGCGCCAAATTCTCACTCGCCCATCGACATGGTGCAACTGAAAACGTGATTAATCGGACCACATAATTTGCTTCCAATTATCGACTGTCCAATCCTTGTGCTCCTGTGCGAACTGGAGACGTTTTCTCTTCTTAACTGCAGACAGCAAAGGTGTTCAAACAGGCCTTCGGCTGCCATATCCCATCCGATGCAGTGTACGGCGAACAGTGCGTGCAAAGATCATCTGAGGGGTATCCTTGAGTAAGATGATCTGTAATTTGCTGCACTGTTGCCCTTTTGTTGTTTGTTACCAGTCTGGACACTCTTCGTTTCTCCCGAGCAGTCACTAGTCGATGACGACCACACGCTGCCCGCAGAGACCCAGTCTTTTTGCTAACAATCCAGTCTTTAAACACTTTAACAACAGCTGCTCTGGGACATTTCACGAATGCGACGGTTTCCGTTATACTCGCTCCATGTCTCCTAGCTCCTACAATCATCCAATGTTGAAAGTCCGTCAAATCACCTTTTATACCCATCTCGTCACCCAAAAAATCACTTCTACTACTGTCGCAAGCACTAAGCTTTCCCCTTTTATACTGTCCTCGCCATCTGGCGGCAACAGCGTGCAGTCATAGCTCATTTGCTTAAAATTGTCAGGTGGTCATAATAAAGTGGCCATTGAATGTATACTCACGGACAATAACATTTGCGCACCAAGACGGAAGCGTCGGATTGAACTGAAATTTTACGGACGTAATGATACAGATGAAGGATAAACATGATGGAAAAAACAGAGCTGCAGGACAATTACCGAAGAATCTGGGGTTCTCACCCCCTTCATCTTCAATAGCGCGTCGCACCGCCTCGTGCGGCGATGCATAATGCAATACGGTCCGGCGTGGAGGCGAACAGAGGGCCGATGTTTTCCTGCGGCAAACAGGCATACGCGTTGGACGGTGTACTTCAAATTCCAGAAAGTGCGACACGGCTGAAGCCGGAGTTTCAACTAGTCCCACACATGCGCGATACGGAACACGGCCGGGGAGCGGGCATGCCATGAAATTTCCTCTACAGGGCGTACGTAGTCCTAGGCAACCCTAGCGTTATACGGGCGGGCATTTTCCTGCTGGTTTAGTGCATCTGGAATCCCGGTCATGAATATAAGCACGTAGAGCCGTAGGATCTCATCTATATACCGCTGGCCCGCCAATGTTCCACGGACCACTACTAGAGCTGATGGGCTATCGTAGGCAATGGCTCTTTGAACCATAATAGCTGCAGTGGAAGAGGTGTGGCGCTCGAAGGCAAAGTTGAAATTTTGCCGTTGACCCGGGGTACTCCCAAGCCGGACACGATGACCATCTGTCCCCAAAATGAAGCGGGCACTCATAGCTAAACACCACAGTTCACCAGTCCGTGTCATTCTACGTCGCTCTGGCCTGGCGCTACTACACACGGAGCAGCAGATGTTCCAGTGTTAAGGGCAGCACACGTAAGTGACGCTGGGATAGCAGATTCACTTATGCGAGGCGTCGGAAAATGGATCGTGGGCACACAGGAGCCGCTACATTTTCCTGTATATTGGACTGGGTCCCCGTGGGATCCGTTCGTGCCTGGCGCACGATCTTTCAAATATCTCTAAAGGTGGTCCTCCGGTTCCTGTCGGAGCCGGTCCGCCGTGTATCAGGGCCGTCACGTTTTCACTGCTGCCAGCACAGTCGGACGGTATGGTCAGAACGTTCCACCTGGCGACCTATACAGAGCACCGACCACCCTGCGGTTTCAGACCAATGATCAGTCCTATCTCAAAGTCCGTAAGTTATGTAAATGGACGTCTCTGATGTCTTCCCGGCATTCTTGTCACTCTGTACTCTTGTTTGCGTCGGCCGGTGCTTTTCGCTTTCTGGGGGAATAGACGACACGCCTGTTTATAAGGCTGCTGGTTCATTCTTGCAGCGCCACCACAAGGTGTGCGGTCATGCGCGCTTGCACTAAATGTGGAGTTATTGCATATCAGCACGCACTCTAAGAATTCGCAAAGTTTCGCGGTTGTAGCATGTTTTCTTCTAGGTGCACAAAAGTTATTGTCCGTGAGTGTCACAACAACGACACTAGTATTTAAAACTAATACAAATATATCCTGGTAGTCCTCTTAGTATAATATGTAGCATTACTACGATCAGATTTATAAAACTGTGTTACTCGTACTACAGGTGTAACAAAGCATTCCATCACTCCGTAGTTTACCATTATCTTATCGGGAAACAATGACTGCGTGCATTGCATAACTATGTGGGAGATTCATGATGGGTCATTATCCCAGCTGCATACACACTCGATGTGAGTAAGTTTAATCCATTCTCAAAGTGAATCTACTTATATTTTCCATCTTGGGTTTGAGTAGAAATTAACGCAGGCCGGGTGTTTGAAAACAGTTGACAAAAGAAATTTAATAGACGTATACAATTTGGATGGAATGCATTGGAAAAAGCCATAACGTTTTAATGAGCAATTTACCAATAAGTCTTAAGTCTTTAATCAGGATATCATTCCAGTTTTTTCTTATGGATCACAGACATAAACCATAATTGACCAAGGCATACAAAGGCTATGTACAACTCAAAGATGTATGGAGATATGCATGTCTGATGTATCCAAGAAAAGCAGAAAAGAAATTCATGATTTAGAAAAACGACAGGAATTCATGATACCATTGTCAAAGTGGTGCGCTCCTCCAGCATTACGTCCAGCGTATTACCACTAAAAAGATTTTAGTGGTAATATCTGGACATAATGCTAAAAGAACGTACCACCGTTGTACAACTAAAATACTGTGTTGGATACCGAGGAACAGGAAAAGTACCAGAGGAAGAATGCACACACACATACTGAACTCAGAGTTGCGACACCATACGATAAACGCCACATGCAGGTTATGATATGCGTTTATAGTGACGACACATGATTTAAGATATCTGAGAGCTTTTTATGGAACGCAATTTCAAGTATTCGATAGGAACGACAAACAATGTGAGCGACTTCACGAGATAAATGGTATTAGGCACTCTTTCTACGGTATCAATTACATGAATATTTGCGGAGTTCAACTCTACGTCAATAGACACGGCTACACAAGTGTATGTTTCAGTAGTTAGGGCTTAACAAAGCCAAAAAAAAAAAAAAAAAAAAACAGCCATGGCAAAAATCGGAAGCTGAATGATCCAAAGTACATATTCTTACTGCGCATGATAAACCAAAGTTTCTATTGCAGACGATTTAAAGCATATTCATGCATATGACAGAAAGTTTCACGGAATTAGAATTGCTGAGTTTTTATACACACATCACATCCGTAAACGTCGCCTGAGAGCCAAACAGATTTCATTCCTTCAGAGGTAGATGCAACAGCTATTATGCATTAATAAGCGAAATATTATCTTTGTTCTCGAGACCAATGTAAATGTGTTCAGATACAAGCGAGGTTATCAGATGAATCTCATTAAACATTATTTCTACCGAATGACCTATGAAGGAGGATTCCCAAAGTAACGAACCGCGACTAAACTTTCCATCTGTGGAAGTTGATGCTGGTGGAAGCAGATGCATGTGAAATCTATTTCTTGATATATTTATTATGATCCACAGTGTTTGGATTCGAAATGATGGATGGCTACATCCATTAATTCGAATCCGAACATTGCGGAAAATCAGGTTTGTTCTTCAATGGCGACATTGTTTCCGGACAGAGATCTACTCCAAAGTTTTAAATTCACTGTGTAACAGCCCATGGTATATCCATAGTTTCCAGAGCATTCCACTGATACGCTATGTTGCTCGTGGCTTGCACATTCACACTGAACACGCCTCTTTCTCGGACATATATTGGAACCCTGAATTTAAATTTAATAGAAAATCATCTCCTTCTCTGTGTTTGGATACGGATGTGAAGAGCGGTCTGGATGATAAATATATGTCTGGAAATAAATGGATTATTCAGCGAGAGCCAATGCATTATAACGATCTGCCTAATATGACGTTTGTCCTCGACGTTCTGCCAAAAGAGCTACTCTCTAGCAAGGCATGGATACAACAAGATCTCTAAAAGTGTCTTCTGATATCTGGTATCAACACGTCACTAGCAGGTCCTCTAACGCTTGTAAGTTACATGGTTAAATCGAAGTTAGTCGGATTTGCTGTTCCAACAAAAGCGATAGGTAATCAACTGGATTGATGTCCGGGGAGTTTGGAGGCCAAGTAAATAACTGGAAGTCTTCGTCATGTTCCATTAATATTTCTCGAAAAATCCGGGAAGTGTGGAATGGCACATTATTTTGTGAAAGGAGTTACTGCTAGAGGGGATTACCGTTGCCATGAGAGTATGTACCTGATCAGCAATAATGTCCAGGTAGGTTGCAGACGTCATAGTTTTCACTGGAGATGAATATCTGGACCCATGGTTTTCCATCAAAATATTTACCAAAGCATTACAATTCCTTCAACTGTCTTTTTTTCTCCCACGATGCATCATGATGCAAACATTTTCCCAAGTAAATGACGCACACGTACTCGGCCATCCACACGGTGTAGCAGTAAATGAAATTCATTAGACCAAACAACCTTTTTTTTTTATTCAAATTCCAGTTTTGTGGCTCACGTGCCCATTGTAGGCGTTTTCGACAGTGAACGGAAGTTGGCATGGGTATTCGGAACATACAGCGGCTACCCAAACTCATTGTCAACATGGTTAATGTACGGTGTGTTGTGACACATTACTTACGTTACCAGTATCAAATTGCCCTTGAGTTGGTTACAATGTCTCTTCTGTTAGATCTTGCCATATGGAATAGCATTCGCTGACTTGTAGCACAGATGAGCTGCTATTGGTACACATTTTTTTCGTGTGGTTCGTGGTTTTTTCCTCCTCGTACCACTTTTACAAGGTATTAATCACGGCTGACTTTGAGTATCCCACAAGCCTTGCCGTCTCTAAAATGCTGACTCTGAGTATCCCACAAGCCTTGCCGTGCCTAAAAGGCTGACTCTGAGTATCCCACAAGCCTTGCCGTCTCTAAAATGCTGACTCTGAGTATCCCACAAACCTTGCCGTCTCTAAAATGCTCTCACCCCGTCGTCTTGCTATTGAAATGTTGCCTTTGTCAAACTCGCTATTCTCCTGCCTTTCTCATCTCAAGAACAAGTATAACACTAGTTAACAGAGCTCAGCATGAAATGTTATTTATACCTTTCCATTACCTTCACACGCGCTGTCGTTTTCCTGAAGTTGCTTCGATTTGAATAAAGACTGCGTGTTCTTAATGTTTTGGAACTTACGTGCATGTATATACACAAATAGAGAGATACGTGTTTACAATAAAAGTTCTTATTAAACTGTTGATAGCGATGGATTGCTACTCCGGTTAAACCTTACAACCGGAACTACATATCAAATGAATTACAGTTGAACCTGTGCTTCACTTCAATTTATAAATAGCAGGAAAACAATTTCTTACTATTACAATCCAAGAATCCAGTTCCAGTATTTGCTTCTCTTCATCCTAAGAAAAAGTACGATAGAGAGATTTTAGAAAATCCGTGGAAAGTTTTATACACTTTAACAGTAGAAAATGTTATGTATATATACGATTTTTCCATGTCAATAATACAGCTATATGTTAGGTTTACATGCAAACGAATGGAAAAACAAAGATATCTGGAATATGTTACAGTAGTTTCCTTTCCAAGACATTTTTACATTCGTATTTCTATTAGTGATTTTTAAATAATGTTTTCTGTTCCCATTGTGTATGAATAATAAAGAAAAACCATTATTCTTATCTATTAACAGAACAAATGTTTTATTGAGCTGCACTTCATCTTTTATTTTTCTTCAAATTGCAACTGCATAAAAATGCAATGCAATAGATGATATTGCATAAAAGTTTTCACATTAGCAGCAAATAAATATACTACATCGAATATTTGCTATGCAGATCTCTGAATAAATGTGTAATAATGGGGGTATGTGTAATAATAAGGAATGGTGTGTCTGAATATGCAGTCCTGAAGTTGGACTGGTATTCAGTTATGTTTTCACTAAATTGCAAATTACAGGCTGTTGTTTTCTATACGTCTTTGCAAACGTTTCACCGTATAGCGACGATTTCAGGGTGGCACCATTCGTCAGGTTTGAGGAGAGATCTCTGCTGCCGGAATCCACATCCATCAATGACATCAAATGAGGTCCTCGTAGGAAATGTAGGAAGGAGCGAAACCGATGGTATTCAAATGTAGCGAGGCTCGATTTGTGTGGAGGATTGGGTAGGACCTCAACGCCCTCCAATTCCAGACGTTTTCGGTAAACCAGCCAGGAAGTGTGACATGAGGCATTATCCTCTTGCAGCAACGATAGTTTGCAATTAATTAGCGCTGAGTAACGTTGGTGCAAGGCATCACAGATTTGAAGCAGTTATTTGTCATTGATGTTCCCTCCAGCAGCCTGACTATCTGGCACGAATCACGAGGCACAAGACCGCCATGTTTTAAACTAAATGCACAGCACGCCATTCCTGTCGAACCACCATTTTGGCATCGCTGGGCGTGCTTCCTGGCGCTGCCTCAGCCACTGGTTCCTAGTGGTCGGATGTATAACGCAGCAATATCAGCTTAGAGAGCAAGAGGTTGAGCCCTTTTTGCGTTGTCAATGCATGCGGAATCATCCGACGGCGTTTGGAGGAGAGACCAAGCTGGTGGTGATGACGCACATTGCTGGATTAGGGCCAACACACAACCGTTGCTAATTATTTTGCAGTGGTACCGGTGTTTGTTGTCGCAGCTTCGATCAGAGTGTTAGTTCTAACGTACCAGGAGATGTGACGTACCTGCCAGAAGGACGCACACGACATAAAGGCAGATAGGAATCAGAATAAACGTCCGCGTAACTCAATTGGTAGAGTGACTTATTCCGGAATGAGGGGATCCGGGTTCGAATCCTGGTGTGGACAGAAATGACGGAGAAATTTACTTCGTTATAATGGCGCCTGAACTATCCGGATGACCCGACCGTTCAATATCTCGCATTGCTGTGATGTTCTTTCCACACCGCGAGATAGGAAAAATAAGAGCAGCACTTCGAAAAAAAAAATAATAATAATAAGGGGGAGATGATGTAACGTACCAGGAGATGTGACGTACCTGCCAGAAGGACGCACACGACATGAAGGCAGATAGGAATCAGAATAAACGTCCGCGTAGCTCAATTGGTAGAGTGACTTATTCCGGAATGAGGGGATCCGGGTTCGAATCCTGGCGTGGACAGAAATGACGGAGAAATTTACTTCGTTATATAGTGTTTGTAGTAGTTGGACGTTCAGAGCTCGTCTTGGTTTCGAATTCCTTGTACCCAACATTGAAATGCTGGATATACACTGGCGGAAAGTGAAAAAAGAACACCAAGAAGGAGACGTCTGATACCAACGAAATTTATACAGCATAATAACGGAATACAGAGGATAACGTGATCAAAAGACTATGGCAAAATACAGCTGTATTTGCTGGTAAACTGAAAAATAATATTTCCATGTAACATGGTTAGTACGAGATTGAACCGCCATGAACTGCGTCACACTGTGCAATTCTGGCATGGAGTCTGTCGTACAGATGTTGGATGTAAGTTTGGGGTATTGAGTTCCAAGCATACTCAACCTGGACGCGTAAATCGGGGACGGTCGTGGCTGGCCGTGGATACCGGATAAGTCGTTGTCCCATAAAATCCCACACGTGTTCAATGGGGGACAAATCCGGTGAACGTGCAGGCCATGGAAGTTGTCTCACACCCTGAAGTGCAGGTTGCGTTGCACGTGCCGGGTATGGGCGTGCTTTATCTTGCTGGAAAACACCACGATGGACCGACCTTACAAATGGCACAACAACGGGCTGAATGATGTTGTTGATGTAGGAGGTGCTGTTTAACGTACCCGGTACAAACACTAGTTGCGTACGGGAGTGATAGCTGATCGCTCCTCACACCAGAAAAATAGGTGTAGGCCCTGTGTGTCGCTGGCGGATGCAAGAAGAGTGGAGACGCTTCCCTGTGCGTCTGCGAACACGCATACGGCCATCGAAGGCTCCCAAGCAGAATCTGCTTTCATCGCTGAACACGACGGATCGCCATTGCGTTCTACAGTGCAGACGTTGGGGACACCACCGCAGCCGTTCTTGACGGTGGGCTGGAGTCAGAGGTACACATGCCAGAGGCACACGTGCGCGTAGTCCTGTATCCAGTAGATGGTTGAGGATTGTTCGCACAGTCACCTCAGGTGCAACGGCACCTCAGATTTGCGACGCAGTGGATGTTCTGCTTGACAACGCCTCTCTTCTTATGCGTCGATTGGTCCGCTCATCAGTCTGTCTGTGACTCCCGGTTCCACGTCTTCTCGTGTAGGAATGTTCCTCGACCATCTACTCCACCATCGAACCGCCACCGATACTTCCCGTCCAATTCTCTACGCAATACGACGTTACGACCACCCGGCCACGCGGAGTTCGACTAGACGACCTCGCGCAAAGTCCGGCAACTGCTGAAATCGTACACGTTTTCCATGTCCATGCATTGTAGCTTCTTCAGGGTCTTTGCACGTGTCCGTACTCCGACGACTGATTACATTAACTTCGCCGAACTCCTTAAATACCACCGACGATAATTTGCATATTATGCCGTGCTGTGGCGTAAGCACTCACCGGGTGGTCCCGAAATTAACATCACACCTACGTAAGCTCGACCCCATTAACATATGTAAATTTCAGAGTAGATGCACCCAAACAGCATGTTTGTCGACCTTCATCTTCAACCCAATTGACATCACAATGTGTTTCGTGCAAAACATTTTTATCAACCAGCTATGTTCTACGTTTTCACAGTACAAAGTCAACAATGGCACACCTTTTGTGCAGAATGAAGGATTGATATAATATGTAGGTCAAACGGTGACAACATTTGACTCAACCTGATTTAAAGAGTGCACTTATGGTAAAATATTGGAAGTTTCAATGATTTACCCGTTTGAGTTCTTTTTTCTTTACTTTTGAACGGAAAACGTTCGGCAAATTAGTACAGAGATTTTATCGATATTTTCTAATAGAGTGGCTTTAGTTTCTATTTATTTTAGTAAGAAAAACGACTATTTTGATAACACAGATTTGTTCTGTGCCAGCGCCTCACCATATTAAAGTTCATCATGGTAGCAAAACTGATGTGAAATCTTGTGCTTAGGAATAAGGACATAATTCTTGAGACATAAACGGGACAAAAAAGTAAGACGGTAAAAAAAATTTTAATTAGTTAAACATATTGAGCTTACGCTTATTTTTCAGTTAACATTGACAGATCCCATACAAAAATTTAGAAACACTTAGCGGGGGACTGTATTTTACCACGATCGTACCATGAATATCTCTCCGATGAAATAATCTTACGCAGCAAACTTTGGTCTTTCTACACCTTATCATAAAACTTCTCACACTTAATGAAACAATTTTGTCTTATAACTAATATAACTCTCATTGTCTCAACACTTAACCGAAATTTCTCCTTTGACCACATACTGTTCATAACACAAAATATTCTCTCAACAGATGCGGTACTTCCTGAAAGGCAAAGAATAAAGTCTACAATATTACAAAAGTCCTGAAAGTCTATGCATTTTTCGCTCATTTCAGAAACAAATTGTACCCATCTATCAGATACAGGAATGTTTTCTAGGAGTTTTTGATCATTACAGAAAAAATTTGATTGCGCAATATACATATATATTTATAGTTCTTATTAAAAGCAGGACAAAATTGACATTTTTATTAAAACGACGAGTCAGCCGGGAAATATTAAAAAAATGGTACTGTCCCGTTCAAAACGGTACGTATGGTCAGCCTACTTAGGGAATGCAAACACATAAACCTGCTATGGATGGAACTACTGTAAACACTTGATTGCAAGCTTCTATGTTTCTGAATGAAAAAAAGAATGTCATGGAATTCCTTTAAATGTAATCTTCCATTTCTCGCCTTGTACATTAATTTCATCTTTATGCTCTTAAAGTTATATTTTTCTTACCCACCGGTAATTTCTATTTAGTCACTGAAGGTTTAATATGGTGACTTTAAGACTGTTGAAGTGTTTCTCATAACCGTGGAGGTTTTCTCAAACTGAGAAACATATAACTTGAAGACGATTCCAACCCCGTCCATGAGTTGAGCGATATTTACAAAAGTTTTTATAAATAGAGGATATGTTTAACATTACCCATCATACGTCGAAATGTAAGTAAATAATCTAAATTTCTCTAATACAAATTTTTGAAGACGACAATCCCATTTTTCGCGTAAATGTGACAAGGATCCAAAAATCGGATTGTCATCTTCAAAAATTTGTATTATATGGCGTAATCCCGTATTTCTTTCATGACTAAATTTCTCTGTTTGACCCTAATAAATGGAGAAAGATATGATGTGTCCTTTAATTTAAAACAAAACTTTTCTAAGGAGAAATATCATTATTCTGAAACACTGTGAGTAATTCTACCTATTTCCGTTTCTCGAGTGAAATCAGCGATAATTTCTCTCGTGCATCTAACATCGACACCTGAACAGCGATTTGCTAATAACAAAACCTTTTGGTGAATACCTTTTCCACAGTTTTTTAAAAAATCGTTTCCACATTTCGACCATACGAATTACCTTCAGTTATATTTACTTCAGTGTGGACTTTGAACTGTGTTTACCAGCAACGATGTCCGAACGTTTCCTTTCTCTAAAGCGATTTCTAACAACTGCTTCTTTTTTTACTTTTTTATTCTTGAATTCAAAAACTGCAGTCTTGTGACGATTATACAGGGTGTTCCGGAACTTCGTGTACAAACTTGGAGCGGAGGTAGAGAACAGCGTTCGGAACCAGAATTAAATAGGAAAGCATGGGCGTAAACGTCACTCTCACGTGAGAAAGAGACACAAAGACACAGTAAGGCCACAATACAGAAAGCAGTGTAAAACGCTTTATTACACAATAAAAGAGTACAATGTAGGACTTACAAGTATCACAGGAGGTGTTCGAAATTGCGCCCACTAGCCAGGGAGCAAGCATGACACCTACGCGACAAGGATTGGCGAACATTGTCGAAGATACCTGGCGTTTCGCGGATCGTAGCAGCAGCGATGGAGATTCGTGCCACCAAGTCCATTTTTGGATTTACTGGCGAGTCGTACAATATGCTCTTCATGGCACCCCAGAGATAATAATCAAGAGGAGATAAATCAGGTGATCTGGGGGGCCATTCGACGGGACCGCCACGCCCAATCCACTTGGTTCCAAATGTCCGGTCCAAATGGTCACGCACGCACCTTGTGTAATGAGATGGCGCCCCATCATGTTGCAACCACATTCCGCGTCAAACATGTGAGAAGACATCGTGCAGCATTTCCAGAAAAACCTCCTGATGAAAGACGAGATACTTGCGAGCGTCCAGTCGAGGTGGTATGATGTATGGCCAGACTAAACAGTCCGCCACGATACCCTCCCACACATTAACACTGAAGCGTTGTTGTGCGGCTCGTGGTCGGGTTCCGTGTGGGTTGTCTATGGCCCACATGTGCGCGTTGTGTGTAATGAACACCCCGTCACGTGAAAAGGTTGCTTCATCACTGAACATAACGGAACTTGGAAATTACGGGTAGGCCACACTTTGGTGCAGAAACCACTGTGCAAACGCGACACGTCGTGGGTGATCATCCGGCTGCAGTAATTAAACTCTCTGAAGATGAAATGGATATAAGGCTTCGCCCTGCAGAACGCGCCAGACAGTGGATCGAGACGTTCCGGCGGCAGCGGCAAGCTCCCGTACACTGGTTCCGGGATTTTGGTCCACAGCATGCAACAGACGCTCTTCCAATATGGGTGTTTGTGCTGTTCGCGACCGCCCGGAATTCTGCATCGTTGCTGCAGGATCCACGCTCCGCAAGGTTCTGATGTACCAGAGCGTACATTTGATGATTTAGTTGGCGCCTTGTTGGATATCTTTCTCGATACAACCGACCAGCAGCGCGTCCATTTCCGTTGGTTAGGCCATAGACGAAGTGCATATCCGTCAACTCGGCGTGTGTGAAACTATTCATGTTGATCGCACGCAGTCCGCGTCTACAATGTGGAAGCCACACGTGTCGACCTTGCGAGTTCGCGTACAGCGCCGCCTATCATTTCCGCCCATGCTTTCCTATTTAATTCTGGTTCCTAACACTGTTCTCTACCTCCTCTCTAAATTTGTACACGAAGTTCCGTTACAACCTGTATAGTATATCAAGATCATGCAACGTGGTTTGTCACAAATATTTATTTTCTTCTAGTTGACCATGGTTTCGCTGGGTATTGACTATTGACCTAGCTTCATTAGGACGAATGGCACGTAAATACTCAAATTGTATATGATATCATAAATAGTGTTTACAGTCACGTGTTTTCGTTACATGCTTCCACGCGTTTGGTAGAAAAGGTGTGCATGCCATGTCATTAATAAGTTGCGAAGACTTTTAACATATATGGAAAGTTTCAAAAATATCATGTTTGATGGTTGAATCTGGCTTGTCAATTAGTTTTGCTTTTTCAAAGATAAATTTATGGTCCTTTTCGTAACAGTGTTTAGCCATCGATGACTTATTTAGGTAACAGTTCCGAATGTAGGTCTTGTGCTCCTTCAATCGAGAACGCAAGGCTTTACAATTCTGTCCTATATGTGAATCGCAACATTCTCATGGAATTTCATATATTCCCAATGAGTTTTTGTCTTCAACATAGTCCTTTGATCCAGAAAAGTCAGTTGTGTTTATGGGTTTAAGAAGGATATCAAAATTAAAGGTTTCGAGAATTTTTGAAATTTTGAAGGCAGTGTGACGGGAAAATATAGTAATAGCAAAATTCTCTAGGCGTTTCACCTGTTTCTTTTTTGCGAAATCCAATTTCGAGTTGGCATGTTTCGGCATTTAAATTATTTTGAACTTCAACGGAATAAACGTCCTTTAGATATGGTAGACAATTTCATATTTATCACCAAACTGTTAACAAAGAAATTATAAAGTGGCTGTAAGGGCAGTCAAAGCACGATCAAATTAAACTTGTTACAAAGCGCACACACCACACTTCCAAATTATCGTCTACAAACGTATGATTTAAAAACGTCTTTATTTACAATTTAAAAATATGGTTGTTTAAAAGCTTTGGCGAGCACTTTCGCGACCACTATGGTCGCATCTTCAGGCCAATGAGTGAAATAATATTAGAGCGGCACATGGTTTAAATATTAACAGACAGGAGCACAGATAATACATATTATGTAAATGAGAAAAACACACAAATTGCCGCCATTCACCACAAACTGTTTAAAATCATCAAAATTATTTTGCTGGTTTCTCCCATGAATATTGAAAAACGAAATTTCTCCAGGCACTAGGGATATAGACAGGAACGTCTTCATTGCAACACTTACGTCATAATTTAATAATATATAGGCTCTCAGTGAGGAGCATAGAGCTTTTTACGCTTTCCAACCGTAGGTTGAAGAAGCGTATATGCTCCAACTTTTTCCGTCCGTCTGTCCATCCGTCAGTCGGCACGATAACTCAAGTAAAAATGTTTCGATTTCGATGAAATTTTAGTATGTGGTAGGAAGCCACCAGGGGACGAACCCTATTGAAAATAGGTGAAGTTGGGTCAAAGGTCACGCCATAAGAGTGGGATCCATTCAATTGCCCTTATGTGTCATAACTTGCGTAAATATGGTTCGATTGCAATGAAATTTTAGTATGTGGTAGGGGACCACCTGTGGACGAATCCTGTTGAAATGGGTGAAGTGGAGTCAAAGGTCAGGACATAAGAGCGGGATGCATTCCATTGCCCTTATGCGTCATAATGTGCGTAAAAATGATTCGATTTCGATGAAATTTTAGTATGTGGTAGGGTACAACCTGAAGAGAAACCCTGTTGAAAATGGGACAAATGGAGTCAAAGGTCAGGACATAGGATAAGGATCCATTCCATCGCCCTTATCCCACACTATAAAGGTGGAGGTCAAGTAATTTTGCTTCTTATATTTCCAATGGAAAACCTTTTCTACATATTTCCTTCACAATTAGTGTGTTCCCAAGGATGGAAATTTGAACATCGATTAAAATAACTTCATAGGATAACTTGGAAACCTTAACATTTTCTGAAACATAACCATAATTATATTAAAAAACAATAACGTTTCTTTGGTGTTGTTGGAACCAGAATAAAAAGATGGCGCGACCTGTACTTTGATGACGTCAGTGGACAAATAAATGTTGGTTTGCATAATTACGGTTATGGTTTAGAAACTACTATTACGGTTATGTTTTAGAAAATATTAAGTGTTCCAAGTTATGAAATGAAGCTATTTTAATCGATGTTCAAATTTCCCTTCTTGGAAACGCATTAATTGTAAAGAAAATGTGTACAAAAGTTTTTCCATTGGAAGTATAGGAAGCAAAATTACTTGACGTCCACCTTAAAGTAGCTATGCTTGTATGTGTGTATGTACATTTTAATTTTGATGAAAGTCGTTAACCTACCGTTTCCTGGTACTAGAAATCGATTTAGCTTGATCTCGATATTAGGAGAATTCGTTTAGTGGGTTAAATAACCACCTCGAATTATAACGTTCTTAGTGTCATGGCGTAGTTCCATTAATGTTTCCAATGCTTAGAAATCTTATGACGTCACGTGTTGTGTGTGGATACTATTAAAGTTTCATGACGTCATACTCTTGCCAGCAGATGGTCGTGATTCCCATCTGCTTCATTACGTCACGCGGTGTGTGCTTATGTCCTTCCGTACGATAACTCACGTAACAATTGCTCGATTTCGATGAAATTTTAGTATCTGGTAGGGTATCACCTGGGAAGGACCCTCATTTAAAGTGAACGAAATGGGGTGAAAAGTCAGTACATAGGAGCGGGATCCATTCCGCTGCTGTTATGCGTCAAAACTAACGTTAAAAAAGGTTCGCTTTCGATGAAATTTTAGTACACTGCCGGACAATTGCTAAGGACGGACGACAACAGCAACGATAGCAAGCATAAAATGGAAGGCAGGAAAATGTGGAAATTAGCATAAGTGCGGGATACAGTAAGACGTGTTGTGCGTATGCAAATTTTGGATTGCCGAACTTGTTCGTGACGTCATAGCGCTGATAAGAGATATAAAGGATTTGACGCGTATTGACCGTTGTTGTTCAAACGCAAAGTTGAAAGGGAAAGAATCAATTGACGAACTTGCAATTTTCAGTATGTCTTCCCGACATCACCTAGATGATTTTACGCGTGGCCGTATTATTGGCAAGATTGAAGAAGGGCGAAAAATAACAGATGTTGCCAGGGAGTTCGACGTCAGCCACAGTGTTGTTTCAAGGCTTTGGAAATCATTTCAAACAAATGGAGAGTGTAGCAAACGTCACGGGGAGGTCTTGTTCGCAGTACGACACCTTCAGAAGATCGGTACATAGTGCTATCAACAAAAAGACGCCGGCGCAGCACAGCTAGTGAGGTAGCAAAGCAGTTTATGGCTGCTACTGGCAAGCGGATCTCCCGAAAAACTGCCGCCAGACGTTTGCATGAAGGAGGACTATACGCCCGCCGTCCTGTTATGTGCATCCCATTGTCCAGACGTCACCGTACCGCCCGTTTGCAATGGTGCCATCAACATCGCAATTGGACTGATAATGACTGGTCTTCTGTCCTCTTCTCAGATGAGAGTAGATACAGTCTATCGTCTGATTGTCGACGACAACTGATCTGGCGTGATAGTGGTACTGCATATTGTCCAGCAAACATACAGGAAAGGGACCGATATCCGACATGTAGTGTCATGGTATGGGCTGGCATCAAGATCAATGGCCGTACGTCCCTCTATGTGCTTCCAACTGGTACTATGACTGGCCAACGATACATTAATGATGTTTTGCCACCTCATGTTCGCATATTCCGTGGTGCTGTCGGTGATAGATTCATTTTCATGGACGACAACGCAACATGTCATCAAACAGTCGCTGTCCAGGAGTGTCTTGAGAGCAAGGATATTCAACGCCTCGTATGTCCAGCACGTTCTCCAGATCTGAATCCCATTGAAAATGTGTGGGATCCTTTGGGGAGGAGTCTTGCTGGTCGCCAATGCCCTCCAATAAACAAGGACACCCTCATCCGTGCACTGACAGAGGAATGGGATAAATTACCCCAACAGCTGCTTGATAATGTTGTGCAAAGCATGACACGACGTGTGGAATCTTGCATCGCCCTCCATGGTGGCCATATCCTGTATTGACATCTTACGCCGGAACGCCTGCGGTCGGTAATTGCATTTTTTTCACGTTTACGTATTCTGTACAAAATGGCCTGTTTGTCCCTTGAACACGTTCCAAAGCCTTCTGGATTTCAGAGCACGATAAATTGTCTTTCTTGTAATGTCCTGGCATTCTGACATTATTTTATTTCACTTGGCATCCAACCACACTTACTTTTTTATGCGCTATATAGCCGTTTATGATCCGTCCTTAGCAATTGTCCAGCAGTGTATGTGGTAGGGGACCACCTGGCCACAAACCCTATTGAAAATGGGCGAAATGGGGTCAAAGGTCAGTACATAGGAGCGGAATAACTTCCATCGCCATTGTGCATCATAACTTAAGTAAAAATGCGTCGATTTGGATGAAATGTTAGTATGTTGTAGGGTCCTGACTGGGGACGAATTCTATTGAAAATGGGCGAAATGGGGTCAAATGTTAGGACACAGGAGCGGGATACATTCCATAGACCTTATGCATCATAACTTACGTAAAAATTCTTCGATTGCGACAAAATGTATCATGTTATTTCGGAGGTATACCGAACCGGTTCTGTTGAATATCATCGATATGGGATCAAGGATCAGGGCACCGGAACGAGATTTATTCCACAGCCATTATTCTCATAACTTGAGTGATAAGTTGAGTAATGATTTCTGGTATGTTGGAAAGCGTATTATAATCAATGCATTGCATGATTTTACTAACTTGTTGTAGAAGTTGTTGATAGCAAGTTCGCATTTTCCCAGTCATGTCTTAAGTCCCTTTCAATGACAGTCTTAGACAATGTCTGGTATTAGCTCCTTTACGGATGGCATATTTGTGTTCAGCCCACCGAATTCCCAGGCTTTGAAAAGTCGAACACACATAGCAGAGATCCACAAATTATCCATTAATGTCCATCAGGGCGACACCATATACACCAAAGCGGAAAACAGTTGGTATTATATCTCTGTCATGTCGAATAATAGAAAAGAGGTTTTGAGTTTTGACACCTGACCCTAAGGAGTATTTTTACAGGTGTTTTTTAATAAGGTAACAACTGATTTTTGGTAGGGCATACTTCCCACATATTTAGTTGTGGATACACTTCTAGTTAGGGTTGTTGAAGTCTTCCGTTTATATTGCTGTATAAGTCGTTGTACGCTGCCTTGGGGTATCCATGTTCATTTGCAAACTCATTAATTTCCTCCAATTCCTGATTTCGGTATACAGAAATCGAAGAGTAGGTAAAAGCTCTATTCACAAGTAATGTAAGTGCCAAGTATTTTAAGAGGTTGGAGTACATGAGTTAAAGGGGATCATTACCGGGATAGAGGTTGGTTTCCGATAGACAGAAAAGTCAAAATATTCATGATCTGAGTAATGTGAGACCAATAAGTCAAGATAGGGTTATTGACCCAGATTTTTCTACTTCTATAGTAAATCTTCTACCGGGAATGATTGAAGATAAGTTTGAAGCCATATCATGCAGTTCGGAGACAGAGTGATCCAGATAAGAAAAACATCATCAACATATCGTATAAACAGTATAATGACGGTTGAGCAGTACAGGATTTTAGATATTTATTTTCTAAGTCCTGAGGCAGGATCTCGGCAAGAACAGGTGACGAAGGGGAACCGATTGGTGCCCCCTCATTTTGTTCATAAATAGTTTGTTGAAAACGGAAGAAGCATCGGTCCCAACAAGTTTCAAAGCTTGTAGGGCTGTATCAATTTCAGCTTGGCTGTAATGATTCTGGGTAACATGATGTTTTCAATTAGAGCATAGACAAATGTACAAGAAATATTGGGGAAGAGGTTTTTCACATCTAGCGAGGCATAGATGAACCGAGTCTTCGGGAATTGACAAGATGTTATTTTGTTAATAGCTTCTATTGTACTATTGGCTGAGAAAATATATTCAGTGGTAAATGATTTCAGGAAGGCTGCAAGATATTTTTCCAGGTTTCGAGTGAGGTTTGCATAGCCTGAGATGAGGAGTCGAACAGGATGATCAGGTTTAACAGGATGAGTTTTTACTTTTCCAAAGGCTTCAGGAACTCTGGACACTGGGGGAGGTAACATTTTGCGGGAGATACAATCCGGTAGTAAGCCAGAGTGGCGTAATTTTGATAATCTAGTAATGGTATAGGCTGTCGGATCGGAGTTCGAAATGGAGTGGGGTATATTCTGGATAGTTGCTAGCATTTTTGTAACAAATTCGATAGGGTCTAGGATAATAATTTGGTTAGTTCTCTTTGCACTCAGAATGGCAGGTTCCGGGTCTTTTACAATAGTAAGAAATTCAGACCTTTGGAGTATCTCAGTTTGGAATCAGAAGATTTTTGTCTGTCTTGTAAAAGGCCATAAGTTTTAAGCCGGGTGAATCCCTGTGTTTCTGGGGGAGGTGCTTGATAACTTCTTCAACTTGAGGAATATTTTTCATGGGGTTAGGGTTAGGGTTTGGAAAACAAAATTTATAACCAAAGTTTAGCACCTCAGTTTAGTTATTGTCAGGGGTTTGGAACTCAAATTTATGAAGGAGGCGGACCGGTCAAGTTTTCTTCTAGGTTCTTCATTCTGGGGCTGTAGATCATAAGTAGTTTTTCCAGCAACAAGAAATTTTAATTTTTTTTAATATTAACTTTCCGTTTATTTTGTGGGGAATGTTCAGTAATACAGGTTACCATTATACATAAATGGTCAAAATAAGGAAGATGAGCCATATTTGCAAAATAATCCAGTAAATATAATTTTTAAAGAAATTGTATTTACTGGATTTTCTGGCATAATTTGGAATTAATAGATTCTCTACTGCAATTTCACTTGTGTCGGAAAGCGTTGTAATCATAATTTCTTGGTTTAGTTGGGCAGTTCTCAATAGTCGAGTAAGATGTTTTTTCTAAATTGCTATTAAATTTTTTTGTAGATCACATGGAGCTGCCGAGAAAGGAACTATGGACAGCAAAGGACTAGTGGTATCAGCAATCTTCGACGAAAAAGGTATATGGACAGTACGTATCTCCTTCTCAATGAACAGTATCCTTTAACTTTTAAACAAAAATTTGATTTTCCACGTCATGAATAAGTAATCTCAAAACATAATTTCCAAAATTTAAATTTTTGTGTATCATTAAACAACTGTTTTTGCTTGCAGAAAATGAAATATGTAATGTATCTATTCTTTCATATAAGTGGCCGGAAACATATGCTATAGGCATTGTTGTTTCGGTGTGGTCAAATACATACCAAGCATACACACACAGCTTGTTTACAAGGATGATGGTTTCCTTTGCAAAAATATTTTTCACTAAAGGAAAAGCTACAGAACAGAGTAAGTTTAAAGTCCTGTTAACTACGCATGTGTTTACATTTCCTAACGAGGCACTCCTTGTTATTTGCTCTTTCGCCTGACGACATAGATTAATTTTTCCTATTTTAAAATTATTCATTATAATTTGAAAATGCAGTATGGGTAATAGTAAATATCTTTGTTCCCATTTTACTGATTTAAATGTCTAAGCCATTGTCATCTCCAATAGTTTTGCTCCTTCTAACAACAACAACAACAAAAAACGAATAAGAAAGGAGCTGGATGTTTGAAGCGTCTTGTCGATTTATACTAACAGTATGGTGTTTCGTTCGATTTTTTGTAATGATATTTTTAAAGTCCTGCATTTTATTTACAAAATGCTTGCTTACCATTTCAGTAATAGAGAGCGGTGTCATAGCAACGTACACAGGGGTTACAGTCCTTTGATCTGCAACCGGGCGAACCATTTTGTCGTAATTCTTGAAGAGGTTTGACCGAAGATCTCGTACAGAAGTCCTCTTCTCTTCGGCATCCGCGAAGACCGCCGCAGTTACTGCAGAGGAAAAAATTATTATATTAAATTTGAGATGAGTATTAGAACCAAAAAAGCTGTATCACTGTCATTCTTTCTCACTGTGGAAAATGGAATATAAATTACATAATAATATTTATCTTTTTTTTTCTGATTGAAGGTTTAACGACTACCGTGAGGTACCCAGTGGGCTTTAAGCAGTCGCTTTCGTCTTAATTTAGGGCCACTGGTTTCAGGCAAGGGAGAGAGCCAGCGCCTTAAGACAAACAGAACATCCTTGCCTCACCGGGGTTTCGAACTCGCACACATGTCAGACGAGTAATCATAAGCCATCGCTAAGACCTATGGGCGTCGGGGGCTGCACACTTATCTTCACTGATCTATTCTGATCGTGGCAACAAGGTCAAATATAGATTTTTCTCGTGCTGCTATTTTTAACACCCCGTTAGTTTCAAAATTATTGTTTTTTATATGAAAGAGAAAATTTCTGAAAAAATTGCAATTTACTACAGTGATCCACTTAAAACACTTCCACGTTAATTTTCATATTACATGGTAAAATAATGTTCGTGCAAGAATAATGCAGCATGTCCGAATGCTCTCTCGAGGTTATCATACTTTCTACGTTGTTAATTGGTTTGTGCATATTTTTCATGCTGCAGATAAGGATTAAATATTATAGATATAATTTCATTAGATGGGTATGATACAGTAGGATACCATATATGGTGAAAATGTTGAGAGGGTTGTGTGCCAAGGTCTGGAAAAGCCGAAATCTGGCAGAATAATACTGTTAGTCGAAGACTGTTCCGGCCGTCAGAAATTTCCCCAAATTTTTGTGGATGACTGAACATTCCACTAAGCGGAAAAATCGGGATTACAAGGAAATATCAGGAAATAGGAAAATATCAGGAATAAGGAAATATCAAGAATTAGAAAACTATCAGGAATCAGGTAAAATCAGGAGTTAGATATTAATCTGTGACTTCGATTACGTACTTTTGATTACATGAAGTATCGATGAGAGCTGTCTGTCGAACATGGAAGAACACATTCCACACTCCTTGATTTTGGCGGAAAAATATTCTATCAAATGCAGTGTGAATTAGACAGCAGGTTTTTAATGGACTTTTATGTGAATCCCTAAGCTGCACATTGATTAGTAGAAATAAAATCGTAGGCATAGTTGTATATCTTTATAAAGGTTTAGAAAGACGGAAAGAGATAGTACTGCAACGAACATCACGGAAATTATAATACTGTTGCACTTCTTTCGAGCACAAAAGATAGAAGCAAGTATGAAATGAAGAACACTCACAAACATACACACACACTTATAATTTCAATGACCAACATATAGAAAATTCAGAAGGGTTTTCATTGGGGAAATTAATGCATGTCTTTTCTTAGGATGTTAAATGTTCTCTTCTGAAAAGTTTTACATGGAAAATTTTCTTGGAAACAGAATATGCATTTTTCTGTCAGTATTTATCAATTTACAATGCTATAACGGAAATGCATTGCAAAGATATAATTTTCAAAGGATGAAAATTAATCGCTAAAAAATTAAAAAATATATATATACGCAAAGTGTAGCACTGCTAATTCATGGAATTCAATGGATTTCCATTCCTTTCTGATTATCAGTTTTAGCATCAAAGAATGTTTTTTCTGGATAAGATCACCTGATGCGGAACAGCAAGTTGAGTATTTGAAACATTCCCTTTAAATCTGACAGTGAAATGCAAAAACAGTTGTTTCTTTCTTTAAACTGTTTGAAAAAGTTTTGAAAATTCGAAAACGTTACGTTAGACGAACGGCCAATCATATCTAACATATAGGAATTTGATTAAATATTGTGAGACCCAAATTTGGTATCAACTCATGTACACAAAATAGCCTTGTACTTAAAGAAAGGAGTTCGTTAGATAAAAATTGCGAAAGCTTAACTTAGATTTTGAGTGCTGAACTGTAAGAACGACAATACGAACTGTAGAGAAAAAATTTGTTGTAAAAAAAAATTTAGTAAACAAATTTAGACATTCCCCAATTGCTCTGGATATTAACTGGAATTATAACCAACAACATGCTACATAATTTCAGTGAATTATTTATTCCATTTTCACACTCATTCACCACCGTAATTGTGACTTCGTTTAACATTTCTGGAATTTCACTGAAACTTCTACCTCAATTTACAGAGTGAATTCTGCAGTGAATGTGATACATAACAACCCTGGAAACGTAAAGGGGCCCATGTGCTGTCAGAGCTGCACATTTTAAAGGTCCATTGAAACTGTAATGCATCCCAAGCTAATACATTATTTCACAAAATTATAACAAAAATTAGCCTGACAAGGAATCACATTTACGTTACTGAAGAACGAAACAAAAGTCTATTGATACCATGCCTGAGATATTTTTAAAAGTGAAGAATAGTAAGAATATTTTAAATTTTCTGCTGCTTGCCGTTTCTCAGGAATTTAATAGGAATGAAGTTGTAGCTTTTCTAAAATTAAAGTCGATAATATTGTCTACTGGGAACGAAGAGTAGAAATACATGATTTGCAACAAGCAAGAGTTCTAATTTTTTTCACAGAACCACTAAAATGAAGGAACTAAATTCGTTAAAATAAAAATAACAAAAAATTTAACACCAACAGTAGACACGAAACAAATTAGAACAATGAACAGTGTTTTTCTCACAATTTTTTAAACTTCAATAGCCGTGATAAACCTTATTTTGGACAAAAGGATTTTTCAGGCAAATTTAAACATTGAAATATTTAGGGCATTCAAAAATTTAAAATGTTTTTACCCTATAGATAAAAACAGTCAACATCGGTTGGCAAAAGGCATTTGGAACTGAAAATGCTATTGTCAAAAATTCATTAAGATTTTATGCTAAGAAATATAGGAACTGATTTAAAATCTGTCCCCAGAAACGGATTATGACATTCTCCAATTCTTTTGAATATTAATAGGAATTACAACCATCAAAATGCTTCATTATTTCAGTTCATTTGGGAAAAAAAGTATTAGAGTTCATTTAAAAGCAGTTCAACCAATAAAACCGAAAAAGAGCTGATTTGTCAAGCAAATATTCCCAATCATTTGCATAGATTATTTAGGAACGTTCAGTGAAAACAATATGCATAGTACACATAAATTTAGCCGCATAATACTCTTTTTTGCGTGTTTTTTATAGCCTTTCAAAATGCGAATATATTCAATGGCATTTTAAATTAAACGCAGAAATTTGTTTTAGGAAGTTGTAAGTTAATTAGAGTTCTGTATCAGAGTATGCATTCGTATGCACAACTACACTATCTACCAACAAGTAATTGGACACCCCTGCAATCGACGATATCTGCGGTCCTCATACACGTCACGGCCGCCGCCGTTAAATATCGTGTGGGAAACAACAACAACGCAACCAGTCGCATGCAAGATGCCACGCAGTTCGGAGCTCTCTGATTTCGATAAAGGTGTAATCGTCGGGTATTATAGAAATGGCCGATCCATACGTGACATATCCAGCTAGTTGAAGCACCAAAAATCGACAGTGGCTGACGTGATTGGCAGGTGGAAGATGAGAGGTGACTGTCGAAATGTGCCCCGACCCGGCAGACCCACAAAACTCGGAGTTAGAGACCGACGGGTGCTGGCCAGAGGAATTCGGAAGAACCGCACCAAATCCATGGACCACATCAGCGAGGAGTTTCAACAGGCATCCGGGAGTGTTTCTTCGATGAATACCATCCGTAAGGAAACCCATCTGCTCGGTTATCATGGACGTGCTGCCGCCCACAAGCCTTTGATCACCAAGTTCAATAGCGCTGCTCGGCTAACGTGGTGCAAAGAACGTCGACAGTGGACCGTTGAACAGTGGAAATAGGTTCTCTGGAGCGACGAATCAAGGTTCAGCCTTTACAATTCGGATGGCAGGGTCTGGGTTTGGCGTCTGCCTGGAGAACGCCTCCTACCGGAATGTATTGTGCCAACAGTGCAGTTCGGCGGCGGTGGAATTATGCTATGGGGGTGTTTCTCCTGGTATGGCACGGGACCCTTGGTCACAATTCCTGGTAGGCTCAACGCCGGGACCTACTGCACCATTTTGGATAACTATGCGCTTCCTACGTGGCGGCAGTTTTACTGGGTGGACACATATTACTTTCCGGATAACAATGCCACCTGTCATGTAGCGAGGTCCACCATGGCTTGGTATGGTGACAATGGGGTTAATCGAATGGACTGGCCTGCGCAGAGCCCAGAACTTAACCCTATCGAGCACCTCTGGGACGAGTTGGAGCGTCGAATTAAGGGGTGCCCTCACAAATCCGAAATAGGTGAAGGAACTGATCTGTCTTCTCGAAGCCGAGTGGAAGAAAATACCGCTAGCCGTCGTACAACGTCTGGTTGAGAGTCTGCCCCGGAGGGTCGCAGCCGTAATCGCCGCTCGTGGAAGCTCCATCAACTATTAAAGGTGAATAAACTTCGTTTTCCTTTTCCATCACAGGTGTCCAATTACTTGTTGGTAGATAGTGTATAAGAAGGCTGCTGACAACTCAAAGAACAGTTGAAAAATTAAGGCTTGGTGTAATCAGGAAAGAAAACAAGAGGAACTCGATGATCAGCAAAATAACAAAAGTGGAAGGCATCACGATAACAGTAAAATCCCTGAAATGATAATAGGATTGGGATATTGCCAGAAGGACGGACCACCAAAGGACAACCGAAATTTAAGACTGTATAAAAAGAGCAGAAAAAGACCCAGAAGAAAACCACATGGGAGACTAATGGATGAAATTTGGATGCATCCCGGAATGACATGTTTTTCTTTAGAGAGGAGGAGGGGAGTGCTAATGACTACAGTGAGCAGCTCAATGAGCTGTAATCCGTCGCCCGTTCCGAATTTATGGCTACCGGTTCCAGGAAAGAGAGAGATCAAGAAACCGTAAGACAAATAAAACAGCCAAGCATCCCTGGCTTTCGAACCCGACTCTCTCTCGGACGAATAGACAGAAGCTAGTACTTGGTCAAATGTGCCGCAAGGAGGGTGATGAATTAACACGGATGATTTTGGCTTAAACAGACCGTTGTGGAAGAAGTCTGGGGAGACTTTCATCCAGCAGTGGATTGAAATGTTTGACAATGATGATGAAATATACACAACTTCTAAGATCTTACAAAAATTTCAAGGAAACAAATTTCATCCAGATTCTTGCCGATCATTCAGTAAAGAGAGTGTCTGGATCCGAACATGTCTTTGCAAAAAATAATTTAAAATCACATGTTAATTGAAGAAATAACACATGAAAGAATGGTGCTGATATATCTTATACAAATTCTCAATACATACTAATATGATTTTAACCCATTCATCGATAATTTTTAGGTTGATTCATTTAAATTTATCTTTTAATTTCCTTTTCGTACATCTATTTGTTACCAATTATTATTTATGTTCGCATAAATTAATTCCTCGAGGAATTTATTAAACTCCGTTTGACGCCCGAAATAAGTTTGAGAAATAGAATAAATGTGAAATAGGTATCTTCTTTGTACATACCACCGAAGACGAAAGCAATAAACAACAACACGTTTCGTTTGGGAAGAGGGCATTTCAGAAACTGTTGATGATGCTGCAGAAATAACGTCATTTTCAACTATCACCCCAAAGAGTATCCTGAAGTTAAACTGTCCGAGAGAGAAAATCACTTCTAGCTCATCACTGCCTCTCGGTATTTGATAGGGCTTTTCCGTTTCTTTTATTTGGCAGTGGCAGCAACGAAAACAATAAATGAGCTGCCAGCTACCATAATGATTATAACCTTGAACCCTTAAAATACTCTTTCCTGGAGCAATCAAGACACAGATATAACCATTAAAAAAGGATGTCCTCTTTCAGTTCGCTTTTTTTCATTGCGATATTTATATCATCAGATCTCGTTATCATGCAATAACGCTAATCATTGCAACACAGTTCACAAACACATTATTTCGCACCGTCCTAATCAGTTCTCTATCTTCTATTTTTTTATACAAGAAATGATAATATGTACATCACTTTTCATAATATTTCATCATTTTTGATCATTATTCAAGTATGTTTCAATACCTTTTAATTGGAATTTTATTGGTTGCACATTCTACTAACGTTTTTTTTTATTTTGGTGGATACGGCAACAGTAAGTAAAAACTATATGGTAGTTTTTGTATATATATATATATATATATATATATATATATATATATATATATATATATATAATGTATATCATCATCATCATCATCATTGTCAACCATTATCAATCCACTGCTGGACGAAGGACTCCCCAAGTTTCCTCCACAACGATTTGTCTTGTGCCAGTGTCCTCCATGTCACTCCCGCATACTTTCGAATTTCATCCACCCATCTCCCATGTGGTCTTCTTCTGATTCTTTTCCTATCCTTTGTAATCCAATCTAAAATTTCAGCTGTCCATCGATGGTCTGTCCTTTTGGAAGTATGTCTAGCCCATTGCCATTTCAGGGATTTAACTCTGATCATGATGTCTTCCACTCTTGTCATTTGTCGGATCCATTGCCATTTCTGGGATTTAACTCTGATCATGATGTCTTCCATTCTTGCCATTTGTCGGATCCACGAGTTCCTCTTCTTATCTCTCCTGTTTACACCAAGCATGCACCTCTCCATGCTACTTTGAGTTGTCTGCAGCCTTTGTATGTCTCTTTTAGTTAAAGTCCACGTCTCTGCACCATACGTAAGCACTGGAAGGATATATTGATCAAACATATTCCTTTTAAGACATAATGGCATATTGCTCTTGAAAACTATGCTGTTTCTTCCAAAAGCTCTCCAGGCAAGTTTTGTACGCCGATTAATTTCTTCATCAATGTGACCCTTACTTGATATCTGCTTTCCAATATAAACGTACGTGTCTGTTATCTCCAGCTTTTCTCCATCAATCGATACATCTTCATTTCTTGTAAAAACATTGTACATCACATTTGTCTTCTGAAAGTTCATTTTTAATCCCACTTCTTTACTCTTGTCAGCAAGTCCCTGGATCATACTCTGCAGCTCTTATGGGGTAGTTGCAAAAATGACTATGTCATCAGCAAAACGAAGATGGGTTAAATAATCTCCATTAATCTTTATCCCTTTGTTTTCCCAGTTCAGTGATTGAAAAACATTTTCCAATGTGGCATTAAAGAGCTTCGGAGATATGGTGTCACCTTGCCTCACTCCTTTTCCAATTTTGTGTGTGTTGTATTTTTAAACAGCAGAATCTTTGCACTTGCATTTTCATAGATGTTATTAATAATATTAATGTACGCGTCTTCAATACCGCAGGATTTCAGAGTCATTGTAACTGCTGATGGTTTCACCGAATCAAAGGCTTTTTCATAATCGATAAAAGCCATGCACAATGGAAGTTCATATTCCCTCGCTCTTTCAATTAGTTCTCCCAGTACGTGGATATGATCTATTGTGCTGTAGCCACTCCTGAATCCAGCTTGTTCGCTCGGTTGAGCCATGTCCTGTGTTACCTTCAAGCGGTGTGAAAGAAGTTTAGTGAAGATTTTATAAACCACTGAGAGGAGGCTGATAAGTCTGTAGTTCCTGAGATCCTCAATGCCACCTTTTTTATGTAGCAGGATCATTGTAGCATTGTTCCAATCCTCAGGAATCTTCCCTTCATTAAGGCATTGAGTGAACATTTGGGTCGAGTACTGTTTCGATTTCTCCACTTGCTTCTTATATGATGTCTACAGTCTCCCTTTCCTGGAACCAGTGACCCTAAATTAGGGACGGGTGACTGCTTATAGCCCATTGAGTTGCTCACGGTGGTCGTTGAACCTCCAACCAAAAAAAATGTCTACAGTAATTCCATCTTCTCCTGGAGCTTTCCCCCGCTTCATGTTCTTGATTGCATGTGCAACTTCTGCTGGGAGGACTTGAATAACTCTGATACTGTTACCTTTCATGATGTCGGGAGTACATGTATCATCACTTTCATATATTTTGGAGTAGAAATCTTTCACTCTTGTCAAAATTTCGCCTCTATTTCTTGTTACAGAACCATCTTCTTTTCTCAGTGCCATAATCTGTTTTTCACCCTTTACTGAGATGTCCCTTTCTTATCTTTAGGCTTTGGTAGTTTTCAATTGCTTTCCTCACTAGCTCACAGTTGAATTTCCTTACATCTTTAGTGATATTTTTTTGTACTGTCTTGCATAGCTCTATATATTCTACTTTGAAAGTCACATCTTCTTTATTTGTCCTCATCTCTCTTCTTTTTTGCATCAACATTTTGGTGTTTCCTGATAATTTATTCACATGCAACTTGTTCTTAGACCCAGCTAATTTTGTTTCAATTTCCATAAGAGCTTTGGTTACTTTTCTGTTAACTTCCGAAAAATCCACTTCTTCCGATGTTAGGCCTTCTAAAGCAGAGAATCTGTTCTTCGGTTCCAACTTGAAAGTATTATGGTGTTTTTTAAGGTTGGTTATGTCAATACATTTTGTTTGTCTTATGAGCTGGCCACGTTCCAGTTTAGTGTTGAGGTGCATCTTACATCTCACCAACCTATGGTCACTACCTGTGTTGAACTTGTTCAGCACACTGCAGTCTTGGATGACGAATTTTTTGTTACACATAATAAAATCGATTTCACTTGTCGTCCCAATTGGATGTCTCCATGTCCATTTCATGTGGGGCTTTATTTTGAAAAAGAAGTTCAAGATGAAAAATCCTTCTGCCTCTGCAAACTCAACGAGAGTATTTCCACGCTGGTTTCTGTTGCCGTGTCCGAATTTTCCTACTGAAGTTTCATTCTGATGCCGTTGCCCTATTTTTGCATTGAAATCTCCCATAACTATCTTAAAGAGCTGCTTACCTTTATTATTTAGATGACGAATTTCCTAATAAAATTCTTCAATTTCTTCTTCAGGATGACTTGTGGTGGGTGCATAAGATTGAATAATCTGAACCTGGTATCTTTTCGAGAGCTGGATAACAAGTCGTGCAGCTCTGTCAGAGGAACTTTCAACTTCTACAACTTTATCCTTCAGTTTCTTGTTTATTATAAATCCAACACCACTAGTTCTGCCAGTATCTGTCCCACGATAGTAGAAGAGATGTCCAATTTTCAGTTCAATGTGATCTTCTCCTTTTCTCCTTACCTCATTTAGCCCGACGATGTCCCACTTGATCCTTTGTAGTTCCTCTTCCAATTCAAGAAGCCTTGAATCAGAAGATAGGGAGCGTCCATTATACGTAGCAAAGGTCAGGATCAGATGGCATCCTAGTCGGATCCTCCGGGGATTCTTAGCACCCTCTGCCTTCATGTCGCACTGGCCGCTGCCTTGGCCAGGTACATTCCAGCTGCCGGAGACTGAGGGCCAAAATGTAAGTTGTAGAGTCATTTTGGAGGTGTTTGGCCATAACTCACCACGCTGGCCAAGCGGGTTGGTGAGTGTGGGATAGCATTTCCTCTGATCCCGATGGTATAGTTATACCGCTATTGGCGGTCGTCAGAGCCCCTTTAGTGGGAACAGGATGTACCACGAGAAGGCGGGGTTGACATTTGTCAAGGAGAGGCTGTGATGTTACGCATCACCTGACCTTACAACCCTCTTGGAAATATATATGAATATTTTATGCATTCTTTCAAACATGTTTCAAAAGAATATTGGATAGGGCTTTTTATGAACTTTTTTATGAAGTATTAATTTCATGAAATCATAAATACTGTATTCTATTCTTAAAAGAAGATTTCACTTAATGAAAAGAAACCACAAAAAATTATTGCCCAGCTAAAACAATATGGTTGGGCCAGCCCTCAAACTAGCCGTGGCTCAGTAAAATGTTGCCGTTGCCCAAACGTTAAGAAAATGTTCTGGTGGCTACCACATAGACCAAAAATCCAATCCAGCAGCAGGCCAATAGTTGGCATCCCCATCAGTTGTCATATGCAGGAACAGGGTCATCAGTTGTCACATTCCAGAACACATCTAATACGATGAATTGTAGAACATGCGTATGCCCGATGAATTTCGACATTATGAATCCGTTGTGTCATGTTCAAAAACAGAAAATTCCACTTGTATTCTTTGCAGTTCACATCACATAACTATCCTTCTGCCTTCAACTTTTTAAACTCCTTGATATCTGGGTTCAAGGGAATGTACACTGCTTAAAACAACTAGGGGATATTGTGGTTTTGATATGAACTACTGACATCAACTACTTATTTGCTAAGGTAAATTGAAGGAAAGTGATTAGAATGAAACTTTTGAACATTCATAATCGCCCACGTATGCAAAACATTTTTTGTGGAGTCAAAAAGGGCGTGCTTCTATCTGCGAATGAAAAGGGACATGTATCATACGATCGTTTGGTCCAGGATAAAAACGAGTCACATGCTTTGAATGTGTGTTATTGGTAATGTGATGACCGAACAATGTGATTTTCCCGAATCTGTACCTTGGAGGGCTATCGTTCGCTTAGAAGCGAGTCAAACGCAATTATAAGTAGCGGAAGCCATTGGAGTGTCTCAAAGCGTGATTTCCAGACTTTGGAATTGGTTTTCAGATACCGGAAATGTAAAGCGAAGACCAAAGCAAGCTCGTAGGAGAGCAACATCAAGAAATGAGGATAGGTTTTTAACACTGACTGCCAGGAGAAACCGGAGTATGAACGCCACTGTTCTGTAACGGGAAATCCGTACGGCTACTTGCACAAATGTTTCAACTCAAACTGTTCGGAACCAACACCACAGTGTAGGTCTGTATGCTCGACGACCTATGGTATGTGATTTTTCACCGCACACCACCGTCTTGTTCGCAGACTTTGGGCACAGGACCATGCCGATTGGAGAAGAAATTAACGGAGCAATGTTTTCTTCTCAGATGAGTAATGCTTTATACTGTACATCCTGACAATAGACGACATAATTTGGAGAGAGCAAGGTACTCGAAACAACCCGTTATTTGTGCAAGAAAGGCTTCGATTTGGAGGAGGTGGAGTGTTGGACGGGGCTGGTATCTCTAGCAACGGTCGAGCTGACCTGTACATTATCCGAAATGGAACACTTATTGCTCATCGGTATATGAGGTGGTCCTCAGACCTTTAACATTTCCTTATGATTCAGCAGTCGGAGATCACTTAATTTTCGTGGACGAAAATTTAAAGCCACATCACACTCGATGTGGAGGCGTCTTCCTGTTTGTAGAGTAAATCAACCGAATGGATTGGCCAACAGATTCCCCAGACACAAACCTATCATCCATGCATGTTTAACTAAATTCGTGGATATGGTTTAGCGTTGGCTGGATGTTACTCCTTAATTCTTCTGCCTGCTGGAGAGTCAGTGCCATTGCGTTTATGTTTAGTTCTTGCTGGTGATGATACGGACTGGTGGAAGTAGGGGTTATCCTCAATCGATTGTGTTTGCTAGCTTCTTCCTTGACGTTCCTGTTGTGTTCATGTTGTCGAAAGACATTTGTTTTGCTCAAGAACTTGTTTGTGTGGTCATAATTATGTTGGTGTTCGTGATCGGTTTCTCTGTGGTCTGACCATTTCAAGGCAAAAGCATTCTTCACATTTTATAGTTGTTAAAATTTGTAGGAAAAGATTTGGAATCATATTAAACAGTTAAACCTTAAATGTTTGCTGTAAAATTTGTGCAATGTCGTTATTTACTTAATTTCAGAATGTCAACACTCTTATGACAGTCTTCCCTTCAGGGGTTTTGAGCTAGCTTGGGCTGGGCAAAGAGATAGTTGCAGATTGGACAGTCGCAAATTGCAATTTGAGATATTGCACTGTTTTCCTGCTGCTGAATTAACCGGAACATTTGATAAATATTTACTTCTGGTTCTCGTGAGCTCTTTTTTATACCGTACATCGAGCATCTACATCATTTCGATTTTAGAAATTCCCCCATATACTAGGGAATTTAGTTTGCAGTTTATAGTAATAAAGGTTGTAAATATATTATTCATAAAAGAAAATTCATATATCAACGCTTGATATTTTCTTTGCTTTAATGCAAAATTATATATGTTCTGTAAGTAATACGCTCGGTAATGGGCTTTGAAAAAGGACGTTCAGTCTGATGATAGTGTTTTGCACTTGTGATTATGGAAATCGCACGGAACTGCCATTCACTTCACATCAACATATTTATGAACGGTGGCCCATTTTAGAACAGTTTAAATACAATATTAACACTTGTTTCCCTGATTTAAAACTTAATGATAGCAAAAATTATAGTACAACTTTGAAAATTTTATTTTGTGTATTTGCTTTAGCCTGTAATTTCATATAGGGAAATACATATACCTATTGAAATTTTTAGCTTTCTTTAAGTATAAATGCTCAAGAACTGAATTTCTTACAGTGCGAAAAAGACAACAATTTTAAAACAGGAAGTTTTATTCTGAACATTTATGGGTATTTTTAATTACAGGGCACACTGGACAGGAAATTTACTATAAACGTTTCCGTAAAACGCAGTAAGTGTGTATGTAGTAGTTTTATGTGTTAAATTTTTGAAAAATTGTTACAGGCATGCAACTACAGAACCAAAACCAGAAAGAGGAAAGTGCATATTTTTGTTGAGTATCAGTTCTGGCAGAAGTGGTGCATATAAGTCGGTAATTTCTTAAAATGAATATGCATTTCCATTGGTTGTCCTAGTTTTAAGGGCGTATCCGGGAATAAATAGCCTACACTCTAACATGTTAAACAGGATTTCGTAAGCGGCTCAACAAGTGCGATGTTTTATGCAATGATTGAATATGAAAAGCTTTCCAACATACCAGAAATCATTACTCAGGTTATGAGGATAATGGTTGGGGAATAAATATCGATCCTGCGTCCTGACCTTTGACCCCATTTCGATTATATTAAACAGAATTGGTTCAGTATGCCTCCGGAACAACATGATAGAGTTTTGTTGCGATCGAAGCATTTTTACATAAGTTATGACGCATAACGGTGATGAAATTAATCCCGCTCTTATGTCCACCTTTCTTTCATTCCCAATAGATTTGTCCGCAGATGGTCCCTACGAGATAAAAAATTTCTTCTAAATCGAACCATTTTTACGCAAATTACGACGCATAAGAGGGATGGAATGGATCCCGCTGCTATCTCCTGACCTTTGACCCCGTTTCGTCCATTTTCAATAGGGTTCGTCTACAGGTGGCCCCTTACCACATACAAAATTTCATCGAAAGCCAACTATTTTCACGCAAGTTACGGCGCACAATTGCAATGGAATAGAATGGATCTCGCTCCTGTGTCCTAACCTTTGACCCCATTTCATTCATTTTCAATAAGGTTCGTTATCAGTTTTCCCCTTCCAAATACCAAACTTTCATCAAAATAGAATCATTTTTACCCACGTTATGACGCATGAGGACAATGGAATGGATCCCGCTCCTATGTCTTGACCTGTGAATCAATTTCTCCCATTTTCCATAGGGTTCGTCCCTGAGTGGTCCACTACCGCATACTAAAATTTCATCGAAATCAAACTATTTTTACGCACGTTATGACCCATAAACGCAACGGAATGCATTCAGCTTCAGTGTCCTGATCGTTGACCCCATTTTGCCCATTTCCAATAGGTGTCGTCCCCGGGTGGTCCCTTACCGCATATTAAATGTCATCGAAATCGAACTATTTTTTCTTGAGTTATCGAGCGGACAGACAGACGGACAAAGCTGAAGCATATACGCTTCTTCAACCTACGGTTGGAAAGCGTTAAAAATGAGCGTACCTGGAGACTGAACAGTGACGCCGGTGAATTTAACACAGCAGCAAAATGCAATCGAGGACAGGTTTTGGGTTGTAAAGTGATTGGAGTCAGAATGGGAAAAGTTGCCGATTTATCGGAGTTTGATAAAGGATTTACTAAGTGTTCAGAAGTGATGTTTGGCTTCAAGCCTCCTTACGTACTTTCAGTAAGGCACCGGAAGACTTCTTTTCTTTCTCCGGAAGCATATTTTTTCACACTGCCTTTGTGTTTTAGCGACGTCAAGTGTTGCGTCTGTGTGCATATTATTTCATCTGTATTCCTGGAAATACAGCATGTACATGAAAGTTATGTTTAAAAAAAAACTTGTAGTTTTGTCGTAAGTTAACAACACAGTGCGTCGTAATTTAGCTGTGAGAATACTATCAGTGTTCGTGAGTGTCAGCACATATAGAGTGCGATAATAGAGTGCTAATTTACATCAGAACATGATGTGTATTTTCTTGTGTTTGACGTCGAACGTGCTACACATTTAGTGTGTTCTTACGTCTTTGTGCAATTTTTAGAGCAAATAGTGCGGCTTTCAAAGTGATATAGTGCTTTTTAATTGTGTATTACCTTCCCTTCCTTCTTGTGCTTGTGGATTATCTCCAAGGAATAACGTCAGTACTTTTTTTCTGTTATTTAGAATGGCATTGTATAATACTTGTACGATTGTTGAAGAATACTCAGATCCTCCATTGCCTAACATAACCGAGCTATTGATAGTATGTGAGAAACATATTTTCTTAGGAATGGGTATTCGCCGCAATTACATTAAACGTTTTCAAACTGTGTATTCAAGTAAGGTGATTTTCTCATTTTCCCCCTGGAACATTCAGACGCGGCAATTAAGGCTTATGGTGAAAGTTTTGACTTGGGGAAGGCGAAAATGTATTGCTCCCGTTTCATGACAACGAAGAGAATAGATGTATCTATAATTCCACTGGAAATGGGGAGAAAGAAATAAAACATGTTTTCAAGGAATATGGTGAAGGAAAAAAGATAGATGAGTCTTTCCTTAGTGGTACTTTTACAAGAGGCAGAATTCTCGTTGTGGAATTCATAAAGCAATTCAGAATGTTATTTTTATCAATGGATATAAACTCTTTGTGACCTTCCCTGGAGTAAAATTAAAGTGTAGTTTCTGTGGAGAAATGGGACAAATAGCATCAAGGTGCAAGAAAGAAGAAAAATTGTCGACCATTGAAAAGAGTTCGAAACAAAAAAAAATTGAGTTGCCTAAAGGAACGAATAACTCTACAATTTTATTATAGGAAAAGTAACTGAATTATGTACAAATAAAGAGTCTGAGGAAGATACAACAATTTAGAACAGCCGAGGACAATCCAGACTTAACATGGCGAGGTGGAAGATAATTCATATACGGAATCTGATTTAGAAAAAAAGTGACTCAGATAGTGATTCTTCTTTTTTTTTTTTTTTTTTTTTTTTTTTTTTGATTGGAGGTTTAACGACCACCGTGAGCAACTCAATGGGCTATAAGTAGTCGCCCGTCCCTAATTTAGGGTCACTGGTTCCAGGGAAGGGAGAGAGCCAGTGCCGTAAGACAAACACAACATCCATGCCTCACCGGGATTCGAACGCGGACCCCTTCGGACGAATGATCATAGGCCAACGCCTTAGACCACTGCGCCACCGGGGCGGTAGTGATTCTTCAGTTGAAGAGAATGAACTGGATGTAATTTCAGTGACGGAGAAACCTGTTAAATCAGGACATATTCAAAGAAAAAAATCACAGGGTCAGATTAATAGTGACTAAATCTCAGAATATTGATGTCTGTAGTCCAGTGGTTACACACATAGAGAATAAAGAAAAAATTGAGTCAGAAATTAAAGGGAATAATTCGATAGAAAAATTTGAAAAAAATGAGTCAAATAAAAACGAGAAAAGTGAGGATATGTGTTTCCAAATTATGGTCATCAACAAAAGAAAACATTTTAAGTAATTTATCAAAAATACAAAATGGCTCTTTTAAGGATCAAAAATGTTCTTAGTTTTTCCTTTTATTTCGTTCTAGATTAAATCTTAGTTTTAGATTTGTGATTTAAAGTCTTTGCACTTAAGTAATGTAAGCTAAAATTGATAACAAGTGGATACCTGCATTGTTTGCTGCAGTGTTTACCTTTTCTCATTTAATATTTCTTTAGCTTTTCATTTCGCGTTTTATTTTAAACAGTGGGGCAGTGGGTTGGCAACTAGTGGAGGAGTAGTTATGTAGTGAAATCTTGGAGTGTCATCTATTATTGCTTAATTTAAATTACAGAGAGTATATTAATGATTCACAATAAATGAACGTCATTACCTTGCGATTTACATTACTAATTCTGTTTTGAAGTCTCTTAATCACTTACTGCTGTTTTGTTTTCAAAATGCGTTCTGTCTAGAATGTTAAAGTTTCAATGTCAGCAGCAGAGAAAAGCAGATACACTCACGTACAAGGCAATGTGTTCACTAAGAAGGAAGCGTCGGTGTAAACTGAAATTTTTATGGACGTAATGATACAGATGAAATATACACATGATGGCAAAAACACAGCTGTAGGACAATTACAGAGGGACCTGTAGCACACAGATCGGTGTTCTTCAATAGCGCATCACACCGTCCCGTGCGGTGATGCATGCTGCGATACGGTCCGGCATGCAGTCGAACAGACGCCTGATGTTGTCGTGCTGCAGATTTCCACCACGTGTTGTACGGTGTGCTTCAAATCCCAGAAAATGCGGTTCGGTGGCAGCTGACGTTTTAACTGATCCCATATATGTTTAATGGGGGACACGTCCGGAAGCAGGAAAGCCATGAAAATGTCTGGACATGATGTTGGAAGGCCAGGGCAACCAGAGCCGTGTGCGGGCTGGCAACTGACCTGGAATTCTGGCTAGGAATGGGAACACATGGGGCCGTAGGATCTCATAAACATATTGCAGCCCTGTCAATGATCCACGTACCACTACTAGAGCTGATCGGCTTTCGTAGTGTATAGCTCCCCATACCATAATGCCTGCAGTGAGGGAGGCATTGTGCTCGATAGAGAGGATGGGATTGTGCCGTTGACCCGAGAATCTCAATAGCCGTATACGATGATCATCTGTTTCCAAAATAAAACGGCACCCATCGCTAAACCCCGCACGTCGCAAGCCTGTGGTGTTCCGCATCGCTCTGGCCTGCACCACTGCAAATGGAGTATGCGATATTTCGGTGTTAATGGCAGCTCACCACGTAAGCGGCGCTGGAATCGCAGGTGCGCTTCCGAGAGGCGTCGGGAAATTGTTCGTGGGCACACAGGAGCCACTACATCTGCCTGCATAGTGGACGGGAGTCCCTAGAGATCCGTTCGTGCCTAGCGCACGATTCGTCGATCCTCTCTACCGGTGGTCCTTCTGGTCCGTCCGGAGCCACTGCGCTGTGCGGTAGTGCCGTCACGTGTCGACTACTGCTAACACAGTCGAACGGTACGGTCAGAACGATCCACGTGGTGGGCTATACGTTGAGCCGATCACACTGCGTATTTCAGCCCGATGATCAGGATTCTCTGAAAGTCCGTAATTTGCATAATTGACGTCTCTGTCACCTACCTGGCATTCTTGTCACTCTGTATTCTTGCTTGCGTTGGCGGTGGTTTTTCGCTTTCATGGGACATCAACTGCCGGCCGGTTTATAAGGCTTCCGGTTCGTGTTTGGAGCGCCACCACAAGGTAGGCGTCATGCGCAATTGCACCATACGTGGATCATTTACATAACAGCATACTATCTAGCTATTTGCAAAGTATAGCGGTTGTAACATGTTTTCTTCTAGCTGTGCAAATTTCATTGTCCGTGAGTGTATGAGGTCAAGTCTTGACTTTCTTCTATCACAGGTAATTTTAATTTTTCAGAGTGTAGTTTTTAATTGTCCTTAATTATTTTTTGCTTTCTTAATTTGCGATTTAATCTATGCAGTCGTTATTGGTTAACTCCAGTAGCTATCGCAGTTTGTTTTTATTCTCAGTTTGAAAACCGAAAGTTCTCTTAAATAAGGTACCGAATTTCTTGAGTGACATAATTTACAAGTAATTCATTGTTATTCACAGTGTGAAGATGCTGAAATTATTTTTAAGTACTTAGTTCTCATTTAAATTTTTACATAAAATACTTGGTAAAAAACCGTGCAATGTGGCACGTGAGATACTGATGGGGTTTTTCCATTGTTGGGAAAGAGGATTCTCCGCCCTTTTTCATTTAAGGTTTTTCTAACCCACTTTGGAGCTTAGTGTATTTTCAGGTGTCTAGCCAAGTGGAGCCAGCCCGTCTTCGTAACGGCCATAGAGTACACGTGACACTTGCTGTTGTGTCCTGTTCTGTTAAGTATGGTAATGTGTGACAGAGAGAATGTATAAATTGCGTATTTACAGAGTCGGACTCTCAAGACCGTTCCAAATTTGTTGAGTGGTTGAGAGAGTTTTACCGATGTTTCTGTGCATTTATCACTGTGACCCCCTCGCCTTCGTTGGAGAGGATTACAGGGACTTCAGAGATCCCCATTGAAGCACACTCTGTAATGTGTTCCTGGGGTGCCTTAATCTTTGAAGGCAAGGTGTTAGTCTAACTGTCATGATTCCCTCCCTTTTCTGGAAACAATGACCTTAATTTAGAGACCGGTAAATGTTCTCGTTAAAACCTCAAAATAAAATAACGGAAGAAGTTGTGTGCCTTCGCTTGTCAACACAAACAAACTTTAGTCTCGCATAAAATCAGTCTTCCTGGATGTGCCCAAGAATGATATTTAAAAACCTCTTTCATTCAAGTCCACGCTGTGTTGAGGCTGCCATTGTTATTAGAGGTGACGAAACAAATGACTCACATTAAGAATAACTGACCAAAAGCGACAACTCATGATTTTTTAGCAAATTATAAATAAATTCAAGTTAAGTGTATTCACAAAAAGTCATTCCATTATTGCCCATAGAAGTTGTTCAACATATTTCTGAATATTAATATCTGATTTATACCTATATTCTAGCTAGCACGAATATTTATCGGATTTTTGTGAATCACTTGAAATTTCTTTACGTTTACGTTGAAAATCGTATATCTTTATATATTACTTATTTTTGTTCAGTCATTTCAAATTTTTAAGCTTCTGAATTCGCAAGTTATATTACTCAACAAAAGAGTTGCAAATTCCTTTTTTTTCCATAACGAATTTCTTTAGTCCTAAATGAACGACACTTATTTCCACGGACATGCGGAATTTGAATCACTTCTCTGAGTTATTAAATCACAAATGAATCACTAAATGATGAACAGTACCGTTATGATTTTTTTAAAACACCATTGAAGGATATTAAGGTTGATCAAATCTACGAAATTTGCACTAAAACACAAAACAGACGACATTTTACTACTCTAACAAGTGTACGATGTCCGATGCACTTCACATACTTCATTCGAGAAGCACTGAGGAGCCTTTAAGTACTATACACCGTACCACCTACTGTTGCATTGGTATCACTCACAACACTATGAATCACTAGGGAAAATACTTTTAAAAATCGGGTGTTTTCCGTATGTGTTCTTCACATTCCAGAAGATCAGACTGTGCCCTGGAGGAACTGCAGTTGTATACCTTGCACACCCCGACGAACACAACCACAGTTAAAAAAGGTATGTTTCCGGTCAGGAAAAACACTTGCTCAGAGATAATGTATACTTGAAGAAGGTTTTGCGATCATAAAACGGTAACTCAGAGCACCTGGGATAAGAATCTTGAATTGTATGTCTATATTTTTTTTAATCACAAAAGCGCTTACACAATTCCGCAAGGGAAAGAACACAAAAATGCAGCTTCTTTGTTCATGCCTTTTCAACTAAGTCAGGGTGTCTGCATCCACAAGTGTCAGATAACGGCCTAATTCAGGTTAAAAGATTTGTGATCTTCAGTCTAAAGTAGAGCAAAATGTGGTAAACTACTTCATGAATATAATACGTTATTTCTTTAATATACTGCAAACTACTAACTATTTACATGGCATGCTTAGATAAAAAGATATATATATTCACGTACAAAATTGAGAATCAATAAACAAGATGCTAAATTTCAAACTCTCAAGTTGTACGTTAGAAGTAAAAAGAATTTTACGCTACCGAATTTCTAAAGAGCTGCCTAGGTGAGAATTTTTGTCCCTATGCAAGATGTCTCGAACGACGTGACCACTGCTTAATTCCGATCAGCGACAAAAGCTGTAGAGCGAGTGCGAAGAAATAGTTTGCTTTGCAGCTTTGGAATTGTTATCCGCATTTTCTGTTGTTATTGTGACTTGTAGTACATCTGAAAGAACTCATCTGGGGGATTTTACCCGTGGTTGAATTGCTACTAAACTGGAAGGGCGGGCATCAATATGTGTAACAAATGAGTTCGAAACTACCCAGAGATTATTGTTACAACACTGGAAAAAATTTCCTTAACATGGAATAGCTACCAGAATGTTCAGTAACGGTGGACCATGAAAACCTACGTCACCAGATTGTTATCTTTTTAAAACAGGTGAAAGATGTCATCGAATAACTACTGGCAAGTTAGCAAAACAGTTGGAATCAAGCAGTGATACCAAAATATCGTGTCAAACCTTGGCAAAACAACTGATTAATTACAGATTGTGTGCCCGAAATCTGTACATTGTGTTCCATTGACCACAGCACGCAAAACAATTAGCTATCAGTGGTGTTGTCAACACTCTACATGGGGTGAAGAGCAATAGGTAATGTTCTGTTCACAAACTGAAGCAGATTTTATCTATCGTATGACTATAGGCTGCAGCACATCACGCGAGAATCTTGCACTGCCTATTCAGCCAGAAACCTCCAAGAAATTGATCATTAAGGGAATTGTAGAGCAATAATCTGGTCTGGGATTACGATCAACGGTTATACAGGGCTCCTATAGTGGAAGTAACACGTTTTACTTTAAGTCAGTTCAACGAACCATTTTGCTTTGACCTTGGAGAAGAAATATAAAATAACAACAAAATGCAAAAATAATATGCTTTCACCGTTTGGCCTTTCGGTTACTATAAATGTTGGTTTCGCATTATAATCACGTTTTGTACCCAATGTTGGTAACAAAACGTTTTGTTAAGGTGTCACGAGACTTGTTTCACTACGATTCCTTTCACTCTCACAAATTTGCTTTAAAAGTTGTGAGCTTGAACAACACAATCCTTCAGGGTCAATAGTACATGAGTAACATAACGTATGATTTATGGATGTTTGGTTCTACCAATATTGGTTATAGCTTTTACTAAATGAAGAGTGTCAGAAAAAAAAATCTCAGCTCAACGAGGGTGTTTATGTATGGTTTCATTTGGTCACCACATATAATTTCAAACATACTGCAATTGATTTTGTTGCCGTCTAAATTAATGTACATATAATCATGAAAGTCATGACAGAGCCGTTGTCTTTTAATCAACAGACAAACTGGTATTCTTTGAAACTGAGAAGGTGTAGTGTACGGCTAGAAAATGTTCAAAATTGTAACATCCCCAGTTGAGCATGTTTGTCCAGAAAAATACATGCAGACCCCCACACATACATATGTACTATGTAACCTCCCCCCCCCCTTTGCATATACTGTACTATTTTTCTAGTCATTTCAGGAAAAATGTAAAAAACAAAAAACTTTTATTGTATATCATAAATTGTCCCCCAGCAATGAAATTTTAACTAGCCTATATGTCACCATATTTCACTAATTGCACCCAGCAGCGAAATATATGATCGCCTATGGGTCACTCTAAGTCAAATCAGTCCTATGTGTAACATTTTTTAAAATTGCTACATTTAACTTTTTTAATGTAACATTTTACTTCTGTAGGTCTACAAAAAAAGGTAATTGTGTGTCTAGATTTATAGAAAAAGGCATTTTTGTGTCTATGATGCCTATCACATGCCTGAGGTTTAAAAAAGCATTTTTGTATTTATTAGCCTATCATCACAAATGAAAATAAATGTCAACCTAATTAGTCAACTGAGCTTATATTGAGGCCATCTGAAAGCTTATTACATGAGATATCACACAAATCACATTATGGAAAATTTAGTTCTCAAAGTCGTTTAAAGCTTTTTCTTTTGAGATAACACACAATCAGATTATGGAAAATTTAGCTTATAAAATAGTCCATTTTGACTTTAATCTCTCAAAACACACCACATTAATTTTGTTAAACAAAGCAGCCAGAGAAAGCATCTGAGTAGTACAATTGACTGGGAAATAAAAAAAAAAACATTTATTTCTAACATGTACACAGGTAGGTCTTTTACATGCTTCATCAGGCATGTATGGAAAAAAATACATGCCCTATGTGTGTTAAGCAATAACATTTTTGAGTTCTGGTGTAATGTATATTTTGTCCATTAGCAGACTAACAATCTCATCATGCTTTTTAACATCTACTTTCTTTTCAAATAAGCTATTAATGTTGCTCGGACCTTTATGGTTTAGGACTCTGCTTGGTTTTCCAAGTACATAGGATGTAGTAGTGTAAGTACATCACTGTTTTTTATCAGTGTGTATGGGAAAAATAAACGGTAGAAGCCCACACACTACAAGATATGTAGTGTACCTAACGTGTTGAGGTGGTCAAGTTAACTTGTTCGGTTAAAAATGTTAGCTTTAAGTTAATTTTTCTGCCTCAGCATAGACAGAGTTTTAAATTTTGGTAGAGAAAAATTGTTGGAGAAGCATCTGTGGTAAATCCAGGTTTCTTCCTAGGAACCACAAGTAAAGAACCATCAGTTTGAGTTAATTTGTCTTTTCGTATGACAAAATGCTCACTTAAGTGATTTACATATAATATGTTATAGAAGTAGCACTGGGGCTAAAATATGCATCAATGTTCATTCTTGGGGGAACAAATACTGGTGTGCAAGTTTTATCTGCACTATACTTCAATTTACACATTGGTACACAACTCTTCTGTCCCCTCTAAAAGCAAGAAGAAACAAGTACTTAACAATATATAATATAAAAATCACAACAGATTATTCAGTCATGCATGGAAAAATGCTTAGTCTTAGAAGTCAGAACATACCTATGCCTTACAGAAATGGAATGAACATCAGGTGAAAAAAATTGGGTTCCGTAAATAAAATTTATGACTGACAACTTAATCATGTCATAGCGAAATAATTGATGGCCTTAAAATGTTCACTACTTTGAAAAATGAATGAAAACATGAAATTTTAGAATATGAAAACATGCAATTTTAGAATATGAAAACATGCAATTTTAGAACGACAAACATTTGCAAGTCTTGGATATCAGTGGACTCACATGGTGTTTTGAAATCGCGATACAATTTTATTTCGACATTTTAAAGTCATACTTGACTACAAACCATAAGGACAATAGTGTCATACGTATTACTACTTACCGTGCTGAAGTAATATAAAACTACAAGTAGAAATTGACAGACACAAACAAGCACACGCCTTCAAGCCTTCACCAACAAACGCTGAAAGTAGGATTCTTTGTGTGAGGTCACAAGTCAGAATTTTAGTCTGTACTTGGGCCCGGTAAGAAACATGATCTTAGACGTCCCTGTATGTAGCCGAGGATTTTAGTGTACCGTATTGGAATATAAAACAGGTCATTCTCATATCATTCCCATCTTTAAGTTCCACGATATTTTTGTAGCTGAAACCGCAATCTCATGACGGTCGACACATGTTAAAGGACAGGCGATGCCCCGATAGCGCAGTTGTCAAAGCGCTCGCTTATGACCATTCGTCCGAGAACGGGTCAAGGTTGAATCCGGATGAGGCACGGTTGCAGTGTTTGTTTCATGGCACTGGCTATGGCCCTTTCCTCCAGCCAGTGTCACTGAATTCGGAACGGGCGATTGCTTACAGCATATTGAGTTGTTCACTGGGTTCGTTAAACCTTCAATAACAAAAAAACAGAAACATGTATTACAGTGATTGGCGTCTGGACGTGAAGCATCGGCTAATAAGAGCATTTTGCTTGGTAACGAACAATTTTTTAGTTACATAATGGGTCGAAAGTGGCAATTTACGCGTATGGAAATCTTGAAATATAGGCAAATCTGATGCTTTAAGGAGCACTTGGTGAGAATCTGCAGCTCTCAGGGATATGTAATTTGCCTTAATCCCACTCGTTACTGGAAACGGGTTGCAACAGGATTGTTGGAACAATGTTAAATTTTCCCCGTAAGACCTTGTTAGTGAAGACTTTATACATAAGCAGTGATTGGGGAAACGAAGCTTTGCAGATGTTCTGAAGACAGAAGGGATTTAAAAAGAGCATACCAGTGTCTGGTGAGACTGTTTAAGAAAATTCAAAGTTTTCCGATCGCCCTAGAAGCGGTAGACTAGGATTAAAGATGACCCGTTTAAATTCCGAAGCATTCTAAGTAAACAAACTATCTGAAACGTCAAGTTCAAAAAAAAAAAAAACAAAAAAAAACAGCGATCGCATAGCGGCAAATAAGTTTCCTTTTGACAAGATAATGATGCTGGGAAGGTCATCACTAAGAAGTCCTATGAATAAGGTTTGAAGCATTTTTGAGAAAAGTGCTCCTGTTCATATGGGACGTAGTTCAATATTCCTCATATTCCACTTGATGGCGTCATAATGTGGAGACGTTGGAGTTCAATCAAACGTAAGCTAACACAAGGGGATTCGAAAATATTTGGCAGATTGTATTCTGGAGTATTTTATTCCAACGGAATTATCACATTTTGGACAATTGGGGTGTCCGCAGGATCAAGGTTCACGTGAGAGTTATCTGTATTTTTATACACTTGCGAAGTCGCACCTATATATAACCTTCGCATCGATCTTAATTTCGCGAAATCCTGTTCCTTTCTTTCTTTTTTTTTCTTTGATTGGAGGTTTAACGACCGCCGTGAGCATCTCAGTGTGGTATATAGTGTGCTATAAGCAGTTGCCCGTCCCTAAATTAGGGCTACTCGTTCGAGAGAAGGGAGAGAGGAAGTGACGCCAGACAAACACAAAATCCATGACTCACCCGTATTCGAACCCACCCCATCTCCAGATAATGATCAGAAGCCTTCGCTTAAACCACTGTGCCATCGGGCGGGAACCCTGTCTCTACAGGGGAGAGATGTTTATGATTTTAATTGGTTACATTTTTAGAACCCTTGCGCTCATACACGAAGACATACAGGAAAATTTGAAAGTGTTATCCGTCTTAGATAAAGTATCTTATTACTACGCAACAATAGATATTTTCATCAATACAAAAATATTTGCATTCTTACAAAAAAATCCTTCGTTGGCAACATGACGTAGAACAAAGAATGTAAAACTGCAAAATGAAAATTATCTTTGCTTAGCGCGCAGAAATTTTCTGAATTAAAAATTAATACGCAACCAATTGTTTTTATTTTATTCACCTAATTTCACGTATACGTGATGTTTGGTAAGTATGAAATCAATTCCTAATATTACCTGATTACTTTTTTTATATATAGACGAGCGTAGGAACACATTTTGAGATACGCAGCCAAAATACTTAGAAATATTTAAAAACAATTGCGTCTCCGAAAACCAGAATTACAAAATGTTTCAGTTTAATTTACACAAGAAGCGATTCTTACGAAAGAAACGTTTTTGGACACGTTAGGCTTCCATTTCTATAACGAATTGAGAAATTGAAACGTGTTAGTTAAACAACACGCGGAAAACAACATATAGTATATCACCGTGAAGTGCGAACGAGATATTTGAGCATGCAAAGAGCGTATCGTGATTAGACTAGGTAATTAACCATCTGCAAATGTTCTCAATGTGCTGACAATTTAAAAGTTGCATCAGTGAAACAAATATGAACTTTTTACAGCTTATTAAAGGATGAATAACTCAAAGCAAGTTTAGGACACCTTATTTTCCATTTCTAGAACAAACTCAGAAACAAAGTTGTATTAGTTGAACAACACGAGGGAAATTTTAAATACGATGTAGCCAAAGAGTGCGAAGGAAATGTTCAAATATAAATAAAACTTATCATGATAAGACACGCTATTTTTACCTCTTATACATTTTGTCAAAGTGTCGTTTTAAAATTGACATTTGTAAAACAAAAATTTTCCTTGCAAGGCTTCTGTTTCTAAGAGACGAAATTGCGCCAAAAAAGAAAATAGACACCGAACAAAATTCTATTGTTAAAGATCGTAGAAGTAGTTTTCAAGCTTTGGAGCTTTAGGATCTTGTTCTTTCCTCAGTTTGAGTGAAAATTAAAAAGAACAAATATGTAGACCAACTTTTCCGTTTTCAGTGTACCAACCGGAATGGAGTGTTTCATATGTAGCTTCTTTAAGTCGTTTGCTACGACTGTGTTGGATGTCAAAATACTGTATTTTCAATAGCACAATGTCTGATATAAAGGACGCAAGTATTGAGTAATGCTAATTAATGACGAGGAAGATTTGTTAACATGAAGAAGCATTAAAATCTACCTTTTCGGTGTTGACATATATTTTACACATATTTAAATTTAAGGCTATATTTTTGTTTCGGAGCAAGATATGAGATTTTAAATTTTGGCAAAAAAGAGGTAGCGTTTAAAAAGAAACTTTTAAGAAGTAAAAAGCATTTGTTTTTAAGGGAAATTTTTTCGTAATGAATCGAATTCATTTTGATGCTATAAATAGTCTGAAATGGTAAAGCATTGGATTCAGGTTTTCTCCAATACGTTCACGTTGTTATTCTATATATCCTGAACTGAGTCCATAACGTCCCACGAAGTTGACGTAACATTACAATAATATCACTATTACTTTCAGAAATAAAAATGAAGTCCTTTCTGAAGATGTGAATCTGGTTATCAGTGCAAATATGACATGGATGATAAATCAGATAATATCCGAAAACTTGAAAATTCCGGCGTCCTGGAGCGGCGACTCCAGGATAGCCGCCGATTATGTTTACTACTACTCCACCTAGAACGACCAAGTCCCAAGTTTCCGTTTACTTTGAGTATAACCATCACAGGATTCGCTAGTCCAACCAATTTGCATTCGTGTTTAGCGAATCTGGAGGTTAATAATTGTATCCCGTGATTCACGGGAGAAGCAGAAAAAGCATAAACTGTCTGAGAAGACAAATCAAGAATTTTTAGCCTCCAGATTAGCTAAACATGAATGGCGGGTGCTTCGACTGGCGAATCCTGTGATGGTTATATTCATATTAATCGGAAACATGGTACTCTGCCGTTCTGGTTGGTGTAGTTTTTACAATACTCAGGTGCTATCCGGGAAACGTCGGTTCGATTCCCGATCCCGAACGATGAAATTTTCAAATGTTCGGATATGATCTGACTTACTATCGTTGTCATATTTATACCAATAAAAAGATTCACATCTTTAAAATTTATATTGTATGGTGTAATAGCGAGTTCCATTCATGAGGAACTAATGTGTTTTAAGTCACGGTTCGTCGTGCAGAATCTCCACAGAAATCTTGAAAATACCTCGCCCTGAACACAACACGTTCGAGGGGACACCATTTCAACTCCTGTTTGAAATGGTGTCCCCTCGAACGTGTTGCCGTTACGCGATGCAGGAAATGAAATTACCCGTAGCTGCAGCTAAGAAATTATATCTTCGCAATCAGGAAAAATTTCAGATCTGCGCAACTTGCAGCATTTGTATGCTACTGCAAAGCATTCACAATCCTTTCGAATCCAGGAACAGATGTTGGTCTCAAATCTCCTACGGTATCAGATATGAATCACAGAATTTGCTAAAAAAGTATTCTGAAATGGTACTTGGCAAATTCACAGGTTTCAAATTTTATGAGAAAATATTGCATTGTGAAAAACGAAGTAAAATAATTGATTTCCTCAGTCATACTGCTGAAAATGATGAGGTTCTTGTTTAATTCCTTGAATTTGCAAAAAATGTGTCTTCCCTAATTTTTTCTGATTAAGACAGTTTTGCTTAGAAAAACCCTTTTTCTTTTTGCTCGTGGTGGTTTAACAAAATCACGAGCAACTCAACGAGACATATAAACCGCACGTAGCAAATTTAAGATTATTGGATCAAGTAAAGGCCGACAGCTAATGTAGATGCACAACCCAACGGCCATGCCTCACCTGAATTCCAAACCGAATCCATCTCACAGGAAATGTTACAGACCAGAGTTAGACCCCTGTGCCACTTTGACCCCTATAGCCTAATGAAGGCGCAACTCTGTTGAAATTCAAATTTTTTTCCGATTTTATTAACAAAAAAGCTGGGGTATATATACACAACCGCATAAGTTTACCAAGAATTACGTTCGGTTAGAGAAGTAAAAATAATTTAAGTTCCTTAAAAAAATTCAACACTTATTGAAAGTATATAATAGGTTTACAAAACTTTTACAATGTAATGTAATTATAATGCACTCATCGTCAAAACATATTTGCACCCAGAAAGACGTGCCAGATTGCAATGCATTTTAGGTGGAAGATAAAGGTTACAAGGAACAATAAATGGTGAAACACTGAGACTGATTTAGGCAATATTTATTTAGCTAAACGCCAATTCATTGGATCTCTGAGTATGGCGTCGGGCCGCCATGTTTGCTTACACACAGCATGTCATACTTCTCAGCATGGAATTTTGGAGGATCCTAATAAAGTCATGCGATAAGACATCTCATGAAGCGTGAAACTCCTCACGCCGTTTCTACAGATTGCACGGAAGGAGTGGAGTGTGGATAGCGCATACAATAATAGCATCCCACACAGTTTCTATCTGCGATAGATCGGCAGATGCAGCTGGCAGTGGAAGAGTGTCAGTGCCTTTAAGGGTAGCTCTGGACATAGTAGCTGCATGCGGACGAGCGTTCTCCTGTTGGAAATTCGCACCGGAATGAGCGTTTTGAGAAAGGTATGTGAGAGCTGTCCCCCTTTTCTGGGGCCCCACGATGCGGCCCCCTCGAACTCCTCGAACTGCTCGAATTGCTTCCCAACTTCTATCCAAGGCATACTTCACTCGCAATGGATATAACCAACACAACAGCATGAGTCAGAATGTCAAGCGCGTGCAACGTGACGTCCTTACGTAGCCGGTCAGACACAGCGCTACGACCCTTCCTTGCTTGCGTCCCATGTGCTGCAGAGCGTGATACTTGAATCATTTGCATGTCTCGCGATATCAAACCTACCCACAAACTTTAATTCCTGTCGATTTCTTCCTTCTGGGTACAAACAGTTTTTTGACGATGAGTGTATTTGAATAGTGATATATTTAAGTATGTTTTTCATCACTTTATTGAGTGAAATTGGGAACTTAACTTTATGATTAGAAAAGTAGGTAGCAACATTGCCTGTTAAAACATTTGTAGGTTAGTAGTATCTGTGAAATACAACGCCGATGCGGCAATTAGAGCGGAGCATGGAGGGCTCTGTAAAACATTCATTTGAAAGTGTAAGTCCAAATTTTTCTTCCATAAAGGTGATGAATGATTCGTTTTCTGCTGTGGACAAATCAATATTTAAATCGCCAACTAACGAGATCGGTAACTTGTTTAATGTTTTACCAACGGAATAAACTGAAAGATTACCCCGTTGTTAAAATTTAGCTAATAGTTGTCGTAAAATAAAACGTTTAGCATCGTCTAACTTAGTTCCTGGGAATATAGATACACACAATGGCAACACTTAATCGGTTTCGTTATTACCAGTTAATATATCACCTGAACAAATATCACCGAACTTCCCTTTAAGGCTTGCAAGGCAATCAATTGAATCAGCGTAATATGTTTGAAGCATATGTCGTACAATGGATACTGGAGAATTGTTCTTCTTATATATAACAACACCAGCTGCTCGCTGGGATGGCAGCATATCTTGGGAAATACAACTGTATCCATTGATCGGAATGGTGTTGTGGTCTTGCACCCAATTTTCACTGAGAGCAACAACATTTTGAAAGTTTTGACTCTTTGTTGTTTTTCAATGATTCTTGACAACTTCTGCACACCTTAAAATTTGCCCCATCTTCATTTGGAAACTCTTTTGTAATGTTTTTAACCAACTGTCTTGAATGCATGCGTAAGCTGCGCCTCTTCTTGCGCGCGCTCCTTCTTCCGCAGTCGGTATAATTTAATCTTCTCAGATGGGATCAAAGCAATTTTTTCGAACTCTAGGGCATTACCTTTTCCACAGCTTTACGTTTTCTGTGGTTTTTTACACGTTCCACAACAGTTTGTCTTGGCACCTTTAATTTATGAAAATGTTTAAAGTTTCAAAATTAATTTTTGAAATTTTTTAGAAATTTAAAAATGAATGTGGGATGATCTTACAGTATTTTGAAAGCTCTATCCTCAGTTAGTTTAGTTTTTATCGTACGATAAGGAGTTTTCGAGATATTCATCTTTTAATGCTGACACAACGTGAACATCGATGTTCAAATTTTCAAGGTCATAGCTTTTAATCTAATTAACGGATTTTTACAAATGAAGCATTTTGAGGTTCTGAAGTCCTTTAGGTGTTAAACACTTTTTATCCGATGTGAACCGGTTGTACAGTTGTGGCGTGCTGAGCAGGAATATGCGTTACAGCATTTGGTATCGCTCTCACTGCTAACATGACACCCCGCTCAATGAGACATTACACGTAATTCTAAGTCGAACATAGAACTGAGCTTATGCTAATACACGAGATCGTGTCCAAAAAGACTTTTGTTTCCTTATGTTGTACACTCATTTTGTTTCTTCTTTCGGGATTTTCTTGTTGGAAAAGTATTACCTCTACGGGCCGCCTTGACAGTGCAGTGGTGTAAGCGATTGCTTCTCTTCATACGTCCGGAAAGGAGTCCAGGTTCGAATCCCGGAGAGGCATGGATGTTCTGTTTGTCTTGAGGCACTGGCTCTCTCTCTTCCCTGAAACCAGTGACCCTAAATCAGAGACGGGTGACTGCTTACAGCCCATTGAGTTGTTACGGCGGTCGTTAAACCAGTAATAAAAAAACTCAAAAGTTCTAAAGCATTCTTCTCCGGTAGCGGAGCGGTTCGAGGCTCTTAAAGCTGATTCGTCACCTTAAGTCGAATCCGTAAGAAGAAAGAGTGTCATGTTTGTCTAGTGGTGACATTTCTGTCCCTTCCATGGAAACACTGGTCCAAAGTCGGGACGAGCGATGCTGATAACTTTTGTGACGTACTACAGAGGCGAAGCACGTGTCAAGATTAAAAATCTGCAGTGGTATGGTCCGTTGGTGGGGTTTATCGGTTTGAACAACTTGCTCCTGGGCGAGGAGGCAGGGTTTCTTACCTTACCACCGAAAAATCTGTGAATTCCACAATTTCAGAGGTTTTTATTTTGGTAATTAAAAACACACATCACTCGAATATACAAAAAAATCGAAATACTTTCGTTCCATACAAATTTAGAAGATATGAATCCGTTTATTGGTGAAAATATGACATGGATGTTAAGTCAGATAATATCCGAAAACTTGAAAATTTATTCGTCCTGGAGCAGGAATCAAAGCCGCGTCTTCCGGTAGCGCCCGAGTAAGCTAACCACCACACCACCCAAAATTACCAAGTTTAAAGTTTCCTATTAATATGAATATAACCATTACAGAGTTCGCTAGTCGAAGCAACCGGTATGCATATATAGAGAATCTGCAAATTTTAAGTCATTCCCGTGATTTGCGCCTCCGGGTATATCACAAGAATGAATTAAAATATTGTACAAATTTGTATTATACAGTGGTGTAATCCCGTATTTCATCCATTGGTACTTCGGTTTCTCCAGTTTCTATGTTCCTGTTCGAATTGCAATAAACCTGACTGCAGGAAATTGCGATACAAATTCAATGCAAAATCCTCTTCCTCAAAAGGAGAAAAAAATATTCCTATGTTAAGCTTTACTTGTCTCCAAAATTGCGAACACGGAATAATACAAATTACACAGACATTTTAAACTCTTGGTTAGAAATTTTATTATTTCGGAATATTCCAAATACTTCACAGCATCTGTAAGCCGTAGATGTAAAAAATACACTCTTACAGACATTAAGGAAACATGTTAAAAAATAGTAATGATATATCTTCCACAAAGTTTGTCTGCAGCCACTCTCATCCATGTCACTCCGGCATACTTCAAAATTTCGTCCACACATTTTCACAATGTCTTCTCCTTCTTCTGGATCCTTTCCTGTTCCTTGGTCTCCCGTCTTAAATTCCGGTTGCCCTTCGATGTTCCGTTTTCGCTCATTTCACCTTCAGGTATTTTATACTGATCGGGCATGCATCTTTCAGTTGCTTACACACGTTGTATGTATTCATAAGTTAAAGTCCATGTCTCTGCTCCATATACAGGGCGATCGGAATCGACCGCACAATAAACCTACCGGATGATTTCTCGTAGAGAAAGAAGCCGAAAACCGTAGCCGGTTGTCCGATCGGACGTCGCATTTCTCAGATATACGCGACGAAAATTTCGTGACTTTACATCCGGTAACGCACATGCTGGTTAAAGAGCGACGTGGATAGTTATACAGACGCACATATTACAAGGCAATCGAGCCGCCCGGTGGCGCAGTGGTCTAAGGCGATGGGTTACGATCATTTCTCCGAAAGGGGTCTGGGTTCGAATACCGGTGAAGCATGGAAGTTGTGTTTCTCCTACGACACTGACTCTCTGACTTCCCTGGAAACAGTGGTTCTACATTCAGCACGGGAAACTACTTATAACCTACTGAGTTGCTGATGGTGGTCGTTAATCCAATTAAAAAAATAAAGAAAAAGAAGGCAATCAACATTTTAATATGTGGCACGGGGTGGGTATTCAAATCGAAGGACGTGGTGGAGTGAAACCAGCGGTTGTACTCCTGCGCAATACGGCAGGTAAGGATAAAGTGGGTTGACGACGGTAGCAGGTAAGCTCATATTGCGTTGGTATATTTGACAGTAGTGTGGGTAGCAATATGTCGTACAGTTTGAGATAGTATTGTTAAATGTGTCTCCTGTTGGGGGAATGCCATGGTTCAGCATTGCGTGCAGCAACGGCCTACAGCTAGCGATAACCAGCCCGACGGCACCCGGGCGCCCAGGTCACACGGCGGCTTGACGCTCGAATACGCGTCACAGAGCATGTCGCACCACGTCCAAGTGGTGACAGTGGCACCGGACCCTCACCATCCCTCGAGCACGTCATAGTAGAGTTCATAGAAGAGAAGCACACGACGAGCATGCGTGCGATCGCGCGACAGTTCGGTGTGCACTAAAGTACCGTTCTTGCCGCTCTACACGACGAAGACCTGCATCCATATCACATCACACGAGTGCAAGGCCTATTACCACAGGATTATCCCCGAAGACCGGCATATTGTATGAGGCTGTTATAGCAACATGCTGCCGATAATAGTTTTATCCGCCGGATCTTATGGACCGATGAAGCAAGGTTTACACAGCACGGTATCTGCAACACCCCTAATATTCATGTTTGGTCATTGGACAATGCGCACGCAACACGTGAACAGGCTCACCAGGTACTGTGGTGTGTTAATATCTGGTGTGGTATTGTGTGCGATACCCTATGTGGAACCATATCGTCTTTCCGAACGTGTCACAGCTGCCCTACATCTCAGAATATTGATGTCTCTATCCCAGTGGTGTCCCTAGTCCTATGCTGCGAAAGGTGCATCTGCAGAAAAAGCTTACATTTGCACTGCAGTATTGGAATTGGACCTCCGCTGATTGGCAATGGATTGCCTTCTCCGATAAGTCACGTTTACTTATCGAACGCATGGAAGCTGGCACATAAGGCAAGAAACATCGGACAACAAATACTCTTCAAACATTGCTGGCAGAACACAATCCGATGGGGCAGCGTTATGTCTGGGGAATGTTTTCGTAGCATTCCTCGGTACACTCATACCTGTGGAAAGCACTATGGACCGATTTCTTTACAAATCCATTTTTGCAGACCACGTACACCGTACATGCAGACTGTCTTCCCTGGGCGGATGGGATCTTCCAGCACGACAATGCGACGTGTCACACAGCTAGAAATGACTGACAGTGGTTGGGAGAACACGATGGAAAGTTTAAAGTATTTCCATAGCCCCCTAATTCCCCAGACTTAAACCCAATTGAGCATCTGCGGCACCACCTCGATGGAGTTATTTGTTCCATGGATCCTCCATCACGAAGTTTCCACCAGCTGTAAGAAGCACTGCAGTCAGTATGGCTTCACCTACCTGTGAACACCTTTCTTCATTGTATTGAGTCACTCCCAGCTGGTCTAGCTGCTGTCCTCCCTGCACACGGCGGGTGCTCTGGATATTAGCTGGTGGTCCCAATAACATGACTGGACCGTGTATAAGCGGAGACTTAGTTTTATGTATTTCTAGTGAATGACCTTTAGAATCGTACAAATATTACAAAAAGCGCAAAAAGGACACTTCCAAACGTTAAATACTATTACAAAATTTCGAAAACAGAGAAATAAGGTTAGGATGACTTGTAAATTGAGTTTCTTACAATTGATTATGCACGACACACACACACACACACACACACACACACACACACACACACACACACACACACACACACACATTCGTGAATAACTTTTTGCTGCCTTCAGCCTGTGTTCATCTGATATTTTATATCTTTCTTTTTTATTAAAATTCTATACTAAACTCTAAGGAAGTGAATTTTGTTTGATTTCATATTTTTGACATACACTGCTGAAAATAATTAGGAGAAAGTGAATTTTGCGACATTATGCCAGCCAGCTGTCATACGTTTCTGAAACGTGAACAGTGCAAGTAGAATATAACGTAGACAGTAGAATCATGCACATAGTTATTCAAATCAGGGTCTGTGAAGTCAAAATGAATAAAACGTAGATTGGGATAAGATAATGTAGGTTTTCCCGATGCCACTTTGCTATGATGCTTTCATTACAGAATTTCGTTTCTTGAAATCTTGGATTTGAACTCTGTTTCAACAGCGCGATTTAACAAAATCCAATGTGTGCAGAACTATCTGCTAGAAGAAGGTAAGTCAGACACAGTGGGTGGTAGAAAAATCGATTGTAATGTCACGACGTGTCATCTCCTGAAGGTGGACAAGATTCCAAAAGGCAGTCCGTTGGGACAGTTGGAAATGCGACTCTTTGCCAGCGAAATCATTTCTTGTAAACAAGGTGGGTTTGTCAACCCACACTGTCTACAATCGCCTTCACCATTATGCCCGTTATGCACGTAGACCAAGGGCATGTGTTCTGGTAAACGCAACACACTTTACGACCCTTATAAAGTTTGTTAACGAACACCGTAGTTGGAGACAACACGACTAAAGACAAGTTCTGTTCTCCGACGAGTCGAGTGTAATTAGGTTGTCTGCCAATCGATGAGTTTTTATCTAAAAGGAATCCACCACATGATGTAACTCAGCGTTTTTGATGAAAACATCAAAGATTGATAATCTGAAAGGCATAACAACAATTGATAGTCTAGAAGTCATAAATATATCAGAAAGAAGGGAATTATGCTCCCCGACAAGGAAGTCTAAAGACGCAAAAACATACAGACGAGATTCTGAGACTTATTGTCATGCCGAACGCTGCAGACATCAGTGATTCGTTTCTTTTTATGGATAATACCGTTCGAAAACATAGAGATCGACAGTAACGTTCAAAATAATGGAGATGGACAAAACTCTTCAAGAGTAGGTAATTTAACCTATAGATTTGCCACTGTGCTCCCCTGATTTAATTGAACATGATGGGATGCATTTGGAAGACCCGTTAGAGCTCTCGTCGTGAAGGGAAGACAGTTCTTAGCTAGGATTGGCGAAGATACACCAAAAACACCCTCGATATGCTATTGAGTTCCATTTTACCCAGGTTTGCAATGGTCTTTGCTTTTTGATTGGCCGGGGCACAGCCACTTACTAAGTAATGATGAGTTAGAGCCTCAAAAAGACATTTTGTATTGTTGCAGATATATGCTATTGCCGTATAGCATATCAAAACATTCATGTTGAATTATGTATTGCATCAGAATTTGCTGTGAGTCTACGGAAACTGGATTGAAAAGAAAGTGTGAGACATTGCAGGGGGAGGGGCTCATATGTTGTCAAGCAGTGAAATAGATATAAGACAAATTAAAGAATCTTCTTTTTAACATCATGACCGTTCTTTGACTGTACGTCATTTGTCTCCGTATCTGAAGAAAACTCGTTTTCGATAGATTATGGAATATGAGTACGTATTAAATTGAACCGCGGAGTCGAAAGCAAGGGGCCTGAGTGTCTGGAAACCTGACTGTTTCTTCTTCTGTATTTTCGTATAAGGGGTAGTCAGCTCTTAAGTTAATGTATTCTGTACAATTTACCAGTTTGGAGTTTCAGAATTTTAAACATTTCCCTGCTTGCAATCTGTTACCCTTAAAACGAACACACCAAATAAAAATTTCTCATTTTATTAAAGACATTTCGTACGTTGCAGTGAACGAATTTATTCGCAAAACTATGTCATTCTTCTTGAACCGATTTCAGTTATCCAGAAAATCAGATACAAAATCACAGTTACTACCTATTATACCGAGTTTCAACTGATATTATGATCTCCCACACAGTACTCTTCATGATATTGGCAGATATGTGCATCAGGATGTGCAACAAAAAAAATCAGGGTTACTAGCTGTTCATTTGGAGCAATGAAAAAGTCATCTCTCTAACAAAAATTATGTGAATACGAAGAAACACTCTTTTTGTTTTTAGTTGCAAACAACTTATGAAATTTTCTAAATATCAAATGTCTTTATGTTTTTCTTTTTTTCAAATTTTAGTAATTCGAAAACTATATTGAAAAAAAATAATACGACGAATATTTCTCAATTGGACTGCAGGTACAGTATTTTCTTTTCATAATTGTATCTGTATAAACATTTATTAACAACTTCTTGGTTTCAAATTCTGACATAATCGCATTTTCAAGTTTTCTCAGGGTGATCAAATTTTCAAGTTTTTTGCTGTGATTGGTGTTATGTGTATGAGGAACACCGGAAATTCAGAGATGTCAGACTGCTGTGTTAATTAGCGTGGCGTATTTTCCACGTATTATAACAAGATTGTTTCTTCCACACTATGAAACTTATCTCTTTTGAAGTCGGTAAAATATGAAAGACTTGAAATTGAAATTGAAGAGTATTAATTAGCACTTTATGGTGTAAGCTAACTGAATATCACAAAAATTAAAAAACATTCAATTTGAATGTGCAGTTCTTCATTTTACATTACGTTTCAGGTTTGGAAATTTTACCGTGAGTGCCAATAACAGGCAAAAATTTCATGTTGTAAACTGTTTTTTGCCCTTATGTCTAAGTACTTTTTTGCTGAATTTACAGATAATTAGGCCTAACTGGTTTTTAAACTAGATTTAATATAAGTTCTAATTTCTCATACGATTTTTTAACTTAGTGCCTCTGACTTTTAACGTCTAATTTGATATCTTTGTCTACTTCTTAGGTTACATCTTTAAAACGTTTTTAAAAGTAATAGAACAAATTGTTTGCGCATGAGGTCAAAGTGCGTTTTTGCGTTTTTTTCCCATATTGTTTAGGGCAGGAATTTTTAACCCCTGCTTTCTTCTTTCCTTTTTTTAATCCACTTTGGAGCTGCAGTTTATTTGCTTTGCAGTTATCAAGATCATCACGCCGGACTTCAAGATGTTTTCTGGACAGCCGCCTCCTCTGGCTTGCACTGTGGAGGTCATGCAAGGTGGATCCACTGGATCGCATGTTATTTGTGCGAAATAAGTACCACAAACGTAACCTTTCTTCGTCGTTGCACTTAAATAATGAATTCCAAGCAGCTAGACGGTGGTCACAGTGCCTTACAGAAGATGGTGGAAGACTTTCTGTATCGGAAATTATCTGCAAAGTGGGTACCTCGGCAGTTGACATCCGGTTTGAAAGATCGAAGAGTGTAAATCTACTGAGATCTGCTGGAAGCTTTTGAAACCAATTAAGACACGTTTTGTTTTCAGTCTGGTGACAGGGGATGAAACGTGTACGTATCTTAAGGGTCCGAAACCGAAGAATCAATCCATGCAATAACGTCACACAGCTTCACCAAGGCCTAAGAAATTATAGAGCCGCGTTCTGCACAGAAGGTCACGGTGACTGTTTTTTGGGATGACAGGGGTCTCATTCTCCTTGATTTTGTGGAACGTGGCCGTACCGTGACCAGCAAGTGGTTTATTGAGGCACTCAAAAAGCTTAGAGAAACCATAAGGAGGAAAAGACCGAACAAGCATCTGAAAGGCATCCATATTAACCATGACAATGCCAGACGATACACATCTTTAGCAATAAATCAGGCGATCATCAAATTAGGCTTGCCGGTGATCCCCCATTCACGCTACAACCAAGAATTGGCGCCCCCCTGATTCCCTCTGTTTGATACAATGAAGGACACTTTATAGAGACAAAGATTTAATGACACAGACGATGTGAAAGCGACTGTGTAGAATTGGGTACGAGATTCCACACCTGATATTTCTCAGAGATGATGTGACAGTTGGGTTCAACTAAAGCGCAAATGCATCTCTTGCGATGAAGACAACGTTAAGTAATACTTTTTTATAGAAAAGGGATACTCTGCCAACATGTGCAATTTGAAATACGTCTGTCAGTCATTAAAAAAGGCGTGCCCACTTTTTCATTACTTTCGGTATAACTCTGAGAATATATATTTTTGCTTCTGTCTCTTCTTAATAGTATCTGAATTCTGAATTTTCATTACTGTTGCGTTGCGGGTCTTGATCTTCAGGTTATTTTGCAAATTTTGTTTTAAATTATTAGGTAATATCTTTCGTTTTTGACTCTGCTCTTATGTAAATATATCATCATCATCTTCATCATTGTCAACAATTATCAATCCACTGCTGGACGAAGGTCTCCCCAAGTTTCCTCCACAACGATCTATCTTGTGCCAGTCTCCTCCATGTCACTCCCGCATATTTACGAATTTCATCCACCCATCTCCCATGTGGTCTTTTTCTGGGTCTTTTCCTGTCCCTTGGAATCCAATCTAAAATTTCGGCTGTCGATCTATGGTCTGTCCTTCTGGCAGTATGTCCAGCCATTGCCATTTCAGTGATTTAATTCTGATCATGATGTCTTCCAATCTCGTCATTTTTCGGATCCACGAGTTCCTCTTCTTATCTCTCCTGGTTATACCAAGCATGCACCTCTCCATGCTTGTTTGAGTTGTCTGCAGCCTTTGTATGTCTCTTTTAGTTAAGGTCCACGTCTCTGCACCATACGTAAGCACTGAAAGGATGCACTGATCAAACACTTTTCTTTTAAGACATAATGGCATATTGCTCTTGAAAATTATGCTGTTTCTTCCAAAAGCTCTCCAGGCAAGTTTTGTACGCCGATTAATTTCTTCATCAATGTGACCCTCACTTGATATCTGCTGTCCAAGATAAACATACGTATCTGTTATCTCCAGTTTTTCTCCATCAATCGATAAATCTTCATTTCTTGTAAAAGATCACTTTTGTCTTCTAAAAGTTCATTTTTAATCCCACTTCTTTACTCTTGTCAGCAAGTTCCTGGATCATACTCTGCAGCTCTGATGGGGTAGTTGCAAAAATCACTACGTCATCAGCAAAACGAAGGTGGGTTAGATAATCTCCATTAATCTTTATCCCTTTGTTTTCCGAGTTCAGTGATTGAAAGACATTTTCCAATGTGGCATTAAAGAGCTTCGGAGATATGGTGTCACCTTGTCTCACTCCCTTTCCAATTTTTATGTGTGTTGTATTTTCAAACAGCCGAATCTTTGCACTTGCATTTTCATAGATGTTATTAATAATATTAATGTATGCATCTTCAATACCGCAGGATTTCAGAGCCGTGGTAACTGCTGATGGTTTCACCGAATGAAAGGCTTTTTCATAATCGATAAAAGCCATGCACAATGGAAGTTCATATTCCCTCGCTCTTTCAATTAGTTCTCTCAGTACGTGGATATGATCTATTGTGCTGTAGCCACTTCTGAATCCAGCTTGTTCTCTCGGTTGAGCCATGTCCAGTGTTACCTTCAAGCGGTGTGAAAGAACTTTAGTGAAGATTTTATAAACCACTGATAGGAGGCTGATAGGTCTGTAGTTCCTGAGATCCTCAATGTCACCATTTTTATGTAGCAGGATCATTGTAGCATTGTTCCAATCCTCAGGAATCTTCCCTTCATAAAGGCATCGAGTGAAAATTTGGGCGAGTACTGTTTCAGGTTCTCCACTTGCTTCTTGTATGATGTCTATAGTAATTCCATCTTCTCCTGGAGCTTTCCCCCGCTTCATGTTCTTGATTGCATAAGCAACTTCTGCTGGGAGGACTGGAACAACTCTGGTACCTTTCATGATGTCTGGAGTACATGTATCATCCCTTTCATATAATTTGGAGTAGAAATCTTTCACTCTTGTCAAAATTTCGCCTCTATTTCTTGTTATAGAACCATCTTCTTTTCTCAGAGCCATAATCTGTTTTCTTCCCTTACTGAGATGTCCCTTTGCTATCTTAAGGCTTTGGTTGTTTTCAATTGCTTTCCTCACTAGCTCACAGTTGAATTTCCTTACGTCTTCAGTGATACTTTTTCGTGCTGTCTTGCATAGCTGTATATATTCCACTTTGGAAGTCACATCTTCTTTAGTTGTCCTCATCTCTCTTCTTTTTTGCATCAACATTTTGGTATCAAAAGTGCGAAACATTTATGACGCAAACCATTTTGAATCGACTCCCGTTTAGTCTAATATCATATAAACGTACCTAGGAATATTTCGGGTGGCCGTAATGTAATAAAACGTTTGCTGTTCAGAGCCTTCTGTAAGTTTACCTAACAACCGGAATAACAACAAATTTGGTAGAGATACAACTATAGACATAGAGGAGGAAAATGTTCCACGAAAACGATGTTTAGCTCAAAAAGTCGGTGATAGCGGATTATGGCGATGTAAATTTAAAACAAAGCGTTAAAATTGACAGAAAAAGGAATAACAAAAACGAAACTGAATTAAAAAGTTACCTCTGTGTATTACACTTAGGATAACGCACCAAGAAAATATGTCTTATCAATTTAATTTATCATAGGAATTACTGCAGTTAACGTAGCTTATGCTAATTTGCATAGATGTTGAACATTTATGTCATCGAACGAAGAGAATGATGATACCTGTGAAACTTCTTATCTTAGCAACAATCGATTTCAGGGCGTATATCCATAGATATATCCTGATGTTCTCAGAAAAATGAAGTGTTGCAAACTTTCCAAAATTAGCTGAGATATCTGCCCAAACAAGGGAAAAACAATCATTACAAATGGTTCTGGTCAACAAAAGAGGTGCATGACTTTAGTTTTCCAATTACGACAACAAACAAATTGAGATTATTATATTCACCCAAGACTCAATCGTTAAAGACAAATAGGAATATATGTGTACTACACTAAAATACCTAAGACCGCCGCCTATACAGATAGTCAAAGCACTTATGGATTTTCAAAAATCGTGTTGCCTGTATTTAAGGACAAATAGAACTGATCCGAGCTTATTGAGCACTATGAGAGAGTACTATTACTAAATACTGATGATAGATAATTGAAACCAATGAACTCAGGTTGCCAGTGTCACAAACGTCCATGTACTTACGAGATGACTGCCAATCGCTATAGTATAAAACGGTTACCCCAGACGTGCCACTAACAGCGGAAACGCTTATTGCAACCATATTCAGGCTTATTTTTAGCACAATATGCTTAAAAAGCAACCTACCAGTACAAGTATTTGTTTACCCAATATCGATTTAGGTTACCTCGATGTAGAATGACTTCATCTTGCGTCTTAAATTTCCATCTCATAAATTTGCAAATTTTCACAAGACTCACATTCATTTCGGCTGTTTTGTTTGCACAGATGAAATAATTCTCTTTAGTAGCATCGCAACCCAATAGTCGTGGTTGGTACTCTCTCGGCCATCATACTTTTATCTTTACTAAACTTTTACTTTTCTATAAGTGTCACACAGGCAGGCCAATATCTCGTAATTTTTTTCTGAAATGATTATATTGCAGCATTTTTGTTTATTGTAGCAAATTTTTTATACAAATTTGTACATTAGGTTTTTTCTAAACCTTCTTGTCCTTAATATTTACATGTGACCTGTATTACTTACAAGAAAACTTACAGTTTCCACTATTTTACTTTGAAATATAAATTTATTTTAAAACTACCTAAATAAATGTCTCTTCTACAGCTATCCAGAATAAAAATTTAAGAAAACTCCGTTTAAGAGGTTCTTTTGTAAAACAGTTGCTATTGTAGGCGCTTTTTCAAGTGTCATAACGCAGCTTCATTTTTGTGTGTGCTAGTACAGTAGCATTTTTGTTATATTTTCACAATAGAAATTGGCCACACAGAGTAGAATAACTGTGTGGTAGTTTTGTTTCTCCTGTGTGTTAATTAAATTCTTTCATGATAAAGTTTCCATATGCTTCAAACGGAATCTGATAATTTTTAATTCCGCGGAGAGAAAAACTTTGGTTTTAGTCATATACCACGGTCTTAAAATCCTAACCTTAAATTAATATTATTTGCTGCTGACCAGCAACATAATTTTATGGAAATCCTATTTGAATTAAGAAAAGGAGTATGTTTTTAGACAGGTAAAAAAAACCGCATCAGCTTATTATGTTTTACAATTCAAACGAAAGTCACCAAAACAACAAATTTTATACATAAAGACATTTAAAAGTTGTGGGAACTCTTTTAGACTTTCTTCCAGACAAAAGATGAGAATAAGTACATCAAAAGTCTGGTTTTATAAGAAAGGAATGTACACAATTTTCATGGTGTAGGAGGAGTTATATCGAAAAATACGTATGTTGACTCACAGAAGACTCACATAGATTGTACTAACTCCTTGAATCGATAAAATTTTACAGGCATTTTGCTTTTATCAAATGAATGCATCCTAGGATTTTGTTTCTATACACTGACGGTGGAGGATATTTAACTTTACTTCCTCCCATGAGTTCCGAAACGAGTTTTTTTCAAGAAAAGTCAGTTTTAGAATTATTAAGTATCTACGACTATGTAAGTTAGAAATAAGCGGTTATCTGAGAAATACAAAGAAACTTTAGAATGGGAGGGGAAAGTGCATGGCATGCATTTCAATGCTATCAAAGATTGCTTGCGACGAGCAGAAATTCATTCTTGAAAGAGTGTTGAATAGGTATCCTGAGCTGCTTCTCTTTGGGACAATATGCCGGAAAAAGCTCTGAATGCGATTCTTGTGGAAAATGATTCCTGAAGAACAGTGAATGTGTAAAATCTCCTACCCTTGGCAATTTGTCAAATTCTGCTTGTCCTCTTCCTCAGAAAAGCTTTAGACCAAAGAATGGTTTAGTTGGTGAGAATAGCGGAACAACTGGCCAGTAGTGCATGCAAACTAATGTGTTATTCGTTTGAATGTGGAGACGTAGGTGACCGTTTTGCGTGAACAATGAGTACACTTACACGAATGAATATACACTATCTACCAAGAAGTAATTGGACACCCCTGCAATCGACGATATCTATGATCCTGATACACGTCAAGGCCGCCGCCGTTAAATATCGCTGGGAAACAACAACGCAACCAATCGCATGCAAGATGCCATGCAGTTCGGAGCTCTCTGATTTCGAGAAAGGTGTAATCGTCGGGTATTATACACTGCTGGACAATTGCTAAGGACGGATCATAAACGGCTATATAGCGCATAAAAAGTAAGTGTGGTTGGATGCCAAGTGAAATAAAATAATGTCTGAATGCCAGGACATTACAAGAAAGATAATTTATTGTGCTTTGAAATCCAGAAGGCTTTGGAACGTGTTTAAGGGACAAACAGGCCATTTTGTGCAGAATACGTAAACGTGAAAAAAATGCAATTACCGTCCGCAGGCGTTCCGGCGTAAGATGTCAATACGGGATATGGCCACCATGGAGGGCGATGCCAGATTCCACACGTCGCGTCATGCTTTGCACAACATTATCAAGCAGCTGTTGGGGTAATTTATCCCATTCCTCTATCAGTGCACGGATGAGGGTGTCCTTGTTTATTGGAGGGCATTGGCGACCAGCAAGACTCCTCCCCAAAGCATCCAACACATTTTCAATGGTGTTCAGATCTGGAAAACGTGCTGGCCATACGAGGCGTTGAATATCCTTGCTCTCAAGACACTCCTGGACAGCGACTGTTCGATCACATGTTGCGTTGTCGTCCATGAAAATGAATCTATCACCGACAGCACCACGGAACATGCGAACATGAGGTAGCAGAACATCATTAATGTATCATTGGCCAGTCATAGTCCCAGTTGGAAGCACATAGAGGGACGTACGGCCATTGATCATGATGCCAGCCCATACCATGACACTACATGTCGGATATCGGTCCCTTTCCTGTATGTTTGCTGGACAATATGCAGTACCACTATCACGCCAGATCAGTTGTCGTCGACAATCAGACGATAGACTGTATCTACTCTCATCTGAGAAGAGGACAGCAGACCAGTCGTTACCAGTTCAATTGCGATGTTGATGGCACCATTGCAAACGGGCGGTACGGTGACGTCTGGACAATGGGATGCACACAACCGGACGGCGGGCGTATAGTCCTCCTTCATGCAAATGTCTGGCGACAGTTTTCGGGAGATCCGCTTGCCAGTAGCAGCCATAAACTGATTTGCTACCTCACTAAGCTGTGCTGCGCCGGTGTCTTTTTGTTGATAGCACTATGTACCGATCTCCCTGCAGGTGTCGTACTGCGAACACGACCTCCCCGTGACGTTTGCTACACTCTCCATTTGTTTGAAATGATTTCCAAAGCCTTGAAACAACACTGTGGCTGACGTCGAACTCCCTGGCAACATCTATTATTTTTCGCCCTTCTTCAATCTTGCCAATAATACGGCCACGCGTAAAATCATCTAGGTGATGCCGGGAAGACATACTGAAACTTGCAAGTTCGTCAATTGATTCTTTCCATTTCAACTTTGCGTTTGAACAACAACGGTCAATACGCGTCAAATCCATTATAGCTCTTATCAGCGCTATGACGTCAAGAACAAGTTCGGCAATCCAAAATTTGCATACGCACAACACGTCTTACTGTATCCCGCACTTATGCTAATTTCCCCATTTTCCTGCCTTCCATTTTATGGTTGCTATCGTTGCTATTGTCATCCGTCCTTAGCAATTGTCCGGCAGTGTAGAAATGGCCGATCCATAGAGAGTTGAAGTACCCGAAATCGACAGTGGCCTACGTGATTGGCAAGTGGAAGATGAGAGGTGACTGTCGGAATGTGCCCTGACCCGGCAGACTCACAAAACTAGGAGATAGAGACCGACGGGTGCTGGCCAGAGAAATTCAGAAGAACCGCACCAAATCGATGGGACACATCCGCGAGGAGTTACAGCAGGCATCCGGGAGTGTTTTTTAGAAAAATACCATCCGTAAGGAAGCCCATCTGCTCGGTTATCACGGACGTGCTGCCGCCCACAAGACTTTGATCACCAAGTCCAATAGCGCTGCGTGGCTAACGTGGTGCAAAGAACGTCGACAGTGGACTGTTGATCCGTGGAAACAGGTTCTCTGGAGCGACGAATCAAGGTTCACTATGTACCGTTCGGTTGGCAGGGTCTGGGTTTAGCATCTACCTGGAGAACGCCTCCTGCCGGAATGTATTGTTCCAACTGTGAAATTCGGCGGCTTTGGAATTATGCTATGTGGGATGTTTCTCCTTGTATGGCACGGGACCCTTGGTCGCAATTCCTGGTAGACTTAACGCCGCGACCTACTGCACCATTTTGGATGACCATGCGCTACCTACGTTGTGGCAGTTTTACGGGGTGGACGCATGTTACTTTCAGAATGACAATGCCACCTGTCATGTTGCGAGATCCACCATGGCTTGGTATGGTGACCATGGGGTTAATCGAATGGACTGGCCTGCGCAGAGCCCGGACATTAACCCTATCATTCACCACTGGGACGAGTTGGAGCTTCGACTTAAAGGGTACCCCCACCATCCAAAATCGGTGAAGGAACTGACCTGTCTTCTTCAAGCAGCGTGGAAGAAAATACCGCTACCCGTCGTACAACGCCTGGTTGAAAGTATACCCTGGAAAGTCGCAGCTGTAATCGCCGCTCGTGGAGGCTCCACCAAATATTGAAGGTGAATAAACTCCGTTTTCCATTGCTATCACAGGTGTCCAATTACTTGTTGTTAGATAGGGTATTTTCCATAGCTATCTATCAATCAAAAAGTACAAAGTACAATTTGAGAACCACTGTAATAGTGAAAATTAGGCTTTTTTTGTCGTAAAACATTTGATAACTTAATATAATATTGTCATCAAAATGAGACATACACTGACGGAAAAAAATCCCAACACCACGAAAAAATAGTTGTAGAGGAATGAAATGGCGGCAATACCTTTGTACATGTAACATCTTTAATCGATTAAGGTTTCAATATCACAGCTTTTTGTAAGCGCGAGAAGAGCAATTTTAAATGTGAAATGCTGGTACATTAATAACCGATGTTCCCGCCAATATGTTGCATGCAAGCACGCAAACGTTCATGCATTGTGTCGTACAGGTGCTGGATGTCAGTTTGTGGGATGGAGTTGCATGCCTGTTGCACTTGGTCGGTCAATACAGGGAGAGTTAATTCTGGTTGGGGTGACGCTGGAGTTGTCGTCCAAATATGTCCCATACGTGTTCGATTGGTGAAAGATCTGGTGATCTAGGAGGCCACGGCAACATGTCGACACTCTGTAGAGCATGTTGGGTTACAACTGCGGTATGCGGGCGAGCGTTATCCTGCTGGAAAACACCCCCTATGATGTTGTTCATGAACGGCAGCACAACAGTTTGAATCACCAGAACGACGTACAACTGTGCCGTCAGGGTGCGTGGGATAACCACGAAAATGCTCCTGCTGTCATAGGAAATTGCTCCTCAGACCATAACTCCATGTGTAGGTCCAGTGCGTCTCGGCCGCAGAGCAGTTGGTTGCAGGCGCTCACCTGGTCTCCTTCTAACCAACACACGGCCATCACTGGCACCCAGGCAGAACCGGCTTTCATCAGAAAACACAACAGATCTCCACTCCGTCCTCCAATGAGCTCTAGTTTGACACGACTGACGTCGCAAACGGCAGTGGTTTGGAGTAAGTGGAATGCACGCTACAGGGTCTCTGGCTCGGAGCTGTCCTTCAAGTAACCGATTTGTAACAGTTCGTTGTGTCACTGTGGTGGAAACTGCAGCTCGAATTGCCGCCGCAGACGCGGTACTATGCGCCACGGCCATACGCCGTTCACGGCAGTCTTCCTTCTCAGTAGTGCCACGTTGCCGGCCGGAACCCGGTCTTCTTGAGGCAGTACCTTCCCTTGACCACTGCTGCCAACAATCATGCACAGTGGCTACATTCCTGCCAAGTCGTTCTGCAATATTTCGGAGCGAAAATCCACATTCTCGTAGCCCTATTACACGACCTCTTTCAAACTCCGTGAGCTGCTGATAATGGCTTCTTCGTCTTCTTAAAGACATTCGTGACTAACATCAACACCCTACGTCGAATCTCAACGATATCTAACGCTCACGAACGATACAGCGCGTATTTACGGCAAACCTGCTTTGCATGTTCCGAGGGGCGCTACTAGCGCCACACGTATACGCCGAGCGCGAAATTTGCATAGACGTCATCTTACAAATGTACTCTCACCGCCTACCAACTGTCGTTTATCTACCACATAACCCTTCTTGTTGTTGGGATTTTGTTTCCGTCAGTCTATGTTTTAATGAAGCATTTCAGGCACTTTCAGTTTAACCATTCGTTTTTTACAACTTTCTCCAAGCCGAAGTGCTTGGATTTTTACTGTTCGCAGCAGTTTATTGGAAGGATTTTGCTTAGGTTATGGATCTATCAATTATTAAAGGCACATTTCATAAACGATTGTTGCTTTAAACTCTTGCAGTGGTTTCAAATGGAACCGTTATGTGGTCGAAATGACTCCACTATTTCCAATGTTGCGAAAGAGAGGCTTTCATTCACTCTTTAAGGAACTTTTTCCCTTCCGTTTACTCTCTTATTTACTAAACACTGTTCACAATTTAAAATGAAAATCACTTCTTTTCTCGAAGTGAATAGTGACCAAAAAGAGCCTAAATATCTATGCAGAACTGCTTTAACTCCAGAAAATTAATGCACTGTGCTAAGAACTTTTATTTCGCGTGAAGAAAATTCTTTTGTAGATGCAAAGAAGATGCAAACATTAAAGTTTTAAGATTATTAATTTCCATTTTAATAGAACATTTGCACAATTTATAACAAACGCAAAATAAAAGCACAGGCATGTTGTTATGTAGCTCACTGACATGACGTTTTATTCCATTTATGTCCATAAGAACGTATCTACAACGTTATTTTCATCCCAGAATGAAATGCGATTTCCACGGTAAATTAAGACTGCTTCGTACATTGGTTGCAGTGAGGACGTGCGCTGATTGCTTAAAATTGGTTAAGAAACTTGAAATACTGAATCTTCATATCATCATCATCATCATCATTGTCAACCATTATCAATCCACTGCTGGACGAAGGTCTCCCCAAGTTTCCTCCACAACGGTCTGTCTTGTGCCAGTCTCCTCCATGTCACCCCTGCATACTTTCGAATTTCATCCACCCATCTCCCATGTGGTCTTCTTCTGGGTCTTTTCCTGTCCCTTGGAATCCAATCTAAAATTTCGGCTGTCCATCGATGATCTGTCCTTCTGGCAGTATGTCCAGCCCATTGCCATTTCAGGGATTTAACTCTGATCATGATGTCTTCCACTCTTGTCATTTTTCGGATCCACGAGTTCCTCTTCTTATCTCTCCTGGTTACACCAAGTATGCACCTCTCCATGCTACTTTGAGTTGTCTGCAGCCTTTGTATGTCTCTTTTAGTTAAGGTCCACGTCTCTGCACCATATGTAAGCACTGGAAGGATGCATTGATCAAACACTTTTCTTTTAAGACATAATGGCATATTGCTCTTGAAAATTATGCTGTTTCTTCCAAAAGCTCTCCAGGCAAGTTTTGTACGCCGATTAATTTCTTCACCAATGTGACCCTCACTTGATATCTGCTGTCCAAGATAAACGTACGTGTCTGTTATCTCCAGCTTTTCTCCATCAATCGATAAATCTTCATTTCTTGTAAAAGCATTGAACATCACTTTTGTCTTCTGAAAGTTCATTTTTAATCCCACTTCTTTACTCTTGTCAGCAAGTTCCTGGATCATACTCTGCAGCTCTGATGGGGTAGTTGCAAAAATGACTACATCATCAGCAAAACGAAGGTGGGTTAGATAATCTCCATTAATCTTTATCCCCTTGTTTTCATAGCTCAGCGACTGAAAAACACCCTCCAATGTGGCATTAAAGAGCTTCGGAGATATGGTGTCTTGCATTTTCATAGATGTTATTAATAATATTAATGTATGCATCTTCAATACCGCAGGTTTTCAGAGCCATTGTAACTGCTGATGGTTTCACCGAATCAAAGGCTTTTTCATAATCGATAAAAGCCATGCACAATGGAAGTTCATATTCCCTCGCTCTTTCAATTAGTTCTCTCAGCACGTGGATATGATCTATTGTGCTGTAGCCACTCCTGAATCCAGCTTGTTATCTCGGTTGAGCCATGTCCAGTGTTACCTTCAAGCGGTGTGAAAGAACTTTAGTGAAGATTTTATAAACTACTGATAGGAGGCTGATAGGTCTGTAGTTTCCGAGATCCTCAATGTCACCTTTCTTATGTAGCAGGATCATTGTAGCGGTGTTCCAATCCTCAGGAATCTTTCCTTCATTAAAGCATCGAGTGAAAATTTGGGCGAGTACTGTTTCGATTTCTCCACTTGCTTCTTGTATGATGTCTACAGTAATTCCATCTTCTCCTGGAGCTTTTCCCCGCTTCATGTTCTTGATTGCATGTGCAACTTCTGCTGGAAGGACTGGAGGAACTGTGGTACTGGTATCTTTCATGATGTCTGGAGTGCATGTATCATCCCTTTCATATAATTTGGAGTAGAAATCTTTCACTCTTGTCAAAATTTCGCCTCTATTTCTTGTTACAGAACCATCTTCTTTTCTCAGTGCCATAATCTGTTTTCTTCCCTTACTGAGATGTCCCTTTGCTATCTTTAGGCTTTGGTTGTTTTCAATTGCTTTCCTCACTAGTTCACAGTTGAATTTTCTTACGTCTTCAGTGATACTTTTTCTTACTGTCTTGCATAGCTCTATATATTCCACTTTGGAAGTCACATCTTCTTTAGTTGTCCTCATCTCTCTTCTTTTTTGCATCAACATTTTCGTTTTTCCTGATAATTTGTTTACATGCAACTTGTTCTTAGACCCAGCTAATTTTGTTGCTGTTTCCATAAGAGCTTTGGTTACTTTTCTGTTTACTTCAGAGATGTCCACTTCTTCTGATGTTAGGCCTTCTAAAGCAGAGAACCTGTTCTTCAGTTCCAACTTGAAGGTATTATGGTGTTTTTTAAGGTTGGTTATGTCAATAGATTTTGTTTGTCTTATGAGCTTGCCACGTTCAAGTTTAGTGTTGAGGTGCATCTTACATCTCACCAATCTATGGTCACTACCTGTGTTGAACTTGTTTAGCACACTGCAGTCTTCTATGACGAATTTTTTGTTACACATAATAAAATCAATTTCACTTGTCGTCCCGTTTGGATGTCTCCATGTCCATTTCCTGTGTGGCTTTTTCTTGAAGAAGGAGTTCAAGATGAAAAACCCTTCTGCCTCTGCAAACTCAACGAGAGTATTTCCACGCTGGTTTCTGTTGCCGTGACCGAATTTACCTACTGAAGTTTCATTCTGTTGCCGTTGCCCTATTTTTGCATTGAAATCTCCCATAATTATTTTCAAGTGCTGCTTACCTTTATTATTTAGATGACAAATTTCCTCATAGAATTCTTCGATTTCTTCTTCAGGATGACTTGTGGTGGGTGCATAAGTTTGAATAATCTGAGCCTGGTATCTTTTCGAGAGTTGGATAACAAGTCGTGCAGCTCTGTCAGAGGAACTTTCAACTTCTACAACTTTATCCTTCAGTTTCTTGTTTATTATAAATCCAACACCACTAGTTCTGCCAGTATCTGTCCCACGATAGTAGAAGAGATGTCCACTTTTCAGTTCGATGAGATCTTCTCCTTTTCTCCTTACCTCACTTAGCCCCACGATGTCCCAGTTGATCCTTTGTAGTTCCTCTTCCAATTCAAGAAGCCTTGAATCAGAAGATAGGGAGCGTCCATTGTACGTAGCCAAGGTCAGCATCAGATGGCAGCCTAGTCCGGTCCTCCGGGGATTCTTAGCACCCTCTGCCTTCATGTCGCACTGGCCGCTGCCTTGGCCAGGTACATTCCAGCTGCCGGAGACTGAGGGCCAAGATTTAAGTTGTGGAATCATTTTGGAGGGGTTTGGCCATAACTCACCACGCTGGCCAAGCGGGTTGGTGAGTGTGGGATAGAATTTCCTCTAATCCCGATGGTATAGTTATACCGCTATTGGCGGTCGTCAGAGCCCCTTTAGTGGGAACAGGATGCACCACGAGAAGGCGGGGTTGACATTTGTCAAGGAGAGGCTGTGATGTTACGCATCACCTGACCTTACATCCCGAATCTTCATATATACAGGCGAAAATCATAAGCGGGTAATTCTTGGTATCAGAAAATTGTAATTCTTTTTCATAGTCTTTTGAAAATTCGTGATGAAAGTTATTTTTGTGCCAATGCTCTGTTATATCTTGTGTGAAAAGAACATTTAGTAACTAATATTAGAAAAGAGACAATGTCGGCATGCAGAATTATAATGTTCTTGGCCTATTAGATTCGCCCGTAAAAATAGACTTCAGCCGTAGGTCGATGTCCACGGGTTTTCAAAAGCGAAACATGACTGTACCTCAGATTTCATGTATTCCTCTTTATCGGGAAACGCATGTAGTATTTTACGAGAACAGGAATAATAATTCATAAAGTATTCCTTTAACTGGCTGGCGCGAATGAAATCTAGTTTAGAAAAATGGGCTGAAACGAACACTTGGTATATATTCGCTGTGTAAAATTAGGTAGATGCGGTTGAAACGAGTAAACCTTCGCGTTAGAAAGTGTTGGTTTACGCCTAGCTTTGTTATACAAAATTGCCATTTAGAAAAACGCTTAATGCTAATCCTTTCGTAGAAGTTACCAAATAAATGTACCTTACCTATTGCGACGAACGTAAGAAAGTAGAAACAATATATTTCTCTCACTTTCTTTTTCCCACGGTCACGGTGTCTGAATCAGAGGAACTTTCCCTTCTTCATGATTTCATGGAAACTCCAAGGAGTAACAAATTGTTCACGCACGACTCCTTATACCACAGCATATGACAGCGTGGCACGATGTGGTGCGGATGTGGGTGGTGTGATAGAATCGCTTGACCTCAGCTGCAACATAACCGAGAATGTTCCAAAATATCTGTGGGAGTAACGCCTGAACCATAACGTTTCGTCAAGACCTAAAAGGAACTGATTTTCATGGCAAAGCAAACGCATGCAAATCTGACATTAGCAAGATCAACGCCAGACCTCTTTTGAAGTGGTTCAAAGCTTCCCGCACGCATACCATGGAGCGTTTCAGATCCGTTCGCTGAAGTTGTAAATTACGCGGCACCAAAAGATCAATAAATCAATAGCCAAGTTAAAGGCTTACAATATGTAACTATCTATGTAACTCTCCGTAAACTAAGGAAAGGAAATTGCTATGCTACGTAAATATATCTTATTTTACGAATAATAAACTTTAAACTTGTTGCACGTTAAAAACAATATGGCACCGCACATATACAGTCCTTCTATCATAAAATCTTTAGAAGACAATTTTATCTAATACACGAATCCTGTAAAAATGCTTTCCGACATTGTAAGTGAATTGAGCACTGTATCATCTTAGAAACTGATATTACATATCATGGAAGAATATGTGATGCAAGTTTATAAAATGATGACTTGAGTTACATATTATGCAATTTCTCAGGCCATTAACTCTTTATAAACTCGGATGAAAAGTTTATATAATAATATGAGAAACGCCAGAGCTTTGTAACCGTACTCTGAAACAGTGAGTCAAACTAAATATCGAAAAAACGACCTGAAGCTATATATAATATTTTCAACGGCACTTCCTAAAAGTTATTTCTTTTTAAAAATACTTTTAGCAATGCATTAAAATTTCCAGACCGGAAACACACGGGCCACTTTCGAAGGGAAAAAGTAATGATAAGTTAGTAATATTGCCGTTTCGAAGGGAAATATAATGACAGGGTAGGTAGAAACTACTGGAATTTAGTTACCAGCGTTTGTAGCTACGTCATAGGAAAATTTGAATCACGACAGCACAGCACGAGATGTACGAGCTCCGATAAAAGTACGCTGCGAGCAACGGAAAACGTGCCGTTTTAGCACTTGGTTGGTTGGTTGGTTGGTTGGTTGTTGGATTTTATTGGCGCAAGGGCCAGGTTTGGCCAAAGAGCGCCAGACAAAGAACGATCAGCCACAGATTTTTAAAAACGTGGAAAATGATTAAGATCAGACAGGCTTGGTAAAAGTTGAAAAAGAGTATGAAGAAAGCAGTGAAGAAAAGGTAGTTAATGAAGTTTATTAAAAGTAATATATTTACTAATGGAAAAGGACGAACCGTCACTCTCCTCCCCCCCACACCCCTCTGCAATGCTGGCAGAGGGCGGGGACGAACTGTCACTCTCCTCCCCCCATATTCCTCTGCAATGCTGGTAGAGGCTGGGGACGAACTGTCACTCTCCTCCCCCCGTGTTCTTCTATAATGTTGGGTGAGGGTGGGGACCTCGCTGAGGCCGAGACAGTTTGATGGACACCGCACACCTTTGCGGATTGAGGGCCGGGTCTTCCGCACGTGCAGGCTGTCTGCTGGGAACCGGAAGAGGCGGGCGTCTTCAAAAGAGAAGGCGAAGACGCAGCTGGTCGAATAAGCTGGAGCTCGGTGAAATCCACCTGTGTCGCTTGTTCAGCTGTAGATCGCTTGGCAAGTGCGGCGAGAGCTACAGGGCGCGGAACAAAAGGCTGCACGGGTTGTGGCTGAGACTGAACAACTGCGGCAAAAGTACGCTGTCGGTTGTTGGGAATACCCAACTTGGCCTTGGCAGCAGGGTACGAGAGGCCCTCCAGGGTCTTGAGGCGCTGGATCGCCTTCTCGTCGTTCCACTTCGAACAGGACCTGGCATAAGCAGCGTGGGAGTCACCACAGTTTACACAGCAGGGCTCTGAAGTGCATCCAGTCCCTTCGTGGTCGCGGGAACCACAATTGGCGCACCTCGCAACACTGTTACAGGACCGCTGGGAATGTCCATACCTCTGGCACTTAAAACAGCGTAGAGGATTTGGTATATAAGGACGAACTGCACATAACAAGTAACCAGCCTTTATTTCAGTAGGTACCTTCGGGCTGTTAAAAGTCAAAATAACATTTCGTGATTTGATCAGCGCGCCATCGCGCCTGAAAGTCATGCGTCGGGCAGCTATGACACCCTGATCAGCAAGTTCACACACAAGTTCATCTTCATCGCAGACCAACAAGTCGGGCTCAGAAATGACTCCCTTGGAGGTGTTGAGATACGGATGTGCCGTCACTTGAACTGGAATATCCTGAAGTCTGGTCAACTGCAGAAGAGATTTGCTCTGAGAGAGAGTGCAAGTTTCCACAAGCAGGTCACCAGAGCGTAGCTTCTTCACTGACTTCAAAGAGCCAGCAACACCCGCAAGTGCCTTCGAGATGAAAAAAGGAGACTTTGAGGAAAGTTTCAACATCTGGTCAGTAGAAGAAATGACGAGAAAAGTAGCTTGAGGTATCGAATCTGCAAGTGTAATGCGACGTTTCTGAGCTGACGACTCAACACCTGGATCTAAAGATACGTCGCGGTGATGTCGTTTTTCAACGAAAGTTCTCTTCAGTGTGTTATGTGTGGGAGGTGGTTGAGGCAAATTTGGCCCCTGATCAATCACCATATCCTGTTGTTTTTTAAATTTTGAGGAGGGTTTATGTTTCCCCATGGGAGTAAGAAAAAATTCATCAGCAACGTACTCCGCCCACAATCGAGCCCAACAGGGGAGAACTGGAGGTCCGCAAGCCAAACACATGACGCAAGACACAGTTCTAGAGCTTAGTTGCAAATATAGTCCGTTGGCTGTGATCACACGCACTCGGCGGACACTTCGGCCTCCGGGTACCGTCATGCTAACGCCTTTGGCATGATCCCACAGCCCCCGGGCTCACCCTGCCGTGCAATACGACAAAAAGCCGCTAAAGCCCTGCACACAACTTGGTACAAGACTTCTGACCAGAGGTGGGTTAGGCTCTAGCCTCCCGTTTACAGCGAAGCCGGGGTCGAAGAGGAGTGTTGGTACACAGGAGGCACTTAACCGGTCTCCTGCGACCTCAGCCGCCAGACATCCCATTTCCGCCTCACGGGTCTCCGCACGCGGCAAACATGCAGGTAGGTCTAGCACCCAAACCAGCTAAAAGGAAAAAAAAAGAAATCCAAAGAAGACAAATCCTGGCAGGGAACCTAAACGGAATCTCAGCAACCTACGAACTGAGCGGTTAATATAAATCAGTTAGTGGTGGAGGGTAACAAAACCACAAGACCGGGGTGTTAGTACATAACGTGGTAGCGATTAGGTAGAGAATACAACACGGGCAACTAGCCAGTGGAGAAAATAAATAAAAACGAAAAAGCGAGACACAAGACCAGCTCGGGAACGTGGGGCCGCGACTCCCCAACAGCTGGATGAACAGCCGTCCCTGCAAACACCAACAGCACCAAAATAAGAAAAACAAGCTGTGGCATGACATCAGATGTTGACCAGTCACAAGGTCAGCTCGGGCCGTGGGGGCGCCGCTCCCCAAATAACTGGAAAACCAGTTATCCCCGTGCGGGGTTTAGCACTTGGTCTACAAGTGTGCTGAATGTATTGCCTTCAGTGAGTGATTTACCTAAAAAGATATCCAAACAAGCATTGGCAACAGAAATAGGGCTGTTGACATATTACAGGCAGATATACGAGTAGTCGACGTGGTTGCTGCTTTAGGAGTTTCACAAGCTGTAGTAAGCGGGCTGCATACAATATTTCTGCAGGCATGGAAATATTGCAGAAAAACCTAGGAGTCGTAGCCTGAGGTTAACCACCAAGAGGCATTATCTCTACTTGACGGTAATGGTCGCAGAACGACAAGTATCATCAGTAACTAACTATGCGAACTTTGAGCTTCTACTGGTTTCACAGTACCTATGCAAATGGTACGAAACCGTCTTTACGAGTACAAACTCAATCCTGGGAGCCCACTAAGATGTATAGCATTGACATCAGCTCAACGTGACAAAATGTTAATCTAAAAAAAATGCAAACAAGAGATGGCACCCTAGACACTTGAAAGCAGGAAAGCAAACTTTTGCACACTAGTTGGAAATGTTTAGCCATCCCTACCGTAATACGTTCGCAGAACGTTTTACAGTCATGGCTAAAAGTCAATTTTTGATGTTTGAAGTCATATTATACAGATTAATGGTAAAATCAGGAATACATATTACACATAATTTTAAATGAAATTTTATTATGAATTCAAATAGCTTTACAGAATGTTGTTATCAGTAACAGAAGTGAAGTTACAAGCAAAAGTACAACGTCTAGTCATAAATAACCAACAAACGGAATTTGTGAAATTAGTGAAAATGCATTTAACGTAAAATTATTGTATAGCACATTATTCAAACTTATAGGACACTTGAAGTAACTTACCAACAAACGAAACACGCTTTGATATTTAATTTGATAACCGCGGTTTCTTAGCAACGAAGTGAATTTTTTGGCATTGAACTAACGAGCTTCTCTAGTTGTTCTTTGGTGATGACACGGTACCATGCGGCCCTTACACATTCAATTAATGCTGTTTTAGATGTGGGTCCTTGTTGGCGGATCTTTTGTTTCAAACTCACCCACAGATTCTCTATGGGATTAAGATCCGGTTACTGTGCCGGCCACTGAAGGTTTCTTATAACTTTTCGATTAAACCACTCCTCAACCAACTTTGACCGATGACATTGCGAGTTATCGTCCTGAAAAATAAAATTCCGCAAACTTGTACAGATGGTAGCAGTTTGGATTCCAAAATATCCACATATTTCGATCCATTCAATGTGCCATCAACAATGTGAAGACGGCCAAAACCCCTGGCTGAAATTTGTTGGTTTTTTTATTGGAAGTTTAAGACCACCGTGAGCAACTAAAAGGGTTATAAGCAGTCGCCCGTCCCTAGATTAGGGTCACTCGTTCTAGGGAAGAGAGAGAGAGCCAGTGCCGTAAGACAAACACAAAATCCATGTCTCACCGCGATTCGACGCCGGACCCCTTTCGGACGGATGATCAGAGGCCATCGCTTAGACCACTGCGCCACCGGGGGAAGGGGGAGAAGGCGGAAACGAACGTGAAACTCATTTCAAACAAAAAAAAAAGAAAAACACGGAACGAACGTGAAATTCAGTTTTTGTATTCTGTCTTATATACACTACACCTTAATCATGTGGTTTCCTATTCATATTCTAAGTTACATATTTACTGCTTGTAGGTAGAATGTTAACTGCACTACATTTTTCATTCAATACCAATGTCTGTTAATCGTGTTTGTAGTTTTATCGGGAGTTATTACCTTTATATCCTTTTCAGACGTCCAAGTGATCCTTAATTTGTAACGTCATTTCTTTCAGTTTTGTTTACTACTTTCCAGCTGTATAAAAAGGGTAATGGCCTAGACAGCTAGACGTATATTTAAAACTTACCATTTGAATTCAACTGTGACCACAAATAGGGGAGCAAACTTAGATTACAGCGTGATATAGGAGCATACCCTGTGATAGTGTAAGTGGACGAATGCCTGTACTCGCTGCCAGAAAAAGATAAGTTTAAACAGGGAAGGAGATGCTGAATAGACTGAGTGCTAAAACTCTATAGAGTACAAGCAAAAGACACTTCAGGGAGATATTATTTCTCAGAAGATTGGATATGAATGGTAATAACGAATAAATATAACTCCGTGTTTATTGGTGTAGGAGAAACAATATAATGTTACGCAAGCTTTACCCGTCAACGGACGGCTTCATCAGGCGCTTACAAGTGAAACAGAACAAAACTAAAATAGACGAATTCGCATACACAAAATTAAACATGATATGTAGAACACACTCGCGCATGCTAGACACGCCGTAACAAATGAGATGTAGCAGTATATGATATATGATCAAAACCTAATAAGATATTAATGTATACAAATTATTGCATCGTACTTATGCCAAGCAGATGCCTCCAAGCTACAGGGAGCTCAATATAAACTTCTGTATTGCACACATCATGGCGTGTCAATATCTCAATGATCTCCCTGATAGCCGCTGTTCTGGGACCTCCGTAACGAGCTATCTTGCTGATGTTCTGCCATTGCGGATGTGCTCCTTGTAAGGTAACTTCTCGTGTAAGTGCTGTGGTAAGTTTATTTAGCCTTACGTCCTTTTTATGTTCTGCCATTCTCACATTGAAAGACCTTTTCGTGAGTCCCACATAATGTAAAACTGACGAGTCTGGGTACAGCACAGGAACACTATAGACACCGCGGCATCCGTAAGGCTTGTGGTGTTCTTCCTTTCTGTGCTGAGTATGGCCGCCATTCATTTATGAGGTTTCAAACCTACACCTAGGCCTCTCCTTCGAAAAAGTTTCTTGATGAAATAAGAAAACCGGGGTATGTAGGGAATGGCCTCTACAAATTTCAATGGAGTCTTTTCACGTACCTTAATATGTTTGCATACGCTGCTTTCGCTATGATGCTTTCAACTCTGGAAATGTCAAATCCTCCCGCTCTGGCGAGATCTTTCAGAGATCTAATTTCTGCTTCATAGTCCACTCTCTCAGCGCACAGTTCCCTGACCCTTCTAGCTCTGTATTTGAAAAGCGCGTATTTCTGGTCTGTTAGGTTGGCTGAGGTTGGTAGAATAGGGTTATTCACGTGCGTGGGTTTATAATACACTCTGGTACTAATTGCACCCGATGAAAGCCTCCTCACGAGCACATCCAAGAAAGGCAATTCTCCTTGGTTTTCAATTTCAAAATTAAACTTTATGTCGCCATGTACTTTGTTCATATCAATGACAAAACATCTTGCAAGTACTGTTCACCATGATCCCAAACAAAAACGATATCATCTGCATAGCGTAACCATAGTTTCGGGGTTCTGATTAGTGTATTGAGTATGTCTTCCTCAAGAGGTCTCATCACAGCCTCTGCGAGTATAGGAGACAATGCTGATCCCATCGGTACCCCTTTGGATTGTCTGTAGACATGCGCGTCATAGGAAAAGTAACTCAAATTCGTGGCAATGTCTATAGACATGAAAATATCTTTCAGAGTTTTCTGGCAGCAGTGTAGGTTGGAATCATATATCCATTGCTTGATATTTCTTGTCGCTTCTGCTACCGGTACTGAGGGATATAGAGATATGACATCGAAACTCCCAATTAAATCTTCCGGACCTAGGTTGACGCTTCTCATTTTGGAAACAAATTCTTCTGAGGAGCGTAATACTTTATCTGTGTTGGGAAGGAACGGTAATAGGAAACATGAGAGGGCCTTCTCAAGATGCCTCGAAGGCGCCTGTTTCCTAAACGCAATTGGTCTGATCGGGTTGCCTTCTTTATGGTGCTTTAACCTCCCGAATAACTTAGGTATAGCTGGGCCAGGTGGAAGCCTCGCTCCTTTTCTTATGGCATCCGGAAGCATCTTCAAATGCGCTGCTTTCTTGATTTGGGATACCCATCTGTTGAGAGGGTTCGCTGTTTTCAGCACCGAGTTCGTTTCAGCTACGAAGGCCTTAAGCTTCGTGTCATAATCATTTCTGTCCATAATGGCTATTTGCCCTGATTTGTCCGTTAGAGTAAAAACGATGCTGTGGTCCGGTCTAAGGCATTCGATTTCAGATGGGCGCCTAGGTTTGTTGTTCCTTTCTTGTCTATTATTTCTCTTCGCAAGCATAGCCGCACATTGGTATCTAATGGGGTCACGCTGTCCAGCAGGTATGTGCTGCGGTATATTTTAAATTTGCGGAACCAGCTCCTTGTGTCTAACAGGCTCTTTGAATGTAAATTTAGGACCCTTTTGTAGTAACATCAGCTCAGTAGGCGTAAGCGCTCTGGAGGAAAAGTTAACAACAGGTATCAAAAACCGCTGCTTCGTGTTTGTCCTGGGATGCTGTTCTGCTAAGAGCTTTATTATCTTCTTTCGGTGAGTGGCGGTGTGAACTCTATGTTGCCGGCTGGTCAACATGTCAATCCTTCTAAGCATTGCATCAAGCTCAAGCGGAGTAATTTCACTTGCTGGCCTCATGTAGACGCAAAAGTACTTGTATTCGAGTTTCATAATTAGAACCCTTTTTTCACGAATGAGGAGCCGTAGCGTCTGTTGCTGAAACGTAATATTTTTTCGCCGAAACCATGGATTGTCTACCGCTGACTTAAACTTCAAAAAATTTGGAATAAGATCATGCGTTCTACAAACTATGCAGGAAATTAATGTGGCATCTCTCCGTCTCCAGTCTGACTCTAATTTTGTGTATGCGAATTCGTCTATTTTAGTTTGATTCTGTTTCCTTTGTAACCGGCAGATGAAGCCGTTCGTTGACGGGTAAAGCTTGCGGAGCATTATATTGTTTCTCCTACACCAATAAACACGGAGTTATATTTATTCGTTATTGCTTTGGTGTTAACTACCCACGATTTATTCATGAATGGTAATATTACGCGGTAAAGGAATGTTCGTGAATAATGAAAAATATGGCTGCAAATGTATGTACTTTAAGGATACAACTGTGGAGCCGACCAACATGTACCTAATGAATAACACCTTCCAACCAAATTCAACGAAAAGCCCTCCAATCCGATGAAAAACGCTCTTGGCTAACGCTTTCAACGTCCTAAATCCAAGTTTAGAAAGTATTTCTAATAATGTTTTAAAACCCATCTACACAAACAAACAACACTATTTGGCTTTACGAAAGTACGTTATTATACTCTTTGTAAGCACACATACATTGTTTTTCAATTCGTTGAGGAACTATATTAATCGCGCAGTGGGATACGGAAAGGCATGGTAAGAAAAGTAAGCCAGCTCGCCGAAGGGTAGCAATTCCGAAGGACAGCCAAATCCTTTCCAAATCATATGACTTTTTTTTAGCAATTTTTTTAATATCTTTTTTTAAGAGGTGGAGCTAGTTTCTTTGCCTCGTGAAGGCAACAAAGCGCTTTGATAGTTGAAACTACTTGAAGAGCTGAAAATCAGAAGAAAATTAATCGTTTTACCATAGAAAACAGGTTTTAATGACAAAATGTTAATATGAAATCATTGGTAGAGCTTTCTAGCAAATGAATATAATATGATTGGGCAGTGAATGCGCCAAGTTTCGATGAGCATAGCAGGTGCAAACTCGCAGCCTGTAGGAACAAGCAATCACAATTATATTATTTTAATGAAACATATGCCATATATAAAAGCAAATAAGATGGTTATAACAGAAGCACAACTGTAAGCAGCATACTTGGAAGTACAATTTAATGACAGCATTGAGATTCATTTTGGAGATCAAGGTGATTTACAATAAAAATTTCACAAAAATAAGGACAATTTTTGGTATTTTCGACAGATCTGATGCTCTCTTTGAGATTATTCCATAGGATAATGGCTTTATACAATTATGCTATTTAAACCATAATTAGGTCTAACAGACGGTTGACTAAATTTGTCGTTAGGAACAGATCTGGTGAAGAAAGAATAATCCAGATATTTGATGTCAGATTGAAAAATACGCAGTTTACGATGCATTATTTTAAAAAAACATGATACCTAGTTTCAAGGTAAAAATTGCATGAATTTTTAGAATATTTAGTTTTAGAAATAATGGTTTTGAATGAGACATGTAATCTGTGTTCAGCTTATAGCGAACATATTTCTTCTGTAATTTGAGCAAGCATAACATTGTTTGCACTTATATTTGAATACCAGGATTCCAGACAACAGGAGAGATTGGTATTAATAAAAGCATAGTAAAATGTTTTTAGGATATTGATAGGAAAGAGATGCTTAATTTTATCTAGACCAATCTGTAAGGAAACTGTTTTTTAAAACAAACGGAACATGCGTATTCCAGTTAAGGAATTCATCAAACCAAACGCCAAGATGTTCAACTTTGTCCACAGTTTTAAGTGGTAGATCATGAATCCTGAATGGAAAGTTATTTATGTCCTCTCTTTTATGAACATTTCGGAAATATACGGATTTGGTTTTTAAAATATTAAGTGATCACTTGTTAGAGCATAACGGATGAGATAAATTTGATAGATCATTTTTGATCTGCAACTTATGCAAAGTATGACATTTTTGAAAAATGAGTGTCATCAACGTGCGGCAAAGCATGAGTTAATTGCAGGCACAGAAGAAGGTCATTAATATATAAGAGGAACAGTAACGGTCGAAATACACAACCTTGAGGCAATCCACATGAAATATTAAGTACATCAGAATTTATTTTATTTACAGAGACACACTGTGTGCGATTAGCGAGGTAGCTCATTAAGAGGGAAAACTTTTGCCATGGAAACCGTAGAAGTGTACTTTTTGTAGCAGAATGTCATGATTTATGGTATCGCAACCTTTTCAGAAATCAATAAAAACACAAATAGTTTAACAACTATTTGTGTTCTAGTGCTTCGGAAATTAAGTTTGATAACTTAGCAACAGCCATTTCAGTAGATCTGTTTCTTCAGAAACCGAACTGATCCGAAGAGAGCACACCATGGGTGTGCAAAAAATCAAACATTCTGCTGTGAATAGACTTTTCACAAATTTTACTCTAAATAGGTAACAAAGATATCGGTCTGTACTTAGAGGTAGATTTCCTATCTCCTTTTTTAAAAAGAAGAATAACCTTTTTGATTTTCAGAGTGTCACGAAACTGACCTGAATAAAAACTCAGATTAATAACATGTGTTGCTAAGACTTAACCACAGAAGTACGAGAAATCGTAGAAATGTTGGTTCTTTATCAATTCTTACCATTGTTGTAAGATCAAAATTCGCCCTATCAGCCCAAAGTATTGAAGTAATGTAGCTATCCTTGCTCTTTGCGAGGGCGTTATTAGTTTAAGCTGGACAGGGCAAACTGCCCGAAAGCCCTTTACTACAATGCTACAATGAATATTCTCTCTTCAGGACGGGTTGTGAAACAGTGCGAATTTCGTTTTCCCGAATTCCATTACTAATCAGGTCTGTGACAAACACCGATTTTGGTTTCTTTGTTTTTTTTTTTTTTTTTTTTTGTTTTTTAATGTTGAACACTTTCCCATTATCCGAGAGAACCTGCCCTTTATAAAAGGCTTTTACATCCAGTAATATTATTCGGGAATTTTTGTTCACTAAACTCCAGGTATTTCAACTAATATTCGATGCAAAATACTGCACTTTCAGAGCAGGGAAATATTGTATCATTGAAAAGTAATATTAACCGTTAGTACTGCAGCACTGCCGAATTAGACAATTTGATAGTTCTGTTAAACTAAATTAAGTAGGTCTAGGTCATTATCACGGTTTTTTTTAATTTTGGTTAACTAATAATGCATCCTAATCATTTTATTTAGTAAATAACAAAAAAATAGATATATATGGAAAGGCTTTTAAATCCAGTTTAGGGTCGAAAGTATCAAATGACGTTGCTCTCGTGAGGGCGGTTTGGTTGATTGACTCAGACTACGGATCACGGTTTTGAAGTATAACAAAGACATTTCAAGCGGTTTTTTTTCCTTCTTGATTTATCAATACTCATTTTTCTCTTTTCTTCTCCATCTAGTTTGCGTCTATGAGATGCACTTTATATCATTACTTTATTGTTATTGCTTTATTTTCGCATTCTGAACCTAGACGGTTCTGGTTGAACTCAGGACTGCCATCTTTTCCTACAATTCAAGTACTGTTGAGAAGTGCTATTCAACATTTTTGCCTAGGTACCAAACAATACAAATTTTCTTGACATGTACCCCTAATAATTTTTACAATTTATGAATTGCCAAATATAATTTTTCGATTCTAAAAAGCGTATGTATTGTCAAACAACATTGTTTAATATTAAAAAAATTATAGGAATTGGAAAACATCAATTTGTATTATGAATAACACAAAAATGCGGCAATATTAATCTTATGAAATATTCGTTTAGTGAGAAGACTGGGCATGTCTTTTCGAAGCTGGAAATTCAATTCGTGGGCGAAGGTTAATTAGTGCAATGAGGAGGCCCGGCTCTGTATCAAGTCGAGTTATCTCCTTAGTTTAGATAGATATTAGTGCAGAGGAAATTTGTTCACCAAGGTAAGTCGATGAAAATGGAAGATGTTTTAAAATAGTAAGCTCACTAATCACCATGAAAACTTTCGAGCTGCTGTCTAAAATATGGAGTTGGACATATTTTCAAATGTTGGTTTTAGTGTGCTTTTAGCAGACATTTCAAGTAAGTCTTCTTTTAAGTTGATCAAAAAATAAGATGAATTGCATTCAATAGAATTATAGGAATTTTTAACCCAATATTACATCTTGTCCTCATTCTCAATCTGTGGAAGGTATTTGAAGAATTCTTTACTCAGCCTGACCGAATCGCATTAAATGATCCCCACCACGGTGTCACGAACAGCGTTTCTATTTTGTTCAGTAAATTCGTAAATATTTGAAACTTCGCAATATTTCTATCACTAACACAATTTAACCAAAGCAAAACTTTTTATGAACCCCTTGAACTTTCTGTGTGTCTGAAATGTATTTTGATCAAATCCTTGGAGCTCTAGATTGTGTTCATTTAGTTTACTGAAAATGTCCGCGAAGTAATTTAATTCGCAAACCATTCTTTATTTTTGAAATATTGACCAGATTAGATTTCAGTTCTCGGAGAAAACACATTACGTCTTCCCTCAATTCAAACTGGGGTGTGCAAACTTGTCCTTGTGACAAACATCTATGTGTAGTAGTAGTTGTGTATGTGCAGATTTCATCTCTTCACACATTTGCTTAAGAGGACGGGAATTTAACATCAGTTCCTGATCAAATTTTGGAGTTTAGATGCGAGATCTGTCCATGCAAAATCATATGCAAAACAGAACTCCACAGACTTTGCGTGCCTTTGAAAAAGCCAATTTTTGCAAATTTCTTATTTTGAATTTCCATATACAGTATAAATTTATATGCAGGGCGATCAGAATCACTCGCACAATAAACCCACCTGACGATTCCTCGTGAAGAAAGAAGCCGAATAACATATCCGGAATGCGACTTGCGATCGTCTGTTGTCTGATCGAAAATAGCATTCCGGAGATATACGCGGCGAAAGTTTCGTGACGTCACATCCGATAACGCATGTGCTCTTTGAAGAGTGACGTCGAGAGCTAAACATACGCACGTATCAGAGGGCAATCAATCCGCCCCGGTGGCGCAGTGGTCTAATCCTGGCGAAGCATGGATGTTGTGTTTGGCCTACGGCACGGACTTTCTCCCTTTCCTGGAACCAGTGGTCATAAGTTCAGAAAGAGCAACTACTTATAGCCCACTGAGTTGCTCACGATGATCGTTAAATCTCCAGTTAAAAAAAAAAAGGCAATCAACATTTTAAAATGTGGCACGGGGTGGGTATGCAAATTTGAAGGACGTAGTGGCGTTGAACCATCAGTTGTAAGCCTGCGGGATACGGCAGGTAGAGATAAAGAGGATTGGCGACGGTAGCAGGAAAGCTCATACTGCGTTAGTACATTTGACAGTAGTGTGGTAGCGATATTTCGTACAGTTTGAGAGAGTATTGTGACATGTATCTCCTATTAAGGGAAGGTCATGGTTCAACATTTAGTGCAGCAAGGGCCTTCAGCGAGTAATACCCAGCAGGACGAAACTCGGACGTCCAGGTCGTGCAGTGGCTTGGCGTACCGCGTACAAGTGTAGAAAGTGGCGTGTACCCTCTGTGAGAGCACCTTTTCTCGAGGACGACATACTAGAGTTCATAGAGGTGGAGCCAACAACCAGCAGCTGTGCGATCGCGCGACAGTTCGGTGTGCACCAAAGTACCGTACTTGCCGTTCTACACGACGAAGACCGGATCCATGTCACATCACACGGGTGCAAAGCCTATTACCACAGGATTATCCTCGAACACAGGCATACTGTGAATGGCTGCTACAGCAACATGCTGCGGATAAAAGTTCTATCCGCCGGATTTTGTGGACTGAAGAAACAAGGTTTACACGGCAGGGTATCTGTAGCACACAAAATTGTCATGTTTGGGCATTGGAGAATCCGCGCGCAACACGTGAACACGCTCACCAGGTCGGGTGGGCTGTTAATATCTGGTGTGGTACTATAGGCGATATCCTAGTGGGACCATATCTTCTTCCAGAACGTGCCACAGTTGCCAACAAAATGGTGTTCCTACATGAGGTTCTGCCGGACTTAATGGAAAACGTACTATTGGCTGTTCTCAGCAATATGTGGTTCCAGCATGATGGAGCAGCGGCGCATTACGCTGCAAAAAATTTCACCGGTGGTTGGATACGGAATATCCCGGTCGATGGCTTCGCCGTGGTGGTCCTATCGCACAGCCCTTTAGAGCGCCGGATCTTAAAACACTGGACTTCTTCCTCTGTGGTCATCTAAAGGGACTGGTATATCGACGGCCTGTCAACAGCCTACACGACCTATTGGCCACCTTACACGCGGCCCCCACAACTGTAACCCCTGCTATGCTGCAACGTGTGCAGATATCTATTCCTCGCCGAGCTGCCGCCAGTTCCGCACTACAAGGTGGTCATTTTCAACACATGTTGTAATCTGACCCGAATCCACGTGTTTTATCTTTTGTGTTGTAGTGGTACACATCTGTCAAAGTGATTAGGTAAGTTACCTTTGATGTCTGTATTCTTCCCGGATATAACGTGTCGAAACTTCGGCGCGCATATCTCCGGAATGCGATGTCCGATCGGACAGCGGGCAACCTTTTTCGGCTTCTTTCTCCGCAGGGAATCGTCCTGTAGGTATATTGTGCGGTCGATTCTGATCACCCTGTATATTCCTTCGAAATATGTTTCGAAATTTCGAATTGTGTAGGGTAAAACTGTTTATTATAATTAAACTCCGCTTTAGTGATAGATGAATGCCAAGAGTTAAGACAAAAGTTTCCCTTAAACATAAAGATTTCATTTTTTGTTCAGAAATGGGTCTCATATAATGGCAAGGTTTCTATTTTTTGCTGTAGCATTAAGCTAACTATATATTGTTTGGAAACGTTCTTGATCTCCTGGAGATTCCAGGAACTAACCTGGAGATGAGCTTAATCCATGAAGGAACCCAGCCCAATACCCCGGCAGCTACAGGTAAAAAATTTACTCCGCCGGAACTGAACTCCTCCTACAATGGAGGAGGAGTGTCAAGTAGGAAGGAATGAACATTTGAGCCATCAGCTATCTCTACGAGCTTAACAAGGACTCCACGGCGGCCAAGGCTACTCGACAAATTTGTGCTCTGTTCGGCTGTTCGGGGAGGACGCTATTGCTCTGAGGCCAGCCTGAAAATTGTTTGAGTGATTCGTTTGTTTGCAAATTCGACCTCAACGACACTCCACGCTAAGGACGTTCATCTCATCTTCATGAAGACCGTTCGAACCAACTCATCCACGTGGATTCGCGTCAAACCACATGTAAACTATCCACTGAGATGGACTGTGATCAGGCCACAGTACAACGCATAGAAAAGTTGCAGAAAATGGGGTCTTCGGTGCCTCACACTCTCACCTTGGACAACAAGAATCAGCATGGTGCCATATGTGGTTCCTTGCTCCCCATAATCGCGAAGGTATATACCTGTCACATATTGTTAGTGGAGAGGATAAGTGGTGCTTGTATGTGAAATTCAGGCACCGGAGGGACTGTTTAAGAGGGACATGACGGAGGGACATGACGCCCACAGCACATTCAAAACATGACCTTCATCCTGCTGAAATCATGTTGTGTCTGGTGGAACATGGAAGGCATTATTTGCTGGCAAGTGGTGTCGAGGAATCGGACCGTCAACGCTGCACTCTATTGTGAGAAACTCCGCCCTGTGGAGGAAAAAATCAGCAAAAACGGCGGCATGGGACCAATGGTGTCATTCTCCAACATGACAACCCACACTTTCACAGTGCAAACATGACCAAAATAGCAATTAATTTGAAATACTTTTACATCCGGCAGTATACCCCAGATGTTACCCCGTCAGATTATCACTCGCTCTTGTCTCTGTCGAATGCACTCCGTGGCAGAACGTTCAACAATGATGATGATCTCCAGAATATTCTTGATTTCTTCGCAGAAAGACCTGAACATTTTTTTCAAGAATGGCACCGCAGATCTATTCAGATGTTGAAATATCGTCGTTAACAATGGTGGGGTTACATAGTTGATTGATTCCGTTTTTACTTCTAATGTATTGCATTCCTGTAGTGCGGTGAAAAGAAGCGGCATGAACTTATGCATCAACCCAGTATTCCGTCACGAAGGTTAAAAGCAGTCCGTCGTCCCTAGTTTGGGCCAGTGTTTAAATGGCGGAGACAAAGAACATCATCATTGGACAAACAAGTCACTCGTAATCCTTACGGATTCGAACTGGGACGACTGATCAGGGGTAAGAGCCTCAAACCAATCCGTCACCGGTAGCGAAGGCTATAGAATTCTAAAATGCGTTTGTAGAACGAAGATCACGGTACGAGTCAAATGCATTATACAACGTAACAAAAAATGTCAAGCAGACATTTTCATCTTAGTAAAAATCACGCATATTAGAATAAGGTAAGAGATAATTTTTTTAAACAAATCAGGAAAAAATGAATTTTGAAAGTGTTGCGCTGTATTAATCTAAAGAGAGCCGGTGACACAGTGGCACAAGCGCTGGCTTTTGGCCATTCTTGCGGGATAAGTCCCGGTTCAAATTCAGGTAAGACACGGACGTTTTGTTTGACTACGGCACTGACTCTGTGCCTTTTGTGGAACCAGTGACCTTAAATTTGGAATGGGCGATATGTTTATTGCCCATTGAGATGCCATGATTACGTTAAATCCCCCTAAAAAAATTCCTGAGGAAGAATATCTTAATCACGGAAAATAATGATGATACATCATTATCAAATGCCAGGAAGTACTAAAGAACGTCATTTTCAGCAGTGTGATTGAGCAAATTAGGTCTTTTAGTTTGTTGTTCACCGTATAATATTCCTTCATGAAACTTGAAACCAATGAATTTTACAAATGCAATTTAAGTTTTTTTCCACAAATTGTGCGAAAAATATCGATACACTATAGGATTCGAAACCCCCACCGTTCCTGGATTCGAAAGGTTTGTCACTGCTTCACAGAAAAATACATATGCCGCAATTTGGATAGTTCTTTAATTTGTTCAGACTGCGAAGCTGTAATTCCTTAGCTAGCCAACACTGTGACACAGTGGTGTAAGAAATGGCTTCTGATCTTTCGTCTAAGACAGGTTCGGGTTCTAACCCCGGTGAGGCATGAATGATGTGTTTTACCTCAGGGTGCTGGCTTTCTCTCTTCCTTGCAACCAGTAGCCCTAAACTAGGGAAGAGATACTGCTTACAGCCCACTGAGTTGTTTTTTCACTGGGGTCGTTAGACCTACAATCAAAACAAAAAGAAATTCTTAGCTGCAGTAACGTAGAATTTAATTGCTCTTCATGGTGTAAAGACAATGCGCCGCCCCGGTGGCGCAGTGGTCTAAGGCAATGGCCTCTGATCATTCGTCCGAAAGGGGTCCGGGTTCGAATCCCGGTGAGGCATGGATGTTGTGTTTGTCTTACGGCACTGGCTGTCTCCCTTCCCTGGAACCAGTCACCCTAAATTAGGGACGGGCGACTGCTTATAGCCCATTGAGTTGCTCACGGTGGTCGTTAAACCTCCAATCAAAAAAAAAAAAAAAAAAAGACAATGCGTTCATGGGGAAATCGTTGGAAACGGTTCGCTTCCAGCTTCAGGGCGAAGTATTATCAAGATTTCTTGAAGGATATTACACGACAAACCGTGAACCAAACCAAATTACTTCATTTTGATTTCTGAAAGCATCAGGGATATTAATGCGTTACCAGAACTTTGTGTGTCCTCAGCATACGACTGAAAAAGCAACGCACTAAACAGTGCACTCTGATTGGCACAATAAGCAATAAAAAGTTCATCATATCCCAAAATATTAAATTCTAGTTTTCCAGTCAAACTAAGGGTAGAATATAATCATGAAACTCATAAGATATATAGTTTACGTCTCCGATCTTTAGCAAACGAGAGTTTTGTTTCGTAACCACTTCTTTCTCAGACGTTATTTCGTCACTTAGAAAAAATAAGTCTTATGCAAGTCTTATTTTCACAGATCTACTTTTAAATCGTGAGTGCTTTGAGAATATGGTTAGCTGATCAAATAGCTTGTTTTGTCACGATATACGTGATGTTCTTCCGCTCTTTCTAACGACATTCTGTATGGTGTTCCCCAAATCTTTTTCGCCTAACACGTTGCTGTTTCTAAGTTTGATATGAAACTCTAAACCTTACGCGTCCAAACAAGTGCATTTACCACTTATTAAGAGTCATTCGCGGTGTATATTAAAACGCAATGTAACATAACGTCGATTTTCGGAAACGAATTCATCAGTGCTTTTAATTCTTTAAATTGTTTCACCTGAGCATCTCAAGGTGAACTCATATGTTATGATTGAGCAGGATACCGTATTAAAAACTGATTTGATACTTACCAAAACATTTCGCATCAAAGTAGTTGTCCAAAAAAATTGAAACACTTAATGAAGATGTAAGTTTTGCCGTCAGATAAAACCTGCATGCCACTAAAATTAAATTACTATTTTGCAATTTACCTTCCTTTTTTCACATCATGTGGGCAACAAATGATGTTTTCACAAGAATGCAAATCCTTTTGAATTGATGAAAATATCTTTTGTTGCTTGTGACGTACCTGCCAGCAGGACGCACATGACATAAAGGCAGATATTAATCAGAATACATGTCTGCGTAGCTCAGTTGGTAGAGCGACTTGTTCCGGAATAAGCGTACTGGGGTTCGAATCCCGGCGTAGACCAAAAATGACGGAGAAATTTACTTCGTTATAATGGCGCCCGAACTACCCGGATGACCCGACCGTTCAAAATCTCGCATTGGTGTGATGTTATTTCCACACCGCGAGATAGGAAAAATCAGAGAATCCCTTCTCCAGTGCTTCGAAAAATAAATGTGTGTGACGTTGCATTCCACACACCAGATTGACTGGGAGTTCTCAAGTGCACGTTCTTCAATGGTTGTCTGCCTGCAACGATTCATGGTCACGGCTGACCTGTGGGCCATGCCCCCGGCCCTCTTTCGGGGGGGGAGATGTGACGTACCTGCCAGCAGGACGCACATGACATAAAGGCAGATATTAATCAGAATACATGTCTGCGTAGCTCAGTTGGTAGAGCGACTTGTTCCGGAATAAGCGTACTCGGGTTCGAATCCCGGCGTAGACCAAAAATGACGGAGAAATTTACTTCGTTATATGCTAAGTAATAAGTCCCCTTGTTTAAGACGGACAAGGATTTTTAAATTATCCATTATGTTTCATGTGTGAGCGCAAACTTTCTAAAATACTTTGAATTTAATTCAGAAACATATTTTCACGGTAGAGACGGGGTTTTACGAATTTCTTGGAAAATGCTTGTTTAGTCGGACAAACTTTCATTTGAAAGACGAATGATATATTTAAATAACATCATTAGCATTGCGATTTTCGGAAAAGTGGTTAATTTTTTTCGTTGTTTACTCTAGTTTGACATTTTTCCAGTTCTCATCTAAAAATTATAAGCATCATGAATAAGAAAATTAAAAGACTGTACATTTCTCTGAAAAGCAATGCAGTGCTGTAAATATCGCACTTTCTCAAAAAAATGTCGACCAAAATGTAGAAAATGCTTCTTTTTCTTTCGAATGAGTTCCTAGTTATTTACTTTGTTTTGTGTTCCTAGTCATTTACCTAGTTATGAGTTCGCAGTTATACGGAATGGTTAGTAATGGCAGACCATATGGAGGGTGCATGTGCTTCAACATCTTTCCCTTCCTACCCATATCCTCGTCCATTCCGCTTCTTCCATTTTTACTTTCTATATTTATATTATAAGAAACTACAGTGATCGGTCGAAATTAGTATTCTGTGCAGGATTTACCCAAACACGTGCAGGATAGAAAAAAGTACTAGAACACAGTTCTAGCCCCACTACACTACTGGCAAGAAGGATATTTGCCGTCCAATGGAAATTAGATCATACATTTTAAGTGCTTAGAAAGAACTCAAAGATTTTCATGATAACATTGATTCAGATGACGTCGCCAAGGGTGTGCGAGGATGTCCACCCTGAAAATCGTCCTTCCCACCCTGCCGCCGACCCAGTTCAAGATATGCCATATTTTACTTTTTTTTTACTTTAAAATGTAATCTGGATTTGCACGGAATAATGATTCGCGTGTTTTTCGTCGTGTAACCGTACGTATTTTCCATTAGAAAATGCGTTTTTCCTTCTCCGTAGAAGTAGTATCAACAGAGCATCCGCAGGGCCATGAAAATTCAGTTGTTCTCTACTCGTCCAAATCCTCAATTTAAGCCCTTTTTTCAAGTTAGTATGACCATGGCTGAATGAAGAGGATACATAGAAATTCACTGAGGTCATTAGTAATCCTTGTACTGTTTGTTTGTACTACTAAGCAGGGATTCCATCGCGGAAAATGGAGACTATAGCTATACCAGAGCTTTTAAGTTCTCTCTAGAGCAATGAGGTAGCACGACGGGGCTGACGCCTGCTTTTGAAAAGATGAGTGCAAGACAAACTTGCTGTCTTGAAAGAAAGTAGTTAAGGAGGAGAAGGTATCGTCGTCGTGTTGGAATCATATTAACTTGAACTGTTGAGGGGAAATGTGCAAGTTAATCATATTAACTTGAACATTTCCCGTCAACCCTAATCCACGAAAACATTTAATTTAAGAACTTTCTCCTAAGCAGGAAATTTTCTTCTAATCAGAGGGGTTTATTTGTGCTTGTGTCAGTGTGTCACGTTTAATATACCAGTATGCGACTCTTTATACTTTAGTAATTTTATTAAAAACAGATGGACGGAACATTACCAAAAAATGACTCAAAATTTAGATCCATTTTTATTCCAAAAAGTTTGAAAACTTCATGACAGTTCCAAATATAATGAGTATGTATCCAGAACGGGTTGAGGATATTGCACAAACACCTTCGCATACTGTAGAAAAAGCAAAACAAATTCGAAGTCTAGCGACGGCCCTGATTGCTCCCTTTTCTGTGGAAGTTCCGGTTGTGTATTTATGCAGAAAAATATTGGAAAAATGTTTAAAATTTCCAGTAAAAATAGCGGAAATTTTCAGTACAAAGTAATAATAAACTTTTCGGTAGCATGCTGGAAAACAGCATACATGCGTACAGTCATAGGCGTACTGATAGCGCCGCATTGTGGAAGTGGGGATCTCAGGAAAAATGTTTTAAACTTTTTTATACTATAACGTCATATACCACTAGTTAAGAAATAGGGAATTTTGGACAACAGCTTTGAATGAAGTAGTAAAAAGAAAAGCATGTTTTTTTTTTCGCAAAACAAATAAAATGTTTACAAACCATTTTGCGGGTTTAATGTATAACATCCTAACGAGGGGAAAGCAGCCACACCAAAGAACTTGAGGCCCGGCTTTCATATGTAGAAAAATGTTGTTCCTACACGTGTACGCAATAGAACGTGGCGCAGTGGTCTACGCGACGGCCTCTGATTGTTCGTCTGAAAGGGATTCCGGGTTCCAATCCCAGTGAGGCATGAATGCTGTGTATGTCTTATGCCTCTCTACCTTCCCTGGAACCAGTGACCCTAACTTAGGGCTGGATGACTGCTTATAGCCTATTGAGTTGATCATGTTGGTCGTTAAACCATCAATACGAAGGAAAGAGAACGTGAAAGAAATAGCAGTACAATGAATGAAATTAGATGCTATGTATACAGTTGTCTGCACATAGCGACGCATCCTTTAGAATATAGTAAACCAAAGGATGTTTTCAGCGGGAATGAAGAAAAAGAGACCTCCACTATTTTCTTTTTAACATTGTCAAGAGAAAAGCTTCTTACTGAGGGCAAAACATGGCGGCAGCATACATGTATTAAGTGTACTTTTTACGTTCAACACTAAATAATTTAAGTAGTTTTACTTTTTGAAGGGCCACAATTCTTAATCATTACTTATTTTTTTGCTTACTTACGCTCTGTATTTTTGTAATAATCCGAAAAAGTCATTTGACGCTGTTATACGGTAGCTACTGGTTTGTGTATATGATCGTGATGAATTTTAAAGGGGCTAGTCTTACTTCAAAAAATAAAAATAAAATTTGCATGATGCAATTCATTTGGATGTGTTTTGTACTTACTTTTACTGGAATAAAACCAGGACAATCATTTTAATTACAACGTGCACATTTATGTTACACCAAATAAAGTGTGAAAATTTTGGCTTCACAAAAAATGTCAGTAGGTTCCAAAGAATTTGACTTATTAGAGCACCCTTGAAACTTATTTAATAATACAGAATTTTAAAATTTCAATAAAGTTTAAAGTTTTTGTGCTGACGTGCTGCCCTCCCAATTATTTTACTTGTACGGTGAAGAAAATATAAGTAAAATGCAGTGAAATAATTGTACTGACGCGCTGCCAGGCGAAACTAATTTCTTTTTATAGGTACCGTGACTTCCTGCTCGATCGAGTTGGGGCGTGCCACGTCTCACTTGGAGCATATTATTTCAGCCTCCACCGAAAAGCAAATCTGTAGCATTACGTTAAAACTTGCAACGAATTATTCTGAGTCCCCGATGGCCACGAACATTGCCATTCATGGGAACGACTATTTGTACTACTCCGTTTTAGAAAATACTTCTACCTGTTTCTCTTTTATTTGTCATTTTGGAGGCTCACAACTGCTTTGTTCCTTAGGAAGTTGACAGTTTGGGCGGCATATAGCAGATTCATTTTGAATAGAAGTATAGCAAATTAGAGAGAAAGTCTGAAAACCATTGTAGAATATTTTACTCGTCTGGCAGGGGATAAGATCATGTGCAAAGAAAAATAGAAACACTTTGCTTGGGTTTGTTTTCTTAATTCAGATCTTCCCTTGTGGACCGTGCAATATCCGTTTAGTAGTTTAACTGATGAGAGTTTTTCATCGTGGGTATGGAAAGCGCATGAAAAAGAGCGCGTATCTTCAAAGAGAAGTAGTACAAATTAATCTACTGGTTTTATGCGGCTTATTGGAAGGACTAAATAAGGTTCTCAAATCATACTGGGAGTCTCAGTATAAGTGTAGAGCAATGTGCAAATTAATCGCGGAATGATGCGTAGCGTACGACTTTTAAGAAATCAAATAGATATAATATGAACATAAAATTGAAGTAATACAGTGATGTTTCATCTTATGCACACAGTCCTTCTTCTGACCTGATACTCTAATGTCTAACCGAAAGGGAATTGCAAATTTAAAGCATTACGAATCTCAAGAAACGCATTAAATTTTCAATAAAGGGCATTTAAAGTGAAACTTAAAATTAGAAAACAGAGTTTTTACTTAATTATTCCAAACTAAAAACACATATATAAAATCCCAACTCAATGTTATTTAGATAAGTCTAAGAGCAGTGCATTGTTTTTTTTTTGGATCTTTCCGAGGAGAACCGGAATTCGTTATGCTTTAAGAGACAATCCCCTGGGTTACCTCCACCAAGTACCAAGGGCCCCAACTAGATTGTCGACTTTCGGAAGTGGACAGCACTCGCTACCGCACGAATAAAGCTCAACAATGCCATGAGAAGCTAACTCCACTACTCCACAGGAGAAGCTTCCTTACAGTACGGCACAAAGTACTGCTGTACAAGACGGTCGTTAGCCGGTGCTTACCTACGCCTCCTCCATCTGGATTGGTATTAGTAGGAATAAGCGCGAGAGTGCATAGCCGAGTACTTCAAATGATCACTGGGGCTCCACCTTGGATTGCACTTTAGAAGTTGAGGAACAGACTTGGAATCGAGAAGGTACATGAGTTTTCCACAAGACTCACCAAAAAATTCTTCAAGAAAGCGGAAACCCACCCTAAGGGACTTGTTAGCGGCGCGGTTTATTACAATCCCAGCGAATTCCTTAGGTATCCCAGACTTATGGCGGTGATAGTTGACTCCCTTGACGGAGAGAGTAAGTATGCGAACACTGGTGGGGTTACCCAGAACACCACACCCTTCTTTTTCAGACTGGCATCGAGACGTTTAAAATGGATTTTGCTCGGGCATTTGGACCCGGTCTCGTTGAGTTGCAGTTGAACTTTGGTCTGTCGGCGGCCTGATGGTGTTGTGGTGCTCTGTGATGTTGTGCGGTGCTTCGGTCCCTTTAGCCCTATTCCCCCTGGACTGGTGTTACGGATTACCCTCTCCTTTCATTATGTTTTTCTGTTATCTTTCCTATTGATTTCACTTTTTCAGATCTCTTAGCTTCCTATTTCTAAGGGCAGTTGTAGACCTGGGGTCACACACTCCCTTCATAAAACTTCTTCAAATACCGTATCGTATCGCACAAGTCACCTCTACCCGACAGAAAGGTTTGAATCTCTTATAACCACTTACGTCCGTTAGTGGATGCAAGTTGAGAAAAATGTAACCTGTCCAACCGAAGCGACAGGTGTGAGGCGTCACCAACATTTCACGGTCAAGCTTAGTACATGATATCTCGCAGTGAAAGAGCTCACTTCTTTTGCTCTCCTATTACGCCGATTTGGTTGCTCTTACCTCACTTTCCTTGAAGATGAGTGTGTGGTTTAAACACAACAACGTTTGTTTTATTAAGCCTTCTTTGAGAATTTTGCAACCAAAATTCCGAGCATTTACGAATGAGAAGCCACCGGTTATTGAGCAACACTTATGTGTAGTATATTTTTTTTGTGCTGAAGAATATAAAAGAAAAATATATTAAAGATAATTTACTTTGAATCCCTCGCAATTTTGAAGGTTAGTTCCCAGTTTTGTATTTGTAAACAGAAATATATAGAACTATGACAGCCGAAGAGTTGTGCTCAGAACTCGAAAAGTGGACATCTTAAAATCAGTGGCTACTTTTACTGGTGGCCTCTTGCAACAGAAGAATCTCATTGATATGTTGACATTTATGTCCAGTAAGTTGAGCGTTATGCTTTGGGATAGATTTTAGCGGCGGGCGTTCCGGTTTAGTTATAAGAGATGACTTCGGATTCTGCGAAGCCCGACTCAGACCGATGAGGATTGTATACTGTGGGGCCCAAGCCCGACCTTTCAAAGTTCTGAAGCTTTTCTCCCTTTTATCCGATTTTAACAAGAAACCGGAACGAGCATGGAATGTCCTGCTCAGCATTTATGTGTTTCATTAGGAAAGATATGACCTTGAAATAAAAATTTTGTTTTGCAGTTTCACACTAAATGTTGCAGTAGCTGATATTTTCTTTATCTAAGAAAAAGAAACTTTCAACATTTTTGTGCATGGAGAGGAGATGGTCTTCGCGCATGTTCGGGCGTGACTCAAAAGTCTGCTAGATCCTGAAGAAAATTTATATTTTAAAATGCATTCGCGGTTCTCACACTGAACATAATCCAACTCTGCTTTGGTCGGACAATCAATAATTTGGAAGAAATGTTTTCACGCGGTAAATTTTCCCACTTCATTTTTAACTCTTTTACAATCACCAAACATTTTCATATAACTTTAGGATACGGATTTTTCACATTGTAATGGGCAAATGGATAAAATGAGTAACTCAGCTTAAAAGTTGAATGTTAAGTGGAGGCGACAGTAACAGCCATTAGAAAGGCTTTCTTTAATTTGCTGTTTCCTGGCCCCCTTCTACATGTTAATTGGTTCAATGACGCCTTATGAAGTGCTGCGAGCGAACTTCCATCCTCAGAGCCGAGATCCTAAAGCCAGTTTCACACAGGTGGAACAAATCCGTCGAAACAGTAAATCTCCTATCTGTCCTAACGCTGGTTTTCAAACGCACTATTACCTCTTGGGAACTTACGTTGATTCGTACTTTAACTCCCAACATAACCCAGAGCTACTCTTCACAACATAGTCAAAGTGCATATCTTTGTCAACCCCCTACGTCTTAATTAATAACAGATTATTTCCTCTTCTATGCATTACGTTTCAATGACAAATTTATGACACTAGCGGCTTTTCCTTTTCCCCTCCCCATATGTTTTATTTCGGATGGCGGTTTTGAGAATTGAGGTCATCTTCTTTGATGTGTTCAAGGGCAATTTAAACTGGCCACTGAAGTGACGTCGTAATGGGGCTGAGTCAAAGTGGATTTCGCTAATCTCTATTTCCCCTGCCTCAATCCCCTATTTTCCTAGGCTAATTGCTGTCTTAAAAAGCACTTAAATTATTATACAATGACACACAGTTGCCTTCAAATTCAATTAGGATTCACGGATGCACTGCAGGAAAAAAACAGATTTATCACCCTAACACTCAGTAGAAAAAACCGAAAACAAAAAGACTCAGTATTTTAATATAAAAAAGAAGCCCACGCAGGATGTAACTAATTTGCTATTCGTAGCTCATCCGAGCCCGAGATGAAGCTGATGATGCTATTCATAGAGCGCCTGAGCCCGTCGTGTCAGTGGTTATGTAAGCGTAATTAAAAAAAATATGTATAGAGGGTAATTAAAAAGTATCGACTTACATGTACGCATAATAAAAATATCTATACAGGGTGATCGAAAAGTCTGTGTATGTGTACGCGTAATACAAAAAATATGTATACAGGGTGATCAAAAATTATGTGTATTTTCGCGTAATACAAAAAAAGTACGTACACAGGGTGATTGAAAAGTTTGTGTATATGAACGCATAATACAAAAAAAATGCAAATCTATACGGGGTGATCGAAATGTCTGTGCATATGTACGAGTAATAAAAAAAATGTGTATACAGGATGATCCAAAAGTCTGTGAGTACATGCACGCATAAAAACATATATACATGGTGATCAAAAAAGCTTTGTGTATATGTACGTGTAATACAAAAATATATGCAGACAGACTGATCAAAATGTCTGTGTGTATTTACACGTAATACAAAAAAGTATGTATAATGGGTGATTGAAACAACTGTACATGAACACAAAATATAAAAAAATTACTAATCTATACAGGTGATTGAAAAGTATCTGTGTATATGTACGAGTAATACAAAAAAAATATGCATACAGGGTGATCGAAAAGTCTGTGTGTATATGTACGTATAACACAAAAAAGACCTCCCCCCCAAAAAAAAATAAAGAAAGAAAGAAATAAACTAGTGACCATGACCAGGATAATCAATGTACGAATAATCGGCGCTGTAATATAAACAGGTAGTCAGGAAAGGAACATAAATACTAACATTTGCCTTCCAATTTTGCTGTTTACTTTTCCTGTCTTTCCCTCAGATGATGAAACGAACTAAAATAGGACTTTTATGCAATGATCACCTTATGTGCTATTTCAGCGCAATTGAAATTTTTAAATCATGAAAAACAAGTGAACAAAGTATACAAATCAATTCGAGCAGATACAGTCTCGGAGAAAGTCTTTTAGTTAAAAAAAAGTTCAGAGAAAAGATTTAAGAATATACATTTCAGAACAGCAATTTGAATCTTGAAGTAAACAGACTCGAAATGAGACGAGAACAAGTAGTTTAAATATTAGCCATGCGAAAAGCGTTTGCTTACGGCTACGCGAAAAACTGCTTACAAAAGAACAGGAAATATTATATTAATATACATATTTTTGTGCAACTTACTGAAAAACTTCAATTAAATCTAGTTTAAATATGGCTCATTTGAAGAAAGTAAGCATAAGAACATTTTCAAGATATTAACCTGCAATTTTACAATACAAAACAATATCTAAAACAGAAAAATGCAGTAATGTATTAATTTCAAAATAAATTGCGGAAAATTATCTTTTGTGGACGTGCAGGTACTCTCTGGAGAAAGTCACAGATTAATTGAGAGAGATCATATAAAACTGCTCTTTTTAATATATTTTTTTCAAAATAAATTGCTGAAAATTATCTTATCTCTTGTGAACGTGTAGATGTAGTCTCTAGAGAAGGTCACACGTTGGTGTGCCAAGGAATCATACAACGCGGCACACTGATATATGTGTAGCCGAACAGTTTATTTTCTTCGAATCCCACTCAAAAGAAACATTAGCTGAGGGATTGTACATCACAGTGTAAATTTCTGGGACGCTGAGGACTATAGTTTTTTAGTATATACATGTACGTATTACTTTCCTCAGCATTTCACAGCTGAAAAATAGAAAATGCTAGTAAAATTCTTGGTGAATTTCTTTATCCGTGCATTTCAAAGAAAACAGTCTAAATTGTTTAAAAGCATTGACATAACATGACGTAAGTGATATTGGTTCAAATTGGAGTTTCTGGTTTTTTAAGAGTAAATCAAACCTTCAACCAGACACGAACACGTAAAAATTGCATCTCATGAGTTTTCGGTACCTACCGATGTATTCTATATTCTGACTTATTTTTCAAAAAACTGTTTTCAACTTTATATAATTGAAAGATTTAGAATCAGTTTTTACACTTGCTGTCTAATCAAAGTTTAAACGTTTTAAATTCAAATTGAAAAAAAAAGGAAAAACTCAAATTCCTGATATTTATTGCTTTACACCATTTGGGTGGCTAGGCCGGCAGTAATTTTTGAAGAAAAAAGTGTAATTAAAACAGTATTAGTGACACTCTGTCTTGCACCGCATTGGGTATGAGGTGTTGCGGAAGAAACATAAGTTCTCAGCTAAAAAACTTGACAGAAAAAGACACTTGTTCCTGTTGTCTTTTGAACAACGTATTGTACCCTACAAGTGCTTTGGGTAAATGGAAACACCGTTCTAGCCGGCTGCGCAGCAAAGCATATCCACTTTTTTTTGTGAAGACATTTTAAGGGTATTCCTTATCACAACATCGTAAGCATACTAAAGTTTGACAAATTACACTTCTGCAGGATATTTTTTTACATGTAATTTGTATAAAAAGAAAATAATTTTAATCTGTTAACGTTTTCATGCCAGTATCGTTTGTTATCGCAGAGTGTGGAAAGTTTTTCTTCCTTCCTGTCAACCAAAACGGAACATATATGAACACCTGAAAATATACAGAGTAAGAAAGGGCACCCACATTCTTTATATAAAAGCATTTGAATCTACATAAATGACTTTTTTCAGCTGAAAGCACAAGATGGTTCGCCTTTATTCTGCTGTTACTTTCCCCTCACATCACTCGAGAATAGATGGCGTAACGCTTGGTTTGAAATTGGAAGAAATGTTTTTTTAGATTCTGTGTCGTTTTTGTCTTGTAACAAATCAAAACAACACTGAAAACTTTTTATAACATTAAATTCTTCAAATACAAAATGTTATTTATGGATACATAAGTTCAAATTTCTGATAATTTGACTTCGTTTTCGTTATTTTGTTTCCGTCATGAACATGAAATTGCATCGTTCTTTTAAAAAGAAAATTCTATTTTGATCACCCGTCTCCGAATACAGGAAAATGTGCGATTCAATAGTTTTCACTTTATATAGGAATCGAGAAATCCGTTTATTTTTCTTGTGAAACATAAGTCATATCACATTTTTGGTACACAACACAGGAAATTTCTGCCTTGCGGATTTTACCATGTTGTTTCTGTAAGTTTTCTACCAGGTACAACTGGTTTAAAAAAAAATTGCTGTGTTAGGAAGACTATGAATATTCAAAGAATATATATTGTTTCTTAACAACAATAGGCTGGAAATGGTTAAAGAAGAAATAATTACCTTCAGTTACAACCCTAATTTCGAGATTCCGTAAATTAATTTTGATATATTATTACTGCAAAAGGTGGTTTGCCTTGTCTCTTGATCTAACGATTTACCTAAAAAACTAATATGCTCATTTAATTTTAATAATACCTTGCTGAAGAATATATTAAGCACATTGCAGCTCAGTTCCAATATACACCGCTGGCCACCCAAAATGCAACACCAAGAAGGAAGCATCCAATTGGCCTGAAATTCACAACATGCATCGTCCGCGAGAGGATATGCAAATCATGTGCACCCGGCACGCCACCGAGAAGTACTATAAGAAGGGCGCTCAGAAGACGGGGTGTAAGTAATTGAAGTGTGTTGTGCTACCTGATCTGTGCGTGGGAAGCTTCCTGATGCCTCGTCGCATAATATGGCAGTCATCCCAGCACGTTTTGGAGTTCGACAGATGACGAATAGTGGCTTATCGCGACAGCGTTTTATCGTACCGAGATATTGGCGACCGTGTTGGACGACATCCATCCACAGTGAGGCGAGTATGGATTCGGTGGGTGCAGGAGGGACGGACGGACCGTCGTGAGAGATTGCCTCAGCCGCTGCACACCGCCTAACGAGAGAACCGGCATGTTGTGCGGCGGGCATTGACGGCTCGCACCGCCACATCACGAACGTTAGCGCAGGAATTATGGTGTGTTGCACAACAACCTGTTTCAGCACGTACCGTTGGACGTCGTCTGCAGGAGCGGGGAATTTTAGCACGGCACCCATTGCTCCGATTACCATTGAAGTTACACCATCGGCGAGTGCGGGGGCAGTGGGCCGTTGAACGTCGCACCTGGACTACGGAATGGTACGACATTGTCTTCTCCGACGAATCCCGCTTCTGCCTGCAAAACAACGATGGCCAGATCCGCGTGTGGCGGCACTGCGGTGAGAGACTGTATGGCCCCTGCATTATGCATCACCATACCGGTCCGTCACCTGACGTTATGGGTTTTGGCTCAATTGGATATGACACCCGCACCACTCTGGTACTCATCGCCGGTACACTCAACAGCCACCGCTACATCTCCAACGTGTTGGAGTCTGTAGTCCTCCTTCACTTACAGGACCTGCCAGTGGCCACGTTTTAACAGCAAAATGCGCGCCCGTACGTGGCACGCATCGTGCAACAATTCTTCACGGCCTACCAGGTGTCACGGCTGCCGTGGCCCACCTGTCCTCCCGATATGTCGCACATCGAAAACGTCTGGTCATTGATCGGCAACCGAGGTGCCCGGCTAGCATCACCTGCGGCTACGCCTGATGAACTGTGGCAACGTGTGGAAGCAGCCTGGACCGACATACCCCAAGCCCACATCCGAAAGCCTCTTTCGTTTGATGCCGCGACGTGCAGCGGCCGTTATTGCCAGCCATGGGGACCACGCGAACTATTGATGTCTGCGTGTTCCGCCAGTCGCACGGGACTCTAAGCTCAATCGTCTCATCTCTGTATCTGTTGTTATGTGTCCAGTAAATCTGGCTTTGCTATCTCGTATCCTTCTTGTTGGTGCATTTTGGGTATCTAGCAGTGTATTAGCAAGCAGTTTCTGAGTTTCCGTTAACTTTTCGGTAAATAAGCAGATGTGCCAATCGTAGATATCCTAATCACCTTTACATAATACACTGTAAAACATCGAATAAATTGATATTACTGACGTTTAACACATTATTTTAAAGATCTTCCATAAATTGGAACATGTTGGAAGTATTTAATTTTCCCATATTCGCTGCAAATAATAACTGAGATTTGAACGTATTTGAGCCGGCAAACGTTTCGTTCGCTTTTTATAATCCTTTTCTTTTCATTACCGAAAAATATTTGTGATAAATGTTTCCGTGCAATATGTCCTATGCACAAATTCAGGAAATCTGGGAAAACATTGGATAAGAATCTGCTTTAAATATTCCTTGTTAAACTAGTCCTACTCCTGCTGCCTCCACTATAAAGATAATGGAACCTACATTTATCACATAGACACTCGAGCTTTGTCCTACCAGTTATTTTATTTAGCGCACGTATGATATTGTCCTATTATTTCCTGTTGGCGAACTATTACAATCTATTCTGTGTCCCGAAACTCAGACATTCTTCTGGGACAACAGATTCTCAGCATGTTTCTTTTAACTATTACATGTTAAATTTTAAGCATTTCGGATCAGAAAAGGTATTGGAAAGTTAATTTTACAGTGGAACTTCTCTTTTCATGTGCAAGAAGTAGCCTACATTGTTTGAAAATGTACAATTATCGTACGTCATATTGACAGTACATTTTGTAATTGGAATTTGCGATTTAAAACGGCAAGTCAAACTTCTAGAGAAAAGGCTTTTTACAAGCAGAAAACGGTTCATGTTCATACAATACCAACGCACATGTATAATATTATTAATCTTTCAACGACTTTCAAATTTTTAAAATAGAAAGTCGTTGAAAGTTTAATCAGTAATCACTTTAAATTTAAAATGTAAGCAATAAAAACGACTGAAACATTTAATTTTTGACATTCATTACAACATTCTATGGGTCGCCAACTTTTCAGTAAGTTCTCTGTAAAATAAGATTCATTAAGAAAACAGTTGCAGTAAATGAGCTACTTTTTCCCTTCAAACGAAACATAACGGAACAAATTTGTTCCCAGGAAAAGGGCAGTGAGCTTTGTGACGTGTCTGACCCGCAGGACGCACACTAGATAAAGGCAGATAGCAGTGAGAGCGCATGCCAGTGTAATACAGTGGTGAGATAGCAGCAGGAGTTCCGGCGCTGAGATTTGTGGGATCGAATTCAGCCCTTGCCATAAAAAGGATAGATAAACTTACTTCGTCTAAACTTCTTTAATCAGTGTTTGAAAATATCTCGGAACTGCTTTCATTGCATAATAATAAAATTTAGAAGATGAGAATCCGATTTTTGGATTATAATCTAATTTTTTAATTAAGAAACTTATATTTTTTTCTATTCATGGTATAATAATAAACATCACAGTATTTCAAGGTATAACATTTCAATATTGTAAATATTACTTGTTTGTTAAATTAACAAGGAAAGCTTTGCTGAATTTCAAAGTTATCAGTATATGCTATATTTAAAGCTGTGATGTAATTCAACCAAGATAAAAATTATAAGTTTTTTTTTTCTAAAAGTGAATTAATAACTTGAGATTCCTTTTTGTTGAGAGAGAATAGTGTTAATGAGTTACCGGGTTTGCCCTATTGAGGCGGGGATCAACTTCCACATACCCTCAATTCAGTGGGTTTTTTTGTACATTTATATGCGTTTCACATGTGTTTTCTAACACGATTTGGAGCTGCTTTCATTGTAGGTCTCCCTCAGTGGAGTGCCAAACTTCTTTTCAGACGGACTGTGCTAATTATGCTGTTGGTGTTTGAATGAAGAAAAATGAACTAGATTGTGTGTTGTGTGTGGTTTGAAAGATAATAAAAGGATAAAGATAGTTGCCTTGTGAATGGAAACTACAAAGTAAGGCCCTCAAAACTGTTCCTATCTTCTTGAATGGCAGAGAGGGCTTTACAGAGTTCCTGTGAAATTATCACTGTCACCCCCTCGCCTTCAGGAGAGAGGGATACAGGGACATCAGAGATCCCTAACGTGGTACACCCTGTAGTGTGTTTCATGGAGTGCTTTGGTCTATGAAGAAGAGGGAAAAGGAGGTAGACCAGTACGGCTGTCTCTGTATATAGGATACGGAAGTATAAATTCACATACATCATATACACTGAGTGGCAACTTTATAATGACCACCCCCTCAGTACTTCCTTGAGTCACCTTTTGCCTTAAATTCTGCGTCGATTTGTCGTGGCATGGCCTCCACGAGATGTTAATAGATGGTTTGTGGAATCTGAGACCATGTTGATGAATAGCACTTTCCAGGATTGTGAGATTTCAGGGTTATGGATCCAGTTGTCTGAGGGCTCGTTCAAATTCGTCCCACAAATTCTCAATGGGGTTGAGATCTGGAGATTGTGGGGGCCACCTAAGCAAAGTAAACTCACCAGCATATTCCTGAAACCAATCCTGTACAATACGAGCACTATGGCAGGAGGCATTATATTGTTAAAAGTAGCCTTCGCCATTGGGATAAACCATCCACATGACAGGATGCACTTGGTCTGCAACGATGTTTAGATATAGTGTGCCAGTCAGACGTTGATCAACACGAATTAAAGGGCCCAAAGCATGCCAGGAAAATATTCGCCAAACCATAACGTTGCCTCCACCAGCTTGAAGGGTTGTAGCAATGCATTTGGGGTCCATTCTTTCGTGCTGTTTCCGCCAAATTCTCATTCGGCCATTAGCATGGTGGAACTGAGAACGTGATTCATCGGACCGCATAAATTGTTTCCAATTATCGACTGTCGAAACCTTGTGCTCCTGTGCGAACTGGAGATGTTTTCTCTTGTTAACTGCAGACAGCAAAGGTGTTCGAACAGGCCTTCGGCTGCCATATCCCACCCGATGCAGTGTACAGCGAACAGTGTGTGCATAGATTATTTCAGGGATCCTTGATTAAGATGGTCTGTAATTTCTACACTTTTGCCCTTGTGTTGTCTGTTACTAGTCTGGACACTCTCCGTTTCGCCCAAGCAGTCACTAGTGGATGACGACAACACGTTGCACGTAGAGACCCAGTTTTTTGGCTCACAGTCCAGTCTTTAAACACTTTAACAACAGCTGCTCTGGAACATTTCACGAATGCGGCGGTTTCGGTAATACTCGCTCCATAGCTCCAAGCTCCTACAATCATCCCACGTTGAAAGTCCGTCAAATCGCATTTTTTACCCATCTCGTCACCCAAAATCACTTCTACTGCCGTCGCAATCACTAAGATTTCGCTGTTTATACTAGCCTCGCCCTCTGGAGTCAGCAGCGCAGCTGTACTCATTTGCTTAAAACTGTCAGGTGGTCATATTAAAGTGGCCACTCAGTGTGTATCACTAAGCTGTTCTCTGCAGTCCAGAAGTTAGCTCCACAAAGAAGTAAAAACTACCAGATAAATTTTTAACTGATCATTTACTTACTCTTGCCGTATAAAATTTTTGCATTTACAGCGATCTTGACACACGATTCGGACTTCAATGACCTCTCACACGACGTACAGAAGACCTTCTGTAAGTCATATTCATAATCTTTTTTCATGTAAACACTTATGGATCTGATTCCATGACTTCCTTGGCCTTCCTCTGTCTTTCCTTCATGTCACTTTGGCAAAACAATATCTATTGGTAAGCATCTCAACACTCATTCTTTGTCCAAACCACCGAGGCATATCTCTCTCCATCTTTCTAACAACATTTTGCGTCACATTACACAACTGCAACACATCTTCGTTCCTCACCCTATCAGAACGTGTCATGTCACAAACCCCTCGTAAGTAACGCATTTTTCCAGCACACAAACGACTCCTACATTTTCTCTGCAGAACCTAGGTTTTCAGAGAAGGAATAATTACACTTTCACACGCAGCTATGTGGGAGTCTTGAGAAACCATCATTCTTGTGTGGACCTCCCAAAGCAGCTATGACTTTCAATGAAGAATTCACTCGCCTACTAATTTCGCCATCCAAATTTTTCTCTCTGTCAAATATACATCCTAAATAGACAAACTCATTCACTTGGTCAATAACTGTGCCATTTAGACTTACATCACTTTGAGTATTAACAGCTCCTCGCTCAAAAACCATAACTGTGGGTTTTCCCTTATTTATTCTGAATTTGAATTTCATGCTAACTACGTGCATCCGGGACAACATACTCTACAACTCATTTTTGCTCTCTGACAACAGTATTGTGTAATGAGCGTAAACAATACGCACACACGGATATTGCCAAGACATAAACCAGTATTGTCGATCTTGGTATCACGCATGCATGCCTCTATAAATACATTAAACATCCATAGTGACTATACACAACCTTTTATGACTCCTGCACCAGTAAAAACATTTTTATAACACCATTAACTAGCACACAAATTCTACTACCAGCACACATGGTTCTTACACTGTTAAGTAGACTCCCAGTAACACCGTATTTATTCAATCCCTTCCACAAAATTGCCTTATTTACTAAGTCGTAAACTTTCTCTAAATCTATGAAGGCAGCAAACACTTTCTTACCAACAGCCAAATACTATTCAATCATCATGCGTAATACAAAAATTTTGTTAGTGCAGCCCTACTAGGAATAAAACCACTCTGATCATCCCACATTTTCTCTGATGTTAGACCCTTTAGTTTTTCAATAACGGTGTTACCAAACAATTTTCCTGGCACACTCAGTAGGCTAATACCACGATAGTTCTTGCAGTTAGTCTGGTCACCTTTTCCCTTATACAAGGGAACAATGATAGCAACTTTCCAATCCCGAGGGACCATTCTTAACCTCCAGCAGAACTGGCAAATTTCAGTTAACCAGTCAATTACAGATTCACCACCATATTTCAAAGTCTCAGCAGGTATGCAATCAACTCCAGGAACCTTACAAATCTGAAGATATATTAAACATTTTCTCACCTCTTGTCTTGAGATCCTTCCTGAAATTGTAAATTAAGATACATAAAAAGTGTATGTTTGTTTCCCTGGTGAAGAACATTGCATTTGAAATTAATTCTTGGGAACAAAGGTACGTTTGGATGCTTGTCAGATAGTCATTACAAATGCTTGTCAATATCCCTACGTAACAGGTGCAGCACGAGAAGGTAATTGTTGCCAAAAAAACCTGTGAAAAAAATGTGCAGCACATTCACAAAAGTACGGCCCCAATGTGGTTACGGTAATTTGGTCATGTCGAACGGCCTTTTAATGCTCGAATTACAAACAAAATTCTTCTGATACATAAAATTTATCCTGAAACTACAGTTCAAATATAAATAAAAAGGTATTTTAGCGAACTGGCACCCGGCATTTGCTCGGTTCCTGTATGCATTAGTGGGCGGTGATGGATCCTCAGAGCATTCCACGTTTGAATTAACACGAACGTACTGAACGCTCAAAAAATTTGCCTCATGTGGTAAACATGATTTTCTGTAAATATCTGAATAAATTCCACATTTTGTCTTTCATCTTTTGTACCCATAACACCAACTTTTCCTACCGTCAGATGCTTGCTAAACAAATCGAAGAGAATGTCTCGTGTTTTCCTTCGTCTTAAATGATTAAAGCAATTGGATACCGTTTCCTGTCTTCCTTCTTGCCGGGCTTCATGTGCCAAATGAATGGCGGGTAAAATAGCTACCACATGTGGTTTATTATTTTGCATGCTATTGATGATGTGCTTGATTAGCATTTTTCGGTTGTGATTCTTGAACATGTAGATCATAACGTCCTTTGTAATGGATTCGTTCTGGAGAATAAGTCATTCGACTACCTCACTCAAAGCAAGAATTAAAATAAGAAATTTATTAAATTAAACAAAAAAAAAACGACTTGACTTTAAGGATCGAAGATTCTACCTCAAATGTACAAGACTTTACAAGATGCAAAATGAAGTATCTTTGCTATTTGAACACACTGGGCAACAAAAATTTTGTCGCACGGATTTCGATGAGTGTTCTAAATATAATTTCTTATGTTGAATATAAATACCATATTCGACGATTTTTCCTGTAATGCTTCGTTTAATAGTGACTAATATTTTCTTCATCTTTCGTAATCCCAATGTGAGTCAACTAACCAGGTGCTTCAGCTTAATAAATATGAATATATGTCTGCAACATACCAAGTTACCTCTTCCGTGAATGAACCACGTTTCAGTCACAAAATGATCTGAAGGACGTCGCTCGTTATTTGGATTTATCAAAGCAGTTTGGACTTTAGGTTCAAGACTGAAGAGACGGATCCCCTCCAGCGAGGACCTAACGTCTTCTTTTTTGTAGTGTCCCATAAGGAATTTGATAGGCACAACTCTCATGAAGGTGAACTTGTGTTTCTTGTCAAAGCAGTTATTTGGGCTCTTGGAAATGAAAACATCTTGGACGAGTGGCGCTTGTTCATTGAATCCTCAAAACTGAACCTTACATCCGGAAATAAATTCCTTTCTGTAGCTAATGCACATGCTTCAAACATGTGTCACACGACATCACGTTAATTTTAGGAAAAGGTTCAATCACACAAAAAAATATAAGTGGAATATTTGCGGAGATCTATAGGTCGTTTCACTTTTCCTATGGTTGCATCTAACACCAAATGCACCATTTTTGGTTTGGTGAGTAACATTACGGATAACTTACTCACCAACCAGTTGTTCAAGCATTAGTTGGAGCCAAGAAGATATTTTAGATGTAACTGTTATATTCACATAATCTGCAATTTAAAGTATGTATATATATACATCTTTTTACAGAAAGACTAGTGAATATATTTTATGAACAATTATAATTAACAAAAGTATTTCTGAATAATCAGACATATTTATAAGAAAAAATCACAATTCCCATTTAAAATTCAATAAAATATTGAATGCAACTGAAATCAATTTTGAAATTTCTTTTTTGCTATTAAGCAAATAATTCTAATTATGGTCAACAGAGTTCTGAAATGAGTTGGAGTAAAAATACTCAACAACTCGTGCGGAATTTAATACAATGACTCTATTACATTTCACACACAATAAAGCCTGAGAACAACCAGCACTAACATACTTATAACTTATTGAAGAAAAAGAAGCCCTGTTTATACTTTCAAGAAATCTCCATATTAGGCGAATTATGAACTGAGTTTGCGAACGCCATGTTAATTCAAAAGAGATGACATGGAATTTTTTGCTTTTAAAATATTTGACACGTTCACGATCAGACTATTTATTCCAGTCGTAGAAAAGCGGGAAATGTAAAATGAAAACCGGTGTGTTGAAAAATGACGAAACCCTTTCCAAATTTTTCCAGCGAGCATACAAAGTCATTTACACAGCGAATCATGGCACAGTCACACGATTTAATGAATCTATGAACTGGCTTCGTCCGAATGAATTTCATTACTACAATGTGTTATTCATGTTTACGGATGCAACTGCATACATGAAGAAGCCGATGACAGTCTTCGTAAGCTTTTATAAAAATCCTGCTAAGATCGCGAGGCGTTTATTCTTTGCACAGGTTGTGTGGAAATATCCGAACACTTTATCCAAATTTGTACCAGTTAGTATCGGATGGGGTAAAAGTTTTTAATTAATCATCAACATCAATCGATCTTATCAAGAAGAAGGACATTACTTTTCTGTGCCGACTACATTTCCAGTAACACAATGGGGTACCTGCTTCACCGCTGTAGTACACTATGCAGATTAATTTCGAGACTTTAGATCTCTTGCGAATGAAATGGATCAAGCCAATGTTTCTTCAATTGATATTGTTCAGCATTTAATGAATGATACTAGTTTAAAGAAATTTAGTATTCATAACTACTAATTTAAGTTTCTTTTGTCAATCGATAATGAAATTAGATAAAATCAACTATAAACCTACTGCCTGAAGAAGTTAAAGAAGTCTTAGATATTAAAAGCTAATTTAACACACTTTCGGGTTCAGAAAAAACATCATTAGATAGATATTCAATGTGTATTAAGAAAAACATTGAATTTAAAATTATATCTAATGTTCCTCAAGTTTTAGAAGACCAACTTGTACACAATATTGACTATTTAAATGTTAGTGACATCCCATTCTGAAAATATGGGAAGCTGACTTTCGTAAAATGCAGCGATCTTTTTCCAGAGATCAGTGATCGTTTCACCACTAAATAGACGCCGCGTCGAGTATCGCCGCTACGTCTATTTAGGTTTGCAATCGCGTCTTTTACGATTTAAACCGTGGATTGTTAAGTTTGAGATGAGTTATATTGTCAGCTTTATCACCCTCCGCTGGTGGAGTGGGAAGGGAGGGACGGCTTAGGATATAACAAGGGAGTTGAAAATATAATTGCATTTTTCTTAGCTGCACACATGCTGAAATAAAATCATCCATTCCAATCAAACGAAAAATACCTGTTCTTATTTGCTGCCACCAATCATCCGTTTCAGAGATATTCGGATACCGAGTGCGAAAGGAATGCAAAACATTGTTCTTTTTTTAATCTACGTTTTACATTTCACGTTAGAATTAGTTTAATACGTGTCCATTTCTAGAGCTTATAGATCTGTATTGAATGATGCAAGAAATTAATCATTTTCTTTTCACTACCTAAATGTTGAACTTCTTTTATACATTCAATTCGGAGATTTAAAAAAATGTATTTTTTTTAATCTCCGAATTGAATTTCGAGTTGGAATGAAGTTAATAAGTGTTTGTTGCTGAGGTTAAGTTCTCCAAACCTCGGAATATTTATCATTCCATTTGTATTAATTTGCGTTCCACGAGTAATTTATGAAAAGAGTCACGTTATCTCTTGGAAACTTAACTTAAAATTCCGTCGACAATAGTGATTCATATTATAGAGCTCCACGTCAAATGGTGGAAGTTATCTTTCCACGTGACCAGTACATTCCATTGAGGTTACGTATTGCAGGACGCTTTGCCAACTATGAGACACTACTTGAAGTTTCTCTCACTCTCTCTACATTTCCTGATGAAAGTTCGGGATGTAGGACAGTCCTTCTAACTGGAATCATCCAATTTTATAAGTAATCGTCCATTTGTTTATGTTCAACTTAAAATAGTTTTATAAGGGTTTCCATTTGTTATGTTGTACAAGTTTTGTAGGTAATTCGGTTACCGGAGGATATAAGTAACAAACGTGAAATGATTGGGTGTGTTCATATACATATTTAAGTTAGTATACACTGATGGAAAAAAATCCCAACACCACGAAAAAATAGTTGTAGACTAATGAATGGCGGCAATACATTTGTATAGGTAACATACGCTGACGAAAAAAAAATCCCAACACCAAGAAGGGGTTATGTTAGATAAACGACAGTTGGTAGGCGGTGAGAGTACATCTGTAAGATGACGTCTATGCAAATTTCGCCCTCGGCGCATACGTGTGGCGCTAGTAGCGCCCCTCGGAACATGCAAAGCAGATTTGCTGTAAATACACGCTGTAACGTTCGTGAGCGTTAGTTATCATTGAGTTTCGACGCAGTGTATTGATGTTGGTCAAGAATGCCTTTAAGTAGACGAAGAAGCCCTTACCAACAGCTCACGGAGTTTGAACGAGGTCGTGCAATAGGGCTACGAGAAGGTGGATTTTCTTTCCGGAATGTTGCAGAACGACTTGGCAGGAATGTAGCCACTGTGCACGATTGTTGGCAGCGGTGGTCAAGGGAAGGTACTGCCTCAAGAAGACCGGGTTCCGGCCTGCCACGTGACACTACTGAGAGGGAAGACCGCCGTGTACGGCGTATAACCGTGGCTCATCGTACTGCGTCTGCGGCAGCAGTTCGAGCTTCAGTTGCCATTACAGTGACACAACGAACTGTTACAAATCGGTTACTTGAAGTACAGCTCCGAGCCAGACGCCCTGTAGCGTGCATTCCATTTACTCCAAACCACTGCCGTTTGCGACGTCAGTGGTGTCAAGCTAGAGCTCATTGGAGGACGGAGTGGAGATCTGTTGTGTTTTCTGATGAAAGCCGGTTCTGCCTGGGTGCCAGTGATGGCCGTGTGTTGGTTAGAAGGAGGCCAGGTGAGCTCCTGCAAACAACCTGTCTGCGGCCGAGACACACTGGACCTACACCTGGAGTTATGATCTGGGGAGCAATTCCCTATGACAGCAGGAGCACTGTCGTGGTTATCCCACGCACCCTGGCGGCACAGTTGCACGTCGGTCTGGTGATTCAACCTGTTGTGCTGCCATTCATGAACAGCATTCCAGGGAGTGTTTTCCAACAGGATAACGCTCGCCCGCACATCGCAGTTGTAACCCAACATGCTCTATAGAGCGTCGACATATTCCCATGGCCTGCTAGATCACCAGATCTTTCTCCAATCGAGCACGTATGGGACATCATTGGACGACAACTCCAGCGTCACCCCAACCAGCATTAACCGTACCTTTATTGACCGACCAAGTGCAACAAGCGTGGAACTTCATCCCACAAACTGACATCCAGCACCTGTACGACACAATGCATGAACGTTTGCGTGCTTGCATCCAACATTCTGGCGGTTACACCGGTTATTAATGTACCAGCATTTCACATTTAAAATGGCTCTTCTCGCGCTTACATTAATCTGCGATCTTGAAACCTTAATCGATTAAATATGTTATCTATACAAATGTATTGCCGCCATTTCATTCCTCTACAACTATTTTTTCGTGGTGTTTGGATTTTTTTTCCGTCAGTGTATTTAATCGATTAAGGTTTCAAGATCACAGCTTCATGTAAGCGCGAGAAAAACCATTTTAAATGTGAAATGCCAGTACATTGATAACCGGTGTAACCGCCAGAATGTTGAATGCAAGCACGCAAACTTTCATGCATTGTGTCGTACAGGTTCTGGATGTCGGTTTGTAGGATGGAGTTCCATGCCTGTTGCACTTGGTTGGTCAATACAGGGACGGTTAATGATGCTGGTTGGGGGTGACGCTGGAGTTGTCGTCCTATGATGTCCCATTAATGTTCGATTGGAGAACGATCTGGTGATCAGGGTGCGTGGGATAACCACGAGAGTGCTCCTGCTCTCATAGGAAATTGCTCCCTAGACCATAACTCCAGGTGTAGGTCCAGAGTGTCTCGTCCGCAGACAGGTTGGTTGCAGGCGCTCACCTGGCCTCCTTCTGACCAACACACGGCCATCACTGGCACCCAGGCAGAACCGGCTTTCATCAGAAAACACAACAGATCTCCACTCCGTCCTCCAATGATCTCTAGCTTGACACCACTGACGTCGCAAACGGCAGTGGTTTAGAGTAAGTGGAGTGCACGCTACAGGGCGTCTGGCCCGGAGCTGTCCTTTAAGTAACCGATTTGTAACAGTTCGTTGTGTCACTGTGGTGGCAACTGCAGCTGGAATTGCTGCCGCAAACGCAGTACGATGCGTTACGGCCATACTCCGTACACGGCGGTCTTCCCTCTCAGTACTGCCACGTGGCCGGCCGGAACCCGGTCATCTTGAGGCAGTACCTTCCCTTGACCACTGCTGCCAACAATCATGCACAGTGGCTATATTCCTGTCAAGTCGTTCTGCAATATTGCGGAAATAAAATTCCCATTTTCGCAGCCCTATTACACTACCTCGTTCAAACTCCGTGAGCTATTGATAATGGATTCTTCGTCTTCTTAAAGGCATTTTTGACTAACATCAGCACACTACGTCGAATCTCAACGATAACTATCGCTCACGAACGTTACAGCGCGTATTTACAGCAAACCTGCTTTGCATGTTCCGAAGTTCTCTACTAGCGCCACACGTATGCGCCGAGGGCGAAATTTGCATAAACGTCATCTTACAGATGTACTCTCACCGCCTACCAACTGTCGTTTATCTAACACAACCCCTACTTGGTGTTAGGATTTTTTTCCGTCAGTGTATAAAGAAGTTTACTTTTTTATTGATCTTCCCCTTTTACTGCTTCCTGATGGTTGTTCTTCGGATGTGACAACAGGTAATGCATGTAAGGCAACTTTAAAGTTCACCTTCTCAATGGAAAACCATATACTTCTAAAAACTCTGATTCTTTTCTGAAACTTTCTACTGTCAAATGAACTTTTTCAAAATTCTTTTACAATTAGTAAATGTCCTACTAACTTTCTGCAACCGATTCTCGCTGCTATTTTTCCTCCAAGAAACTGTGAATTACATCTGGAAAGGCATTGATTTCAACACAAAGCATTTTCACATCTTTTTTGTGATAAAAAGTGTTTTTTTTTTAATTTTTAAAAGTGGCATATTAGTGGCTGATAAAACATATATTTACATATTTACCAAAATATTTATCTATTCTTTGTTGGTTTTCAGAATCTTAAAAAACTTGAGTAAATTTAAAGCAATTGGTCTTTATAATCATTGGGTATCGGTTTACATTTAAATATTTTTCTCTTTTTCTTTGTAACGAAGTACTTTCACAAAAAGCGCAAAATTAACATACCGTTGAGCTTGGGACTCTGCGTTTCTGTACACAGTTAGTCAAACCTCTTTCTGGAAATTCTGAAAAATGTTGAAACTCATTTCTGGACAGTCTGCCGAGAATTAGGAATTTTTTAAATAGAATTCCACAAGGAAAAGTAGGAAATAAAATTTCGGAAATTTGAGGTACACAACTGTACCTTTTCAAAAGTAGGAAATAAGCATAGTGCTGGTTTGGAGAATGAAGAACTAAACATGAAATACATTTTTCGGTACCATTAAGAAAGTATAGCTGTGTTTTAAAACATATATTGATAGATTTGAATATGCATTTACTGTTCTTTTTAGTTTAGAAGCATTATGCATTGACAAAGCAGCAAGCAACTGGAATTTTACTTCATACCTTCGCCCTTTGAAATACAATATGGATTTTTAATCCGGATTAACATATGTCCATGCGCTTGTAAGAGAGAGAGAGGGTGATAATACCTGAACAATCCCTTTTTTCTTAATTTTTTTAAATGATTTCGGATCGAATTTCATCGAAGTGACAATAAATTTGTTTAGAAATCTCTTTGACATTTGAAAGAGTATTACGTGTCAATGTGATTTTGTTTAATTCCAGAATGCAGATATTAACACGATTTTCTTTCAGTACATGTTTGGTGATTCACCTTCGGCTAAAATATTTTTACGAAAGCTTGAAGATACAGGTGCAAGAGAATACGAAACATATACAAATACCAAGAAAAACAAAATGTTTGAAAGTGGGACTCTTGTGAAGAACATTAGGAAACGTTTTGTGAATCAAGTTTTTCTATATTACAGTTCAGAACCTCTAAATAGAAAAGGTGGGGGACATCTCATCCCATGGGCCTTAATTTTAGAATGCAGTCGTAAAACGCACCAGAAAGCATCGAACTTGCCATTCACTGGAAGTAGAGGTGGAGTTTAGGTGTACAAGCTCCGGTACTGTGAGTGTTAAAGCAGAGCTCGTGAGAAAAAAAAAGCCCAAATTTCCCTTAGTTCAAATACGAAACCGTATGACTGAAATTTCATAATGTCTAGTTGTTCCGGCGAAAAGGTTATCATAAGACATCAAAAGGTCCCTTAGGTAGGTTTAATATCAATTCTTAGAAGATGAGCATGTCATGACAGTTTTAAATGCTAAAAGAGCGAATGTTATAGCACTAAGATTAGGAAAGTTGTAGGGAGAGTTTGCTTTACAATAAAAGGAAAAAGAATGAAAGAGCAGAGACCAAGAACTAATGGCTGGAATGTTAATATTGGTGCCTTTTTAATCCTTCAATAACCCAACAAAATATTACTCCAGAATCTTAGTTGCGTCACTTGTGTTATGCATGATATCATAACACAAATATTTTTTAACAAGTTATCAAATATTTTTATCATTTTCATGCGAATTCATCCCGCAATTCAAATATCATTCGTAGCATGATTGTTTTATTATAATATAAATTTAGAAATAATTGTCCAAATGTTGAAGTAATTTGCTTAAATCTACATGAGAAAATGGGATTACAATGTTTAGCATTTTTACGATGCGTGGCAGTTTTAAGATTTCTTTTGTGGCTGATGTCCATTTTATTAAAAAAAATTTTGACTACATTTTCTTTGAACAAGTGTTATGAAACAAAATATTACTTATCCTGATATGCGCTGAGTAAAACAAAAATTCAGATTGTTGGAATTTAACTTTATTACTGATAAAAAAATAAAAATAAATATATTTAGGAGAACATTAGCCTTAACACGTCTTTTTTTTTTTAAAAATGATAGTGCTCATGTTAAAGGTTTGTCCATCCGTCCGTCAGTAGACATCATACCTCTGCAACTTTTACTCCGATTTGAAAACTTGTTTTTGAATTGGAGAACTGGAAATATGTGAACGATGGTCTATCATTATTCACTTTTCTTTACGATGTACAATTTTGCCGCTAGAGGCGGTAACGGCTGATATGGTCGAATTCAAAATACATTTTATCAGATATATTTGTTTCTGAACATCAGAATAAAAAAGCTATTTTGTCTTTCGATTCCATTTATGTTAAAGAGAATTTTAGGTATAGTTACTTTTTCTAGTTACGCATAGATTTTCCCCTTTGGGGGCGTAAAAGTCAATTACGCTATCCTCAATATCTCTTGTAAAACTCCGATTTGGAAACTTTTTTCTTCAGCGGATACAGCTATCAATGGAAAATCTTTTGCATATAATGTCCAATTTTCGGTGAAGAATACTTTTGCCACCAGGGGCCGTAAGGGTGCATTTTTTTCTTCTTATGTATTTCGAATAAAATCTGAACTTCTAAAATCTCGATTGAAAAAATTCCTTCGTGAACCGATGCCACTCACGTAGGTAAACCTTTCCGGAATATTTTTTTAAAATATTACATGGTTTTTCACTCAGAGGGAGCAGCCATATATCTTATTTTTGTCAATATCTCTGCTTCTAATGCGCCGAAATGTATAATTCATTTTTTATTAGATAGTTTCCAGTGTGACATGTTTTTCATATAATTTCAAAATTTTCAAGTATTTCATAGAATTTTTGATAGGAGGCGAAAAGTGAATTGCGTTTCCACCGATATCTCTATTTCTAAAACTCTGATTTGAAAAATTCTTTCTGCACCGGATACAGCTCCTCATGGGAAATCCTTTTCATACATCTCTAATTTTGGTAAAAAATGGTTTGGCCACACGCGCAAATTTTATTTTCCGCATCTGATGTATTTTCAGCAAAATCTGAGCTTCTAACATCTCGAATGAAAAAAGATCGTTTGTTCACCGATATTACTCATGTCTACAAACCTGTTAGGGACATTTTCTTCTGAAAATAATGCGTAGTTTCTACGCCAGAGGACGTTAAATAATATCTTATTCTTGTCATATCTCTACTTCTAGGAGTCAGATTTGAAAAATTCCTTCATTGTTGCAAAGTGTTTCCAATGCGAAATGTTTTTCATATAAATTATTTTATTTTAAGGAAATCGTAGCCTTTCCGCTAGGGGGCTTAATGGTAAATTGCGTTTTCTGCTTCTAAAACTCCGATTTCAAAAATTATTCCTGTATCAAATACAGCTCCTGATGGAAAATGTGTTTCATATAATTTCTAATATTTTGTACAGAATGGTTTCACTATTAATAGGCATAAATTTGAATTTATGCTTCTGGTGTATTTGCAGCAAAATCTGAGCTCCGGGAAACTCGAAAAAAAGTGTATTTCTTTTTTTTTTTTTTTTTTGGACCTACCCGCTCACACGAAAAGTCTGATAATACTTTCTTGATAATACTTTCTTCCTAAAGGATTGCGTGTTTTCACAGCCAGGGAGCGTAAAAGCACATCCTATATTCGTGCATATCTCTGCTTTGAAGAGACCGATTTGAAAAATTATTTCTTCGTTGGATATGGTTTCCGCTGCGAAATGTTTCTCATGTAAATTCATATTTTTCTTATCGCATAAATCTGCAACTAGAGGGAGTAAGATCACGATTCCGTTTACAGAGGTATCTGCAGGATTAAAAACCCGAGTGAAAAAGGTATTTCTTCCGTCAGATACTATTGTTTTCCATACCGGTTCCATTACCTTTGAATAGCTTTGAAAAATTGAATTTGCGTCATAACGGATTTAAAAGACGTGCGCTTTACACCCGAAAAGTGGGTGACATTTTTCTTGTTTTTAACATAGTATATTCAACATAAAAAAAACGTTCACTAGGTTTCTGTGTTTTTTAAAACTTAGCAGCATTACGGAGTAAAAGAGGGGTGCAAAAATGACTTACTGAAACTTCATATTAATGTAGTACAACTGGTGTATCATTTCTGTATAATTTCTTGTTAATGTAGAAGAACTGGTATATCTGTTCAATAATTCATTAATCCTAGACAACGCAGCTCAAATTCCAGTTTAGTGAACAGGCATTATTTTAAAAAAAACGTTTTTGCTGCATCCTGAATTTGTGTTTTTTGAAGACCTTTTTTTAATGGAAACATGCACCACTACTGCTAGGTTTTGAGGAAATGGCAGTTTTTCTGATATTCATAATTGAGTGAGAAGGAAAGAAAAGGGCTGCACATGTATTAATTCATGAAATTCTAAAAAATTATAAGAAGTGCTCTACGTCTAACTTCGAAAGGTAAAAGAACAGTAAATGGGTGGTACATCGTGTATGTAGGGGTGGAAGCTCATTATGTTAATTAATGGCTCCTCGGCCAAGCACCCACTGGCTTCCAGCGCTGATTAAAATTTCCCCACAGCAGGAAGGAAAACCATTTATAAGGTTCGTTGTCTAGAGACTGTCTATCAACGATAGTTGAAGACAGCCCGGCGTTCTTTCTCTCCCGGCTTTACTATAAATCTGCTATTCAGGAGAGGGGAAGTAAAATTAATGGCAAAACAATTCCAAGCATGAATTCACTCTCAGGCTTGTTGCAAACTTAACAAAACATTTATTCAAAAGAAAATTGTTCCGGCCGCTATTGTTCCTTGACCTCGAGTTCCTGTAACTGCAGTTCCACTTGAAAATGATCCGGGTATCTAATTATTCCAGAATACCCTTTCCTGCCAATACTCTTTGCCCGTTCTTTTCTATCACCGACGTGAAATGTTTCAATCGTCGTAACCTTCCGTTCGTCTCTCTTCCTTTGTTCCGGAAGCTATGCTTCGTGTTCCGTCCCGAACACGTGTTCTCTCCAAAAGCTTTTTCCGTACGTTGTTCCAGACACACGTGTCTGATTCCAACTACGCTGGCTTTCCCCGTGCTCTAAGTGGCACGTTCTATCACGAACTTTTTTTCCCCAGTGCTAACTCCCAGCACTATACATCCGTCAACAGCACACGCTGTCGTCAACCGCTCCCTACGCTCGATCCCCGTAGACTGTCTCTCCCGCTCGCTTCCCGTCGACTGCCTCGTTTTTCCTTCCACTCCTACCCTAAAGATTTCCCCCTAACTTCACTAGCCTTCTGATTGGCTCCTACCTCACTCGCCTGAGGCTCCCTCTCTCTTCCTAGTCGGAGCCCTCCAAGAGCAGGCGCTCCCCCCTCGCTCTTCTCGGTGACCCCCCATACTACCTTTCTCTCCTGACACGTGTCTTCTAACGGTGACCTTCGCCTAATCCCTTCGTTGACCTTCACCTCACGGTGCCCTGCAGCTTAAATGTCCCTCTGGCCAGGAACAATAGCTGTGCCTTCTGTGGATACAATAAACCTGTCAAACAGGCGCATCGAAATGTCACCTAGTCTGGTGCATTACCATGTGTTACACTCGTTTCACGTGCATTACCACGTGTTACACTCGTTTCCAAATAATATACATGGAAATATTTATTCTGAAATGTTAATATCCAGAATGATCGATGGGATTTAAAGTCCATCACACAATTTATATAGGGCGTAATTTCTCGCCCCTACAGGCCCCTGCCTGCTGGACGAAACATGCGGGATCTTCCTCTCGCATGATGAGTCAGTGTCCGTTCAGATCTTTTCTTTCTTTTTTTTTTTTACGCACAAGATTTCATTGCATTAATACACTTCTTTATACACACATATATACACTGTCAGTACCACTAAGTAGCCTCACTGGGTCTCTACCTTTCTGTGGCAATGCTGTCTTTAGCAGCTCGTGCTATTTTCTTTAAAATTCAACCTGGATAAGGCGTCGGCATGAGTTTGCCGGCGACGTGAGAAATCGTGAGGTTGAATTGGGCAATGGCTAGACTCCACCTCTGTAATTTTGAGCTTTGTGAAGCCGCACTAGTTAAAAATATCAAGGGGTTATGGTCCGACAAGGTCTCTACTTGATGGCCAAAAACCCACCCTTCAAATTTCTGTAGAGCCCAAACAATAGCATAGGCCTCCTTGTGGCTAGCTGCCCACCTTTGCTTGTGTGTCATTTAATTTCTTGCTCCCGTAAGCCACGGACCTGATCCTCCCCCTATCATCCCGCTGACCTAGGCAACACGCGACTGCAAAAGAACTCGCGTCTGTATGTAGCACGAACGGCTTGTCAAATTTGGGTGTGAACAGTACCGGTGCTGTACATAATTTCTGCTTCAGCGACTCGAAAGCTTCTCCGAGCGCTGGCGTAAACTCAACTTTTTCTGCTGCCTTTTTCCCTGTCAAATCCGACAGTGGCTTCGCTATTTCGGCGAATCTAGGTACACCCTCCTTATAGTGGTTGCATAACCCTAGTAACTTATGTACCTCCCTCTTGGTTTTGGTGGGATCCAGGTCTCTGATCGCCTGTAATTTTCCCGAGTCCGGCTGGTGACTTCCCAAGCCGACCACCTGTCCCAAACAATTAACTTTCTCGTTGGCTAAGCGACATTTTCCCAAATTTCCTGCGAACCCCGCATCCTCTAAACTTTTCCTGACCGTCGGCATGGGTTCCTCCCACTCTTCCGAAAATAAAGCAGCCGGACCCCTCGTATGCTGGTCCATCCTTACTACTTTCCACCGATGCCCCTTACTTGATGGTGGATCTATCGGCCCAATAAGATTTACATTTTCTGTCTGAAAAGGTAGCGCGGGCCTCCTAACCGCAGTTATCGGTACCCGGTCACCTCTTGTGATGGGGCGTTGTAACTGACACGCCTCACATGCATCACAGTATGTAAGTATGTCTCTCTTCATGGATGGCCAACAGAAATATCTCATTCTTTCCAACATTTCTCCATGTCCCAAGTGTGCTCCGAACACAGAATCATCGGCTAGCTTTAATATCTGTCCCCTCCTACTCTCGGGAACTACTGACTGATTGGTGTTTTGCCCTAACACCTTTTCTTTATGATATAGTAATTATTCCACATAGACATACCCTCCTTTTCCTACCTTCGCCCACTCGCGTGTCTCTGCTAGGGTTACCTCCTCCTCCTGTTGTACTTTAAATTTGTTGTGGTCTGACGCCTCGCCCTCCCGGCTGCTCTCTTCATCCTCTGGGCATGGATTACCTCCAAACACCGTCTCCTGCCCGCTGGTCTCCTCATCAAGCGCGTCTGGCCCTGACTGGCTGCTTGACCCTTCCACTCTAAAAGCTCCGCCTACTTCTCCCAGCGTTGCTCCTGTCTCCGGCGTCTCTCCACTAGCTTTCCCTTTAATCTGGTTAGCTCCTACACTGGCGCTAACTCCTTGAGTCCCTACCTCCTGGGGTCTCGTCGGTTTCTCCTTCTGGACTGTATCCTCCTCGCATGGCGCCTTCCCATTATCGGTGGCCCCCTGCGAATATCTCCACGTGTTCATCTTGACATAATCATCTGGGGTAATTATGACCTCGTTGGTGAGATACGGCACAATAGCACAAATCATCTCACTCGTCATTAAAGATACCTCCCCAGCCTTCTCCAATTACGCCTCCAGAATCCTAACCTGCAACCTCTTAACTGGAAAAACCGCGGTACGTCCATCAAACCCTGACAAAGTCACTTTCCCCACTTCGTCCATCTGTTCTTCCCCTAATAGGCCTTGTCTCACACAAGTGAACTCCGCTCCGCTGTCTACCAAAATTTTTGCCTGGTGCCCTTGCTCTGTGGCTGCCACTAATTGTTCACCTACGGGTATTTCCATTACTTCCATGCTACTGCCCGTGGGACACACTACTCTCCCCATTTTCGCACTAACCTTTCTCACATCCTGGACAAGGTTTTGCTTGGGTTACCCTTGCTTCTCTACAATTCTTTCCTCCTCTTTCGCCGATACCCGGCTTACTTTCTTAGCTGCCTCACTTCTCCAATTATACGGAGTGTGTTTACTGTCCTGTCCCTGGGGTATCTTCTGCTTACAGTCAAATTTTCGGTGACCCATCTGTCCACATCGAAAGCATCTCATTCCTGCGTCAAAATAGGAATTTCCCGGATTCCCTGGTGGTCTACTGTTTCCCACTCTACTTTGGAATTCCTGACCTGTCGTCGGAAATTTCTCTTTTTGAAATGGAACTCCACTAAATTCTTTCTTCGCAGTTCCCATTCCTTCCGGGCTATAATGCTGCCCCTTACTGTTAGAGCCTACCTGAGAATTTCCCTTCGTCTTTTCTTCTCCCCACTCTAACGCTTCCACGTGGCACTCGTACTGATCACACAGTTCCCCTAAATCCTTCGCTTAAACTAGCTTTTCCAGGGATCCTCTCTGTAGTAGATAAGTTTTTAAACTGGGTGATAACAATCCTTTGAATTTATCACAAACTAAAGGATTCATTAGTTCATCAAAAGTAGTTATCCCACTGTTCGCTACATAATATTTAAGAGTTCTTCCCATGCGTCCCGCCAATTGCTGGTAACTCTCTTTCTTATTCCTACGGAGGGACTTGAACTGCCGTAGATAAATGTCTGGGGTTAAATGACATTCCCCCAAAATGGCCTCTTTGACGGTTTCGTAGCAATCGTATTGCTCGACCGTGAGTCTCCGGAATAAATGATTGACACAATCTGAGTTAAATAGTGCTATGACTAATCTCCCTTGCATGTTTTCTGGGACTGTATGTAAAATGAAAGCTCTTTCTAAGGAATCAAAAAAGTCTAAAACCTATTCTGGTTTACTAGGACTTTTGGGTAAGGTCTTTTCTGGGATCCTCATGTAATCGGCTAACTTCATTTGATTTCTTCCCTGTGCCAACGCCTCTTCCTTTTCCTGAGTTAGCTGTAGTTTCTTAAGCTGGAACTCCCTTTCTTCTTTTTTATCTAAGAGCTGACTCTCCCTTTCTTCTCTTTTATCTAAGAGCTGACTCTCCCTTTCTTCCCTTTTATCTAAGAGCTGAATCTCCAATTTCATTTTTTCTAGTTCCCTTTGTTCTCGCTCTGCTGCCAATTTCCTTTCCTCCATTTCTAACATTTTAAGTTTAAAATGCCATTCCCTATCAACTGTATTCTCTTGCGTTTTTCTTACGTTAATAGCCACTTCATTGCTAGAATTTAAGTCATTTTCCCTTTCACTATTTTCTTCTTCCTTCACTTCGGACCACGTGTCCTCTGCTTCCTCACTCTTTTTCCCATCCAAAAGCTCATCCATTGTTATGCACTAAATATATATATACAATCCACATGCACTAATATAATGACACTTTACAATTTCCCGACGATAGCCTTTGCTCTCAACCTTGAAGTACTATTACTTAACATTTTTTTCAATAAATTCCTAGTAATATTACTTATTTCCTTTCCTTACATAACAAAACACTTTACAACTCCTATTCACTTTAAGCATTAATATTGAAATACTAACACTGAGTTTACTAAAACTACTGCAACCTATTCTTTTACAAAACTGACAAAATAATTTTTTTTACGGCCTTTTGGCCCCTAACTTCCTACTAAAATTTTCCTTTCCTAACCTGATACTCGGTATCGACCCAGGAATATAAATTTCGGCAACAAAGTGGTACTTACCGGAGCATCTCGGGCCCCCTTCAGCTTCTCTGTAGCGGCTTCAACCGCGACCCGCGAAGGAGCGTCCTAAACAGGAATGTCGCCCGGTCTCGCTGGCCACGCGAGACGTAATTGTCCGTCCCTGGTTACAGGATTTTCCTGGTACTTCCAATCCTTGCTCTGGTTACGAGCGTTATTTGTCGACTTCTCTGGTCCACCGGTTCCGTTGCACAATAGTCCTTTGTTTGTCTCACCTTTTTCTGGCCACGTGCTACGATCACACTTAGAAGTTCACCTTGTTTCACCACTTTCCTGCCACGTGTTGCTGTTGCACTCAGAAGTTCACGTTGTTTCACCACTTTCCCGCCCGTGCTTCTGTTACACTTAGGCGTCCTCTTTGTCCGAGTCCTCGAACACAGTCTCTATTTCGCTGAATAAAATTGCCCTAATTACTTCCACTGAACTCGCCTAACATATCATGATCCTACCGGCTGCGCCATTTCCTATACATCTGCTGTAGGGGTGGAAGCTCATTATGTTAATTAATGGCTCCTCGGCCATACACCCACTGGCTACCAGCGCTGATCAAAATTTCCCCACAGAAGGAAGGAAAACCATTTATAAGGTTCGTTGTCTAGAGACTGTCTATCAACGATAGTTGAAGACAGTCCGGCGTTCTTTCTCTCCCAGCTTTACTATAAATCTGCTATTCAGGAGAGGGGAAGTAAAATTAATGGCAAAACAATTCCAAGCATGAATTTACTCTCATTCTTGTTGCAAACTTAACAAAACATTTATTCAAAAGAAAATTGTTCCGGCCGCTATTGTTCCTTGACCTCGAGTTCCTGTAACTGCAGTTCCACGTGAAAATGATCCGGGTATCTAATTATTCCAGAATACCCTTTCCTGCCAATACTCTTTGCCCGTTCTTTTCTATCACCGACGTTAAATGTTTCAATCGTCGTAACCTTCCGTTCGTCTCTCTTCCTTTGTTCCGGAAGCTATGCTTCGTGTTCCGTCCCGAACACGTGTTCTCTCCAAACGCTTTCTCCGTACGTTGTTTCAGACACGCGTGTCTGATTCTAACTACGCTGGCTTTCCCCGTGCTCTAAGTGGCACGTTCTATCACGAACTTTTTTCTTCATTGCTAACTCCCAGCACTATACATCCGTCAACAGCACACGCTGTCGTCAACCGTTCCCTACGCTCGCTCCCCGTAGACTGTCTCTCACGCTCGCTCCCCGTAGACTGTCTCTCACGCTCGCTTCCTGTCGACTGCCTCGTTTTTCCTTCCACTCCTACCCTGAAGATTTCCCGCCCTAACTTCACTAGCCTTCTGATTGGCTCCTACCTCACTCGCCTGAGGCTCCCTCTCTCTTCCTAGTCGGAGCCCTCCAAGAGCAGGCGCTCCCCTCGCTCTTCTCGGTGACCCCCCATACTACCTTTCTCTCCTGACACGTGTCTTCTAACGGTGACCTTCGCCTAATCCCTTCGTTGACCTCCACCTCACGGTGCCCTGCAGCTTAAATGTCCCTCTGGCCAGGAACAATAGCTGTGCCTTCTGTGGATACAATAAACCTGTCAAACAGGCGCATCGAAATGTCACCTAGTCTGGTGCATTACCACGTGTTACACTCGTTTCACGTGCATTACCACGTGTTACACTCGTTTCCAAATAATGTACATGGAAATATTTATTCTGAAATGTTAATATCCAGAATGATCGATGGGATTTAAAGTCCATCACACAATTTATATAGGGCGTAATTTCTCGCCCCTACAGTGTATATCCACAGGTACAGCCGCTTTAATGACACGCCAACAAAGGGGTCTTGGTGCCCGAATTCGCACAGTTACAACCGACATACATTGTCAAAACTGCATTATGCGTAGTCAAAGTTCGGCTGCAAAAAACATGACTACTGAATTGCATGAAAGATTGAACAGTGCTGAAAAAATAATAATTTTATCATATCCCCTGGCCGCTGAATTTCGTCTACTTTAAGAAAATGTGTGGGGAGGTGGGATCTGCCTATAAACAATTGCTGTTATTCAGAGCTGGTGGTCACCAGAACAAGTTTAAACCCGCCTGTTTGAATTGAAGGAAGAATTAATGTTTTCTCTCAAAAAATCTGAACTGGTCACATATTTTGAAACTGAAGACTGGCGTTTCCAATTACATTACTTGCGGACATTTTCTGTAAATTAAATGAACTCAACTTTCAGTTCCAGTTGTTTAGCTCCAGTATTTTTCAGAGGCACAGCAAAATGAAGTAGTTGATTTCAAACAAAGCTTTGTTTTGGTTAAATAATATTAGTGATGGAATTATTGCGATCTTTCCAACTCTTTAGGAATTTGCTGAACAAAATGGGGTCGCTGTTAATGATCCCGTGGCGGGAGTCTTTACGTTCTGCTGAGAGAAACATTCTTGAAATTCTTTCCACAGATCGAGAATGAGGACCACTCGGTTAAAATTCCCTTTATGACTATTGTATGTATTTCGTCTGACCTTTCCATAATATTAAAAAAAGACATAATTCAAATGTCGGTTGTTAGCACTCTAAAAGCAACATTAATGAATCTGTCAGTTTTCGAATTTTGGACAGCAGTTCGAAAAGAGTTAGTGGAGTTAACAGAACTTCCTATTTCAAAGTTACTCCCATTTTGATCGACTTACTGAACAAATATTCTCTGCACTAACATCAATCAGAACTAAGCAGAGGAATTGTCTTGATCCAGAGCCAGGCTTCATCCTTTCACCCCCTATTCTTCAACGAATTAAATTTCTAGCTTTGAAAAAACAAACCCAATTTACTCATTCAATGAATATTTCGTAATGAGATTAAAATTGCCTGACTTTTTGCACGATTCATGATAATAATTCTGCTTTCCAATTCATATACGTTTATACTAAACAATTTTTCGCAACTCATATGCAGTTTTAGTATTAACTAATTGCATTTGGAAATGTATAACTTGTAAAAAATATTGGGGTGGGGTGGGGGGCACGAAATTTGGAAAATTTGTATTGCATGATACTCCAGCAAAAACGTTTGCGTAACACTGGCTAGAAAATAAAAATTTAGCTGTTTACTGAAAAAACATTTGTGGGCGAGAAAGGTGAAGGCTACTTCGTTCCAAGAAGGACTTTTCTGACACTCTACTGAAATGAGAAGAAGTAGTAAATATATTTAGTGAGTTAATGTCCATATAAATCACACACCATCAGACAAAAGAGGGAGTTCAATAAGTTCTAAACCTGACTTTGAAAGTAGTGTTTGGCGGATGACGCAAATATTGCAAAGTACTGAATACTTTTTTACGTAACAGCCACGGCTCTCTCTCTCTCTCTCTCTCTATTTCGTTACTGTGACACCACTTGAGACAGTGGTACAATGCACTGAACTATATGCTGAATATTGATAATTGGCAGGTAAAAGTGCGGAACCGAATTGTAATTCAATTTTAGTAGAACTAAAGGGAAATGCTTCCCAGCCTTCATGTATGGATCGTACGTGTATACGTCGATGGGGAACCTTCATAAGCCACAGAAAAAGGACGGGATTATCTCTTTATACGGGGAGAGAGAATGATTCCGAAGATGACGTTTCAGATTAAAATTCAGTTTATGTAACCAGAGATAAAGTTTTCCGGGAAGTGCAGGACGTGTTGATGTCAAACCTGGGATTCCGTGTCGTACAGATTGCTGAGGAACTGAAGTTAAACACTGAGAGTTTTGGGACAATTTTACGTAAAAATTTAGGCATGTCAAAGATCTGCGCCAGATGGGTTCCTCGAATATTGACTCTTAAGACGAAGAATGATCGTCCTGCCTTGCTGCCACAAAAAATTATTTCGATTTCTGCACAGTCATCAGTGATGAGATATTTTAATATTACAATTTGGTGAATTTGATTTTCAGGAAATATTGGATTTTGATCTTACATAAATTTTCTTTTAGTTTTTTATTCAAAACATAATATTCATATATGAAATGAATGAAAATATTTTTGGTTTTTTGTTGATTATGCTTAAATCTCCTAAAGCGCTTATTTAAGCGCATGGTTGTTCTGAAGGAAGGTGTTGAACAAATGTTTGATGTCCATAGGTGCGGCTATTGCAATTGTTTGGATAATACAAAATTCTTGCTATTATGTTTTAGAGTTCTGATTTTTTTTAATAATGATTAGTCAGGTGTGAGGAGTACCATTTTTTAATAATGGTAACCACAACAAAAAATGTTTTGCATGCAAATTAGCTAAGTGTATTTTGGAGATACATTTTATTTCTACTTAGTGGAGCTGTGGCAACCACAATTTCACAATAACAGCGTGAAGGATATGCGATTTAGGTTAAATTAGAAAATTTGCATAAATGTATTTTCAAAGCATGACCACGGAAGTTCGGGCGTGGAAATATTGTTTATACAATAATATGCGGGTACAGTTTGCTTTCTAAAATTAATGTCGGGCAATTTGTTTCTTGCCGGCCGGCCTGTTGATGTGAAGTAAATTTTGCGTATTGTAAACAGCGTACTTTTGGTTTCTTTATGCTACTTAACAAAGTCGATGTATTGTAAAAAAAAGTTGGTTGCTTTGCACGTTTTCAAAACAAGTATGCTTCATAAATTCCAGGGCTACACTTGTATTCAGTTCAAAATTTCTAGTCTACACTTAGATAAAGTTACAAAAAGGCATCTGTAATAATGCAAAAATTGTGCACATTCTCAGAATACAAGATTAAATAAATATTATAATCAAGATTATGAGGTTGCGTCCCGGTGAGGCGGCACACTCTCATGCTGACGAGAACGTCGACCGCGAATGCTATTAATACTTGTAGATGACAAGCTACCACTTGCTAGTAGCGCGCAGCGGTTAAGCATTTTTCTGCGCAAACTAAGGAACTTAATGTGTCCCAGTTTTTGGAGTTTTAGTTTGCAGATTCACTATAAAAATACCTTATGTCCACGGGTGCTCAACAGATCAAGCATATTCTTATTCTCCACATAACCGAAGTCAGGAGCTTTCTTGAAAAGTTTCTCTTAAATTGGCTTCGTCTTCCTAACACCTTAAGCAATTAACTCTCATTCTAAACATTTGCAGTCAAGAGTAATCCTTTTATTACTTTTTACAAAAGTAAATGCAGCGTGCTTTGATATCTAGTTACAAAGACCCTACAATTTTCTTTCCAGGAGTTCACAGGTATAGTGTAGGAAGTAGCATAGGTAGATGTGTAGAACAGCGTCCTAAATTATTTCGTCGGAAAAATGTTAGTACCAGGAAAAAGTGCGATGTAAAGATTTTAGAGTATAGAAAATAATGGCAAATTGCGCAGAAATTTCACATTTTAAATGTGTTTTAAAGATTTTAATCGTACTGTGTACTTGTCAGTGCGATGCTGTGAAGAGACGCTTTGAGAGACATTTAAAACATGAAATTTCTTCACCATTTGCCATTAATTTCCATGCTCTAAAATCTGTACGTCGCATTTTTCCAGGTACTAATATTTTTCAGAAAAAATAATTTAGGACGCTGATCTACACATTTACTTTAACTTCTTCGCTCCCGCAAAAGAGTTCACTGTTTTAGCGAAGGAATTGGAAATTACTTTTTTTGCTTAGGTTCATACTTGCTCATGCGTATCCCTTATACGTTGATTTGGCGACGAGTCTGTGAAACGTACCAAGGCGGGAGTACGCTTCCATAGAAGAAATAAAATTATATCAAACAAGGGTCATCGCTCTCTCAACGTTTTTAAGTGAGTCACCGAATCATTCTCATTGGCCAACACCGGGAATCGAACCGAGTGTCTTCCAGTTACACGCTGGATATGCTTCCACTGCCCCACATCGGCCTCGAATTCCTCCAGACCCACATACACTAACTGTAGAGCATATCATGTGCGTAACTGGAAGATCCTGGGTTCGACTCCCGTGACGGCTAATGAAATTTTTTCCGTGACTCACTTATAAACGTGGAAAGTGCGATGACCTAAGTTTGATGTTCCTAGTCCACGTGAAATGTCAGTATTAATCATTCGTTCGACTTCTAATAATTTGATCAGTTGCTGCTTACCATCTTTGGTAAATCCCCAGCATTGTGCGGAGCTCCAAGAAGCAACCTGCCAAATTGGCTTGTCAGTTGGTGTGTGTGAGTCTGGAGGAATTCGAGGCCACTGTGGTGCAGTGGAAGCATATCCGGCGCGTAACTTTAAGCCCCTGGGTTCGATTTCCAGTGGCAGCCAATGATAATTTTTCCGTGACCCATTTATAAATGTAGAAAGAGCGATCAATTGTGTTTTATGTTCCTAGTGCACGTCAAATGTTTGTACTAACAATATTTATATTATCTCATGCTGCCATATGAATGTTCGCTGATAAGTGTCTTTGCCCTCAGTTTACAAGCGAACATTGTCTGTAGCTACCTTTCTGTGCTTCGGAATATCTCCGGGTATGAAGGGTACCAGCGAATCTGTTTTGTTACAACCATTCGATTCAGAAGAATCCTATTTCCAAACGTCTTCGTAAAATCACTTCAAAATAACGTTTTAGACATATCAGAGTGAGTTCTACCATTCAAAAGGAATCAAAAATAAGCAAACAGTGCAATTCTTCTCTGTTAACGAGAAAAACTCGTGACTTAATGGACAGATGCCTTGAAATCTACGCAACATAAAAATTTAATTCGTAAAATAGCTCATAAAAATAAAATTTCGTAAAATAGCTCATTAAATTACTAGTCCCAGGACTTTTTTGTTCCTTGAATTGCACGCATTTTTTCCTCTAATTCGAATGAGATTGTGGTATCAATATGAAAACCCATACAAATGCTTTTCTTAGATGCAATGTCATAACGTATCATGGCAGTGATGTGTGTACAATGAAGGTAGGCTTAACAGTGATTTTCCTGATATAGTGACAACGACGACAAATTTGCCGAGGTAAATGGGACTTTAAACAGTGACAATATCTCCGTTTACGATAGAGATGACAGAGCTGGAATGGAATGGTGAGTGACTGTCTTTTTAGTATCAGTGACAAATCATTGTTTGAGACAAGGCTGACACAGCAGTCGAACTTTTGTAAGAAAGTGTTTGCTTTGAAATATCAAACGAAGCAAAATTTTCACCAAGCAGTTGAAATAATTACACATCTCACTGCTTTTTTCCGCCTGGCGTTAGACATTCTATTATGTGTTATGCTGAATAGCATTAATACTTTATTATCGTTCTTGTCCATTCCTAAATACTCCTCGTGAAGAGACGAGCAGGAAAAACCGATTTCTTCTGAAGAAAACTGGCATCGCTAACGATCTCTACAATGTTTCAAGAGATACGACAAGTTGTTGTAACCTAGGACTCCAAGCATTCCTATGACACGACTAGGAGTGACGACATTCTTAGGAGTGACTTTGGATTTGCTACTTTTTATCACTGATCGTAACGGTGATACTGATTTTTCAGTAACGGTTACATGACTCCCGACGCATCTCTAGTTCACAAATAATGATCTCCGAAAGGGGGACTGTATTATCTTCTTCACCAAGCAGCGAATGGGTTAAAATGTTTTCTACCTGGAGTCAGACCCTGCTTTCAAAAGAGTTGACACAATTGTGAATTTTCGTTTTTAAATTATTATTAGCAAATCGAAACTCAGGATTTTCATTTAAAAAAATCCTAGAGAAAGGTGCTCTTCTGGAATATTGCTGCACCTAGTAAACTTGGAGTTCCACGTAAACTTTATCATACAGAATGTTACGAACAAAAGGAAAATAATCATTAATTTCAAAATCGTGTTATAAAATGTTCCCTACGTTAAAATCTCTAAAAACAATTTAAATATAAAACGAGATATGTAATCGTATATCGTATCGCATATCTAACCTCACTGTCTCAATAACTTGGTAGCATTCTTATTTTGGTTTTATTAATTGTATTGAAATCATGAAAAAAACTTGATTTTTCTTCTCTTTCATGGGAAAAATTCCTTTGGAAATTTTATCTCAAAGATACGTATTTTAAGTGGTTTATGAAGTTCATTAAAATGTTTATGGAACAAATAAAGATGGAAATAGGGAGAGGAAAGAAGAAAATGTCTAAAGAGCGCATTTGTCGAAAATTTTGACGTATCTGTCCCTGGAAATTTATTTTCACAAAAAAAAGTTTGGCAGCACACTAACGCTATTATGACTTCAACAAAATTTGTTACAGCATACACTATTAGATCTGCAACATAAATTTTTGCAATACACATACACTAATATATCTTCAACAAAATTTGTTGCAACTGACAAACACTATCATATGTTCGACATAATTTGTCGCAACACACCGACACTATATACCTTCAACAATACTTGTTGTTGCACACATACACCATTATATCTTCAACATAATTTATTGCAATACACATATGCCATTATATCTTAAACACTTGTTTGCAACACATATATACTATTATTGGGGTATCTTCAGCAAAATGTGTTTTAACACACATGCACTATTATATCTTCCCTGCTTCTACATTAATGGGAAAATAAATGCCGAAGGATCAGACATCCAAGAAATTTCCTGAAATTAAACTCAACATACAGAAAACTAATTTTTCATGATTTTACATCTTCCTACCTCGATTAAAATCTAAAAAAAAACTAATAAATACCCTGCAATATTCGGCGTTGTATGTCTAATGTCTGCATTAATATTTCTCCATTCTGATCAAGCTTATGATATTAAATAAAATGTTCTGAAGTCATTTCCTTTTGAGAAAGCCAGGGAAAACTTGATACCTAAAAAAATGAGATTAGCAATACAAATTTGAATATAGTGCTTTCGAAAATAAACGAAAAAAACATAAAAAAATATTCTAAATTACTAAATGGGATACTAAATGTATTAGTATCGTTTGATCAAAACGTGGTATAGAAATATATAATATTAACATTACACAACTTAACAAGAAGTATGTAAGTTTTTTGTAAAACTGTTCACACATTGTTCTAAGGATATTTATGTACGTTGAAGTATATCACATCTAAGCATGAGAACAATAATATCAGCGACCATTTGCACTAGGCTGACATAATAGTACTGACATAATAAAATTATTACTGACATAATAGTATATGCGATCATCTGCATCAGGTTTACTTTTTTTGTATTTTATAATGAAATCATTACGTAAATTCTAGTATATTAAATATTTATTTTTCATATCTTATATCTTTGAAACTGGAATTACTATTCTTTGACATATATTTAACCAGACATAACGAATCACTTAGAGATAATGTTATTAAAAGTCAAGTGTATTTAGATATGCTCAGTCCATATATAAAATAAAATTCTTCTTTAATATCTCATATGACATTGAAAGTCAGATGAAATAAAATATGCTTAATACAAATACGAAATAATCTTCTTTGCTGTCACAGATTATTAGGTTGGATATATGTCCCAATCCGGGTAATTTATATTTTCTAGAATTCAATCATATGGTTCTATGTGATGAAATGTCCTATAATAAAATCCATTTTTGCTGACTAAAGCTTAATGATGAATCTCTCACCAAACTACTTTCCGATGGGGATTCATCTGCACAAGGATGAAACACCGCTTACCTCTATATCATGGATTTGGTAACAAAACATCTGGGAATAATTGTTAGTAGTCAGCAACTCTTTCCACTGGACACCTGGCCGCCAATTCAGCTGCTCTTCGAACGTGCTTGATAGTACAGGGAACTCAATCTGAGCACAAAGATTTCAACCTGTGCAGTTAACCGTGCATTCTATGCGTCTCGTAGACTTGTAGTTGATATAGGATGCACGATAATGACAAAACTACGAAATCCGTAGAACTGCAGATAGGGCTGTTTATTCATCTAACGTTTTCTTGAGAGAGAACACCGCATTGAATTAGTACTGTTAGTTTGCAAAAGAAATGCATACATGGATGTTGACGTTAGAGGGTTTAAATCCTAAAATTATAGCCCATTTTTACATAATCACAGCTCTAGTATGTCGTTAGGAAATTTTTGACACTACAAATAGTCCAGACAAAGATTCAATTTTAAAACAAGACAATCTATTGCAATGTGTTGTAACATGTTATTTATATTTTCAAATAAATGAGGCTCGTCTAAGAACGAAGAATTTCAAATTTTTAAATGTCTTGGAAATCTGAGCACGTCTTAATGGTTTTACAGCTTTTCCTAACAACAGTGTAAGTGGCTACGGTTTCCTTTTTATATTATTAGCCTCTGAGATAGCCCTTCGGTAAAGAGCCAAACATTGCTGCCGTGTGTACTCTGTAAGAGGAAAAGTAGATTGCTGCCTATACAAATAAAAGAATTCTCCACAGCTAATGATATAAAAGAAAAAGTTATTTAAGTATAGGACATGAAAGGCACCTAGAGTGAAACAAATTGATTCTGGAGCCGGAGTTTTTTTCATTACTTTCCGTGATCTGTTACTTATAACTGTATGTCGAAGCAGAAGTCATATATCCCACAATATTATCTGAGAATGTTGTCTCTTCATTATTTGCAGTATAAAACTGATATTATTTTGCATATTTTCCAAATTGGGCACTTCTGTGGCACTGAATATTCTTTATTCCCGTTATTGACATTTACCGTTCCTTACAATCGGAACGACAAATGTGGAACATTTTTACACTTGAGGAAGGTACGTGTTGTCATTACAACATGCAATGTGGCATTGTCCTGCTGAAATATTGCGCAGTGTACATCATGCAAGTACGACAGAGCGACCGGCAGAAGAATGTGAGTGACATAATAACACTTGTTATGGTGGTATAAGCTTTTACCTGTGTCGATCTCCTTTTGTACTGACAGTCTGTTCCCTAAGATAGGCTACCGAAACGAAGGCATTATTACATATTGCATCCTGCAGAAAATCGAATTTGATATACAGTGCTTGAAGTGATAGTCTGTATTCCGAACAGCACACCGTTCTGCTCCTCCATGATAACAAAATAATTATCGTTTGTCTCTTGATTGATATAATGTTTGGTGGGTATCACAGATGTGCTTGGTGCTTAATTTTATTTATGAATATATCTTCATCGTTCCATCCTGCCTTCTGCGTGAAAGGTGCCGATTCTGCAAGATCTATCGCTTAAAGATTTTCGTATTTAATTTCTACTTAACCTCTTTAAAGGGAACGTACAATAATAAATCATTATACATATCTATCTTTCCAATAAACTTGCTCTTTTATTTTCTACTAGCCCGGGAATTTTAGTTTGGACATTGTGCTACTTCAATTCCATCAGGATACCACATTTCGGTCGAATACTTTGCTGTAGAAAGCAAAAATATGCATCAAGTTTCGGCCGCGTTAAAAAGAAAATATTTTTAACAACTTTTAGCTGCGAGCAGCTTTAAGGGAAATATAAATGCTTGCATTTGTAACTCATGCATTTTTCGCAGTAGTTTCTTTGACCGTTCGTAAGTGTTTATGACACATATTTTGTTCTGATGCATGAAACTTGGACATCGCAAAATACAGACAGGGGAAAGAAACAATCATTTGAAATGTGGTGCTGGCGACGTGTGGTGATATTTACTTGCAGCGAAAAAGTGGCAAATGTGGAGATGGCAAAAAAAGCTCAGGAAAAACAGGAAGCTATACAAAGAAGAAGATGAAGCATGATAAGTCACCTCATAAGCCATTTGGAATAATGTGCCAACTTGATTGAAGACAGAATCGAAAGAAAAGCTGGAAGAGGACGACCAAGAGTTCAATATGTCAGTGAAATAATAAAAGGATGATCCTACCAATACATCAAGCTTATAGCTCACCAAAAATCACTTTGTGGTTGATGAGCAGTGCTATACACCAACACTAGGGTTGAGGACAGAAGAAAGAGGTCGCAGAAAATGAATAACATATCCGGTTTTAGTTATTGCTCTAATATTTTTAACGAGACGTTTTTGGAATGCCGTCAATATTAAGAAAACATTTTAGTGTTACACGAAGGTCGCAAAGGCTCAACTCAGAGTTAGAGGTTTGATGCAAAACATAACAGTAACATTTTAAATGCAACATTCCAATTCAAGGCATACAGTGGCGGAAAGTGAAAAAAGAACACCAAGAAGGCGACGTCTGATAACTACGAAATTTATACAGCATAATAACGGAATGCACAGGATAACGTGATCAAAACATTAAGGCAAAATACAGCTGTATATGCTGATAAACTGAAAAATAACATTTCCATGTAACATGGTTAGTACGAGATTGAACCGCCATGAACTGCGCCACACTGTGCAATTCTGGCATGGAGTCTGTCGTACAGATGTTGGATATAAGTTTGGGGTATTGAGTTCCAAGCATCCTCAACCTGGACGCGTAAATCGGGGATGGTCGTGGCTGGCCGTGGAGACCGGATAAGTCGTCGTCCCATAAAATCCCTCACGTGCTCAATGGGGGACAAATCCGGTGAACGTGCAGGCCATATAAGTTGTCTCACACCCTGAAGTGCATGTTGCGTTTCACGTGCCGTGTGTGGGCGAGCGTTATCATGCTGGAAAACACCACGATGGACCGACCTTACAAATGGCACAACAACGGGCTGAATGATGTTGTTGATGTAGGAGGTGCTGTTTAACGTACCCAGTACAAACACTAGTTTTGAATGGGAGCGAAAGCTGATCGCTCCCCACACCAGGAGACCAGGTGTAGGCCCTGTGTGTCGCTTGCGGATTAAAGAAGGGTGGAAACGCTCCCCTGTGCGTCTTCGAACACGCATACGGCCATCGGAGGCTCCCAAGCAGAATCTGCTTTCTTCGCTGAACACTACAGATCGCCATTGCGTTCTCCAGTGCAGACGTTGGCGACACCACTGCAGTCGTTCCTCACGGTGGGCTGGAGTCAGAGGTAAACATGCCAGAGGCACACGTGCACGTAGTCCTGCATCCAGTAGACGGTTGCGGATTGTTCGCACAGGCACCTCAGGTGCAACGGCAGCTCAGATTTGCGTCGCAGTGGATGTTCTGCTTGACAACGCCGCTCTTCTTATGTGTCGATCGGTCCGCTCATCAGTCCGTCTGTGACTCCCGATTTAACGTCTTCTCGTGTGGGAATGTTCCTCGGACTATCTAACGCCACCATCGGACAACTGCCGATACTTCCCGTCCAATTCGCTCCGCAATACGACGATACGACCACCCGAACTCGCGGAGTCCAACTAGACGACCTTGCTCGAAGTCCGATAATTGCTGAAATCGTACACGTCTTTCATGTCCAGGCATTGCAGCTTCTTCAGGGTCTTTGCACGTGTCCGTACGCCGACGACTGATTACATTAACTTCGCCGTAATGCTCAAATACCACCGACGATAATTTGCATATTATGCCATGCTGTGGCGTAAGCGCTCACCGGTTTGTCCCAAAATTAACATCAGACCTACGTAATCTCGACCCCATTAATATATGTAAATTTCATGGTCGTTCGCCAATTCCTTCTTGGTGTTCGTTTTTCACTTTCCGCCAGTGTACTTCGAAAAAACAGAAGTTTCAATCCGTAAGTTTATTTGTATGCCCAAATTCGTAGGTGCTATTTCGCACACACCAGGATTCTCTTATTCTTCCAGAATTTGCATAGAAGTTCTGGAAAGATCTTAAAAAGCTGTTCCAACCTCCAACCTAACATAAATATTAGGCTGGAGGTTGGAATAGGTCTGCAAAATATGCTAACACGGTTTTGTAATATAGAATGGAAAACGACACGATAAACTGCACTAGAATATATGCCATTCCTCTGCGTTATGAGGATGGAACAGTGAAGTTTTATTTAGGATTGACTAAGCCATCAATAAGGACCAGGTTTAAGGAACATGACCGAAATATAAAATATGTAAAGCCGACTACTGCTCTTGCTAGAGAGATATTATTCAACGCAGTCATACCGGTTTGGAAAGAAGCAAAAGGTGTATCCAAGTACACCACCGAAAAAAAAAGAAGCTACTGTGATAGAATATATCGAGTTCCTGACGAGACCTAATGTCTGCAATCAGAACATGTCGCACGAGTTGCCATACGTATGGCGAATCTTCAGATAAATTGAGTGTAATTTAATATTTCATTATTATGTAAATTCATGATCCTTGATGCAAAGGAGATACCTCAAACGCGATGACACATGCTAAATATTTTTAAAAACTAAACATGTTAATGAATTTTGTTAAATTCATTCTTTATTGTATGCGCACTATAGTTTAGAACGAACCATGCGAAAACCGTCCGGAAGACGTGCGGTAGATCGATGTGGTTTGTATTTTTATATTTTAACTCCTATAAATTTACAAATTGAAACTACTGTTTTCCCGAAGTAAATCTTAAAATTGTGTCTTTGCTTTAGAATTCCAATTCAAGTTATTCTAGGACGCGTTAGAGATCATTTTTGTCCGTAGATCATAGATTTCCGATTCGAATAACAGCAATTCAATTACGACTTATAAAATTTCACAGTGGTGGAGAGGCATTACATTTTTGACATTGTTACCAGAATCCCACCTTAGGAACATACACATTAGGAAACGAAATGTTATTAAAATTGTACTTGATAATTATGTTAAGTTGTTTTTTTGCTTCCTCTAAAGCTGAGAGTTACTTTCTACTGAAGATTTTCTTATATAGCTTCTGTTGCGATTATTATTGTTTTTAATATCTAGTCCTCACCGTTTGCGAAAAGAACTGATTATTTTTTTAGGAATCTAAAAATTTAAGAAATAATATTAAAATACTGTGAACGAAATACGCCTTTCTGGTTCGATCTTTTTAAAATGAACTCTATATCAGGCAAAATCGGAGGTGTTTTTCTGTTCAGAAAGGGGACAGTGTGTATTGAATCCTAAATACTACATTTAACATCCAATACAGAAATGACTGCAAAGATCCTTGATGGGAAGCGCGTTCTTAAAAAATTGGCATGCAAGTAAGTCCATCATGATCACCAAACTTTTAGTTAACGTTAATCTACTTCACCAAAGCATTAAAAATGCTGGATATGTAAGCCAATTTTCAAATTCAGTTCCAGATATCAGCGCAGTCTAGGATTTAAAATTTATATTTCATTGTTAAAATAATTTCGACAGTACATACGCAATCCATTTCCTCTCAAATGAGATAGAATTTCGGTGAGTATACCATTTTAGTTTTCCGTTTTATGTTTGCTTGTTTTTTTGTTATCCCATATTCAGTGAAACTCATTTTTCGTTCATTATGAACCAGAATTACCAACTCTAGATTTAAAATTAACAAAGAAATGCAAAAACTATGTTCATTATTTTAAAAATATCGAAATAGAAGCATCCTTAACATTGGCGTACTTCACTGTGTAGGAATTGAAGGGGCTTTGCTTTATTTACGATTTCCAACCGTACTTTGAAGAAGCGTACATGCTCCAGCTTTGACCGTCAGTCTGTCCGTCTCTCGGCACGATAACTCGCGTAAAAACGGTTCGATTTCAATGAAATAGTAGTATGTGGTAGGGGACCACATCGGGATGAACCTTATTGAAAATGGGTCAAGTAGGGACAAAGGTCACGACATAGGAGCGGTATCCATTCCATTGGCCTTATGCGTCACAACTTGCGTAATAATGGTTCGATGTCGATGAAATTTCGGTATATTCCAGGGGACGATCTGTGAATCAATCTTATTAAAAATGCGTGAAGTGGGGTCGAAGGTCAGGACATAGTAGCGGAATGCATTCCATTGCCTTTATGAGTCATAGCGTGCGTAAAATTGGTTCGATTTCGATGAAATTTTATTATGTGGTAGGGGACCACGTGGGGACGATCTTATGACGTCATAATCTTGCGCTTGAAATGGTGGCGTGAGGTCACGATATCTGTCTCATTAATACACGCATTGTGTGTGGATCCTATTAAGGTTTTATGACGTCACGCTCTTGCGAGCAGATGGTCACGATTCCCATTTGCCTCATTACCTCACGCGTTGTGTGCGTATGTCCGTCCGCACGATAACTCTCGTAAAATCGTTTGATTTCGATGAACCTTTAGTATGGGGAAGGGGACCACCTGGGAACGAACCCTATCGAAAATGGGACAAATTGGGTCGAAGGTCACGACATAGGAGCGGAATCCATTCCACTGCTCTTATGCGTCATAACTAACGTAAAAAAGGTTTGATTTCGATTAAGTGTTAGTATTTGGTAGGGGACTTCCTGGGAACAAACCCTACTGAAAATGGGCGAAATGGGGTCAAAGGTCAGGACATAGGAGCGGAATCACTTCTGTCGCCATTATACGTCATAACTTACGTAAACGTTCTTCGATTTGGATGAAATGTTAGTATGTTGTAGGGGGCCTGCCTTGCAAAATGGGGTCAAAGGGTAGAACACTGGAGCGGAATCTATTCCATAGCCCTTATGCATCATAACTTAAGTAAAAATGCTTCCATTGCGGCAAAACTTTGTCATGTTATTTTGGAGGTACACTGAACCGGTTCTGTTAAATATAATCGAAATGGGATCAAAGGTCAGGGCACAGGTCTGAGATTTATTCCACAGCCATTATCCTCATAACTTGAGTAATGATATCTGGTATGTTGGAAAGCGTATTATAATCAATGCATTGCATGATTTTACTAACTTGTTTTAGTATTTAGCAAAACAAATATGTATAAAGATTATTATAGGTTAAATTTTTTTACCGGCTTTTTTTCGTAGCTATTTCTTTTGTAATACGCAGGATGATTGCTGACGCAAAAATTCGGTATTACCTGATGGAAAATATTTTGATACTACATAATTGCTTTTCTGATAATCCCTTTGCTGCTGAAAGCTAAGCGAACTATTCAGCTTACACATTGGATTCGGATGATAAATTCGTTTTCTAGCATGAAATTTATATCACAGGTCGTTTGTCCGATTCTCCCTAACTTCGTTCACTGGCTAATTGAGGTGTCTTGCTGCGCGACAATTATTTTTTCATGCAATTATAGATCTGTATGTGTGTCTCTACGCTTTCGTTTGACAACTTTTCTTCATTTCTCTTGTATTCCGTATTTATCTAATTATTCCCTTTGAAAACATTTCTCGTGACACTGAGACGTTATCTGACCGAGAACGAAGTAATAGAAAGTTAAAAAAAATTAATAATTCGGGTTCACGTTTACGCTACCGAGTAGCAATGAGAAAATCTACCCAATCCGTTATTCAATCGTTGTGAAAATCATGATTAGCAGCATGTATAAAAAAATCAAAAAGAAAAACAGACGATGTATTTTTTCATCCTTGTCTTGGTATCCGTGTTCAGTGACTACCATAAGCAAATTTATGAGCTGTGGATATAGCATGCGTCATTCTATTATTGTATGGGGCATGTATGTGACGTATCTCGGAAAACTCACTATTTGAAATTAGTGTCCGGATATTTCTGATTATATAGACTGTGTAATGTCCATTTAAAAAGTTTAGGAAACATATTTTTCTGCAGAATCGGCCTTACGAATGCGATATTTCGGTTGTGCATATCACTGAAGTAAAACAATTAAATCCTTTGTTAAGATGGTTCTACCTAAAATATCTGCCTGATATTTTCAATGGTAAAACTTCTTTACATATTTTCTTCGCAACTAATTTGTTCTCAAGGATGAAAATTTGCACATCGGTAAAACTTACTTTAAGTTATAGCATGGGATTCTTAATACTTACTAAAACGTAACCATAATTATATTAAAAATCAATCATATTTCTTTAAGTAATGTTCAGATCTGTTAATAGATAGCGCGGCCTGTACATTGATGACGTCAGTGGACAAACAAATGTTGTATTGCTTAATTATGGTAAAGTTTTAGCAAGTAGCATCCCATGCTATAATTAAAAATTAGTTCTTTTGATGTACACATTTTCATACTTGGGAATGCATTATTTGGGAGGAAAATATGTAAAGACGTTTAACCATTGGAAACATAAGGCAGAGAATTTAGCTGAAACCGTCTTAATGAACCGAGTTTCGTTGAGAACAGTCGAAATATAATTTTCGTTTTCCTTTACTTCTTCATTTAATTGTAGGAAACATCTCCACCATGACATTTTTTTCTCCCAAATCATGAAAAAATTATTCAAATTTTCTATTTATATATGAGCTTTTTGTAATTTTTTACTAAATAGAATCAGTTTGCAATTATAAATATATTTTCTGATAATGTGAAAAGTTTCGATTTCCCCATTATTTTATTTGTAATTGGAACTCCTACGTTTATACCTACCGTATTTCACCGAAAGTAAGACCTAACCGGAAAATAAGCCCTAGCATGATTTTTCCGGATGCTCGTAATATAAATCCTACCCCGAAAATAAGCCCCAGTTACGTCACGTCTATCACTGCTCAAAAAACTGAAGCGAGTGCCAAAATCATTGGAGGATACCCTGTTCATGAGTTAAATTTGCCTTGAATATCCAGAGTAAGAAAGAAAGCCGATTGACTCTGAACTCAGTCGAGGATGTAGTTTTTGTAATTATGGCGCGTGCATTCAATTCGGTTGAGAGAGCTACTGGGAGATGAAAAGAAGCTTTCGTTTGTTCAGCAGCGGCAACATCCAGTTCCAAAAAGGGAATCCGACGTGGAAAACTTTACCGATGAACACTATCTTTAGCGGAAGAGTTATTCATCAACAGGCGGTGTGTGTTTTTAGAAATGGGGGAGGGGAAGTAACATGCGAACTCAAAGAAAAAGTAAGAAGGGTTATAACCGCCTTCAATGGATTACGAAATGGGTTCGTTCCTATCCAAGTTATTATGTTGGCAACAGTGACTGAAATAATTCTTTAAAAATCAGAGAGTCAATATTTTGGGCCGAACGCACATTCTTAACTCTCATTTTTGTTGCTACTGCTGTGTCGATTAACAAAGAACAGTCTTCAATTAACACTTGATTTAAGGGTAGATTTAAAGGGAATAATACTTTGACCACAGACAAGATGAATTCAAAAAGAAAGAGCTATTCCGTCGAGTACAAGAAAGGATTCGTGGAGGACTCCTGGTGCAAGAATCATTCGGTTTTCTGCAAAGAGAAGAAGTTGGATCTCCGAATGGTTTGAAAATGGCAAGCAAAGTACGATAACCTCAGTCAACAAACAGGTGGAGGAGGGAAATGCTAAGAAACGCAAGTGTGGATCCGGTTGGCAACCATTATCTCCTGAGCTAGAAGAAATCACCTGTGAATGGATTGCAGACAGGAGGGCAAAGGCTTTGGTTGTGCGCAGGGCAGATATTGAAGCATTTGGCCTTGCAATGGCACCACAGTTAGAAACATCCCCAGGAAAATTCAAAGCTTCACAACACTGGCTAGACGGCTTTCTTCAGCGTTATAAACTGTCTCTAAGAAGATCGACAACACTGCTGAAGCTGGAAGATACTAAAAAAACCAAACGTGCACTTACAGTCAAGTCCTGTGTTGATGGAATAAACTTTTATAAATACCATCTCTCCAACATGATTGCTACGGATGAAACTGCAGAATTTATGGGCCAAGGATCTTAAACGTCAATTGATCAGAGTGGTGCCTCGTCAATCTACATTCCCTCCACTGGTTACGAAAGTGTACGTGTTATCTGTGTTTTGGCAATTCGTCTGGATGGAAAGAAAGCCCCACCTGTAATCATCACTAAGGGCAAGAAAGATAAGATTGAACGTGCACCAGGCATTTATGTTCTTGAAACCGAAAAAGCCTAGTGCACACCAGCAGTTATAAGGAAATGGGTCAATTTAATGCTGCCACTTGTTTTGCGAGGTGGCCAAAGAGGTCTGCTTGTCTGGGTTTCAGCCAGCACTCACCGCGCGAAAGACGTAAAGAACTTCCTTGCAGAGAGAAGAATAGATCAAATGATGATTCCCACAGGAATGATTGCCTATCTTCAGACTCTTGATATTGCAATAAACAAGCCATACAAGGATCAGTTGCGCTTGGAAATAAATGAATACACTGAAAATAGAATGGAGAGAAAGCAGCGTGGAAACTTCGTGAGAGAAAGCAGCGTGGAAACTTCGTGAAGCCTAGCCTGCAAGAGGTCGTGACTTGGGTGAAGAATTAATGGAATAAAATCACTGACAGCTGTGTTGCCAATGCACTACGAGCAGGCTACATGGACAAAAAGTGCTCATTTAAGGAAATCTTAAATCTGGGATATGTAAGATGTGAACAGTGGGATAAAAGTTGCTCAAAAATATGCAAAACCTCTCGATAATTCCAGTCAGTTAATTGAATGGGGCCTTAATTATTTCAGGGGAACAATGCGTTTAATCTTCATAATATGTACAAGAGCTAAGCCAGTCGGATTTCAAACATCTTTATTCTGTGAGACGATTAACATGGTATTATCTAGAGATACGTAATAATCAAAAATACATAAGTACATTTTCAGATAATCATTATCTTAGCTCCAAATGTTGTTTTCCTCTTTGGAAAATTTTGTGGTAAACTTTAAAGAAATGTTTGATTTCACATTTTGCGAACGACTGTTTTTAGTTTAGGTAGCATTCGACTCATATTTGGAAGTCATGTTTTTAATCCAAAGATAAATCTTGAAACAATGAAGGATATTTATTTAGTTCCTAATAAAAATTCTTAGTAGTATTAGTATTTTATATAGAAAAACAAATATAAATAAATAAAAATTAGATAATGATTGCTATTTTAATATTAAATTGTCATTTCATCCAGAAGGAGGTAAATCGCTCATCCAAAAATAAAGATTTACACAAGCATATGATCTGGGATTTAATTTATAAATATGGCACTTCAGTCCGTTTTAAATTCGTACTTTTGGAAATTAATTTTTCACCATGCTTGGCTAGTGAGAGCTGCTTTTGAAATGTAAGATTTAACAAGAAAAAGGATGAAAAAATACGTTTCATCAGTGTATACTGATATATCAGGTTATCGCAGAGGTAATGTCGTTTTGCACAAGCTCAACCGTATTGTTTCCCCTGGTACGGAGACTATGACGTCGACCACGGTGAGTATAAGAGGGTTCACACTAGCAGACCTTCAAGTCACTTGAGACCACAAACGGGTGTTCTAGGTACAGTCGTTGTGTTGTACTTAAACCGCATAGGAAATGGCAGTTTCAGAAGATCACATTATGCTGTATGCTTTCACCATCAACATTCAGGGACGGTATCAACACGGAACATCAATGCCGTATATGGGCCGGGTACCCTGGAGGTCAGGAAATGTGAACGCTAGTTCCAGAAATTCCGAAGGTGGGGAGGTTGGAGGAAACACCAGCCTCAAGGATATGCAGCGACCCGGACGGTCTGTTGAGCTGGATACGACGAGCTGAAAGCTGCTGTTGAAGGAAATCCGCAAGCAACAGTCGAAGAATTGGCCAAATTTGTTCATTCAACCCATTCCACTGTTCATCGGTATCTGCAAGAGCTCTCGCTTATTTTTAGAAACTGTATAGGTGGGTACCTCATGTTCTCACTCCCCAACAGCGTGTGGGCATTTGCAGTGTTTTGCTCACCCGTGAAAAAATGGAACCGTTTTCCCCAGAATTGTCACGGCTGAAGAAACACACGTTGTTTAGCACAACAATAAAGGTACATGGCAGTGGCTTCCAAAAGGGAATGTGCCTGAAGCAGTGGCGGAAACAGGAGGTTTCACACAAAAAACGTTTTGATGTATTTGTGGTGGGATATGCAAGTCATAATCCATTACGAGCTGCTGCTACTCAAAAAGACCTTTACAGGGGAAGTCTACTGTCAGCAGCTGCAGCGTCTACGCACTGCTTTGCATGATAAACGTCCAACACTTATGAATCGTAAAGGCGTGTTGCTGCAGAAGGACAACGGAAAACCACATACAGCGAAAATGACAAGTGCGACATTGCAGGACTTCAGGTTTTAAAAACTTCCGCATTCAGCATATTCCCCTGACATCGCCCCATTCGACTACCACCTTTTTCGCAGCCTGTAAAACCATCTTGCTGAGACTACACTTCGAAATCTGGAGGAGGTACGTCGACCCCTTTCTGCATTTTTTGCATCAAAACCCATGGAATTCTACAAGTCTGGGATTCAAAACCTTGTTGATCGATGGGAGAAGGTTGTAACTACCGGGAGCACTTATTATATGGATTAAAACATCTGTTCCAGGTACGTTTTTCTTTATTGTCTTCACACGTTGAAAAAATGACAGTATTTTGTGGATTGCTTCATAGTAAACAAGCAAGCTTTCACCAGAAAACGTGTGGCTTCGTCAGGAAGGATTATCGACTAAAGTAAACTTAGAGTTATAAACAAAAATATTCAAAACACTAGATATTGGTTATTACTCAGAAAGATTAAAATGGCCAACAATAGGTTGTGTGCTGTTCACGGTAATGCTATACGTTAGGAATACGGAGCGCAAATAAGAGTGCACCAGGTGTCAGGAAGGTCGACTGATACTCCTTCATTGAATACATTCTGGTTTTTTAACATTTCAAAGGTTTCTCTAAATGCGGTGTCTCTGGCGTTCGTGTACAGGGCAATCGCTTAAGCCCGTTTCATTTAGGAGTGTCGCAGTTGCGTTTTTAACTTGACGAGCCAACGCTGTTGTTAACCTCCCTAGATTTACTTCTCTGTTGCACTCAGCCAGCCTCAGGCGGAAAAAGAAGTTTGTCATTACAATATAGCATTTTGTGGTCCCGTCCGGGTATTCGAGCGAAATGGAGTACAGCCCTGCGTCTGAATAATTCGACGCGGCGTTACTCTGCGATGTGAGCAACGAGGATAACGGTCTCTTCGCCCTTACTCCGATACCCAGGCCGAACTTCTTAAAAGAACACTTTAAAAAATATGTGAATTCCGGGACATATGGGCATGATACGACAAAACACAACAAGGCGTCGTTGCCGTGCCTGCTTGTGTTAGCGAATCAGGTTTTCGCTCTTACGATGACACGTTCAGTTATTTGGGCGTCAAGCCGGCAGAAGTCGCCAGTGTTCGCAGCAAATAGATTTTACAGACCAGCGCGGTGTCGCGAGAGGCAAGTGTGAACGCTCTTCCGGCCCTATATCGGAAAGGAGCTAACGTCTTTGCAATAGGACATGTGGAAGTTGGTAAGATGACATTTACGACACAGGAAGGCTTGTGATGTACTTCCGTATGAAGGTGACCTGTTGTTGTGTCTTTTTTCTGAGAACGTGCAGGAAGGATAAAGAGCAATGAGAAGCCACCAGTATTCGCAGCGAATTGATTTTAGAGAGCAGCGCAGTGTCGTCAGAGGCAAGTGTGAACGCTCTTCCGGCCCTATATCGGTAAAGAGCTCCCCAGAAAAAAGATATTGAAACATTTTCGTAATATCTGGGTCCAGTATGTTTACTAACGTAATTGTTGTTTTGGCAACCATGAAGAAACTATTTGCAGACATAAGTAGTTTTACACGTTCAGATGCACTTCTCTTTTCCATACGGTAACAAGGGAAAAGAACAAAAAGTTACCCTATTTTGACCCCTAAAGCGAATTCTTCAGCTATATATTTTTGTGTCCAGCGCATGTAGATTCTTAGCAAAACTACATGTAATGTTTTCCGTTTGCTATAGAAAAGACGTGAGCATTTGAGACATCGTGAGCATTTCTTTTCTCTTTTTTTTGTAAGCTGAGATACAGACGTAAGTTAGAGAGAGCATTTCTTTTAAAAACAAATGTTGCTTCCTCTGAGACGGACTTGTTTTCATAGTTTCAAAGACAAGCTTTTCGCTTCAACTGACGTGTAAAAGTGTATTTTCTAAGCAGTTTCGCACATGAAAATTTTGTCCGTTTGAGTGCAGACGTTTTGAGATATATTCCGCATCACAAATTTTGGGGAAAATCTTAGCCATCGGATATTTTCCCGATCTTAAGGAAACGTTTGTTCAATATAATATGTGGAAAGTGCGAGGGTGATATTTAATAAACTTCAATCTCCATTATAAGTTTATTCTACAAAATAATATTTAAAGCAATGTGTCATTTGTCAAGCTATAAAACAATACATGCAAAAGGAGTTCAAAATGTTTGAAAAGCTGTTACTTTTATTTATTGGCATGCCTGGTCATCATTTAATATTTTTTAATTCTATCAGACGGTTGTCTGTTGATTTTCGATTTTTTCGCGCTGCAGGAAACTAGAACATGCAAAGCAAAAATAAATCAGATGGAGGGTTCAACGCCAGTATTCACCACACCTACCACGCGACTTAGATGATTCCTTTTTCACCTCAAAATCCTTGTACAGGACCTCGCTTATTACAAACATAAAAGTATGAACTATTATGTTTTCCTTTAAATTTGAATAAATATATAATAAAAATTAACAATAAAGAACTGAAAACCCTGTTTATATTAATAAATCCATGACATGCACACAATACGCATTTATAATTATTTGCATTCATCTTTATTCATCATCCGTGACTAACTCTACCATTGATTCATCTGTTCTATTTGCAGTAAGCGGTGTGTAAGGAATAATCAGTATCTAAAGGTGCGCCACAGGTAGGTTTGTGGAGAAGTATACATGCATTGTAACTCAGACAAGCCGATGCATATCCATTCATGTAGGTCGATAGTATAAAATAAAATAAAATATACGTTTGTGTAAGTCTTATTCAGTGCAGTTGATCAATATAATTTAAATGGATATGTTACGTAACATGAGCTTTCAGAAATGCGCAGTGAACGCTTGAAAGCAATATGTGAAGTTAAGGGGGAAATGTTAGTTCGAACATATAATGACATCATTAGATTATATGTCACGCACATAATAAACTTTATTAAGAATCTAATATTAGCCCCAAAGTTAAATATCACATGCAGAATGTAGCACCCTATTTACAGCGAAAGAAGAAAAATTTAGGAAAGTTCTAACTAGTGACACATTTTTATCTTTCTTGCAAACACCGGCATTGTTTCCAAGAGACCCACTCTCAAGGTCATTGTATCCCATTCCTTTTTTGCTGTCTGAGAAGTTTGAGTTCCACCACTCTGGAAAGCCCTTTGGTTTGAAAAACCTAACTTTTAGAATACACTTGAAGTTGTGTCTGATGAGCCTAAAAGACGAGTATTGTTCAATAATCAAATTGCGTTTCAGCTGGACGACTGAAGACTTTTCTTGAAATATTCCTAAAAATTATCAGAGAAGTTATGAATAAATGAAATCTGGGGCTAGCGAATAATGCATTTGGCATCTTTATACACATGGCACTGCGTAAAAGGTTTTAAACCATTGTATTGTTTAAATTGAACTTTGAGCATTTGAACTGGTGACAACTGTTCATAAAAAATTCTTATATCAATGCCCGCGATCCGAAAATATACAACGGAAATAATGTTCGGATACCATCTTCAGTGATCTGAGAAATTACGGTTTTTTTTTGTTTTATTATTAGCGTATCTATTTTTTCAAAAGGGAAAAAAAGGAATAATGAAAAATTGAAGCTCAGGTACAACATGCACACCTGAGGTACAGAAGATTTTGAAGAGCATCAACGCTCGCCGTAGTAAGATAGTTTCAATAATACAGAATCTTTTTGTTATTCAACATTTTCAAATACACCATATATCTGAATCTGTGAGTAACAACCTTGTGTTTACGACCTACTAGTTAAGCGTAGACGAATAATGAGTTTTAAAAATCTAACCAGTATTAAAAAGAGAGCCTACAGTCTTCACTGTAACGTGTTGACTGAAATCCGTTGAAAATCATGAAAGGAATCCTGCTTACGAGAGACCTAATACTTGATTTTGCGAATGAAATAAATTTGTGGATTTCTAGAGATTCAGATGAATGTGTCTCTTGCGTTTCAACTGCTCATATGCGGCCCGTTGATGTGTTGTTATTAATAGCTAGATCCTACATTTTTCTAAGTTAGGCGAGTCGTGGTTGCCGAAGAGCGTGATTATTTAAGCATGTATCCAATCAGACATTTTTCGAAATGGATTGTCCACGACCTCTGCAATACATGAACATAGTTGGTTTTAACAATGCGTCCGGCTCATTAAATCTGATCGAGCTTCTTTGAAAACGCCCCTGATATCCGTCAAAAAACCTGGCATTTCACGAGCAAAAGCGACAAATTTGCTCACCGCAAAAACCTGTTCTTCATCTTGAAACCATCGCCGGTGTGTACCGTCGGTTTCACTGTACTACTATGCATTTTGTGAGCTGATATACTGTATCTTGCTTTAATCCGAACCATATAAACTTCTTTAAGAGAAATAAGCCCGCCCAAGAAAAATTTTAGTAATCCTTCAATGCAGTGAAATGGTATTAACTAAAGGTACTTAATTGTGGATGGCCATGTATTCTAGTGACAGCAAATGCTTCAATAACCCACTTTCTTAATCGAATGTTTTCATCACGTGCGGAACATGTGATGTATTTCTCAAAACAAAAGTGTCGGTTGGAGTGGTGTTACTCCTGGGCATCGTTAGTGGATTCTAGAGCAGGCCACACGACATTCTAAAAATAGTATTAACTCCACCTCTAGAAGGTGTGTTACTTATGTGTAGAAATATTATTACATTTTGCCTAGCGGAAACTGAATGTTGTTTTTTCTATGCGGAGGCAAAGCTGGGTTTGCCTGTTAAACAGATGCTCTCTAAACACAACTAACACATGAAAAATGCCACTTTTATTCGAGGGAACGTAAATTAAAGATATTGTGGAAGCAATCTTTTAGGAGCAAAATATGGATTACATATTGCTAAGTACCCTTCTCTTAAAAAATACAGTATTGCCACTATGTTAGAAACGCACTAGGTGTCTTCAAGCTTTTAATCTTTTGGATAATAATGAACGCCTTCCACGCGTGCTAATAATTTCCCGAAGTAGTCAGAGCAGTCGCGCCTGACGCCGTCAATCCGCTTTCTGATCAAAAGCGAGAGAGCGAGTTACAACCATTCAAACGAATTTAGAGAATCTGGAACTCGTACGTAGCTGTCAAAGAGTTAATCCCAATGTGAATGTACCACTGGCATTCATCCTTACTGAGTTCTGAGGAGAGCACCACGAAATCTTCGATTACTTCTATGAAACAGTGAACACACACGTAGACATTTGCAGGCGTCATTGCACAAATATGACTGAAATTTATGACGTCTTCCGAGTGTCTATCAGTGAAGTAAAATGCAAACGTCATGTTTGCCCATATTAGGATTGAGGATTCACTTGTTGCCGCAATGCGAACGGATTACTCACTTTATTCAGAAATATAAAGTTCTTTTAAAAGACCACCCATCACTTATAGCCGAAAATAGATGCTTAGTCTCATTTTCTGAAACAATATTCCCCGAATCTGTTGGCCAGCAGACAAAACATGTGCCTTTTCTTCCTGCACACGCAACTCGGGATCAAGACATGGATTCAATCGGTTTCTCGAGCTCATCAGCATAATTTAGAGTGCATAGAAAAATAATTTGTATTATGCTAAAAAATTATTTCTTTAACTACAGTAACTTGTCGAATACGAAAATTTAATCACGAACCCATTTTCACTACTAGCATTTTTACTTATGCAGTAGTGTATGAAGATCCTCACTCATTTATGAATTTTTGGCACTTCATTGCGTATTTGTTATTATCAAGAAACCACCAACTTCACAAAATAAAGCAGTCGCAGTTATTGAAAATGACCACATAGCTGTGACGCTTCACTGCGACACTTCGTGTGAAACTGCGACGCTTCACTGCGAAGCTTCGTGTGAAAATGCGACGCTTCGTGTTTGACTACAGAAGTACCGTGTACATAAGACATTCTTATCAATACTAAACATTACATAACTCATCTTGCAGCACAGTTGTTTTTCAGTTTAATATCTAAGTGCAACATAGTACTTTATAAAATACTGCTTGTAGTTTATTATTCGTAAAATAAATTACATTAAAACTATCTCCAAAAGAGACAGCTAAATCCACTGTAAAAACGTCAAATGTACCAGCGTAAGTCTTTAGAAAAGGCTCCCTAATTCAAGGATTTTGGGTGAATGCTTAAAGTGAAAGACAAATCAATTATGGCAGAAACAAATAAATATTATTCAAATGCCAAAGTGCATGTAAGTTTTCGAAATCCTGAACTAAATTATACCGAAAGCAGTTGTCAGTAGCAGATTAACTATTCTACGCCCGATACATGTCCCGTAAAGTGATAAAATCACTCCTCTCTCCTGGTATTCGTCACCACATATGAGCATTAACAGCAGAACAGGCTTTAAGGTAGAGCTCATTGTCTTTGAAGGTGGCGCGATCATAGGGTGACATCTTAGCATGAGTCAGTTCGGGAAATTTCTGATATGCTGTAACTGTTCTTATAAACTGCAAGAAATGCTATTCTGACGGTGAAATGTCTAGCCCTAAATAGAATGCCATCTCTGTATTCTAATATACGTGAAATAACAGAGAGGCAGTGTCGAGTGCTGAAGAGGGTAATGGAACAAAATCGCTTGATCTCATCTATAACACTTACCACCTAGCTGAAAATGCGACTGGAAGCATCGAAAGCAGCAGAACGGTTCGCTGAGAGCTGAAGAAAGTGAGTTTTAAATGCCAGTTGCCGCACACAACCCTTTCGTATGGAAGATCAACGCCAAGTCTTGATTGCAGTGGTAAAAATCTGGGCACCGTTAATGGATTCTGAAGCACCATAAACACGTTGTTTGGAGTGAGAAATCATGTTTAGCCATTTCGAAGTCTGGCGGACTAGTGTAGGGGTGGAAGATGTCAGATGAAGGCTACAAGATAGTATGGCGTGGAAGTTGTCAGGCGGATATTCGATTACTGCAGCGAGAGAAACACAACGTTTTCTTAGACCTCTTATTGTAACACATTTTAATGCAACTAATTTTCAGTTACTATGACCAAGAATATATTCCTGTTGTCTCAAATTACATGCAGGAATTCCAGCTGGATGGATTTTATTCAGTGGCTTACTCACTACACTTCGTCTCTGGATTCAAATAAAAAAAAGTTTTTAACATTCAGGAAATGCAGAATTAAAACGAATTACTAGAAGAACAATAAAGTACATAATTCCGTAATTTGTGGAGTAAAACTATATAATTAATTGGGCGACATTTCGAAATAAATCCTTAAACAGCATTTCTTTACAATATAAGGTTTCTTGTCCTTTAGAGTTTAATCTACTTTCATAATTCTCTATTTCGTATTTCCTAGCTCATTGACAAAATTAATTAAAAACACCTCTTTTACTTTATACTGAATTTTATACAATGTAATCTACCTGTTTTAGAATTTGGTGGTTTTGTTCCTTTAGTAGTGTTTAGAGAGCAATCTTGCTGTTTAGTATGAAACGTGTCCTAATACTACTTGAAACATTTTAATGGATTATGGTTTCCGTATAACAGTGTGAAATTCCGTTTATTTAAAATATTACATCTCTCATTCTTTAGAAATCCGACCTTCATTTAAACGTTCCTACAGAGGGGCACTCCTCGTTTGACTCTGAATTGTGAACTTCAAAAACAATCGAAAAATTAAAATTTTTAGGAAGTTATGATAGACGACCTTTCCTCCTTAAAAATGTGTGAGGTTCAAAATAGATAAAAAACGGTATACTTTCATACGTCACTCCTCGGAAAGTGCGGTGTGAACCTATTGGTCCATTTCTACAAATAATGTCCGATTTCAATTCATGTTGCAGAAGTAAAGTTTAATTCAGGAATTTTTTTTCAGGCCATCTTCGGGAATTAAAGTCGATGTTTTTATCACAGGTGTCGGGATACTGCACAAAGCAATTAATTTCTTAATTTTGGTTTCTGTACGTACAAAGATTTCCCCTGTAATCCTGTGCTATAATTTTCATAATTTTTTCTGCAATATCTCTAAAAATGAGCTTACTGAAAATTTTACTTTGTCGTGTAATCAGTAAAATAATTACAACCAAATTCGCGTTCGAGCTTCATATGAATTCAGTTTGTTACAATTGGCTTTCTTTAAATCTTTTTCTAAAATCTGTAATTAATACACCCAAAACACAGCTATGCTTTCGCAAACCAGACCTGTTACAAAAATCTCTTAACACAAGTCTATGCTTACATACTATAGGCTATAATATTATATCTCACTAGTAAAGATATAAGAACTAAAAACCATATGATTTTGCTAGAGGACAATATCCCTTTAAAAATACTATGCTTAAATATAATAAAACATGACATATCAAGGAGCTGAACTTTTGTATACCGTTTATACTTGGCTTTTTTATGTTGAATGAATTACGCAAAACACTTAAAATGAGATTTTGCTAAAATTACAGGCTTTGGAACCAATTAACAACATGCAGTACATTTCAATTTCCGAATGTTTCAGTTTTCTGGTGATCACTAATTTGCTGTAAAATTATTTTAAATTATTTAAAAATACCATAAAACGAGCTATTTTCCAGTATCAGATACAATCATGCCGAACATTTCTCATTCGTTCCCAATAGCCTTTACAACTCTTCTAGTTGATGACGCTTTTTTGGGATTTCAAAAGGGAACAAATGATATTTGCATTGTGACACATAAACAATAGTGATTTTAGCAACATATGCGAATATACCAATAAAAATACGACGGAATCATATAATATTTGAAATTTAATATGGAAAATTCTTGGAATTTCTTAATCGAAAAGAGCATGAAAGAGTTGAATGTTACCATTTTGCAAGGAATTAATGCACCAACGATATTAAAATTAATGCCGAAATACACCACTGTTGGTTGTCTGAAAGAGCAATAAACAGAACGACGCATTTATTTGGCATATTACTGATATTTCCAAGAGCAAATTATTCTGTTCATATTTGTGACGTTTATACATTTTAAATATTTTCTATTTCATAGTTTACAATTGCAAGGTTTACAGCTTTCCTGTAACACGGCAAGTTATAATTTGCTCGTTATTTTTGTTAATGCGTATGCCAGGAATAGAGTGCACATAATTCATTTGTTTTCCAGTGAACGCAAATGTGATTTTTGACCCAAAGTAATTGTAATATACGTTTAATGAATGTTCGATCCATTTTATTTGAAACATGCGAAGAATATGCAGTAAAATTAACAGCATTTAGTTGTAAACTTTAAGGAAAGGGACGTCTGTCTGTCGCAAAGAACTATCAGATAACTCACAAAAGTCCAGCTATTTGCATTTTTCCAATCCTTGAGTAGTGAACCATCAAAATACTCAGACATGAGAATATTTCAGCGGACGATAAAAGAGCGATTGCGTAACCATTTGGAATGTTTTTGAATGGATTTCTGAGTGAATGAAAGACCAATTTTTTAGGTATTTAAAATATCAATGTACAGCTCTCATGAATATTTGACAACATATGAATGCAATAGCAAACACGTTTCCCGCTTGTTCTTGAAAATAAATATTTTTGTCAAGTAGTACCGATTTTTGTATTGCTGTGAAACAACGGATATTTTGGTTCAAAGCAGATTGCGAATAAGGGAAACAATTGTTTTAGTGTGAAAAGAAGGACGACCACATTATACAGAATTACGGGCTTAGATCCGCAAGAGTTATGTGACTTTTGTTCACCTTACCAACATATAGGAGAAATACTATGTGATTTGAACATCAAGTACGGGTCCTATAAATTTTTCACGTACATCCTGTGTATGTAATCAGAAACGTTTGCCGGTAATGAGGAATGGGGAAACCTGCGTATTTAAGCCAATTTGTCCGCTTCCACATAGAATGTACCGGGAAAACGTGTGACATCATTTTCAGAAACAGCCGCACTTTTTCGAAGCTTCCCTGCTACTGTATCAAGTTTGCACCATGAATGAATTCTCCATATATAGACATCCAGCAGAAGGGTAAACATCGGTCAGCCACGAGCAGGTATTTCTGGAGGTGAAGGCCGCATGTCACAATTCGTATCCCAGCAACGACGTGCAACAGCCACCCAGCTCACGCACCAATACAACACCGATGCAATTCGACCTATTTTCACATTCACCATGGGGAGTACCTTGCTTCCCCGACATAGCCGGAGACCGACAAGGGTACTCATGATGACTCCCATTTGTTGCAAACACTGCCTTCCATGGGCCATGGCACGACGGCAATGAACCCTCGATGAATGGAAAAAGGTTGTCTTTTGTGATAAGTCCCGTTTGCTGATATACCAAGGTGATGGCCTGGTTCGCATATGACATATGAAGACCTAAACTTAGTTCCTGGTTGCACAATGGGGGTTCTGCAAAACTATGGAGATGGTGTTCAATTCTAGGGAACTTTTACTTGTCATAACCTTGTTCCGATGGTAAATATCTCAGAAACACTGGATGGTGGAAACTATATGGATCTGTTAACCGACAATCTCCATCCATATACACAGTTGGTTTAACAGAACGAGAGTGCCATCTTTTAACAAGAAAATATATCGTGTCATTCGCTTCGTATAACTACTGAGTGGTTCGAAGAAAACGACAAGAAATTCCTCACGCTGCCTTTGCACTAAACTTCCCTGAATGTAACCAAAATGTTTTACCCAAATGGAGTGTGTGAGATAGTAATCCCTCTTTACGGAACGAGCGTGACATGACGGAGCTGCTGTTGTGGACATTGATCAAGTAACCCATAGAAGAAGTTCGACATCTTGAAAATTTATTCTTAGTAGGCTGCAGGCCATGACGGCGCAGGAAGGAAGACTAACGCGTTATCATATACTTGTGTCTAACCGAAAGCAAACTCAGTCCATAAATTTTAATTTTGCCTTTAAGAGAAACGCATAATTTCATTGATGTGATTTAAATCACAGGATTTTTTCTATGTATAATGAACTCGGTTTGTAAAACGAATATTGTAATTTCAGGTGTAAACTAAATATTTTGGAATTTTCAATTCAAGTAATTTCAAACTTGTAAAGCTTATGAAAAGTAATTTAAAATTTACGAGCGCAGTAAAGAATAGGGTTAATGAGGAACTAACACAGATATATACATCAAATCTATCCACATTTCGAATTATTTACAGTAATTAACTTGGAATTTTTTTTTTTAATTTCTATTCATTTCATACCATCTGTTACTCATAGTGGAAGTGTTATTCAGAAGGACGTTACGTCCGGTCTTGGATCCCGACGTAACATCTAGTTTTCACAAACTTATTTACATGGCGTTACTGCAATGAGTGATAATTCGTTTGACCTCCAATTCATTAGGTACGTTCAGCTCGTCGGGAAGAATATTTTTTCAAAGAAAACAAGACAGATGTTTTAAATATGAAACAATACCATCTTCTATAGCATACAATTAGTGTTTTAGTGCTATGGCCCATTCCATTTTTTGCTAGTACGCTTTAAAGAGAACAAAAATTATGTTTAATGGTTTTCATTATTCTGACAGTAGCTCTTTCGGAATAACATACAGTCTTTCAGTTACACATTTTTTTTATTGGAAGTTCAACGACCACCGTGAGCAACTCAGTGGGCTAGAAGCTGTCGCCCGTCCCGAAAATAGGGGCATTGGCACCAGACAAAGAAGAGGGCCAGTGCCGTAAGACAAACACAACATCCATGCCGCACCGAGATTCTAAATCGGACTCATCTCGGACGACTAATCTGAAGTCATCACTTAGGCCGCTGAGCCACCAGGGCCTCAGTAACTTAAAACGTGTTGACTAATATGTATACTTAGAAAAAATTATATTGCAAGAAATGATATAGAAACGTATCGACTTTATCCGCTTCCATGAAATTCAGGAGAGATGCACATTCTTCCATCACCACTCAGTAGCATATTTAGATATAATACGAACAAGAGTAAATCACGATTATTATTGTTTGTGCATTCAAAATAATTTTTCAACAATACTAAAAATTATGTTGCTTAGCTAATCAAAAGAGAGTGTCAGCAACCTGAACGCGAGCACATTTAATACAACGTCAGTAAGTTGAAAATAAGTACCATTGTCCTTTTAGCGCAGATGAAAGCGAAATTCGCTTTACCTTCCCATATTTTCAATTCATCGATCTGTGACTCTTTCTTCCAATGTCTAAAACGAAACTGCATTTTCTTAGTGTAAATAAAATTTCACGTTGGTTTCCCTCAAAAACCAAATTTTTCCATCGATTAGCCCAATCTAATATTCCCTTTTGTACTTTTTTGAACGAAACTGTTAATTTAATTATTAGGGAAGCGAGTGTTGTGTACTACCTTCGAAATCTGCTTGTTTTAAGCAACTGGTGAAATTATCGTCTTCAAACAGGACACTCAGAACACATAAAATCCTCCTCCTTACGAAATCAATTCATCGTTCAGGTGGAGACAGATGTCAACGTATAAGGAAATGTAATTCATTAGACAAATTATGTTTGGTATTATCAACCTTCTTAACCTAACAGATATGAGCTCCTCAGTAACCTTTTTAATCAGATACAACCTTGTAATCAGCTGGTTGTTCGTTTCATTTATTTAGAAATCATTTTTGTAGATTATTTAGTGAAATACTTTAACACTGTTTCTTGAAAATTAAGACCTACGTTTTATTTCCCCCTTAATATTATTTTACGTGCACATTTCAAATTCACAGATTTTTGTATCGGTATATACATCAGTGTTTCATAATATGATTTAGAGAAGATCAAAATTAAATAACAGAGATTTTGGAAAGTTTCTAAAATTCCCACAGCATATCTTTTTGAACAATCAGATAAGAATTGCTTAGAATGTCTAGTTCTGTTTGCTGCCAAAGTGCCTTCCTTTAACTTTCTTCCGCATAAAGAAAGATTGCCGGAAGCAATTCAGTGTTGTCCATCACAGGAAAGTTCCATTTTGTTTGGGTGTCATACGTTTTGCAAATATAAGGAATTTAATAAATGTGAATGAAATTATAGAATAAAACACTTTGTTAATATAACACTTTCACCCGCTGTCGAGTATGCAGATACCGGTATTTTTTGGTCTCCCTGTATGTTTCGCATATTTACTGTCGCAACGAATTATATTCCAAACAAACTCTAATACGTCTTGAATAATATCGCCAGGTCATGTTAATACTTTCCAACACATGTCGACTACAATATATCCGCTTTCGCGTCAATCCTGCAGTTTTATGTTTTTTCCAGGATATCATATTTACTTTTATTTGCGGAATCGATGTCTGTGAAAGTACGAAACGTTTCCTCCAAATATTTTAAAAACCACGAATGTTGCTCTGCATCAAAAGGCTTTTTTTTTCACTTGCATCGCTTCTGGTTTCGGAATTAACGACCATTGCAGGAAAATCAGAAGGAAGAAGGTACCAGTTGATACCTTTTTTGAAAACCCAGCATTTAGATAAAAAAAATCAACCCTGTGCGTAATCAGGCACAAGCTGGCCACACTTTTTGGTCAGACTGGTGGGAATTAGCCCGTCGTATTTTAAACCGTATGACTTGTAGAGGTGGGCTTAATGGTGGTTTTGCTGTCACAGTGAAAACGGTAACAATTCCACGGAAGCAACGGTGACTTTAAACAGTGACAGAATCACCGTTAAGTAGCGGTGACTTTGAACAGTAATAAAATCGTTGTTTTCGACAGTGATGATGGAACTGCAATGGGATTGCAAGTCATCGTCTTACTAGTTAGTATCCGTAAAAAAATCATCGTTCACGACAGGGTTAACCGTGAAGTAACGGATCGGCAAATCGAACTTTTGTAAGAAAGCTTTTGCTCATAAATATCACAGGAAGCAAAATTTTCATCAATGTCGGTGAAATAATTCCACATCTTTGGTCTTTCTACAATTGGCGTCAGACTTTCTATTTTGTTGAATGGTGAACATCATTAACACTTTATTTTCATTAACGCAATTCCTAGAGACTACTCGTGAAGGCTACAAGAACCTCGTGTGATGGCGGCTAAACCTTTTAGCGACCTAGTAAATGAAAGGAGCTTTTCATAATTATTGAAGTGCGTGCATGAAAATTTTGAACCTTCGGTTCTTGATCTGTATCTAGGCAAAAGCAATGACAGCTAAAAAAAGACAACGAGACAAACATACGGCACTTATTACCTAAGTAAGTAAAATAATTAAATAAATTCATTTACAATGAACATCCATCATTTCATAAAAAAACAGAACAAACACCAAGATAAAATAATTATTCAGTTCGCTGTATCAAATTTAGCTTTACAAGGACTTTGCATTAAGCCAAAGGAAATGCATATACTCTACCTCTAATGTTTCATTGCTGCAGCTCTAGAATTTCGTAGCTGAACATCTTTTCATTCCTCCTTTCAAGACGTTGAACCTGCTGTGTAACGTCTTTTCTCGTCCTCCAGTGCTCCGAGGGACTAGCATGATGGAGACTAAAAATTTTAATGGACCCAGTAACCAGAAGGAGTTCTTCAAAGTTACTAAAGTTTGTGCTTCAAAAATTTGAACTTTAGGTTCCCGATCAGTTCTTTTCAAGTTGCCTACATGCAAAATTATGCGTTACATTAGAAGAAAAATTACCAGCACTTCGGATGCTTTTGTGTGGTAAAAAAGTAAAAGTTATTATCATTAATTTTAAAATAAACGATATGGTCCATCTCATAATGAAGTAAAACGTTAGTTGACAAGGCATTTTAATAAGATTTCGCCGATGAGATAAAATTGTAATAATATGTAAAGAACTTAAAGATTGTTAATAGTTATTAGCGAGAGACAAATGTTCAGAATCACAGAAGGTAAACGATATTTTAAAATATTCAATTGCATCATGTTTGGAGCTCTCAAATTCTTAAAAATACCTGAACAACAATATTTTCGGTTATCCAATATACGTGCACATGATGTTTCTCTTTTTACTGCTAACAGAAATAAAATGAAGAAATCATTATTCAATTTACAAAACCTGCATGCTGGTTAGTCAATTACATACCTCGAGACATAACCACAACATCCTTTTAGGTAACTAAAAAAAAGAAGATCAATCTTTCGAAATTCGCCTCATATTTTCGTTAGAAATTGTGAATCGTTTTAAAGATTATGTCATTTTTTATACCATTCGCCTGTCTTCAATTTATATGTTATATAAAATATATTTAACAGTATTACTGGAGAACATGAATAATTTGTTCTTCGTAAACATGATAATTTTCTTTATGGATGTATTTTCATGTTGAGAAGTCAAGGTGAATAAATTTTTCTGCTTTTGACATAGGAATTGCAGTTGCAGAAGAAACGTTCTGTTTAAGGAAAATGATTATTCCAAGTGTCGTTGGGCATTTGTTTACCTTTTGCTATTCAGATGCATTTTTATACAAGCTTGTCTAAGCATCATCAGAGGCGTCAATGCTCCAATACTCCAAACTGTTCATCTTGCGTATGTTTATACTTAAGGACGTTAGTCCTGAATGCTAAATTGTTATAAGGAAACATGTAAAGCGGCATTACATCATAACAATCTAAAGAGAAGATATATTGCCACGTCTTTAGGGAATGTCCACCTATTACCTGGAACAGCTTATCATTATCTTACGTCATTGCTTTATCCCACCCAGTTAACAGGGTACTCAGATTATACAATTGTAATGATTTCTTCAACAGCAGTATTTGTGCGAAACGATGCATGTGTGTACCTGGATTTAATAATAGGTTTAGATCTGTGAAAAAAATAAAGAGAAAAATTATCAGCAATGTACTGCTGCTTGTTTAATATATTTCCATCTATAAGCTAGATTCTAAAAGCTCAGTTTTTCCGCTTTGATACAGAAACCTTCAGTTTCGACAGTTCCTGTGATTCCAGAGATATAACAAATTCGTGTGATTCCAAACTAATAGCTCAATTTTTCCGTTCTGGCAGAGAAAGTTTATTTTCGACAATTGCTCTTATTCCAGGCAAATAACAAAGTAATGACAATGGAAATGTAATTCCGTTGAGATATTTATTCTGCAACCCAAAACCTTTCGGTGAATATCAAAAGGTTCATGGGAGAATTTCCTAACCAAACATTTTTCTAACTATTGCAGCTCAACTATTTGAGAGTATATTGCAGGGACATAGTGTATTTTACATTGTTTGCAATCTGTCCTTTCAAATAACTCCTCATTCCTTAGTCCCGGATTGTAACAGAGCGTTGAACAGAAAAAGAGACTAGCGCCTTGACGGCAGTTCTTTTATAATTATTGCAAATTAAACAGGGTTACTCATAAAGATGTAACAAATTTCAAATAATCACGACAGTTTTAATATAAAGGATCTTAATACACAGCCTGTGTTAATTGGCAGAACAGATCCTGAAGATTTACTGGTATTCGATATTGTCACCACTTGTCACACGAACAATGTCTAAACGGTATTCTTGTTACAATTATGTTCGTTCAAGAACGTTCCTATTAACTTTCTTCAATGAGTGCGTAATCATCCGCTTCAGGTCAGTAATGTTTGCAATAGGAGTGCTGTGTACCTCACCATTTATGAATCCCCATAAAATACCTCACAGTGTTATAAGTCCGGCGAACGTAGGGGCCATGCAATGGGACCAGCACGCCCAATCCGTCGAGTGGAAAATTTTATACCTAGAAACCTCCTCACAATCAAAGCACAACGAGGTTTCTCTCAATCTTTTTGGAAAATGGCCGGACTTGCAAGTTAATCGAACTGGGGATACACAAACTTCTCAGTCATGTTTAGGAAATTGTCAGCTCTCACGGTCGCTTCCTGAAAGAAAAAGAGTCCAATAACACGGTGGACCATTGTGCCACACCAAACATTTCATTTGGGGCTAGGATGTTCATATTCCTTGTGCAACACGGGTATTCAGTTCCCCAAATTCTCACATTCCGTTTATTAACCTTTCCAGAAACAAGGAAATTGCACTCAACCGAGAAACAGCTTTGTATCAGGAAAGATTCAGCCCTTGCAATGTTCCCTAACATATCTTCTGCAAACTGTTTACGTTTCACAAGATCATGTAGGGTTATGTGATGGGTTATCTGTAGTTTATACGGAGGCATTTATTGTACAATCTCTGATGTAACACTCTGGGCACTGACGGCTCGGGATGGCCAACTATCGTGCTGCTTGTCTGATTGACTTTCGAGGGCTACGAGGGAATGTTTGTCTCACAACCTAGTTATTTTCTGTAGTCAGCGATGGACGTCCAGGAATTTTCTTTGTAAAGATGCTACTAGTTTCCTTGAATGACTATACCACTTTCTGATGCTGTTACGTGTAAGCGGTTTTCTTCCATGTTTTGTTCTGAAATCCCGCTGAATCTGCGATTCGGATAGGGTTCAATAAACTACTCCAAAATCAGCGCCTTAATCGCAGGATCGATTTGGTACACCTCTAGAAAGCCTAAGGGTATTCCTTACCACCTGTGACAAACAGAATGCTGATATTAATTTTTGTTTATAAAGTTATCATCATTTGAAATTTGCTACACCTTTTTTGGGCACCCTGCATTTCTTATATGTGCCAAACATATCTTCCAAATACAAATTCGGATGATGACAATCCGATTTTTGGTGTAAATGTGACAAAGATGGAAAGTCAGATAATTTCCAAAAACTTGAAAATCTCATCGCCCTTGAGCGGGACTCGAACCCGCGTTTCCCAGATAGAGCCCGGGTAGGCTAACCACTACACCACCACAAACGGCCAAATCTCAAGTTTCCGATTAGTTTGAATATAACCATCACAGGACTCACTAGTCGAAGCAACCAGCATTCGTGTTCAGCGAATCTTTAGGTGTAGAATCTGGGGGTTATCTTCCGAAGTTGTAAAATGTGTTTGTGCCCCATTAGAGCGAAATAATTTTGTATATTTGGAATAATGAAGGAGATGTATTTATTTATTCAATAATATCAAAGTCTTGCTCGTCAGTTGTTCTTCATGCAGCACCAACATTTGAGGGCACTTAATGTAAAAAGGATATGGTTATAACGCATAAGACTAACTTTACCACACGTGTTCCATTCAATTCCAGTATCCCTATGAAGGCTTCGACCCTGCATACTTACAAACCAATGACCCATTGCAAGGTAGAAAAGTAAAGACATTTTGAAGTGGGAAGAAAATGCTTTGAAAAGAAAGGTCTGCAAATTTTACAGTTGCAGTAGTGTACGCTTGATTTACCCTTAAGCAAGAAAGCTATAAATTGTACATCCAAACACTAAGGATATAAAATATTTTGATCACCTCCCTAACACTATGTTAGTCCTCTACTTGCCGCAGAAAATAGCTATTACCCTGCGAGTCATGGACACTATAACATTACTTCTGGTTTTTGGTACAAATGTACCACTAGAAGATCTTTTAAACATTTGTGCGATAGGTGATTGGCCCGTCGCAAGTCGGATTTGTTCTTCCAACACAAGCCACAGATCCTTGATTATGATTGACGTCTTGGGAATTTGTAGGCCAGGGAAATACCTGGAAGCATTTTTACGTACCGAGAACCATTTGGAAACAACGAAGCCGGTGGAGCTTTCCGCATCATCCTGCTGGAATTACCCCAACTGGGATCGAAGCTCAATTGTTAAGAGAGGAACTGAGACAATTATACAGCCACACTGGAACATATAGAATGAAAAGTAAAACAAACGGACATCTAATCTACCTGTTTCAAAATAGCAATTTTTTTTTCTGAAATATTATTAATGTCCTGAGAGGATGTTCATACACCTTGCGGTGGAGGTGCTGGTCTCCACAAGTACGACGGGTCTTAAGAAAGACCATGCAAACGCACCGCAAACTGTTGCACCGCATCCACCAGCCTACATGGCACTAACTTCGCTAACTGGGTTCATAGCTTCGTGTGGTTTACGCTATACATTCACCTTCCCATTGGTTGCGCGGTGTTGAAACCATTTTTCATCAAACCAGATGACGTTTCTTCTTATCATCTGCACTTCAATTGCCAATGGCCTCTTAAAGCTTCATCTTAATAATCCGGTATTTTTAGTCGAGAAGGAAACACTCTATTGATGTTGACGGCCATACTTTCTTAATACCATTGTACGACAGATGGTTTTTGTAAGCAAATTTGTGAATGCGATCTCATTAAATCCGGATATTATCTGCTTCTAAGTAGCCGTGTTCCTTTTTGTTAAAGTGCTGGGCAGTCGGATCTCACCGCTATGGTCATTTGTATGTTTATATCCACGTTTCGTCCGTTGGTTTGAAGTTTTGACCTATTTTCATATTTTTGGTATAACCATGCGAAGGTCTAACGTTCTACTGGAACAAAGGCACATGCACGCGTGAAAACCTCGGTGTTGCTAATATGTCATGGTGATGGCTTAGCACATTCCGTTCACTAGTAGCCAAATCTGAAATGCGCATCTACATTTAGTGAACATGCTAATTACGTTTTACTTAAGACGATGACAAGTTCTTACGTTTAGAGTTACAGTTGCCATTTGCTTGGCACTCCAAATCACAGGTAAAATTAAATACTTCATTACGCATGCGCTTCTTCAAGTGTTATCAATACTTTGGTTAGGGGCATACAGGCCCTTCTTCAATGGGAATTATTTATTATTGTTATTATTAATAGTTTTAATAAAAACACCGTAAGTAAAGTAAAGTTCGTGTAATCACAATAGAATAAAACCTGAAATTCGAATTCAGAAATACTAAAATAAACAATCGTACTAACTTTAATACCTAATTAAGACGACAAGTTGTAATAGCGCTTCTGTTTTTATTTTCATTTTAAAGATAACGATTATTAAATCGTGAGGACCGATTCAGGGTCATGAAGTGAGGGCTTCACTGTACGACCCTGAATTTGTAATTTGCTAACCTGCTTGAAGCCGAAAGATAGAGCCAGACAACGAGCATGCTCGATTGCTTAAGCATGGGACCCCTCAGACGTATCTATTGGTAACAGTTTTTATACTGTGAATAGGACATATGGAATAATATGTATCAGTAAATATCAGAAAGCAGATAATAAATAAAAAATAACGAGTAATACATTCAACACATTTTTGCATGTTGGTTATATCATTTAAGCACAAGTAGTTTCGAAATACGTTATGTAAGCTGAAATTTCATACTAATTCAGTACATCAAAATTTTTAAAATCTACCGAGATTGAGAAATGAAGCAGTTATTGAGAAAAATATAAAGGACCACAAGAATGCTTCCCAGAGGACGATTGATATGAGGCTTTGGCTAACAATCGTCCGAGACATGTAAGGATCTTTTAATTTCGCCGAATCATATAGGTGTTGAATGAAGGGCTTGCCTTACCACTCTGGCCGATCCCTGAAACCAGCCAAGCCGAATTGGTGACAGGGGACTGAGTTGCACATTCTGGACTTTAATCCCGCAAACAAAATAAGGAAACAGTGATTTTGTCCCATAATATATTCATATTTACTCACAGGCATGAATACTAAGAAAAACAAATAGTTTCAAACTTATTCATGAATTTATTGAAAACAGCTAATAATACAACTTTATTTTCTTTTATTTTGAAGAAATCTTAGTATAAAAAACACTGGAATTGTTTTACCAGCATCTTAGATTTACACAGATCGGTGACTAGGAGCCGAATCACATATATTTATTTTAAGAGAAACACGTCCAAGACAAATTTTATCATTCGCGCAGTGTAGTATTCAGTACATTGAAATTTAACGTATTTTACAAATATACATATCAATAATGTAGTTCCCAGATGAAATCATTCATTAAATATCGAATTTCCTGAAATATGTGAGGCACTTCAGAAAGTATCCTCGAAATCAGAGACTACAGTTTTGTGACGAATGTATATATTTAAGATAATACAACGTTCATAACAATTTTTTTCAAGGCGACCAAAGTTTTCCTGGGTATCGGTCTAGCTTCATCAGGACGAATTGCACGTAAATATTCAAATTGTACATAATCTTATAAATAGTGTTTACAGTCACGGGTTTTCGTTATTTACTTCAACGCTCTTGATAGAAATGGTGTGGATTCCATGTCATTAATAAGTTGCCAATAATCCTGATATATATGGAAAGCTTCCAAACAAGTTTGGTGGTTGAATCTGGCTTATAGATTAATTTTGCTTCTTCATATAGAAATTTCTGGTCCTTTCTCGTAACAGTGTTTAGCCATCGATGACTTTTTAGGTCACAGTTCCGAATATAGGACATTTGCTCCTTCAATCAAAAACGCAATGCTCTACGGATCAGTTCTATTTACGAAATGCCACATTCACATGCAGTTTGATAAATTACCCACGAGTTTTCATCTTCTACATAGTTCTCTGATTCTAAAAAGCTCATTTGGTTTATGGGTTTAAGAATCACTTTAAAATTCAAGGCTTTGATAATTTTTGAAATTTTGAAGGCAATGTAAGCGGAAAATGGAATAATGGAAAAATTATCTCCTAATGGGCGCATCACAGAAGTTGACGCGGACAAAGGCTTCGATTTCCGCATTTTATTTAGAGCCTTGTCCATAATGGAAGAGTTGAATTCCCACTGTAGTGCAACACGTTTAAGGAAATCAAGTTCTTTTTCCCAAACTGTCTTTATCCGAATATGTATGTGTCGCGCGATATACGGAACTGCAAAATGCGCTGAGTTCTTGCTGCCAAGGGTGATTGGACTTGGCATGTCAGGGCGAGAAAACATCGAAAGGTTTCCGATAAATTGTAGTTGCAAGAGAGCTATTTGGACCTATATCCACGCTAACTCCTGTGATGCATCCATTAGGAGAGGATTTTGCCATTATTCTGCTATAGCGTGACATTGCCTTCAAAATTTCGAAAATTCTCAAAATCTTTAATTTTATAGTGATTCTTAAACCTATAAAAAAATGAACTTTTTAGGATCAAAGTATAGTGTTGAAGACAAAAGCTCGTGGGAAATTTATCAAATTTTATCAATGAGAATGCGGCACTTCATTATATAGGACAGAACGTAGAGCCTTGCGTTTCGGATTGAAGGACCACAAAACTAAATTATGAACTGTGACTTAAAGAAGTCATCCATGACTGAACACTGTTACAAAGAGGACCATAAATTTCTCTTTGAAGAAGCAGAACTAATTCGCAAGCCATATTAAACCACCAAACTTGATATTTTAAAAGCTTTCCACGTATATCAGATTTCTTCGCAGCTTGTAAATGACATGGCATTCACACCATTTCTATCAAGAGCGTGGAAGAAACTAACCAAAACCCGTGATTGTAAACACCATTTATGGTATCATGGTCGATTTCAATATATACGCGCTATTCGTCCTGTTAAACGTAGGTCAATACCCAGCGAAACCTTGGTCGACTTGAAAAAGTAAAGTGTTTCTGATAAGCATTGTATTATCTTAATATATACTTGGAACAGTAATTATGGTAAATATATTTTAGGGCTTTGTATCTACAATTCTGAAATGCATTTCAATCGCAATATACTTTCTTTAGAATTTATAATCTAGTATAAAATATTCGTATTTATCTTAAGTCTTTTGTTAATTGAGGGAACACTAAAAGTATACCAAAATGGAACCACTCAACTAAAAAAAAAAAAAATATATATATATATATATATACATTAAAGAATCGTAGTTGTTTCGGATGTGTCAAGAATCCACTTTAATATTTCGTAATCGAATCTTTTTATCAGATGCGGAACCGTTGATAAGTTTTTTCAAAAGCGGAAACAAAAAATTAGGAAATTGTCGAAGCTCCGCATAAGCAGAAATGTAATTTCCCCCAGAGAAAACTGAATGGTGCTTTTTCTGGAGTAATGCATTGCTGCATTAATCTGTAAAACAGTGGCCCTCTAAACAGAAAAGAAGTATGTACTACAATCCACACTTATGCAGATAGATTGTGGAGATCCTTACCCTGAAAATTGCTGTCCCTCCTTAGAAACGCACTGAGAGCGTTCAAGACATTAATCCCCAAAATATCAGATTACGCATTCCACGCATGCAAACCATTTTACAAAACAATCAGCGGCGTCACGCCTCGCTCGGTCAAACTGGTTACGGAACAGCAGAGAGGGAACGAAGCACGAAACACACGCATTCAAGCCGTTTTAGACAGCGATGGCCTGGTGTGTTCAAACGGTTATACGTCAATTCGTCGCGCGTCAATTCGTCGCGCGTCAATTCGTCGACTGCGACAATTCGCCGAGCGTCAATTCGTCGACTGCGACAATTCGCCGAGCGTCAATTCGTCGACTGCGACAATTCGCCGAGCGTCAATTCGTCGCGTTTGCAGATTTTGGTTACATAAAAAACGAATGCAGGAAAAGTTACGATTTCGAACGTCTTTAGTCCTGATCAAATTTATAAGGTTTGGACACTCAAACAGGATAGGAATATTACGCTTTCTCTTTGGCACTAAAAATGTTAGACGGTAGACGGTTTTTGGAAGGGGTCAGAACCCGGTTGTTCAGAGCCCCCCCCCATATAATTTTTTTTCGTAAAATCTACAGTTTTCAATTCAGAACCATCAAATGTGGTATATTATCTCATGGTACTCTAACTTAACGGTTGTCGGTTTTTGGAACGGGTCAAGGCCCGGGGGTTGGAGCCAACGCATACAAAATTTTCGTAAAATCTATTTTTCATTTCAGAACCATCAAATTTGGTATCATGAAACTCCAACTTAGACGCTAGACGGTTTTTGTAAGGGTTGGAGCCCGGAGGGTCAGAGCCACCTTCACCCCTCATAACAAATTTCGTAAAATCTACAGTTTTCAATTTTGAACCACCAGATTTGGTATACTATCTCGTGGTACTCTAACTTAGACGGTAGACCGTTTTTGGAACAGGTCATGGCCAACACACATACAAAATTTTCTTAAAAGCTACTGTTTTCAGTTCAGAACCACCAAATCTGGTATGCTATCTCATGGTACTCTAACTTAGACGCTAGAAGGTTTTTGGAAGGGGTTGGAGCCCTGGGGGTAAGAGGCCCCCGCACACACACACATAAAAATGTCGTAAAATCTACAGTTTTCAATTTAGAACCACTAAATTTGGTATACTATCTCATGGTACTCTAACTTAGATGGTAGACGGTTTTCAGAACAGGTCGGGACAAGGAGGGTTAGAGCCCCCCCCACAAAATGTTCGTAAAATCTACAGTTTTCAGTTTAGAACCACCAAATCTCGTAAACTATCTCATGGTACTCTAACTTAGACGCTAGACGATTTTTTGAATGGGTTGCAGCCCGGGGGTAAGGGCCCCCCTTATAAAAAAATTCGCAAAATCTACAGTTTTCAATTTAGAACCAGCAAACTTGGTATACTATCTCATGGTACTCTAAGTTAGACGGCAGAACGTTTTTGGAACTGGTCAAGGCCCGGGGGGTCATTGCCCCCCATATACAAAATTTTCTTAAAAACTACAGTATTCAATGCAGAACCACCAAATCCGGTATACTATCACATGGTACTCTAACTTAGACGCTAGACGGATTTTGGAAGGGGTTGGAGACCGGTGGGTAAACCCCCCCCTTCATAAAAAATGCCGTAAAATCTACTGTATTCAATTTAGAACCACCAAATTTAGTATACTATCTCATGGTACTCTAACTTTGACGGTAGACCGTTTCTGAAACGGGTCAAGGCCCGGGGGTCAGAGCCCCCCATAATTTTTTTGTAAAATCTACAGTTTTCAATTGAGAACCATTAAGTATGGTATCATCAAACTCTAACTTAGACGCTAGACGCTTTTTGGAACGGGGTTAGAGCCCGGGGGTGAAAGCCCCCCCCTCATCAAAATTTCTTAAAATCTACAGTTTTCAATTTAGAACCACCAAATCTACTATGCTATCTCACAGTACTTTAACTTAGATGCTAGACGGCTTTTTAAAGGGGTTGGAGCCTGGAGTTCAAAGCTTCCCCCCCCATAAAAATTTCGTGAAATCTACAGTTTTCAATTTAGAACCACCAAATTTGGTATACTATCTCATGGTACTCTAACTTAGACGGTCGACGGTTTTTGGAACGGCTCAATGCCCGGGGATCAGAGCTTCCTCCCACACACACACATAAAATATTTTCTTAAAATCTACAGTTTTAAATTCAGAACCACCAAATCTGGTATCACGAAACTCTAACTTAGACGCTAGACGGATTTTAGAAGGGGTTGGAACTCTGGGGGTGAAAGCCCTCCCTCCTCATAAAAATTTCGTAAAATCTACAATTTTCAATTTAGAACAACCAAATTTTATACTATCTCATGTTTATCTAACTTAGACGGTAGACGGTTTTGGGAAAGGGTCGGGGCCCGGGTCAAGGGAGCCCCATACAAACTTTTCGTAAAAAGTTCTGTTTGTTACTGTTAAGAATACCCTATCTACGTTTATAGGCGCTCTTTGGCCCTTTGAGGGCCTTGCACTATAAACCGTCAACCAACCAACTAACCAACCAAATATGCTTTTAATGGTGTATTAAAAACACAAATCAATATAGTTTAGGTTTCACTACCAACGAACGGCTTATCAGGAAGAAATATAATGTAATGTAAATAGAGAGTTCCAGATATTCAAAATTCAAAACGGTAAGAAAAAGATGATCAATGCCAATGTGAAGTCGTACGCAATTGACATCACATAGGTACATTGCATTTCTGTGTTGCGGGATTCACAGTAGCACATGCCACATGTACGGCAGCTCTATAGATGTCTCCTAGAAGGTAAGTATTCCCATTCCTTTTTCTTTCTTTTTGGTTTCGCAAAAATAAATTAACTAATTTATAACGAGGAACAATACACCAATTAAGTAGTAAATAGTAACGCTGTACTAGTGATCCGATTTATTGACGTAGAAAATAAACACATAAGCGTTTCCAAGCTTTCGCACATCAACCAGATGGCTTTTTCAAGGAAGTTAGACAGAAACTGCAAACTGAAAAATAGAACGCTTAACAATTTGAACGCGGGACCTTGACAATAAATAGATGCGACGTTATATTCATTTAAAGATACGAGGCATCACGTTGGTTGCACGCAGGATCCTGGTAGAGAAAAGGTGTTACTTGAAGAATTGGTTCCAAATTCGTGGCAACTCGAGCGAGACACAATCATTGCAAGCATCGCTGTTGGTAATAATCTCCAAGGTTTCCCGAATGGCTGTACATTTAGGGGTAGAGTAGCTAGCTAATTTTTTTATATCATCCCACATGGGAGTAGCTGACTTGAATTCTACTTCTCTGGATAGTGCCGTGGCTACTTTACCGTATTTTGTGTCCCTTTTATGTTCGTTGACTCTGATTCCAAACGAACGCTTGGTCATTCCAATGTAGTATCGTTTAGAGCCGTTCGGATACTGTAGGGGGATCGCATAAACGCCTGCTTTGCAGGAGAGAGGTGGTTTTTCACTATTTCTTTTTAGTATAGTATGTAAAGATGCAGGGGACCTTATGCCGACGCCGTAGTTCATCTTCTTGAGGGCGTTTTTGAGTTTGTAAGACACACTTGGAATGTAGGGAATTGAGCCTATATAACGTAGCTGCGGCGCAGGAAGACCGGAATGTTTGGCTCTGGCTTTTTGGATAAAGCTACGTATCTGATTCAATGAATATCCTGCATCAGTGGCTAGCTTGATGACGCTTTCAATTTCGTGTTGTCTAGAATGGGTATCAGAAGAAACGGCGAAGGCTCTTTGAATTCGAGAACGGAAGATAGCTGCTTTGTATTCTGCGAGACAGAAAGAGCTGCGGAGCATCAGGTTGGGGACCGACGTGGGTTTATAGTTTACTTGTGTGCCGAGGCGGTTGTCAGACGATTTCCTCAATAAAACATCCAGATAAGGTAAAGCGTTGTTGCTTTCTAGCTCCATCGTGAAATTGATCATAGGATGTATATCATTGATTTTATCAAGGAAAATTGGAAGAGTCTCTTTTCCGTGGGGCCATACAAAAAATACGTCGTCAGCATAACGCAGCCAAGTGGTAGGCCGTGGGCCAAGTGGTATGCTCCCACCTCGACTTTTTATCAGCCTGCAAAATTTCAAACCTAATCCCAAAGTTCCTCAACTTCAAATCAACAGTTAAAGGATCCTTGTTTGACAATAAAAAGGACAAATTTCTTCGTCAGACCCTCTCTAACGGACAAATCTGGATAGATAGCGATTATGGACGCAGAAGACTACAATACGAAAATTGAAGATTTTATCACTGACTCTGGTTCTATAGCCCTTCAAAGGAACCCTCTAAATTCTTGGATTGCGCAGGTGCAAAGAGCAGCCCGGTTACCCGCTATTCCAGACGATCTTAGGAAAGCCGCCAGATTACCACCAGGACCTCAGATCCCAAAGCTGTTCGGAAGACTTAAGCACCATAACCCAGGAAACCCACTGAGACCCATCGTATCCAGGAAGTCTGCACCAACGTACCATTTAGAGAAAGCACTTTCCAAATTCCTACGTAGTTTTCTTCCTGAACCGGACTTAGTAATAAATTCCACTCTGGATTTTATAACGAAGGTCAAGAAACTCACTGCCCTGCCAAGCGACATTATCGGCAGCTTCGACGTGGTTTCCCTTTACCCCTCAATTCCCGTTCCAGAAGCCATCAGAACATTAAAGGATGCCATATCTAATTCAACATTTTGTACGCAGGAGGCATGCCTCAGCATCTTCAAATTTATAGACTTTGTCTCTAATACTTGCTTCTACAGTTTCCAAGGACAAGTATATAAACAGAATAATGGCGCTCCGATGGGATCCTCACTTTCACCCATCCTTGCAGAAGCAATACTTCGCCCAATTGAGCGGAATATATTCTCCAGCATTACCCCACGGCCTACCACTTGGCTGCGTTATGCTGACGACGTATTTTTTGTATGGCCCCACGGAAAAGAGACTCTTCCAATTTCCCTTGATAAAATCAATGATATACATCCTACGATCAATTTCACGATGGAGCTAAAAAGCAACGACGCTTTACCTTATCTGGATGCTTTATTGAGGAAATCGTCTGACAACCGCCTCGGCACACAAGTCTACTATAAACCCACGTCCGTCCCCAACCTGATGCTCCGCAGCTCTTTCTGTCCCGCAGAATACAAAGCAGCTATCTTCCTTTCTCGAATTCAAAGAGCCTTCGCCGTTTCTTCTGATACCCATTCTAGACAACACGAAATTGAAAGCGTCATCAAGCTAGCCACTGATGCAGGATATTCATTGAATCAGATACGTAGCTTTATCCAAAAAGCCAGAGCCAAACATTCCGGTCTTCCTGCGCCGCAGTTACGTTATATAGGCTCAATTCCCTACATTCCAAGTGTGTCTTACAAACTCAAAAACGCCCTTAAGAAGATGAACTACGGCGTCGGCATAAGGTCCCCTGCATCTTTACATACTATACTAAAGAGAAATAGTGAAAAACCACCTCTCTCCTGCAAAGCAGGCGTTTATGCGATCCCCTACAGTATCCGAACGGCTCTAAACGATACTACATTGGAATGACCAAGCGTTCGTTTGGAATCAGAGTCAACGAACATAAAAGGGACATAAATACGGTCAAGTCAGCTACTCCCATGTGGGATGATATAAAGAAATTAGCTAGCTACTCTACCCCTAAATGTACAGCCATTCGGGAAACCTTGGAGATCATTACCAACAGCAATGCTTGCAATGATTTTGTCTCGCTCGAGTTGCCACGAATTTTGAACCAATTCTTCAAGTAACACCTTTTCTCTACCAGGATACCGCGTGCAACCAAAGTGATGCCTCGTATCTTTAAATGAATATAACGTCGCATCTATTTATTGTCAAGTTCCCGCGTTCAAATTGTTAAGCGTTCTATTTTTCAGTTTGCAGTTTCTGTCTAACTTCCTTGAAAAAGCCATCTGGTTGATGTGCGAAAGCTTGGAAACGCTTATGTGTTTATTTTCTACGCCAATAAATCGGATCACTAGCACAGCGTTACTATTTACTGCTTAAATTAACTAAATCAAAAAATTTAAAATAAGTTTACTGGAAAATTGCAGGAATATCTTTTTTATTCATTAACTTTCACCCGCTGAATTTGGTGATTCCACAAATAGTAATATGTACCTGGCAAATAACTGGTATCCCTGCTAGTACAAATTATATTAATGATTTATTTGCGTCCAGTTCAATCTAGTATGTCCATAAGAGCGTTTGGGGCCGTATGAAAAATACATTTCAACGTGTGCCGCTACGGCGGCGGAGTTATCTAGGGGCTGGCTTCTGACCACTTATCAAGAAGAATTTTGTATGTGGGGCACTTACCCCCGGGCTTTGGCCCGTTCCAAAAAACCGTCTACCGTTTAAGTTAGAGTACCATGACATAGTATACTAAATTTGGTGGTTCTAAATTGAAAACTGCAGATTTCACGAATTTTTTTATGAGGTGGGATCTGACCCCGTGCCCGTCCCGTTCCAAAAACCGTCTGTCGTCTAAGTTCGACTACCATGAGATAGTATACCAAATTTGGTGGTTCTAAATTGAAAACTGTATTGTTTATTTTTTTCATGCGGCAGATGCTACCTCTGTCTTACAGACTGGGCTGGTTGTTGGTGATCACCAATTATTTCCTGAGCCTGTCGCCCAGAGACCAGTTACGGTCTCGATGTACCCAGTACATCCTGAAGTCACAGATGCTATGCTTTGTGCTTTTCTTATGCAATCCGGTCGTGTTGTGGGTAACATTACCACACACTCCGCTGCTCCAAAGGACGAGGATGATCGTTCGATTGAAAATGCCCGACGAGTTGCGCGAGTAGTGTTCTCTTCGGATGAACATATCAAGTCTTTTCCTACTCTCTTCACTGTAAAATGCGGAGATCAAATCCGACGCATCGACGATTTAACCTCCTTTCATTGTCAGACATGTAAGGCGTATGGCCATCAACGTAGTGAGTGCTTCCGCCGCCCTGCTGTACCTCAGTCTTCGGGACCAAAAGTCACTCGTGACAGCCCTGTGTCGTCCACCCCTACCGTTTCTAAGGAGGTGTCTTCAGAACTTCATCAACCTGCTCTGCCATCGGGCCTTCCTCCACGGGGTCCTGCCCCACAATTGTTGACAGAGGACTTTCCTCATCTGGTACCGACAGCTCCGCCCACGTTCCTTGCAGCTCCAGCTGACCTGACTGCTGACCTTCATCTTCCATCGGATGAAGACACTCCAAGTACAGTTACTGACATGGACTGCCCTACTGCTAGTGACACTTCTGGCAATCACTCTGACCCTACAACTACCAGCAAGCCTGCTCGACGGGAGTCCTGGAGTGCTCCGCAGACTCCGCTCCCTCCTCGCATCGGTGCTGCAAGAGGTCGTTCTGTTGACTCATCTTCCCGCTCCTCCTCTCAACGTCGTACTTCGCCACGAACAAGTCGACACCCTGCTGTGATTCCAGGTTCTAAGACTCCACTCCCAGTGCTTTCCCTAGATTCTTTTCTCCGATACCTAGCTGAAGCGAAGGCGGATATACCGGTAGGTCCGCTTTCTCTTCATAAAATATATGAAGTATTATGCTCTCATAAACATCCTAGATTCTTTAATCAGTTTGTTGCACGTCATTTGCTTGATCTTCCTACTGTTCTAACCCAAGTTTCTAGTGTGATATCTGTGTATCGAAATCTTGTGCTTTCCTATCCCGATCTCAAATTTAGTGTTGACAGAATGAAGAAGCAAGCGAAGAAAATAACAGATTCCAGCGCACGTGCGTGTCGACCTGGGAAGGACCTACCGATTCAAGGTGGTCACACTTAACTGCAGAGGGTTCTCTGCTTCTCCTAGAAATGCTCTAGTGTATGAGGACTTGGCGCCTCTACACGCAGATCTTCTCTTGCTCCAAGAGACCAATTGCTCTGCTACCACTTTGTTCTCTCGTTGGCGGGCTTGGCCCTACGATTTTCACCATGCTTATCGAGTTGGACGGAATGGTGGCCTTGCACTTGGGATCCATCACCGCCTACTCCCTCTGATTTCGACGCCAGTGATTCGTGCCTTACATGTGGACAACCTCCAAGTCGCTGTCTTTTGCATTGAAAACGTGACCTATCATGTTTTTAACATATATGTCCCCTGTGATGAACGTCTGTTACCTGATCTTCTCTCCACACTCCGTACAGAGCTGTCATGCATCCCACCGTCTGAATATATTCTCATCGGCGGAGATTTCAATTGTACGTTGTTGCCGGCCCTTGACCGCAATTCAACCGTTGGAGAATACCGCAGACAACGTGTATTACAGATATCCCAGCTAGTTGATGATTTTCAATTGGTTGATGCGTTCCGGCATCTACACCCGTCGGAAATCTCTTTTACCTGGCGCTCTTCCATCCATGGCAGCACTACGGCAGCACGGTTGGATAAATTTTATGTTTCGACTGCTCTTCTCCCGTCGATCGCAGCTGCTGCCCATCATCCTTCCGCCGCTTCAGACCACAGTATTGTCAGTCTGTCGGTGTGTGTTTCGCCTTCACCTTCAAGGACTCAACGAGTATGGACTTTTCCGGACTCGCTCCTGGATGATCAACAATTTTGTGTTGCTGTGCGTGAGTTCCTCCGAAGACGTCAGCCCCTTCTTGATACTACGTCCGACGCGATGCAACTGTGGCTCAGTGTCAAACATGACTTGGTCCTTTTTGTACGGCGCTACTCCCATGCCTCTCGGAATGAGAGCGATATGAAAATTGCGAATCTACGTGCTCTATTGTCGATGCTCTCTCTTGATGATCCGCAATACCCCGGCTATCTGGCAGATCTCCACGCTTTGCTTCTTCCTCGCGCATCCGATGCAGCCTGCAGGATGCATTTCTTGCATCTCTCCCCTACAGCTGATTCTCACGATTACTTAACCGCCTTGGAATCTCAACATCGTTCTGCTACATCTTTGCGTCATCTTCGCCTCCAGGATGGTTCCATCACTTCGAACCCATCGAAGCTATGCACTTTCACCAGACAGTATTTCATCGCCAAGTACAGTGGGGTAACGCAGTCTTCATCCTCATTAGCTTCTCCTCTTCTCTCCTCTCTTCCTCAGGTCCCCTCTACTTTATCTACTTCTTTACTCTCTCCTTTCTCTCTTCGCGAACTCCGCGAGGCGTTCGCTACTCTCAATCCTCATGCCGCTCCTGGACCTGACGGCCTTCCTCTGTCCTTTTATCGTGCTTTTCTACCGTGCCTTCTGCCTTTTCTGTCTGCGTGTTTCTCGTCTGCTTTTTTCCTCTCCTGCGTTACCGCCCGACTTTACTTTGGCACACACACCATCCTCCTTCCTAAGAAGGGTGACCTCTTGGATCTTGGAAACTGGCGCCCTATCTCCATCCTAAACACTGACTATAAGTTCTATACAAAACTCTTATCCCGTCGCCTTAATTCTGTTCTCTCTTTCGTTATTTCTCCTGACCAGACATACACTGTGCCTGGTCGGACTATTTCCACTAACGTTTCTCTTCTCCTTCATCTTCACTTCCTCGCTCGCTCTTTTTCTGAACCTCTTGCCTTTCTCAATCTGGATCAAAAGTCCGCTTTTGATAACGTTTCTCATTTTTATCTCTCTGCTGTCCTTTCACAATTTGGCTTTCCTCCTACCTTTTCTTCCGCACTCTTGGCCCTTTATCAGGGAGCCAGTTTCCATGTTCGAGCGGCCACATTTCTAACCGCTCCAATTCCGTTTAAGCGAGGCATCCGGCAAGGATGTCCGCTCTCCGGCCAGCTATTCGCTCTCGCTTTTGAGCCTTTCCTGTTAGCAGCCCGAAGATCACTCCTGGATGTCCTACCGCTGACAGTGGCTAGTACTCGTCATCATCGAGTAATTTTCACCGCCTATGCTGATGATGTGACCTTTTGCGTCCGGGATGAATCTCAATTTGCTCGCCTGTATTCTGTATATCAACAGTATGTTGCATTATCTGGAGCAGCGCTGAATGCCACTAAAAGTACTGGCTTATGGTGCGGCGCATGGGCTGCCCGCACCGATGCTCCTTGGGGTGCGCAGTGGACAGCCACTACACAGAAGATCCTCGGTGCGTATGTCGGATTGCCCTTGGCTTCTGCATCTGCCACCTGGACTGCTCTTCTTCCCCGGATACAACGGACTGCTGCCTACTGGAGTAAGGCCCGCCCTTTCACATCGTTCCGTCAACGAGCAGCCGTTGTTCGTCGACAACTTATCTCTCTATGCGAATACTCTTGGATGTCGACGGTTGTGCCCGTGTCACAAATGATGACCATCACTCGCCTCTCAACTTCCGTCATCTGGTCTTCACATCACTGGGTTAAACCTGCCACGCTTCATCTGCCAGCCTCTTTGGGTGGCATCCAGCTTCCTGATCCAGCTTTCCTTTATAAAACACATCGTATTATTCATTTCATTCGCCTTGCCACTTCAACTGTTCCGTCCCTTACCACTACCTTGAATGTTCTAGCTTCTTTCCGTGACCCATCCTTCACCTTTCTACTGTTTCTGAAGATGGATGCATACTCTCTTCTCCCGTCCCACCTCCCTCCTGTCCTGCGAGAGGGCCTTTCTCTCTTTCGTTCGCTTCCTCTTCTCCGTTCATTTCCTTCTTCAACTCTTGATCTCCTAGATGAACCTCTCTTCTTCTCTTCTCTTATTCACCCTCCTAACCTCCCTTACTTTTACTTTCCTCATTGGATCCGCTCTGGTGTGATAACTGTCCGTTCTCTCGTAACTTCTGATCTAACCTGGAGACCTCTTTTCTTCATTGTTTCTATCTCCAACCATTACTCTTGCTAACGAATATCTTCTTCTTCGCACAGCGCTTTGGAGCCTCTTTCCACTCCTCGCTTCACCTGATGGTCTCTTCTCGGTCCCCTCTGCTCCTCTTTCCCTACCGTTCTTTCTCCTCATTCGTAGCTCCCCGGTTCTAGTTACTTCTCTCTCCTCCACTTCTCTTTATTGGCTTCTTCTTTCCCCTCCCGCACTTCCACTTTCTGTTCATTCTGCTCCTCCTTCTCTTCTCCCAGCCATCTGGACAGCATCTACCTCTGCCCTTTCCTCCCCTCTTGAACTCAATGTCCATTGGCAATTTCTTCACCTTCGTCTCCCCGCCCCATCAGTACTGTTTCGCATGACCCTTCTCACCTCTCCGCAGTGCTCCTTTTGCCCTGAAGTCAGCGACGTCCAACATCAATACCTATTCTGCCCCGTTCTCCTGCCAGTCCTAAACACAGCATTTCGTCTTGCTGATCGAATTTGTGCTCGATCGTTACCGTTTCTTGCATATGCTTGGCTACTCCAAACTAAGCATCCACCTACTCACTTGCCTCCTGTGTGCCGTTACATTTTTCTTCTTGTGAAGTTCACTGTCTATGCTTTCCATCTTCAACAACGCTTCCCCGCTCTTATTCCAACTCCTCAGGAGGCAAGTGCTATCATTCGGAGACGCTTCCTAGCACGGTTAACCACTCGCCTCCAAATGGAGCACTCTCGTGCTGCCTCAACAAACACCGATAGCGTTTTTCAATCCACTTGGGCCCAATCGGCTGGGTGGTTCCATATCCACAATTTGCAGTTACATCTCAACCTATAAGTGGGATTTTTGTTGTCGCCCACGTTCACTGTAACAAATCATGTTTTTACGTATTAATTTTGGTGCTTCGCTATTTGTGATTTTTCTGTTTTAATGTGCCATTGAAGATAGCTCACCATGTTTCCCATGTTCTCTTCGATGATGTTGGGTTTTATGTTGTTGTATATAATTATTCCTTCTGCACAGTTTACTGCCCACGCAATGTCCCCTTCATTATGTTGAATATTTTTTTAAAATATTAGTCACTGTGTGTATAATATAATGTAACAAGATGCCCTTCTGAGTACATTTAGCGTTATTTCCCCTTGTCACTGAATACTTCTGTACATATGTTGTAAATTTTGAATGTAGCATCACTGTTGCATTTCTGTGAATTAGTACCTAATGTTTAATCTTTAGTATGGTAGTAATGCTTAATTGGAATTTGTGCATAGTATAGAATCATGTCTTGCCCTGTCTACAATACTGTAGGTAAACATTTTCGTTTGTATCGCTCGTGCTTTATTGTCTGCCTCTTCTTCGCCCTACGTGGCGAAATAATTTTTTTTTTATGATTTTAACAATATTTTGTTTTACGTTTCACTGGAAATTTCCAGCTGATGTATATACCGCTGTATTTATTGGCAGAATTCCATTGTCATGTACATAGAAATGTTATTTTACTGAAGAATAAAGGCAATTTTGAAATGTATATTTTACGATATTTTTTACGGGAGGGGGGGCGGTTCTGACCTCCCGGGCCCCGATCCGTTCCAAAAACAGTCCTCCCATAAGTTAGAGTTTCATGACACCAAATGGTGGTTCTAAATTGAAAACTAGATTTTACGGCAGTTTTGTGGGGGGGGCACTGACCCCTGGTGATCCAACCGCTTCCAAAAACCGTCTACAGTCTAAGTTAGAGTACCACGAGATAGTATACCAGATTTGGTAGTTCTGAATTGAAAACCGTAGATTTTACGAAAATTTTGTAGGGGGTGGGGGGGGGGGGGGCTCTAAAACCCGGGCCCCGACCCGTTCCAAAATCGGTCTACCGTCTAAGTTGGAGTACCATGATATAGTATACAAAATTTGGTGGTTCTAAATTAAAAACTAGATTTTGCGAAATTCTGTATGGGGGGAGGGGGCTCTGAACCCCGGGCTCCGACCCTTTCCAAAAACCGTCTACAGTCTAAGTTAGAATACCATGGATAATATACCAAATTTGGTGGCTCTAAATTGAAAACTGTATATTTTACGAAAGTTTTGTATGGAGGGGGCTCTGACCCCCCGGCCCCGACCCTTTCCAAAAACCGTCTCCCGTCTATGTTAGAGTTTCATGACACCAAATTTAGTGGTTCTGAATTGAAAATTATTGATTTTGCGCAATTTTTTTATGTGGGGGCTCTTACCCCCCGGGCCTTGACCCGTTCCGAAAACCATCTACCCTCTAATTTTTTTAGTGCCAAAGAAAAAGCGTAATATTCCTAGCTTGTCTAAGTGTCCAAAGTTTATAAATTTGATCAGGGGGGAGGACGTTCGAAATCGTACGTTTCCCTGCATTCGTTTTGTATGTAACCAAAATCTGTCAACGCGACGAATTGACGTAGTCGACGAATTTGTCCGCGACGAATTGACGCGCAACGAATTGTCGTAGTCGACGAATTGACGCGCAACGAACTGTCGTAGTCGACGAATTGACGCGCAACGAATTGACGCACGCGACGAATTGACGTGACACCGTTCACAAACACCTTAGAGGGTAAACAAGGAATTAGATGTATATATATATCCCCAAATTTGTTTCTTGTGCCGTTCCACAAAGAAATTTGAACCGCAGTAAACATACCCCTTAAACATTTAGAGATAATCAAGCGATTGATAGGAAACTTTACTCCCTTTCGGGTTCAAAAGTTGAAGCCCTTGGTCTGTTAGAGAAAAAGGCAAACAACAACAAACAGAAGATATCAAGTTATTACTGCATATGATTAAGTTTTAGAAGGAGAACCTGTTCGTGAAAATGACAGATTAAACACTCGTATTAGCGTCATCCCCTTTGAAAATATATCAAGTTGAATGTGTTTTGAGAAACGATTATTCTCTCGATACCAGCCATCGTTTAGTGGAAACAGAAATTTATTATGGGTGGGAAACCTAGAGATGACATTTAGTGTCCACTGGTACTTCAAATAACATTTTTTATGAAATGCATAACTGTAAGTTAATTGTTAGCTTTATATTTTCATCACAGAAAATAACTATTTACATTATCATTGTAGAAAAGGTGTTTGTAGTTTCTGCAATATTTTGAGATCATTTGCACAAAGAAAATAAATATTCCTCTTTTAACACATAAAGATCGGTTCCGTAGTAATTAGTGTTGATATCGTTTGTACATGAATCTTACTTTTCATAGTCATGATGATGTTTCCGCTTCTTGTTCTAAGCTTTTTTACGTCTGATTCGAATGTCACTTCTTTTGCATGTTTCATGGCGGCTTCTTTTGATTTGAGATAATCATTTTCTCTAAAATTCGTTAAGGCTAATTTAATCATTTTAAACGAGCAATATCCAAACTTATATCTGAGCACCCCTTTCATATTTTCCATTTCTATTTGGATCTCGTCTTTTATTCATTTACAATTACCTAAGAAATGAGATATTTATGCATACACAATTTTTTTTAGTTTCATTAGTTGTGAAAAAATACTTGACGCGTTTAAAAAGGGAAACGCCGCGGCCATTCGTAAAATAGAAGAATACAAGTTTCCTTATCGCCTGTGTCGTTAAGTTAATCCACATAAAAGAAATAAACGCCCTTAATTGGACTGTTTTGTGAACTGATTAAATCTCGGTCGAATTTAGATCATGAACAACGAAGTAGCCATAGTGTTATGATGGCATAAATCATTTGTTTTTAAGATTTTGTTCTTCTTGCAAACAAAGGAGCCACTCAAGAGTGATTTTCTAATTGAAAGGTCATTCCATTTCCACTACTTCCGGTTTTACCTCTCCGCTCATAATGTACTATAAATCATTCGCTGGAAGGATCTCGTTGTTGCGACCAGGAAAACAATGGGGAACTCCTCAAAAGAATGAGAGATTAGTTGGATCCCGTTCACCACTAGCAAATGAATCTCCCCTTTTTCGGAGCATATCATTCGAATTCAGGCAAGAATTGAAATAGGCAAATTTCTGAATAAGTTGGAACTCATTTATAACGCATTCATTGTTCAAAAATGATTCTACACTCGATTCGAATATACTATTTAAATACAGACATCCACGTTTCTTTCAAAAGATTCACCTTAATTCTTGGCACCTAGTTATGAAAAAATCTAATATTAATTAATACACGTAAGGCGATCAAAAAATTCCGAGATTAGGTACGTAGGGCACCAAAAGACGACAGTACGTGGATGCGGGAATGTCGCTCGAGGGCAGTGACCTTCATGCGTTATTGTGCCGAGTTACGTCGTTCTGTGAACATCGGGAGTTGTGCGACACGATATTTGGTGACCACGTGCAGAACCCATGTGGCCTAATACTTCTACAATTTCCTATTAATTCCTGATTCAATTTGTCAGACATTTCAAATTATTCAATGAATAAAATTCCGTTGATTACCAGCGGACACTTAGAATATATTTCAATAAAAACATGATGGACTTAAAAAGTTAATGTTGAATCCAATAGTTCTACATAATACCCGTTCATGATTGTAATGACAAATTACTCAAGAGAAGATGCTTCTTCACACTCACCTTAGCTATCATGTATTGGTATTAAAATAAATCTTACAGCAGAGTTGCAGATTTTGATAGTACAGTAAGTTACAATTTTAGTTGCAAAATCAACGTATTCCTTCTTTAAGACAATTCCAAATATCAATTTAATAAAAGCAATGAAAGCCGAAATATTAACATTCCTCCAGTTTCCTTTGGCAGATTTACAAAGACATTGCAAAAAATATTCTCCGCTTAGCAAATAAATTTCCATATGATTCTTCTTGATCGTTTGAATACAGTGAAGTGATATTTTTTCGGGTAATATATTTATCTTTAGTTCTGTCATGATATCAGTTTCTTATGAAACTAATTCGAAAAGTATAAACTGTGATACAATAACTACGAAAAATATATTTTTTAGAAAATCGCATAATTTCCCTGTTTAAAGAAAATATCTCAGACATATCTTAAAAACTAGTATTTATGAAATATTTCCGATTATCACGACGTCCGTTCAGAATGAAAGAAGTTGAATTACACAATTTTTTCCGACTGATATATAAAGACGATATTTGAAATTCTCATATTTTCAATGATTTCTTAGAATATTTACCTATTCTTTGTTGTAATGCATTTTTGTCCAGACTATTCCCTTGGAAACGTAGCATGCGATTAGATATTACGACGAAATATGCTAAGAAAATTCAGAATTAAGCAGCTCATAAAAAAATTTCTAATAAAATTAGAATATTTCTGGAAGGGATTTTGAGTCTTCAGCATTTAATGTGCCATTTCTAAAAGGTTGCTTAGATATTTAGAGACACTGTGAGGTAAAAACACAGATATCCTTGTCACCTCACGGAGTGAGAAATAGGGAAAGGTCGGTACAGCAGGGAACCTTCTAGACTCACATAGACAGCAGCCACATTCACTCATGACCACTACATCCACCCACACATCATGTTCGCATTAATACAGAGTGAAGAGAAGTGAATAGAATCTTGAGTACGCTATAGGCTATAATATTTCATGGGATCTAACTCATATCAGCACGGCGACGTAAGGGTATATCTTCCAAACACTCATGATATTTAGGTTGGTGTGTTTGGGAACACATGTCTGAAACATTACGAGGAGCAGCAATCAAAAGGTCTTGGCATCGACACCGACCATTATTTACATCCTAGAGGGGGACACGTAGCTCCAGCCCTGAACTTAGTCGGCTCAAAAGAGCATTTGGCCGATAGTTTCCAAATGTTTTCCGGATGGGAGGAGGGGGGGGCTTTGTGAGTCCACGGATGAAAATTTGTGGACATGTACGTGGTGTCTAATGCATTTTGGCTGAACACTTCGACGCGCTCCAGTATTCAATTGAAGGGGTAAGTTTTGCATTCTCATGTTCATCGTTTTCTGGAACTACGGGCTCAACTTCCACCACCTTGGTAGCATAGGTCAAAATCGAATGGACTTCCATTTCGTAAAACTTCACTTTGCATGATATGTGAGGAAACGTCTCTGAGATAGTAGACTTGCCATTTTCAAGCGATTTAGTTTTGTTCATTTCGTAAGGTATGTGATGTTTTTCACTCAGAATAGGTGACTACCTGTTTCTCAGCCCCATGAAGGTTTATTTATCCAGCTGATTGGATTAAATTACCTTGTCTATTCCTTTGCTCCCCGTATAGAGCCAAGGAATAGTGTGAATCTGTTCTTGAATGGCTGAGTTTCGCGCCCTTTGGTATGCAATGTTTTAATGGCGTGTTAATAATTTCCAATGTATAAGAGCTCGATAGTAAATATAATCAGTTCAGTATGATATGTATATCATTTTTCAGTGATCAACACCTAACAGAACAGAGAAAATGCTTCGATAAGTAACACAGGAAGCTAAATTATTATCAAGTGTCCACCGCTATTGTGCGTGAAGTTTATATGAACGTATCAATTGTACAATTCGACAAATAGTAAAAAATTATAGAAGGCATTCCACAGCAATGGTTAAAGACACTTATTAAGGAGAACAGCTATATTTCTAAAGAAGGGAGAATTTTCTGATTAAAAGATGGGTTTTTAGATTTAAAAAAATACAGTTCTCATTTCCTTAAAAAATTTAGCAATGTGTTGCATGTCATGTATGATAGTTTCTGTCAAGCTGTTTTAATTTCCGTATTGAGTTTAATATTTTCAGAAGTATAAAGTCTATAATCAATGGCCAACGCTAGCAGGATTTTTAAATATGAAAACTTACTCTATCATGTATTTCTCCGAGTGTATCTTCCACGTTTTTGTGCACAGCTTCCACCTTTTTAATGAGCAAAGATATTTAATAGCACTCCACACAATGAAAAAATGCCTTAGCTGAAGTAAGCTGAGCAATAGGATTCCCATTCTTTGAAATATACTTTACCCACTAGCCATTGCACTTTTTTTCGGATCGGCAGTGACATCCATTGATTATGAATTCGCAAAAGGGAAATACTATATTTACTCAAAATTAAAAAAAGAACCGGAAACCAGAGCTCCTGTAAAAAGCAGAGTACAACCGAATGAACTATTAGCAGCAGAATTTTTAAACACTTCCGAAAACAAATTCGCACATTTATCATCCAAATGTCATGAAAATGATAATCGTATTTTTCGAGATTTGAAAGATCGAACTTCAAATATCTTTCCCAGCATTTACATTAGTTTAAAAAAGAAACGAGAAGAGAATCCCATTATAATAATTAAATAAAAACTAATGGCAGCATATAATTGCTGCATAACATAATACTCCATTTTAATTTCCAGTAAAGTTTCAAGTCTATAATGCATTTTTGCATCTAATGTGCATATGATGTAAAAATTAAAGATCTCTGTTCAGACAACGTATTTCCCTTTAGCCCCATTTCTTTGGGACATGCAAAATATTTTTCTTTAATGTGAGAGTGGAATATTCGGGACAGGAAGGAGAACAACACAAATTATTGTTGAAAATGGACAGAATCTTTAGCCCCTTCAGCCACAGTTTAAAAAAGAAAAACTTCAGCCACAGTTGAAAATCTTGTTTTTAATATAGCTAATAATGCGAAGGAACTTTTTAACACTATCTTATATAAAAACTGGTTTAATTAAATGTATTGTGATAGAAAAGAAATGCACTTGGTTTGGTGTATGTGTAGCAGAAATTTTCGCGCTTTGTGTGAGGCCAAGATAATGGCGCTTTGCAAAAATGCTGAACAGTAAATAAAGCTGAACTGCTTGGATAGCACTAAGAGATGCAAGGAGTATTTTGTTGGTAACTAAAACACACAACTGTTGTTTAACGCGAATCTCTAACTGAAACCGAATGAATGTTTTAGATATACAGCATGCTTCTGTTTGTTTCGAGGAGCAAACCTCATAAGAATTGCATATCACCCACACATATTTGTAGTTGCAACGAAATTTTATTTTTATATAATATCAGTTTTTTAATTTATATACTGAATGTTATGATAAATCATTATCAGGCAATGTCTTAAAGCGTACACCTTAAAGATACCAAAGGAACTGGGTTATTTACTCCCGAATGAGAAGAACTATAGACATAACATAATGTGTCGAAGAATATTTTTTCTTAATAAGGAATATGTAGTCATGAAATTAAGTTGAAAATAAGAGATAAATAAAACTAGGAGAAATATGATCAAAAAAGCACATTCATGTGGGGCATATAACTTACGAGAAACAGAAAATTATGTGTGTGATAAGTACTGGGTAAACTTCTAGTTAAAATTACAACGGTTAGTAAAACGAATGTTGGAATATTTCTATTTACTTGGAAACCCACATGAGCGTCATGATTTGTTTCTTGGTAAGTGGGGAGCGCAAAGATTTTGACGGCATTCAAACAATTGGCTTTTGAGATTTAACCAGTTAATGATCTTTATGATGTTTTCAGCAACGTTTTTAAACTTGCCTAACCCCGTGCAACCGTATTATTTGCCAGGTTTTTATTACATACACTACTTTCCATAATTTAATAAAAAAAATTGATATAACTAAAAAAGTACAAAATGAAATGTTATGAAATTACGGGAAATCCTGAATTATATCGCATGCCACAGAAATATTGTGATTGTGAAATATTCGGTGAGAAAGTCTTTATTCCGAATCAAATGACAAAATACAAAGCCAGGTGAACAATATGGTGTGAAAATGAAAAATACATACCACCCAAATACGTAGTGTGATCAACCGTCGCCGCAATGTAGGCATCACATCAATGCTTCATTGTGTTGATGATAGTGTTCAGCAACCCAAAATATATCAACGACAGTTGTGTGTGCATATCTTTGTGGAAGTTCCTCAACGTTTTGCTAAGGGGAGTTGAATGACAGCAACACTACTTCCTAGAGAATTGCATACATGCCCGATGGCATTAAGGTCGTATGACCTGGCTGTCGAATACATACGGACAATGTTCTCGTCTTGAAGACATTGTGTCACAATGAAGATATTCTCTCTCTCTCTCTCTCTCTCTCTCTTTGAGTACAATGTTCATCCACTTTCAAAAGACCTTTTCTCCTGTGGCTGCTGTATGAAAGCGCATACCGGGGTGCGGGAGATCATTCCTGTAGTGATGATTAGTGCCTCAAAACACAGCGGGTAATGTGCATCCACCTAACAAGAGTTATCCCCAACTAGCAAAAATATGCACCATGAATGTACATTTTAA